>OX451738.1:325569157-326832677 GCA_948472305.1 Vicia faba | reverse complement strand
TTAAATTATTATTATTATTATTATTATTATTATATTATTATTATATTACCTTTCAAATGGAAATATTATCAGCTCAAAATATGTGGCTAACTCGAAAAGCAAATAATTGGGAGAGAAAAAGTGAAATTGAGAATTGACCTGGAAAAGAATCTAGCCAACAAAATTAATTTATTTTTGTTTTCTGTCTTATTCTCTCATATTTATTCCCATATTTAACTGGAAAAAATATTAAAATTTATAATTTATTTAAAAGTCACATACCTCTCTGCCCTTTCGAAAATGCAATTAAAATATTAATAATTTTTTCTATTGAAATATAGCATTTTTTTAAATTACTTCAAACTCTTTGAATGTGTACAACATTTGCAAGTTAATTATTCGTTTGAATTGTATAAGTTGAATTTGTTCATTTTTAATCAACCAATATTTTGACTAAATTCTCAATATTTATTCACCTTTTTAAGCTCAATATCATATCAAATGACAAGTATTTTAAACATGTCATGTCAATTTTATCACCTATATTTTATTTTATTCAATTTCAAAGAAATGTATAAATGTATTTCACATCTATGTTATCAACAACTATATTTCATTATTATTTCAAATTAAACTATTGGGCCGAATGGTATCTGTTTCGTCAGCCCATTATCTTGGGGGCCTCTCCATCCAAAACGTTTTTGAGAATTTTATCTGGCACCATGTCTATTTTTACATATCATCCCCACATGCCCCTAATTTGACTATAATATATATATATATATATATATATATATATATATATATATAATATATATATATATATATATATATATATATATTATATATATATATATATATATATATATATATATATATATATATATATATATATATATATATATATATATATATATATATATATATATATATATATATATATATATAATATATATATATAATATATATATAATATATATATATATATATATATATATAATATATATATATATATATATATATATATATATATATATATATATATATATATATATATATATATATATATATATATTGAAAATTTTGAAATTGTCAAAAAAAAATGAAAACAAAATTTTGGAATTTACCAAATATTTTTAATTTGCTGGTATATGTAAGGCCGTAGACCAGATATTTTAAGAAATTTGGTAGGTCAATTTTTTTTTTAAAAAAATTGTTCTTTTTTTTCCGTATGTAGGGGTGTGATCATTCAAAAATAAAACTACCAAGTTTTTTAAGGAGTGTGAGAAAATATCCAGTATACCAGACCTTTTGAAAAAATCGGTAAATTTTTTATTGCACACTGAATATTTTATATAATTCAGTAAAACTCTTTACCATTTTTTTTTGTATAAACTACAAGATTATTAGTGATAGCAGATTTTTTTTGTACAACATTAGATTAATTAAAAATAAGGGGTGTATTTTTATATAAAAATATATATAATGGTGTTAGGTATAATTGAAAAAGTGTCAGGTAAAGTTATCAAAGGTTTGAAATAGAAGAATCCAACGTGGATTATACCGATAATGAAAACAAAAAAAGTTATCTTTTGTAAAATTGAAAAATAATTATCTTTTGTCAAGTAGTCCAAAAACAATATTTGGTGGATGTTTGAACTTTTTTTTTTTTTTGCGAAACAATTAAAATTTAATTAATTTTTAATGTTACTGTAATTTTCGATATATGTTTAAACTAAATTTATAGAGAATTCGATATATTTCTATTGACACTGAATTTATATAATGATCTTATCGATGATCAGAATCTAATGAATTAATAATTTCGTCTGCAATGTACTCCGATGTTCAAGTAAGAAATAGTGTAAAGAAATACAAGATAGAAAGTCTAGGGTTTTAGAAGTGAGTGATGAATATTAGATACCCGGTCCTCACAAGTATGATGGTTTATATAGTACCTTCGGTGCTTAGCCATTGGTTCCTATTTTTGGGCTTGTATATCAGGTTCCTCAAAAATAGGTAACTGCCAGAAACTAGCTGTTGTAATGGGTAGAGATGCTCAGAACTAGCAGTTACGACGGGCAGAAGAGTATTCACAGGAAAGCGCGATCTGGTCGTTCCTGGGTGGTTGTCCTTGTGTGACTGGCAGAGCGAGGACTAGCTTGCTGACGTGGACAGACGTGCAATTTGGGGTGTCGTCGATCTGGTTGGTCTTGGGAGACAACAGACCAAGCGTCGCTGACAGAGGGGCAGAAGGTCCTTTGTCTGTCCCTACTGATTGGGCCAAAGTTATTGGGTCATCCTGAATGCAGAAGTGGATTGGGCCATGCTTAGCTATTGGGTCAGTCCAGAACAGGAGCCCCTCAAGTCGTTGCTTATGGTCATAGGAGTAATGACTTATAGTCAGTTCGTGCGTTGAGGACGAGGTTCTTCCACCATCGTTTGTTGTTTGTGACGGGGATATTTCGTGATTTCCCTAGGACAAGTGTGTGCGAGGAAGCCAAACACTGCCTTACGTGTTCGGTGCGCGGGGAGTCGAACATTTGACTATATTTGGAGAGGTTACATATCACGCCTGGATCGAGTCACGCATAGTAGTAAACGTGTAATGGTGGCAGTATAAGGGCTAGGTTTTAATGGTGATCCGTACACTGCCCTAGACAGCGCGTGCGCGTACACGTGTACATGTTTTGAGGTTGGTCTATAAATAAGGGAAGCATGAGGCCATTTATACCTTTTTGTTCTTCTCTCTTATTTTCTTTCTCTAATCAGTTCTTTCTTTCGTCGTCGTCGCTCACTTTCATCCATCGTCGTTATAGAGTTGCCCGAACACATTTTCAATCTCTTCGACCCATAAGCTTCTGCTTCTCTCTAATTTAAGCTAGATTTAGCTTTGTTTATTACTAGAATGCATGTGGATAGGATAAATTAAGTTAGGGTGAGCGTCGCTCCGATTATTTTTTAGTGTTTGAAGGTGGTCATGCCACTTTCAGATGTTGTGGCCAACGAGAGGGGTAGGTTGAGCAGAGATATGTGCATTTTCGTCCGATCTGGCCGTAGTCACGACGACAAGTGAGTTTGTCACCGTCGAGGCTCCTGGGTTTTCTGAAGAGTGTATGAACTTTTTGACGAGTATATGAAGTTTCCGATGAATGCATGAAGTTTTCGATGAAGGTATGAAGTTTCTGATGAACCTTCAAATGGACTTCTAGGTAGAATTCTGGAGAGATTCTCCTCGTAAGGGTTCATGGATTTGCCTATCGAGGAGGCTCTAAACCAGCCGGGAAAGATCTCCTCGCATATTTTCTTGTTTGATTAAGGAATTTGGCCGAGGATGCTGTTCTTGTGCCTTTGTACGCCCTTTCACTTGATTTTCAGAGGAAAGGTGGGTTTAATTTTATCATCAAATTCACTATTCTCCTCTGCTTTTCAGGTGACAGTGTATGCCCATTCTGAGGATGAGAATCTGTCTGAGTAGACCGAGTCTTTCGAGGAGGATATGAGAGCTTCAGATCCAATTTTAGATCTAGCTTCGGATCCATAGGATTGGATAGCTCTGGAGCCTCGGGGAATAGCCTCGTTGTATGCTTCCTTACCCAAGGAGTCATTCACAGATGTCGGAGGGGAGACCAGTTCCTCATATGCCAAGGAGAATTGGAGGGTTCTGTTCCCCGGGGAAGATGAAAGGATATGCTCGCCTTACGACACTGATCGGTACCCCGTGTACGAACATGTTTTCAAAGAGATGGGGCTTCAGCTGCCTTTCTCCGACCTTCAGATGGCGATTTTTTCCCATTTGGATCTAGCACCCTCGCAACTTCTTCTGAACTCGCTCGCCTTCACTCAGGCGTTTGAGATTGTTTGTGACTACCCCAAGATTGGGGACACCGTCTCTCTATTCTTTGCTTATTTTCATCTTTAACTGTAGACGACCTCAGAGGGACAGTTTACCTGGGTTTCTTTGAAACACTCGAAGAAGATTTTCAAGGCATACTCAAAGTCTATCTGTATGTTCAAGGACAAGTACTACATCGTTATTCCCGTGTCTAGGAGGGCTACTGATTCCTTGTTGTGCTGGGAGATTATAAGGGATGATGAAGGGAATCCTCTCCTCAGCGAGGATGGCCGACAGAGGAGGCACCAGGTCCAGAGATTTCGGTTTTCTTGAAGTCAAGATCATTTTGATAAAAAAACCAATGAGTACCTAGTGCAGCCGAGCAACTTGGAGGGGGGGAGATTTGGCCGTTTACAACAAGCTTGTGGCTTATGTTGAAAGCTTCATTCATGTCGAGTGTGTGGCCAAAGGATGGGGAGGTCATTCTTGATGATGATATGGAGCTTATGCTTGCGACTCGATTTATTAACACGAAGGGGCTCCTCAAATGTGCTACTTACGAGGATGCCTTAGCACTTTTAGGTAGCTTTTTATTCACTGACTTATTTTTAGTCATCTTCTTTATTTTACTGATTTGTGATCGTTTGTCTATTACAGGTGAAATGCCAAAGCGCAGGAGCGTATGGTCAAGATGGTCGCCACCAATAAAGTTTGTTGGGCGGTAATCCCCTTCCTCCTCCTACTGGGTCGGGGGACTTCCTCTACTACTCCTTTCGGCGAGCACCCTTCCCCAAAACATATAACCTCGGCTCAGAAACATCATCACGTGGGGAGAGATCTTGTTGACCTGATAGGAGCGGACTCCACATACATGTAAAAGCTTCCTCCCTTATGGTTGCATCGGGGTTACTTTGAGGGGGGGTCCCTCTTTGAAAGTACCATGGGAGTAATCCCTGCACTTGGAGAACATCGATCAGCCGAGCAAGAGGAAGACCCTTGCTCATGATGTCACCGATTTGATGACGATTCTAGAGTTGGTGGTGATCCATATCGAGGATGGGACCCCTACTATCAAGGAGGAGAATGATGCCCGTACGACCATCGGGGCTCTTGAGGAGAGGATGACCAGGATGAATATTGAGAAAGAGGAGTGGCAAAAAGAGAAAACAACAATGATCGAGCAGGCTAAAAAGATGTCCAAGTTGAACAAGGAGCTCAAGGATCGGAATGCTGCCTAGGAAGCTAACGTGGCCCCAGTTGAGGATGAGACCGAGGAGCTGAAGCAAGAGTCGCCACCGACTTTTTATTTTATCCTAAAGGAAAGGTTAAAAAAGCACAGCAAAAACCTTTTGAGATATTTCGTGGGTTCGGGGGGTATATTATGAAAAGGGAAGGTATTAGCACCCTTTTCATCCATGGTTATCCATGGGCTCTTAGTTACTTGGTTTTTAGATCACTTGCCTTGTTTTTCGATTGCTTTAAAGATGGTGTGTGTGTGTGGGTGCTTTTTGAAAATGTTTTGGAAAAAAGATGCCTTGTTTTAGGCAACTAATGTATTTGACTCGTGTTTGAGTGTTTTACAAAAGTGTGAATCTTTTCGAAAAGATGTTTTCAAATGTTTCTGAGAGTTTGTTTGAAAGTGTTGTGGATTGTGGTTTTTTGAAAAGAAGGCAAGCGTTTTTGCAAGTTTGATCTCACGTAACTAAGAGTTTTGTCTACCCTATTGTACTCAAAGGTTTTTGTTATGTTTTAACCCCTTTTAACAATTTTGTTCTACCATTGAAATTGGTAGACAATCTTGCGTTTTAGGAAGTTTATTCGGGACGGGCGCGGGTCATCGTATGGACCATGAATGCAATGATGCCAAGTGTCTTTGGCAATTTGTTTTGAAGGGACTATGATCATTCCGTTTAGGCAACACTTTGAGACTTATGATCATTTGATTTTGTTTTGCCAAAGATACTCGACGTGCAAGCATGGCCCATTTTGGAAGGCAACATGTGGGATTACCCTAGGGGGTGCAAGTGTGATTGTGTATTGATTACATGTATTTGTCTTGTATTAGGTTATCTAGCGTTTGATTTTATGTACATACAAACCCTAGGTCTAACCATGGTATAATTGGAAAACTGTAAATTGCGGAATGTAAAATCTACGCTATTACAAAATAGTGTCCGGGAGTGGGGGTACAAATGTATGAATGGGGATGAGATTTATAGTATCCAATAAGTTACAACCAGATCGAATGTGCGATCAAATGTAAATATCGAATATACAAATATAAGATAAACGAATGTGTATAAGGTAATGTGAATGTATTTGTGTAAGTGTAAGTGCGAGATGTATATGAATATGTAATTTATTTACAGGTGCGATATGTGAAATTGAAGCGTATTAGAGTTTTTGACCTAGATAAATGTATTTTAATGAATCTTTGATTTGTATGTTTAATTATGTACAAAAGAAAATGTTTTAATTAAATGGTATGTTCAAATTTTAATTAAATTGTAAAAAAAAAGTAAGTATTTTAATCAAATATTTGTGAATTTTAATATTAGAGAAAAATGTATTTAAATTGTTATGTACAAATATGTATTTTAATTAAAAGAGTTTCAATTTTAATTATGTATGAAAAAAGTATTTTATTATTGTTATGCACAAATGTATTATATTAAAAAAAATATAAGGTGTTTATATATAAAAGAAATTAGTGTTAAAAAAATATTATATTGAAGATGTTATGTATATATAAAAAAGAAGTTAGTATTATATATAAAAAGAATGGTTAATTGTAAAATACTAATTTAGGTTAGTAAGAAATAAATAGTAAAATGTTAATTTGTGTTGTTTAGGAGATAAATGGGCTTTAGAGCAATTAAGAACGGGTCAGGCCCATGTTTAACTTGAACGAATTTTAGGGTTAGGGAAGGTTTGTTCAGTTGAGGCGAAAATGCTTAGGGTTGACAGCGGCGTGCTCGTGTGTTCGTCTTCTCCGATCAAGCTTCCTGAGCAACTCACTCCGACCACCAGCGTCGTCCTCCAGACCTTTCTTCCCTCCAAGGCGTAAGCTTCGCGTCCTCTTGACTTAAGGTTAGTTTTCAGCGTTTACGTTTCCTTTCTCTTTTACGAACTTGCGTGTTTTGTTTTGATTTGAATCTTAACTGATTTTTCGCTATTATGAGGTGAAGGAGAAGAGGTAGAAAGCTCGTTACCTGACCTTGGAGAAGGAGGAGAGAAGAGGGGTGGAGACGCTTAGGAGGCCGGGACGGCGTGAACGTGATGCTTGCTTTGCTTCTGACGCTTTCCTGGTATTTTCGTTCTTACCTCTTGCTGTATGAGGGTTTTATGATGATTTTAGATTTGCCTGAAAACCCTTCTTTCTAATTCACTTCTTTATCTTCTTCTTCCATGCCACTGTTGCCTATGTATTGTTGCCTGAGTATTTGTATGCTTCTTGTTTGACTGCCTTATTGCCCAGTGATGTGTACACTGAGGGCCTGATGGATTTGCCTTGATATTGCCTCTGGTTCTAAGAATAGTAAGGCCTCTTGATATTTCTTTGACAGGGTTCTTGAATGGCCAGAACTGTTTTTTTTCCGTTAAGGTTAAGGGTTTTCTGGGCATATGCTGGTCTTACAGGTTATGCTTGCTGAGGTGAACTTTAGCAGGTTATGTGTTTGTATGTTCAGTTTTGAGTTTCGAAAGGTGTTTTTGATGGCCTTGAGGGTGAGGCTTTGAATGGTTTTTGTGTTTAAGGCCAAGGTTTGGGTGTTTGAACAGGGTGCTGGTTGTATGTGTTTTATGAGGTTCTGGACTTGTATGAACTTGTATGTTTGATGCAGGGTTGTAGGCAGGTGGTGAGGTTATGACAGGGTGTTGGTAGCTCTGGTTATGTATTGACAGTAGGTTCTTGTATTTTGGTTTGGTGTTTTTGTTATGCAGGTTATTGACAATATGGTTGAGGAGTTATGTTGGTTCAGTTTTAGTTTATGTGTTTTTTGGGTTTTAACTGGACAGTAGGCAGGTTATGATGCTGGTATGAGGTTTGGGTTTGTGAGACTGATGCAGGTTGATGCTTGCAGAAGGTTTAGTGTGTTTATGTTCTTGTATATTTTTTTCTCTCTGAACTGCCTGCTGAACTGTGTTCTCTTCTCTTTGTGTTATATCTTTTTTTCTGTCTTCTCCTAAGCCTAAACCTGCCTATGCTTCTTTCTCTCTTCTTCTGACTCTATAGTACAGTAAAGAATTTTATATAATTTTATTTCTTGTACTTTCTCTGAAGGGGCCCTACTGATGGGAAATGATGATTAATATGTTTAGCTTGCATAACACATTTTCTGCATCTTTGTCCAGCTTTTGTGCTTTGTGTGCTGACTTTTCCTTGATATCTTGGGATTTTGTAATATCTTCCATATCTCCTTTGACAGCTTGGGATAGATTTTGACAGCAATTTCACTTCCTTGATTTTCTTTGATATCTTTGGCATTTAAGTGGGAATTGGACTTTTCAGTTTAGTTTGAATTGGAAGTTTGCAGTTTGAACTTTTAGAAATTATGCATTTGACATTCATGAATAAAAAATGGAATTCTTCCCTCTTTGTGAACCGGGAGAAATCCCGTGATTTGCAGAGAGGGTCAACTGATCCCAGTCAGTGGCCCCTAATGATGAGCAATTTTAACTGTCTTTAAATTAACTGCTTTCTGACTTTTCTTGCTTCTTTTTGCAGATAAAAAATGGAGCACCGGAGCGGAGTGAAGAATGAAGAATATTAGAAATAGGATAGAATTTTTATTTTATTTAATATTTAAATCAATGTATATTATTGTTTGTAATTTAAATTATAAACAACAATTTGTACAAATAATTCAAACATCAATAAAATCTAAATTATCCAATTAGTTCAAATTTTCTTTATTGTTTATTTATTTATTTAAAATTCTTTGAATTAAAACAATTGAAAAATAAATTTCAATCGTTCAATTTTAGAATAATAAATAACTTAAATAAAATCAATATTGATCAATTAAACCTGTCTTATCCAATATCCAAAGCAAAGCAGCAGTCAATCCAAATAGACTGATCAAACGCATTCCTTCTTCACTGATTTGCCATAAACACTGTGAATCCAATACTGCACATATCTTTTGACTGGTGAATTCAAACCAATTGCCTCCTCTTACTGATTAAATTATGAACAATGCAAATTCAACCCGAATCTCGGAATAAACCGCAAAGTACTGTGGAATTTAAATTCTTCTGAGAATATGCCCATAAAACCCTTAATTCCTGATTAAATGCCAAATAGCGCTCGCTTGATCAAAATTGAACCAAAAATCATCCAAAACCCTAAACCAACTGTATGAAACAATCCAGAGCTCTAAAAATCAGAAAAAACCCTAATTTTGCTTGACTGTCAAGAAAAGTCCATTTGTCTGATTCTTGAGCCAGTTTGAAAAGTCAGGAAATGTCTGAAGTTGAGATTTCTTGTGGAAAAACGCGAGGGCAAATTTTGGGGTACAACAGTTGCCCATGTTCAATCTTCTTTGACCTGAAGAGTTAGATTGGCAAGTTTGCCTTTCGCGACTTGAAGGTAAAAGAAGATTGGACACTAAAGTGCCCAGAAAATTTGCACTCGGCGATCTGATGGTGGAGGTGAATGGGCTTAAAGATGCCATTTGGTGATGGGCTTAAAGATGCCATCTGGTGCGAGAGAAATTTTGTCGGGGGATGGGCTTAGAGATGCCATCTGAGAATGGGCTTACAGATGCCATTCGGCGACTGCTGGTAGAAGGATGGGCTTATAGATGCCATCTGGACATGTTGAACTGTATGTCAAAAGTAAGTGTCAGAAAGGCATCCCTTTTTTGGAACATCTCTGAATTGGGGTCTGAACAAGCAACAGATTGACGTCCATGTCTGGAGGATCTGTAAACTATTTTCGGAGTTGAGATTGAATAAGCAATAGAGCAACATCCGTTGTCGGGAAGCGTCCGTAAACTATTTTCAAAAAAATTGTGAAGAGTCTGAACAAGTCGGTAGATTGACATCCGTTGTTGGGAAGAATCCGTAAACTGTTTCAGAAGTTGAGCAGAATCTGAACAAGTCGGTAGATTGGCATCCGTTGTAGGGAAGAATCTGTAAACTATTTTCAGGAAGTGAGAAGAGTCTGAATCAGTTGGTAGATTGACATCCGTTGTAGGGAAGAATCCGTAAACTATTTTCAGAAGTCTTGAAGTTGAAGAGGAACCGGTGTAGGGTTTCTTGATGATGCGTCCGAATGAATCTGGAATAAGTATCAGAAAGTCGCCGTGTCTGGGTCACATCTGAACTATTTCTGGATGAATCTTGGGAGGTGATCTGTGTCTGTCGACTGGTCTTACCTGAAAAGGCAAAGGGTTAGTTGTATGCAATGTTATGATGCATGATGCAATGTATGTGACATCAACATTTATGACATGAATGTGATGAATGCGCATGTAAGCTGATGAGCTAATCTTGCCAAGGATACATGAATCCGAGATGGCTGAAGATAAAAGCGTTTTGACTGCTGCCGGGGAAAATAAATCCTTGGCTGTCGCTGGGGAAGAGAATTCCTGATGACCTCTACTGGGGAGTTCCAAACTAGTAGGCTCATGCTGGGAAGGCCTGATTGAGAATCTTCGGCTTGATGGGAAGCAACTCTGGAGGCTTCACTGGGGAACTCAAGATTTGCCCCTCCAAAACTCTGTGGGGAGAAGGTTCAATGGTCTGGCTCTGCTGGGGATACCGAAGCTTAAACTCTGAAGGGAATTGAATTCCGGAGGATTCTCTGGCCGGGGATTTGCAAAGATAAGTTACTGTTGGGGAATTTTGATGAACTCCGCTGGGGATGGGAAGAATTTTGGCGAGCGCGATCTTCCGTGGTTGTTGGCTTGAGAAGAATCTGAATAAGCGATAGGTTAACATCCGTTTACTTGGAGAACCCGTGAACTGTTTTCAGAAATCTCGAAGTTGAATAAGCAATAGAACAACGTCCGTTGTTGGGAAGCGTCCGTAAACTGTTTTCAACGGTTTGAGAAGAGTCTGAACAAGTCGGTAGATTAGCGTCCGTTGTTGGGAAGAATCCGTAAACTTGTTTCAGAAGTCTTGAAGAGGAACCGGTGTAGGGCTTCCTGATGATGAGCTTGTGTAAAACTGCATCGGGTTTTGAACACTTTTGACATTCGAATGCCCCAAGTGGTGATGTAGATAAATTCCTGGCTTATTACAGGTGTTGGTCTACAATCGGTCGTTCACAGATGTTTCCTGGGTTGTTGCAGGTGTTGATCTGGAATTCTTCAGACATGCCCTGGCTGGATACAGGAATCGAATCTGGAAAGGTGATAGTTGATAGATATGCCCTGGCTGGATACAGGAATCGAATCTTCAAACTCTTCAGACGTGCCCTGGCTAGATACAGGAATCGAGTCTGGAAATGTGGTCAACAGATATGCCCTGGCTGGATACAGGAATCGAATCTGGAGATGTGATGGTTGATAGATACGCCCTGGCTGGATACAGGAATCGAATCTTCGAACTCTTCAGACGTGCCCTGGCTAGATACATGAATCGAATCTTCAAACTCTTCAGACGTGCCCTGGCTAGATACAGGAATCGAGTCTGGAAATGTGGTCAACAGATATGCCCTGGCTGGATACAGGAATCGAATCTTCGAACTCTTCAGACGTGCCCTGGCTAGATACAGGAATTGAGTCTGGAAATGTGGTCAACAGATACGCCCTGGCTGGATACAGGAATCGAATCTGGGAATAATGTAGTTGATTTGTTGAACACTTTTGACATTCGAATGCCCCAAGCGGTGATGAAGGAATCTTGAATCAGATTACTTTGCATATTGAGAGATTTCTTGAAATCTTGACTGGACTGCCCCAGGTTAACTGAACTTTGAAAGATCTGTTGGACCTTGACTGGACTGCCCCAGGTTAACTGAATTTTGACATGTCATGCCCCTTGTTGATAAGGGATTTGATGGGAGTGTTATCCTCTTGAAGTGATTTTGACTTACTGAGAGAGTTTTCGTTCCTCCGAACATTCGCTGTATGAATTTCTTCACTGTCAAACAAAAAGGTCAAATGCAGACAGTGATATTCGGATAATGCAAAGTTTATGTTTGTCTTGAAGTTTTTTTTTTTGTTTTGAAAAATGCGTTTTTTAGCAGAAAACTTTTCATAAGACAAGTCAACACGAGATTTAGAGCAAAGCCCTACAGGAGTCAGGATACCTTTTGTAACAGTATGCTTTCGAACTAACCCATGCTTCAATTAGGACTTTTGAAGGGTTGTAACGTGGCCTGGTTCACGGTTTAAGAAACAAAGGATAAAGGCTCAAAGTATATTTGTACCCACCCGCTCTTCATGATGTTCTTCAACCTAAGCTCAGTTAATTGTACGTCACACTCTGTTTTGAGTTCGGAACGACTTTTGGGCGATGGTTCACCAGTTTGAGTTTTGGGAGACACTCATCATCTCCTTTTTCTTTTTCAACACTTTTCACGTTGTTGAGGATTGTGTAATGACCTCACTATTTTGATTTTGATTTGTTATCCCTAACTTTTGCCTGACTGTTACCGTTTTCGGGATTACTGTCAGCGGGATGCCCCAGCTTTCTTAAGCCTCCTTTATAGGTTTTGGCTTGGTGGGCTTTTCTCTTTTGAGAGATTGACTGTCTATGTGATAGGGAACCACCCTTGTCTTTTGATTCCAAAGGAATGCTTTCTTTCTCTTCTTTTTTTTTGACGTCGTTCGTTGTGTTACGAACTGAGAGTTTGCGACTTCAATGCGCATTTTCTTTTGAATTAACTGAGAGACTACCCTGCCCCAGGTTTATATCAAAGGTTTTGATTGTTTAGAACAGGGAACTCCTACTTCTTTGGCTCGAAGGGGTTGACTAGGGATTAACTTCCTTATAACTCCAGTGTTTGGGAATTGAAAGAAATGCATGTACATCATCAGCAAGGTCTGTTCAAAAGCATACTGTATGAGATCATGGTATTGTTTCATCATCCTCCCTCTAAAGGCTTGCAGCTTTTTATCAAGAGTCAAATATCATAAAGAAAAGCATAAGAGTAGTGAAACGAATGGATGAATTCAAGACAAACATATGCAATGCATTAATGAAAACAAAGTTTAACATCAACAGATAATTGTTTGACAGCAAAAGAAATTACAACTTTGAAAATTCAGAAAGAAGCAAAAGTCTTTCAGCTTGAGCTTCGTCACTTCAAGCGGAGAACCCTTTAACGGAAGATCTTCATCTCGCCGTCTGGCATGAATTCCAGCACCCCAATGTCAATCAGATCTTAAATCTTGTTCTTCAAGGCCCAACAGTCATTGGTACTGTGTCCCGGGCTGTAGGAGTGGTAAACACAGAATGCGTCGGGATTAAAGTGAGGAGAGGAGATATTGAGCTTCTGAGGAGGGTCCTTTACGGTGAGCAAATCGACCTCCAACAGGCGCTTCAGTATGAAGAATGATGGTATTTCAGTCTCCGTAAACTGTCTTCCCGACCTTTCTTGTTTACGCCAATTCCCCCGTTGACGCTGACGAGGTTGTTGATGGGTTTGAGACTCTGAAGCTAGCAAAGGAGCTTTCCCCTTGTCTTCTTGAGTGGATGGAGGCTGAGCGGTGACTTGCTCTTCGACCTCAGATGTTTGCCCCAGTTGGTTGTTTGGAAGCAGTTGGCGGACAAGAACTCTGAGTTCCTCTTGTCTTTGAGATAGGTCTTGGATGAGAGCCATCTGGCCCACCAACTGTCCCATCATTTGAGTCCTTAGTGTTGTCAGATCAAACTGCAGCTCCGCAATCTGATCACTCCTGGCATTGTTGGAACTCTCCAAGCCCTTGGTGAGGAGAGCTTTCATCTCTTCTTGCCCCAGAGACAAGTTCAGGAACATCTCCTGCAGCTGAGCAGTTTGGTCTTGGATGTCTTTGACAGACCGCTCTAGAGCCATCTCTTGCTGAAATAAACAGCAGGAGAGTAAGGAAACCTGAAAAAGGAAAGATTGTTAAAATGAAATGCATGATGTGTGGATGCATGCTTTCAAGGATCTCTTGGGGTAAACACAAGAAAATGTTAGAGGTTGAACTCTGCTCTTGGATTGGAGATCTCTGCACCGGTGGACGTCCTTCCACGAGAATCAAGCTCACCATGTCGAGTGGGTCATAGCCACTGATTCAAGTTGTTGTACTTGATCTTTTGGTTGGAGAATCTTTGTATCGGTGGATGTCTTTCCACGAGAATCAAGCTCACCATGTCGAGTGGGTCATAGCCACTGATTCAAGTTGTTGCACTTGAATTTTGATTGGCTTTTGTTAGAGGAGAAACCCCTTGCCCCTTGATAGATGTCTGGTTCAACGTAACCCTGCATCAAAAGAACCCTCGAGATCCTTGAAATGGTTATTGAAAATGCTATGGTATGATGTCATGATGTTATGTTCATGTATGCACAAGCAAGTAAGTGTATATACAGGCAAACAATATTCACACAAAGCACACAAGGCCTTAGGTTTAGGCTTGCATGAGGTTCAGGTACTACCCTCTTTCAGTTTGTTGGTTAAAACCTGTCCTATCAAAAGTAACCGGGTTCTAGAGGATCTCATATCATTGGCTACCCTCAATCGGTCATAACTCCAGCATCGCAACCTTTTCTCGCGGCCGGAACCATCTCGAGAGTTTAGCCTCAATGAGTGTAGCATACTGCTACTGTTCTAATGGCCAAGTTGGTCAATTAGGGTTCTAAGGTCGGTTGGTGCTTAATGACTCCTTGGAAGACCCATATTCTCCCCGTCTGAACACGAGGGATATCGGTACAGACCAAGATGCCACACCAACGTAGCCACTGCTTCACCCATGTCGGTATACGCCGGACAGGTCCCTCACAGATTATGCTACCTAAAAGGGTTTCCCCAGATCCGGGTTAGGATCTATAAAAATCCGATACAAAGCCCACAAATGTAAAGCAAACAAAGCAATCAATTGAAAGTAAAGGTGATCTAAACCCTAAGGTAACCCCACTTAAAAAATTATCCCCAGTAGAGTCGCCAGTTCTGTGATACGGTGGGAGAACTGACTTGTGTTTTGCGTTCGTATTCGCACTTGTGCGGTTGAGCAAGAGTCGCCACCGACTTTTTATTTTATCCTAAAGGAAAGGTTAAAAAAGCACAGCAAAAACCTTTTGAGATATTTCGTGGGTTCGGGGGGTAGATTATGAAAAGGGAAGGTATTAGCACCCTTTTCATCCATGGTTATCCATGGGCTCTTAGTTACTTGGTTTTTAGATCACTTGCCTTGTTTTTCGATTGCTTTAAAGATGGTGTGTGTGTGTGTGGGTGCTTTTTGAAAATGTTTTGGAAAAAAGATGCCTTGTTTTAGGCAACTAATGTATTTGACTCGTGTTTGAGTGTTTTACAAAAGTGTGAATCTTTTCGAAAAGATGTTTTCAAATGTTTCTGAGAGTTTGTTTGAAAGTGTTGTGGATTGTGGTTTTTTGAAAAGAAGGCAAGCGTTTTTGCAAGTTTGATCTCAAGTAACTAAGAGTTTTGTCTACCCTATTGTACTCAAAGGTTTTTGTTATGTTTTAACCACTTTTAACAATTTTGTTCTACCATTGAAATTGGTAGACAATCTTGCGTTTTAGGAAGTTTATTCGGGACGGGCGCGGGTCATCGTATGGACCATGAATGCAATGATGCCAAGTGTCTTTGGCAATTTGTTTTGAAGGGACTATGATCATTCCGTTTAGGCAACACTTTGAGACTTATGATCATTTGATTTTGTTTTTCCAAAGATACTCGACGTGCAAGCATGGCCCATTTTGGAAGGCAACATGTGGGATTACCCTAGGGGGTGCAAGTGTGATTGTGTATTGATTACATGTATTTGTCTTGTATTAGGTTATCTAGCGTTTGATTTTATGTACATACAAACCCTAGGTCTAACCATGGTATAATTGGAAAACTGTAAATTGCGGAATGTAAAATCTACGCTATTACAAAATAGTGTCCGGGAGTGGGGGTACAAATGTATGAATGGGGATGAGATTTATAGTATCCAATAAGTTACAACCAAATCGAATGTGCGATCAAATGTAAATATCGAATATACAAATATAAGATAAACGAATGTGTATAAGGTAATGTGAATGTATTTGTGTAAGTGTAAGTGCGAGATGTATATGAATATGTAATTTATTTACAGGTGCGATATGTGAAATTGAAGCGTATTAGAGTTTTTGACCTAGATAAATGTATTTTAATGAATCTTTGATTTGTATGTTTAATTATGTACAAAAGAAAATGTTTTAATTAAATGGTATGTTCAAATTTTAATTAAATTGTAAAAAAAAAAGTAAGTATTTTAATCAAATATTTGTGAATTTTAATATTAGAGAAAAATGTATTTAAATTGTTATGTACAAATATGTATTTTAATTAAAAGAGTTTCAATTTTAATTATGTATGAAAAAAGTATTTTATTATTGTTATGCACAAATGTATTATATTAAAAAAAATATAAGGTGTTTATATATAAAAGAAATTAGTGTTAAAAAAATATTATATTGAAGATGTTATGTATATATAAAAAAGAAGTTAGTATTATATATAAAAAGAATGGTTAATTGTAAAATACTAATTTAGGTTAGTAAGAAATAAATAGTAAAATGTTAATTTGTGTTGTTTAGGAGATAAATGGGCTTTAGAGCAATTAAGAACGGGTCAGGCCCATGTTTAACTTGAACGAATTTTAGGGTTAGGGAAGGTTTGTTCAGTTGAGGCGAAAATGCTTAGGGTTGACAGCGGCGTGCTCGTGTGTTCGTCTTCTCCGATCAAGCTTCCTGAGCAACTCACTCCGACCACCAGCGTCGTCCTCCAGACCTTTCTTCCCTCCAAGGCGTAAGCTTCGCGTCCTCTTGACTTAAGGTTAGTTTTCAGCGTTTACGTTTCCTTTCTCTTTTACGAACTTGCGTGTTTTGTTTTGATTTGAATCTTAACTGATTTTTCGCTATTATGAGGTGAAGGAGAAGAGGTAGAAAGCTCGTTACCTGACCTTGGAGAAGGAGGAGAGAAGAGGGGTGGAGACGCTTAGGAGGCCGGGACGGCGTGAACGTGATGCTTGCTTTGCTTCTGACGCTTTCCTGGTATTTTCGTTCTTACCTCTTGCTGTATGAGGGTTTTATGATGATTTTAGATTTGCCTGAAAACCCTTCTTTCTAATTCACTTCTTTATCTTCTTCTTCCATGCCACTGTTGCCTATGTATTGTTGCCTGAGTATTTGTATGCTTCTTGTTTGACTGCCTTATTGCCCAGTGATGTGTACACTGAGGGCCTGATGGATTTGCCTTGATATTGCCTCTGGTTCTAAGAATAGTAAGGCCTCTTGATATTTCTTTGACAGGGTTCTTGAATGGCCAGAACTGTTTTTTTTCCGTTAAGGTTAAGGGTTTTCTGGGCATATGCTGGTCTTACAGGTTATGCTTGCTGAGGTGAACTTTAGCAGGTTATGTGTTTGTATGTTCAGTTTTGAGTTTCGAAAGGTGTTTTTGATGGCCTTGAGGGTGAGGCTTTGAATGGTTTTTGTGTTTAAGGCCAAGGTTTGGGTGTTTGAACAGGGTGCTGGTTGTATGTGTTTTATGAGGTTCTGGACTTGTATGAACTTGTATGTTTGATGCAGGGTTGTAGACTTGTATGAACTTGTATGTTTTATGAGGTTCTGGACTTGTATGTTTAATATAAAGACATATAAAAATCTGGCAAAGATTGCTCCATGTGTTCCAAATGATGAGATGAATGAAACTAGAAATGCCCACTACTACATGACACTTCGTCATGATGGACTTTACTGGGATAGAACAATAATCAATAAAGAAGAGGAAGGTGAAGGTGCTATACAAAAACGGCCAGCAGGCTGGGACTTCGACAACCTTAACCATGACTGAGTCTACCTTTTTCGAAAGGATTTCGGCCTATATGGCTGAGAATGAATCGAAAGCGGCCTTAGAGGCTGAAATAAATGAATCATTTGAAAAAACGAATGAAGTTAGTGGGGGGGGGTTCGAAATGCTCACCCAGCGAAGAGTTGGAGATGGATCAAAGGTTGGATGCCATCTATGACAAAGAACCCTTAGGCTTCGAAAGGGATCCCATAAACTCAGGTGTCAAAATGTTGGCACAGGACCCGCTCGAAGAAGTCAACTTAGGGGATGACAAAACGAAAAGAGTAACTTACGTAAGTGCTAAACTTAGCCCAGGCCTCAAGGAAAAAGTGATCGAAATCCTTAAGGAGAACAAAGATTGTTTCGCATGGGATTATGATGAGATGCCTGGTTTAAAGAGGGAGTTGGTCGAACATAGGCTGCCAATCAAAGATGGCAAGAGGCCCATCAAACAAACTCCCAGAAGATTCGCGCCAGCGGTTCTCACAAAAATTAAAGCTGAGATCGAAAGGTTGCTGCGTTGCAAATTCATCAGAACAACAAGGTACGTCGAATGGTTAGCAAACATAGTACCTGTTATCAAGAAAAATGGTTCTTTAAGGATTTGCATAGATTTTAGGGATTTAAATACTGCAACCCCTAAGGATGAATATTCCATGCCCGTGGCAGAAATGCTAGTAGATTCTGCTGCAGGATTCGAATACTTGAGCATGTTAGATGGATACTCTGGATATAACCAGATTTTCATTGCTGAAGAAGATGTTGCAAAAACAGCATTTCGTTGCCCAGGAGCCTTAGGCACCTACGAATGGGTGGTGATGCCTTTTGGTTTAAAAAATGCTGGGGCAACTTATCAAAGGGCGATGAATTCAATCTTTCATGACTTTATCGAAACCTTCATGCAGGTGTATATTGATGATATAGTCATCAAATCTATATCTGCAGAAGCACATTTGCATCATTTAAGCCAATCATTCGAGCGAATGAGAAAACATGGCTTAAAAATGAATCCCCTTAAATGTGCATTTTTTGTGCAGGCTGGAGATTTTCTTGGTTTTGTGGTCCACAAGAAAGGAATTGAAATCAACCAGAACAAAACCAAAGCCATAATGGAGACGAAAGCACCTGCGTCAAAAAGGGAGTTGCAATCTCTACTAGGGAAAGTTAACTTCCTCAGAAGATTCATTTCGAACCTGAGTGGAAGGACTCAAGCTTTCTCTCCGTTACTTCGTCTGAAGCAAGGTCAAGCCTTCGAATGGAACGAAGCTCACCAGGAGGCGTTTGACAAAATAAAAGAATATCTTTCCCAGCCTCCTATGTTGTCTCCACCATCATGGGGGAAGCCCATGAGATTGTACATATCTGCCTCTGAAGTTAGCATAGGTAGTATGTTAGCACAAGAGGATAACAATGGCGTCGAAAGAGCCATATACTATCTAAGTAGAGTGCTGAATGATGCTGAGACCAGATATAGCAATTTAGAAAAGCTATGTCTCTGTTTGTATTTTTCTTGTATGAAACTCAAGTATTATATAAAACCTGTTGATGTTTATGTTTCGTCTCACTTCGACGTCATTAAACATATGCTTTCAAAGCCAATAATGCATAGTAGAGTTGGAAAGTGGGCTCTGGCCTTAACAGAATATTCATTGACGTTCATGCCCTTAAAAGCTATGAAAGGTCAAGTGATTTCTGATTTCATTGTGGATCATTCGTTGGTTGAGCAGACAAGCATGAGTTACGTCGAAATGCAACCATGGAAATTGTACTTTGATGGTTCAACCCACAAGAATGGAAGTGGTGTTGGAGTCCTTCTAATTTCTCCTGAAGGAATTCCAACAAAATTCAAGTATAAATTGGATGGTCCTCGTTGTTCGAACAACGAAGCTGAGTATGAAGCGCTCATTGTTGGACTTGAAGCTTTGTTGGAATTGGGGGCAACCAGAGTCAAAATTAAAGGAGATTCTGAGTTGGTGGTCAAACAAATCACAAAAGAATATAAGTGCATAAAGGAAAATCTAATGATATACTTCGTCATAGTCAATAGGCTACTGAGAAAGTTTGAATACATGGATATTCAACACATACCAAGATTAGAAAACCAAGAAGCAAATGACTTAGCGCAGTTGGCTTCAGGTTATAGAGTATCTACCAAGAATCTTAAGGATTTGGTCGAAATAAGGGGAAGAGTTATGGCTACTAGATTCACACCATCGGATCTGGAAAGTATGAGATTGGGATATGCCGAGAAACAGGGATTCGAAATTCTAGCCATAAATACTTTGTCAGATACAGATTGGCGAAGTCCATTAAAGAGTTATTTAGCAGACCCAACTCTAAAAGTAGATAGAAAAACAAAATATAGAGCATTGTCATATCTCCTCATGGGGAACGAATTGTTCAAAAAGACCCAAGAAGGTGTTTTATTGAAATGCCTAGGAGAAAGTGAGGCATATTTAGCATTGTCTGAAGTCCATAATGGGGCATGTGGGGCACACCAAGCAGGCCATAAAATGAAATGGTTGCTATTTCGATATGGTTTGTATTGGCCTAGCATGCTCAAAGATTGCATAGACTTTGCGAAAGGATGTGAGGAATGTCAGAAACATGCAGGAATTCAACACGCCCCTGCAAGTGAGCTGCATTCGATCATCAAACCATGGCCGTTCAGAGGATGGGCATTAGATCTGATAGGCGAAATAAATCCTGCTTCGTCCAAAGGTCAGAAATATATCTTGGTAGGAGTAGATTATTTTACCAAATGGATCGAAGATATACCTTTGGTAGTTGCTGATCAAGAGGCAATTATCGAATTTATACAAAAGCACATTATCTATAGGTTTGGATTACCAGAAAGTATAACTACAGACCAAGGTTCTGTATTTACTGGTAGAAAGATGCAAGGATTTGCCCAAGAAATGGGGTTTAGATTGCTAACTTCAACACCATATTATGCTCAAGCAAACGGACAAGTCGAAGCGGCAAACAAAGTAATAATAGGATTAATCAAGAAGCATATTGGCAAGAAGCCAAGAAATTGGCACAAAACTCTGGACCAAGTATTATGGGCTTGTAGAACATCTCCAAAGGAAGCCACTAACACTACTCCTTTCCAACTTACATTCGGCCATGATGCAGTGTTACCAGTAGAAATTCATCTGCAATCAGTTCGAATACAGAAACAAAACGAAATTCCAGCCGCGTTATATTGGGAAATGATGATGAATGAATTAGTTGAATTGGACGAAATTAGATTACGTGCGTTGGAGATTTTGATAAGGCAAAAAGAAAGAGTGGCCAGAACATACAATAAGAGGGTGAAGAAAAAAGTATTCGTTATTAATGACTTGGTTTGGAGAGTCATATTGCCTATGGATAAGAAGAACAAAGCATTAGGTAAATGGTCACCTCATTGGGAAGGACCTTTTCGAGTATTAAAAGTTTTCTCAAACAATGCCTACGAAGTCGAAGAACTCTTGGATGATAAACGTGTCCTAAAGGTTAATGGGAAATATTTAAAGAAATATAAACCAAGCCTGCGGGAAATTCGAATAGTAACAACGTAAACAAAATATTATAAAAAAGCCAAGATGGCAAGATAAGAATGCCAAAATGGCGTTGTTCGAATATTACATTGAAAGAACCAAAGTTATGGTCAGATAGACAAAAAATCTAGAAATAAACATTATTTTTCAATCGATTAAAGGTACTTTGAAATGTTTCAAGTTTCTGCTGAGCAAACCGCCTGGCACCTTCCAAGGTTGCCATTTCTCCTTTAAGTTGTTCTGCAGTCTCCATTTCTGCAAGCCCCCGGTTGAGAAGCTCTTCGAATTGGTTACCTGCAGGATTAGTTTCGAAGGCTAGTTGTTGTTCCTTAGCCTCCTTAACTTTCTGCTGAAGTTCCAGAATCTGCCTTTCCCAAATAAGAATGGACTCAGCTCGAGCCTCATATTCAGTTTTTGCCTGCTTCAGATGCATAGCCTGATCTTCAGCTTCTTGAGAAAGCTTCGAAGCTTGTTCATAGGCGGCATTCATAGCAATGCGTTTCTCGTGAACCTTCTTGGCAGCAGATTCGTCTTGGAGAAGATAGCCAGTTACGTTGTCCAGCAAATTCTGAAGATCAAACAAGAGAGTACTAACTGGCAAAGAGCAGTTGGAAAGATTAACCTTTGTAAGCAGCTCCTTCATAGTATAGCAAGCAGTACTATCTTGCTTAAGCACTTCGAAGATATCCACATTGAGAATAGTTCTCCTAATTTTGTTGAGAAGAACAACTCTTTCATCTGTGGGAAGAGGATAGCTGGTTGAACTTGTGCCAGCCCTAGCGAGTGGGATGTCCCTCTGGGCCAAATTTGCCTTCATGTACCCAATAGGGTCATTTCGCCTCAGAAGTGCCAGTTCCTCGTCAGTCATTCGAGACGGAGAGGATTGGGGGAATTCCACGCGTAGGGGAACCACGTTTGTTTCAACCTCTGGGTTTTCGTTGATTGTATCACCATCCCCTTCATTTGCTTCGTGCTCTTGGTCTTCTTCATCCTCGTCCAAATCTACCACTTCGATACCATCCTTTTCACCGCTATGTGCATTAGACTCCGTCCCGGCAGTCGAACCATCATTGTCGTTTTCCCCATCATTGGCGTTTTCCTCCTCAGATTCTTCGTCTGCAGATTCTTCGAATCCTTGCCCAGAATCAGCTTTTTCCTCTTCAGTCTGAGTATCCTTTGGATCCTCTTGAAGAGTTTCAAGAGGGGACTTTTGAAGAACCCTTTGTGAATCCTCTGCAGACGTTTGAGGTATGGTTTCGTTCACCTCTTTCAGAGGAATGGAGGTACCTTGGTCATCTGGCTGCTCGGAAGTTCCAGCCAAAACCGCCACGTTGGAAGAACCTTTGTTTTGGACCAAATTGCTGGAATCTCCTTGAGGAGAGGAGTTAAGCGGAACAGCAGCCCTGGACGGTGAGGTCGAAATAGTAGAAGTGGGATTCAGGATGTTCTGCAAGGAGCAGCAAAATGTTAGAGGATGACACTCCCCAAGGTAATAAGAAGTTAAACATTTTTAAAGAAGTTCGATTTACCTGTGGCCCCTCAGAAGAGAGGTTACTAGCTATGCGTTCCAACTGTGGGTTGGAGGTCGAAGGTGGATTTTTGGATTTTGGTAAGGGAGCAGCATCCCTGGAGTCGAGTCCAGAGACACTAGTAGGAACAGTACTTTTGGGTGTAGCTTTCTTTAGCTTCTTCTTCGAAGCAGTGTTTGAGTTTCCTCCAGCAGTCAGATCTTCCCCAGTGGTGCTTGGTTTCCGCTTCTTGGGAGTAGTGGGGGGAAGCTTGTTGGTCTGAACGAATTTTAACGAAGTTAGATATAAAAGGATTGAGTGAATTCGAAGCATCAAAAACTAAGTGATTACCGTTGGAATTGGGGCACTTGTTGTTGTTGGCGTTGTTGTTGTTGGTGTAGTTGCAGCAGCAGTAGTCGTTTCGGGTGGATTAGCCTTTTCGGTAGTTTCGATGGAGGCTTGAGAGGCACTCCCTTCCTTCGATTTCGAGGCAGTGGTCTTTATCCTGATAGCTGAAAATCAAAACATTTAAAGCAAAGGTTAACGATTTGGAAAATAAAAGATATTTGGGAGTTTTTCCCAAGCATTCGCACCTGTGCCTTGATCAGATTTAATTGACATGGCAGAAAGGTCATATCGAAGATGTCCTGGGAAATCATGAAGCCAGTGTCGAGCCCATGTCACAGTCTCAGATGGCTTTGGTTTCCTTTGAAGATATTTGAACATCTCTTTGCAAGTAAACCACCATGGATATGGGGGAAACCAAGCCAGAGCCAGTTCTGAGGTAGGTAATCTGGGAAATTTAGGTGGATGCATTTCGAATGCCAACCTATACCTATCCTCAGGTGACAGCCCTGAAGGAAGTTTTAGCTTAGAAACTTTTTGTTTAAATTTTTCCTTCAAGGTCTCAGCCGCTTGATGCACAGTGGAGTCCAAGCGTGTGGGGTCGTAAGTAGTTTCGAAGTAATTTTGAAAAGCTTTTATTTCTTTGGCATGAGTAAACATACCTTTCTTTGCTGGTACCTGCACATCGAAGGCATCAATTAGTTTCTGTCGAATAGTAAGTGTATCGAACATACAAGTTTGATAAAACTTAATCCACCACTCCAGAAATCCTTTGGCCGCGAGATGGGTAGGTTCGAAGGCTATCAGTTCAAATTGGGCAAAGCCCTGATATTGTTCTTGTTGGATCTTGGCTTCCCTTGCCTTGAAAGTTCGACCAGATGTGATGGCGCTCTCAGTCTGGAACAAAGGTTCAGGAATCAGTTGGCATAGGCCAAACTGCCTCGAAACGAAGTTTGGTTGGTAGGCAAAGAGAAGAATTTGGTTCTTAGCTGGGGTTATCCTTGAAGAGATAAGTCTAGGAAGTAAGAAAGCTCTCCACACATCTTGGATTTCCTTACTCTTGATGGCTTCTGAGAGAGCCATGGTGAACCAAGAAGGTCCATGAGCCCTCGAAGCAAAGGGCTCCATGCTCTCTTCGAACTTATGTCTTTTTGAGAGTATCAAGATGTACTTCGAAAATTGAACCTTGAAGTCGTCCTTGTCATCATTAGGGGTTAGTCTGCGAAGCCTAGTGCCTTCGACTATCCTATCACTTATTTCTGAATCTTGTTCATCTATGGTGTTGGCGGTTGATAAAGAAGGTTCGAACATGGCGTTGAGCCATAATTGAAGTAACCAAAATGGGCCAGCTAAGAGAATGTTTTTGGAAGTGTGGGATTTGAGGCTCGAAACAGCTGACCTCAGGCTCTCATAGAGGTCAACTAAGAGTAATTCACTTAGGCACACTTTGCGATTTTCATGTAAATCCCTAGCTAAAGGAATGAACCTACTAGCTACCTGCAGGGATCTACTGCAGAAAACGTACCTAGACAGCCACAGGGTTAAGAAAGCAATGTGCTCTGTGTCAGACACATTATCCCCTTCAGCATGATAATGGCCGATAAATTTGGAGAAGCTGGCTAACTTGACTTCAAAGTCAATTATGCTTGAGTGCTCTTCATTGTCAGGAACATAAGTTTCCCCCACTGGCGACAGCCCAGTAATGGCTGCTATATCGAAGAAGGTTGGGGTGATCATTCCACCTGGAAGATGGAAAGTGTTGTAGGTACTATCCCAGAAATAGAGGGACGCAAATAGCAGAGGATGACTATAGGTGAATCCAGGTTTCGATAGCTTAATAAGGTTATAAATGCCTAGTTCTTCCCATTGCTGGGATTTTTTGGCTTCTACTTTCGTGAACCAGTTTTGATAAGCAACATCAGCAGTAGGGCAAGATCGGAATGGTTTAAAATTGCTTTTTACATAATCCAAGATAAATGGGTCCTTAGGATAAATGGTTGAGGTTTCTGTGGTATTCGGATTAAGAGATTCTACTGCCCTAGGGGCATCCATTTTGTTGAATAAAGGTTTGAAGTTATAACACACGGGAAAAATGGTCCTGGTGTCCTTTAGTATTTCAAAAACTGTAAGAGGGCCATTTAAGGCTAACCTCTTACCAGCAACATGGGTAGGGATGAGTACCTGTGATGCGTACAGCATTTCTTTTTCTTTGGAAATCATTTGAGGAGCAAGAGCAGATTGGCCTTGAATGGTGACGATTTTACTCTCCATAGTTGCTCCTGTAGTTTTTCCTTTCTTCTTGGAGACTTTCTTGAGTTGGGATGATGTGGAAGAAGACATTTTTGTTGTTTGAGAGCTTAGATTGTTTATGAGAGAAGAAGAGTAAAATTCCAGAGTTTGAAAGGTTTAGAGTGTAAAAAAGGAAAAAGGAAGGTTAAATTGACGTTTTATAATAAGAAGATTAAGCGTCCACCGAGTGAAAGTATGGTACGTGGAGATCATGGATTGGTGTGATGAAGAGGTGGCGAGAAGTTGATATAGGTAATAGGTGTGATTTTAAAACAATCATTACTTATAACTGCACCATGCTGTGAAGTGACTCTGGGCGGTTAAGGTACCCAAAGGATGCTATGATTGATGTGACTAGGGTCAAACGCATTAAATGCTATAATGATTCGAAAATCCTATCAAAATCTTGTATAAATGTTTAAAATAGGTATTTCTCAGAGAGATCGAAATACATATTTTAAAGGGGCAATTTGTTGGCTGAAGATTTTGATAATGTTATTTAGAATACAAAAGAGCTAGAAGTTCTGATCGAAATGGAATTAAAACACCACGCTTCGAAATTGCAGAAGCAGTGTTTCGAATGAGTGTGTCAAAGCTTGAAGCTTCGAACGGTGATTATGGGAGCGTATCCAAAGGGGTCTTGAAACAGCAGCGAAGCTAGGTCTGAGAAGAGCGTTCGAAACAGAGAAACACCAAAGCGTTTAAAATTTAAATGAAAGCGGGACTTTCAAAGTTTGAAAGTTATGTGTTGGAGCATTTGGGGACACGTGGAAAGATGAAAGGAGCATTGTCTTGCATGTTCGAAACGTGGCATGATCTTGTAGCGAGACCGTTAGGGTCGAGTTAGTATAAATAGAAGTCTTAGTGTTAGGATTTCAGTGTGTCATATCTGTTATACAAAATACTCAATAACATTCAAACTACCACATGGCAAGGGAAACGAATGCAAGAGAAATGTATGTATGATAGCACCATGTATTTCTAATTTAATAAAAGCCTTTTTACTATTTCCAGCACTTTCCTTCTTTTTCTTTCTGTCGAATAACATTTGCAAGTTTCTTTATCTACTGTCTTTTCATTTCAAAGTCTTTTCTTCAAAGTTTTACATTTTACTGCTTTCTTTATATTTCGAGCACTCTATATTTCAGAGAACTTTTACGCTCTCAATACCTTTATTTTCAAGTATTATTCTTCAAACATGTACTTTCATTTAAAGTCATTTCTAGATTTCTTGCATTAAACGCTTTCTTCACATTTTAAACTTCCACATTCCAGAAACCTTTTGTGTTAAATGTTTTATGGGTCGAAACCAGTTACTTCATTTTCCATACAGTTTTATATGTCTTTTCAATCAGCATTACAATTAGCAATTATTCGTATAACTTAGTTTTCACATACATTTAGACCACATTTTTAAACTCTTAGAGAGAGGGATCGAAATAAACCAAACATTTGTACAATAGCACCCATGAATAATTGTTCGATTGTGAGAGTAACCTTAATATCCAAGGAGTCCTAGGATCAATCTAGTCGATCCTGTGAGTTACCAAAGAGATTGAGTAGCGTTAATAAAGATTATTCGATAGTTTGGAAGACTAGCGGTTGTTTACCAGAAATCACTGGAAACAAATTGGCACACCTGATGGGACCAATAGTTGGATATCAGAATTAAGGATTGTCGAGACATAGCCATCCCAGAAACGTAGGAACCTAAGAAGTTTGCTGTTTTATGAACCTGAGAAGTGGTAAGATAACCAACAGCAACCAACCTTTATCCAGAAGAAAACGTTTGGACAAAATGTCTAATTCAGACAATCAACAAGGAGACCAAGGTGGCCCACAGGCAACAGGCACTAACGCGTCCATTTCGAGCGGAACATCTAATGTAATCCCTTCGAATGCACAGTCTGTTGCATCTTCAACCAGTAACATGGCCACCAACGGAGTAAGTGGCATATCAACCAACAGTTCGATCTTAGGAAATACTGGAACTATGGGCTACCCTGGGGGATTCGTTCCGCCACCTGGGACACAATCCCATTTCGCCACTCCATCAACTAGACCACCCGGCTTCGATGGGAATAGAATTAGAAGTTCTTCTTACGGAATGCCAACATCTTTTATGGCAGGTTTACACAATTCCACATCGAATTCATCCCCACAACTAGGGTCTGGGTCTGGGGCAAACCAATTTATGTCAAATAACCAAGGGTCAGTGGGTTATAGCACGTTGCCTATCCTAACCACAGATAACCAATTGGCTTTTAGGCAATTGATGGATGACAACAACCACAATATGATAGGGGTGTTAGCGCAAACCATGCAGGAAATATTCGCCCCAATAGTTCAGAATGTGACTGTGACGAACAGGGAAAATGCTGACAATATGAGTCGAATAGCAGATTTCTTTGCTCCCACAGAAAGGCGTAGGCAGAACCAGGCGGGATTTCGAACAAACGTGCCTGTTATAGAACAAATTGCCAACGACCCAATTCATAGACCACCCAGAGAAGAGGTTAACTTAGGGGCCAGAGCACCAAGGTTAGAAGCCCCAATAATTCCGGGCCCACAAAGGGAAGTTATGGAACCAGGGGCAAGGATCGAAAGACCAGAAGCCCCAGAATTTCGAGGAGAACAACCTAGGGGAGTTGTTTTGGTTGATCGAAACCAAGATGCCGATGCTGTCGTTCATAGGATTCGAAACGATAACATCTTGGCAGAAAATAATCTGACCACCATGATAGAGAGGATCATGACCCAAAACGGCCTCAATATGGGAATGAGGAGGCCAAATTACGCTTCTCCTATATTAGATTGTATAATGCATACTGATTTACCAAGGGGATACAAAGTCCCTAAATTCACAAAGTTCGCTGGGGATACCAACGAGTCAACAGTCGAACACATAGCGAGATATTTAACCGAAGCGGGGGATATAGCCAATAATGAAGATCTCAGAATCAAATATTTCCCAAGTTCCTTGACAAAAAATGCCTTCACTTGGTTTACCACGTTGCCTCCTGGGTCTGTTGAAACTTGGACCCTTTTAGAGAGATTATTCCATGAACAATTTTACATGGGACAATCGAAAATAAGTCTGAAGGAATTGGCCAGTGTTAAGAGAAAGTTCACTGAACCCATTGATGACTATTTGAATAGATTTAGGCTGTTAAAATCCAGATGTTACACAGTAGTGCCTGAGCATGAGTTAGTCGAAATGGCCGCTGGGGGATTGGATTACTCTATTCGAAAGAAATTAGATACTCAGCATTTGAGGGATATGGCTCAGTTAGCCGATAGGGTTCGACAGGTCGAAAGACTAAAAGCCGAAAAAGCCCGAGTCTTTAAGAATAGTAAGAAAGAAAGGATTTCCTATGTTGGAACTGAGGAAGTAGAAGAATATCCTGAATTCGAATTCAAAGAGGTCGAAATCGACCTCGCTGAATTAAAACAGGCCCCGCCTTACTCCTGCAAAATGTTAGTTCCTACGAAAGGGAAAGATATTGTTGAAAATGAGAAAAGTGATAAGTTTCCAAAGAAGGTTTACACCTTCGATGTCACTAAATGTGACGAAATCTTTGACTTGCTTGTCAAAGATGGCCAACTAATTGTGCCATCAAATGTCAAAATACCCCCTTTGGACCAGAGGAAGAAAAGGGGATTTTGCAAATATCATAGTTTCCTAGGCCACAAGACCTCACAATGTTTTCTTTTCAGGGATTTGATTCAAAACGCAATCAAAGATGGCAGATTAAAGTTTGCTGATAAGGTGAAGATGAAAGTGGACGAAGATCCTTTGGACGTCGCAGACACCAACTACTCCGAGCCTGCATGCATTGGAGAAGTCAACATGGTGGAAATTGATCGAAGCGACACCTTGACAGGAGAGAAGGACATTGGAGTCGAAAACTGGGTGATGGTCGAAGTCAGCGAGGAAGTCATTGAAGGCATCCAGAATACACCAGACACTTCGATCGCTGGACCTGTGGCTGTTGCAAGAGAAACCCAGGCTACTGAAGGCCAAGGGGATCACAACGAAGGATTTACACAAGTCACTGAGGGCTTGAGGTTGGAATTAGAGAAAGTCCAAATTACGCAGCCAGTCCCCTCTCAGAAGGAAATATGGGACACTCTAGGGGAACCCAGTGGAAAATATGACTATCTGGTCAAATATTCTGCCCCAGAAAGTTCGAGGGTCCAGATCGAAGATATAAAGCCCACAGGATGGGGCGATGACGAAACAAAAGAGGGGGATTTGGAAATAAATATGGTGGACATGGAAAGACCCCGTTCTGAGATGAGGGAAGTGGAAAAATACTTAGAAAAAGAAAAGCATAGGATGGGGGACAATCACACTGGAGATGATACTCTCAAAGACTATCTCATGTCATGCCACAAAGGAGATCCAGGCATGATACTGTGCCCTAGGTGCAGCATCCTCTGCAACCAAAGAATTGCTGCAAATTTCGAAAGGGTACAGAGGGCTCGAACTGGCAACAATTGGCGCCAGGATAACCAACTTTTTAGATGCTACCCCAAGGCTGGAGAGAGTTTGTTGGAGTTTATTTTTCGCTGCTACAAGGGGGCAACTAAGTGCTTGGTGTGCCCAAGATGTTCTGCTGTGTATGACCAAAGCATGGCTAGGGCCTTCGAAACGATCCCCTTCGCCCCTTGCTGGAGCCATCAAGAAACTGCCCAGATGGGTCCGCGTTTCGACAGCAGATACAAACAGCGAAGACCTGATAGCCCTCACCCCAAAGTTGCTCGAAGAGTGACTTTCAAACTCCCTGCTGAAGTACCAACCGATAGATGGCTGCAAGCCAGAAATGACAAAGGCAAAGACAAATGGAGGAATGCTGAACGAAATGCACGCCATGCTGTGACATACAGGAGGCAATTCAACACACAAAAAAGGGAGGAAGTCAGATTAGAAAATTACAAAGGAAGGAACCCCATGTCAAGATCCCAGTGGCGCAGACAGCAAAGGATTCGAAAGGCTGAAAGAGAAGCTGTGGCAAACAAAGGGGATACTTCAACAAAGATACAAGGTGAATCGAGCACCAACAAACCAAAAAGTCAGACGGAAGAGAAACCTCCAGTCAACAGAAGGCTTTTTTCTGAAGACCAACAAGACGGACCAAAGGAATACACTCCAGGCCCGGAAGAGGACGAAGATATGATAACAGATAACTTCGAATCGGAGGGGGAGTCTTCATTTAACCTGAACTGTAACGTAGTGTCTGTGCTTCCCTGCGAATTCGGGCAGGAAACCGAAATCAATGAATATGAGGAAGAAGACACCACAGATTTAATGAAACATAGGCCCGTATGCTACTACGTGATGGACAATGGGGCTGTTGAAGAACAAAATGCGTTCTTCGAACGTCCCGAACCTACAATGAAGAATCATCTCAAGCCACTTTTCATTCGGGCGAAAGTAGGTGTCCATGGTGTGAACAAAGTTCTAGTGGATGGGGGTGCTGCAGTCAATCTGATTCCCCATTTCATGCTAAAAAGGTTGGAAATCCGCGAAGGAGATATCAAGCCCCATAATATGGTTCTATCCAATTATGAAGGAAAAGTGGGTAAAACACTGGGGGTGGTCCAGTTGGAATTGACAATAGGCTCAAGTTGCAGGCCCACCATGTTTATGGTTGTCGAAGCCAAGGCCAACTATAACCTACTGCTAGGAAGGGAGTGGATCCATGGCGTGGGAGCAGTTCCTTCGTCAATGCATCAACGACTAGTCCTGTGGAGAGACGACGGAATCGTGGAAAACATCGAAGCAGACCAGAGTTACTTTATGTCAACTGTCAATTTAGTTGACAAAAGGGATTATGATAAAAATCTGGCAAAGATTGCTCCATGTGTTCCAAATGATGAGATGAATGAAACTAGAAATGCCCACTACTACATGACACTTCGTCATGATGGACTTTACTGGGATAGAACAATAATCAGTAAAGAAGAGGAAGGTGAAGGTGCTATACAAAAATGGCCAGCAGGCTGGGACTTCGACAACCTTAACCATGACTGAGTCTACCTTTTTCGAAAGGATTTCGGCCTATATGGCTGAGAATGAATCGAAAGCGGCCTTAGAGGCTGAAATAAATGAATCATTTGAAAAAACGAATGAAGTTAGTGGGGGGGGTTCGAAATGCTCACCCAGCGAAGAGTTGGAGATGGATCAAAGGTTGGATGCCATCTATGACAAAGAACCCTTAGGCTTCGAAAGGGATCCCATAAACTCAGGTGTCAAAATGTTGGCACAGGACCCGCTCGAAGAAGTCAACTTAGGGGATGACAAAACGAAAAGAGTAACTTACGTAAGTGCTAAACTTAGCCCAGGCCTCAAGGAAAAAGTGATCGAAATCCTTAAGGAGAACAAAGATTGTTTCGCATGGGATTATGATGAGATGCCTGGTTTAAAGAGGGAGTTGGTCGAACATAGGCTGCCAATCAAAGATGGCAAGAGGCCCATCAAACAAACTCCCAGAAGATTCGCGCCAGCGGTTCTCACAAAAATTAAAGCTGAGATCGAAAGGTTGCTGCGTTGCAAATTCATCAGAACAACAAGGTACGTCGAATGGTTAGCAAACATAGTACCTGTTATCAAGAAAAATGGTTCTTTAAGGATTTGCATAGATTTTAGGGATTTAAATACTGCAACCCCTAAGGATGAATATTCCATGCCCGTGGCAGAAATGCTAGTAGATTCTGCTGCAGGATTCGAATACTTGAGCATGTTAGATGGATACTCTGGATATAACCAGATTTTCATTGCTGAAGAAGATGTTGCAAAAACAGCATTTCGTTGCCCAGGAGCCTTAGGCACCTACGAATGGGTGGTGATGCCTTTTGGTTTAAAAAATGCTGGGGCAACTTATCAAAGGGCGATGAATTCAATCTTTCATGACTTTATCGAAACCTTCATGCAGGTGTATATTGATGATATAGTCATCAAATCTATATCTGCAGAAGCACATTTGCATCATTTAAGCCAATCATTCGAGCGAATGAGAAAACATGGCTTAAAAATGAATCCCCTTAAATGTGCATTTTTTGTGCAGGCTGGAGATTTTCTTGGTTTTGTGGTCCACAAGAAAGGAATTGAAATCAACCAGAACAAAACCAAAGCCATAATGGAGACGAAAGCACCTGCGTCAAAAAGGGAGTTGCAATCTCTACTAGGGAAAGTTAACTTCCTCAGAAGATTCATTTCGAACCTGAGTGGAAGGACTCAAGCTTTCTCTCCGTTACTTCGTCTGAAGCAAGGTCAAGCCTTCGAATGGAACGAAGCTCATCAGGAGGCGTTTGACAAAATAAAAGAATATCTTTCCCAGCCTCCTATGTTGTCTCCACCATCATGGGGGAAGCCCATGAGATTGTACATATCTGCCTCTGAAGTTAGCATAGGTAGTATGTTAGCACAAGAGGATAACAATGGCGTCGAAAGAGCCATATACTATCTAAGTAGAGTGCTGAATGATGCTGAGACCAGATATAGCAATTTAGAAAAGCTATGTCTCTGTTTGTATTTTTCTTGTATGAAACTCAAGTATTATATAAAACCTGTTGATGTTTATGTTTCGTCTCACTTCGACGTCATTAAACATATGCTTTCAAAGCCAATAATGCATAGTAGAGTTGGAAAGTGGGCTCTGGCCTTAACAGAATATTCATTGACGTTCATGCCCTTAAAAGCTATGAAAGGTCAAGTGATTTCTGATTTCATTGTGGATCATTCGTTGGTTGAGCAGACAAGCATGAGTTACGTCGAAATGCAACCATGGAAATTGTACTTTGATGGTTCAACCCACAAGAATGGAAGTGGTGTTGGAGTCCTTCTAATTTCTCCTGAAGGAATTCCAACAAAATTCAAGTATAAATTGGATGGTCCTCGTTGTTCGAACAACGAAGCTGAGTATGAAGCGCTCATTGTTGGACTTGAAGCTTTGTTGGAATTGGGGGCAACCAGAGTCAAAATTAAAGGAGATTCTGAGTTGGTGGTCAAACAAATCACAAAAGAATATAAGTGCATAAAGGAAAATCTAATGATATACTTCGTCATAGTCAATAGGCTACTGAGAAAGTTTGAATACATGGATATTCAACACATACCAAGATTAGAAAACCAAGAAGCAAATGACTTAGCGCAGTTGGCTTCAGGTTATAGAGTATCTACCAAGAATCTTAAGGATTTGGTCGAAATAAGGGGAAGAGTTATGGCTACTAGATTCACACCATCGGATCTGGAAAGTATGAGATTGGGATATGCCGAGAAACAGGGATTCGAAATTCTAGCCATAAATACTTTGTCAGATACAGATTGGCGAAGTCCATTAAAGAGTTATTTAGCAGACCCAACTCTAAAAGTAGATAGAAAAACAAAATATAGAGCATTGTCATATCTCCTCATGGGGAACGAATTGTTCAAAAAGACCCAAGAAGGTGTTTTATTGAAATGCCTAGGAGAAAGTGAGGCATATTTAGCATTGTCTGAAGTCCATAATGGGGCATGTGGGGCACACCAAGCAGGCCATAAAATGAAATGGTTGCTATTTCGATATGGTTTGTATTGGCCTAGCATGCTCAAAGATTGCATAGACTTTGCGAAAGGATGTGAGGAATGTCAGAAACATGCAGGAATTCAACACGCCCCTGCAAGTGAGCTGCATTCGATCATCAAACCATGGCCGTTCAGAGGATGGGCATTAGATCTGATAGGCGAAATAAATCCTGCTTCGTCCAAAGGTCAGAAATATATCTTGGTAGGAGTAGATTATTTTACCAAATGGATCGAAGCTATACCTTTGGTAGTTGCTGATCAAGAGGCAATTATCGAATTTATACAAAAGCACATTATCTATAGGTTTGGATTACCAGAAAGTATAACTACAGACCAAGGTTCTGTATTTACTGGTAGAAAGATGCAAGGATTTGCCCAAGAAATGGGGTTTAGATTGCTAACTTCAACACCATATTATGCTCAAGCAAACGGACAAGTCGAAGCGGCAAACAAAGTAATAATAGGATTAATCAAGAAGCATATTGGCAAGAAGCCAAGAAATTGGCACAAAACTCTGGACCAAGTATTATGGGCTTGTAGAACATCTCCAAAGGAAGCCACTAACACTACTCCTTTCCAACTTACATTCGGCCATGATGCAGTGTTACCAGTAGAAATTCATCTGCAATCAGTTCGAATACAGAAACAAAACGAAATTCCAGCCGCGTTATATTGGGAAATGATGATGAATGAATTAGTTGAATTGGACGAAATTAGATTACGTGCGTTGGAGATTTTGATAAGGCAAAAAGAAAGAGTGGCCAGAACATACAATAAGAGGGTGAAGAAAAAAGTATTCGTTATTAATGACTTGGTTTGGAGAGTCATATTGCCTATGGATAAGAAGAACAAAGCATTAGGTAAATGGTCACCTCATTGGGAAGGACCTTTTCGAGTATTAAAAGTTTTCTCAAACAATGCCTACGAAGTCGAAGAACTCTTGGATGATAAACGTGTCCTAAAGGTTAATGGGAAATATTTAAAGAAATATAAACCAAGCCTGCGGGAAATTCGAATAGTAACAACGTAAACAAAATATTATAAAAAAGCCAAGATGGCAAGATAAGAATGCCAAAATGGCGTTGTTCGAATATTACATTGAAAGAACCAAAGTTATGGTCAGATAGACAAAAAATCTAGAAATAAACATTATTTTTCAATCGATTAAAGGTACTTCGAAATGTTTCAAGTTTCTGCTGAGCAAACCGCCTGGCACCTTCCAAGGTTGCCATTTCTCCTTTAAGTTGTTCTGCAGTCTCCATTTCTGCAAGCCCCCGGTTGAGAAGCTCTTCGAATTGGTTACCTGCAGGATTAGTTTCGAAGGCTAGTTGTTGTTCCTTAGCCTCCTTAACTTTCTGCTGAAGTTCCAGAATCTGCCTTTCCCAAATAAGAATGGACTCAGCTCGAGCCTCATATTCAGTTTTTGCCTGCTTCAGATGCATAGCCTGATCTTCAGCTTCTTGAGAAAGCTTCGAAGCTTGTTCATAGGCGGCATTCATAGCAATGCGTTTCTCGTGAACCTTCTTGGCAGCAGATTCGTCTTGGAGAAGATAGCCAGTTACGTTGTCCAGCAAATTCTGAAGATCAAACAAGAGAGTACTAACTGGCAAAGAGCAGTTGGAAAGATTAACCTTTGTAAGCAGCTCCTTCATAGTATAGCAAGCAGTACTATCTTGCTTAAGCACTTCGAAGATATCCACATTGAGAATAGTTCTCCTAATTTTGTTGAGAAGAACAACTCTTTCATCTGTGGGAAGAGGATAGCTGGTTGAACTTGTGCCAGCCCTAGCGAGTGGGATGTCCCTCTGGGCCAACTTTGCCTTCATGTACCCAATAGGGTCATTTCGCCTCAGAAGTGCCAGTTCCTCGTCAGTCATTCGAGACGGAGAGGATTGGGGGAATTCCACGCGTAGGGGAACCACGTTTGTTTCAACCTCTGGGTTTTCGTTGATTGTATCACCATCCCCTTCATTTGCTTCGTGCTCTTGGTCTTCTTCATCCTCGTCCAAATCTACCACTTCGATACCATCCTTTTCACCGCTATGTGCATTAGACTCCGTCCCGGCAGTCGAACCATCATTGTCGTTTTCCCCATCATTGGCGTTTTCCTCCTCAGATTCTTCGTCTGCAGATTCTTCGAATCCTTGCCCAGAATCAGCTTTTTCCTCTTCAGTCTGAGTATCCTTTGGATCCTCTTGAAGAGTTTCAAGAGGGGACTTTTGAAGAACCCTTTGTGAATCCTCTGCAGACGTTTGAGGTATGGTTTCGTTCACCTCTTTCAGAGGAATGGAGGTACCTTGGTCATCTGGATGCTCGGAAGTTCCAGCCAAAACCGCCACGTTGGAAGAACCTTTGTTTTGGACCAAATTGCTGGAATCTCCTTGAGGAGAGGAGTTAAGCGGAACAGCAGCCCTGGACGGTGAGGTCGAAATAGTAGAAGTGGGATTCAGGATGTTCTGCAAGGAGCAGCAAAATGTTAGAGGATGACACTCCCCAAGGTAATAAGAAGTTAAACATTTTTAAAGAAGTTCGATTTACCTGTGGGCCCTCAGAAGAGAGGTTACTAGCTATGCGTTCCAACTGTGGGTTGGAGGTCGAAGGTGGATTTTTGGATTTTGGTAAGGGAGCAGCATCCCTGGAGTCGAGTCCAGAGACACTAGTAGGAACAGTACTTTTGGGTGTAGCTTTCTTTAGCTTCTTCTTCGAAGCAGTGTTTGAGTTTCCTCCAGCAGTCAGATCTTCCCCAGTGGTGCTTGGTTTCCGCTTCTTGGGAGTAGTGGGGGGAAGCTTGTTGGTCTGAACGAATTTTAACGAAGTTAGATATAAAAGGATTGAGTGAATTCGAAGCATCAAAAACTAAGTGATTACCGTTGGAATTGGGGCACTTGTTGTTGTTGGCGTTGTTGTTGTTGGTGTAGTTGCAGCAGCAGTAGTCGTTTCGGGTGGATTAGCCTTTTCGGTAGTTTCGATGGAGGCTTGAGAGGCACTCCCTTCCTTCGATTTCGAGGCAGTGGTCTTTATCCTGATAGCTGAAAATCAAAACATTTAAAGCAAAGGTTAACGATTTGGAAAATAAAAGATATTTGGGAGTTTTTCCCAAGCATTCGCACCTGTGCCTTGATCAGATTTAATTGACATGGCAGAAAGGTCATATCGAAGATGTCCTGGGAAATCATGAAGCCAGTGTCGAGCCCATGTCACAGTCTCAGATGGCTTTGGTTTCCTTTGAAGATATTTGAACATCTCTTTGCAAGTAAACCACCATGGATATGGGGGAAACCAAGCCAGAGCCAGTTCTGAGGTAGGTAATCTGGGAAATTTAGGTGGATGCATTTCGAATGCCAACCTATACCTATCCTCAGGTGACAGCCCTGAAGGAAGTTTTAGCTTAGAAACTTTTTGTTTAAATTTTTCCTTCAAGGTCTCAGCCGCTTGATGCACAGTGGAGTCCAAGCGTGTGGGGTCGTAAGTAGTTTCGAAGTAATTTTGAAAAGCTTTTATTTCTTTGGCATGAGTAAACATACCTTTCTTTGCTGGTACCTGCACATCGAAGGCATCAATTAGTTTCTGTCGAATAGTAAGTGTATCGAACATACAAGTTTGATAAAACTTAATCCACCACTCCAGAAATCCTTTGGCCGCGAGATGGGTAGGTTAGAAGGCTATCAGTTCAAATTGGGCAAAGCCCTGATATTGTTCTTGTTGGATCTTGGCTTCCCTTGCCTTGAAAGTTCGACCAGATGTGATGGCGCTCTCAGTCTGGAACAAAGGTTCAGGAATCAGTTGGCATAGGCCAAACTGCCTCGAAACGAAGTTTGGTTGGTAGGCAAAGAGAAGAATTTGGTTCTTAGCTGGGGTTATCCTTGAAGAGATAAGTCTAGGAAGTAAGAAAGCTCTCCACACATCTTGGATTTCCTTACTCTTGATGGCTTCTGAGAGAGCCATGGTGAACCAAGAAGGTCCATGAGCCCTCGAAGCAAAGGGCGCCATGCTCTCTTCGAACTTATGTCTTTTTGAGAGTATCAAGATGTACTTCGAAAATTGAACCTTGAAGTCGTCCTTGTCATCATTAGGGGTTAGTCTGCGAAGCCTAGTGCCTTCGACTATCCTATCACTTATTTCTGAATCTTGTTCATCTATGGTGTTGGCGGTTGATAAAGAAGGTTCGAACATGGCGTTGAGCCATAATTGAAGTAACCAAAATGGGCCAGCTAAGAGAATGTTTTTGGAAGTGTGGGATTTGAGGCTCGAAACAGCTGACCTCAGGCTCTCATAGAGGTCAACTAAGAGTAATTCACTTAGGCACACTTTGCGATTTTCATGTAAATCCCTAGCTAAAGGAATGAACCTACTAGCTACCTGCAGGGATCTACTGCAGAAAACGTACCTAGACAGCCACAGGGTTAAGAAAGCAATGTGCTCTGTGTCAGACACATTATCCCCTTCAGCATGATAATGGCCGATAAATTTGGAGAAGCTGGCTAACTTGACTTCAAAGTCAATTATGCTTGAGTGCTCTTCATTGTCAGGAACATAAGTTTCCCCCACTGGCGACAGCCCAGTAATGGCTGCTATATCGAAGAAGGTTGGGGTGATCATTCCACCTGGAAGATGGAAAGTGTTGTAGGTACTATCCCAGAAATAGAGGGACGCAAATAGCAGAGGATGACTATAGGTGAATCCAGGTTTCGATAGCTTAATAAGGTTATAAATGCCTAGTTCTTCCCATTGCTGGGATTTTTTGGCTTCTACTTTCGTGAACCAGTTTTGATAAGCAACATCAGCAGTAGGGCAAGATCGGAATGGTTTAAAATTGCTTTTTACATAATCCAAGATAAATGGGTCCTTAGGATAAACGGTTGAGGTTTCTGTGGTATTCGGATTAAGAGATTCTACTGCCCTAGGGGCATCCATTTTGTTGAATAAAGGTTTGAAGTTATAACACACGGGAAAAATGGTCCTGGTGTCCTTTAGTATTTCAAAAACTGTAAGAGGGCCATTTAAGGCTAACCTCTTACCAGCAACATGGGTAGGGATGAGTACCTGTGATGCGTACAACATTTCTTTTTCTTTGGAAATCATTTGAGGAGCAAGAGCAGATTGGCCTTGAATGGTGACGATTTTACTCTCCATAGTTGCTCCTGTAGTTTTTCCTTTCTTCTTGGAGACTTTCTTGAGTTGGGATGATGTGGAAGAAGACATTTTTGTTGTTTGAGAGCTTAGATTGTTTATGAGAGAAGAAGAGTAAAATTCCAGAGTTTGAAAGGTTTAGAGTGTAAAAAAGGAAAAAGGAAGGTTAAATTGACGTTTTATAATAAGAAGATTAAGCGTCCACCGAGTGAAAGTATGGTACGTGGAGATCATGGATTGGTGTGATGAAGAGGTGGCGAGAAGTTGATATAGGTAATAGGCGTGATTTTAAAACAATCATTACTTATAACTGCACCATGCTGTGAAGTGACTCTGGGCGGTTAAGGTACCCAAAGGATGCTATGATTGATGTGACTAGGGTCAAACGCATTAAATGCTATAATGATTCGAAAATCCTATCAAAATCTTGTATAAATGTTTAAAATAGGTATTTCTCAGAGAGATCGAAATACATATTTTAAAGGGGCAATTTGTTGGCTGAAGATTTTGATAATGTTATTTAGAATACAAAAGAGCTAGAAGTTCTGATCGAAATGGAATTAAAACACCACGCTTCGAAATTGCAGAAGCAGTGTTTCGAATGAGTGTGTCAAAGCTTGAAGCTTCGAACGGTGATTATGGGAGCGTATCCAAAGGGGTCTTGAAACAGCAGCGAAGCTAGGTCTGAGAAGAGCGTTCGAAACAGAGAAACACCAAAGCGTTTAAAATTTAAATGAAAGCGGGACTTTCAAAGTTTGAAAGTTATGTGTTGGAGCATTTGGGGACACGTGGAAAGATGAAAGGAGCATTGTCTTGCATGTTCGAAACGTGGCATGATCTTGTAGCGAGACCGTTAGGGTCGAGTTAGTATAAATAGAAGTCTTAGTGTTAGGATTTCAGTGTGTCATATCTGTTATACAAAATACTCAATAACATTCAAACTACCACATGGCAAGGGAAACGAATGCAAGAGAAATGTATGTATGATAGCACCATGTATTTCTAATTTAATAAAAGCCTTTTTACTATTTCCAGCACTTTCCTTCTTTTTCTTTCTGTCGAATAACATTTGCAAGTTTCTTTATCTACTGTCTTTTCATTTCAAAGTCTTTTCTTCAAAGTTTTACATTTTACTGCTTTCTTTATATTTCGAGCACTCTATATTTCAGAGAACTTTTACGCTCTCAATACCTTTATTTTCAAGTATTATTCTTCAAACATGTACTTTCATTTAAAGTCATTTCTAGATTTCTTGCATTAAACGCTTTCTTCACATTTTAAACTTCCACATTCCAGAAACCTTTTGTGTTAAATGTTTTATGGGTCGAAACCAGTTACTTCATTTTCCATACAGTTTTATATGTCTTTTCAATCAGCATTACAATTAGCAATTATTCGTATAACTTAGTTTTCACATACATTTAGACCACATTTTTAAACTCTTAGAGAGAGGGATCGAAATAAACCAAACATTTGTACAATAGCACCCATGAATAATTGTTCGATTGTGAGAGTAACCTTAATATCCAAGGAGTCCTAGGATCAATCTAGTCGATCCTGTGAGTTACCAAAGAGATTGAGTAGCGTTAATAAAGATTATTCGATAGTTTGGAAGACTAGCGGTTGTTTACCAGAAATCACTGGAAACAAATTGGCACACCTGATGGGACCAATAGTTGGATATCAGAATTAAGGATTGTCGAGACATAGCCATCCCAGAAACGTAGGAACCTAAGAAGTTTGCTGTTTTATGAACCTGAGAAGTGGTAAGATAACCAACAGCAACCAACCTTTATCCAGAAGAAAACGTTTGGACAAAATGTCTAATTCAGACAATCAACAAGGAGACCAAGGTGGCCCACAGGCAACAGGCACTAACGCGTCCATTTCGAGCGGAACATCTAATGTAATCCCTTCGAATGCACAGTCTGTTGCATCTTCAACCAGTAACATGGCCACCAACGGAGTAAGTGGCATATCAACCAACAGTTCGATCTTAGGAAATACTGGAACTATGGGCTACCCTGGGGGATTCGTTCCGCCACCTGGGACACAATCCCATTTCGCCACTCCATCAACTAGACCACCCGGCTTCGATGGGAATAGAATTAGAAGTTCTTCTTACGGAATGCCAACATCTTTTATGGCAGGTTTACACAATTCCACATCGAATTCATCCCCACAACTAGGGTCTGGGTCTGGGGCAAACCAATTTATGTCAAATAACCAAGGGTCAGTGGGTTATAGCACGTTGCCTATCCTAACCACAGATAACCAATTGGCTTTTAGGCAATTGATGGATGACAGCAACCACAATATGATAGGGGTGTTAGCGCAAACCATGCAGGAAATATTCGCCCCAATAGTTCAGAATGTGACTGTGACGAACAGGGAAAACGCTGACAATATGAGTCGAATAGCAGATTTCTTTGCTCCCACAGAAAGGCGTAGGCAGAACCAGGCGGGATTTCGAACAAACGTGCCTGTTATAGAACAAATTGCCAACGACCCAATTCATAGACCACCCAGAGAAGAGGTTAACTTAGGGGCCAGAGCACCAAGGTTAGAAGCCCCAATAATTCCGGGCCCACAAAGGGAAGTTATGGAACCAGGGGCAAGGATCGAAAGACCAGAAGCCCCAGAATTTCGAGGAGAACAACCTAGGGGAGTTGTTTTGGTTGATCGAAACCAAGATGCCGATGCTGTCGTTCATAGGATTCGAAACGATAACATCTTGGCAGAAAATAATCTGACCACCATGATAGAGAGGATCATGACCCAAAACGGCCTCAATATGGGAATGAGGAGGCCAAATTACGCTTCTCCTATATTAGATTGTATAATGCATACTGATTTACCAAGGGGATACAAAGTCCCTAAATTCACAAAGTTCGCTGGGGATACCAACGAGTCAACAGTCGAACACATAGCGAGATATTTAACCGAAGCGGGGGATATAGCCAATAATGAAGATCTCAGAATCAAATATTTCCCAAGTTCCTTGACAAAAAATGCCTTCACTTGGTTTACCACGTTGCCTCCTGGGTCTGTTGAAACTTGGACCCTTTTAGAGAGATTATTCCATGAACAATTTTACATGGGACAATCGAAAATAAGTCTGAAGGAATTGGCCAGTGTTAAGAGAAAGTTCACTGAACCCATTGATGACTATTTGAATAGATTTAGGCTGTTAAAATCCAGATGTTACACAGTAGTGCCTGAGCATGAGTTAGTCGAAATGGCCGCTGGGGGATTGGATTACTCTATTCGAAAGAAATTAGATACTCAGCATTTGAGGGATATGGCTCAGTTAGCCGATAGGGTTCGACAGGTCGAAAGACTAAAAGCCGAAAAAGCCCGAGTCTTTAAGAATAGTAAGAAAGAAAGGATTTCCTATGTTGGAACTGAGGAAGTAGAAGAATATCCTGAATTCGAATTCGAAGAGGTCGAAATCGACCTCGCTGAATTAAAACAGGCCCCGCCTTACTCCTGCAAAATGTTAGTTCCTACGAAAGGGAAAGATATTGTTGAAAATGAGAAAAGTGATAAGTTTCCAAAGAAGGTTTACACCTTCGATGTCACTAAATGTGACGAAATCTTTGACTTGCTTGTCAAAGATGGCCAACTAATTGTGCCATCAAATGTCAAAATACCCCCTTTGGACCAGAGGAAGAAAAGGGGATTTTGCAAATATCATAGTTTCCTAGGCCACAAGACCTCACAATGTTTTCTTTTCAGGGATTTGATTCAAAACGCAATCAAAGATGGCAGATTAAAGTTTGCTGATAAGGTGAAGATGAAAGTGGACGAAGATCCTTTGGACGTCGCAGACACCAACTACTCCGAGCCTGCATGCATTGGAGAAGTCAACATGGTGGAAATTGATCGAAGCGACACCTTGACAGGAGAGAAGGACATTGGAGTCGAAAACTGGGTGATGGTCGAAGTCAGCGAGGAAGTCATTGAAGGCATCCAGAATACACCAGACACTTCGATCGCTGGACCTGTGGCTGTTGCAAGAGAAACCCAGGCTACTGAAGGCCAAGGGGATCACAACGAAGGATTTACACAAGTCACTGAGGGCTTGAGGTTGGAATTAGAGAAAGTCCAAATTACGCAGCCAGTCCCCTCTCAGAAGGAAATATGGGACACTCTAGGGGAACCCAGTGGAAAATATGACTATCTGGTCAAATATTCTGCCCCAGAAAGTTCGAGGGTCCAGATCGAAGATATAAAGCCCACAGGATGGGGCGATGACGAAACAAAAGAGGGGGATTTGGAAATAAATATGGTGGACATGGAAAGACCCCGTTCTGAGATGAGGGAAGTGGAAAAATACTTAGAAAAAGAAAAGCATAGGATGGGGGACAATCACACTGGAGATGATACTCTCAAAGACTATCTCATGTCATGCCACAAAGGAGATCCAGGCATGATACTGTGCCCTAGGTGCAGCATCCTCTGCAACCAAAGAATTGCTGCAAATTTCGAAAGGGTACAGAGGGCTCGAACTGGCAACAATTGGCGCCAGGATAACCAACTTTTTAGATGCTACCCCAAGGCTGGAGAGAGTTTGTTGGAGTTTATTTTTCGCTGCTACAAGGGGGCAACTAAGTGCTTGGTGTGCCCAAGATGTTCTGCTGTGTATGACCAAAGCATGGCTAGGGCCTTCGAAACGATCCCCTTCGCCCCTTGCTAGAGCCATCAAGAAACTGCCCAGATGGGTCCGCGTTTCGACAGCAGATACAAACAGCGAAGACCTGATAGCCCTCACCCCAAAGTTGCTCGAAGAGTGACTTTCAAACTCCCTGCTGAAGTACCAACCGATAGATGGCTGCAAGCCAGAAATGACAAAGGCAAAGACAAATGGAGGAATGCTGAACGAAATGCACGCCATGCTGTGACATACAGGAGGCAATTCAACACACAAAAAAGGGAGGAAGTCAGATTAGAAAATTACAAAGGAAGGAACCCCATGTCAAGATCCCAGTGGCGCAGACAACAAAGGATTCGAAAGGCTGAAAGAGAAGCTGTGGCAAACAAAGGGGATACTTCAACAAAGATACAAGGTGAATCGAGCACCAACAAACCAAAAAGTCAGACGGAAGAGAAACCTCCAGTCAACAGAAGGCTTTTTTCTGAAGACCAACAAGACGGACCAAAGGAATACACTCCAGGCCCGGAAGAGGACGAAGATATGATAACAGATAACTTCGAATCGGAGGGGGAGTCTTCATTTAACCTGAACTGTAACGTAGTGTCTGTGCTTCCCTGCGAACTCGGGCAGGAAACCGAAATCAATGAATATGAGGAAGAAGACACCACAGATTTAATGAAACATAGGCCCGTATGCTACTACGTGATGGACAATGGGGCTGTTGAAGAACAAAATGCGTTCTTCGAACGTCCCGAACCTACAATGAAGAATCATCTCAAGCCACTTTTCATTCGGGCGAAAGTAGGTGTCCATGGTGTGAACAAAGTTCTAGTGGATGGGGGTGCTGCAGTCAATCTGATTCCCCATTTCATGCTAAAAAGGTTGGAAATCCGCGAAGGAGATATCAAGCCCCATAATATGGTTCTATCCAATTATGAAGGAAAAGTGGGTAAAACACTGGGGGTGGTCCAGTTGGAATTGACAATAGGCTCAAGTTGCAGGCCCACCATGTTTATGGTTGTCGAAGCCAAGGCCAACTATAACCTACTGCTAGGAAGGGAGTGGATCCATGGCGTGGGAGCAGTTCCTTCGTCAATGCATCAACGACTAGTCTTGTGGAGAGACGACGGAATCGTGGAAAACATCGAAGCAGACCAGAGTTACTTTATGTCAACTGTCAATTTAGTTGACAAAAGGGATTATGATAAAAATCTGGCAAAGATTGCTCCATGTGTTCCAAATGATGAGATGAATGAAACTAGAAATGCCCACTACTACATGACACTTCGTCATGATGGACTTTACTGGGATAGAACAATAATCAGTAAAGAAGAGGAAGGTGAAGGTGCTATACAAAAACGGCCAGCAGGCTGGGACTTCGACAACCTTAACCATGACTGAGTCTACCTTTTTCGAAAGGATTTCGGCCTATATGGCTGAGAATGAATCGAAAGCGGCCTTAGAGGCTGAAATAAATGAATCATTTGAAAAAACGAATGAAGTTAGTGGGGGGGGTTCGAAATGCTCACCCAGCGAAGAGTTGGAGATGGATCAAAGGTTGGATGCCATCTATGACAAAGAACCCTTAGGCTTCGAAAGGGATCCCATAAACTCAGGTGTCAAAATGTTGGCACAGGACCCGCTCGAAGAAGTCAACTTAGGGGATGACAAAACGAAAAGAGTAACTTACGTAAGTGCTAAACTTAGCCCAGGCCTCAAGGAAAAAGTGATCGAAATCCTTAAGGAGAACAAAGATTGTTTCGCATGGGATTATGATGAGATGCCTGGTTTAAAGAGGGAGTTGGTCGAACATAGGCTGCCAATCAAAGATGGCAAGAGGCCCATCAAACAAACTCCCAGAAGATTCGCGCCAGCGGTTCTCACAAAAATTAAAGCTGAGATCGAAAGGTTGCTGCGTTGCAAATTCATCAGAACAACAAGGTACGTCGAATGGTTAGCAAACATAGTACCTGTTATCAAGAAAAATGGTTCTTTAAGGATTTGCATAGATTTTAGGGATTTAAATACTGCAACCCCTAAGGATGAATATTCCATGCCCGTGGCAGAAATGCTAGTAGATTCTGCTGCAGGATTCGAATACTTGAGCATGTTAGATGGATACTCTGGATATAACCAGATTTTCATTGCTGAAGAAGATGTTGCAAAAACAGCATTTCGTTGCCCAGGAGCCTTAGGCACCTACGAATGGGTGGTGATGCCTTTTGGTTTAAAAAATGCTGGGGCAACTTATCAAAGGGCGATGAATTCAATCTTTCATGACTTTATCGAAACCTTCATGCAGGTGTATATTGATGATATAGTCATCAAATCTATATCTGCAGAAGCACATTTGCATCATTTAAGCCAATCATTCGAGCGAATGAGAAAACATGGCTTAAAAATGAATCCCCTTAAATGTGCATTTTTTGTGCAGGCTGGAGATTTTCTTGGTTTTGTGGTCCACAAGAAAGGAATTGAAATCAACCAGAACAAAACCAAAGCCATAATGGAGACGAAAGCACCTGCGTCAAAAAGGGAGTTGCAATCTCTACTAGGGAAAGTTAACTTCCTCAGAAGATTCATTTCGAACCTGAGTGGAAGGACTCAAGCTTTCTCTCCGTTACTTCGTCTGAAGCAAGGTCAAGCCTTCGAATGGAACGAAGCTCACCAGGAGGCGTTTGACAAAATAAAAGAATATCTTTCCCAGCCTCCTATGTTGTCTCCACCATCATGGGGGAAGCCCATGAGATTGTACATATCTGCCTCTGAAGTTAGCATAGGTAGTATGTTAGCACAAGAGGATAACAATGGCGTCGAAAGAGCCATATACTATCTAAGTAGAGTGCTGAATGATGCTGAGACCAGATATAGCAATTTAGAAAAGCTATGTCTCTGTTTGTATTTTTCTTGTATGAAACTCAAGTATTATATAAAACCTGTTGATGTTTATGTTTCGTCTCACTTCGACGTCATTAAACATATGCTTTCAAAGCCAATAATGCATAGTAGAGTTGGAAAGTGGGCTCTGGCCTTAACAGAATATTCATTGACGTTCATGCCCTTAAAAGCTATGAAAGGTCAAGTGATTTCTGATTTCATTGTGGATCATTCGTTGGTTGAGCAGACAAGCATGAGTTACGTCGAAATGCAACCATGGAAATTGTACTTTGATGGTTCAACCCACAAGAATGGAAGTGGTGTTGGAGTCCTTCTAATTTCTCCTGAAGGAATTCCAACAAAATTCAAGTATAAATTGGATGGTCCTCGTTGTTCGAACAACGAAGCTGAGTATGAAGCGCTCATTGTTGGACTTGAAGCTTTGTTGGAATTGGGGGCAACCAGAGTCAAAATTAAAGGAGATTCTGAGTTGGTGGTCAAACAAATCACAAAAGAATATAAGTGCATAAAGGAAAATCTAATGATATACTTCGTCATAGTCAATAGGCTACTGAGAAAGTTTGAATACATGGATATTCAACACATACCAAGATTAGAAAACCAAGAAGCAAATGACTTAGCGCAGTTGGCTTCAGGTTATAGAGTATCTACCAAGAATCTTAAGGATTTGGTCGAAATAAGGGGAAGAGTTATGGCTACTAGATTCACACCATCGGATCTGGAAAGTATGAGATTGGGATATGCCGAGAAACAGGGATTCGAAATTCTAGCCATAAATACTTTGTCAGATACAGATTGGCGAAGTCCATTAAAGAGTTATTTAGCAGACCCAACTCTAAAAGTAGATAGAAAAACAAAATATAGAGCATTGTCATATCTCCTCATGGGGAACGAATTGTTCAAAAAGACCCAAGAAGGTGTTTTATTGAAATGCCTAGGAGAAAGTGAGGCATATTTAGCATTGTCTGAAGTCCATAATGGGGCATGTGGGGCACACCAAGCAGGCCATAAAATGAAATGGTTGCTATTTCGATATGGTTTGTATTGGCCTAGCATGCTCAAAGATTGCATAGACTTTGCGAAAGGATGTGAGGAATGTCAGAAACATGCAGGAATTCAACACGCCCCTGCAAGTGAGCTGCATTCGATCATCAAACCATGGCCGTTCAGAGGATGGGCATTAGATCTGATAGGCGAAATAAATCCTGCTTCGTCCAAAGGTCAGAAATATATCTTGGTAGGAGTAGATTATTTTACCAAATGGATCGAAGCTATACCTTTGGTAGTTGCTGATCAAGAGGCAATTATCGAATTTATACAAAAGCACATTATCTATAGGTTTGGATTACCAGAAAGTATAACTACAGACCAAGGTTCTGTATTTACTGGTAGAAAGATGCAAGGATTTGCCCAAGAAATGGGGTTTAGATTGCTAACTTCAACACCATATTATGCTCAAGCAAACGGACAAGTCGAAGCGGCAAACAAAGTAATAATAGGATTAATCAAGAAGCATATTGGCAAGAAGCCAAGAAATTGGCACAAAACTCTGGACCAAGTATTATGGGCTTGTAGAACATCTCCAAAGGAAGCCACTAACACTACTCCTTTCCAACTTACATTCGGCCATGATGCAGTGTTACCAGTAGAAATTCATCTGCAATCAGTTCGAATACAGAAACAAAACGAAATTCCAGCCGCGTTATATTGGGAAATGATGATGAATGAATTAGTTGAATTGGACGAAATTAGATTACGTGCGTTGGAGATTTTGATAAGGCAAAAAGAAAGAGTGGCCAGAACATACAATAAGAGGGTGAAGAAAAAAGTATTCGTTATTAATGACTTGGTTTGGAGAGTCATATTGCCTATGGATAAGAAGAACAAAGCATTAGGTAAATGGTCACCTCATTGGGAAGGACCTTTTCGAGTATTAAAAGTTTTCTCAAACAATGCCTACGAAGTCGAAGAACTCTTGGATGATAAACGTGTCCTAAAGGTTAATGGGAAATATTTAAAGAAATATAAACCAAGCCTGCGGGAAATTCGAATAGTAACAACGTAAACAAAATATTATAAAAAAGCCAAGATGGCAAGATAAGAATGCCAAAATGGCGTTGTTCGAATATTACATTGAAAGAACCAAAGTTATGGTCAGATAGACAAAAAATCTAGAAATAAACATTATTTTTCAATCGATTAAAGGTACTTCGAAATGTTTCAAGTTTCTGCTGAGCAAACCGCCTGGCACCTTCCAAGGTTGCCATTTCTCCTTTAAGTTGTTCTGCAGTCTCCATTTCTGCAAGCCCCCGGTTGAGAAGCTCTTCGAATTGGTTACCTGCAGGATTAGTTTCGAAGGCTAGTTGTTGTTCCTTAGCCTCCTTAACTTTCTGCTGAAGTTCCAGAATCTGCCTTTCCCAAATAAGAATGGACTCAGCTCGAGCCTCATATTCAGTTTTTGCCTGCTTCAGATGCATAGCCTGATCTTCAGCTTCTTGAGAAAACTTCGAAGCTTGTTCATAGGCGGCATTCATAGCAATGCGTTTCTCGTGAACCTTCTTGGCAGCAGATTCGTCTTGGAGAAGATAGCCAGTTACGTTGTCCAGCAAATTCTGAAGATCAAACAAGAGAGTACTAACTGGCAAAGAGCAGTTGGAAAGATTAACCTTTGTAAGCAGCTCCTTCATAGTATAGCAAGCAGTACTATCTTGCTTAAGCACTTCGAAGATATCCACATTGAGAATAGTTCTCCTAATTTTGTTGAGAAGAACAACTCTTTCATCTGTGGGAAGAGGATAGCTGGTTGAACTTGTGCCAGCCCTAGCGAGTGGGATGTCCCTCTGGGCCAACTTTGCCTTCATGTACCCAATAGGGTCATTTCGCCTCAGAAGTGCCAGTTCCTCGTCAGTCATTCGAGACGGAGAGGATTGGGGGAATTCCACGCGTAGGGGAACCACGTTTGTTTCAACCTCTGGGTTTTCGTTGATTGTATCACCATCCCCTTCATTTGCTTCGTGCTCTTGGTCTTCTTCATCCTCGTCCAAATCTACCACTTCGATACCATCCTTTTCACCGCTATGTGCATTAGACTCCGTCCCGGCAGTCGAACCATCATTGTCGTTTTCCCCATCATTGGCGTTTTCCTCCTCAGATTCTTCGTCTGCAGATTCTTCGAATCCTTGCCCAGAATCAGCTTTTTCCTCTTCAGTCTGAGTATCCTTTGGATCCTCTTGAAGAGTTTCAAGAGGGGACTTTTGAAGAACCCTTTGTGAATCCTCTGCAGACGTTTGAGGTATGGTTTCGTTCACCTCTTTCAGAGGAATGGAGGTACCTTGGTCATCTGGATGCTCGGAAGTTCCAGCCAAAACCGCCACGTTGGAAGAACCTTTGTTTTGGACCAAATTGCTGGAATCTCCTTGAGGAGAGGAGTTAAGCGGAACAGCAGCCCTGGACGGTGAGGTCGAAATAGTAGAAGTGGGATTCAGGATGTTCTGCAAGGAGCAGCAAAATGTTAGAGGATGACACTCCCCAAGGTAATAAGAAGTTAAACATTTTTAAAGAAGTTCGATTTACCTGTGGGCCCTCAGAAGAGAGGTTACTAGCTATGCGTTCCAACTGTGGGTTGGAGGTCGAAGGTGGATTTTTGGATTTTGGTAAGGGAGCAGCATCCCTGGAGTCGAGTCCAGAGACACTAGTAGGAACAGTACTTTTGGGTGTAGCTTTCTTTAGCTTCTTCTTCGAAGCAGTGTTTGAGTTTCCTCCAGCAGTCAGATCTTCCCCAGTGGTGCTTGGTTTCCGCTTCTTGGGAGTAGTGGGGGGAAGCTTGTTGGTCTGAACGAATTTTAACGAAGTTAGATATAAAAGGATTGAGTGAATTCGAAGCATCAAAAACTAAGTGATTACCGTTGGAATTGGGGCACTTGTTGTTGTTGGCGTTGTTGTTGTTGGTGTAGTTGCAGCAGCAGTAGTCGTTTCGGGTGGATTAGCCTTTTCGGTAGTTTCGATGGAGGCTTGAGAGGCACTCCCTTCCTTCGATTTCGAGGCAGTGGTCTTTATCCTGATAGCTGAAAATCAAAACATTTAAAGCAAAGGTTAACGATTTGGAAAATAAAAGATATTTGGGAGTTTTTCCCAAGCATTCGCACCTGTGCCTTGATCAGATTTAATTGACATGGCAGAAAGGTCATATCGAAGATGTCCTGGGAAATCATGAAGCCAGTGTCGAGCCCATGTCACAGTCTCAGATGGCTTTGGTTTCCTTTGAAGATATTTGAACATCTCTTTGCAAGTAAACCACCATGGATATGGGGGAAACCAAGCCAGAGCCAGTTCTGAGGTAGGTAATCTGGGAAATTTAGGTGGATGCATTTCGAATGCCAACCTATACCTATCCTCAGGTGACAGCCCTGAAGGAAGTTTTAGCTTAGAAACTTTTTGTTTAAATTTTTCCTTCAAGGTCTCAGCCGCTTGATGCACAGTGGAGTCCAAGCGTGTGGGGTCGTAAGTAGTTTCGAAGTAATTTTGAAAAGCTTTTATTTCTTTGGCATGAGTAAACATACCTTTCTTTGCTGGTACCTGCACATCGAAGGCATCAATTAGTTTCTGTCGAATAGTAAGTGTATCGAACATACAAGTTTGATAAAACTTAATCCACCACTCCAGAAATCCTTTGGCCGCGAGATGGGTAGGTTAGAAGGCTATCAGTTCAAATTGGGCAAAGCCCTGATATTGTTCTTGTTGGATCTTGGCTTCCCTTGCCTTGAAAGTTCGACCAGATGTGATGGCGCTCTCAGTCTGGAACAAAGGTTCAGGAATCAGTTGGCATAGGCCAAACTGCCTCGAAACGAAGTTTGGTTGGTAGGCAAAGAGAAGAATTTGGTTCTTAGCTGGGGTTATCCTTGAAGAGATAAGTCTAGGAAGTAAGAAAGCTCTCCACACATCTTGGATTTCCTTACTCTTGATGGCTTCTGAGAGAGCCATGGTGAACCAAGAAGGTCCATGAGCCCTCGAAGCAAAGGGCGCCATGCTCTCTTCGAACTTATGTCTTTTTGAGAGTATCAAGATGTACTTCGAAAATTGAACCTTGAAGTCGTCCTTGTCATCATTAGGGGTTAGTCTGCGAAGCCTAGTGCCTTCGACTATCCTATCACTTATTTCTGAATCTTGTTCATCTATGGTGTTGGCGGTTGATAAAGAAGGTTCGAACATGGCGTTGAGCCATAATTGAAGTAACCAAAATGGGCCAGCTAAGAGAATGTTTTTGGAAGTGTGGGATTTGAGGCTCGAAACAGCTGACCTCAGGATCTCATAGAGGTCAACTAAGAGTAATTCACTTAGGCACACTTTGCGATTTTCATGTAAATCCCTAGCTAAAGGAATGAACCTACTAGCTACCTGCAGGGATCTACTGCAGAAAACGTACCTAGACAGCCACAGGGTTAAGAAAGCAATGTGCTCTGTGTCAGACACATTATCCCCTTCAGCATGATAATGGCCGATAAATTTGGAGAAGCTGGCTAACTTGACTTCGAAGTCAATTATGCTTGAGTGCTCTTCATTGTCAGGAACATAAGTTTCCCCCACTGGCGACAGCCCAGTAATGGCTGCTATATCGAAGAAGGTTGGGGTGATCATTCCACCTGGAAGATGGAAAGTGTTGTAGGTACTATCCCAGAAATAGAGGGACGCAAATAGCAGAGGATGACTATAGGTGAATCCAGGTTTCGATAGCTTAATAAGGTTATAAATGCCTAGTTCTTCCCATTGCTGGGATTTTTTGGCTTCTACTTTCGTGAACCAGTTTTGATAAGCAACATCAGCAGTAGGGCAAGATCGGAATGGTTTAAAATTGCTTTTTACATAATCCAAGATAAATGGGTCCTTAGGATAAACGGTTGAGGTTTCTGTGGTATTCGGATTAAGAGATTCTACTGCCCTAGGGGCATCCATTTTGTTGAATAAAGGTTTGAAGTTATAACACACGGGAAAAATGGTCCTGGTGTCCTTTAGTATTTCAAAAACTGTAAGAGGGCCATTTAAGGCTAACCTCTTACCAGCAACATGGGTAGGGATGAGTACCTGTGATGCGTACAACATTTCTTTTTCTTTGGAAATCATTTGAGGAGCAAGAGCAGATTGGCCTTGAATGGTGACGATTTTACTCTCCATAGTTGCTCCTGTAGTTTTTCCTTTCTTCTTGGAGACTTTCTTGAGTTGGGATGATGTGGAAGAAGACATTTTTGTTGTTTGAGAGCTTAGATTGTTTATGAGAGAAGAAGAGTAAAATTCCAGAGTTTGAAAGGTTTAGAGTGTAAAAAAGGAAAAAGGAAGGTTAAATTGACGTTTTATAATAAGAAGATTAAGCGTCCACCGAGTGAAAGTATGGTACGTGGAGATCATGGATTGGTGTGATGAAGAGGTGGCGAGAAGTTGATATAGGTAATAGGCGTGATTTTAAAATAATCATTACTTATAACTGCACCATGCTGTGAAGTGACTCTGGGCGGTTAAGGTACCCAAAGGATGCTATGATTGATGTGACTAGGGTCAAACGCATTAAATGCTATAATGATTCGAAAATCCTATCAAAATCTTGTATAAATGTTTAAAATAGGTATTTCTCAGAGAGATCGAAATACATATTTTAAAGGGGCAATTTGTTGGCTGAAGATTTTGATAATGTTATTTAGAATACAAAAGAGCTAGAAGTTCTGATCGAAATGGAATTAAAACACCACGCTTCGAAATTGCAGAAGCAGTGTTTCGAATGAGTGTGTCAAAGCTTGAAGCTTCGAACGGTGATTATGGGAGCGTATCCAAAGGGGTCTTGAAACAGCAGCGAAGCTAGGTCTGAGAAGAGCGTTCGAAACAGAGAAACACCAAAGCGTTTAAAATTTAAATGAAAGCGGGACTTTCAAAGTTTGAAAGTTATGTGTTGGAGCATTTGGGGACACGTGGAAAGATGAAAGGAGCATTGTCTTGCATGTTCGAAACGTGGCATGATCTTGTAGCGAGACCGTTAGGGTCGAGTTAGTATAAATAGAAGTCTTAGTGTTAGGATTTCAGTGTGTCATATCTGTTATACAAAATACTCAATAACATTCAAACTACCACATGGCAAGGGAAACGAATGCAAGAGAAATGTATGTATGATAGCACCATGTATTTCTAATTTAATAAAAGCCTTTTTACTATTTCCAGCACTTTCCTTCTTTTTCTTTCTGTCGAATAACATTTGCAAGTTTCTTTATCTACTGTCTTTTCATTTCAAAGTCTTTTCTTCAAAGTTTTACATTTTACTGCTTTCTTTATATTTCGAGCACTCTATATTTCAGAGAACTTTTACGCTCTCAATACCTTTATTTTCAAGTATTATTCTTCAAACATGTACTTTCATTTAAAGTCATTTCTAGATTTCTTGCATTAAACGCTTTCTTCACATTTTAAACTTCCACATTCCAGAAACCTTTTGTGTTAAATGTTTTATGGGTCGAAACCAGTTACTTCATTTTCCATACAGTTTTATATGTCTTTTCAATCAGCATTACAATTAGCAATTATTCGTATAACTTAGTTTTCACATACATTTAGACCACATTTTTAAACTCTTAGAGAGAGGGATCGAAATAAACCAAACATTTGTACAATAGCACCCATGAATAATTGTTCGATTGTGAGAGTAACCTTAATATCCAAGGAGTCCTAGGATCAATCTAGTCGATCCTGTGAGTTACCAAAGAGATTGAGTAGCGTTAATAAAGATTATTCGATAGTTTGGAAGACTAGCGGTTGTTTACCAGAAATCACTGGAAACAGCTGAGGTGAACTTTAGCAGGTTATGTGTTTGTATGTTCAGTTTTGAGTTTCGAAAGGTGTTTTTGATAGCCTTGAGGGTGAGGCTTTGAATGGTTTTTGTGTTTAAGGCCAAGGTTTGGGTGTTTGAACAGGGTGCTGGTTGTATGTGTTTTATGAGGTTCTGGACTTGTATGAACTTGTATGTTTGATGCAGGGTTGTAGGCAGGTGGTGAGGTTATGACAGGGTGTTGGTAGCTCTGGTTATGTATTGACAGTAGGTTCTTGTATTTTGGTTTGGTGTTTTTGTTATGCAGGTTATTGACAATATGGTTGAGGAGTTATGTTGGTTCAGTTTTAGTTTATGTGTTTTTTGGGTTTTAACTGGACAGTAGGCAGGTTATGATGCTGGTATGAGGTTTGGGTTTGTGAGACTGATGCAGGTTGATGCTTGCAGAAGGTTTAGTGTGTTTATGTTCTTGTATATTTTTTTCTCTCTGAACTGCCTGCTGAACTGTGTTCTCTTCTCTTTGTGTTATATCTTTTTTTCTGTCTTCTCCTAAGCCTAAACCTGCCTATGCTTCTTTCTCTCTTCTTCTGACTCTATAGTACAGTAAAGAATTTTATATAATTTTATTTCTTGTACTTTCTCTGAAGGGGCCCTACTGATGGGAAATGATGATTAATATGTTTAGCTTGCATAACACATTTTCTGCATCTTTGTCCAGCTTTTGTGCTTTGTGTGCTGACTTTTCCTTGATATCTTGGGATTTTGTAATATCTTCCATATCTCCTTTGACAGCTTGGGATAGATTTTGACAGCAATTGCACTTCCTTGATTTTCTTTGATATCTTTGGCATTTAAGTGGGAATTGGACTTTTCAGTTTAGTTTGAATTGGAAGTTTGCAGTTTGAACTTTTAGAAATTATGCATTTGACATTCATGAATAAAAAATGGAATTCTTCCCTCTTTGTGAACCGGGAGAAATCCCGTGATTTGCAGAGAGGGTCAACTGATCCCAGTCAGTGGCCCCTAATGATGAGCAATTTTAACTGTCTTTAAATTAATTGCTTTCTGACTTTTCTTGCTTCTTTTTGCAGATAAAAAATGGAGCACCGGAGCGGAGTGAAGAATGAAGAATATTAGAAATAGGATAGAATTTTTATTTTATTTAATATTTAAATCAATGTATATTATTGTTTGTAATTTAAATTATAAACAACAATTTGTACAAATAATTCAAACATCAATAAAATCTAAATTATCCAATTAGTTCAAATTTTCTTTATTGTTTATTTATTTATTTAAAATTCTTTGAATTAAAACAATTGAAAAATAAATTTCAATCGTTCAATTTTAGAATAATAAATAACTTAAATAAAATCAATATTGATCAATTAAACCTGTCTTATCCAATATCCAAAGCAAAGCAGCAGTCAATCCAAATAGACTGATCAAACGCATTCCTTCTTCACTGATTTGCCATAAACACTGTGAATCCAATACTGCACATATCTTTTGACTGGTGAATTCAAACCAATTGCCTCCTCTTACTGATTAAATTATGAACAATGCAAATTCAACCCGAATCTCGGAATAAACCGCAAAGTACTGTGGAATTTAAATTCTTCTGAGAATATGCCCATAAAACCCTTAATTCCTGATTAAATGCCAAATAGCGCTCGCTTGATCAAAATTGAACCAAAAATCATCCAAAACCCTAAACCAACTGTATGAAACAATCCAGAGCTCTAAAAATCAGAAAAAACCCTAATTTTGCTTGACTGTCAAGAAAAGTCCATTTGTCTGATTCTTGAGCCAGTTTGAAAAGTCAGGAAATGTCTGAAGTTGAGATTTCTTGTGGAAAAACGCGAGGGCAAATTTTGGGGTACAACAGCCCTCTTTATGTAATATTTGGATAATTTTGGTCCTCGTGGCCGTGTAACTGCATTGTTATTTATTTTTGGTATATGCTTGTGTAATTTTCGTATTCTTTTTGAGTTTGCATGTTTGGATGCTTGTTTGCTGGGGACGTTTGTTTTAACTTGCGTTTCGCTAAGTATATTTAAGGATTTTCTTGATAATATTGATTTCGGACAGTGTGGGGAACTAGTCGAATGTTCGATGTTATTTTCCGGGTAGGGGGCTAAGTCTAAGTCTCGTTGACTAAGACCAGAAATCGGCAGTGTGAACTTCCCATTACGAGCTGGGTGTTCTGCCATCATGGTACAACGACGATGGAGCTCGTTTGAGTTTTCCCCGTCAGGCTGAGGATCTTCTCGTTAAAGAGTGGAAAATCGCCTTCTTGTATGAGTTTGAGGTGTCATGCTTGTACCTGGGCATGCACATATGGGCGAGGCTGTTGTGCTTGTTGTTTTAACAAAGCACACCAACTATTTTTGCGCCTTAACTATAATATTGTTTTAGTTTTTCGACGTTCCATGGTCGAGCAAGTTCTTCCCCTTGCAAGTTTTCGAGGTAGTAAGCCCCGTTCCCCAATTTTTTTCGGACACGATAAGGGCCTTCCCAATTCACATAGAGCTTTCCCTCGTGAGAATCTTTGTGATTTCTTCTTAGGACTAGGCTGGCGACTTTGAATTCTCTTTGTATGACTTTGGCATCATGACTGAGGGAAATTCTTTGTTTTAGCGAGGCTTCTCGAAGGGCTGCCCCTAATCGTACTTTCTCGACAAGGTCAAGCTCTTCTCTTAGTGTTTCTTCATTCATTTCCTCGTCGAGAGGAGCTTCGGTCTGCCTGGATGGCTCTCTGATATCTATCGGGATCACCGCTTTTGTGTCGTATGCTAGGAGGAATGGAGTTTCTCCAATGGCCGAGTGAGGAGTTGTTTGGTAGGCCCGGCCTCTTTGTTTTGTCAAGCTTATGTTTGAGGCCTGGTAAGATCACCTTGTTCGCAGCTTCAACTTGCCCATTTGTTTGAGGGTGCTCGACAGAAGCGAAGTGCTGAATGGTGCCCAGTTTGGTGACGAATTCTTGAAAGTTTTTGTTCGTGAATAGTGTCCCGTTGTCAGTGACAATGGCTTGAGGTATGCCAAACCGAGAAAGTATTTTCGTTTGTAGAAACACAGTATTTTTTGTGTCGCTATTTTGGCCAGGGCCTCTGCTTCTATCCACTTTGTGAAGTAGTTCATGCCTACTATCAGATACTTGTCTTGGTTTGATCCTACGATAAATGGTCTGAGGATGTCTAGTCCCCACCAAGCGAAGGGCCATAGGGACGAGAGAGATTTGAGATCGTTTGATGGTGCTAAGTGCATATCCCCATGGCGTTGGCATTTGCGCATCTTTTTACGTGCTCTTTGCATCGTGTTGCATGGTGCACCAATAATATCTTGCTTGTAGGGATTTCCTCGCGAGGGACCTTCCTTCAAGGTGTTAAGCATAAATTCCTTCATGGATTTCTTGCAGGATATGGGCAACTCTGGGATCCTCGACAGACTTGAGGATAGGGATGGAGAATCCCTGTCGATATAGTTTATTCTCGACTAGGACGTACAAATAGGCTCTTCGCCTGACTAACCTGGCCTCTTTTTGGGCGAACGATAATTCCCCCTTTGTTAGGTAGTTGTATATTGGGTTCATCCATCAATTGTTGTCGCCGGTGGAGTTTATGTCCAAAGTTGTGAAGGATTTTTGATGCTTGGTTGAGGAATTATCTTCTGGATCTTTAATTTATTTCCCCTTCCTTTTTGTGCTCGACAGTTTTGACAGAATATCTGCTCGGGTGTTATGTTCGTGGGGAACATGTTGTACATCTACATATTTGAATTTTTTTCATTCTTTCTCAGACTAGAGTCAAGTATTCATAGAGGTTATCATTCTTGACTTGATATTCTCCCTGTACCTGAGAAACGACGAGTAGGGAGTTTGTGAAGATTTTCACCTCCTCGGCACCCAAGTCTTCTGCCAAGCACAATCCTGCAAGGAAGGCTACGTATTTGTCCTGGTTATTAGAGGTTGGAAAAGACAAGGTAAGGTATACTTTAATCAGGATCCCTTCCCCGTTTTCGAGGATGATACTTGCCCTGCTTCCTGTCGAGCTGGAAGCTCCATCTACGAAGATGGTCCATCTACGTGCCCTAGACGTCGAGGACACAAGGGGCGTCATCTCTGCTAAAAAGTTGGATAGTGCTTGAGATTTAAGGGACTTTATGATCTCGTATTGGATGTCGAACTCGAATTATTCCAATGACCATCGGAGCATTCTGCCCACCATATCTGGGTGTCCCAACAATTGCTTCACAGGTTAATCTATTCGTACCAACATTGTGTGGGCTGGAAAGTAATGCCTTAGTCTTCTTGTTGTGTTTATTAGGTCCATGTCCACCTTCTAAATCAGCTGGTACCTGAGTTTTATACCTTGTAAGGCCTTGCTCGTAAAGTATATGGGCTTTTGCCCTTCAGCGGTTTCTCGAATGAGGGTTGCACTGACAGCCTCAACGACTATGGCAAGATAAAGATAAAGGGATTCCAAGTTATCTGGTCTCGAAAGGATCGGTGGTCATGAAAGTGCTTGCTTGAGGTGGACGAGGGCTTTCTCGCACTCCTCAATCCACTCAAAAGATGCCTCTTTGCGAAGGAGTTTGAAGAAAGGAAGTGTGTGCTGGGCAGACTTGGCCATGAAGCAGGACAATGAAGTCAACATTTTGTTCTGAGATTGGATGGATTTCTTCGAGCTTGGCGTTGGAAATTTAGATAAATTTCTACACTTGTCGAGGTTAGCTTCAATTTCCTTGTTCAGTTAAGTAGAAACCGAGGAACTTTCTTGCCCGTACGCCGAAAGTGAACTTCTCCAGATTGTACCGCATCTTGCACCTCCTCACCTGGTGGAAGACCCTCTTCAGGTGGAGTGTGTGCTTGGATTCCTCTTAGGACTTCACGATCATGTCATCCATATAGACTTCGAGCATGTCTCTAATTTCTCCTCGGAACACCTTATTCATCATCCTCTGGTAGGTAGTGCCGATGTTTTTCAGGCCGAAGGGCATTACATTGTAGTAATATTCTCCCGACTCAGTCATGAAAGTCATGTACTTCTTATCCCGCTTTTCTATTGGGATATGGTTGTAACCAGAGTATGCTTCCATGAAAGATAACTGTTTAAAACCTGTAGAATTATTAACCAATTTATCTATGTTGGGTAGGGGATAAGCATCTTTGGGACAAGCCATATTAAGATCAGAGTAGTCAATGCACATGCGCCATTTTCCATTAGATTTCTTTACAAGTACAACATTAGATAGCCAGGTTATGCATTGGGCCTCACTTATAAACTTTGCCTCTATGAGGTCTTTTATAGCCTGCTTGGCAGCCTCCAATTTCTCTGGAGACTGCCTTCGCCTATGCTGAACGACGACCTTAAGGGAAGGATCTATAGTCAGCTGGTGACACGCTATCTCCGGGTCTAAGCTGGGAACTTCAGATGTGCTCTATATGAACAAGTCAACATTTTCCCTTAAGCAAGCCTTTAGTTGTCTCCTCTCTAGGTCGGGTAAGCATGTGCCTATCTTCACTGCTTTGCTAGGGTCATCCCCGAGCGAGATAAGCTCGAAATACCCATATGGAATTGGTCGTGGATATCAGGCAGGATCTTTACCGAGGTGGTTTGAGGTCGAGGGAGTTTCTGTTGGCTAGATTTCCTTTCCCTTTCGCTTATACTCCTGTAGGTCATCCTTGGAGAATCGACTGTCAAGGTCGATTGAGTCGACGTGCTGCAGCGGCATTGGCCCCTCAGAGCAGCTGGGACAGGAAGATCTGTTGACTGCTCTAAGTGGTGCGTTGATGGTGTTTAGCCCTTTTAAGCCTGCTTCGAAGCATCTCCTTGCTGCTTCGATATCTCCGTGGAGGACAGTGACTAATTCTCCTGAAGTGTAATACTTCATTTTCAGGTGCATCGTTGAGGGCACAAATATGAGTTTGGCCAGAGTTGGCCTTCCTAGAATGCATTGGTATAAAGAGGGGCAGTCTATCACCAGGAACTGTGTTTTGATGAACCTGGCCATTTCGGCTACTCCGAAAGTGACGATCAACTCGATCCAACCTTCTCATTAAACTTTCAGCCGCATTAAACCAAGTGAATTTGTTCTCCACAACTAGAAGGTCAACCAATTCTATTTCAGCAATAAAGTCCCCAATTCTGCTAATTCCAAGTTGTTAACATCCGCCCTTGGACCTTTTCTTTCCCTCTTTCTCTTAATTGTGTTGAAATCACCTCCCACACAATAATCCCCAGTTAAGAAATTGGATTTGAGCTTCAAAAGATCCACCCATAGATTCCTCATATTAGTGATGCAGCAAGAAGAATACACATTCACTAGGAAAGTAGAAAAACCTTTCTAGATTAAATGAACTCTGACAAAACCTTCACCTTCGAAGCTATGAGAAGCTTGCACCATATCTAGATTCCACGTTGTTAACATGCCCCCTGATCTTCCGCTAGCATTTTTTGCTGACCAATGAATCTCCTTATTACCCCATAAAGATTTGACTAACATATCTTCCCCATTTTGAACCTTTGTTTCTTGAAGCAGATAAATTCAACCTTCTATGAAAAAATCAACTTCTGGATTATGTTTGATTTAGCCAAGTTTCGAATCCTCCTTATGTTATAAGATAGTAGATTCATTTGATAACATCCTTCGCAAGGACCTTATATATATATATATATATATATATATATATATATATATATATATATATATATATATATATATATATATATATATATATATATATATATATATATATATATATATATATATATATATATATATATATATATATATATATATATATATATATATATATATATATATATATATATATATATATATATATATATATATATATATATATATATATATATATATATATATATATATATATATATATATATATATATATATATATATATATATATATATATATATATATATATATATATTCTTTATCTCTTGATTCAAGGCGCTTAATCTCAATCACATATTCACAATCTTCATTATCTCCTCTAATACCCAAGTCTGGTACTTTCTTCGTTGATTGATTTTCTCCAAAGAAGTAGCAATCCCTTTATATAGGCTAAGAAAAGAAGATCGTTGGAAAACATCACTTTCACCAAGCGGCCTGCTACTATGGTAGCGCATGAACATGGGAAATAAGGAGCACACAAAAACTTCTTTCGTACACCGTGTTCACCATAAATATCAGAAAAGGTGATGTATAGTTGTACTGTTAACTTCTTGCATAAGTTTGTGATCTTTTCTTCTTTTTGAGATACTTCTGATATGAAGTAGTAAGAGAGCATAGAATAAATCATGTCTTTGTTCTTTAATCTTCTGATGGAATCATTTTGATATGAAGAGATGAATATTCCATAAGATATTTCTCTGTAGTATTCCCAAAGGTATCAAAGTCTTTATAACTAGAACCTAGTCTTCAGATATGTAACATCAACTTATCTGATAAATAGTTTCTTGATATCTGAGAGTTGAAGCAAAAGCTTTTTATCTGAGAAGCACTTTATCTTGTTTTCTGGTCATTGAAGCAAAAGCTTTATATCTGATCTTCACTGTAGATTCTTTTCTGAACACACTAGACTTATGAAGCAACAAATTATCTGGATAAGTACACGTGATTCCGTTTCTGGAGAACATTAAGTATTCATTAGAACTGCTGATGTTTCTTCAAAACTTAAACGATAGTCTTTTTGTTGCGAGCCAAACACATTTTTGATGATTCTTCAGGCAACAACCCTGGATCAATTTGAATGTTTTATCTGCACGCTAAAAGAACTATTAGATACCAAAATTGTTACACATAAAATATATATATTATTATCATCAAAACTCAGAGATTATATGCAGAACCAAATCTTGTTCTTATAATCTCCCCCTTTTTGGTGATGACAAAACCATGTAGTTTGATGAATCAATTTTACAAGGTAATATCAATCAAAGTATCAGAGTAAGTTTAGAAAAAAAACCCGAGATAAACAATCTTCTCCTGAGTTAAAAACTTAATAATCTTTAGAAATGAAAGGGCTTTCTGAGCACTGTTATCTTTCTTATCACGAATTTAAAGAGTAAGATCCTCTTTAACGCTTATCAGAAATTGACTTCATCAGGAAATCTTTCCAATAGATATGTTATATTAGAACCTTCTAAATGATAGAAGTTCTATATTTGGTATTGATTGATTTGAATACTTGAGACATCAAAAGTTCTTTATCAGAATCTTCTAAACTTCTTATCATCTTGTTCCTGAAACAACATTCTCAAAAAAATCTTGCATATGCATATTATTATAATGTAAGCAATGGGATTATAGAGAATTAGATATATCAAAATCATCACTATCTTTCTCCCCCTTTTGTCATAATCAAAAAGATTTTCAAAAAATATTAGTTGTGAGAAAAACATATAATTAATGCTCATTAAAAAAATATGAAACAACCAGATACGACTTGAAAAATATATTTCAGAGTTATAATAAACAAGGTACAGAAAAACAAAGAACAACTAGTTAAAAAACAAAACAACCATTAAAACATGTAGCCTAAAGCGCCTAAGGATGAGAGGTGGAAGAGTTCTTCTGAGCTAGGAGTTGAATGAACATGTTATGAATATTATTGGTAACTGCATCCTATTTGTCAAGCCTTTCATTAACCATTTTTTGTTTTCTTTGCAAAATCTCAAGAATTTTCATAAGAGTAGAAAAGTTCCCAGCCTTATCTGGACCCTTGGAAGTTTCTTCCAAACTTTTCTCAGCTATAACTCTAGCATCATATATTTTCTCAGTTGAAGCTTTCTCAATGGCCTCTTTTCTGTAGCTTCCCATTCAGCAGCCTTATGGGCTTCTTCATCCAGAAATATTTCTTCAGATTTTTGCACATATTCAATCTTACTCTGAACAATAAGATTTCTAATTCTAAGAACTTCAATAGACACCCATCTGTTAAACTTGTTCCAGCTGGAATTCACAGACGAGGAATCATTGATGGAGTTAAACTTCTCATGTAGCTTATTTACTCTCCTTTAAGCATTGTCTTTAAAGTTAGAGATAGCTTTATCAAGGGTAAGACTAGGAGGGTGAGCAACAGAGGAATGATTAACCAAGAGAGTTTCATTAGTAGGATCAGTTTCCTTATCTGAATCATTTTCATGAGACCTAGTTTTATCAGAGTCTTCTGAATCATAAGTGAATGGGAATTCAATGGAAGGGTGAGGAGAATCAAGATAGGAACTTTTAGAGGTATTGGTAAGCTTCAGAGGTTCTGAAGAGGTGTTGGTTGTGGAAATGAAGAATGCAGATAAAGGAGACATGTTTAAAGAGATGAGAGGTTCAAAGTTAGTAACTGATTGATATATAGAGGATGGGATAATGATAAAGGTTAGTTGATTTGTGATTATTGGAAGAGTTTTGGGAATGAAAATTTCTTGAGTGGAAGTGGGTATGGTTGACGCAGCAGATGTGAAGGAAAATTCCAATAAGGATTGAGAAAATAGGGGTGTGAAAGTCGGAGGTGTAAAAAAGATTTTGAGAGTAGGGGTTTCCGGGGTTGTTGTTTGAGGGATGATTTGAGATGAGCTTATAACTTTGAATTTTTCAGTGAGAATTGTATTAAAGGTTGATGAACATGGGATGGATGAATTTGTACCTGTGGTCGAAGAGAGTAGAGATGGTATAGCAATTGATGAAGAATTGTTCTAGAAATAAAGCCAAAGATATCGGAGATGAAATATTTTCCGGATGACATAGTAGTAACAACTATCTGAGCATGATTTAAAAAAACACATGGTTCCATAATTCTTAATTTCTTCTCTTGAGTTTTCTTCTTTTTCTTCAGAGTAGTAATAAACTTCCTTTTGAGGGAAGAAGGGGGTTTATGTGGAAGAAAGTCATACTCAAATGCAGATGTGTTGATCCCTTCAGCTTCCAAACGATTTAGATAATTTTCCAGGACCTCAGGAGGATCAAGCTTTGTAAAGAGAGGATAACCATCAACTAGTACCCTTTGAGTCTTAACACTTTACATATTAACATGATCTTTTGGTTTAATCACAGTTCAAGATTTTATCCATAATTTTCATTCTTTTCAGATTGTTTCCATTGAAGGGTTTTCCAGTTGTTGTAACTAAATCTTCAACGAGTTTCAATTTAATTAGATGGTCCACAAGATCACTTTCGATCAAAATATCTGAAATCAGTTTACCCAGAGGAATGTAGACCTTTTTGGTTTTTATGGTTTGGTCACTTCTTGTTTCTTTAACTACATCTCTCAGATAGTTAAATAGAAGAGATGAAAGATGCATCTTGGTTTTCTTCAGTAGATAAAACAAAATGAAATTTTGATCATCATTAACATAATCAGATGAACTTTGAGGAGGTCTTAGATGAATGCATCCCAAAATGATCTTGAACCACACACATAGTTTCTTAGAAAGATCCACAACTTTAAAAGGAGGCTTTCCTTCATGAAGCATTACACTTCATTCAGTGTAGATAGTAGGAGTAATCACATTAGCCAGGCATGGTGATTTGTGGTTTACGTGGTAAAATAGTTTTCCTCCATCTTTTTTCATCACAAGTAGAATGGCTACAGATCTTTCAGTGATGACAACCTTAACACCCAAATCATGTGACACAATATACTTATCATCAACTTCAACAAATCTTCAGAATTTCTTCACCAAGCTTATGTAGATAGGACCATATATGAGCTTAAAGTAAACATTTCAACCCTGGACGTTTAGTTCCTCAGTTAAGTCTATTTTGTTTTCCTTGAGATTTTTGAAATCCACAAGGAGTTCAGGGAGAACATCTAGAAAATTTGCAGGAGTGGAAAGATGAACATGTGAAAGTCGATCAAGAATATGGGTTTCTTGATGATTTTGAAACATAGCCAAAGATTATTTTAAAGAAATAGAATCAGATGGTGTAGAACTAGAACCTATTTGATGCGATGAGTTACCTTGTTGCATTTGCTGAGAGGCTTCTTCTTGACAAATCACTTCTTGAGTGTAACCAAAGAGTTATTGTTGTTGAGAATCCATGGATGAAGATAATGAACCAATAAAGGGTTTTAGGGTTTTTAACAGTGTGGATAGTGAAGTGAAAGGGTGTGTGATGATGAAAAGTGAGTTTTTATAAGGCAGTTTTGAAATGATTACTTAAGCATATGAAATGTACAGAGGGAAAAATTAATGATGATTTTAACCTAATCTAAAGAATTACATCGCTCGAGTTGTCAATCAAACGAGGAATTTATGATTTTAAGTAGACAAGTGTCAAATGAGAATCGCAATCATACGTTTGAAAAGACAATAGTTGTTATGAACAGAGCCACGAATACCAAATGTTTTCTGACATAATAGATCCTGATTTAGAAATATTCTAACTTGTAGAAGTATCAAGACGAATTTCAATAATAAAAATAGTTAAGATAAAAAGGGTAAGAAGTTCTAACCTGTCGTGTAATATTTTTGAAGACATTACGTTACTTGCTTCATTTCTAATGAATCATTAGATTTAGATGACATAAGTTCTTCAGAACATGGGCAAATGAATCATCAATTCTGGATAGTTGTTTTAACTTTTCTTATATAGCCAAAAACCATTTGACATTAGAAAGGTTTCTTGATAGGAAGTTGGTTCTAATAGAGACACCAATCCTAAAAGCTTTCCCTCAAATATTTTGAATGTGAATCTTGTTCTAACAATGTTTACCTTGAATTCTTAAAGACGGTTCTTTGGATAAGACTTAGTCTTTTCTGAAAAATCATTCTTTTCGTTGAAATGCTTGTTATAAGATCCTTTAGTCTTTTCCCAAAACCAGTTGTTTCACATCCTTTTATTCTTTCCTTTGTGATCTCCACCGGAACCACTGAATCAAGCATTTTTAAGTTCCATGCTTTGGAACATAGGTTTTCTTTCCATCATGTATTTTGAGCAACCAGAGTTCAGGTGCCATGTCTGGTGATTCAACTCTGCATGAGATATCTATAACATACACTATTTAGTCTTTTGGTACCCATAAGCTTTTGTGTTGAAGGATATAAATATGAAAATAGAGATAATGGTTTATTTTCTTGAATATCTTCATCATAATCATAACCAATTCCTCTTTTCCCATAATGACTAATGCCATAGATCATGGAATCCATATTTCTTCTATCTATGTTGTTGTTCAAGAATTTATGAAATGCCGTATCATATTTGTATAAGACGGTTTCAGAAGATGGAGATGCTTTAGAAAGATTTTCTTTAAGTTTTAAACATTTCTTGTTTAGAAAGACATTTTCTTTATACAAAATAAATATGTCTCCTTTTTGTTCAAAAACTTCTTTCTCTAGCTTACCATATTCTTCAACTTCACATTCATGAACTTTTTGAAGGTTATTGAATTTTAGTTGAAGTTTCTAATACCTATTCAAAGATTCAAATAAACATAATTCTAGTTCAACATGAGAGAGTTTAGAAAATACCTCTTCTGAGTCAGACTCGGATTCTGATGTGTTTCCATCTGATGTAGTAGCCATGAATGCTACATTAGCATACTCCTCGTCAGAATCTGATCCTTCAGATTCTAATTCATCCCATGTTTCCATAATACCTTTCTTCTTTCCATAAAAGGAATTCTTCTTGAAGCTTTCATTTTTGGTGCTTTCTTTCTGAAGCTTTGGACATTCATTTATGTAGTGTCCTAACTCTTTGCACTCGTAGAAAGTAACTTCTTTGTTTTCTCTTCCTCTTGCAGATGATTCAGAATGATCTTCTCTGCTTCTGGGTCTTCTGAAGTTACCTTGTCTATTCTTCCAGAGTTGTTTGACTCTTATGGAAAGAAAGGATAATTCATCTTCGTCATCAGAAGGTTATTCTTCAGAATCTTCTATTTCTTCAACTTGGAACACTTTGCATTTTTTGACTTGGTCCTTTCTGACCTTGACCTTAGAGCAACAAACTTACTTCTTTTATCAGGATCACCTTCCTCTAGCTCTATTTAATGACTTCTAAGGGAGATAACCAACTCTTCGAGAGACAAAGTGTTCAGATCCTTGGACTACTTTAAAGAAATAACCATAGGTCTCCATTTCTTAGGAAGACTCCTGATGATCTTTTAAACATGATCAGCTGTATAATAGCCCTTGTCCAGAACATTAAGTCATGCGACCAAAGTTTGAAACCTTGAAAACATAGTTCTAACAGTTTCATCTCCTTCCATCTTGAAGGCTTCATATTTTTGGATTAAGGTCAGCGCCTTAGTCTCCTTAACTTGAGTGTTACCTTCTTGTGTCATTTTCAATCAAAAATATCTTTTGATGTTTCTCTATTAGTGATCTTCACATATTCATTGTGAGATATAACATTGAGAAGAATAGTTCTAGATTTATGATGATTCTTGAGCACACACTTTTGATCATCATTCATTCTGTTTCTGAGAATGGAAATACCAATCGCAAATACAAGTGCTTCGTAACAAAAAATGACAAGATCCCAAAGATCAACATCATAGCCTAGAAATAAACTTTCTAGTCTATCTTTCCTATAGTCAAAATTCTCTCCATCAAAAATAGGAGGCTTAATATTGTAAACGTCTCTTTCATTTGTATGAGCAGCAACTATAGAAGTTTTTCTCACACTGGATATCTCTACACGATTAAGTGTTTAATTTGAGAATCAATAACAGATCCAGAGCTCTGATACCAATTGAAGATTGAGAAAAACACAAGAAATGGATGGTTTTAATTGGGGTTTTAAAAAACTATTTCTTTTATAAATGCTTCTCACAAACAAACAATGATAACTAAGCAAGAAAGAAAAGTGACACATTTGATTTATACAAGTTCATCTTAGAAAATGCTACTCTTGTCCATCCGCCAAGGTGATTTTGCATTAGAAAATGACTTAATCTAATAATCTTGAAAGATTACAAACCGTCTAAGTTTTAGAAAAACACCTTAGCCCTCTTAAGTATTTTGACTATTCACTCTAGCCACTTGAGGAATTACAACCATATAAGACTTGGAAAACACCTTAGCCCTCTCAAGTATCCTAATTATTCACTCTAGCCACTTGAGGAATTACAACCATCTAAGAGTTAGAAAACACCTTATCCCTCTCAAGTATCCTGACTATTCACTCTAGCCACTTGAGGAATTACAACCACCTAAGAGTTAGAAAACACCTTAGCCCTCTCAAGTATCCTGACTATTCACTCTAGCCACTTGAGATAACAATTCTCAAAAGAATTACAATCAAATAGTGTTTATAAATGTGCTTCTAGAATAAGCAAATTACACTAATATTAAGTACATAATATTTAACACAAATATGAGGAATAACTCTTGTGTATACAATAATGATAGATCTAACACAATAATGAGCAACAACTTTTGTATTCTAGAGAATATAAGTTAACACAAATCTAAGCAACAACTCTTTGTATTTTACCTTTGAATATTTTCTCTCTTTTATTTTCTTATAGTTTTGATGCTTTTCTTTGAGTAGTTTTTTTGTTTGTTCGTTGATTGTTTTTCTCCAAATAAGTAGAAATCCCTTTGTATAGGTTGACAAAAGAAGACCATTGGAAAACGTCACTTTCACCAAGCCGCCTGCTACAACGGTAGCGTATGAACGTGGAAAATAAGGAGCACACAAAAAATTCTTCTGCACACTGCGTTCACCATAAATATCAGAAAAGGTGTTGTACAATTGTATTGTTAACTTCTTGCATAAGTTTTTGATCTTTTCTTCTTTTTGAGATACTTCTGATCGGAAGTAGTAAGAGAGCATAGAAGAGATCATGTCTTTGTTCTTCAACTTCTGATGGAATGATTCTGATATGAAGAGATGAATATTTCAAAAGATATTTATTTGTAGTATTCTCAAAGGTATCAGAGTCTTCAGAACCAGAACCTAGTCTTCATATATGTAGTAGCAGCTTATCTGAAAAACAGTTTCTTGATATCTGAGAGTTGAAGCAAAAGCTTTATCTAAGAAGTACTTTATCTTGTTGTCTAATCATTGAAGCAAAATTTTTATATCTGATCTTCACTGTAGATTCTTTTCTGAACACACTAGACTTATGAAGTAACAACTTATATAGGGAAGTACATGTGGTTCCGTTTCTGGCAAACGTTTAGCATTCATCAGAACTTAAACGATAGTCTTTCTGATGCGAGATAAACACATTTCTGATGATTCTTTAGAAAGCAATCCTGGATCAATTTGAATGTTTTATCTGCACACTAAAAGGACTATTAGATACAAAAATTGTCACACATAAAATATATGTATTGTTATCATTAAAACTCGGATTATATGCATAATCAAATCTTATTCTTACAGAACATTCACAAAGATTTTTCTACTCCCACTAATTATGTTATCCAACTTCACTTCCAGAATGTCTTCATCTGTATCGTCAAAAAACCTAACGAAACTGTAGCACCCGCCTCTAATATTCCTTTTGGGGGAGGTGATAACTTCATCAATCTCGCATAAATTTTGGAATTCCTCGTACATATATCTCCTTTGTGCCATAGTTCTTCGGAAATGAAGAGAAGAAAAACGAAGTTCTATTTCTTGAATCCTTCTTTTCGTAATGGTTATCCTTTCCTGCGTTATCCCATTGATTCGTGTTTGATTGAAACTTTGCGTTGCATCTCCTAACTTGATGCCATTCATTTTATCTACTTCTAGCTGGAAAGTGCTTCATTGAAACATTTATCTTAGTTTAATGATCATGGTGATGCACGTTAGAGAGAAGTTAGAATTTCTCTCTCTAATATCACAAAGTTTTATTTTACTAAATTTAATCTTTTCCAAACTATGACAACGCATTTAAATGTTATTTTGATATTATGAATATTGATGAACTCAAGTTAAAAACCAAAATTTTAAATAGCGATATTTGCAAAATCCTACCTCAATGAGACAACCTAAACTACTCTTTTTAAATTGGTTTATGGACAACATCCTACCTCTATTTTGTCAAACTGAATTTAAAAAAAAAAAAATTGATGCAACAACAATGAAAAATAATTTATCAATATCAACCAATCACAATCATGTATCTAATTAAAATATATTTTTATTTTAAAATGAATTAAATAATATAATATATTATTTATTTTCTATTGAATGACAATATAAAATTATTTTACACTATCAATGTATATCAATTAAACTCTTTAAAAAATCATTTCAACATATATTTCATTCTTCAATATAATCGTTTGAAAAAAAATAGAATTATTTTTAGGGCCATTAGCCCATACTTTGGATAGCTTTCCATTTCAACATGTACATAAAAACAATTTGCTTCCTTCTTTTTGTCATTTTCATATTTTAAATTTATAAATATGTATATAGGTTTTTAGTAATACTTAGACCTTAAGAAAGTGCTATATTATTAAATACAGCAGACTTCAATTTACGTTGTTGCTAAGGCATATCCAGTATTATTAATAAACTAAATTGCTCATCTATAATGCCTTTGATTCCATCTAAAGTCCAAAAAGCAAAAAAGTATAAGCAATAAAAAACCAAGATAGTTCTGTCATCTTTTTTGAAAGTTAAAGGCCACACTCTTATCAAGGTGTTCTTTTTAATTTACCACATAGTATAAAAATTATTTGGCAAATAAAAGCAAAAAATTGGTTGATTATCTTTTCAAAAAAGGTCATCTAACCAAAAAATCAAAGATGGCAGGAAAGGCATGTGGATCGCGATTGATCATATGGTTTCATTCTTGGAGTATCTATATCACATTTAGGTATTATATTTAGAATTTTTTTATATTGTCAACAGTGACACTTGAGACCGAATCTAAATATAAGTTTATAAATGAGTAATCATCTTTATCTTATAAATTAGTTTTGTAAGAGTTCAATTATGTTCCATCCAAATTTTAAGATGAAATATTATAGTTTTTCTTAATGAATATGTATAAGTATTACTTCTCTCATCTTAAATTACTTCTATGAATTTGAAAGTGAATTTCTGATCGTATTTATTTATAAAAAATTGATGTGTAAATGAATAATATTTTTCTTTTTGTTGGATATTAATCGAGAGATGCATTTTTTGTATTCATTCTATATGCATTCCATCAATTCCTTATTCACCCTATATATAAATTTTTTTGCCATTTTTTAGAAATACAACAATGTAATAGGCAATGTATTATAACTATATTATTATAATATTTTTTTTATAAATTAAATCGTATACTTATCTAATAAGATGAAAATGTCATATATAAATGAATCAATCCTAAATTCATAATACAATCTAAATAATAAAATAACAAACAATAATATTATTCATAATCTCTAATACAAATACTATACTACTGCGTATGTCAGTCACCCTGTTCTTTTACAGTCTCCTGTACTGCAATTCCATATGTGCCTTAGTAAGAATGACATCTATAATGTCACTCCCAAAAGAGCCTTATCGAAAGTCTCATCTGTCTATACCCACTAGCGGAAGATCCACAATACAAAGACATGCAAAAAACATAGCATACTCTTCCTCTAATATCTCCTGATGAGTGACCTAGATGACTCTCTCACTGCATCTAGTGTCATATAAGGATGTGATACTCTAAAATACCATTAGACGTAGTCGTATGCACAACTCCATTCGCTAGGAGCTATGACATCTCATGTCTTAGCCGATACCAGATGATTAAGGAAATCATCATACATGGCATCTACATCTCTGTGGACCATAGCAGGAGGAACATACACAAATGGTTCTCTTGAAACAACCGGCATATACTCGAACTGGCGCATAACTCGCTCAAGCAGATGTGAGTATATCATACGTGACCTACAAGCCAACCATGTAGAGTAGAAGCTTATGTTATCAAAGAGACGCGGCTGGCGGTGATTATCGTATGACCGGAAGCTTATATCATTTGTTGTTGTGCAACCAAGATACACTCCGTAGGGATCAGTCAAATGATACCTTTAGAGTGAGACTAATGTACAAGCAGGTGACATATCCTTAGTGTAGTGATCAACATATGACCAATCAAAGATGTGTGGGAAATGTTAGAGGATTCATGCCTGAAATGGTGCAAATGAATTATTAGTAATTGCATAGCACAAATGTTATTAAAATGATACATAAACAATAAATGATATAAATATATTACTGTCAATAATGTGCATCTAAATGTCATTTGTTTGGTCTTCCAAAGATAAACTTCAGCTAACTTGGAGTACAAGTAGACCAAAAAAGCGTCCCTTAGTTGTACTCATGAATATGCTCCAAGTCAGTGAAGTATCTGAGGTAAACCACATCCACGTAATGGGCACTCTTGTCCACAAATATGGTCGTGCCAACTAAGTATAATATGTATGTTCTCAATTCATATGTTATATGCTACATTACTTGTTCATCATCACCATCAACATGCTCTTCCGCATTCAGCTAGTGTACATATAACCTCTCCAAGAATCCAAGTATAGCATGAAATCCTCAGGTGTATTCAATATCCTTTAGGGAATCCGCTGGCCCATGTCCCAAATAGTCCACCATCATCTCTAATGCGTCAACTTTGATGATTCTGGAGCAGTCTAATAATCTTCCCATGATCGAAAGATGTAGCAGGCGTGACACAACATATAGTGTAATGGACATCTTACCATGTGGAAGATAAAAAAATAATGTCTTAGAGTGCCATCTCTCAATAAACGTTGACAACATACCATGGCTAATAGTAGTATAATTGGTTATACATAAATCTCATAGCACAAATAACTACATTGAATCTTGAAACCACTACTCTCTAGGCTGCTTCAACCTTGAAATCTTATGACCATAGTTGATGTGTTTTAAAGTATCAATGTACTATAGAAAAATAAATTATGATCACAAAGTTTGAATATTATAACACATTTGTTTCAAAGATAAATACATATAAATTTTACCTCATTGTCCCAAACATGACTGGCAGTATGGTCTTCATATAGATGCAATAGTGTAAGTCATATGAGCCTCATCCAAACTCCTTAGGGGTGGCTGCATCGACAATATGTGCCTTAACCTGGATAGGTGGGGCTTATGGGGCATTAAGAGGAGACACCTGCCTTTTCTGAGAAGATGAAGTCGAAAATGCTTGAATCCTAGAAGTTGATGCTTCAACATCAAATGAACTGGAATCGATTGGTGATTGCAAGGGTCGAACTATTTCCCTATGAATAGATGGATGTTCTGACACCTTGTCGAGCCTCATTCGATATTGGTTATCATCCATGTTTCCTATAATTAAAGCATATAAGAAATACAAAGTAGAAAAAACCAAACCCATATGAAACACATTGAAAATCAAGACAAACAATGCAAACATACAAAATATGGAAATGCACTTTCATATTTTTGGAAAATTAAATATTTAACAAATACGAAAGTGCATTTTCGTATAAACCCGCAACTTAGAAAAAACAGAAATGGCAGAAATGTGTGGAAACAAAACATGCTCAAAACGCATTTCTCATCTAAACTACCTATCAAAAACATTGTTCAATTATACTACCTATATATTGATGTATATCATACAACCTAATTCTCAATTTTTATAAATGCATGTATGGAGAAATCAAATGTGAAAAGCTTGGTGTGATACGGTGGCAGAACCAACTGTTATACTGGTTTGCATTTTGTATTCGCAAATATGCGGTAAGCAAGAGTCGCCACCGACTTTTCTTTTATCCGACAAAGGAAAGGGTGAAAAGAACAGAAAAAGACATTTTTCGAGAGTTTATGAGTAAGGGGGTAGATTATGGAAAGGGAAGGTGCTAGCACCCTTTCCATCCGTGGTTTTCCACGGGCTCTTAGGTACTTGCTCATTTTTGAAAATTGCTTTCGTGTTTGTGTGTTTTGAAAATTTTGTTTGCTTTATTCTAACTCTTGTATCAGTCCTCAAGAGTGTTGATAAAGCGTTTTTGAAAAATGTTTTGAAAGTGTAGTGTGAAAAAAATGGTTTTTGAGCAAGTACCTAACAACTATCTACCTACTCAAAAAAGATGTTCTTTTCCTCCTTTTCTTTAGATAGTATTATCCTACTATTAGTGAGTAGGTAGCCCAATCGTTGGATGTTGAGGGACTATCGAAGGGACGTTTACGGTCATTAAGGCAACTGAGCAAGAACTTTTAGTAACTGTCCTAAAGTTATAAGATCACTTTTTAACCGAGGCAACAGTCGAAAGAGTCATCGAGGGACTTATGATCTATTGAACTAAAGGATAGCCACTAAAAATTCTCACTTTTCGAGAATTGTGACCGTTTTCGAAGGCAACCGAATTGGGAGATACCCTAGGGGTGAGCATGTGCAAGTGTATTGATTCAGTTATTTATCTTTTGCATTAAGGTTTGCTAACGTTTATTTTCAATCTTTCCATGCAATCCTAGTTACTAACAATAATATTGTACAGGAAATGTAAAACACAGAAAATAAAAGCAGAAACGTAAATCTTAAACTATTACAACGCTTTGGGACAGTTACATAAAAAATATACAAGAAAGTAAAATGCGGAATTTAAACTTAGATTATTACATCCTATAAGCAGTTACATGAATATAAAAAGAATTACGAAAAATAAATAATGCGCGTGAACTAAAGAAATGTTTAAGAAATCTTAATAATGAAGGTCTATTTAGAAAATATTTAAATTAAACATCCTAAAGTCTATTTATAAAAATGAAAATTAATTAAGAAAAATAGTCTAAGCTTTTTTTTTATTAGGAAAAGAAAATAACGAAATTAATCCTAAATTCTAATTTAATTTTAATTTTGAAAGAAAAAGGTTAAAGTTAATTAATTAATTAATTTTAGAAACTAAATATTTAATTAAAAAAACTAAATCCTATTTTTTTTTTAATTATTTGTTGATAATAAAAAAAGTAAAAGGACTAAATAATAAAAACAAGATAAAGAAAGAAAAAAGAAATTGTGCCAGATCTATAGAATTAAAATGGGGGGTGTTGAAACTTTTATTAGGCCCATAGGAAGAATAAAACAGGCCCAGACGCTGCAAAAAGAAAAAAAATCAGGGGGTGTGCTTGTTGAGATTTTCTAGGTCCATAAGCAAGAGCCCAGAGGCTGCGTCCAATCTGGTGGGGGATGCACTCTAGGGTACATCATGGTCCCTAGCCACTGGGAGTGTTGGATTTAGAATCCCAGATTTGAATGGCCCATATGTGAGGTATATCACGCACTTGATGTCCTTCGCGTGCACTAGATCTGAAATAAAATGGTTAGAAAATGCAAAAATGCACACTCTTGGAATCGAACCCAGGTTCCCACGTTTCACACTCATTCGCTCTACCACTCAACCATCCCGTTCATTTGTTATTATAATAACATTATGATAATATAAATGAAAAAACAACAATATATCCTAGTCAGCAAAGCGCGCGCATCAGGAATTTGAATGAGCCAATTAAAATGTACAAAATTGCGTGCCTACTCCTGGACGGATTCAAAAGGTCAACGACGCTGGAGCAAACCTTCAGTCGTCTTCTTCGGCCAGCAAACTTGCAGAATATGTTAAATCAAAACGCGTAAGAGACCCTATCCCACTTGAAAATCCCTCCTGATCACAAATCCGACCTTGGTTTGGCCAGAAAGCTTCTGTATCGTGATTTATGGACTCGAAACCCTAGTACAACATGAACATGGTATCTTATGTTCTAGACGTCATGCCTTCCATGTAATGCCTCTAACCTGCTCTAAGGATACCCATAAACTCATATACACACATTAGAACATTCAACAATTAATAAAAATAGAGATTCGAATTTGAGACTATACCAAAACAGTGATGGCTTGGATCTGGTGACCTGGAACGTTGCAAGCTTTAAGAATGGTTGGAGCAAGTCCCTCAGAACTTCAGGAGGAAGGCTTGACCCTTTGTTTGGATTAAAAAGGGATGAAACTCGGGTTTTGGATTTTTCACAATTTTGATACTTTTTTGAAAATTTTGTAGAGTTCTCTTAAGCTATGAGTTGCGTTCGTTTGGCTTGCACATGAGTTGTATTTATAGGGTAGAGGGAGGAGACACGCTTGAATGGAAAGAATCAAGCATTAACTTATGGTTTTAAAACAAAAATCACAATTTGAAAACTATCCATTTTTGTGTGATTCTTGCCATCTTTGCTTGGTACATGAACCTGTACACATTTTCCACGAAATTATGGGCCCAAGGCTGACCCAACACATTGGCCCAAATGTCCAAAATAATAACCTATCATTTTATGCATTTATCTTGTATTTATTTGATTTTAAATTGAATAAAAATCAAAATAAATGCAAATAAAATCAAAGGCATGCAAAAGTGATTTTAGAGGCCCTTCATAATGTCATGAAAGTGTTTGAAGTCCAAAAAGTTTATCCAGTGCCTTAAAAGTTCAAGTTTGCACATTGCACATTTCTTGAAATTTCCCAAATTTTCCCAACTTGGGAAAGCCATAACTTACTCAATTTTTATCTCATGATGATGATATTGGGATTTTTAGAAATCCAAATATCTCTACTTCAATCCCTCTTTTTATCAATTTTTCATTTGAAGATGTTATCTTGATGTAAAAGGTCTTGGAAAAAAGTGGCTTTTGTTGACTTTCTGAAAATGACTTGTAATGTATGAACTTGTATATTTCAAATGGAGCATATATTGTACTTGAGGGCTGAAGATAAATTGTAGGGAATTGGATTCTATTCAAAATGAGCTTTGGTGGAAAAAATTCTGATAAAGTATGAGAAAGTTATGCCTAGTCAAAGTTTGGTTGACTTCTCTTATAGAAACCCTAATTAGCAATTTTTGACTTTTGATGAATTAAGAGCATTTCATGAGGAATCATGATCAACCCTTTATCAAATGATAGATATCACTTCGAAATGTTGATGTTGACCTAAATCTTGAAGTTTGACTGTATATAGGCCACAATTGACTTTTGACCTAATATAGTTGATTTTCAAGGATTTGAGCAGTTGACTGGGCAAACTTGTTGTGCAAGGCATGAAATTTTGCATGGATAATCTTGAGGACATATTAGGACCATGTAAAACATTTGATACCATTGTATCTCACACATCTTGATGAAAATTGAAACCCTAGTTAGAGGTTTATTGCCTTGGGAGGAGAATTTGTCTGGTCAATTCTTGGTCATCCTTGGGCAAGTTGGGGACCTCAATGGGCATGCGTTGAGTAAAAAGGGAGGGAAAATTTCGGGGTACAACACTTAGATTCAAAAGCTTACCAAAAGTGAGTTTGATGTTGAGCACTTCGATTGATTGTATGTTGAGAGTAAAAACTTAGAAGTGAGTTGAGAGAGTTTGAGAGAGTTTGAGAGAGAATAATGGAAATGAGGAAGGGAGTGGTCTGACGCATTTTTTATTAAAAACCTATATGAAGGTGCATTTCCGTAAGTGACACGAAGATGTATTTTCGTATTAAGTTTTAACAAAAATTAAGGTGTTTCTCACTTAGGAATGAATTGTGTGTGAACTGGGATGCATCTAAAAGTACATTTTCGTATTTTAGGGGTAATTTTAATTTTTCACTAGGGTGTGGGGTCAACCCTTAGGTTAGGAAAAATAACCTCTATATGTTATTAGCTATTTATCATAAGTTATATTTTTTTAGCCCATTAAAAAAGGTTATATTTATTTTAAAAATTGTGAAAAAGGTGTGATTGAATTTTTCATTTTTTTATAAAGGAAAAAGAGAAAAACATGAGAAAAAAAATATTAGAAAGAAGAATGCAAGAATTAAAAAAAATGGTTTCTATTTGATAAAAAATATCAAATAATTTTATAATAGATTATTGATTAGTTAGTTGATTAATTTAGTAGTATTTGATCACGTTAATAACTAAACTTAAACATGATAATAAAATTTTAAATTGTTTGCACACTCCTAAAATTTCTCCGACTTTTCCCCACACTTCAAATCTTCCATGTTAGTTTAATTTTTATATTTTTTACATGTACTTATTTTTTTTAAAAACCACAAATAGATAAAGGAGAAAATAAGGATACAAGAGGGGGGCTACAAAGGACCACTCCAAGGTGAAAAAAATGAAAAAAATGAGGCCTACCAAGCCTATTTATAACACATTATTCTCTAAGAAAGATGGGACAATCATAAAACTAAGCCTCCTCTACTAAAGAAAGGCCAAGATTGGCAATCAAATCCACACAATAGTTATCTTCATGAAAGATGTGCGAATCAAACTTTCTCAACATCCTTTCAAACATGTTCTGTTGTTGTTCTCGTGGAATTTTTAATGGTTGTTATGCCGTTGGATGCGAGGATGCAACATTAATTTCTCCCTCCTTTTTTGAGAAGTTAGGAACATGTCTTTTTGCATTATAAGGGGTACTAGATGATACCCCTTGTATATTTCCACTCTTTATACCTACTTCAATCCTTTCACCGAGAGTCACTAAACCAAAAAATCTGGAAGAAACGCTTCCTACCATCTTTTCATAGTACAACCCTTGTAAAGTTCCCATGAATATATCAACTAATTCTTTCTCCAAAAGTGGTGGTTGTACTCGGGCTACCATTTCTCTCCATCTTTGAGCATACTCCTTGAAAGACTCCTCCTTTTTCTAAGATAAGTTTTAGAGTTGCATGCGATTAGGCGCCATGTCCAAATTATACTTGTACTGTCTTAGGAAAGCGTTAACAAGATCTGCACATGTCTGGATATGAACCCGTTCCAACTGTATGTACCAATCCAGAGATGCCCACTTAGAATTTCTTAGAAACAATGGATCATCAGCTTCTGATCTTGAGCGTAGGCATGCATCTTTCTGCAATACATGCGTAGGTGGTTCCTTGGGAATGTGAGTCCCTTGTACTTTCTAAATTCAGGTACTTTGAACTTCGGAGGGATTACCACATCTGAGACTAGACCCATCTCGAGAGCGTCAACATCGAAAGCATCGTAACCCTCTACAGCCTTCAACCTTTCTTTAAGAGCTTTATATTGATTGAGCACCAAGGGGTTTTGAGTAACATGCGTATGGGTTGTCCTTTGGGGTGATTGGTTGACATCTTCTAACTCATGGTCTCCATACTGCAAATCTATGTAGTTATATGCATTGTTGATCGAAATTTGCAAGGTATGAGATTCCCCTACCTTTGGTGGAGGTGGGATAAACCCTTCAATATCAGCTTGCCTTATTTCATGTTGAGCCATAGTTTAATTTTGGGGTCCTAACTCTGGTTCTCTTCTTGGTTGGTGACTACTTGATGCACCAATGGTTTGGGCTACTTATTTAAAGGCTTCCCTAGGGATTTGTTCTTTCCTTTCAATGATATTCTTTAAGTCTAGCAGAACTTGACTCATGTCTCCCTTCATCGATTCAATTATACACTTGACTTGTTCAAGATCTTCCTTGAATGCATCTTGATTTTCTTCAATTTGTTCCATCACTTTTTGTTGATAGGCTCTCGTTTGATATGGTGGTCGGAGAGGCGGCGCTTTTCTAGCTCTTCTACCAATGGTTTAACTGGAGAATATTTTTGAAAAATGATGAGTTTTTTTTGTATGAATTTATGAGATGCAAATGTTCGTGAATGTATGAATAATATGCTAAGGGTTTCGTTTTTGAATATCTTATTCACTTAGATATATATATATATATATATATATATATATATATATATATATATATATATATATATATATATATATATATATATATATATATATATATATATATATATATATATATATATATATATATATATATATATATATATATATATATATATATATATATATATATATATATATATATATATATATATATATTTCAGGTTTTGCTTTTTATTGGTGAGAGTCTAAAAAATAAATATGCAAACGAGATACGGAAACAAATGCCTTTATTAAAATAGTAATTGTCTTTAAAAGGAATACAATTCAGATATTGAAAAATATTCAAACTTAAAATATTAAACTTGCTGAAAGAAATAATCAAAGGGAAACAAAAAGCCTTCTAAGTGCGCCTTCGGATTTCTGCTCTGAAGCCATCGACCATTGTCCTACAAAGTATGAGGAAGTCTTCGACGTCTTTCAGAAGAGGGACCATCACATTTTCTGCATCTCTCAAACTCCTAGGGATGTTGTTGATAAGATTGTTGGCTAATAAGGCGAGTCTTGCATGTGTGTCTTTGTAGAACCGGTATTCTTGGTAGAGGTCAGGATTTATCTTATGATTATCTTCTCCTGCTTTAGCAATATTTACATATTGTTCCTCCCAATATAAATTTTCAGCCCTCATCTCCATATAGAGTTTCCACTGTATTAGGAAATCCTTTCGGAGGCCTTCTAACTCAAGACATGCTTGCTCGTATTCATCAGTCTTTTGGGCGAGAAATCTTTCTTCCATCATCCTTTTGAGGCGTTCCCCTATCTCCGATTCTTGGATATCTTGAAGTCTGGTGGTAAGATACTTCATTTGTTCTTCTTGATCTAAATAATCTTGTGCCAAACTTTGTATTTGAGCCCTCAAATCTTCTTCCATCACCATTTTGTCTTGTATTGCCTTTTCGTACCACCTACTTAGTTTCCCGATCTCGCTAGCAGCATCTTCCAACCGTTGGTTCTGGGAGTCCAAGTTGAAAGTAGCACTTAACAACCCTTCAGTTGAACGCTTCCGTTTAAGACTCTCCTTCTCAAATGTCTCACGGTCTTTCTAAATCTGTTGGTATTTCGATTCAAGTATGCATTGCATTTGTCTTTTCTCCTTAGTTAAATTATGGAGATTAAGCTCCAATTCTTCTTTCTCCCTTTGAGCTTGTTTCAAAGCATTCCTCAAATTGTCTATTTTTTCTAAGGACATAGGCGGAGAATCTGGAACATTTGGCTTGTACTCAGGATCAATGTCAAATAGTAACTTAACAACTTGCACCATATCTAAAACCCATCGAGTGTAAGGCTCTTTTGCCACAATATTCTTCCTTTCTGACTTTCTTTTATTAACCTTATTTAGAGCTCAGATGATCTTGTTGAGCAATTATTGGTCGTTCTTGCCCATGTCATGAATGATCAATTGTCGAAGTTGTTTATCTGAAGGTTTATCCTCTAAAGGGTACCCTAGTTGTCGTAGAGCCAATGCAGGGTTATAATTGATGCAACCCCGTGATCCAATTAACAGAACATTCGAAAAGTCTCTACAACTATCGGTGATATCTATAATGTCCAGCCTCCTTGCATACTACAACATATAATTAGCAGTAGGAGAACTTAATTTTTTAGGCCAGTCGTATCTTGTCAGATTTAGAATCATGTAATCTTCCTTATAGAGATGAGTCATAAACCAAGAATATAAGAGTGGGATGCAACAGTTTAGAGTACCCTCCCCTTTTTGTACCGATTATGAAATTCATAATAAACATCAGCAAGTAAAGTGGGAGTTGGGTCCGCATTGAAAACTTTTGCACCCCAAAATACACTAATAGTTGCAGGGTCAATATAGTCCAAAGTATGTGAAAATAAGATTACATCAAACGCAAACAAACCTAAACAATAAACACAAGACTCCCATTCTTTGTTATCGGAAAAATAAAGAGCTTTAGTTTCCAAATATCATCTCTTAATCTCTTGTACATCACCTTCTTTTTTGTAATTAAGTGATAACCCGGGATAAGGGATCCCTAAACCATCTGCTAAGTTTTTAATGTCTATAGTCTTCCCGATTCCCACATAAGCTTTCCCCTTAGAAAAATTCAAAAGTCTATCAAATTCTTCCAGAGTCCGTGCTAGCTGAAAGTCTTGGAATGTAAAACACCTCAATGGAGGGTCGTAGAAATGAATTAAGGCAGAAACATCATCCAACTGTACCTCCACTTTTGTTAATTCAAGGGTATCCCCATAACAACGAATAAAAATCTTCAAAGCTCTTTCAGACAATTTCCCTATGATAGTCTTGATCTTCACCATATATGGATTGACGATGTTAATACGAACAAGTTGTTTCCCTCTAGAATTCATTTTTGTAGAACATTTCACCAAAAACCTTTGATTATTTTTTGATCCTATGAATAAGACAGACAAAAAAAAATGAAGGGTAATGAATATATGAAATGCAAGATGTATGAATGCATGATTGTGTGGCTTAGTGGTGGGATTTTATGAAAGGTATCCTTAGATGGTAGGCTCCTAGTTTTAGTCTACGTATATTCTACCATCCCCATAAGGCGGCTTCATTAAGGGTATCATAGATAACACTAGAGGGAAAGGCACAAGAGCCTACCTTAAGTGGAGCCTCTTTGTAGACCGAAACTTTCGTCTCTAGGCCATGAAAGGTCTCACCATGAGATTTTGGTTTAAGGGTTATACAAAGAGTCATATGTTTCATTCCAAAGTTCTACCCCTCAAGAGGATGTCTCTTGAGACATATTCCTTTCTTAGAATTCCACCGACTCTAGGCGAAGTCGTCATATAAACTCATAGGGATGATGTATCCCCTTGGCTAATAGACGAACCTTCTTTCTAAGGTTTTTTTTTTTGAAAAATATATATTTTTTAAAATAAAAATCCCATCATCAAATGAATATAATATGATAAAATAAATAAATCAAAATAATAAATGAAAGCAAATAAACAAATAAAAGCAAAAATTGAAAACATTAAAGATCTAAACAAAAACCCTAAACCTAAGAGGAGGGCTTCTAAACCCTAGGATTGAATTCCCCGGCAGAGTCGCCAGTTGTTGTAACTGGTTTTAAAATGAGAGTCACCACCATTAATTTTTATCCTAGAGAAGGGAACATAAAAGATAACTCTAATTTGATCAGAGATTCTAAGTTGTTGGACTCGTTCTTAGACGAAGGAAATGTGTTAGGAACCCCTCATCTATCTTATTCACAAGGAGACTAGGGTTTAGAATTACGGCTTAGGAAATAGGGTTTTAATTTTTATTAGGGGAACTCGCCATGATTTTAGTCGTCTGTCTATGTATCCTCTTATGAGGAATCAGAGTCTCAATTCGTAGTTCGCAGTTGGTTGATGTTTTTTACATATTACGAAGATATTTTGAATTCCCCTTGAACCAAGCCTAAGTGTGTGAATAGAGGAATTGTTAGACGAAGTTCACAGTTGATTTAAAGTATCTTCGTAATCTTTTTTTGAAAATTATCTTGGATTTAATTAAATTATTAAGAAAAAAGATTTGGTGTTGGTTAGGTATTTTTAAAAAAATATGTTAATGTATAAAAATCCTTTTAATGCATGATAAAAAAATAGTTTTAATGAAATTTTTAAAATTAATTAAAAAATGAATTAGTAGGAAAAAATAAATATTTTAAATTTAATAATTTCAAAATTTATAAATGTATTAAATATTAAATTATAATAATAATATAAATAAAAGAACAAAAATAATTTTAATAAAAAACGCAAGAGGCGTATTTTATTTGTGCTGAGTAAATCAGGGGAGTGTAAAAAGCATGGCCCTGAATTCAGGCCCAAAAACGCAGGGGAGGTGTTGTTTGTACACAATATCGAAAACTGGGGGGTTTGGTTTAGCAAGGGGAAAGCCCAAGTCCAGATGTTGAACTTTACTTAGAATGCAACAGGGGGTGTTCTTTCTATCATAGTAGCAAACCAAAAAAAATAGGGAGGGTGTGATTAGCGATGGGCCAGGCCCAGAACACCATTATAACAGTCTGTTTGGCTTGCGGGCGGGTGAGAATAGGAAGCTTATGATAGACGCACAATGGGGGACATTAAATCAAGATCAGATGGTTGAAAATAAAGGTGCATGGTAAGCGCGTTGCAACAGATATGAGGAAGGTTTATAAAAACCAATTTCTGGGCGTGAGGCCCATTTTCCTCTTCTTTCTCTTTCTACCCAAACAATAGAAACCCCTTTTATTATTTCTAGAGAGAGAGGCTCTGCCTTCTCTCTAGAATTCCGTCGTGTTGGAAATCGCCCAGCCCATAACGCCACCAGCCAGAAATCGCTTTTGCTGGAGGCTGCATATGGGCGCCACCGCCTGCCTTCAACATTCATCCCAACCACCGTGAATCTTCATCTGGGTTCTTATGAACCCTAAGAACCTTAAGGGTTCCAGATGAACCCTAACCTAAAAAAACCCTAACAACCTTCAACCGCGGTGAACCTTAACCCTAGTTTTAAGAAACCTAACCCTAGTCTGATGAACCCTAACCAAACCATAATTTGACCCCAAAAACCCCAAATTAAACCCCAAGCATACAGTTAAACATCAATCATCATGCAATCAAAACCCTAAAAGCTAAGTGGTTTCGAGCTTATCTCTCATTACCGTGATTCTTGATTTATGGTTTTCTGATTCTCCCCTCTAATTTCTTCCTTTCTTGTTTCGCAGGTGATGGAGATGGATGGTAGTGTAGCGGCGGAACGGCAAAAAACCTTAGTGTTTCATATATTGAAGCTCTAAACTTCTCTTCTTCTTATTTATTCTTCTCCAACTTTTCTCTCCGTAAACTTTTTCGTCCGAATTTCTCCTTTTTTTCTTTAGTTCTTAGATTATAGGTAAGAGAACAAATTAGGAAGTTTTTGTGATTGTCATTAGAATTTGGTTAATTTGGGTAGATTGATTCTATTAAGAATTAGAAGATTTTGTTATAAATTAGAGATTTTAGATCTGTGATTGATTCTGTATTTGTATATTGCGATTGATCCGTTTTTTATTCGATTCGAATTTGATTTTGTATATGTAATTGATATTATTTGACTCTGTAAAGATTGGATTTGTTTTTGGTTTACAAATGCGTTTTTCCTTCTTTTGAATCTGTACAGTGAATGTTTCTTGGGCTTTGGGCTTGTAGCATAGTTGATGAAGAAGAACAACGGGGCGCCGCTGAGACTAATTAGGGTTCCAAACCCTTTCTTGTTTTAATTTTGACTTTTAGTCAATTCGTATAAAAAATAATATCTAAAAAAATTAATTAATAATAATGATAATCATGTAAATAATAGCATTAATAATCAGACAAATAATTATATTGATGACATATAAAGACAAAAATGGGCTTAAGAAGAATAATGGGCCAACAACCTTAATAATTCTCCAAAAACACTCAAAAACAATAAAATGGGCTTGACAACATTGTAATGGGCCACACATACCCTCTCTTTCTATTTATTCATTAACTTTTAAATGGGCAGAAATATATCCAATAAATACACCTTCCTTCTTAATTATAAGAACCAACTTAATGGGCCATCAGATTTTGATGCTCCATCCTGAAATAATACACCCCCTTTAAAAACTTAAACCCCAAAATAATTTGACAACAATCTAAACCTTTATAAAAATGATAACATTAATAGGTAATAAATCGTTAGAAATCTATAGGGCAAATTTTGGGTATGACAGTGAGTTGTTGTTTGTTGATACTATAAATGAAAGGAGAGCGTTGACGCCAAATTGTGAGAAACTGAGTTATGATCCTTTGAAATCGATATCGTAGAAGAAGAGTTTTTGGAGAGCGAATCCTTGAGTCCGTGGTTAGTACTTACGAGTCGGATATGAGGGAGAGCCTGGAAGATGAGGGTGGTGATTTACAAGTTATTGTTGTTTGATGGTGACACCGTTAAATCTTTGAAGATGGAGGATAATTAAAGTGAGCTTGAGATATTAATGGTGCAACCGTAGTGGAAATTGAAGGAGATCGAGGAAGTTGGATGCAAGGTGTTGATGCAGTGAGTAAATGTTAAACATTTTGCAGAGATGGAAGATACCGGTTGTGAGGTGTTGTCTGAAGGTAATGTTCGAAGGTTAGAGTTGGGTGTGGGTGGTTCGGTAATTGAAGAAGGGTGGCATAAAATCAGTGATGTATGTGAGATTATGGAAACTGAAGCTTGCGCGTGAGAACTGTGGAGAGGAAATGGGTTTAGAGCGTGGACCGTGGAATCGGTGGATTGGGAGGAAATTGAAGATGATGCGTGGAAGGGATTTTATGATTGAGAGCATTACGAAGAAAAGAGATAATGAATTGTCTCCTCCCTTTTTCTGTCAGATCTGATATGTCCCCCCTCTTCTTATCGGTTCCTTCCCTCTTATCTACACACAAAACCTTATCTTCTATTAGGTCTTGTAAAAAAACCAATAAATCCCTCCTTCTAGATATTTTGTGAGATATTTACAAAATTAAATGAAAAACTAATTGATAAAAGAAAGGTAAAAATCAAATAATTCTATTATAAAACTTAAACTATTATATTTTTCTTTTAATATTTTTATAATAATAATACTAAAAATTTAATTATTAATATCTTAAAAGCAAATAGGAAATATATAAATAAAAACTTAAATCAAAAGTAAACGTAAAATGCGTGTAAAGAAGCAAAAAAAATCGAATGAAAATTAATTCGATATATGAATACAAATGAGAAAAACTCGGGGTAAAATTTGGGATACAACACACTATCTAGTGCTGAAGTTGAATATCGTGCTATAGGAAAAGCTTGAAAAGAGCTTGCATGACTTAAAAATTTGCTCTCAGAGTTTAGGTTGGGAGATCTTTAGGCCACAAAAATCATATCCGACAATCAAGCGACACTCCACATTGCATCTGATTCGGTTTTCTATGAACGGACCAAACACATAAAAATAAATCGTCATTATGTAGGAGACAAGGTACTTTCAGGAGAAATCACCACAGGTTTTTTCAAATCTAAAGACCAATTGACTGATATGTTCATTAAGTCTCTTAGCGATTCATGAGTGAATTACATTTGTAACAAACTCGGCTCATATGACATATATGATCCAGCTTGAGGGGGAGGGGAGTATTAAGAATCAATTATGTTAATATTTGTATAAACAATATTTCCTAGAATATTCCTTAGCCTATCTAGAATATAATAGAATATACAATAGCATATTATTTATGTAATTAATACAATAAGCTGCAAATCTGACTATATAATACAATTTGCATAGTGTTATTCAAACACGCGATTTTATTCAAATGTCACCCCTTCTCTTACTTTTCAACGGTTAACAACAAATAATTTTATCTTAAGCCTAACAAACCACTTTTTAGGGAAAAGAGCAAAGTCCATCCACGATTCAACAACAAAAATAAGGTCATATTTGTTGGAAGTAATCAAATTCTTCACAATTAACTTTGTAGAACGGTTAGATTAAATTTACATCAAAGATTTATGGGTTAAATATACGATATCCTCTGTAATATAAACAAATTTCGCTTTATCTCTTGTAATATATTTTTTTGAATCCCCCTGTAATGTAAATATTCTTTTATTTTTTCCCCTAAACATACAATTTGAATAGTGAATCAGGAGGAGTAAACCAAAACTCTTTCATATTAGAGGGATAACTTGTACACTAAAGAATCAAAAGACACATAACTTTAATATTTTAAGAGGAGAATCTAATTTTTTTATCGGGATTAAATCGGATTTCACTAACATCATAGTGGATATCGTATATTTTACGCAAGGTTTAAATATATTCTAAATTTACATGCCAAATTAAGTTAAATCATATAAAATAAATTATACAATTTAAAAGTGACCATATATTATTTTTTAGCAACATTTTAACACTCTCAAGGTGACACATCACAAATAATTATAAAATATAATGCAAATATTTAATACCTTTAATCTAAATATATTAAGCATTTATTACATTTTCCATATAAATAATTTTTACTGTTGGGAAATATTAATACTCAAACATTTGAAATTTTAAAATAACATATTTCTGAAGAACATGTTGTATTTCTTTTTCTGATTCTCAGAATTAAAATTTTCAATATTAAGAAAATTGACCAAATTTATTATTTAATTTTAATTATATTTAAACTTAACATTTTCATAAATCTTTGACATTTATTGTGGTCTCCAAAAAATCTCTTAAAAATAAATTATCTTAACAAACAGACTCTTTAATTACATTTCAATCATTTACTTGAATGATCTAAATATAATCATTTACACGATGATGTTATATGATTAAAAGATAGAATTGTTATAAAGATAAATATGATTTGTGTATAGTAGAATACAACAACTACTTTATGTGGGTCCTTATACTCAAACCTTTGCAGAAACATGAAAATATTATATACATCAAAGTATACTATAACTTATTTCCGTTAAAAATACTATAGTATAAAAATAATAATAATATTTTTCAAAGCATTATATTGCTTGTTTTCAGTGTCATTCTTGATTTATCATTTTCATTTTCAGTGAACAATCTTCCATAGTTCAAATGGAACCTTTCTTCCTTTCCTCTCTCTTATTCATCTTCCTATTTTTCTTCACTTTTTCTTCTGCTCAGATGCTAGGTACCTTCTACTCTCTTCTTCTTTTTCTTCTACACCTTTTTTTTCTTTCTCTTGCATTGGTTCTTGTTAATATTGTTGCTTCTTTTCCATGTTATGGCCTATTATAATTCATAACCTCAACTTTGAAAACAACTTTACCAATTCTTTTCTTCCATTTTCAAAGATTCTATCTTTCTCTAATTTACTATCAACATGTTACATATATATACATTATGAAACACTGTATTTAGAAGCATGATCCTGGATAGAATATTCTGGCGAAAGTTGATTCATGTAGCCGATTCCACTTAGTGGGATAAGGCTTGGTTGTTTTTATTGTTGTTACTGATGCTTTTAATTTATTATGATATTTGCCTTGTTGAACAGGTTTTGTGAGTTTGGACTGTGGAGGTGATAAAAACTTCACTGATGAAATTGGTCTTAATTGGACTTCTGATGATAGAATTGCTTACGGAGAAATAAGCGCGATTTCGGTTGCGAATGAGACACGCAAGCAATACACGACGCTTCGGAACTTTCCTGCTGATTCCAGAAAATACTGCTACACACTTGATGTTGTCAGCAGGACAAGGTATCTACTGAGGGCAACATTCTTGTATGGAAACTTTGATAACAATAATGTTTATCCGAAATTCGACATTTCTATTGGGGCTACTCAATGGTCTACTATTGTTATATCGGATGCGAATACGATAGAAGTAAGAGAAATTATATTTTTGGCTTCGAGTTCTACTGTTAGTGTCTGTCTATCGAATGCAACAACGGGGAAACCGTTCATATCTACGCTTGAGCTTAGACAATTCAACGGTTCGGTTTATTTTTCGTTCTACGAGGAACATTTCTACCTCAGCGTCTCTGCAAGGATAAATTTCGGTGCAGAGACAGATGAGGCAATCAGGTATTAAACGCGTTTGCTGCATAGTTTATAGTTAGTGTTTTGGTTTTGCAGTGGTTTAAGTGTATGTTTGTTTCTGCTATATCAGGTATCCCGATGATCCGTTTGATAGAATTTGGGAGTCAGATTCTGTCAAGAAAGCAAATTACCTCGTCGATGTTGCTGATGGAACTGAGAAAATTTCGACCAGTGTATCCATTGATGTCAACAGAGATGAAATGCCACCGGAGAAAGTGATGCAGACAGCAGTAGTAGGTACAAATGGATCTCTAACGTACCGGTTGAACTTGGATGGTTTTCCTGGTATTGGACGAGCTTATAGCTACCTTGCAGAGATAGAAGATTTTCCTAGAAACGAATCAAGAAAATTCAGGCTAGTACTTCCAGGCCAGGCTGATATTAGTAAAGCCGTGGTAAATATCGAAGAGAATGCTCTAGGAAAATATCGCGTTTATGAACCTGGATTTAACAATATATCGCTACCCTTTGTAATGTCGTTTAAGTTAGGAAAAACAGCTGATTCTTCTCGAGGTCCTCTTCTAAATGCCATGGAGATTAATAAGTATCTAGAGAAAAATGATGGCTCTCCTGATGGTAAGTCTCCGCTAAAGAGTTGTCTGTTAAAAATTTTTTCCGGAAGCATCGTGATTCATGTATGTAGTTTACTTGGATTGGATGGTTTACAGGAGAAGCTATATCTAGTGTGATTTCTCAGTACTCGTCAAAAGATTGGGCGAACGAAGGGGGTGATCCGTGTTTACCTGTCCCGTGGTCGTGGATCCTATGTAGCTCAGATCAACAGCCGAGAATAGTTTCAGTTTTGTTGTCTGGAAAAAACTTGACGGGCGATATTCCTTTGGACATCACTAAATTGACTGGTCTGGTTGAACTGTAAGTTCTTAGTTACTTTCTTATTTGACTTCAGCGAACTTCTGGTTTCTCACATTTTGTATATTAAACTCGTGTCATGAATGCAGATGGCTTGATGGGAATATGCTGACAGGCCCGATACCAGATTTCACCGGATGCACGGACTTAAAGATCATGTAATTGCTGATAAGTTCATCCTCATGATTCATTTATTTCAGTTTTAATTTAACTATGATCACTTTTTTCTTTTGCAGTCATCTTGAGAATAACCACTTGGCAGGTGTGCTGCCAGCCTCTTTGGGGAACCTTCCGAATTTGAGGGAACTGTAAGCTATTTCGAACTTACATGAGTAGTTTTATCAATATCGGGTGTGCTTATACATCCAAATAGCACTTTCAAACGACATGTTTTGATATTTATGCTGTGCTTATGACTGTTGCAGGTATGTTCAGAACAATATGTTATCTGGAACCGTACCGTCAGAAATTTTGAGCAAAAATTTGGTTTTAAAGTGAGTATTGTTTTTTCCTAGAAATACTATTGCTTCAAATGGATCAATACATTTCTTCTAAGTTCGCGATATTTACACATCAACAACAACTACTTTCTTTTCTGACCTCAACAGCTACTCCGGAAACAATGATCTTCATAAAGGAAGCAGAAAAAAGGACCAATTGTATGTGATTATTGGTTCAGCAGCTGGAGCCACCATATTACTTTTAGCTACTATCGTATCTTGCTTGTTCATGCACAAAGGAAAGAAAAAATATTATGATCAAGGTAAGTTCTAAGTCAAAATAACATAATTTCTTTTCGAGATTTGAGATGGTTAGTATCTCATGTTCTTGTTTGCACTCTTGGTAGACCACCTTATTTCACTCGCTACTCAAAATCCGGAGTCTAAGAGTGATGGTCATGCAGAAGTTGCTCACTGCTTCACTTTTTCTGAAATTAAAAACTATACTAATAATTTCGAGAAAAAAATTGGTTCGGGAGGTTTTGGAGTTGTTTACTATGGGAAACAGACAAATGGAAAAGAGATAGCAGTTAAGGTTTTAACTAGTAATACCTATCAAGGCAAAATAGAGTTCTCGAATGAGGTAAACTAGTACATTTCATTAACCACTTTCAGTGATCTAACATTGCTATTTTCATGTAATAAATCCATTTTTGTTTCAATCTTGTGATTCAGGTGAGTCTTTTGTCAAGAATACATCACAGAAACCTGGTGCAGCTTCTCGGTTATTGCCGAGAAGAAGGAAATAGTATGCTTATTTATGAGTTCATGCATAATGGAACTCTCAAGGAACATCTTTATGGCCCGTTAACACATGGACGGAGTATCAATTGGATTCAGCGACTTGAGATCGCCGAAGATTCTGCCAAAGGTTTATATCATTTAAGACTACTGAATTAATACCAATGACGACGTATACGTATTAACTGATTTATTGTTGCGTTTGTTCAGGGATTGAGTATCTTCACACAGGATGTGTCCCTGCAGTTATCCACAGAGACCTAAAAAGCAGCAACATTCTTCTAGACAGACACATGAGAGCTAAGGTTTCAGATTTTGGTCTTTCGAAACTCAATGTTGACGGAGTCTCCCATGTATCTAGCATAGTTCGGGGTACAGTAGGATATCTAGATCCTGAGTAAGGCCTTAAACTATTTTTCTAATTCTTGTTTCCTTAAGTTGTTTAGCTTACCAAAAAAAAAAACACTAATCACCATAACTTTTCTCTAACAGGTACTATATTTCTCAGCAGTTGACTGACAAGAGTGATATTTATAGTTTTGGAGTAATTCTTCTTGAACTCATATCAGGTCAAGAAGCAATATCTAATGACAGTTTTGGTGCTAATTGCAGAAACATAGTCCAATGGGTGAGTCTTAATTTCTCTATAATCATATTATTGTTGATATCTCTGTAGCACTGATACCTGTGAAAAATTATGTGTCTGTGTTGTATTTCCCGTGTCTGTTTACTTAATAAAAATCAATTATGTGACAGGCAAAGTTGCATATTGAGAGTGGTGATATACAAGGTATTATTGATCCAGCATTACGCGACGACTATGATCTACAATCGATGTGGAAAATAGCGGAGAAAGCGTTGATGTGTGTTCAACCTCATGGACACATGCGGCCATCGATTTCAGAAGTTGTGAAGGAAGTTCAAGACGCGATTGCCATTGAAAGAGAGGTGGAGAGTGTTTCGGATGAAATGACGAGAAATTCAGTTCACTCTTCGATTAATATGGGTTCTATGGATCTTGCTGCTACGGAGAATTACCTTGCGATTGATGATTCCATTGCACGCCCTACAGCACGATAGTGTAGAATAGAATAGTGCAACTGTAATGGAAAGACACAATTTTGAATGTTTTTTCCCTCTCTCTTTCTTTCTTGTATATTTTTTATGGATTAAATATCTTTGCTTTTGTAACTTTTTAAAATTTTGTAAATTGCTTTTTTAGTTCCTACGAAATTGCATAAACATCTTGCTTTTGCCTGAATCCGATAAGGCATATTGAGCTCTTTGATATTATCCGATTTGAGGTAAACTTTGAGACAAACATTAGTAGCTTTAAAAGAGTAATATAAACTTGGGTTAAATAGAAAACTTTTTTTGTGGCCAATGGGTGAGTCTTAATTTCTCTATAATCATATTATTGTTGATATCTCTGTAGCACTTATACCTGTGAAAAATTATGTGTGTGTGTCATGTAAGTACGAAGTGGGCCTAAGAGGGGGTGAATTAGGTACTTTAAAAAATTATGATTTTAGTGATGATGGATATTATTTTTCTGGATTATGGTGAGTTTATGAAAGAGTAAAGTGCAGAAAAATAAAGAGACACAAGCGATATATCTTGGTTCCCCTCACAGTCCGAGAGTACTTCAGTCCCCTTTCAACATGAAAGAGATTTCCTTATTGTGGCAAACTTAAACAAGAACTACACAAAACCAAGAACAATCCTCTTGGACCAAGAATAATCCTCTTGGATTTTCACTATGTCAACAATGAGAACAATCCTCTCAAAGTGACTTCACTTGTATCCAACAATCCTGGTAAGACAGGATTTACAAAACCACTTAAACTTATTTCCAACAATCCTGAAAAATAAGTAAGTATTTATCAATATTTGATTTGAGTGAGTTTGAGTAGTAATAATCACTTTGAGTGATTTAATCAATGAATTGATCTTCTCTTCCAATGATAATAGTATACAATGACTCAAGATATATAATGCTCAAAGTTTTCTGGTTAATAATATGTGAAAGTGTGCAGAAAACTTGTGTATGAAAATGTATAGCAGCTTGAGTTTGATTTTTGAAAATTCAGAAAATATAATTGGAAGAGGTGTAGAAAATTATTTTGAAAATAAGTATTTATATGTTCATAGCACATTTTTGAAACAACATAAAATTCTGTAAATGAATCATGAAAAATTGCCAAGATTGAGTTAAAGGTTTCCATGAAATGGTGTTATAAACAGACACGTGTAAAGTTGTTGTTTTTCAAAATAGTGCAACATGCAATAGATTGCATCCTTTGTGTAAATCGATTGCACTGGGTTTCAACAACTAGAATTTCAAAAGTTTTGAGTGTGCAATCGATTGCACAAGAGTGTAAATCGATTGCATGTGAAGTCAGTAGCAAAAATTGATTTAGTGCAATCGATTGCACAAACATGCAAATCGATTGCACTGAGAAACAGTAGTAAAAATTGATTGAGTGTAATCGATTGCACAAACATGCAAATCTATTGCACTGAGAAACAGTAGCAAAAGATTTGAAAAAATTGAAGCATGCAATCGATTGCACTAATATGCAAATCGATTGCACTCAAGTGAAAAATGATTTTTAGCTTAGAAAAACTTGAGTAAAGGTTTGGACAATATAAAGTATTTCTTTTTACCATTGAGCATCTATGTCTTAAGTTCAAAGTAAGTATTATCACTATACCTTGAAATTTTGCTAAGTGCTTGAACTGAAGACTTTATTCACAGATGTTTTTAGATGAGTCAAAATCTTTGCCTTCAACAAGGAAATATATAAGCATAAAGTACCACATCCTTCTCCCCTTTTGACATTATCAAAAAGAAGGGAAAGATGCACACAAAAAACAGTAATAAAGTAATATTGAGAGGAAAACTTAATTAATCATGCATCCCAAAGTCTATCTTTGACGAAATTTCTCTTAGGCAACCCAATGACAAGATCATGCTTGATTAGTTTATTCAAGTGTTCCATATGAATATGAGCAATTCTTTTGTGCCACAGCCATGAATCATCGTTGTTCGCCATGAGACATTTTACCTTCAAAGATGGATCATCAAGGGAAATCATGAATATATCATTGATTCTTTTACCTTTAAGTATAACCTCATGTGTGACTCCGTCTTCTATCAAGCATTCATCCTTGGTGAACTTGATCTTGAAGCCTTTGTCACAAAGTTGGCTAATACTAAGAAGATTGTACTTTAGTCCTTCAACATAAAGAACATCTTCAATAGATGTGAAAGGTGGAGCACCAACTTTGTCTTTGCCAACAATTCTTCCCTTATTATTGTCTCCATAAATGACAAAACCCTTGGTCTTTAGAACTAGATTTTAAAATTGGTTTATGTCTCCCGTCATATGCTTTGAATAAACACTATCAAGATACCAAAGATTGCATGTGGTCTTCAAACATACCTGCAAAACAAATTAGGCTTTGTTAGGTACCCAAGTTGCTTTGGGTCCTTTGTAATTAATGCCTTTCTTTACTCACACATAATACCCACTTGCCACACTAAAGTTTCTAACATAGCAAGCATTAGGTGTATGGTCTTTAATACCACAATAAAAACAAGTAGGTCCAAAGTTACTTCTATATCTATAAGGATAAGATTTCTTCTTAGGAAATGTTTTCTTTTTAGGATAGTGATGAACTATTTTAGATTTGTTCACTTTTTCTTTGGATGATTGATCACTAGCCTTAACAAAGATAGTTTTATTAGAACTTGGTTTTGAAAACTTTGAATATCCAAGTCCACTTTTATCATTGGAGTATCTTTGTTGGCTAAGAACACCTTCCAATCCAATTTGGTATTTTTCATATCTTTCAATGACTCTTTTTAATTGGACAATTTGAAAAGAGAGTGATTCACAATTTTTGCATACAAAATTCTGTTTTTGTTCATCACTTAATTTTTGTTTTTCTTCTTTGAAATCTTTTTCCATAGATTCACATTTTTCTTCTAAGGATGAAATTTGTTTCTTTTGAGATGAAATAGTTTTATACAGAATTTTGCATTCATTCAATAGTTCATCTATAGCACCTTGTGCATCACTATCAAAAAGAGAAAATTCATTACTAACCTCATTGTCTTCATCATCAGAATGGTGTGAGACCATCAATGCTAGATTTGCACTTTCATCACTATCAAAATTGGATGAGGAACTTATTTCATTATCCTCCCATGCAACATAGGCCTTTTTGTTCTTGAATCTCTTTTTGCTTTTGTAGCCACCTTTCTTGGAGAGTTTCGGACAATCCGCTTGATATGACCTAGCTTACCATATTCATAACATGTGACTTCTTGTGTTGATGTGGAAGCTTCCTTTTTCTTGAATTGTTTCTTTCCTTTTGAATAAGAAAAGGGTTTGTCATTTCTACCAAAGAACTTACCAAACCTTTTAACAAGAAGCATGAAATTTTCATCTTCTTCCGGATTGTCTTCCTTTTCAACTTCCTTGGAATCTATCTTCAAAGCAATATTCTTGGATTTCTTCTCTTGATTTTCATGTTTTTCAAGTATTTCGAGTTCCGTTTCATATTCTTGAAGTTTCCCAAACAATGTTGCGGACGTCATGGATGAGAGACTTTTCTTTTCTGAAATTGCCGTTACCTTTGGTTGCCATTCCCTAGTTAAGGACCTAAGTAATTTCAGATTCAGTTCATCATTCGTCAAAGTCTTACCAAGAGCACTTAGATGATTTGTCAAGTGCACAAATCTCTTTTGTAGGTCAAGAATGGTTTCTCCGGGCTGCATTCGAAATAATTCGTATTCTTGACTCAGGGTATTTAGTCTTGATCTTTTAACTTCAACAGTTTCTTCATGAGTTTGTACCAAGGTATCCCATATTTCTTTTGCTATTTTTCATGCAGAGACACAGAAGAATTCATCCATACTAAGTGCACCTTTAAGAAGGTTTATTTCCTTTTTATCATAGAGAACCTTCTTCTTATCATCTTCGTCTCATGCAGTTTTAGGCTTTGATGAGCCAACATCATTGATTATCGTTATAGGGATAAATGGACAATTCTCGACGGCATCCCATTTTTCTTCTACTTGTGCTTCTAGATGTGCCTTCATGCGTGTTTTTCAGAAGTCAAAATATTCACCACAAAATAGAGGAGGCTTGTTGTTACTGCCACCATCTCTGAAAACGGGATTTTGATTTGCGGAAGCCATTATGGATCTTTTAGGAACAGGTTACCTGTAACCTGCTCTGATGATGGATATTATTTTTTTGGATTATGGTGAGTTTATGAAAGAGTAAAATGCAGAAAAATAAAGAGACACAAGCGATATATCCTGGTTCCCCTCACAGTCCGAGAGTACTCCAGTCCCCTTTCAACATGAAAGAGATTTCCTTATTATGGCAAACTTAAACAAGAACTACCCAAAACCAAGAACAATCCTCTTGGACCAAGAACAATCCTATTGGATTTTCACTATGTCAACAATGAGAACAATCCTCTCAAAGTGACTTCACTTGTATCCAACAATCCTGGAAAGACAAGATTTACAAAATCACTTAAACTTATTTCCAACAATCCTGAAAAATAAGTAAGTATTTATCAATATTTGATTTGAGTGAGTTTGAGTAGTAATGATCACTTTGAGTGATTTAATCAATGAATTGATCTTCTCTTCCAATGATAATAGTATACAATGACTCAAGATATATAATGCTCAAAGTTTTCTGGTTAATAATATGTGAAAGTATGCAGAAAACTTGTGTATGAAAATGTATAGCAGCTTGAGTTTGATTTTTGAAAATTCAGAAAATATAATTGGAAGAGGTGTAGAAAATGATTTTTAAAATGAGTATTTATATGTTCATAACACTTTTTTGAAACAACATAAAGTTGTGTAAATGAATCATGAACAATTGCCAAGATTGAGTGAAAGGTTTCCATGAAATGGTGTTATGAACATGCATGTGTAAAGCTGCTGTTTTTCAAAATCGTGCAGTATGCAATCGATTGTACCCTTTGTGTAAATCGATTGCACGGGGTTTCAACAGCTAGAATTTCAAAAGTTTTAAGTGTGCAATCGATTGCACAAGAGTGTAAACCGATTGCATGTGAAGTCAGTAGCAAAAATTGATTGAGTGCAATCGATTGCACAAACATGCAAATTGATTGCACTGAGAAACAGTAGCAAAAGATTTGAAAAAATTGAAGCATGCAATCGATTGCACTAATATGCAAATCGATTGCACTCAAGTGAAAAATGATTTTTAGCTTATAAAAACTTGAGTAAAGGTTTGGACAATATACAATATTTCTTTTTACCATTGAGCATCTATGTCTTAAGTTCAAAGTAAGTATTATCATTATACCTTAAAATTTTGCTAAGTGCTTGAACTAAAGACTTTATTCACATATGATTTTAGCTGAGTCAAAAATCTTTTCCTTCTTTGACAATCATGGTTTGTCTTCATCAAAACAAAAGTGCATTTGAGAAGGTTGCTTTTACATGTCAGTGTTGGTGTTGTATTTCCCGTGTCTGTTTACTTAACAAAAATCAATTATGTGACAGGAAAAATTGCATATTGGGAGTGGTGATATACAAGGTATTATTGATCCAGCATTACGCGACGAATATGATCTACAATCGATGTGAAAAATAGCAGAGAAAGCGTTGATGTGTGTTCAACCTCATGGACACATGCGGCCATCGATTTTAGAAGTTGTGAAGGAAGTTCAAGACGCGATTGCCATTGAAAGAGAGGTGGAGAGTGTTTCGGATGAAATGACGAGAAATTCAGTCCACTCTTCGATTAATATGGGTTCTATGGATCTTGCTGCTACGGAGAATTACCTTGCGATTGATGATTCCATTGCACGCCCTACAACACGATAGTGTAGAATAGAATAGTGCAACTGTAATGGAAAGGCACAATTTTGAATGTTTTTTCCCTCTCTCTTTCTTTCTTGTATATTTTTTATGGATTAAATATCTTTGCTTTTGTAACTTTTTAAAATTTTGTAAATTTCTTATTTAGTTCCTATGAAATTGCATAAACATCTTTGAGGTAAATTTTGAGACAAACATTAATAGCTTTAAAAGAGTAATATAAAGTTGGGTTAAATAGAAAACCCATTTATCCATACCTGTCCATTTTTAATTCACTTAGTGTTGTGTTTCTTTGTTATATAAACACTATTTCTATTTCTATTACAAGCAATGTGGGACTCTTAAAATGTAGAGTTTTTATTTTCATGTTCAACCGAACCTGACGCATAGGTTACTGATACATGTCTACCCAAAACTTCATGGCAACAATCCCATAATACACAAATGCCTTTAGCCATATATTAACATCTCAAGACAGTTAACTGAAGGAGACATAACAAGGTAGCCATGGTCATAGAAGAGAATGGAGGATAATAATATAAGCAAGAGAATGGTGACTGGTCTCTACCAAACTTCATTCATGACATCAAATGATATCTGACTAGAACAACCTACCCTCCTCAGTTGAGTAATGAGGAGAGCATGAAGCTGGATTTGCAAGTTGAATACGTGGAGGTTAAAGACAATCTTTTTATTATGAATGTGTGGAAAGCGCCAAGCCCAGGTGGCTTCCCTGTAGGGTTTTATCAACAACGTGGGAGGTAGTAGGAGATACAGTTTTTAGCTTTGACACAACACAAACACAAACAGTTGGTAAAATCTCTGAATCAAGTAAATATGATGTTAAGAATGAAAATAATATTGAAAAATTGATACAGTAGAAATTGCAATAGCAGTAGTTGTAAAGAAAAAAAATGAAAGAAAAAACACAAGAATTTCCCCAACTCTTGAGATCCCTATAACGCTCACTTGATTTTCTCTTTATGATCTAAAAAATACTCATAAGTTGTTATACTATCAAACTATGGCTTGCATATCTACACATTCCAACTACATCAATAAGTTACATCCGGTTGTAACCAACCTCTCTGACATAAGAGAAAAATAGATTACTAGCTATCACATAGATTTACATTTTCATGCACAAACTAACTTGGTTATTTAAAACCATTTGATGATCCAACTAGAGTCTACATATGCTTGGTTGAGGATGCAGGAAAACTGGCTTTTGACATGGATGGGGTTTTAGAGTGCGCGCAGAAATTTACTTTAAAAAAGAAAATTGTACCCCTACATTATCAAAAGCAATACGAGACATAGGCAGAATTAAGTCCCATGAATTTTGAGCTTTTGGGTTTTAGATGTGGTCTTACCATGACAAATTAAGGAATTGATTGTAAACAAGGCCAATCACTGTGGAATCTGATGAAGCTACTGTTGTGGACTACAGTAATGGACGAGATGCCATGGCATATTTGGGAGTGCATTAACATCACTGTAGTGAATAAAACTCAATTAAGTTGCTCATAATTTAGTTTCCTTCTCTAAGTTGTTTAGTTCTAAAAATTGAGTTAGGAATGTCCCACACTAAATTAATATGCTTTCTCTTGAATTCAATTAAAGTGTTTAACTTCAAAAAAAAATTGAAGTATAGCAGCTCTACAAACATGAAAATAAGAACTCTACATTTTAAGAGTCCCACATTGCTTGTAATAGAAATAGAAATAGTATTTATATAACAAAGAAATACAACATTAAATGAATTGAAAATGGACAAGTATGAGTAAATGGGTGAATCTTGGATGGTAAGGTTTTCTGTTTTGGAATCTATATTTGTTAAGGAACAAATTTTTTTTATTTAAAAGGGGGTAAATCAAAACTCGCTACTATTGCAGAGGATAAAGTGCATTTAACCCTATAAACTTTATAAGAAATGCTTATGGAAAGAATTACTCCTATTAAAAGAATCATCTTTTGTTATGAGAATAATCAAAATAAGAGTAATATAAATAAAATAAAAATTACGGTCAGAGAACTTGAGAGATTGGAAAAGAAAGTAAAGATAAAAGAACATGACTATTCTATTTAAGCGTGTAAACTTCAAGTAGGTGACAAAACAGACTGTCCGTCATATCCCGCTCTGTCTTAAGTCTGTCAGAAAAAAATGGGATGGGCAAGTCTTCCAAGTGAAAATGGGCATAAAAATCTAGTACGTTCCGTCAAAGTGACGGGTTGGTGAACGGCTGGCTTGCCCGCCTATTTTTGTTTTTTTTAATAGATTAATATATATTTTTTACATTTCAATTCAATTTTTCACTTAATTTTTAGAATAATTTTTTATAAAGCATCATTTCAACAAATTTTACTTAACAAAATTCAAACACTTTTTCTAAAGATTTACGCACAAATATGTCATAAGACTTACTAGTCAATCCCACGAGTAATATTTAAAAAGACTAACAATTGCTTACCAAAAATACAGGTAAACAATGGGATATTACACACCACGAATAGGCAGTCCCGAATACAAAAAAAAAAAAAAGGTGATTGTGCATACAATTCATGATCAGCGCTGCCTCATGCAACTAAGATTCATATACGTTGATCCCACACAACATGCTTTTATGAAAGTTAACTTTTATTTCCGAAAATTCAATATTTTTCTGTATTATTCTTCATTAAATTAAAAAGAGGTTCCAATTTTATTATTTATATTCAGAAAAATAAAAAGAAAAAAGAAAAAGGATAGAGAAAAAATTAAATGAATAAGAAAGTGTGAGAAAAATAAAAATGGGAGATTTGAAATTTGAATTAATAGAAGAAAGGAAAAAATGAAACAGTTGAAGTAAAAAGTGGAAAATAAATGAGGTGATAAGTGAAGATAGTTTTAATTTTTTTAGCATTTGTTAATTACAAATATTCGCTTTAGCTATTAATTTAAAAATATATATAATAAAAAATTTAGTGGTAGTTAATTTTAAAAGATAGATAGTTGAAGTTATCAGTTATTTTTAATATTTAAAATAAACAAAATAAAATAAAAATAAATCTTAAATTTTAAACTCAAAATAGTAAATTATAAACATTATGAATGCATCTTTAATAACATATTCTCCAATTATTTCTTCATTAAAAAAAATATTAAAGAAGATAATTTTATAGATTATTCATATAAAGTTTTGTGCAAACAAAGAATATTTTAAAAAAGTCAAAGTTTTACAAATGCATTCTAACTATTGAAGTTTAGGATCTTATTTTGTATTTTATTTTATTATATTCTCATATATTTTATAAATTAATTATAGTGTCCTGTTAAATGTTTATCCAAAATTTCTTTACAATTTATCTTTGTTATTATTCTAATTTATTTGAAAAAATAATCAAAATATCAATGAGGTGTGTTATTAAGGTGTAAACGGTTCGGTTTAGAATATTTTTTGATAAAAAATATTTAAATTAATGATATTTATATCAGTTTAGTTTATTTCAATTTCTTAGTATTTTTAAAAAATAAAACTCAATTAAGTTAATCGAATTGATTAGAGTCAGTTGATCGATTTATAATTTTTTTTAAATATTATATTCGTTTGTCTATTATCTGTTATTATGTACAATAATTGTCATTTAGAAGTGACTAATATTATTTAAAAGCAACTAATACAACCAAAATAAATTCATCATATTAAATACAAAGTACAATCAAGATCGTTAATTCACCATCAAAGAAGTGAAGAGAGGGAATAGAGCGCATTTTGGGTATACATGTTCTAAAGTTCAATAAGGGTGAGCATAAAGGTCAATAAGTGGTTGTTAAATTCATTCCTAATGCAAAGTTATTTATGTTCTTTTACCATATATGACTAAATCCAAAGCTAATCATAAACTTAAAATTGTATATGTTCAGTGTTCTAAATGTTCTACAAATGGAAAGGAATGATAAAATTAGATATGAGTTTAACTGGATTTGTCTCTAAAAATATTATGAATTTAATTGAATTGGTCTATGGTGGACATTAAATAATCACATAAGACATTTAAAGTTAAAAATTAATAGAATAAATTAAATTGATTAACTGAGTAGTTTTTGAAGGACTAATGTTTATTAAATAAAATGCTAAAGTAAAATTTTAAATTAAGTTAAGAGATTAAAAAGATGGATTAACTCTAATATTTAACTTATTTCAATTTGAATAAATCAAGTTAAATTCAATCTTACATTGCTTCGTTCAAATTATGTTGTCCTTAGTTAGATGTAGGGGTGTTCAAATTTAAACCAATCTAAATAAAACTGTAAATTGATATAAAAAAATCGAAAACCGCAAAAAATTGATGTTTATCGAATGTATTTAGATGTCATTTTGTAAAAACTGTTCGATTCGAATCGAATTTCGAATTGATTTTTTAAAATCAATCCAAACCGAACTTAACCTCGTATATATATTTTTATTTATTTATTTTTTATTAGTATGATATGTTACATGAATTTATTATTAGATGATAATTATTTTTTTAATAATATTTATTAATTTGATTTAATCTATTTATTTTTATTATTTCAACCACAATCGATTACTCTCATTTTGTAATATTAACTTTAATATAATATATATATATATATATATATATATATATATATATATATATATATATATATATATATATATATATATATATATATATATATATATATATATATATATATATATATATATATATATATATATATATATATATATATATATATATATATATATATATATATATATATATATATATATATATATATATATATATATATATATATTACATCAAACTTATAATTTATTAGTATTTTCATAATATTAATAAAAATATAATTTGTAATTTGAATATTTAAAAATCGATCCAAATTAAACTGTACTAAATTAGATCAGATCAGATCGAATTTTTTTTAATATATCATCAAAAAACAAACCGAACTGCAAATAAATTTATCTTTAATCAGATAGATTTTCGTCTTAAAATCGATCTGAACCGAATCGCGAACACCCCTAATTAGACGCTTTCCATCAATTTCTAAATTAAAATAAACACACAAACCATAAAAGATTAGTCTGATAATGTCATTACAAATTAAACAATAACAAAAAAAATTAATTTTTCATATTCTCTTTAAGATGTTGTACCTCATTCATGTGTTCTCGTAAATCAATCATCATCTTAGTCTTTCTTAAAAACTTCTCCAGTAAGATAATTATAGTCATCGATTCAGTTCACTGATTCGATAGTGTCATACTCTAAATTTATCTACAATTTATATATTTTCTAGTAATATTTTATTTTGAATAAATGAAATGATACCGTTTGTATGAGAGGATGTGTAAGTGGGTTACAAGTGTGATGACCCGAATTTGAATCCCACATTTCTTTTTAGTTTTAGTGTATTTTTCTCTTTTTTATTTATTTTATCTTTATTGTTATTTTATTTGCATTTTATTCAAAAATACAAAAAAATACTTTTTTTTTCAATTTAATTTTTTTTATAGAAATAGTTTAAATATTAATTTTTTTCATTTAATTCTTGATTTTATACATATTTTAGTCAAATAGTCCAAAAAAAGTTTTAATTTTTACTTATTTTATTTTTAATATTATTTCAGGTTATTAAAAAGTTAATCCGGTCTTATTTGTGACATCCTACGAACGGTATCTTAGAGCATCTACATCCATCATATCCATTTGGGTTCTTTAAATGTGACTCACATAATTTTTTATATTATTTCACACTTCTCTATTTTTTAAACAACTCATCTACAATTCTCAAATATCCATGTAACTCATCAAAAAAATCTAAAATGTGTTCTACATTTAAAACAAATCAACTACATTCTTGCAATTTTATTTATTAATTTATTATCATGACCCACTTAATTGGAGTGTAGAAGCGTGCTTTAGTACGAGGACGTGCTTTAGTTCAGGAACGTGAAAACAAGTGAAATATTCATTATTATTGACACAATTTCTTTAATAAATGTGTAAAAACTCTCAAAGAACACCAATAATCATGCTCTTATTTGCCTTCTGATTCTTTTTTTTTATTGACCAGTTTTTTTTAGTATAAATATATGTCAGTTTTAACATTGTTTTGATCAACAATTTCCACCCACTTTTATACCTAATCTAACACCAGTTTTCTCATCCAAAACTCTCTCTCATGTACGGAATCAAATCTGTACATAAATCATTTAATTGACAAAAAAAAAAAAAAACATCAAACTATAAAATTCACACTGCACATCAAATTATTTCTCTTTTTCTCCATGCGACAATCAAATTAATTATATATTCCAATGCGTCTAATTCTAAGTCAAGATAAGTTTTTTTTATAAACTAAAATCAACCAACCAAATATTTATGAATTAAGATAACTCTGACTTCCTTATTCTTTGATGAAAGATACGTAGACACAACGTTGCAAAATCAATGTGAGTCCAATAATCTTTAATTTATTCTTTCACATTGTACAAATAACATCTCTTGTAAGTAGATAAGTAAAGTAAATTAAGCAAGAAATAAAATAGATGCATGCGAGCTTTTCCTTAACAAACACACTTTAACCTAAAATTATAGGAGATTTTCGTTGAAAACGAAGATGAAGGGTGTCTAACACCTTGTCTTCACTTAATTGACTCTCGATTATGATGACCGTCTTATTTTTACCTTTAAGATTTTATCATTATTTTTCCTATTCCTTAAAAATAAATAAAATATAGTGACGATTTTGTAATTTTTTTAATTGCGACAGATGATTCCTAAAAACTAAAATCGAGAATCAAACCAAACTATTTTAAATTTTATCGATTTAATTTAATTTTCAAAACAGACTAAAAAAACTTTTTTTATTTTCAATTTAGTTTAATTCAAATTATCAATTTAATTGATTTTTTTATGAACTGTGTACACCCTAGTCGTCATATGACAAGAGCTTGACTTTATAATTTTAAATGAAAAAATTAAGATACCATACAAAAAATAGTTAAATCATCATTAGTGATTTAGTGTCACCATTATTAATAATAATTTATCTTCCACTAAGTTTATTAAAAAATATATTTAATTACATTTTTTATCTCCATATTTTAGCTCACGCACAAAACTAGTGATCATATTCAGAAGTCAAATATTTTTTATCGTCCTCTTTTATTTTTTTCATTAAAAAGTAATGATGTGTCAATTTTATAATGACATGTAATTTATATTGATGACCTATCATGTTCCATAATGATTCTTATATGAAGTGAGAAGTCATTAAAAATAAATACATTTAATAAAATATTAATTTAAAAGATTAATATTATTTAAATTTAAAATAGAAAATTAATTTCACAGTTAACTTTAATAGATGATCAAAACTATAACTAAGAAAAATAAATAACAGTTAAAATTCGTTGACACCATATGTAAATTTAAATCTCAACTGTTAATAGGATTGAATGATCATATTAAATAAAATAAAATAAAAGTCATTTTTTTTCTAAAAAATAAGTTAGTTATATAATCATTTGATTATTCCTATTAACAGCTGAAATTTGGTACAAAACTTTTAGACTAATACTTAATGTTATTGGATTTCTCTACGTGTGTGCGCGCCTGTGGGTTTGAGTGTATGTGCGCGTGTGAGATACAATGCATTCTATTTTATCAATAGTTATTAACATCATTAGTTATATAGTCAAACTTATGTCACTATTTTTTTATTAAAATGAACAAAAATAGTATTTCCTCTATCCTAAAATAAGTGTCACATTTTAAAAAATATATATTCTATAATAGTTGTCACTTTAAATTATCAATGCAGTGTTATATTTAATCTTATAATGTATCCTCTAATAAACACTCTTAATTTATTGTTTTCTCACTTAATATTAATGTTAATTTGAATACACCAATAGTTAATCAGAATAATTTGACAAAGTTATTATTCTTTCTCTTTTATTTATTACTGTTTTTTAACTTATGTGAAATGGTGAACTGCGACAAATAATATGAGAAGGAGAGTGTACTAATTTTTATTTAAAGATTTTTAAGAAAATTTGAATTAGATAATAAGTTTTCTCTTTCAACATAAGATTTTTGGTGATCGTTTGATTATTCCTAAAAATTCAATGATCTCGTATTGGCGCCCATTACTGACTCAACATGGACGATGTTGTTGTGATCTTTAACCTTCTTTGTATTTCTCTCCTGCAAGTCAATCTCCGCCGTGCTTTTTCCTAGCTTATTTTTGGTGATCGTTGAAACTAGATGTAATCCTGACAAACTTAGTAACTCTCTCAAGAGTCTGGGCTATGATGTTATTGTTAGAATATCAAATCAGACTTCTATATAAGACTTCTTGTATATTGCTCTTATCAAATAAATTACACACTTGGTCTTTTATAGACCCAAATAACTTTTACAATTCTAAAACATAAATATAAACATAACTGCTACTAATAACTATCATAACTTACTAAAACTTTTGTCCTTCCTACTACCATATTTAAATGTAAAACTTATTACTAGCACATTTAATGTTTATTCAACAAAACTCCTCTGTAAACTTAAATGTTTCTTCCATCTAACATTCCTATCATCTTCTTGCCTCTGTCGAAGACCTCTTTTGATAGTGGTTTTGTAAAAATATCTGCTGCTTGGTTTCTGCTTGCTACATGCCTCAATTCGACACTTCCCTCCTTCACATGTTCACGAATGAAGTGAAATCGAACATCAATATGTTTGCTTCGTTCATGATTCACTGGATTCTTTGCTAATTCGATAGCTGATTTATTGTCCACTTGTATTATTGTTGGATCTTCCTGTTTTAGCTCCATCTTGCTTATCAACCTTCTGAGCCATACTGCATGACAGACGCACCAGGATGCTGCCACATATTCTGCTTCACACGTCGAAAGTTCACTATAGGTTGCTTCTTTGATAGCCAAGTAAAAGCTGTGTTTCCCATGAAAAACACATATCCAGAGGTGCTCTTTCGATCGTCTATGTCTCCACACCAGTCACTGTCAGAATAACCAACTAACTTGTAGTCTTCTGTTTTTGCATAAAACATTCTTAGTGATACTGTTCCTTGGATGTATCTTAGAATTCGTTTCAGCGCCTTCTAATGTGTGTGTACTGGCTCCTCCATGAATTGACTCACTATGCCAACACTTAGTGAAATTTCTGGCCTTGTGCATGTGAGATATCGAAGGCTACCTACCAAGCTTCGATATTTGCTTCCTTCGACCCGTTCTCCTCTATCAAAATTTGATATTTTTGTACCTGGTTCCATTGGCGTCGAAGTTGGATTGCAATTCTTCATTTTATATTTTTCTAAGATTTCCTTTGCATATTTTTCTTGTGAGATGAAAATTCCAGCTTCTTCTTGTCGAACCTCCAGACCAAGAAAGAATCTCATCAGACCTAAGTCTGTCATTTCGAATTCGCTTGTCATGGTGCTTTTGAAGTCTTCGATCATCTGAACATCACTGCCTAGAAAGATAAGATCATCAACATAGAGTGCAACAAGTAATAAAATACTTCCATTTTTCTTCACATAGAGGGCGGGTTCATAAGGGCATTGCTCGAATCCATTCTCCTTGAAATATGTGTCAATACGTGTGTTCCATGCCCTAGGTGCTTGCTTCAGCCCATACAGTGATTTCTTCAGTTTCAACACCTTCTTCTCTTCTCCAATTCTCATATATCCAAGTGGTTGTTCGACATAGATTTCTTCTTCGAGCACACCATTCAAAAATGCTATCTTGACATCCATTTGAAATATTGGCCATTTGAACCGAGCAGCTTGAGAAATGAGTAATCGAATTGTCTCCATTCTTGCAACAGGCGCAAACACTTCGTCATAGTCAATTCTTGCTTTCTGTTTGTATCCCTTCGCAACCAACCGTGCTTTGAATCTTTCGATTTCTCCTTGAGCATTCATATTTTTCTTGAATACCCACTTTACACCAATGGGTTGACTACCTTTTGGTAATTCGACTAGCTCCCAAGTATTGTTGCGTTCGATTGCTCTAATTTCTTCGTCCATGGAACTTTTCCACTTCTTGTCTCGTAACGCTTCTTCGACACTGATATTTTCAGCATCTGCCAGAAGACACACAAGATGCACCTCACTTGTTGAATCATACAAATCTTGCAAACTTCTCATTTTTGGTTGTAGAGGTTCATCTTCATCTTTAGTTTCTTCATGTTCTGTTGGAATACTAGTTGGTACAGTTACAATTGTTTCTTCGACTGTGTCAACAGCTTCTGTCGAATTGTTCCAGTCCCACTTGCTTGCTTCGTTCATTCGAACGTCTCTGCTCACGATCACTTTCTTGCTTATGGGATTAAAGAGCTTGTACCCTTTCGTCTTCTCATCATATCCAATGAATATGTACTTCTGACTTTTGTCTTCAAGCTTTGTTCTTCGTTGATCTGGTACATGTGCATAAGCTATGCTACCAAATACCTTGAGATGAGAAATTGTTAGCTTCTGTCCACTCCATGCTTCTTGTGGTGTTTTGTCTTCTAACTTTGAATGTGGACATCTATTCTGAATATAAACAGCACATTGTACTGCTTCTGCCCAGAATTCTTTCGACATGTTCTTGCTTTTGAGCATTGATCGAACCATGTCAAAAATAGTTCGATTCTTCCTTTCAGCCACACCATTTTGCTGAGGTGAATATGGTGCAGTTAGGAATCTCCTTATGCCCTGTTCTTCACAGCACTTCTCAAAAGCCATTGAAGTATACTCTCCTCCTCTGTCGGATCGAATTGCTTTGATGTGTCTGTCTGTTGCCTTCTCTACCATTACTTTGAACTTTTTGAACACTTCTAATACTTCAGACTTTTCTTTCAGGAAGTAGACCCAGGTTTTTCTTGAGAAGTCATCAATAAAAGAAATGAAGTACCTTTTTCCACTGAAGGATTCTGGAGTGATTGGCCCACATATGTCAGTATGTATCAATTCGAGAATATGTTTAGCTTGATACTCTGCCTTCCTTTGAAATGAGGTTCTTGTTTGTTTGCTGAGCATACATTCTTCACAGAATTTTCCTTCGAAATCCATGTCTGGTAGTCCACGCACCATGTTCCTTTTCGCCAACCTTCTCAAACCAGCATGATATAGATGACCAAAGCGCATGTGCCACAATGACGCTTTGTCTTGCACTTCTATTTGCAGACATTTCTCTCGAATGTTCCTCAGGTTCAGTTTGTACATTCGATTTCTTTCCATTTCGACAGCGGCAATCAAATATCCTGCTTTGTCCTTCAAATGCAGTGTTCGATCTTTCATCAGTATCGAAGCACCTTTTTCTGTAAGTTGTCCCATACTCAATATGTTGGTCTTGAGATCTGGTACATAGTAAACGTCTTCGATTGATCCAATCAAGCCATCCTTCTGCAAGTAATTGATTGTGCCCTTTCCTTCGACCTTCACTTTCGATGCATCTCCAAAAGACACATTACCATCTTCAATTCTCTTCATATCTTTAAACAGGTGTTTGTAACCACACATGTGATTACTTGCTCCTGAGTCAAGATACCAAACACTGTCATTGGTGTTGATTTCGTTTTGAGCCATCAGGAGAAAGCCTTCATTCGATTCAGCTTCCAAGGCTAGGTTGGTTGTTTCTTCAATCTTCTTTTCGATTCAACAGTCTTTTGCAAGATGTCCCACTTTGACACAGTTGTAACATTTGTAGGAGTTGTAATCCTTTGCGTAATGACCATACTTCCCACACTTGTAGCATTCGAAGTTGGAATGATTCGAACGACCACCTCTTTCACCACGTCCTCTGCCACGCCAATTTTGTTGGCTCGAATGTCCTCTTTCGAAGTTGCTACCTCTACCACTTCGACCACTGTCACGACCTCCACGTCCACGTCCTCTTCCTTGAAAGTTGTGAGAAAAGAGTACCTTTTTGTCTTTGTTCGATTCCTTGGTTTGGTTTGCTTCTTCGTCTTCTTCTTCTTCTTTCTTTTTCATCTTCCGTTGTTCATATGCTTCGAGCTAACCAGTGAGCTCTTCGATTGAGAGCGTCGAAAGGTCCTTCGACTCTTCTATTGCACATACAATGTTTTTAAACTTGTCTGTTAAAGATCTCAAGATCTTTTCAACAACTCGTGCATCAGCTACTGTCTCTCCATTTCTGGTGAGTTGATTCACCACCTTTTGCACACGTGTGATGTAGTTAGATACAATTTCTGTATCCTTCATCTGTATCCTCTCCAATTTGCCACGAAGAGTTTGGAGTCGAACTTGCTTCACTCGATCTGCTCCTTTGAACACTTTTTCTAACGTGTCCCACGCTTGTTTCGATGTAGTCGAACCAGCAATCTTCTCGAAGCCTGATTCATCTACAGCCCTGAACAACATGTATAATGCCGTTTTGTCCTTCAATCGCGTCTCTTTCAACGCCTTCGTCTGAGCTGCTGAATATCCCCCAACTTTTGTTGGTTCTTCAAACCCATCATTGGTCACTTCCCACGCGTCTAGAGATCCAAGAAGAGCTTTCATTTGGATACTCCAGTTTTCATAATTTGACTTCGTTAGCCGTGGCAACAGCATTTGATTCATCATGTTTGCCATGAGCTCTGATACCAAATTGTTAGAATATCGAATCAGACTTCTGTATGAGACTTCTTGTATATTGCTCTTATCAAATAAATTATACACTTGGTCTTTTATAGACCCAAATAACTTTTACAATTCTAAAACATAAATATAAACATAACTGCTACTAATAACTATCATAACTTACTAAAACTTTTGTCCTTCCTACTACCATATTTAAATGTAAAACTTATTACTAGTACATTTAATGTTTATTCAACAGTTATGTAAAGTGTTGAGAATAGAGGGTTTGTCGGAGGTATTGTTGTTGCTTGGAGGAGAGATGATATGGACATGCAAGTTTATCAGAAAAAGGAGCAACTCATTCATTTCAAGGTCAAGAAGGAGAATACAGAAGATTGGTGGTTTACTATTATTTATGCCAGCCCCTAGGATCATTTTAAACAGCTTCTTCGGAAGAAGTTATATAGTATATCAGAAGAGATGCAGGATTTGTGGCTTGTCGCGGGAGACTTCAATGATATTGCCTACTTAGATGAAAATAAAGGTGGTGGTGTTGCATCTGCTAGTAGATGTATGAGATTCTGTAATAGAATGGCAGCTTGCAAGGTTAGTGATCTTGAAGCCAGAGGCCCAAAATTCATGTGGAGGTCCGGTGTATCATGGAGGTCAACATATTTATGAGAAACTTGATAGAGCCATTAGTAATGATAAGTGGATAATGTAGTTTCCAGATTCGTATGCTAAGGTGTTAATGAGGGTGGAGTTCTCAGATCACCATCCAATTCTTATTAATCTTAAAGAGGATGAGTATAACTATCAACAAAAGGCGTTTAGATTTGAGAATGCTTGGCTTTTAAATGATTCATACAATCATATGCTTCAATATTCCTGGAGAGGGGACCAACCTCTCACCTCAAATATTGACAATGTCATTGAGGGCATCGAGAAGTGGAAATTTGAGTCTTTTGACAAACTCAAGAGAATAAAGAGAAGTGTCATGAAGAGATTGGAAGGCACGCAGAAAAAGCTACAGATGAATGATAATTTTGGTGGAATGAGAAGGCTTGAAGGCAAGTTACAAGAGGATCTGAGTAGAATATTGAATCAGGAGGAGTTAATGTGGCATCAGAGGTTGAGAACAATGTGGCTATCTGATGGGGACCGTAATACTAAATACTATCACATGAAAACCATTTCGAGGAGGAAAAAGAATAGGATCATGATGTTGAAAGATGTGGATGGGGTATGGATTGAAGAGGTGGAAGCTTTGCATAACCATGTTACCAATTATTACAGGAATCTTTTTGCTAGCCCTAACTTCTTGTGCAGTTGGGAGCTGACTCCGCTTACGTGTCCTAAAGTGACCACCAAAAATCTGAATAAGTTAAATGAAGATATTAACGATGCTGGGGTTAAAAAGGAATTATTTTCCATAAAGCCTTGGAAGGCTCCAGGCCCAGATGGCTTTCCAGCGGGCTTTTATCAGAAAGCTTAGGATGTTATTGGGAATATCGTGTGTAGTTTCGTGAAAAATGCATGGAAGTGCCCTAGCAGTGTTGCTGAAATCAATAAAACGAATATCTGCCTAATCCCTAAGGTAGATCAACCCTAGTCGGTGACTCAATTCTGTCTAATCTTGTTATGTAATACGATTTATAAGATCATTATAAATGTGATTGTGGGAAGGCTTAAACCTCTCATGCAGGCTCTTGTTTCTCCGAACCAAACAGGCTTTGTTCCAGGGTGCTCCATACATGAAAATATCATTATTGCCAATGAAGTTATTCACATCATGCATAGGAAAAGAGGAAATAAAGGCTATTTTGTTATTAAGATAGACTTATCAAAATCTTACGATAAACTCAACTGGGAGTTTATTTGGAGAAGTATGGTGGAAATAGGTCTTCCTGATAACATGATAAATTTGATTATGCATGGGGTTTCTAGTGTGGAAACCAATATCAATTGGAACGGTAATCGTGGGGAATTTTTTAGGCTGCAACAGGGAATCCGTCAAGGGGATCTTATCTCCTCGTATCTTTTTATTCTTTGTATGGACAAGCTTTCACATATGATTGAGCATGAGGTGAAAATCAAGAAGCAAGACTTTCAATATATTACGAAGCAGATTTCCCTGAAGCTATCTAATTGGAAAGCGATACATCTCTCTTTCGCATGGAGAGTTACCTTGGCCAAGAGTGTAATGGAAGCTATTCCTATCTGCTCTATGATGACTAACAGTCTTCCTAAAGCTTGTACTAAAGAGATTCAGAAAATGAAAAGGGACTTTATTTAGGGTGACACCGATTCAAAGAAAGCTTATCATACTGTTAGCTGGGATACAGTTACGAAAGCTAAGTGTGAAGATGGCTTGGGTTTAAGAGATTTAAATATTATGAATGATGCCTACATTATGAAACTTGGAAGCAAAGTGATTAATGGAGATGATGAGCTTTGGTGTAACATTCTGCGTAGGAAGTACAAAACAGATGGCAACTGTGAGAATTTAAAGGCAAAAGTTTCATACTCTAATAAATGGAAAGCTATTGTGAAAACTCATAGTAATCTGTTGGATAGGGGATGTGGAGGGTGGGTGGTGGTAGAGCTATTCAGGCGTGGAACGACTGTTGGGTGGATTCGGCCATGTGTATCAATGTTTTTTGTTGAGAATCAAGTGTGAGGAAGAAGTCCCACATTGATTATAAAAGGGAAGATTGAACACTTATATATGAGAGAACCCATTCATCTATCACCTTAAGGTTTTAGATGGACAAGTGGTGTGTCCCTTGTATCGAGCGATGGTTGTTGAGAATCAAGTGTGAGGAAGAAGTCCCACATTGATTATAAAAGGGAAGATTGAGAGAACCCACTCAGGTTTTAGATGGACAAGTGGTGTGTCTCTCACAAACGTGTGTCTATATATGAGAGAACCCACTCATCTATCACCTTAAGGTTTTAGATGGACAAGTGGTGTGTCTCTCACAAAGGTGTGTCTATATATGAGAGAACCCACTCATCTATCACCTTAAGGTTTTAGATGGACAAGTGGTGTGTCTCTCACAAAGATGTGTCCCAAGTAAAATGCTCAATATTCCCCCATAATTACAAAATGCTAGAGTCTGCGTGAATGGAATTGGAATTTACTAGAATGGCTTCCGTTAGATATTAGGCTTCGAATAGCTAATATTCTACCGCCATCCTTAACTCTTGTGGAAGATAGGATGTGGCTTGCGACGAATGATGATGGTACATTCTTTATGCAATTTTTGTGGGTTAGATTATATGTACCAATTTATTTATATTTTCCCCTCAAATAAAATAAAATGTTGGAATATAGAAAGAAAGAAGAAAAAAAAAGATATCTATGACATTATTATTAGAAAAATAAATGACATTAAAAAATGTACTTGTTTAGCCTATACCACATAGTAGAGATGATAAATTGACTCATACTATGTACGACTGACCCAACACATCTCGAAGTCTAAGGCAAAATTTATAATATAAAATTTTAATATTAAAAAAATAATTTTCAAAAATTAATATATCTTAAATGTTTTAAGATTAAAAATTTTATAATTGATTTTATTTAATATTTTATTTTAATTCATAATAAAATTAACTCATCTAAACACTCTTCTAATTATTTTAAAATAAATCATAATTAAAATAATGTTAAAATTATTTTAAATTATTTTAGATATAAAATCTTCTATTATATTAAAAGACTCAACTTTATGATCTATACGTATAATTTTTAAATTAACAAATCAACCAAAACATATTATAAATAATTATTATTATATACTCTAAATATTGTAAATTATTATTATAATATACTTTAAATAGATGTCATTATTTAATTAGTATATAACAGAATTTAAAGAGTTATTTAAAAAAAATCAATCAATTAAAATTATATAAATATAACATAAAAATGTAAGGCCTTAGGCATTAACCTTGATGGTTTACCCCTAGACTCGGTCTTCGACTCTATGAGCAACTGTAAAAAATATCTATCACGAATAAGGTAAAAATTTATCAATTAGATACGAGTACGAGTACATATAATTATCCATTAAAATAAGTGGATATGAGTGCATGCACTGATTATCTTACTATTCATTGTGTCTTGTATCTGTATTATATATTTATATAATATTATTTATATTATTATATAAAAATACACGTTTATCAATTTAAAAAAAAATATTATTATTAAACCATTACACATTTTAATAAAAGTGTTTATTTATTTCTCAACTCAACAATAAAATTCATAGTTTTTTTTAATATTGTTAACGAAAACTTATATTATATGATATTTTATAATTAATGGATTTAGTTTTATTATAAACATGGATAGACAGATACGGGTATGAGTATTGAAATTTTTATATAGTACGGATACAATATGAATATTGATGCCCACACGAATTTAAACTTCAGTACAAATATTTTTTCAAATTACAGATATAAAAACGGATATTATAATACTGTACACAAACCCTACCAATTGCCATTCCTATCACACCATCTCACGTTAATGAGATTTATTAACGATTTTTTTCTTTCTCTTTTTGCTAAAATCTTATTAGGCCTCTACATTTTTTAAAAATTTGAGTCTTATATTATAATCAAAATTACACCCAAAAAATCAATTATGATTTTTGTTTTTATGTTCTCAATCGCAACAAATATAAGAAACAAATAAAATTTTGTATTCGAATTTATCCATTTTATTTCAATACAGTTTTACATTAAAAATAAAGATAATTGTGTATTTTTGTTCTAGGTTGAACAATTATATACGCAAACACATTTATAAGTAGAGGGATCTCCACTTCCACTAACACATGTTCCATGACCTTTATATGCTTGAAAACACCATTGTCCACATGATGCAAGAAGGCATTGACCTTCACGAGATGCAACACATTCTTTTGCATCAGTTGTCGTTGCCATAACTGTAATAAAATAAAATAAAAAAGCAAAAATTACATTAAAAACTACTTGTGAAAATAATAGCATAATTCATCCAACCTAATAAACACTACTAGCACACAAAGAAATGCTACAAAATTTGACTGGAAAATAGTATACCTGAGAAAATGAAGGTTAGGACGATTATTGACATGAAGGAAAACTTAGCCATTTCAAATAGCTTCAATATCAAAACAGAAATAAGATTTACTCTTATTAAAAGAATTTCAGAGGTTTATATAGAACATCAAATGTAAAATAATTTATAAATAAGATAGTAAATAAATATATTATTTCTATATATTTGTGCCCCCGTGAAATAAATAGTTATCTTTTTAATTCTTAAAGTTGAATACAAATGTCTTTTATATTTAAAGAAACCTTTTTTCACAATTCTGAGTTGTAATAGTTTCAAAAGTCAAATATAAAACAATTTTTTTAATTTTTTTTAAAAGAGTTCTAAAATAAAATAATATATCATAATTACCTAATACAAATTAGTATTTTATTTCTTGAGTGTTATATTTAGGTCCATTTTAGTCCAAAAAAATTATTATTTACACCAAGAAACATAAACTTTAAAAAATTGGAGTGATTAATTTTACTCTTGATTATCGCTAGTGTGTGAGACACTTTTAGTGAGAAGAAAATAATAAATGATATAATAATTTATATTATTGAATTGTATAAATAATGATATAGACTAAGACTATTTATATACAACCTTAATTGGGTTTGGGTCTACACAACTTGGATTATATTAAATATTAAATCTAATCAAATTTAATTTAATATTTCAACACACTCTCATAATCCAAGTTGTCGAACATCCTCAAAAATAGTCAATCTGAACTATTCATAATTTCTTTCTCAAATTCAGGAATTTATCAATCTTCAATCCTTTGGTGAAAATGTCTGTCAACTGTGCTTCACTCGAGCAATGTCTTACTTCAAGTTCACCTCGATTTACCTTTTTCTACAAGAAGTGAAACCTTGCTACAATATATTTATTTCTTCCATACAGAACTGGATTCTTCGCCAGATTTATGGCTGACTTGTTGTCGATTTGCAATACAAGAGGTTTCTTCACTTCGACCTTCATTTCTTCAAGTACATATCTGATCCAAATTGCTTAACATACAACATAGGATCCTTCTATAAATTCAGCTTCACAAGATGATAATGCCATCGCAGGTTGTTTCTTCGAACACCATGAGATTGGGGCACCAATTACTTGAAAGAAATATCCAGTTGTGCTTCTCCGATCTTCCTTATCTCCACACCAATCGGCATCTGAAAAACAATTAACTATTACTTATTTGTCTTCAGAATCTAGTTGAAATAGTATTCCATAATTTATCGAACCCTTCAAATATCTCAAGATTCTTCTTACAACCTTTATATGTGACACTCTTGGTTCACTCATATATCTGCTTACTAATCCTACACCGAAACCTATATCAGGTCGACTATTACACACATACCTCGGAGATCCCACAATTTTCTTGAACAAAGTTACATCAACTTTGTCTTCCTCTCCATTCTTCTCCAATTTTACATTTGGTCCGATAAGTGAGGATGCAGGATTTGAATCGTCCATTATGAATCTCTTGAGTATTTATTTGACATACTTCCTTTGATATAGCACCATACCTTGCTTCGACATTTGAAATTCCATACCTAAGAAATAAGACAATTTTCCCAGATCATACATTTCAAATTACTTCATCATCAGCTCTTTGAACTTTGACAAGTTCTCCAAGCTATTTCCAGTCACTAGCAAGTCATCGACATATAAGAAGATGATTGTTATATCTTGTGCTACAACCTGAACATAGATACCATACTCAAATTTGCAGTTGACAAATCTCAATTCGACTAAGTATGAGTCGATTTTCTTGTTCCATGCCCTACATGCCTGCTTGAGGCCATAGAGTGCTTTATGCAACTTATACACTTTACTCGCTTCCTTTTGAATCACAAACCCCGGAGATTGTGTGACATAGACCTCTTTGTCTAAATGACCATTCAGAAATGCTAATTTTACATTTAAATAAAATGTCGACCAACCTTGGTTTCATGTCAATGCTACCACTAGTCGAGCAGTCTCTAATCTTGCTACTGGAGCAAATACTTCAGAGCAGTCGAATCCTTCTCTTTGAAGAAACCCTCAAGCTACTAATCTTGCTTTATGTCTTGCTATCGAGCCATCAACATTATGTTTCAACTTGAATACCCACTTTACTTCGATAGCTTTTGTAGGTGCTGGCAATTCGACTAACTCTCATGTGTTGTTTCTTTCGATTGCCTGTAACTCTTCGACCATAGCTAACTTCCACTGTTTAGTCTTTAAAGCTTCGCTATAGTTAATTGTTTCAGCACTTGCAAGTAAAGCAAAATGAACTAATTCTTCATCTGGTGTGACTTCATCATCACCCACCACTTCATAATCATGAAGTCTTGTTGGAAGAACTCTATTTCTTTGAGGTTTTTGGCTTGTTTCAGCCACAGCCTCTTCAACTGTGTCCGGAATGTCAGCAACTGCTTCTTCTTCGACTTCGACTAGATTCTTAATAATTCCTTCGACCTCTACTTCATCAGTTTCTTCATCGACATCAGAACTCAACAATGGCTTGTTAATTGAATTGCTAGAATTCCAATCCCAGGTAGAATTTTCATTAATCACAATATCTTGAGAACTTTGGATATTTTTTGCAATTTTTGTATGACTCCTTGAGGTGTTTTCCAACCATATTTGGAGCTTGCCAGTGTGCTCCTTATATAGAAGGGATGGAGGGGACAAGAGGGCCAAGGAATAAACAACCATTAAGTTGGTGTTTTAAGGCCATGAATATCACTTTGAAACTTTTCCAAAACATGGTTTCTTGTCCCTTTCTGAATTTGCTATGAACCTGGACACATTTATCTTTCGAATGCCTTCCAGAGTTTCTCTTCGATTGGCCTAGAGTCTTGATTCGAAGTGTTCAGAAAAATTCTGTTTAGAGCTTCTTTGATTGAGTCTATCTACTTGCCCTAGCTGCTTGATTCAAACAACTCAAACTAAAACTTCATTTTGGCCAAATGAAACCTCCTTTGTCACCACCTTCGAATGCTATTGCACAAGACGCCTGGGCCTGGCCACATGTAATACCAAGACCCATCATAAGATAAGCTTGTATTCAGTAACCATATGTCCTTCAAATGGACCAATGAATGCTTCTTCAAAGGGATCTTATGAATACGCCTTCGAAGGGACTAACATGCATGTCGAAGTATGAAAAACTATTTCAAAGGGGACCATTGCCCAATCGAAGCTGGCACAAAGGCAGCCAATGCCTTGTGGGTCAAAGGGAGCTTTTTGCCTGGCGGATTGAAGGCAAATCTAAAGGAGTCTTGGCCTTGTGTGCTGAAGGCAAGATGAAGAGGGGGCCTTTGCCTTGTGAATCGAAGGCATGTCTGAAGCAGCCCTTTGTCTTGTGAATCGAAGACCAGCGAAATGGGCCTTTTTCCTTATAGATCGAAGGCAATTCGATGGGTCTTTGCCTTGTGAAACCAAGGAAAGAATGAGGAAGCTTTGTGAATTAGTCTTGATTTAAGGAGATTCAGCGCCCAATTAAAGCTTGTATGCAGGAGTTCACTGTTGGTGAATCGAAGCAAACTTGTAGGGGATTCTTGCTTGTGAAGCTTGGACCAAGGCTTGTTCGAAGGGAAACCAACACATAATCGAAGATAATGGGCCAATGCTTGGTCGAATGGTTTTAGGAGCCCAATCGAAGCTTGTTATTATTCCAATTGAAGGACACTGTTTAGATACCAATCAAAAGATATTGTTGAACTGCCAATCGAAAGACACTTTGCTAACATTCAAAAATTTCATTTTCTTTAGGCAAGTGTTTGTAACCACCCATATAAGAGAAAAAAAACCTTGGGAAACATGAGAGGGAAAATTTTGGGGTACAACAGATGCCTACAACATCATCCGACAACTGAAAACTATGTTTCAATAACAAGCTCGGATTGAGAGGTATGAGACTCATAAGGTGATTCTTGATTGTAAGTGAGAGGAAAGGAAGTAAGTCGTTGCTCATGTCTTTGAAATGATTGGATATTTCAAGGCTATTGAGAGGTTGGGCTTTCCCTATATCCAAGAGTTTGCCACTGGCATTATAATCCACTCCCTTCATGGAGGGTTCAACCAATTTAGGTTGAACTTTAACATGAATGGGGTATCAAAGACCATAGATGAGTTACACAGGATGCTCATGATTGTTAATTAAAACATCCATATTTCACATAAGAAGGATGTTCTTATGGTGCACAAATGGAAATGGGTTTAAGAAGGATGAGGCTGGCAAGAATAACCAAGTTTTCTCTAAAAATGTTGATGCACCAAAGGTGGTGGCCAAAGACAAATGCTTCTATTATGATGGGATAGGTCATTGGAAGCGGAACTGCCCTAAGTATCTGAAGGACAAGAATTCTAGGTCTTATACTTCAAGCATTTTTGTCATCGATATCAACTTAGAAACTTCTACTTCTTGGGTATTTAATACTGGTTGCATTTCTCACATTGTTTCAAATGTGCTTGGACTAAGAATGAGTATAACCTTGGCTAAGGGAGAGGTAGAACTACGTGTTGGAAATGGTGCAAGAGTTGCAGCTCTCGTAATTTGGAATTATAGTCTACCTTTTCCCTCTAGATTAATATTAGATCTTGATAACTATTATTATGTTCCTGCTATTACCAAAAACATTATTTCTATTCTTGTATTATATAATGAAGATTTTTCATTTATCATTGAGAAATGTTGTTTCTCCATTTACTTGAATTCAATGTTTTATGCCAATGCTAAAAAGTCTAATGATCTATATTATCTAGACTTAGACAAATACATCCTTAACATAGACAACAAAAATTATAGATCGAGTGATAATAATCCTACCTATCTACGACATTGTCACTTGGGCCATATTAATGCAAAATGCGTTTAAAAGTTACATAAAAATGGACTTCTAACACCTTTTTACTTTGAGTCATTCGATGTGTGTGAATCACATTTGATGGACAAGATGAAAAAGTCACCTTTTACTAGAAAGGGTGAAAAATCTAGTGATCTTTTAAGCCTCATCCATACTGATGTATATGGACCAATGAGAACAAAAGCTAGGGGAGAGTTTGGATACTTCATTACCTTTACTGACAATTTATGTAGATATGTATATGTCTACTTAATAAAGCATATATCAAAATCCTTTGAAAATTTCAAAGAGTTTCAAAGTGAAGTCAAAAATTAACTTGGCAAGATGATTAAAGCACTACGATTCGATCATGGTGGTGAATATTTGAGCCAAGAGTTCGATGATCACTTGAAGAGTTGTGGCATTCTTTCACAACTTACTCCATCAGGTACACCATAATTGAATGGTGTGTTAGAAAGGATGAACCGACCACTACTTGATATGGTTCGATAAATGATGAGTTTTGTTGACCTTCTATTATCCTTATGGGGATATGCTCTCGGAACTGGTGCTTTCATGCTTAATAGAACTTCATCAAAGGCTCTAGCAAAAACTCCATATGAAATATGTAGTGGAAATATTCCCAGCTTTTATTTTCTAAGAATTTGGGGGTTGTGATGCCTATGTAAAACGTCTACCATCGCATAAACTAGCTCTTAAATCTGATAAGTGTTTCTTTGTGGGTTATCCCAAAGAGACCAAGGGTTATTATTTCTATAACGGAACCATGGGCAAAGTATTTGTTGCTTTTCATGGCATCTTTTAGGAAAGAGATTTCATTTCCACACAGTCAAGTGGGGGTAATATCTTTCTCGAAGAAGTTCGAGAAGAGCAACAAATGGACGTAGTTTAGTCTATGTCAGAGGCAGTTGCACAAGGGTCATATGTTGGGGCCGAAGTAGTGCGTCCAATGCATGAATCTTCTCTCGTGTTTAATCATGTATTGGAGGAATTACATTCAATGCACAAGCCTTCTACTATCCCACTAAAATCTAATTCTTAATCTATTGGCAAGGAAATTTCTCCTATTGTTTCCCCTTGTAGGTATAATAGACCAAGAAATCCGCCTAAGAGATTTGTTAATTTCTTGTTGACCAAAAATTCTGGAATCATGATTTTAGAATTTAAGGAGCCTACTACCTACAAACAAGCTTTAATGCGTAAAGACTCTGAAAAATGGCTTGAGGTCATGAGGTCCGAAATGGAATCCATGTCTGAAAATCAAGTATGGCACTTGGTTGATTTTCCTGATGGGGTTACACCTATTTGGTTGCAAATGGGTTTTCAAAGTGAAAATAGACAAGGATTAAAATATTCAAGTTTTCAAAGCAAGAATAGTTGTAAAAGGGTTCAAGCAAGTTCATGGTATTGACTATTGAAACAACCGACTGAACAAATTATCGAGATGAAATCAATGAAGTCGCCATCGAACACTTTTTATCCCACAGGAAGAGAAAGGTAAACATCGAGTAAACCTAATAAGGGTGAAATAAAATTCGAACGACCAAGAGATATGGTTAAGGGAGTATGTGACGCGAGGGGAAGGTATTATCACCCCACACGCCCGTAGTACTCTACGGTATCCACTCTTGTTGTTCTAATCACAGGGTATGTTCAAATATAATCCTTAAGAGCTAAAAATAAAATGTAAATTAGGAATTCATGCAAAAGAAAACAAGGGGAATAGAAGGAAATATTTACAAAGTTCCACTCGGCTGAGCCCTGCGACCAGATGCCTACATATCTATTTTAAGGAATCGGAGCATCATAGTTCAGCTCACATGTTCCAGTTTGGTTTGTGTTTTTTAATGAACAGTATTAATTTCGACTTCTGCCACATCTTGACCTTTGGAGACTCACACGTAAGCACAAAAGTGAATTAACATGTTCTACCTAACAAGGTATTTTCAAAGAAAAATGCCCAAAGGCGGATAATGCTACATTCGTGCTCTAGTAATTTAGACATAGTGCCACCCGACCTTTGTGGATTTATGCATCATATTGTGTAGAGTAGAATTAATACATCCTTTTGAAGTTTGAAAGAAAGGCCCGAAGGCGAGAAGAGTTTGCATTGATTGATGTTTTTTACCTTGAAAAAGGATTTGAAATTTGTTAGATGTTTTATGCATTTGCCAAGAAAAAAGTTTTAGTCTTAATGCAAGGATGCAAAAGAAAGAAAAACGTCTAAGGGAAACTAGCTAGAATCTAATCCCTAATGTTATCATATATTTATTGATCCTAAGGTTGAGTTTTGAAAGGAAAATCTCCACCCTATGTTAGCATGCTTGGATCACAATCCTAATGTCTATCTCGAATCACCACCAAAGGATGAATCAAGAAATCCTAAGGGAATATATAAAAGGTTCACAACCTAAACCTACGCATATCTCGAATCACCACCAAAGGGTGAATCAAGAACTCCTAAGGAAACATGCCAAAGGTTCACAACCTAAGAAAACATGTACACAAGGATGGAAAACAAGTAACCAACAAGCTCAAAAGAGCACACACAAGGGAAATCCCAACCTAAATTAGCATACCTAAAACCTAAGGGAGAAGATAAATATCCTATAGGGAACATGCAAAGATCGAAGTCGGTATCTCAATTCTAATTGAGTGACATCATTGATTATCAACAAAGGAAAATAATTAAATCCTAAGGGGAGCATGCAAAGATCGAAGTCGTTATCTCAATTCTAATTTAGTAACATCATCGATCAACAAAAGAGGTAATCATAAGCACAAACACAAGTAGCAAATAAGTGTAGAATGCCTACTACAGGTCTTTAAACAACGACTTTGAGCGTAATTCTTTATCTCCTACTTCTCATGATATCTAGAAAGCACTAAAAATGCAGAAAAGATAAACTAGGATCAGAGTGATACCAAACAAACAATAGTTCGTAGCATAGTAAGATACGGTGGTAGAACCGACTGTTTAATATTAGTTTTGTGTTTGTGTTTGCAAATGTTGCAGTAAGCAAGAGTCACCGTCGATTTTTCTTTTATCCAACAAAGGAAAGGGTGAAAAGAACAGGAAAAGACCTTTTTGATAATTTTCTGAGTAAGGGGGGTAGATTATGGAAAGGGAAGGTGTTAACACCCTTTCCATCCGTAGTTTTCTACGGGCTCTTAGAGGTTTGCTCGTTTTGAAATACCTTTGTGCTTTATGTGTTTGGAAAATGTTTGGAAAATACCTTAGTGTGGCGATTTGCTTTGCGTTTAACTCTTGTATCAGTCCTCAAGATTGTTAACAAAGCATATGTTTTGAAAATTGCTTTTGAAAAGTAGTATTTGTGTAAGTGCAAAATGTTTTTTGAGAAAACTTCTAACAACTATCTACTTTTATACTAAAAAAGGGTCATTCTTTTTCTCCTATCCTTTAGACAGTGCTATCCTACTATTAGTGAGTAGGTAGCCCTATCGTTGAATGTATTAGGGACATTCGAAGGGACGTTACAGTCACGAAGGCAACTTGTGGAGACGCTTTAACAATTTTGTTTAGGGACTAAATCATTTACCGAGAAGGCAATTGTAGGGTCATCAATGGACTATGATCTTTTGATTTATGGGTCTTTGCTAAAGTGTTCCTGCCTCATGACTGTTTTATTTCTGAAGGCAACCAAAGTGGGGTACCCTAGAGGTGTATATGTGCAAGTGTGTTATGTTCAGTTATTTTTGTCTTTTTATTAAGTTTTGCTAATTTCAGTCTTGTCATACATGCCTAATTACCAGTAGTAATATTGTACAGAAAAATAAAGTGCGAAAATATAAACCTACACTATTACATGGCTTCGGGGATGAGGTATTTACAATGTACAAACAATTGGGGAATAAAAATAAAGAAAGCAATGAAAAGTCATATTTAAAACTATTACATCCCAAATAACATTTACATGAATATATAAAAAAATGCGAAAAATGAATAATGCCCGAAAGAATGAAAATACGTTCTAAAACCTAGTGAGAAAAATCTTTTTTGTGTTGTTTTTAATTTAAGAAAATAACTAAATTAATTATTCTAAAGTCTATTTAGAAAATTAACTTAAGAAAAATAAACTAAACTCTTTTTGTGGTTTTTTATATTTATGAAAAGAAATATTAAATCTAAATTAAGTCCTAAATTCTAGTTCATTTTAAATTAAGAAAAGAGTTAAAATTTAATTAATTAATTAATTAATTAAAGAAATTAATTATTTAATTAAAAAAATATATGCCTAATTTTTTTGTGATTTTTTTTTAATTATTATTATTAAAAAAGATTAAGAAATTAAATAACTAAATAAAACAAAAAGAAAAGAGATTGGGCTTGATGGCTGAAGTAGAATGGGGGTTGCAATTGAAATTTCGCTAAGCCCATATTGTGAAGCCCAGGTCCATCCTTGGATCCAGTGTGGGCAGTACTTGATGGTACACGATATCTCATGTTCTAAACGTCATGCATTCCATGTAATTCCCCTAACCTGCTCTAAGGATATCCAGGAACTCATATACACACATTATAACATTCAACAATTAATAAAAATAGAGATTCAAATTTGAGACTATACCAAAATGGTGATAGCTTGGATCCGGTGATTTGGGACCTTGCAAGATTTGAGGATGGTTAGAACATGTCCCTTGGAACCTCAAGAGCAATGTATGATTACTAGTTCGGACCAAAAGTACCTGCAAAGTGGGTTTCAAATTTTTACCACTTTTGATAATTTTTCAAAAATGGTAGAGCTCTCTCTAGGCTGTGTAGGCCTATTGAAATTCTTGCTAGATGCTTGTTTATATAGAGAGGAATGAGGAGACAAGAAAGCAAAGGTTTAAACAAACTTAAAGCAAACTTTTCAAATCCATGAATGAAATTTGTAACTTTGGCCAAAAAAGAAGAAGGAAACTTGTCATTTTTTGAATTTGAATGAATGTGGACATGGCTGCACAAAATCTTGGGCTTCAAGGCAAGCTAAAACACAAGCCCAAATTCCAAAACTTATTTCCAATTATTTTATACACTTTATTTTATATTTATTTGAAATAAATTAAAATAAATGTGTACAAAATAAGTAAAAATGTAAGGTATTGTAATAGGGTTTTTGGAGGTACTCTATAATCTTAGGAAGATGTTTGAAATCCAAGAAATTGATCCCTTGCCTTAAAATTTCAAATTTGCTCAATGCATAATTCTTGAAAATTCCCAAATTCTCCCAACTTGGGAAAGCCATAACTTGCTCAATTTTTATCTCATGATAATGATCTAAGACTTTTTGGAAATCCCAATATGTCTAATTCAATCCCTATTTTGATCAACTTTTCATTTGAAGATTTTATCTTGATGTAAATGGTCTTGACAAAAAGTTCCTTTTGTTGACTTTTGAAAATGACTTGTAATGTATAAGCTTGCATCTTTCAAATGGTTCATCTCTTGAACTTCTGGGATGAAGAAAAGTTGCAGGGAATTGAATTATCTTCAAAATGAGCCTTGGTTGGGGAAAAATGGATAAGGTATGTGAAAGTTATGCCTGGTCAAAGTTTGATTGACTTTTCCTATAGAAACCCTAATTAGAAATTCTTGACTTTTGATGAATTATGAGCATTTCTTGAGGAATCAGGATCAACCCTTGATCAAATGATGGATATAACTTCAAAGTTTTGAGGTTAACCAAAAACCTTGAAGTTTGACTGTATATAGGCCACATTTGACTTTTGACCTAGTATAGTTAATTTTCAAACATTTGAGTAATTGACTGAGTAAACTTGTAGTGCAAGGCATGAAATTTTTCATGGATAATATTGAAGACATATTAGGACCATGGAATACATTTGAGACCTTTGGAGCTCACACATCTTGGTTAAAAATGAAACCCTAGTTGGAAGACCAATGCTTAGGAGGAGAATTTGTCTGATCAATTCTTGGTCAACCTTGAGCAATTGAGGACCTCTAGGAGTATGTATTGTGTGAAAATGGGAGGGAAAATTTTGGGGTACAACAGCTTCCCCTGTTCAATCTTCTTAAACCTGAGGATTTAGATTGACTTGTCTGTCTTTCGTGATCTGTAGGTGGAAGATGATTGAACACTAGAGTGCCCAGAAATTTCAACTCGCATGAAGTAATACTGATGGTTGATGACGTCAGGAATGGGGTTACATATGTATTTGGAGAAGATGACTGAAAGTCGTCAAAGATGGGCTTAAAGACGCCATCCAGAGAATATGGCGGAGAGTCGTCGGAGATGGGCTTAAAGATGCCATCCAGAGTAGATGCTGACTTTATAAGAGGTCTCTTTATGGGGATTCCAGTTCCTGTTGTCTGAGGAGGAGTCCACTGGGGGATGTTGATTTCTGTTATTTTTCTGTTTGAGGAAAACTCTCTGGGGAATAGAGTATAGGAACTTCAATTGTCCATGCCTCTACTGAGGGGTTATCTCTGGATTGGAGAGATGAAAGTTTGCTGTTTTCTGGTTGAAATCCAGGCTTCGCAGTAATTTGATGGGGAGAATGAAATTAACTGCTATCTGGAAATGTATCATAAGAAACCTGTGTAGGGCTGTTTCAGGATGAGTCCGGGTAAGACTTCATTTGGAAGTGTATGAGAAGGAACCTGGGTAGGGCTGTTTTAGGAGATATATGAGAGGGAGCCTGGGTAATGCAGCTTCAAGATGAGTCCAGGTAAAACTGCATCTGGAAATTGTAAGAAGGAACCTGGGTAGGGTTGCCTCAGGATGAGTCAGTGTAAAACCGCATCTGGAAATTGTGAGAAGGAACCTGGGTAGGGTTGCCTCAGGATAAGTCCGTGTAAAACTGCATCTGGAAATTCAAGAAAAGGATCCTGGGTAGGTGTTGTACCCCAAAATTTGCCCTCCCATATTCATCAAGAAATTGCCAAGTCAAGGTCACAAAATTCCCCAAGGACTACACAGCTCAACTGTCTCCTATACAGTCAGACTAGGGTTTGGGTTCTGATCAAGCAAATGAACTTTTCAAAGGCCTAATCAAGTCTCATATGCCTACAAATGTGGTCAAGCATCCTCATGTCAAGTTCCAAGGCATTCAGCTCAAAATTGCACAGTCAAAACCCTAGATTGCACTACAGTCAACTGTAGGGGCAAAATGGTCATTTGACAGTCAAAAGTTCAAATTTTTGGTCAACATATCATTTTGAAGCCACAAACATCATTTGATCAATGCTTGATCATGATTTTCAAGATTTGGCTCAGAAATCATCAAAGATGCAAAAGTTACTATATTTGGACAGCTGAAAAAGTCAACTGAAATTGACCAGGGCATAACTTTCACATGGATTATCAGAAAAATTCCATCCAAAGCTCATTTTGAAGAGAAAGACATTTCCTACAATTCATCTTCATGTTCCAAGTCCAAGAAATGCTCTCACAAAAAGTTATCAATTTCAACATTATAGGTCATTTTCAAAAGTCAACAAAAAGTGACTTTAAGTCAAAGGCCATAACTTGAGATTGGTAAATCAAAATGACATGGGACCAAAGGCATTGGTTAAAGGACTCAAAGACCTTTCCAAAATGTCCAAGAACATGTGAAAAGCTTAAAAATTGACCAAGTTATTCCTTGTGGAAGTTGGGAAATTTTTGGAAATTTTTGAAAGTCAACATTGATGCAAAAGGCCTAAAAATGCAAATGGGCCTATTTTCCTTCCAAATTTCTTCATGCCAAGCCTATGCACGACCACTAGGCCCAAAGGGAAGTATTTTCATATTTTTTAATTATTTATTTGAATTAATATTAATTTATATTCATTTAAATCATTTTAATACATGAAAAATATCAAACTTAACCTAAAAAATCTTTTCATGCATGTTTAATCTCAATATTTCGTGCTTGATTGATTATGGCAAGTTTTGATAAGATTTGAGCATGATTGAACCAAAAGCCATGAGAAAAAGATTTGAAAAAGATCTTGTAAAATCAAATATTGAAATTCATCAATGCATAAGATTTTGTCCAATTTTTCTTAACCTAATCACTCCCTATATGATCAGAATCAAGACCTAATGCCAAAGAGACTGCAAGCTGCGCCCAAAACAAGCATTGCATATTGAAATTTTTTCACAAAAACTCAAACACTGAAAACCAGTTTTTAAGCCGAGTCAAGCTCTAATTCTTATACCATTAGCATCCTGAGACATCCCTAAACGTTTCTCAATCAAAAACAACAAGCCAAACGCCTTGAAACGGTACCAGGAACTCAGACTTTGTCACAAAAATTTCCAAATTGCATATCATAATTTACGCATCATTATGCATTTTTATTCATGAATTCATGTTCAATATGAAATTTGCAAGCTAACCATAACTTTTAATTGAAGTTTCGTGCGCTTTTGGCCAAGTTACCATTATTGTATTCTAGGGTTTCCACGAGTTTTGATTTGGGCACTTCGTGATACTGTAAAATTATGGCTCATCAGTACCATGATCAAAACCAGCGCGATTAGACGATCAATATACAATTATCGCGCCTAATTTATATGCAGTGAGGGGCTATTCGCTATTATGGGATTTGGCTTGCTTTGAGGGGGTTTAAAACCCCCGTTAACTTTCTTTTATTTTTTCAGAGAAGAACGAATGAAGAAGAAGAAGCTGAGTTGGCAAGGCGTGAATGGTCCTTTTAAATTTCGCGCTAAAAGTCTCCACTAACATTTGTTTTCTTTCATATTAATTGTTGGTTGTTAAAATATTAAAAATGTTCAATGGCTCAGCTGGCATATGCGTATTGCTTGCAACCTCTGAGACCTGGGTTCGAGTCCCAGGTCTGAATAAATTCACGTTATTTTTCTATCCTCATTCCCATGCAGGCACCACGTTGGAACGTACCATGTTCCATCAGTATCTCACCATACACGCGTCCAGTGCGTACAGATCAAAGGCTTAAATTCAAAGGGCACCATATATCAGGTCAATGGCATCATACACAATCCAAAAAGTCAATGAATGTCAAAGCTTGATGGGCCAGGCCTCTCAAATTTACACCTCCATAATGGGACAGAAAACCCCCCCTGGTTCTATCTTTTCTAATTTTCTTTTATCTTTTATTATTTTTATTATTTATTTGTTTATTTATTTTCTGATTTAATTAAATATCCTTTTTTACAAAAATACAAAAAACATCATAAAAATAAAAAAATGTCCAAATAAAAATATAATTTTTAATTTTTATTATTTTCATCAATAAACTAATATATGTAAATAATTTAGGTTAATTAGGTTATAGTTTTAATCTTTTTATAAAAAATCCAAAAAAATAGAATTTAGGTTTAAATAACTTTTTATTTTCTTTTTAATTTTCCCTTTCTTTTTCAGAATAACAATATTATTTATTTATTATTTTATTTTCATAAATTAAAAATTTGTACATAAGTTAATTTAGAGTTTAATTTAGGTTTTAAATTAAATCTTTCATAATAAACTTAAAAAATATTAGAACTAGGGTTTAGCATTTTTATTTTTAAATTAATTTTTTCCTTTTTTTCTTTTAAATCTAAAAAACACAAAATACCAAAAAAAACATTTAATCATCTAAGTTTTAATTCTCATTAAACTGTTAATATTTTGCAAAAGGGTCCAACGCCCGTCGTTAATCATTTAATTTCGCATGATTTATTTTTATCGTTTATTATAATTCTGTAATTGTCCCAAAGCCTTGTAATTTAAATTTTTCGCACTTTATTTTCCGCTTTATTTATTTTCCGCTAAATCGGGTTCTGGAAATTTTGGCGATGTGGACCCGCGCCATTTGTAATAGTTTAGATTCATTTTCCGCAAATTTTGTAACTGTTAAATATGCATGCAAGAATGAATGGCCCTAATTAAAATCAAGCGTAGATCACCAATAAACATGACAAGACAAATAACTGAAACATGACACACAATTCGCACACACCACCCCTAGGGTACGCCTCACTGTTGCCTTTCGAAAGGTGGTCGTCGAGTAGAGGACGTCTTAGTAAGTCCTCATGATCCGGGAACCTGGCATGAGGGTAGCTTCTAAGGTGTCTTCCCATTGCTCTGGTGATCACCATGTCCCGAACCTCGAATTGACCCGAACACCTCCAACGGTGGTGCTACCTACCTCTCAATGGTGGGAGGGCACTACTTTTAAGGACATTTACACAGACGAATTCCTTAGGGTAGGTAGGTTCTCAAGGATACTTGCTCTAATCTCAAAACAAACTCAAAAAGACTTTTCACACTGACACTTTTCAAAAAGCTTTCGAAAGCAATTTTTCAAACACTCTTGAGGACCGATACAAGAGTCGAACTGGAATTTTCAAAGAAACTTTTTAAAACCCACAGTTGAAAAGCAAACAAACCAATTTTGAAAACACAAATGAGCAAGTATCTAAGAGCCCATGGATAACCATGGATAGAAAGGGTGCTAACACCTTCCCTTTCTATAACCTACCTCCCGAACCGAGAGCTATCTCTTTAAGGAATTTTTCTGTGCTTTTGTCCTTTCCATTTGGAGAAAATAAAAGACGGTGGCGACTCTTGCTTCCGCGACATTTCGCGAACCAGCGTTAAACAGTCAGTTCCAGATCCACCGATCACAGAACTGGCGACTCTGCTGGGGAACAATCTTTAAAGTGAGGTGTACCTTAGGGCTAGGTCATAATTGTGTTTTCACTTGTATTGTTTTGCTTGCTTTACTATTGTGGGTTGCATCGGAGATACATAGATCCTAACCCGGATCTGGGGATACCCTGTTTAGGTAGCATAAGCTGTGAGGGACCTGTCCGGCGTAGACCGACACAGGTGAAGCAGTGGCTACGTTGGTGTGGCACCTTAGTCTGTACCGATATCCCTTGTGTCGCAACGAGGAGAATATGGGTCTTCTAAGGAGTCATTAAGCACCAACAACCTTAGAACCTTAATTGACACAACTTGGCCTTTAGAACAGTAGCAGTATGCTACGCCCATTGAGGCTAAACTCTCGTGATGGTTCTGGCCGCAAGAAAAGATTGCGATGCTGGAGTTATGACCGATTGAGGGTAGTCAATGATATTGGGATCCCCTAAGAACCCGGTTACTTTTGATTAGGACAGGTATGAACCAACAAACTGAAAGAGGGTAGTACCTAGACCTCATGCTGGCCTAAACTTTAGGGGCTTGCCTTGTGTGACTTGTGTGCCTTACTATGTTTGCCTTTGTATCTGTATGTGGTGTGCTTTATCATAACATCATAGCATCATGAACATTGCATGCATCCTGCATAAGAACTGACCGTTTCAAAGACAAGAGGGTTTCATCTTTGCTCTGTTTTGTAGGACATTATGATGCCTGTGCGAAGGAATACTATCCGGTTCAACTTTGTTCGTTCACCTGAGTTGATTGATGAGTTGGTTAGCAGAATTCCAAACACCACTTCCTTCATTCAGAGGCATGGTTCTCTTCTCAGTTTAGTCACTGCAAAGCGGGATCAACAATTGATGAGTGTTCTGACCCAATTCTATGACCCTCAGTACCAGTGCTTCACCTTTCAAGACTTCCAGCTGGTCCCTACCCTGGAAGAGTTCTCTAATCTGCTTGGTATCCCTATCTTGGATCAGACTCCCTTTACTGGTTGGGAAAAGACCCTCAGGCTTGAGGACATTGCTGCAGCTCTTCCTTTGACTCATCAAGAGGTAACAGACAACTGGGTAACTAGGAGCGGAGTTAAGGGTTTCTTGGCCAAGTTTCTGATTGGTAAAGCTAACAGCTTCTGGAATGACTTGGACTTTAGGGCATATGAAGACATCTTGGCTCTCCTAATCTATGGGTTAGTCCTGTTTCCTAATCCTGACAACTTCATCAATGTCACTTCCATTAGGATCTTTATGTCTCAGAACCCTGTGCCCACTCTCTTGGGTGACATCTTGCAACAACTTCATGCCCGTACTACCCGAAGACGAGGAACCCTATGGTGTTGTATCCCTTTGTTGGTGAGGTGGTTTATTTCACACCTCCCTAAGTCCGTACTGAAGAACCAAGAAGGAAGAGGTTGGGCTCACAGGTTAATGTCTCTCACCGATAAAGACATCATTTGGACTTGCAGAGGTTTGGATGAGATGGCTATTATTGATCGATGCGGGGAGTATCCTAATGTTCCTCTGATTGGTACTCAAGGAGGGATCTCGTACAATCCATGTCTAGCACTCCGTCAGTTTGGAAGAGCAAGAAGAGCAGGCCCCCATGAGATGTTGGTGCCTCACATCAGTTTCGAGTTTCAGGTGGATAGTGACGAGCTGCGTCGTAGGTTCATCAAGGCTTGGGAGAAGGTTCATAAAGCTGACCCACAAGAGCTAGGGCCAAAGACTTCTCTACCTATGGAAGCCTACTACAAATGGGTCCGCATCCGTGCTCAGAAGTTAGGTATGCCATATGAAGCTGTCAGACCCGTCATTCTTGAGTGTCCTGATAAAGATGGTGTTCCTCCAACTGTCCTTCCTCCTCAGATACCCACTGATTATGAGACATTGAAGAGATCTTGGTCGCAACTGCAAGAAGAACGGGATTCTTACCGGGAAAAGTTCAACGAGCAGGAATCAAAGATCCAGAAGCTGACAAAGCAGTTGGAGAATGAGAGAGCTCTGAATGCCTACCTCCGTACTGAGAAGAGGAGACCATGGGATCAATGAGGAATTTTGAATGTGCCTTTACAGTTTTTATTTCCTTTCCAGTTGTTTCATTTCATGTAAACGCCTAAGGGCAACTTGTTGAATAATTTCAGTTGCAAAGTTGAATCTAATGAAGTGTGTTCCTTTTTTGTTTACAAAGTTGATTCCCGATTGTCTTTGAAAACATAATTCATACGCATTTCATACATCATGTGCATAGCAGGTTTTTCCCCTTTTTCAGGTTGCTTACAGTTCTTCGCTGTTTATTTCAGCATCATGAATCCCGGATCTGAATCAACAGAGACATCAATCAAGGCTCTCCAGGCGCAGAATGCGCAGTTTCAAGAGCTAATCATGGGTCTAGCTAAAGGCCAAGAGGAACTGAAGACCATGCTCCTGAAGAAGGAGAAGAAGAAGAAAAGAAGAACTGTTCTATTCAACTCGGGCCGAAGATTGGGTAATACTCTGCACCAGGAAGAGGCTGTTTCTTCTGTTGGCAAGAGTCCTTCTCAGGCAGAAGTAAAGCTTCCTACTCCAGAAGTCTCCGACAACGAGACAGATTTTGATGAGGAACAGTATCCTCCTGCAGATGACAGGTACAAACAACTGGAGGACAGGTTGAAGGCTATGGAGGTGCAACAGGCACCTGGGCTGGATTTCGGAGATCTGGGTTTGTCGACTGGTGTGGTTATCCCGCATAAATTCAAAGCTCCAACCTTTTCTAAGTATGACGGGGCGTCTTGTCCCAAGCTGCATTTGAGGTCCTATGTTCGGAAGATTCAGCCGTACTCTGCGGACAAGAATCTATGGATCCACTTCTTCCAGGAGAGTCTTTCAGGGACTCATCTCGGATGGTTCTATCAGCTGGATGGGACCAAAGTTCGTAACTGGGAGGAGCTGGCTACTGCTTTCTACAAGCAGTATCAGTATAATGCCGACCTTGCCCCCACACGTACCCAACTCCAGGGTATGTCGTTAGGTGCAAGTGAAGGTTTTAAAGAGTACGCGCAGAAATGGAGAGATCTGGCTGGCAGGGTGCAGCCACCTTTGACTGATCGAGAGTTAGTGGACATGTTCTTGGGGACCCTATCTGGGCCGTTTTTTAACCATCTCATTGGGAATTCTTCTGCTGGTTTCACTGATTTGATCTTGACTGGAGAGAGAATCGAAGCTGGGCTGAAATCTGGGAAGATTGCAAAGGGGGCATCATCCTCTAATTCAGAAAAGAAGCCGTTTAAAAAGGAGTCTAGTGCCGTGTATGGTTCTAGGAAATCAGAAAGACCTGATCACCGCCAATCTGTCAGCGCGGTAATGATCGCTAAGCCTGCTGCCGCTCCCCGGCCAAACAATCCTCAAAGGGCTGATAGACCCCGGAGAGAGTTCACCCGGTTAAGCATGACCCTATCGCAAATCCTGCCACAGTTGCTATCCACCAATTTGGTGACTGTCAAGGAGGCGCCAAAGTTCTCAAACACTACCTCTCCTAAGTACAACCCGAATGCCCGTTGTGCTTACCACTCAGACAGCCCCGGGCATGCCACTGATGACTGTTGGGCACTAAGGAACAAGCTGCAGGACCTCATTGACGCTAAGGAGGTACAGTTCGAGGCATCTGACAAACCTAATGTGGTGACAGCTCCCCTGCCTGCTCATGGAGTTAATGCTATTGGTGATGAAGAGGAAGTGGATGAAGCTGAGTTCGATAGCTGGATTTACCCGGCAACTGATGGTGGACCCAACAATTGGAGCGCCAAGGACAATCTCTCTGTTTCTTTTGATACTAAGTAATAAATTTCTTTGTTTTGATATTTTGTAATAAACAATGATAAACTCTATGGCCCGTGGTCTTACCCGAGGCACCGTGGTTCTATTTGTGAGGGCATACAAACTGTCATCTTATACATCATGAATGAAAATCTTGGACTATTTTCGCATTGCAAATATTGTGTTCCTTTTCTATCTTTCCTTTCCTATACATAATTTTCAAAAACAGCTGTATTTACACACACACTCACTCATACAGGTTCCAATCCACTCTGGATCTTACTGACAACAACTCTGCTAATGCCAATTATGACTTCGAAAATCCGATCAACTTAGCCGAAGACGAAGGTGAAGATGATTGCGAAGTGCCTGGCGAGCTTGCAAGACTGTTGCTTCAGGAAGAGAGGGCAATTCAACCCCATGAAGAGCCAGTGGAAACCATAAACCTGGGTACTGAGGCAGATAGAAAAGAGGTAAAGATTGGTGCCAACCTAGAGCTCAGCGTGAAGCAACGGTTAACCAAGATGTTACACGACTATATGGAGATCTTTGCCTGGTCCTACGAAGACATGCCAGGGTTGGATACCGATATTGTTGTCCATCATTTGCCGACTAGGGAAGACTGCCCTCCAATTAAACAAAAGGTTCGTCGGATGCGTCCAGAGATGTCCGAGAAGATTAAGGCCGAGGTCATGAAACAGTTTGATGCCAGGTTCCTTGCAGTGACTTCTTACCCTCAGTGGGTTGCTAATGTGGTGCCGGTACCTAAAAAGGACGGCAAGGTCAGAATGTGTGTCGATTACAGGGATCTGAACAGGGCCAGCCCCAAGGATGACTTCCCCTTACCTCACATTGATGTCCTTGTTGATAATACGGCTCAGCACAAAGTGTTCTCTTTCATGGATGGCTTTTCAGGTTACAATCAGATAAAGATGGCACCTGAAGACATGGAAAAGACTACGTTTGTTACTCAGTGGGGCACCTTCTGTTACAAGGTCATGCCGTTCGGATTAAAGAATGCTGGGGCAACCTACCAACGTGCCATGGTTGCCTTATTTCACGACATGATCCATCATGAGATCGAAGTGTATGTGGACGACATGATCGCTAGGTCCCAGACTGAGGAAGAGCACCTAGATCATCTGCAGAAGTTATTTGACCGGTTGAAATTGTACAAGCTGAGATTGAACCCGAACAAGTGCACCTTCGGGGTAAGATCTGGGAAGTTGCTAGGCTTCGTGGTCAGTGATAAAGGTATTCAAGTGGACCCTGCTAAGGTTAAAGCTATTCAAGAGATGCCAGTTCCTAAGACAGAGAAGGAAGTCAGAGGCTTTTTAGGACGCCTGAATTACATTGCTCGATTCATCTCTCATCTGACTGCTACCTGTGAGCCAATCTTCAAGCTGCTGAAGAAAGATCAGGTAGTACGTTGGAACGATGAATGTCAGGCTGCCTTCGACAAAATCAAAGAGTATCTCCAAGAACCACCTATCCTTATGCCACCGGTTGAAGGGAGACCTATGATCCTATATCTGACAGTACTTGACAACTCAATGGGGTGTGTGCTGGGGCAGCATGACGAGTCTGGCCGAAAAGAGCATGCCATTTATTACCTTAGCAAAAAGTTTACCGACTGTGAGACCCGATACTCACTGCTTGAGAAAACTTGCTGCGCTTTGGTATGGGCTGCTCGCCGGCTGAGACAGTATATGATGACTCACACTACTTTGTTGATCTCAAAGATGGATCCTATAAAGTACATATTCGAAAAGCCTGCTCTGTCTGGGAGAATTGCAAGATGGCAAATGATCTTGACGGAATACGACATTCAGTACACAACCCAGAAAGCCATCAAGGGGAGTGTATTGGCAGACCACTTAGCTCATCAAGCTGTAGATGACTACCAATCAATGAACTTCGAGTTTCCGGATGAAAGCATCATGATTGTAACTGACTGTGAAGTACCTGGACCGGATGAAGGACCTGAACCAGGATCCCGATGGTCTATGCACTTTGACGGAGCTTCCAATGCTTTGGGAAATGGTATCGGCGCCATAATCATATCCCCTCAAGGTACTCATACTCCACTCATTGCCCGGCTGTGTTTCAACTGTACCAACAACATGGCGGAGTATGAAGCGTGTATCATGGGTCTTCAAGCTGCGATCGACTTAAGGATCAAGTTCCTCAGTGTTTTCGGAGATTCCGCCCTTGTGATCAATCAGATCAACGGAGAGTGGGATACGAAACATCCAAACTTGATCCCTTACAGAGAATGTGTGTTGACCATGATTCCCCACTTCACGGAAATAACCTTTGAGCACTTTCCAAGAGAAGAGAATCAGTTAGCGGACGCGTTAGCTACAATGTCTTCAATGTTCAAGGTCAAATGGGATAATGAAGCTCCCTGGATCATCATTTGGAAACTGGACGAACCGGCATACTGTTGTGATCTCGAAACTGAATTGGTGACTGAGAAGCCTTGGTACCACGAAGTGAAGAGATATCTGGAAGCTCAGGAATACCCTGAAGGTGCCTCCATCAACGATAAGAAATTCCTGAGGAGGTTTGCAGCCAAATTCTTCCTAAGCAACGGCATCTTGTACAAGCGAAACCATGATTCAACCTTACTGCGTTGTGTAGATAAGACTGAAGCAGAGAGAATCATGGAAGAGCTGCATGAAGGGACCTTTGGTACGCATTCCAGTGGACATACTATGGCTAAAAAGATCCTACGGGCAGGATATTACTGGTCCACAATGGAAGCTGACTGCTACCAACACTCCAGGACATGCCACAAGTGCCAGATCTATGCAGATAAGGTGCATGTTCCGCCGGTTCCCCTGAATGTTCTGACTGCGCCTTGGCCGTTTGCGATGTGGGGCATAGACATGATTGGCGAGATAAAACCTACGGCATCCAATGGACATCGCTTCATCCTAGTGGCGATCGACTATTTTACGAAGTGGGTTGAGGCAGCATCCTATGCTACAGTAACCAAGACTGTTGTGGCACGGTTTATTCGGCATAATCTGATTTGTCGATACGGCGTCCCTGAGCGGATCATTACAGACAACGGTACCAATCTGAACAATAAGATGATTGCTGAGCTTTGCGAACAGTTCAAGATACAGCACCACAATTCTTCTCCTTATAGACCGAAGATGAATGGGGCTGTAGAAGCAGCAAATAAGAACATCAAGAAGATCGTGCAAAAAATGACAGTGACGTACAAAGATTGGCACGAGATGTTACCGTTCGCTCTGCATGGGTACCGTACCTCAGCAAGGACATCAACCGGGGAAACTCCTTTCTCTCTGGTTTATGGCATGGAGGCAGTCTTGCCAATCGAAGTGCAGATTCCCTCTCTCCGGATAATGAAGGATGCAAATCTGAACGAAGATGATTGGATCCAGACACGACTTGACCAACTCAACCTTATTGATGAAAAGAGACTTGCTGCTATCTGTCATGGTCAGACGTATCAAAAGCGTATGATCAGGGCATTTAACAAAAAGGTCAGACCACAGGAATATCAAGTTGGGGATCTGGTTATCAAGAGAATCATCCTTCCTCAGAGTGATCCAAGGGGCAAATGGACCCCTACGTACGAAGGGCCATTTGTGGTTAAGCATGTGTTCTCAGGAGGAGCAATGATCTTAACCAATATGGATGGTGACGACCTTCCTCACCCCGCCAATGCAGACATAGTTAAAAAATACTACGCATGAAAAAGACCCGCTAGGCTGACATGCCTAGGCAAAAGTTAGGGCTTCCCGTCGAACCAAAAGGGTTCGGGCAAAATGAAGGGATGAAAATGAAAAAATTTGTACACCCGGCAAGTCGAAAACCTGAAAAGGCGGCTTGGGCAAAAATGGGTATCCCGGTGGACTGAAAACCCGAAAGGGCGGTCCAGGCAAAAATTAGGGATAAAAGCGTAAAACTATGTCTCATTGATCACTTTGCATCCAGAATCCGGTATCTGCATCAAGCTCAAACGGCATCGATCAGTCAGCTTCACATTCAACCAAGGTCATCAAGTGATGAGACGCTCAGAGTTATAAAGGCGATAGCAGAGTTGAAACCCAGTGGATCATTCATCTTTCACACAGCTGTTTTACTTTTCTTTTGTACAAAACTTGTATAAACTCTTTTGATCGGCGACATACCTCTTACTAGGACGTCAGCCTCTTGTACATAAAAACGCCTATTCATGGGCCATTCAAAAATCAATAAAAATACATTTTCAGTTAAACGTGCCAAGTATTTTTCCTTTTGCTGTTTTGTTTTACGAAGAACGTCCAAGGTTCAATTTGTGATGTATGCATTGACAATAATTTGCTAACTCATAAATATTTGCATACGAAACAAAGGAATTAATTGCAGGTGACACTGGAAACAGGGGCAATAAAAGAGTTGTCCGAGTAGTCCAATTGTTCTATCCTCCGAGGTACCAAGGTAGGTTCAGCTAAAGAACATGACCGAGGATCTTAATTCCCCAGAGAGTAGTTCAACAAAACAGTACATCTCTCTCCAAGCAAAATTGTCAAATATCAAGGGAATTGAGTATCCTCCAGCCGATCTCAAACATTCCTCAGCAGCAATACATATATTCTTAACAAGTATCCCCGGCAGTCTTGGTCTAAAGATTGTTCCCCGGCGGTATACCACCATTCAAAGGAATCACTTCCCCGCAGTCTAAAACTTCCCCAGGAAAGTTGGAATTCATATCTCCCCAAGCAGCGAGCGTATCCCCAGTAGATTCTGGAAGCTTATCCCCTCGCAGAGCACGAACGCGTCGTCCCGGCTTGATTTAAAGAGTTATTTCCGTAACAGGATATAACTGGGTTATCCTCAGCCAAAAGCCACGGAAAGAGCGTCCTCGGCAAAGTATCTTCCTACCCCCAGCGAAGTCTATCAACACTTCCAGCACAACAAGGATATCCCCAGCATAATTCATCAACGGTATCCCCAGCGGAGTTATCTTCATCAACTCAGCAAAGCATCGCTATCCCCACAGAGTAGCACTCCCCAGCATGTTCGCTAGAGTATCTTTTTTCCCGCAGAATTATTTCATTCCTCAACGGAGTTATCTCCTCCTACCGGTATTCTTGCAATGAATCATCCACAGCGGAAGCAAAATCTCTTCCTCGACATCAGCCCAGGATAGGACTTCCCGGCATCCGTCAAGGATTCACTTTCCTAGACAAAAAACATACATAAAACATCACATACATCATTGTAGCATGCATAACGTATTGCATCATACAAGTCTCATTTATATTGATAACATCAGTGCTTGATCCATATCATGCATTGCATATAACTGACCTCTACCTTTCAGGAAGGGTGCAGTTGAAATTCTCAAACATATTTCAAGGACTTCTCTAGTCCAGTTAAATTGACTCCAAACAGATTTTTCTGATAAAGACTCAGTAGAAGTTCTCCTATGGTCCCCTCTCCAACGGCGTGTGAGGTGGTAATCCCTTTTTCAGATGTTTCCCTCTCCGGCATGAGCGTGAGGCGATATTCTCTTATGGTCCCCTCTCCAACGGCGTGTGAGGTGGTAATTCCTTCTTCAGATGTTTCCCTCTCCGGCATGAGCGTGAGGTGATATTCCCTTATGGTCCCCTCTCCAACGGCGCGTGAGGTGGTAATTCCTTCTTCAGATGTTTCCCTCTCCGGCATGAGCGTGAGGTGATATTCCCTTATGGTCCCCTCTCCAACGGCGTGTGAGGTGGTAATTCCTTCTTCAGATGTTCCCCTCTCCGGCATGAGCGTGAGGTGATATTCTCTTATGGTCCCCTCTCCAACGGCGCGTGAGGTGGTAATTCCTTTTTCAGATGTTTCCCTCTCCGGCATGAGCGTGAGGTGATATTCTCTTATGGTCCCCTCTCCAACGGCGAGTGAGGTGGTAATTCCTTTTTCAGATGTTTCCCTCTCCGGCATGAGCGTGAGGTGATATTCTCTTATGGTCCCCTCTCCAACGGTGAGTGAGGTGATATTTCCTTCCAGATCATAATTTCCTATAGTTCCCTCTCCAACGGTGAGTGAGGTGACTCCCTTTGAGATTATAATGTCCTTTGGTTCTCTTCCTGACACTACGAAGATGGTAATTCTCACCAAGATTTTCTCAACGAGCGTTGTTGAGGTTGAAATCATTCAGGATTCTCTTACCATTCATGCTAAGGCAGTAACCATCCCTGGTTCATTCATCAGCGTTTGAAGCTCCAGACTCAGCTCCTGTAACCAATCAGGACATATCTATATCAAGCATCTAAAATCAGCTCCTGCGACGTGTCAGGTACTCATTTTTCTGTTTTGCAGGTATGCAGGTTCTCGCTAAGGAATCTCCTACGCGATCAACGTCCAGATGGCATCTATAAGCCCATCATCCTATCCAGCAACCTCTAAAAATGGCATCTATAAGCCCATTCCCTCATCATCACTGCTACTATGTGAGCGCAAATTTCTGGGCACTCTAGTGTTCAATCATCTTCTACCCTCGGATTACGAAAGGCACGTCAGCCAATCTGCATCCTCAGGTCTAAGAAGATTGAACAGGGGCAACTGTTGTACCCCAAAATTTGCCCTCCCATATTCATCAAGAAATTGCCAAGTCAAGGTCACAAAATTCCCCAAGGACTACACAGCTCAACTGTCTCCTATACAGTCAGACTAGGGTTTGGGTTCTGATCAAGCAAATGAACTTTTCAAAGGCCTAATCAAGTCTCATATGCCTACAAATGTGGTCAAGCATCCTCATGTCAAGTTCCAAGGCATTCAGCTCAAAATTGCACAGTCAAAACCCTAGATTGCACTACAGTCAACTGTAGGGGCAAAATGGTCATTTGACAGTCAAAAGTTCAAATTTTTGGTCAACATATCATTTTGAAGCCACAAACATCATTTGATCAATGCTTGATCATGATTTTCAAGATTTGGCTCAGAAATCATCAAAGATGCAAAAGTTACTATATTTGGACAGCTGAAAAAGTCAACTGAAATTGACCAGGGCATAACTTTCACATGGATTATCAGAAAAATTCCATCCAAAGCTCATTTTTAAGAGAAAGACATTTCCTACAATTCATCTTCATGTTCCAAGTCCAAGAAATGCTCTCACAAAAAGTTATCAATTTCAACATTATAGGTCATTTTCAAAAGTCAACAAAAAGTGACTTTAAGTCAAAGGCCATAACTTGAGATTGGTAAATCAAAATGACATGGGACCAAAGGCATTGGTTAAAGGACTCAAAGACCTTTCCAAAATGTCCAAGAACATGTGAAAAGCTTAAAAATTGACCAAGTTATTCCTTGTGGAAGTTGGGAAATTTTTGGAAATTTTTGAAAGTCAACATTGATGCAAAAGGCCTAAAAATGCAAATGGGCCTATTTTCCTTCCAAATTTCTTCATGCCAAGCCTATGCACGACCACTAGGCCCAAAGGGAAGTATTTTCATATTTTTTAATTATTTATTTGAATTAATATTAATTTATATTCATTTAAATCATTTTAATACATGAAAAATATCAAACTTAACCTAAAAAATCTTTTCATGCATGTTTAATCTCAATATTTCGTGCTTGATTGATTATGGCAAGTTTTGATAAGATTTGAGCATGATTGAACCAAAAGCCATGAGAAAAAGATTTGAAAAAGATCTTGTAAAATCAAATATTGAAATTCATCAATGCATAAGATTTTGTCCAATTTTTCTTAACCTAATCACTCCCTATATGATCAGAATCAAGACCTAATGCCAAAGAGACTGCAAGCTGCGCCCAAAACAAGCATTGCATATTGAAATTTTTTCACAAAAACTCAAACACTGAAAACCAGTTTTTAAGCCGAGTCAAGCTCTAATTCTTATACCATTAGCATCCTGAGACATCCCTAAACGTTTCTCAATCAAAAACAACAAGCCAAACGCCTTGAAACGGTACCAGGAACTCAGACTTTGTCACAAAAATTTCCAAATTGCATATCATAATTTACGCATCATTATGCATTTTTATTCATGAATTCATGTTCAATATGAAATTTGCAAGCTAACCATAACTTTTAATTGAAGTTTCGTGCGCTTTTGGCCAAGTTACCATTATTGTATTCTAGGGTTTCCACGAGTTTTGATTTGGGCACTTCGTGATACTGTAAAATTATGGCTCATCAGTACCATGATCAAAACCAGCGCGATTAGACGATCAATATACAATTATCGCGCCTAATTTATATGCAGTGAGGGGCTATTCGCTATTATGGGATTTGGCTTGCTTTGAGGGGGTTTAAAACCCCCGTTAACTTTCTTTTATTTTTTCAGAGAAGAACGAATGAAGAAGAAGAAGCTGAGTTGGCAAGGCGTGAATGGTCCTTTTAAATTTCGCGCTAAAAGTCTCCACTAACATTTGTTTTCTTTCATATTAATTGTTGGTTGTTAAAATATTAAAAATGTTCAATGGCTCAGCTGGCATATGCGTATTGCTTGCAACCTCTGAGACCTGGGTTCGAGTCCCAGGTCTGAATAAATTCACGTTATTTTTCTATCCTCATTCCCATGCAGGCACCACGTTGGAACGTACCATGTTCCATCAGTATCTCACCATACACGCGTCCAGTGCGTACAGATCAAAGGCTTAAATTCAAAGGGCACCATATATCAGGTCAATGGCATCATACACAATCCAAAAAGTCAATGAATGTCAAAGCTTGATGGGCCAGGCCTCTCAAATTTACACCTCCATAATGGGACAGAAAACCCCCCCTGGTTCTATCTTTTCTAATTTTCTTTTATCTTTTATTATTTTTATTATTTATTTGTTTATTTATTTTCTGATTTAATTAAATATCCTTTTTTACAAAAATACAAAAAACATCATAAAAATAAAAAAATGTCCAAATAAAAATATAATTTTTAATTTTTATTATTTTCATCAATAAACTAATATATGTAAATAATTTAGGTTAATTAGGTTATAGTTTTAATCTTTTTATAAAAAATCCAAAAAAATAGAATTTAGGTTTAAATAACTTTTTATTTTCTTTTTAATTTTCCCTTTCTTTTTCAGAATAACAATATTATTTATTTATTATTTTATTTTCATAAATTAAAAATTTGTACATAAGTTAATTTAGAGTTTAATTTAGGTTTTAAATTAAATCTTTCATAATAAACTTAAAAAATATTAGAACTAGGGTTTAGCATTTTTATTTTTAAATTAATTTTTTCCTTTTTTTCTTTTAAATCTAAAAAACACAAAATACCAAAAAAAACATTTAATCATCTAAGTTTTAATTCTCATTAAACTGTTAATATTTTGCAAAAGGGTCCAACGCCCGTCGTTAATCATTTAATTTCGCATGATTTATTTTTATCGTTTATTATAATTCTGTAATTGTCCCAAAGCCTTGTAATTTAAATTTTTCGCACTTTATTTTCCGCTTTATTTATTTTCCGCTAAATCGGGTTCTGGAAATTTTGGCGATGTGGACCCGCGCCATTTGTAATAGTTTAGATTCATTTTCCGCAAATTTTGTAACTGTTAAATATGCATGCAAGAATGAATGGCCCTAATTAAAATCAAGCGTAGATCACCAATAAACATGACAAGACAAATAACTGAAACATGACACACAATTCGCACACACCACCCCTAGGGTACGCCTCACTGTTGCCTTTCGAAAGGTGGTCGTCGAGTAGAGGACGTCTTAGTAAGTACTCATGATCCGGGAACCTGGCATGAGGGTAGCTTCTAAGGTGTCTTCCCATTGCTCTGGTGATCACCATGTCCCGAACCTCGAATTGACCCGAACACCTCCAACGGTGGTGCTACCTACCTCTCAATGGTGGGAGGGCACTACTTTTAAGGACATTTACACAGACGAATTCCTTAGGGTAGGTAGGTTCTCAAGGATACTTGCTCTAATCTCAAAACAAACTCAAAAAGACTTTTCACACTGACACTTTTCAAAAAGCTTTCGAAAGCAATTTTTCAAACACTCTTGAGGACCGATACAAGAGTCGAACTGGAATTTTCAAAGAAACTTTTTAAAACCCACAGTTGAAAAGCAAACAAACCAATTTTGAAAACACAAATGAGCAAGTATCTAAGAGCCCATGGATAACCATGGATAGAAAGGGTGCTAACACCTTCCCTTTCTATAACCTACCTCCCGAACCGAGAGCTATCTCTTTAAGGAATTTTTCTGTGCTTTTGTCCTTTCCATTTGGAGAAAATAAAAGACGGTGGCGACTCTTGCTTCCGCGACATTTCGCGAACCAGCGTTAAACAGTCAGTTCCAGATCCACCGATCACAGTAGGGTTGCCTCAGGATGAGTCCGTGTAAAACTGCATCTGGAGATTGTGAGAAGGAACCTGGGTAGGGTTGCTTCAGGATGAGTCCGTGTAAAACTGCATCTGAAAATTCAAGAGAAGGAACCTGGGTAGGGTTGCCTCAGGATGAGTCAGTGTAAAACTACATCTGGAGATTCAAGAGAAGGAACTTGGGTAGGATTGCCTCAAGATGAGTTCGTGTAAAACTGCATCTGGAAATTCAAGAGAAGGAACCTGGGTAGGGTTGCCTCAAGATGAGTCAGTGTAAAACTGCATCTGGAGATTGTGAGAAGAAACCTAGGTAGGGTTGCTTCAGGATGAGTCCATGTAAAATTACATCTAGAAATTCAAGAGAAGGAACCTGGGTAGAGTTTCCTCAATATGGGTCTGTGTAAAATTGCATTTGGAGATTGTGAGAAGGAACCTGGGTAGGGTTGCTTCAGGATGAGTCAGTGTAAAACTGCATCTGGAAATTCAAGAGAAGGAACCTGGGTAGGGTTACCTCAGGATGAGTCAGTGTAAAACAGCATTTGGAAATTCAAGAAAAGGAACCTGAGTAGGGTTTCCTCAGAATGAGTCCATGTAAAACTGTATCTGGAGATTGTGAGAAGGAACCTGGGTAGGGTGGCTTCAGGGTGAGTCAGTGTAAAACTTCAGAAAGAGGTAGTAGGAACCCGTGTAAGATTTCTTCATGAAGATCCCGTACAAAGCTGTATTTGGAAGTCAGAAGAAACCCGTGTAAGATTTCTTCATGAAGAGCCCGTATAAAGCTATATTTGGAAGTCAGAAGAAACATGTGTAAGATTTCTTCATGATGAGCCTGTGTAAAGTTGTATTTTGTTGCACAGATAATTACTCTGTTTTATTTCAGGAGCTAATCCTGGACCTGTTGAAAATTGTTGATGATAAATATCTGTTGATTTATCTTTCCTGAAAAGGTAAAGGGTTAGCTGTATGCAATGTCGTGATGTATGAAATGCATTATGTAATGGTGTTCTCAAAATAAATGAGATTGGGATGTATGTATTTGTACTGCAGATGCTATAACGTTTGTAGAATGATATATGAATGCAATATGTGAATGTATCAGTTGTTCTATTGCAGTGTTGTTGAATTAGGGAAAATAAATCCCTGATTGCAGCTGGCGATGAAGAATATAGGTCTTCAGATTTTGTTAAAGCTGAACTGCTGGGAGATGATCTTCCGTTGTTAGAGGAATAAACTCTATTGGGGAAGGAAAGCTTTGTGCACTGCCTGAGGATTTTGTGAAATCCTATTGGGGAATCCTGAGAAGTTTGATGACTTTACTGGGGAAAACCTGATATCAGAGTAGTAGTTGGAAATTCCTGTTCTGCCGGGGATACAAGAACACCTGACATCACTAGGTTGTAAGTAGAGGATATGGCGGCGACTTTTTAGTAAGATGCCCCTGCCTCTGTACCTGTTGGAGAAAGTACCTACGAAGACTTTGTTGATGTTTTGAGTGTCATCCCAACTCCTGGGGTGCTTGGTAAATGTTGATCAAGATGATAAGTCTTCTACTGATAAACAAATGACAAGATGACGAGACATAGTCGTACATTTTTAATCCCTAACTTTTTCCTGGACCTCCCTTTCGGGTTTTCAGTCCACTGGGATACCCTTTTTTGCTCAAGCCGCCTTTTCAGGTTTTCGACTTGCCGGGTGTACAATTTTTTTTGTATATATCTCTAATTTTTTCCCGAACTCTTTTGGTTCGTCTGGATGCCATTAATTTTGCCTAGGCCTATCAACCTAGCGTGTCTTTTTCATGCGTAGTATTTTCTAACTATGTCCACGATCATAGGATGTGGAGAGTTGTCACCGTCTATGACAACAAGTGTTGTAGAATTGCCATAAAATGTTCATGTGATCGCATATTCCCTTTCATACGTGGGAGCCTGTGTGGGGCTGCTTTAGGATGAATCTGGTGCACATGATGTTTGATCAAGTTTCTGATAGTCTTGAATTTCCTATGCATCTTTTCTAAGAACTGTCATGGAAGGATTCCGAGACATGATACTGACATCATCTGATACTACTGGAACGGACAAGCAATTTGGTGGTACCAAAGGTTCAAATTTCAAAGTAATTTTTGCTGGAATCTCCGATCAATGTAACAGGCCCCGAGTGATTCGGATGGAAACCTGCCCCCGGCTATTCAGCACTTTTGGAGATTCTTTGCATATTGGCTTGACTTCCCCAGATTAACTAGACACCATGTCATGCCCCTTGATTATGAAAGGCTTGTTATTGGGAATGTTTTTTCCGTCTGAGGTGATTCTGTCCATTGAGGGGGTCTTCGTTCACTGAATATTCGTTGTGTGAATTTCTCTGCCATTTGAACAATTAACCATATGCAAACAATGTCATTTAAAGAATGTAAAGCTTATGTCTGTCTTGAAATTTTTTTGAAAATGCGTTTTTTATAGTAAAATAAAATTTGCAAGAATGTGATATCAACTCATGATTTATAGCAAACCTTACAGAAGTCAGGATACCTTTGTAACAGTATGCTCTCGAATTAACCCATGCTTCAGCTAGGACTTTTAAGGGTTGTAATGTGGCATGGCTCACAGTTTAAGAAACAAAGGATAAAGGCTCAAAATTTATTTATACCCACCCGTTCTTCATGATGTTCTTCATTCATATGCTCAGTTAATTGTACATTTCGAATCCCAGTTGAGTTCTAGAATGTTGGCCCCGATATTTCGGTGATGGTTCAGAAATTGAAGGTTTGTTTGAGAAGGCAGTCATTTTTGTGACCTTTTCTTTTTGTTGAGGATTTGTAGGACCTCTTTCTTTTTTGATTTTGCTATCCCTATCTTTTTCCTGAACTGTTTCTTTTGTGATTACAGCCAGCGGGATGCCCCAGTTTTTTCTTAAGTATCCTTCATAGGTTTTGACTTAATGGGCTTTTATTTTGAGAGATAATGACTTCCTGTTCTTAATGATTATGTGGAACCATCACCATCTTTTGTAGAGCATCTTCTACACTATTTATCATGTATGAAGGGAAAGCTTGCGACTGAATGCACATCTAAATTAACTGAGAAAACTACCCTGCCCCAGGTTATGATTAAGGGTTTTAATTTGTGTGAAAAGAAAACTCCTACTTCTTAGGCTCAAAGGAGTTGACTAGGGATTATCTTCCTTATAACTCCACTATTTAGGATTTGAAACAACGCGTGTACATCGTCAGCGGGTTCTATTCAAAAGCATATTGTAGAGATTGTGTTATTGTTCTCGTCATCCTACCTCTAAAGGCTTAGAGCTTTTAATCAAGAGTTGAATATCGCAAAAAGGAAGTAAGAAAGCAGTTTAAGCATAACGAAAACAAATTAATTCAAGACAAACATGTGCAACGCATTAATGAAATAACAAAGTTTTACATGACAATAATTGTTTGGACAAATAAAGAAAATACAACTTGATAATTCAAATGAACACAAATGCTCTCAATCCTGGCCATGATTTGGCATGGGAGCAGTGATCACGTTGGGAGTCTCAGGAGGGTCGAACTCAATCTCGTTGGCGTCAATCATATTTTGAATCTTGTATTTCAGTGCCCAAAAATTGTTAGTATCGTGCCCAAGACTTCCAGAATGATAGGCACACCTTGCATCAGGATTATAGTTAAGAGAAGAAGTCTTAGGGTTTAGATGAGGTCCTATCAACGTAATCAAATTCATCCTCAACATATGTTGTAATGCTTAAGACAACGACATGTTGATCTTGGTAAAATGTCTCTTAGGCTCGTCTTTTGATTACCCTGTTGTTGTGGTCGTTACACGCGTGCCGAATTAGAGATCAGCATTGCCCCTACAGATTGGTGGTAGTCTGCCTTATTACGACCCTTCTGGCCATACATAACATTGGCTTCCCTCTTACCAGCAAGTGGCTTCTTCTCAGCATTAGAAGATACAGCCATCAAGATCTTCCCACTCTTAATACCACTTTCGATCCTTTCTCCAGTCAGAACCATCTTTGTGAACCCGGATGAGGAACTCCCAATCAACAGATTAAAGAACGGGCCTGTCAGAGTGCCCATGAACATGTATACCATTTCCCAATAATTTAGAGGAGGTTGTATCTTGCCAGCTAGATCCCTCCATTTTTGTACATATTCCTTGAACCCTTCTCTTGAGCTCATGGATATATTCTGTAGTTGCACTCGAGTTGGTTCCAGGTCAGCGTTGTATTGGTACTGCTTGTAGAAAGCAGCAACCAAGTCTTCCCAGGTATGGATTTCAGTCCCTTCTAGCTGATAGAACCAATCCAGTTGAGTTCCAGCTAAACTTTCATGGAAGAAATGGACCCATAGCTTCCGGTCAGTAGTGTGAGGCTGGATCTTTTTGACATATGACCTCAAGTGAAGTTTGGGACAGGAAACACCGTCATATTTTACGAATATAGGGACCTTGAACTTAGGTGGGATAACCACCCCTAGAACCAAACCTAATTCTTCAAAATCCAGATCGGGCACCCTTTGGATCTCTATGGCATTGAGTTGATCCTCCAACTATTTGTATTTATCATCAGCAGGAGGATATTGCTCCTCAGAATAGTCAGGTTCATCTTCTTCAGAAGCTGGATCGTTGTCTCCTTCCTCTGATTCCTCGTCATCTTCCTCTTGATTATCCCCTTCCTTTGATGGGGTTGCGAAATCTAGAGCTCGGTTAGCTGGTCTTCTTCTTCCCACACTCAAAACAAAAACTGGTTTCTTTGCCTTTTTCTTATGGTCTTTGAGAACAAGAGCCTTCCGATCTTCTTGTCCCTTAGCCAGATTCAGGAACATTTCTTGGAATTGAGCATTTTGTGCCTGAAGCTCCTTAACTATTTGTTCAAGAGCCATTTCTTTTTGCTGAAATAAACATCGAAAAGATAAGAAACCTGCCTGGGGAATACCTGTTATGCAATGACATGTATGATATGTAAATGTTTTCAAGGATCTTGCGGGTTAAACAAGAAAATGTCAAAAGTTGAATTTTGCAGCTTTGATTGAAGAACTTGGCATCATTAAAAGTCCTTCTACGAGATTCAAGCTCACCATATCGAGTGGGTCATAGCCTTTGACTAAAGTTGATGTGTTTTGATCCTTTGACAGCATTGGATAGAGGAAAATAAATCCCCTTGCCCCTTGTTAAACGCTTAACCTGTATCACAGACCCTTAAGATCCTTGAAATGGTTAAGGAGATGCTATGGGATGATGTTATAATGTGTATGATATGCATCAAGCAAAAGTGTAAGGTGGCGTAAGAAAGTAAATCTTGCAAGGAGTACAAACAAAGCCCTGAAATAAGTTCAAGCTGTTAGATAATGAAGGAAAATAAGTCACACAAGAAGCCTTAGGTTCAGGCTTGCATGGGGTTTGTAGGTAAGTACCCTCTTGAAGTTTAGTTGGTTCAACCTGTCTTAGAAAAGTAATCAAGTTCTAAGGAGTCTCAATATCACTGATATTTCTTTATCGAGCATTATTTCAACTTAGCAATCTTTTCTTGCGGCCGAAACATCTCAAAATTCTGATCTCAATGAGTGTAGTATCGAGTATCAACCAATCCCCAGCTTTACACCGAGGCCGGCTATCTCACTACTTTCCAATGTCCAAGTTTGTTCAATTAATGTTCTAAGGTCCTTTAGTGCTTCACAGCACCACACGGCGGCCCCGTATTCTCCTCGATTCAACACTAGGGATACCGGTACCAACAAAAGTGTCACACCAACACAGCTATCGCTTCAACCATATCGGTCTACACCGTACATTCTCCATAATCTATTGTTGTTTACCTAAAAGTGTACCCCAGATCTGGGTGTAGGATCTATAGTAATAACCCAAACAACCCTCCAAGAATAAAGCATACAAACACAAAATAAAGCATTTAAAATGATAAACTAAACTATAAGGCAACCCCTGTTTTTATTAGATCCCCAGCAGAGTCTCCAGTTCTGTGATACAGTGGCAGAACCGACTGTTTAATATTGGTTTTGCGTTTGTGTTTGCAAATACTGAAGTAAGCAAGAGTCGCCACCGACTTTTCTTTTATCCAACAAAGGAAAGGGTGAAAAGAACAAAAAAAGTCCTTTTCGAGAATTTTCTGAGTAAGAGGGGTAGATTATGGAAAGGGAAGGTGCTAGCACCCTTTTCATCCGTAGTTTTCTACGGGCTCTTAGAGGTTTGCTCATTTTGAAATACCTTTGTACTTTATGTGTTTTTAAAATGTTTGGAAAATGCCTTAGTGTGGCGATTTTCTTTGCGTTTAAATCTCGTATCAGTCCTCAAGAGTGTTAACAAAGCATATGTTTTGAAAATTGCTTTTGAAAAGTAGTATTTGTGTAAGTGCAAAGTGTTTTTTGAGCAAACTTCTAACAGCTATCTACTTTTATACTCGAAAATGGTCGTTCTTTTCCTCCTATCCTGTAGACAATGCTATCCTACTATTAGCGAGTAGGTAGCTATATCGTTGGATGTATTAGGGATATTCGAAAGGGACGTTACAGTCACGAAGGTAACTTGTGGAGACGCTTTAGCAATTTTGTTTAGGGACTAGATTATTTACTGAGAAGGCAATTGTAGGGTCATCGAGGGACTATGATCTTTTGATTTATGGGTCTTTGCTAAAGCGTTTCTGCCTCATGACTGTTTTATTTTTGAAGGAAAACAAAGTGGGGTACCCTAGAGGTGTATATGTGCAAGTGTGTTATGTTCAGTTATTTTTGTCTTTTTGTTAAGTTTTGCTAGCGTTTTAATTTCATTCTTGTTATACATGTGTGATACGGTGGGAGAACTGACTTGGGATTTGCGTTTGTGTTCGCAAATGTTTTGGTTTAGCAAGAGTCACCATCGACTTTTTATTTTATCCTAAGGAAAGGTCAAAAAGCACAGGAAAGACCTTTGAGATGTTTCTTGGGTTCGGGGGGTAGATTATGAAAAGGGAAGGTGTTAGCACCCTTTTCATCCATGGTGTGATCGGTGGATCTGGAACTGACTGTTTAACGCTGGTTCGCGAAATGTCGCGGAAGCAAGAGTCGCCACCGTCTTTTATTTTCTCCAAATGGAAAGGACAAAAGCACAGAAAAATTCCTTAAAGAGATATTGCTCTCGGTTCGGGAGGTAGGTTATAGAAAGGGAAGGTGTTAGCACCCTTTCTATCCATGGTTATCCATGGGCTCTTAGATACTTGCTCAATGTGTTTTCAAAATTGTTTGTTTGCTTTTCAATGTGGGTTTAAAAAGTTTCTTTTGAAAAGTTTCAGATCGACTCATACGTCAGAGTGTTTGAAAAGTTTGCTTTGAAAGCTTTTGAAAATGTGTTGGTGAAAAGATGTTTTGATTTGTTTGAAATTAGAGCAAGTATCCTTGAGAACCTACCTACCCTAAGGAATTCGTCTGTGTAAGAGTCCTTTAAAGTAGTGCCATCCCACCATTGAGAGGTAGGTAGCACCACCGTTGGAGGTGTTCGGGTCAATTCGATGCTCGGGACGTGGTGATCACCAGAGCAATAGGAAGACACCTTAGAAGCTACCCTCATGCCAGGTTCCCGGATCATGAGGACTTACTAAGACGTCCTCTACTCGACGATCACCTTTCGAAAGGCAACAGTGAGGCGTACCCTAGGGGTGGTGTGTGCGAATCGTGTGTCATGTTTCAGTTATTTGTCTTGTCATGTTTATTTGTGATCTACGCTTGATTTTAATTAGGGCCATTCATTCTTGCATGCATATTTAACAGTTATAAAGTTTGCGAAAAATAAATCTAAGGCTATTACAAATGGCGCGGGTCCACATCGCCAAAATTAAACCGGACCCGATTTAGCGGAAAATAAATAAAGCGATAAATAAAAGTGCGAGAAATTTAAATTACAATGCTTTGGGAGAGATACAAAATTATAATAAGCAATATAAAATAAATGCACAAAATAAATTAAAACAATGGGCGTTGGACCCTTTTACAAAAATATTTAAAGTTAATGAATTAATTAAGGAGGAATTAAAATTAAAGATTTAAAAGGAATGTTTTTGGTATTTTTGCATTTTTTAGATTAAATAAGAAAAAGGATTAATCATAATTAAAGTAAAATGTCCAAACCCTAATGCTAACATTTTTTAAGTTTATTGGGAAAGAATTAAATTAAAACCTAAATTAAACCCTAAATTATTTATGTACAATTTTTAATTTATGAAAATAAATAACCAATATTATTATTCTGAAAAAAGGGAAAAATTAAAAAGAAAATAAAAAGTTATTAAACCTAAACTCTATTTTTTTTGAATTTTAGTTATTAAAAAGAATTGAATTTGTAACCTAATTAAAACTAAATAATTACAAGCATTTATTTATGAAAATAATAAAATAAAAATTATATTTTTTGGCCTTTTCTGATTTTTTATGATGTTTTTGCATTTTGATTAAAAATTAAATAAAACAAATAATTAAAATAAACATAACAATTAAAATAATAAATAAAGATATAAGAAAAATAAATAAATTTGGCAAACCAGGGTGGGGTGTAGCCCCAAATTAGGAGGTAAGGCCTTAGCATTTCAGGCCCATTAAGCTTGAATCCATTGACTTTTTGAATCCTGTATGGCACGTTGACTGGAGTTTATTGCGCTCCTGGGATCCATGCCTTTGATTTGGTCGTCTGGGACACGTGTGTGGCTTGATGAGGAGAGAATATGGTGTACCTGGATGTTAGCGTAGCATAGGATTTTACATTGAAAAATAACATTGAACTTTTGCCAGACCTGGGACTTGAACCCAGGTCTTTGATGTTATATGCATCACGTGTTACCACTGAGCCACTGAATGTTAATTAATATATTATGGTAAACAAATAATGAAAAAGCAAAACCAACGCATAGTAATTAAAAATGCGCGCAATTCAAACTAGCGAACCACCGGCTGACAACACATCGTCTCTTTCATTTTCCTGAAACATGAAGAACGAAGGCAACGGTTTTTTGATCGTTGTTTTAGAGGCCTTTTGGGGAAATAGCGAATAGCACTATAGTGCATATAAATTGATCGCGAGGCTTGAGTTTGCTTCGTCTTGACCTGACGAATTCACCTGTACCAGTTTGGTGACCTAATTTTACGCCTTGCACAAAGCCCCAATTTTGGAACCTTGGAACCCTAGAATCTGTCAATGGTGGAATCTTATACACAGCGAAATAATGCAATTAAACATAGTGGTTAGCTTGCAAACTTCATTATGAGCATGAATACATGAATAAAAATGCAAAAAGATGCTTAAATTATGCTATACGATTTCAAAAGTTTTGCTTTACAGTTTGAGTTCTTGATGCCAATTCCTGGAGCTTTTGTGGTTGATATTGATTGGAATACGATCAGTGAATCACGAGCAAGCTTTTGGTATAAGAATTAGGGCTTAAAACCACTTGTAACCTTGAAATCAGTTTTGAGTTTTTATGGAAAAATTTCAATATGCAATAGCTTGTTTGGGCGCAGCTTTGTGTCTAGAGGCATTAGGTTTCTCATCTTGAATATGTATAGAACAATTTAGGTCAAGAAAACTAGACAAAATCCATTGCATTGATGATTTCACATATTTGATTTCTTCATATCTTTTCCAAATCTTTTCCATGTGCATTTTGTGTTCAATCAGCTCAAATCACACCAAAACTTGCCTAATTAAGATGTGCACGAAATCTTGAGTCTAGAAGGTGCATAAAAAGATTTTTTAGGTCAAGCTTTATATTTTTCATGTATTAAAATAATTTAAATGAATTAATATTAATATAAATTCAAATAAATAATTAAAAAATGAGAAAATACTTCCCTTTGGGCCTAATGGTCGTGCATAGGCTTGGCATGAAGAAACTTGGAAGAAAAATGGGCCCATTAGCATTTTTAGGTCATTTGAACCATTGTTGACTTTTCAAAATTCCCAAAAATTTCCCAACTTCCACAAGGCACAACTTGCTCAATTTTTAAGCTTTTCACATGTTCTTGGACATTTTGGAAAGGTCTTTGAGTCCTTTAACCAATGCCTTTGGTCCCATGTCATTTTGATTTACCAATCTCAAGTTATGGCCTTTGACTTAAAGTCCCTTTTTGTTGACTTTTGAAAATGACCTATAATGTTGAAATTGATAACTTTTTGTGAGAGCATTTCTTGGACTTGGAATATGAAGATGAGTTGTAGGAAATGTCTTTCTCTTCAAAATGAGCTTTGGATGGAATTTTTCTGATAATCCATGTGAAAGTTATGCCCTGGTCAATTTCAGTTGACTTTTTCAACTGTCCAAATATAGCAACTTTTGCATCTTTGATGATTTCTGAGCCAAATTTTGAGAATCATGATCAAGCATTGATCAAATGATGTTTGTGGCTTCAAAATGATATGTTGACCAAAAATTTGAACTTTTGACTGTCAAATGACCATTTTGCCCCTACAGTTGACTGTAGTGCAATCTAGGGTTTTGACTGTGCAATTTTGAGCTGAATGCCTTGACACTTGACATGAGGATACTTGACCATCTTTGTAGGCATATGGGACTTGATTGGGCCTTTGAAAACTTCCTTTTCTTGATCAGGATCCAAACCCTAGTTTTGACTGTATAGGAGACAGTTGAGTTGCACAACCCTTGGGGAATTTTGTGACCTTGACTTGACAAATCTTGGAGAATATGGGAGGGCAAATTTTGGGGTACAACAGTTGCCCCTGTTCAATCTTCTTAGACCTGAGGATGCAGATTGGCTGACGTGCCTTTCGTAATCCGATGGTAAAAGATGATTGGACACTAGAGTGCCCAGAAATTTGCGCTCACATAGTGGCAGTGATGATGGGAATGGGCTTATAGATGCCATTTGGAGATTGCCGGATAGGATGATGGGCTTATAGATGCCATCTGGATATTGATCGCGTAAGAGATTCCTTAGCGAGAACCTGCATACCTGCAAAAGAAAACATGAGTACCTGACACGTTGCAGGAGCTGATTTTAGATGCTGGGTATAGATGTGTCCTGACTGGTTACAGGAGCTGAGTCTGGAGCTTCAAACGCTGATGAATGAACCAGGGATGGTTACTACCTTAGTATGAATGGTAAGAGAACCTTGGGCGACTTTAACTTCAACAACGCTCGTTGAGAAAAATCTTGGGTGACTTTAACTCCAACAACGCTTGTTGAGAAAAATCTTGGGTGTCTTCTACTGGAATAAGAATCAGGGAGATCTTAGGGTCGATCTGACTGAACCAGAGAGGCCTTTGACTGGGTAGGAATCAGGAAAATCTTAGGGTCGATTTAACTGAACCGGACAAGATCTTGGAATATCTTCAACTGGATATGCATCAGGGAGATCTTAGGGTCGATCTGACTGAACCAAGAGAAGGCCTTTGACTGGATAAGCATCAGGAAAATATTAGGGTTGATTTAACTGAACCGGTCTAGGTCTTGAAATATCTTCAACTGGATAAGCATCAGGGAGATCTTAGGGTCGATCTGACTGAACCAGAGAAGGCCTTTGACTGGATAAGCATCAGGAAAATCTTAGGGTCGATTTAACTGAACCGGACAAGGTCTTGGAATATCTTCAACTGGATAAGCATCAGGGAGATCTTAGGGTCGATCTGACTGAACCAAGAGAAGGCCTTTGACTGGATAAACATCAGGAAAATCTTAGGGTCGATTTAACTGAACCGGACAAGGTCTTGAAATATCTTCAACTGGATAAGCATCAGGGAGATCTTAGGGTCGATCTGACTGAACCAGAGAAGGCCTTTGACTGGATAAGCATCAGGAAAATCTTAGGGTCGATTTAACTGAACCGGACAAGGTCTTGGAATATCTTCAACTGGATAAGCATCAGGGAGATCTTAGGGTCGATCTGACTGAACCAGAGAAGGCCTTTGACTGGATAAGCATCAGGAAAATCTTAGGGTCGATTTAACTGAACCGGACAAAGTTTTGGAGAAGCTAATAATTTAACTGGATCTTTCCTGAAAGGTAAAGGTCAGTCATATGCAATGCATGATATGGATCAAGCAATGATATTCTCGACATAAATGAGATTTGTGAGATATGATGCGTCTATGCATGCTATAATGATGTATGTGAAGTTTTTTATGTATGTTTTTGTCTAGGAAAGCGAATCCTTGACGGGTGCCGGGAAGTTGTATCCTGGACTGACATTGACGAATAGATTTTGCTTCCGCTGGGGATGATAACTGCAAGAATACCGGTAGGAGAAGATAACTCCGTCGAGGAATAAACTTGGCAAATGAAGAGTCTGCGGGGAGCAAAGATACTCTAGCGACTATGCTGGGAAGCAGTACTCTGTGGGGGATAGAGATGCTTTGCTTGAATTATTGAGAATGACTTGCTGAGGATACCCTTGTTGTTGGAAGTGTTGATAGACTTCGCTGGGGATAAGAAGGCTTCGTTGACGACGCTCTTTCCGTGGCTTTTGGCTGAGGATAACCCAGTTATATCCTGTTAAGGAAATAACTCTTTAAATAAAGCCGGACGACGCGTTCGTGCTCCGCGAGGATAAGCTTCCAGAATCTACTGGGGATAAGCTTACTGCTTGGGGATATGAGTTCCAACTTTACTGGTGAAGCTGGATTGGATTCTTCTGGGGAGTTTTGAACTGTGGGGAAGTGATTCCTTTGAATGTTGATGTACCGCCGGGGAACAATCTTTAGACCAAGACTGCCGGGGATGCTTGTTAAGAATGTATGCTGCTGGGGAATATTTGAGATCGGTCGGAGGATACTCAATTTCCTTGATATTTGATGATTGGAGAGGAATGTACTGTTTTACTCTCTGGGGAATTAAGATACACTTGGCCGTGTTCTTTAGCTGAACCTACCTTGGTACCTTGGAGGATAGAACAATTAGGCTGCTTGGACAACTCTTTATTGCCCCTGTTTCTAGTGTCACCTGCAATTAATTCCTTTGTTTCGTATGCAAATATTTATGAGTTAGCAAATTATTGTCAATGCATATATCACAAATTGAACCTTGGACGTTCTTCGTAAAACAAACAGAAAAGGGAAAAATACTTGGCACGTTTAACTGAAGATATATTTTTATTGATTTTGAATGGCCTGAATAGGCGTTTTGTATACAAGAGGCTGACGTCCTAGTAAGAGGTACGTCGCCGATCAAAAGAGTTTATACAAGTTTTGTACAAAAGAAAATAAAACAGCTGTGTGAAAGATGAATGATCCACTGGGTTTCAACTCTGCTATTGCCTTTATAACTCCGAGCGTCTCATCACTTGATGACCTTGGTTGAGGGTGAAGCTGACTGATCGATGCCGTCTGAGCTTGATGCCGATACCGGATTCTGGATGCAAAGTGATCAATGAGACATAGTTTTACGCTTTTATCCCTAATTTTTGCCTGGACCGCCCTTTCGGGTTTTCAGTCCACCGGGATACCCATTTTTGCCCAAGCCGCCTTTTCAGGTTTTCGACTTGCCGGGTGTACAGATTTTTTTTTTTTTCATCCCTTCATTTTGCCCGAACCCTTTTGGTTCGCCGGGAAGCCCTTATTTTTGCCTAGGTGTGTCAACCTAGCGGGTCCTTTTTTTTTCATGCGTAGTATTTTTTAACTATGTCTGCATTGGCGGGGTGAGGAAGGTCGTCACCATCCATGTTGGTTAATATCATTGCTCCTCCTGAGAACACATGCTTAACCACAAATGGCCCTTCATACGTAGGGGTCCATTTGCCCCTCGGATCACTCTGAGGAAGGATGATTCTCTTGATTACCAGATCCCCAACTTGATATTCCTGTGGTCTGACCTTCTTGTTAAATGCCCTGATCATTCGTTTCTGATACGTCTGACCATGACAGATAGCAGCAAGTCTCTTCTCGTCAATGAGGTTGAGTTGGTCAAGTCGTGTCTGGATCCAATCATCTTCGTTCAGATTTGCATCCTTCATTATCCGGAGAGAGGGAATTTGCACTTCAACCGGCAAGACTGCCTCCATGCCATAAACCAGAGAGAAGGGAGTTGCCCCGGTTGACGTCCTAGCTGAGGTACGGTACCCATGCAGAGCGAACGGTAACATCTCGTGCCAATCTTTGTAAGTTATTGTCATTTTTTGCACGATCTTCTTGATGTTTTTGTTAGCTGCTTCTACAGCCCCATTCATCTTCGGTCTGTAAGGAGAAGAATTGTGGTGCTGTATCTTGAACTGTTCGCAAAGCTCAGCAATCATCTTATTGTTCAGATTGGTACCGTTGTCTGTAATAATCCGCTCAGGGACGCCGTACCGACAGATCAGGTTGTGCCGAATGAACCGTGCCACAACAGTCTTGGTTACTGTAGCATAGGATGCTGCCTCAACCCACTTCGTAAAATAATCAATCGCCACTAGGATGAAGCGATGTCCGTTGGATGCCGTAGGTTTAATCTCGCCGATCATGTCTATGCCCCACATTGCAAACAGCCATGGCGCAGTCAGAACATTCAGGGGAACCGGAGGAACATGCACTTTATCCGCATAGATCTGGCACTTGTGGCATGTCCTAGAATGTTGGTAGCAATCAGCTTCCATTGTGGACCAGTAGTATTCTGCCCGTAGGATTTTCTTAGCCATAGTGTGCCCACTGGAATGCGTACCAAAGGTCCCTTCATGTAGCTCTTCCATGATTCTTTCCGCTTCGATCTTATCCACACAACGCAGTAAGGTTGAATCATGGTTTCGCTTGTACAAGATGCCGTTGCTTAGGAAGAACTTGGCTGCGAACCTCCTCAGGAATTTCTTATCGTTGATGGATGCACCTTCAGGGTATTCCTGAGCTTCCAGATATCTCTTCACTTCGTGGTACCAAGGCTTCTCAGTTACCAATTCAGTTTCGAGATCACAACAGTATGCCGGTTCGTCCAGTTTCCAGATGATGATCCGGGGGGCTTCATTATCCCATTTAACCTTGAACATTGAAGACATTGTAGCTAACGCGTCCGCTAACTGATTCTCTTCTCTTGGAAAGTGCTCGAAGGTTATCTCGGTGAAGTGGGGAATCAGGGCCAACACACACTCTCTGTAAGGAATCAAGTTTGGATGTTTCGTATCCCACTCCCCTTTGATCTGATTGATCACTAGAGCGGAATCTCCGAAAACACTTAGAAATTTGATCCTTAGGTCGATCGCAGCTTGAAGACCCATGATACACGCCTCATACTCCGCCATGTTGTTGGTACAGTTGAAACACAGCCGGGCAGTGAGTGGAGTATGAGTACCTTGAGGGGATATGATTATGGCGCCGATACCATTTCCCAAAGCATTGGAGGCTCCGTCAAAGTGCATAGACCATCGGGATCCCGGTTCAGGTCCTTCATCCGGTCCAGGTACTTCACAATCAGTTACAATCATGATGCTTTCATCCGGAAACTCGAAGTTCATTGACTGGTAGTCATCTACAGCTTGATGAGCTAAGTGGTCTGCCAATACACTCCCCTTGATGGCTTTCTGGGTTGTGTACTGAATGTCGTATTCCGTCAAGATCATTTGCCATCTTGCAATTCTCCCAGACAGAGCAGGCTTTTCGAATATGTACTTTATAGGATCCATCTTTGAGATCAACAAGGTAGTGTGAGTCAGCATATACTGTCTCAGCCGGCGAGCAGCCCATACCAAAGCGCAGCAAGTTTTCTCGAGCAGTGAGTATCGGGTCTCACAGTCGGTAAACTTTTTGCTAAGGTAATAAATGGCATGCTCTTTTCGGCCAGACTCGTCATGCTGCCCCAGCACACACCCCATTGAATTGTCTAGCACTGTCAGATATAGGATCAGAGGTCTCCCTTCAACCGGTGGCATAAGGATGGGTGGTTCTTGGAGATACTCCTTGATTCTGTCAAAAGCAGCCTGACATTCATCGTTCCAACGTACTACTTGATCTTTCTTCAGCAGCTTGAAGATTGGCTCACAGGTAGCAGTCAGATGTGAAATGAAACGAGCGATGTAATTCAGACGTCCTAAAAAGCCTCTGACTTCCTTCTCTGTCTTAGGAACTGGCATCTCTTGAATAGCTTTGACCTTAGCAGGGTCCACTTGAATACCTTTATCACTGACCACGAAGCCTAGCAACTTCCCCGATCTTACCCCGAAGGTGCACTTGTTCGGGTTCAATCTCAGCTTGTACAGTTTCAACCGATCGAACAACTTCTGTAGATGATCTAGATGCTCTTCCTCAGTCTGGGACCTAGCGATCATGTCGTCAACATACACCTCTATCTCGTGGTGGATCATGTCATGAAATAAGGCAACCATGGCACGTTGGTAGGTTGCCCCAGCATTCTTTAATCCAAATGGCATGACCTTGTAACAGAAGGTGCCCCACTGAGTAACAAATGTAGTCTTTTCCATGTCTTCAGGTGCCATCTTGATCTGATTGTAGCCTGAAAAGCCATCCATGAAAGAGAATACTTTGTGTTGAGCTGTATTATCAACAAGGACATCAATGTGAGGTAAGGGGAAGTCATCTTTGGGGCTGGCCCTGTTCAGATCCCTGTAATCTACACACATTCTGAACTTACCGTCCTTCTTAGGTACCGGCACCACATTAGCAACCCACTGAGGGTAAGAAGTTACTGCAAGGAACCCCGCATCAAACTGTTTCATGACCTCGGCTTTAATCTTCTCGGACATCTCTGGACGCATCCGACGAACCTTTTGTTTAACTGGAGGGCAGTCTTCCCTAGTCGGCAAATGATGGACAACAATATCGGTATCCAACCCGGGCATGTCTTCGTAGGACCAGGCAAAGATCTCCATATAGTCATGTAACATCTTGGTTAACCGTTGCTTCACGCTGAGCTCTAGGTTGGCACCAATCTTTACCTCTTTTCTATCTGCCTCAGTACCCAGGTTTATGGTTTCCACTGGCTCTTCATGGGGTTGAATTGCCCTCTCTTCCTGAAGCAACAGTCTAGCAAGCTCGCCAGGCACTTCGCAATCATCTTCACCTTCGTCTTTGGCTAAGTTGATCGGATTTTCGAAGTCATAATTGGCATTAGCAGAGCTGTTATCAGTGAGATCCAGAGTGGATTGGAACCTGTATGAGTGAGTGTGTGTGTAAATACAGCTGTTTTGAAAATTATGTAAAGGAAAGGAAAGATAGAAAAGGAACACAATATTTGCAATGCGAAAAACGTCCAAAATTTTCATTCATGATGTATAAAATGACAGTTTGTATGCCCTCACAAATAGAACCACGGTGCCTCGGGTAAGACACCGGGCCATAGAGTTTATCATTGTTTATTACAAAATAACAAAACATAAGAATTCATTACTGCGTCACAGGGGTATGGTCCTTTGCACTCCAATTGTTCAATCCGTCTTCGGCCGTCGGATAAATCCAGCTGTTGAATTCTGCTTCGTCTACTTCCTCTGCATCCCCAATAGCATTCACTTCTGAGCTTTTAATAAATACCGGAGGCCTTCCGATCTTCGCTTTCCTCATAGCCCTCTGACCTTCTGAGGTGAAACCCAGCCCAAGTTTATCAGTCTTCTGAGTGAAGTCTGGAAGTCTGCCCCAGTCGGCACATTCACCCTTCTGCACCACAGCCCTGGCATCCTTCAGGGAAGCCATCTTCAAAGGACCACTTGCTTCTGTTGTTTCTGCTGCAATTGGAAACACCTCCTCGAAATGCTGAAAGGGGGTCTCAATGAACTCCCCATCCATTTCAATGTATCTGAACGAGTTCAGGTGGCTCACCATATATTCTTCCTCTCCTTGCACGGTGACAATCTTCCCTCTGACGGGGTACTTCAGCTTTTGATGCAAGGTAGAGGTCACTGCCCCAGCTTTGTGTATCCAGGGTCGACCCAGCAGACAAGAGTAAGATGGACGGATGTCCATCACATAAAAAGTGGAGTCGAACACCTGAGAGCCCACCCGAATCGGAATGTCAACTTCTCCATGGACCATCCTCTTTGAGCCATCAAAGGCCCTGACGATGATGTTGCTGGGTTTCAAATCCAGGCCTTCACAATCTAGACGATCCAGAGCCTTCTTGGGGAGTACATTCAAAGATGACCCAGTATCCACCAACACATGTGCCAAGGTGGTGCCCCTGCATTCGATTGAGACATGCAGAGCATTATTATGATCTCTCCCCTTTGTGGTCAAATCAGCATCTGAGAACCCCAAGCCATTATCTGCCGTTAGGCTTGCCACGCAATCGGTGAACTGGACTGCAGAGGTTTCATGTGGCACATGGGCCGTCTTGAGGAATGAGATGAGGGCCTTTGCATGGGCCTCAGAGCACAGCAGTAAAGAGAGCATGGAGATCTTGGAGGGCGTATGCCCCAACTGTTCCACGACATTAAAATCGCTCTTCTTTATAATCTTCAAAATCTCCTCCATCTCTTGTGGGGAGGCCTCAGCAGCTATGGGTATGGGTGCCTCCGTCTGGGCAGGCTCAGCTTCAACTCCCTTGCCCCGAGCATTGGATGACTCGGCAGCAGGAGAAACAATCGGATCAGCAGCAGGAACAACAACTTGGTCAGCAACGGGAGTAGGTGTACTTGCAGGAATTATCAGGAGCGGTCTTCGGGCAGCAGGTGGCGCAATGTCAGGCGAGAAGAGCCTGCCACTGCGGGTAACTTTGGCCGGGCCAGTGATGTCACAGATGCTGGCGCCAGCGTTGAGCTCTTGTTTAATCCTGTTTATATATACATCTGCCCCATAGTGCCAAGGGACAGCTTTATTAGATACATAGGGCAGGGGCCCAGGAACAGTGATAGTAACAGGTGCAACGGTCAGAATTTGGATGGGCTTCTTCTGGAGAGCCGGGATCGGATTATTGAAGATAGTCACCACAGAGACTTCTTCTATTGGAACCAAACGAACAGCAGACTTCTTGAATAGAATCTCCTTGCTATCCATTAAGCTTTGGATGCCTAACTTTAGCAAGGGACAACCAGATGGGGACACGGCACAGAATAGGCAACCCTCACTACAACCCGGAAATAAACCGGCCTGCAGTAGGTTCTTCTTGACGATCTTTAGAGGAGTGGCTAGATCATCCACAGAAACAGCATAGACGTCTTCATCTACAGCATTTACCCCGTGCTGAGGCATGGGGGCAGTGACTACATTTGGCTTTGCAGGCGCTTCGAATTGTATCTCCTTAGCATCGATAAGGTCTTGTACCTTATTCTTTAACGCCCAACAGTCATCAGTAGAGTGCCCCGGACTTTCTGAGTGGTAAGCACAACGAGCATTCGGGTTGTACTTGGGGGATGCAGTATTTGGAAACTTCGGCGCCTCCCTGACAGTCACTAAGTTAGTTGCGAGCAACTGTGGCAAGATCTGCGACAAGGTCATGTTTAAACGGGAGAATTCTCTCCGGGGTCTTTCCACCTTCTGAGTATTGTTTGGCCGGGGAGCGGCATCAGGCTTAGCAATCATGACCGCACTGACAGATTGGCGGTGCTCATGTCTTTCTGATCTTCTGGAACCATACACGGCACTAGACTCCTTCTTGAATGGTTTCTTTTCCGAACTAGAGGATGCACCCTTTGCAATCTTCCCAGACTTCAACCCAGCTTCAATCCTTTCTCCAGTCAAGATTAAATCAGTGAAACCAGCAGAGGAATTCCCAATGAGATGGTTGAAGAATGGCCCAGATAGGGTCCCCAAGAACATGTCAACCAACTCCCGATCGGTCAATGGTGGCTGCACCCTTCCAGCCAGGTCTCTCCATTTCTGAGCGTACTCCTTAAAACCTTCGCTTGCGCCTAACGCCATACCCTGGAGTTGGGTACGTGTGGGGGCAAGGTCGGCATTATACTGATACTGCTTGTAGAAAGCAGTAGCCAGCTCCTCCCAGTTACGAACTTTGGTCCCATCCAGCTGATAGAACCATTCGAGATGAGTCCCTGAAAGACTCTCCTGGAAGAAGTGGATCCATAGATTCTTGTCCGCAGAGTACGGCTGAATTTTCCGAACATAGGACCTTAAGTGCAGCTTGGGACAAGACGCCCCGTCATATTTGGAGAAAGTTGGTGCTTTGAACTTGTGCGGGATAATCACACCAGTCGACAAACCCAGATCTCCGAAATCCAGCCCAGGTGCCTGTTGCACCTCCATAGCCTTCAACCTGTCCTCCAGTTGTTTGTACCTGTCATCTGCAGGAGGGTACTGCTCCTCATCAAAATCTGTCTCGTTGTCGGAGACGACCGGACTAGGAACCTTTACTTCTGCCTGAGAAGGACTCCTGCCAACAGAAGAACCAGCCTCTTCATGCTGCAGAGTATTACCCAACCTTCGGCCCGAGTTGAACAGAACAGTTCTTCTCTTCTTCTTCTTCTTCAGGAGCATAGTCTTCAGTTCTTCTTGGCCTTTAGCTAGACCCATGATTAGTTCTTGAAACTGCGCATTCTGCGCCTGGAGAGCCTTGATTGATGTCTCTGTTGATTCAGATCCGGGATTCATGATGCTGAAATAAACAGCGAAGAACTGTAAGCAACCTGAAAAAGGGGAAAAACCTGCTATGCACATGATGTATGAAATGCGTATGGATTATGTTTTCAAAGACAATCGGGAATCAACTTTGTAAACAAAAAAGGAACACACTTCATTAGATTCAACTTTGTAACTGAAATTATTCAACAAGTTGCCCTTAGGCGTTTACATGAAATGAAATAACTGGAAAGGAAATAAAAACTGTAAAGGCACATTCAGAATTCCTCATTGATCCCATGGTCTCCTCTTCTCAGTACGGATGTAGGCATTCAGAGCTCTCTCATTTTCCAACTGCTTGGTCAGCTTCTGGATCTTTGATTCCTGCTCGTTGAACTTTTCCCGGTAAGAATCCCGTTCTTCTCGCAGTTGCGACCAAGATCTCTTCAATGTCTCATAATCAGTAGGTATCTGAGGAGGAAGGATAGTCGGAGGAACACCATCTTTATCAGGACACTCGAGAATGACGGGTCTGACAGCTTCATACGGCATACCTAACTTCTGAGCACGGATGCGAACCCATTTGTAGTAGGCTTCCATAGGTAAAGAAGTCTTTGGCCCTAGCTCTTGTGGGTCAGCTTTATGAACCTTGTCCCAAGCCTTGATGAACCTACGACGTAGCTCGTCACTATCCACCTGAAACTCGAAACTGATGTGAGGCACCAACATCTCATGGGGGCCTGCTCTTCTTGCTCTTCCAAACTGACGGAGTGCTAGACATGGATTGTAAGAGATCCCTCCTTGAGTACCAATCAGAGGAACATTAGGGTATTCCCCGCATCGATCAATAATAGCTATCTCATCCAAACCTCTGCAAGTCCAAATGATGTCTTTATCGGTGAGAGACATTAACCTGTGAGCCCAACCTCTTCCTTCTTGGTTCTTCAGTACGAACTTAGGGAGGTGCGAAATAAACCACCTCACCAACAAAGGGATACAACACCATAGGGTTCCTCGTCTTCGGGTAGTACGGGCATGAAGTTGTTGCAAGATGTCACCCAAGAGAGTGGGCACTGGATTCTGAGACATAAAGATCCTAATGGAAGTGACATTGATGAAGTTGTCAGGATTAGGAAACAGGACTAACCCATAGATTAGGAGATCCAAGATGTCTTCATATGCCCTAAAGTCCAAGTCATTCCAGAAGCTGTTAGCTTTACCAATCAGAAACTTGGCCAAGAAACCCTTAACTCCGCTCCTAGTTACCCAGTTGTCTGTTACCTCTTGATGGGTCAAAGGAAGAGCTGCAGCAATGTCCTCAAGCCTGAGGGTCTTTTCCCAACCAGTAAAGGGAGTCTGATCCAAGATAGGGATACCAAGCAGATTAGAGAACTCTTCCAGGGTAGGGACCAGCTGGAAGTCTTGAAAGGTGAAGCACTGGTACTGAGGGTCATAGAACTGGGTCAGAACACTCATCAACTGCTGATCCCGTTTTGCAGTGACTAAACTGAGAAGAGAACCATGCCTCTGAATGAAGGAGGTGGTATTTGGAATTCTGCTAACCAACTCATCAAGCAACTCAGGTGAACGAACAAAGTTGAACCGGATAGTATTCCTTCGCACAGGCATCATAATGTCCTACAAAACAGAGCAAAGATGAAACCCTCTTGTCTTTGAAACAGTCAGTTCTTATGCAGGATGCATGCAATGCTCATGATGCTATGATGTTATGATAAAGCATACCACATACAGGTACAAAGGCAAACATGGTAAGGCACACAAGTCACACAAGGCAAGCCCCTAAAGTTTAGGCCAGCATGAGGTCTAGGTACTACCCTCTTTCAGCTTGTTGGTTCATACCTGTCCTAATCAAAAGTAACCGGGTTCTTAGAGGATCCCAATATCATTGACTACCCTCAATCGGTCATAACTCCAGCGTCGCAATCTTTTCTTGCGGCCAGAACCATCACGAGAGTTTAGCCTTGTGATACGGTGGGAGAACTGACTTGAGGTTTGCGTTCGTATTCGCACTTGTGCGGTTAGCAAGAGTCGCCACCGACTTTTTATTTTATCCTAAAGGAAAGGTTAAAAAAGCACAGCAAAAACCTTTTGAGATGTTTTCTTGGGTTCGGGGAGTAGATTATAGAAAGGGAAGGTATTAGCACCCTTTCTATCCATGGTTATCCATGGGCTCTTAGTTACTTGGTTTTTTAGATCACTTGCCTTGTTTTTCGATTGCTTTGAAAAAATGGTGTGTGTGGGTGCTTTTGAAAATGTTTTGGAAAAAGATGCCTTGTCTTAGGCAACTAATGTATTTGACTCGTGTTTGAGTGTTTTACAAAAGTGTGAATCTTTTCGAAAAGATGTTTTCAAATGTTTTTAAGAGTTTGTTTGAAAGTGTTGTGGATTGTGGTTTTTGAAAAGAAGGCAAGTGTTTTTGCAAGTTGGATCTCAAGTAACTAAGAGTTTTGTCTACCCTATTGTACTCAAAGGTTTTTTTTGTCATGTTTTAACCCCTTTTAACAATTTTGTTCCACCATTGAAATTGATGGGCAATCTTGCGTTTAGGAAGTTTATTCGGGACGGGCGCGGGTCATCGTATGGACCATGAATGCAATGGTGCCAAGTGTCTTTGGCAATTTGCTTTGAAGGGGCTATGATCATTCCGTTTAGGCAACACTTTGAGGGGCTTATGATCATTTGATTTGTTTTGCCAAAGATACTCGACGTGCAAGCATGGCCCATTTTGGAAGGCAACATGTGGGATTACCCTAGGGGGTGCAAGTGTGATTGTGTATTGATTACATGTATTTGTCTTGTATTAGGTTATCTAGCGTTTGATTTTATGTACATGCAAACCCTAGGTCTAACCATGACATAATTAAAAACTGTAAATTGCGGAATGTAAATCTACGCTATTACAAAATAGTGTCCGGGAGTGGGGGTATAAATGTACAAGGGGATGAGACTTATAGTACCCAATAATTTACAGCCAAATCGAATGTCGCAATCAAATGTAAATATCGAATGTACAAATATAAGATAAAAATGTGTGTAGGGCAATGTGTTGTGTAAGTGTACAAGTGTATATGTATGTGAATTGTGTATGTGTAATTATGTACAAGTGCGAAGTGTGAAATTGAGCGTATTAGGGTTTGACCTAGAGAAATGTTTTTAAATGAATCTTTGATTTATATGTTGAATTATGTACAAAAGAGAAGAAGTGTTTTGATTAAATGTTAAGTTTTAATTGGAAAATATTTTAGTCCAAATGTTTGTGAGTTTAATATTAGAGAAAATGTGTGTTTAAATTGTTATGTACAAAAAGAATGTTAACTAAAAAAAAGAGTTTAATTTTAATTATGTATGAAAATGTATAATATACAAATGTATTTCAATATGTGTTAAAAAATGTTTTTAAGTTAATTATGTATAAAAAATATTTTGCTGTTATTATATACAAAAGTGTATTAATTAAAAGAAAATGCTTTCAAATTTAATTACATGATATGTACAAAATGAATGTTCTAAAACGTATGTACAAATATCTAATCTAAAAAATGTCTTAACCTTATGATAATAAAAAAAGCATTTTAATTAAGTTAGTATTTTTTCAAGGGATAAAAAATATTGCTTTTATAAAATAAAAAGAATGGTTAGTGTTTTATAAAAAAGAGGAAGTAAGTAAATATTGTTTTTTATAAAATAAAATAATGGTTAGTGTTTAGAAAAAGAAGTAAACATAAAATAAAAGAAAAAGAAAGGGTTAATGTTTAATGGGGTGATTTTCTTGTTGGGCTTTAGAGGAAATGTGAACGGGTTAAGCCCAATGTTTGGATTCTGAACGAAATGAGGGTTAGGCATTGTTTCAGAATGAAAATTAGGGTTTGTGAGGTGACGACGGCGCCATGTTCACTGAGTTCTGCTCATCTTCGTCTTCTACACGAGCTTCTGAGCTACGCCTCTCTGCCTGAGCCACCCCGCTACTGCCTCTCCTCCTCTCACACGGACTAGACAGTCCTCAAATGACGGTTAGTGCATCGTTTCGAAATGGTTTAGGCGTTTTGTTTTTGATTCTTGCATATCATGATTTATGTACTTTGTTCTTCGTATTGGTTGTGTTTGTTTTAACAAGATGATGAGAAGAAAGATGAGGAAGGAAATATACTACATTTGATGTGGAGGAGAGGACGAGGAAGCGCTTGAGGAGGCTCAGTGGCGATTTGGTGACGAGGCTACGCTTTTGATGCTTTCTGGTACTTTCGTTCTTTTACCTTTTGCTTAGGTTTTGATGATGATATGTACTGAGAAACCTTTAATTCCTCACTTCTTTATCCCTTCTTCTGTGCCACTGTGTGTTGATTGTCTTTGAGCATGCGTATGTCTGAGTATTTGCTTGAGATTTGCTTATCTTGAACGTTTTTTCTTGAACAGCTGTTGCCTATGGAAATATTGTTTTCTTCTATGTCCCTGAGTTGCTTCTTTCTTTCTTCTTCTTGAGAGGCTATACGCTTGCTTGTGTGCTTGATGCTATGTGACTTGATTTGGTTCCCCCCATGATGAACTTACAGTTCTGAGGGGCTCGTATTTGTTGCCTATATGCTTGAGTATGTTGTTGGATATGCCTTTCTGTTTGGCCTATGATGAAGTCCCCCTTCTGAGGCCTAAGGTGGGTTTGGGAGATTTGGATCTGTTTGAGGGATTATGCGTTTGATAAATTGTGAGGCCTGCTTGGGTTAGGCCTATGATGAACGTTTTACTGAGGCCTAGAGGGTTGGTGTTGGTCCAGGAAGGTTCATACTTCAGGTTTGATGCTATGCCTTGGTAATGGTTCACTGATGCAACTTTTTATGGTGAGGCTTTTTGATATCTTTTCTATTGAACTGTGTGTTTGGTGATTTATTGACAGGCATGGTAAGGTTTTGATTTTGTTTATCAGGTTTATGTGTTTAGCATGAAGGTTGAGGCAGGATGTTCTGAGCTTATATGACAGGGTATTCTGAGTTTTGGTTATCAGTTTTTGTGGGTGTTTGAAGGTTTGGGACAGTTTGAGGGTTATGACATTGGTTAGATAGAGTTTTTTTGCAACTACTGAGTTGTATATATCTCTTCTCCCTTCACCTTACTTTTGAACTGAGTTTTTATATTTCTTCTCTTCTATCTATTCTACTGTCTGCTGTGAACTGTCTTTATTTTTTGCCTCTGGATCTTGACATTGATGCAGAGTTTTTGAAGTTTGTGGACAGTAGGCAGGTTGTATGCTTGCTTGGCTGTTCAGGTTTGATAGATTTTTTGTTATCTCTTGCTTGACAGGCTTGTAGAGGTTGGTTTGGATATGATAGGATGTTGGTATTTTCAAAAATTTTACTCTCTTCTGCCTGCTTCTTTTTTACTGTCCGCTGAATTGTCTTTTGATTATAGATTTGTATATCTTTCTTTCTTCTCTCCTTCCTACTGTCTATGCCTAACCCTGCCTATGCTTTATCTCTCTTTTTTCTCTCTTAAAGTACAGTCTAAGAATTTTATAATGTTTATTCTTGTACTTTTCTGAAGGGGCTAACTATGGGAAATGATGAATTAAGATGTTTAGCTTGCATAATACATCTTGCATCTCCTTTATCTCTCTTTTGACAGTTTGGATAGATTTTCTGCTTTGACAGTACATTCCCTTTTTGCTTTTCTTTGATATCTTTGGCATTGGACTTTCAGTTTAGTTTTGAATGGGAAGTTTTGCAATTTAGTTTGAATTGGAAGCTGAGGTTCTATGCAGTCTTGAATTTGTAACTTATGCATTTTTTGACATTTGCATTTCATGAAATAAAAATAATCTTCCCTCTCTGTGAACCGGGAGAAATCCCGTGATTTGCAGAGAGGGTCAACTGATCCCAGTCAGTGGCCCCTAATGATGAGCAACTTTTTATCTGTCTTTTTTTTTTTTTAAATGCCTTCTGACTTTTCTTGTTTCTTTTTGCAGATGAAAAACGGAATACCGGAGCGGAATGAAGAACGGAGAATATTAGAAAATAGGATAGTTTTTTTCATTCTATGTAATATTTTAAATTAAATGTACATTATTGTCTGTAATAAACAACAATTTGTACAAATAATTCAAATATCAATAAAAGTTTAAATTATCCAATTAATTCTAATTTCTTTATTGTTTATTTATTTATTTAAAATTCTTAGAATTAAACAATTGAAAAATAAATTCAATCATTTAATTTCAGAATAATAAATAACTTAAATAAAACAACATTGATCAATTAAACCCGTCTTATTCAACATCCAAAGCAAACCAGCAATTAACTCAAATGGACTGATCAAACGCAAAAGCACTGTGAATTCAAAACTGCATCTTGCATCTGACTGGCCCAATCAAAACGTACTGAATTCAAAACCACTGTCTCTTTTGCTGATTAAACCAAAATAACGCGAATTTTAATCCGAATCTTGAAATAAACCGCAAAGTGCTGTGGAATTCAAATTCTTCTGAGAACATGCCCATAAAACCCTAATTCTGCTTGACTGTCAAGAAAAGTCCGTTTGTCCGATTCTTGAGCCAGCTTGAAAAGTCAGGAAATGTTTGAAGCTGAGATTTCTTGTGGAAAAGCGCGAGGGCAAATTTTGGGGTACAACAGTTGCCCCTGTTCAATCTTCTTTGACCTGAAGAGTTAGATTGGCAAGTTTGCCTTTCGCGACTTGAAGGTAAAAGGAGATTGGACACTAATGTGCCCAGAAAATTTGCGCTCGTCGATGTGACGGTGGAGGTGAATGGAATTAAAGATGCCATTTGGTGATGGGCTTAAAGATGCCATCTGGTGCGAGAGAATTTGTCGGGGGATGGGCTTAGAGATGCCATCTGAGAATGGGCTTACAGATGCCATCTGGTGCCTGCTGGTAGGAGGATGGGCTTATAGATGCCATATAGTGATGTTGAACTGTAGGTCAATGGTGAGTGGACAAGTGTCAGAAGGGCATCCCTGTTTTGGAATATCTCTGAATTGGGGTCCGAACAGGCAACAGATTGATGTCCGTGTCTGGAGGATCTGTAAACTATTTGAGATTGAATAAGCCATAGAGCAGCATCCGTTGTTGGGACACGTCCGTAAACTATTTTCAAAAATTTGAGAAGAGTCTGAATCAGTCGGTAGATTGACCTCCGTTGTAGGGAAGAATCCGTAAACTGTTTTCAAAAGTTGTGAAGAGCCTGAACAAATCGGTAGATTGACATCCGTTGTAGGAAAGAATCCGTAAACTTGTTTCAGAAGTTGAGAAGTAGAAGAGGAACCGGTGTAAAGTTTCTGCTGATGCGTCTGAATGAATCTGGAATAAGTATCAGAAAGTTGCCGTGTCCGGGTCACATCTGAACTATTTTTGGATGAATCTCAGGAGATGATCTGTGTCTGTCGACTGATCTTACCTGAAAAGGCAAAGGGTTAGTTGTATGCAATGTTATGATGCATGATGCAATGTATGTGACATCAATATTTATGAATGTGATGAACGCGCATGTAAGCTGATGAGCTAATTTTGCCAAGGATACATGATTCCGAGATGGCTGAAGATAAAAGCGTCTTGACTGCTGTCGGGGAAAATAAATTCTTGGCTGTCGCTGGGGAAGAGAATTCCTGATGACCTCTACTGGGGAGTCCCAAACTAGTGGACTCATGCCGGGGAGACCAGATTGAGGGTCTTCGGTTTGATGGGAAATAACTCTGGAGACTTCACTGGGGAACTCAAGATATGCCTCCTCAAAACTCTGTGGGGAGAAAGTTTGAAAGTCTGACTCCGCTGGGGATTGAAGGAACCCCGCTGGGGATAGGGAGAATTTTGGCGAGTGCGATCTTCCGTGGTTGTTAGCTTTGAGAAGAATCTGAACAAGCGATAGGTTAACATCCGTTTACTTGGAGAAACCGTGAACTGTTTTCAGAAATCTTGAGGTTGAATCAGCAATAGAACAACATCCGTTGTTGGGAAGCGTCCGTAAACTAAATTCAAAGGTTGCATCTGAACAAGTTGATAGATTAACATCCGTTGTTGGGATGAATCCATGAACTGTTTTCAGAAGTCTTGATAAGAATCTGAACAAGTCGGTAGATTGGCGTCCGTTGTTGGGAAGAATCCGTAAACTGTTTCAGAAGTCTTGAAGGGGAACCGGTGTAGGGCTCCCTGATGATGAGCTTGTGTAAAACTGCATCGGGTTTTGAACACTTTTGACATTCGAATGCCCCAAGTGGTGATGTAGATAAATTCTTGGCTTATTACAGGTGTCGATCTACAATCGATTGTTCACAGATGTTTCCTGGGTTGTTGCAGGTGTCGATCTACAATCGATTATTCACAGATGTTTCCTGGGTTGTTGCAGGTGTTGATCTGGAATTCTTCAGACATGCCCTGGCTGGATACAGGAGTCGAATCTGGAAAGGTGATAGTTGATAGATATGCCCTGGCAGGATACAGGAGTCGAATCTTCAAACTCTTCAGACGTGCCCTGGCTAGATACAGGAATCGAGTCTGGAAATGTGGTCAACAGATATGCCCTGGCTGGATACAGGAGTCGAATCTGGAAATAGTCGTCAACAGATATGCCCTGGCTGGATACAGGAGTCGAGTCTGGAAATGTGGTCAACAGATATTCCCTGGCTGGATACAGGAGTCGAATCTGGAAATAGTCGTCAACAGATATGCCCTGGCTGGATACAGGAATCGAATCCTCGAACTCTTCAGACGTGCCCTGGCTAGATACAGGAGTCGAGTCTGGAAATGTGGTCAACAGATATGCCCTGGCTGGATACAGGAGTCGAATCTGGAAATAGTCGTCAACAGATATGCCCTGGCTGGATACAGGAATCGAATCCTCGAACTCTTCAGACGTGCCCTGGCTAGATACAGGAGTCGAGTCTGGAAATGTGGTCAACAGATATGCCCTGGCTGGATACAGGAGTCGAATCTGGAAATAGTCGTCAACAGATATGCCCTGGCTGGATACAGGAATCGAATCCTCGAACTCTTCAGACGTGCCCTGGCTAGATACAGGAGTCGAGTCTGGAAATGTGGTCGACAGATATGCCCTGGCTGGATACAGGAGTCGAATCTGGAAATAGTCGTCAACAGATATGCCCTGGCTGGATACAGGAATCGAATCCTCGAACTCTTCAGACGTTCCCTGGCTAGATACAGGAGTCGAGTCTGGAAATGTTGTAGTTGATTTGTTGAACACTTTTGACATTCGAATGCCCCAAGTGGTGATGAAGGAATCTTGAATCAGATTACCCTGCATATTGAGAGATTTCTTGAAATCTTGACTGGACTGCCCCAGGTTAACTGTACTTTGAAAGATCTGTTGGACCTTGACTGGATTGCCCCAGGTTAATTGAATTGTGCTATGTCATGCCCCTTGTTGATAGGAGATTTGATGGAAGTGTTATCCTCTTGAAGTGATTTTGACTTACTGAGAGAGTTTTCGTTCCTCCGAACATTCGCTGTATGAATTTCTTCGCTGTCAAACAAAAGGGTCAAATGCAGACAGTGATATTCGAATAATGCAAAGTTTATGTTTGTCTTTGAAATTTTGAAAAATGCGTTTTTAGCAGAAAACTTTTCATAAGACAAGTTAACACGAGATTTAGAGCAAAGCCCTACAGGAGTCAGGATACCTTTCGTAACAGTATGCTTTCGAACTAACCCATGCTTCAATTAGGACTTTTGGAGGGTTGTAACGTGGCCTGGTTCACGGTTTAAGAAACAAAGGATAAAGGCTCAAAGTATATTTGTACCCACCCGCTCTTCGTGATGTTCTTCAACCTAAGCTCAGTTAACCGTGCGCCGCACTCTGTTTTGAGTTTGGAATGACTTTTGGGCGATGGTTCACCAGTTTGAATTTTCGGGAGACAGTCATCATCTCCTTTTTCTTTTTCAACACTTTTCATGTTGTTGAGGGTTTTGTAATGACCTCACTATTTTGATTTTGATTTGTTATCCCTAACTTTTGCCTGACTGTTACCGTTTCCGGGATTACTGTCAGCGGGATGCCCCAGCTTTCTTAAGCCTCCTTTATAGGTTTTGGCTCAGTGGGCTTTTCTCTTTTGAGAGATTGACTGTCTATGTGATAGGGAACCACCCTTGTCTTTTGATTCCGAAGGAATGCTTTCTCTTGTCATTCGTCGTTCGTTGTATTACGAACTGAGAGTTTGCGACTTCAATGCGCATTCTCTTTTGAATTAATTGAGATACTACCCTGCCCCAGGTTTATATCAAAGGTTTTGATCGTTTAGAACAGGAAACTCCTACTTCTTTGGCTCGAAGGGGTTGACTAGGGATTAACTTCCTTATAACTCCAGTGTTTGGGAATTGAAAGAAATGCCTGTACATCATCAGCAAAGTCTGTTCAAAAGCATACTGTATAAGATCACGGTATTGTTTCGTCATCCTCCCTCTAAAGGCTTGCAGCTTTTTATCAAGAGTCAAATATCATAAAGAAAAGCATAAAGGTAGTGAAACGAATGGATGAATTCAAGACAAACATATGCAATGCATTAATGAAAACAGGGTTTAACACCAACAGATAATTGTTTGACAGCAAAAGAAATTACAACTTTGAAAAATTCAAAAAGGAGCAAAAGTCTTTCAAGTTCGAGCCTCGTCACTTCAAGCGGAGAACCCTTTAACGGAAGATCTTCATCTCGCCGTCTGGCATGAATTCCAGCACCCCAATGTCAATCAGATCTTGAATCTTGTTCTTCAAGGCCCAACAGTCGTTGGTACTGTGCCCCGGGCTGCAGGAGTGGTAAACACAAAATTCGTCGGGATTAAAGCGAGGAGAGGAGATATTGAGCTTCTGAGGAGGGTCCTTTACGGTGAGTAAATTGACCTCCAACAGGCGCTTCAGTATGAAGAATGATGGTATTTCAGTCTCCGTAAACTGTCTTCCCGGCTTTTCTTGTTTACGCCGATTGCCCCGTTGACGCTGGCGAGGTTGTTGATGGGTTTGTGACCCTGAAGCTAGCAGAGGAGCTTTCCCCTTGTCTTCTTGAGTGGATGGAGGCTGAGCGGTGACTTGCTCTTCGACCTCAGATGTTTGCCCCAGTTGGTTGTTTGGAAGCAGTTGGCGGACCAGAACTCTGAGTTCCTCTTGTCTTTGAGATAGGTCTTGGATGAGAGCCATCTGGCCCACCAACTGTCCCATCATTTGAGTCCTCAGTGTTGTCAGATCAAACTGCAGCTCCGCAATCTGATCACTTCTGGCATTGTTGGAACTCCCCAAGTCTTTGGTGAGGAGAGCTTTCATCTCTTCTTGCCCCAGAGACAAGTTCAGGAACATCTCCTGCAGTTGAGCAGTTTGGTCTTGGATGTCTTTGACAGACCGTTCTAGAGCCATCTCTTGCTGAAATAAACAGCAGGAGAGTAAGGAAACCTGAAAAATGAAAGATTGTCAAAATGAAATGCATGATATGTGGATGCATGCTTTCAAGGATCTCTTGGGGTAAACACAAGAGAAATGTTAGAGGTTGAACTCTGCTCTTGGATTGGAGATCTCTGCACCGGTGAACGTCCTTCCACGAGAATCAAGCTCACCATGTCGAGTGGGTCATAGCCACTGATTCAAGTTGTTGCACTTGATCTTTGATTGGAGAACTTTGTATCGGTGGATGTCTTTCCACTAGAATCAAGCTCACCATGTCGAGTGGGTCATAGCCACTGATTCAAGTTGCTGTACTTGAACTTTTGGTTGGAGAACTTTGTATTGGCGGATGTCTTTCCACTAGAATCAAGCTCACCATGTCGAGTGGGTCATAGCCACTGATTCAAGTTGCTGTACTTGAACTTTTGGTTGGAGAACTTTGTATTGGCGGATGTCTTTCCACGAGAATCAAGCTCACCATGTCGAGTGGGTCATAGCCACTGATTCAAGTTGTTGTACTTGAATTTTGACTGGATTGGTTAGAGGAAAACCTCTTGCCCCTTGATAGATGTCTGGTTCAACGTAACCCTGCATCAAAAGAACCCTCGAGATCCTTGAAATGGTTATTGAAAATGCTAAAATGCTATGGTATGATGTTATGATGTTATGTTCATGTATGCACAAGCAAGTAAGTGTATATACAGGAAAACAATATTCACACAAAGCACACAAGGCCTTAGGTTTAGGCTTGCATGAGGTCTGGGTATTACCCTCTTTCAATTTGTTGGTTAAAACCTGTCCTATCAAAAGTAACCGGGTTCTAGAGGTCCCAATATCACTGGATTGCTTTCATTGTTCATCGTTTCGATTTAGCCACTGAACTGGCGACCGAAATATCCCAGGAAAGCAACCCTCAACTGAGTGTAGTATCGAGTATCAACCGACTTCGGAGTACACCAAAGTAGTCATCTCACTACCCTAAAGAGGCCAAGATGGTCAATTAAGGTTCTAAGGTCAGTTGATGCTTCGCGACACCACGCGGCGGCCCCGTACTCTCCTTGACTGAACTCAAGGGTTACCGGTACACACCAAAGTGCCACATCAACGTAGCAGACTGCTTCAAACATGTCGGTATACCCCGCACAGTTCCCTCACAGCCTTGTTGCTACCTAAAAGGGTTTCCCCAGATCCGGGTTAGGATCTATAAAACTCCGATACAAAGCCCACAAATGTAAAGCAAACAAAGCAATCAATTAAAAGTAAAGGTGATCTAAACCCTAAGGTAACCCCACTTTTAAGAATCTCCCCAGCAGAGTCGCCAGTTCTGTGATACGGTGGGAGAACTGACTTGAGGTTTGCGTTCGTATTCGCACTTGTGCGGTTAGCAAGAGTCGCCACCGACTTTTTATTTTATCCTAAAGGAAAGGTTAAAAAAGCACAGCAAAAACCTTTTGAGATGTTTTCTTGGGTTCGGGGAGTAGATTATAGAAAGGGAAGGTATTAGCACCCTTTCTATCCATGGTTATCCATGGGCTCTTAGTTACTTGGTTTTTTAGATCACTTGCCTTGTTTTTCGATTGCTTTGAAAAAATGGTGTGTGTGGGTGCTTTTGAAAATGTTTTGGAAAAAGATGCCTTGTCTTAGGCAACTAATGTATTTGACTCGTGTTTGAGTGTTTTACAAAAGTGTGAATCTTTTCGAAAAGATGTTTTCAAATGTTTTTAAGAGTTTGTTTGAAAGTGTTGTGGATTGTGGTTTTTGAAAAGAAGGCAAGTGTTTTTGCAAGTTGGATCTCAAGTAACTAAGAGTTTTGTCTACCCTATTGTACTCAAAGGTTTTTTTTGTCATGTTTTAACCCCTTTTAACAATTTTGTTCCACCATTGAAATTGATGGGCAATCTTGCGTTTAGGAAGTTTATTCGGGACGGGCGCGGGTCATCGTATGGACCATGAATGCAATGGTGCCAAGTGTCTTTGGCAATTTGCTTTGAAGGGGCTATGATCATTCCGTTTAGGAAACACTTTGAGGGGCTTATGATCATTTGATTTGTTTTGCCAAAGATACTCGACGTGCAAGCATGGCCCATTTTGGAAGGCAACATGTGGGATTACCCTAGGGGGTGCAAGTGTGATTGTGTATTGATTACATGTATTTGTCTTGTATTAGGTTATCTAGCGTTTGATTTTATGTACATGCAAACCCTAGGTCTAACCATGACATAATTAAAAACTGTAAATTGCGGAATGTAAATCTATGCTATTACAAAATAGTGTCCGGGAGTGGGGGTATAAATGTACAAGGGGATGAGACTTATAGTACCCAATAATTTACAGCCAAATCGAATGTCGCAATCAAATGTAAATATCGAATGTACAAATATAAGATAAAAATGTGTGTAGGGCAATGTGTTGTGTAAGTGTACAAGTGTATATGTATGTGAATTGTGTATGTGTAATTATGTACAAGTGCGAAGTGTGAAATTGAGCGTATTAGGGTTTGACCTAGAGAAATGTTTTTAAATGAATCTTTGATTTATATGTTGAATTATGTACAAAAGAGAAGAAGTGTTTTGATTAAATGTTAAGTTTTAATTGGAAAATATTTTAGTCCAAATGTTTGTGAGTTTAATATTAGAGAAAATGTGTGTTTAAATTGTTATGTACAAAAAGAATGTTAACTAAAAAAAAGAGTTTAATTTTAATTATGTATGAAAATGTATAATATACAAATGTATTTCAATATGTGTTAAAAAATGTTTTTAAGTTAATTATGTATAAAAAATATTTTGCTGTTATTATATACAAAAGTGTATTAATTAAAAGAAAATGCTTTCAAATTTAATTACATGATATGTACAAAATGAATGTTCTAAAACGTATGTACAAATATCTAATCTAAAAAATGTCTTAACCTTATGATAATAAAAAAAGCATTTTAATTAAGTTAGTATTTTTTCAAGGGATAAAAAATATTGCTTTTATAAAATAAAAAGAATGGTTAGTGTTTTATAAAAAAGAGGAAGTAAGTAAATATTGTTTTTTATAAAATAAAATAATGGTTAGTGTTTAGAAAAAGAAGTAAACATAAAATAAAAGAAAAAGAAAGGGTTAATGTTTAATGGGGTGATTTTCTTGTTGGGCTTTAGAGGAAATGTGAACGGGTTAAGCCCAATGTTTGGATTCTGAACGAAATGAGGGTTAGGCATTGTTTCAGAACGAAAATTAGGGTTTGTGAGGTGACGACGGCGCCATGTTCACTGAGTTCTGCTCATCTTCGTCTTCTACACGAGCTTCTGAGCTACGCCTCTCTGCCTGAGCCACCCCGCTACCGCCTCTCCTCCTCTCACACGGACTAGACAGTCCTCAAATGACGGTTAGTGCATCGTTTCGAAATGGTTTAGGCGTTTTGTTTTTGATTCTTGCATATCATGATTTATGTACTTTGTTCTTCGTATTGGTTGTGTTTGTTTTAACAAGATGATGAGAAGAAAGATGAGGAAGGAAATATACTACATTTGATGTGGAGGAGAGGACGAGGAAGCGCTTGAGGAGGCTCAGTGGCGATTTGGTGACGAGGCTACGCTTTTGATGCTTTCTGGTACTTTCGTTCTTTTACCTTTTGCTTAGGTTTTGATGATGATATGTACTGAGAAACCTTTAATTCCTCACTTCTTTATCCCTTCTTCTGTGCCACTGTGTGTTGATTGTCTTTGAGCATGCGTATGTCTGAGTATTTGCTTGAGATTTGCTTATCTTGAACGTTTTTTCTTGAACAGCTGTTGCCTATGGAAATATTGTTTTCTTCTATGTCCCTGAGTTGCTTCTTTCTTTCTTCTTCTTGAGAGGCTATACGCTTGCTTGTGTGCTTGATGCTATGTGACTTGATTTGGTTCCCCCCATGATGAACTTACAGTTCTGAGGGGCTCGTATTTGTTGCCTATATGCTTGAGTATGTTGTTGGATATGCCTTTCTGTTTGGCCTATGATGAAGTCCCCCTTCTGAGGCCTAAGGTGGGTTTGGGAGATTTGGATCTGTTTGAGGGATTATGCGTTTGATAAATTGTGAGGCCTGCTTGGGTTAGGCCTATGATGAACGTTTTACTGAGGCCTAGAGGGTTGGTGTTGGTCCAGGAAGGTTCATACTTCAGGTTTGATGCTATGCCTTGGTAATGGTTCACTGATGCAACTTTTTATGGTGAGGCTTTTTGATATCTTTTCTATTGAACTGTGTGTTTGGTGATTTATTGACAGGCATGGTAAGGTTTTGATTTTGTTTATCAGGTTTGTGTGTTTAGCATGAAGGTTGAGGCAGGATGTTCTGAGCTTATATGACAGGGTATTCTGAGTTTTGGTTATCAGTTTTTGTGGGTGTTTGAAGGTTTGGGACAGTTTGAGGGTTATGACATTGGTTAGATAGAGTTTTTTTGCAACTACTGAGTTGTATATATCTCTTCTCCCTTCACCTTACTTTTGAACTGAGTTTTTATATTTCTTCTCTTCTATCTATTCTACTGTCTGCTGTGAACTGTCTTTATTTTTTGCCTCTGGATCTTGACATTGATGCAGAGTTTTTGAAGTTTGTGGACAGTAGGCAGGTTGTATGCTTGCTTGGCTGTTCAGGTTTGATAGATTTTTTGTTATCTCTTGCTTGACAGGCTTGTAGAGGTTGGTTTGGATATGATAGGATGTTGGTATTTTCAAAATTTTTACTCTCTTCTGCCTGCTTCTTTTTTACTGTCCGCTGAATTGTCTTTTGATTATAGATTTGTATATCTTTCTTTCTTCTCTCCTTCCTACTGTCTATGCCTAACCCTGCCTATGCTTTATCTCTCTTTTTTCTCTCTTAAAGTACAGTCTAAGAATTTTATAATGTTTATTCTTGTACTTTTCTGAAGGGGCTAACTATGGGAAATGATGAATTAAGATGTTTAGCTTGCATAATACATCTTGCATCTCCTTTATCTCTCTTTTGACAGTTTGGATAGATTTTCTGCTTTGACAGTACATTCCCTTTTTGCTTTTCTTTGATATCTTTGGCATTGGACTTTCAGTTTAGTTTTGAATGGGAAGTTTTGCAATTTAGTTTGAATTGGAAGCTGAGGTTCTATGCAGTCTTGAATTTGTAACTTATGCATTTTTTGACATTTGCATTTCATGAAATAAAAATAATCTTCCCTCTCTGTGAACCGGGAGAAATCCCGTGATTTGCAGAGAGGGTCAACTGATCCCAGTCAGTGGCCCCTAATGATGAGCAACTTTTTATCTGTCTTTTTTTTTTTTTTTTAAATGCCTTCTGACTTTTCTTGTTTCTTTTTGCAGATGAAAAACGGAATACCGGAGCGGAATGAAGAACGAAGAATATTAGAAAATAGGATAGTTTTTTTCATTCTATGTAATATTTTAAATTAAATGTACATTATTGTCTGTAATAAACAACAATTTGTACAAATAATTCAAATATCAATAAAAGTTTAAATTATCCAATTAATTCTAATTTCTTTATTGTTTATTTATTTATTTAAAATTCTTAGAATTAAACAATTGAAAAATAAATTCAATCATTTAATTTCAGAATAATAAATAACTTAAATAAAACAACATTGATCAATTAAACCCGTCTTATTCAACATCCAAAGCAAAGCAGCAATTAACTCAAATGGACTGATCAAACGCAAAAGCACTGTGAATTCAAAACTGCATCTTGCATCTGACTGGCCCAATCAAAACGTACTGAATTCAAAACCACTGTCTCTTTTGCTGATTAAACCAAAATAACGCGAATTTTAATCCGAATCTTGAAATAAACCGCAAAGTGCTGTGGAATTCAAATTCTTCTGAGAACATGCCCATAAAACCCTAATTCTGCTTGACTGTCAAGAAAAGTCCGTTTGTCCGATTCTTGAGCCAGCTTGAAAAGTCAGGAAATGTTTGAAGCTGAGATTTCTTGTGGAAAAGCGCGAGGGCAAATTTTGGGGTACAACAAGCCTCAATGGGCGTAGCATACTGCTACTGTTCTAAAGGCCAAGTTGTGTCAATTAAGGTTCTAAGGTTGTTGGTGCTTAATGACTCCTTAGAAGACCCATATTCTCCTCGTTGCGACACAAGGGATATCGGTACAGACTAAGGTGCCACACCAACGTAGCCACTGCTTCACCTGTGTCGGTCTACGCCGGACAGGTCCCTCACAGCTTATGCTACCTAAACAGGGTATCCCCAGATCCGGGTTAGGATCTATGTATCTCCGATGCAACCCACAATAGTAAAGCAAGCAGAACAATACAAGTGAAAACACAGTTATGACCTAGCCCTAAGGTACACCTCACTTTAAGATTCCTCCCCAGCAGAGTCGCCAGTTCTGTGATCGGTGGATCTGGAACTGACTGTTTAACGCTGGTTCGCGAAATGTCGCGGAAGCAAGAGTCGCCACCGTCTTTTATTTTCTCCAAATGGAAAGGACAAAAGCACAGAAAAATTCCTTAAAGAGATATTGCTCTCGGTTCGGGAGGTAGGTTATAGAAAGGGAAGGTGTTAGCACCCTTTCTATCCATGGTTATCCATGGGCTCTTAGATACTTGCTCAATGTGTTTTCAAAATTGTTTGTTTGCTTTTCAATGTGGGTTTAAAAAGTTTATGTTGAAAAGTTTCAGATCGACTCATACGTCAGAGTGTTTGAAAAGTTTGCTTTGAAAGCTTTTGAAAATGTGTTGGTGAAAAGATGTTTTGATTTGTTTGAAATTAGAGCAAGTATCCTTGAGAACCTACCTACCCTAAGGAATTCGTCTGTGTAAGAGTCCTTTAAAGTAGTGCCATCCCACCATTGAGAGGTAGGTAGCACCACCGTTGGAGGTGTTCGGGTCAATTCGATGCTCGGGACGTGGTGATCACCAGAGCAATAGGAAGACACCTTAGAAGCTACCCTCATGCCAGGTTCCCGGATCATGAGGACTTACTAAGACGTCCTCTACTCGACGATCACCTTTCGAAAGGCAACAGTGAGGCGTACCCTAGGGGTGGTGTGTGCGAATCGTGTGTCATGTTTCAGTTATTTGTCTTGTCATGTTTATTTGTGATCTACGCTTGATTTTAATTAGGGCCATTCATTCTTGCATGCATATTTAACAGTTATAAAGTTTGCGAAAAATAAATCTAAGGCTATTACAAATGGCGCGGGTCCACATCGCCAAAATTAAACCGGACCCGATTTAGCGGAAAATAAATAAAGCGATAAATAAAAGTGCGAGAAATTTAAATTACAATGCTTTGGGAGAGATACAAAATTATAATAAGCAATATAAAATAAATGCACAAAATAAATTAAAACAATGGGCGTTGGACCCTTTTACAAAAATATTTAAAGTTAATGAATTAATTAAGGAGGAATTAAAATTAAAGATTTAAAAGGAATGTTTTTGGTATTTTTGCATTTTTTAGATTAAATAAGAAAAAGGATTAATCATAATTAAAGTAAAATGTCCAAACCCTAATGCTAACATTTTTTAAGTTTATTGGGAAAGAATTAAATTAAAACCTAAATTAAACCCTAAATTATTTATGTACAATTTTTAATTTATGAAAATAAATAACCAATATTATTATTCTGAAAAAAGGGAAAAATTAAAAAGAAAATAAAAAGTTATTAAACCTAAACTCTATTTTTTTTGAATTTTAGTTATTAAAAAGAATTGAATTTGTAACCTAATTAAAACTAAATAATTACAAGCATTTATTTATGAAAATAATAAAATAAAAATTATATTTTTTGGCCTTTTCTGATTTTTTATGATGTTTTTGCATTTTGATTAAAAATTAAATAAAACAAATAATTAAAATAAACATAACAATTAAAATAATAAATAAAGATATAAGAAAAATAAATAAATTTGGCAAACCAGGGTGGGGTGTAGCCCCAAATTAGGAGGTAAGGCCTTAGCATTTCAGGCCCATTAAGCTTGAATCCATTGACTTTTTGAATCCTGTATGGCACGTTGACTGGAGTTTATTGCGCTCCTGGGATCCATGCCTTTGATTTGGTCGTCTGGGACACGTGTGTGGCTTGATGAGGAGAGAATATGGTGTACCTGGATGTTAGCGTAGCATAGGATTTTACATTGAAAAATAACATTGAACTTTTGCCAGACCTGGGACTTGAACCCAGGTCTTTGATGTTATATGCATCACGTGTTACCACTGAGCCACTGAATGTTAATTAATATATTATGGTAAACAAATAATGAAAAAGCAAAACCAACGCATAGTAATTAAAAACGCGCGCAATTCAAACTAGCGAACCACCGGCTGACAACACATCGTCTCTTTCGTTTTCCTGAAACATGAAGAACGAAGGCAACGGTTTTTTGATCGTTGTTTTAGAGGCCTTTTGGGGAAATAGCGAATAGCACTATAGTGCATATAAATTGATCGCGAGGCTTGAGTTTGCTTCGTCTTGACCTGACGAATTCACCTGTACCAGTTTGGTGACCTAATTTTACGCCTTGCACAAAGCCCCAATTTTGGAACCTTGGAACCCTAGAATCTGTCAATGGTGGAATCTTATACACAGCGAAATAATGCAATTAAACATAGTGGTTAGCTTGCAAACTTCATTATGAGCATGAATACATGAATAAAAATGAAAAAAGATGCTTAAATTATGCTATACGATTTCAAAAGTTTTGCTTTACAGTTTGAGTTCTTGATGCCAATTCCTGGAGCTTTTGTGGTTGATATTGATTGGAATACGATCAGTGAATCACGAGCAAGCTTTTGGTATAAGAATTAGGGCTTAAAACCACTTGTAACCTTGAAATCAGTTTTGAGTTTTTATGGAAAATTTTCAATATGCAATAGCTTGTTTGGGCGCAGCTTTGTGTCTAGAGGCATTAGGTTTCTCATCTTGAATATGTATAGAACAATTTAGGTCAAGAAAACTAGACAAAATCCATTGCATTGATGATTTCACATATTTGATTTCTTCATATCTTTTCCAAATCTTTTCCATGTGCATTTTGTGTTCAATCAGCTCAAATCACACCAAAACTTGCCTAATTAAGATGTGCACGAAATCTTGAGTCTAGAAGGTGCATAAAAAGATTTTTTAGGTCAAGCTTTATATTTTTCATGTATTAAAATAATTTAAATGAATTAATATTAATATAAATTCAAATAAATAATTAAAAAATGAGAAAATACTTCCCTTTGGGCCTAATGGTCGTGCATAGGCTTGGCATGAAGAAACTTGGAAGAAAAATGGGCCCATTAGCATTTTTAGGTCATTTGAACCATTGTTGACTTTTCAAAATTCCCAAAAATTTCCCAACTTCCACAAGGCACAACTTGCTCAATTTTTAAGCTTTTCACATGTTCTTGGACATTTTGGAAAGGTCTTTGAGTCCTTTAACCAATGCCTTTTGTCCCATGTAATTTTGATTTACCAATCTCAAGTTATGGCCTTTGACTTAAAGTCCCTTTTTGTTGACTTTTGAAAATGACCTATAATGTTGAAATTGATAACTTTTTGTGAGAGCATTTCTTGGACTCGGAATATGAAGATGAGTTGTAGGAAATGTCTTTCTCTTCAAAATGAGCTTTGGATGGAATTTTTCTGATAATCCATGTGAAAGTTATGCCCTGGTCAATTTCAGTTGACTTTTTCAGCTGTCCAAATATAGCAACTTTTGCATCTTTGATGATTTCTGAGCCAAATTTTGAGAATCATGATCAAGCATTGATCAAATGATGTTTGTGGCTTCAAAATGATATGTTGACCAAAAATTTGAACTTTTGACTGTCAAATGACCATTTTGCCCCTACAGTTGACTGTAGTGCAATCTAGGGTTTTGACTGTGCAATTTTGAGCTGAATGCCTTGACACTTGACATGAGGATACTTGACCATCTTTGTAGGCAGATGGGACTTGATTGGGCCTTTGAAAACTTCCTTTTCTTGATCAGGATCCAAACCCTAGTTTTGACTGTATAGGAGACAGTTGAGCTGCACAACCCTTGGGGAATTTTGTGACCTTGACTTGACAAATCTTGGAGAATATGGGAGGGAAAATTTTGGGGTACAACACATGGTTATCCATGGGCTCTTAGTTACTTGTTTTAGATCACTTTCCTTTGCTTTTCAATTGTTTGAAATGGTGCTTTGTGTATGTGGTTTTGAAAATGTTTTGAAAAAGATGCCTTGTCTAAGCAACCTTTGTAATGATTCTTGTTTGAATATATACAAAGGTGTGAGTCTTTTTTAAAAGATAATTCAATGTTTTGAAAGTTTTTTTGAAGTTGTGTTGTGGAATGTGTTTTGAAAAATGGCAAGGATGTTTTGCAAGCTTTTTGTGATCAAGTAACTAAGAGTTGGTCTACCCTATTTTACTCAAAGATTTTCTTGTGTTTTAACCCTTTTAACAGTGTTGTTTCACCATTGTATTTGGTGAACAACCTTGTGTTAGGATGTTGAACGGGACAGGCGCGGGTCATCGTATACAATCATTGAAGGCAACTTGTGAGACGCTCTAGCAATTTTGTAAGGGAAGAGATCATTTTATCGAAGGCAACATCGAGGGTCATCGAGGGACTACGATCTTTGTTCATCGAAGGGACATTTGCTAGAGTGTCTCATACTCGAGGGACATGATTGAATTTTCCGAGGCAATAAGCGAGATTACCCTAAGGGTGCATGTGTGCAAAGTGTGTTTTATTACATGCATTTAGTCTTTGATTAGAGGTTGTCTACTTGTTGGTTTTATCTTGCCATACACACCTAGTTACTAGCATCTGTACAAAAGTAATAAAAAGTGCAAAAAATAAATCCTACACTATTACAACCATATTGAAGTGAATAGAAATGTAAAGGAAAAAATAATATAAAAAGAAGTAAAAAAGAGTGTCTTTCGATTGGTGGGAAGCAGCCTTCGACTTGAATTTTGTTGGCCTCCTTCGATTGGGGCTGACAACAGCAAAGTCACGTCTTTTGATTGGGCCTTGGCAGGGGCGAGGTCCTGTCCTTCGATTGGGCAATGGCAGCAGCAATTTGTATCCTTCGACTAGGGCCTGGAAGTAGCACGTTGTATCCTTCAATTGGGTTAGAGTTAGTGGGGGAGTGCCTTTCGTCTCTGCATGGAAACTAGTGTATGGCGAAGCCTTCTGGTTCTGCCTTGTTGACTTGTTGCCTTCTTCGACTGGAGATTGAAAGCGGTGAGGGAATGCCTTTCGACTGAGCCTGGAATCAGTGAAGGCATGCTTTTCGCCTGGGCCTAGAAGTCAACATGGTTTTCCTCCTGGTTGTCTCTTTCGTTTGACCTGGAGAAAAAGGGTAGAAGCCAGAAGCTTCGTTTCCTATTTCTTGTTTCCTGTTTCTTTCATTTAAAGCATTAAATGGAAACATGGCCTGAGGCCATGCTAGTATTTGTCTTTCAAACAGTTTAATATTTAAAGCTAGTTCAGGTAAACAGAAAGCAAAACAAAAGGGTTAACTTTAAAAAACATGTTAAAAGGGTGGAAACGAAAGGAACAATGGTATATACATGCTTGAAACGAACGAAAAGATTATTTACATGTTATGCCATGAAATGAAAGGTTCAAGGGTAAGAGTGACTTACCTTGATGGAGGATTTGAATGAGTGTGGGACCTTGAGTGGAGGCCCAGGGTTCTGGATTTGAAAGAGGAGGCCAACAGTTGTGTTTGGAATGCTGGATTCGAAGGAAGGAAAGAAACAAGTCTTGTGTTTCTTTCCAAACTGGATTCGAAGGATACTGAAGAGTATTTGTTCTTCAGAATCGAAGGAAGGAAGTATGTGATTCTGGGTTTTTTCTCACAAGTGTTGAAGGGACTTGAGAGATTTGTTGTGTTTGAGAAAATTTAGGAGATTCGTTCCTCTGGTCCAAAGATCCTCCCCTTTAGCTTTGTAAATGTTCCTGTATTTATAGAGAAAGAATGGACATGTTGTCCAAAGCCAGCCTTGCAAAGAAATGATAAAATAATGTAACGTGAAAGTACAAGTGGGGGGCCTGTTGGCAGTTGGGGTGCAGAAGATGTGACTTATGCTTCTGACGTTGCTTGTGCTCAGACCAAATTCAGGTTGAAAGCTGCTTTTGTGACTAAAGTACTCTCTATGAAAAGAAAGAGTATGTAGCCTTTAACCAAGAATAGTAGTATCTAAAAGACAAAGTTTAAAACCCTTGTACAAGCTTCTGATTATGTAAAGATTTGGAAGCAACATAGCCTGGCAAACGAGATTTGGTCTTGAGTCAAATGCAAGAATGAGATCGAAGCGCACTTGTTCGAAGGAAGCCTTTGCCTTAGTCGAAGCTTGTGGTCGAAACAAATTTACTCGAAGGAAGCTAATGCCCAGTCAAATCTTGGATCGAAACAAACATATTTCCCAATCGAAAGCCCGTGTTCGAAGGAAGCAATGTTGCCCAATCGAAGCATGTGGATCGAAACAAACATAAAGGGAGTCATTTCCCTGTGTCTTTTAGCGTAAGGGAAGTTCCTGGATTCTGAGTCGAAGGGTGTTCCCAAGTTGCATTCGAAGGAGGCTCTTTCCCAAAACGAAGGATGCATAGAGATGGTTACTTTGTCCCATCGAAACTTGTCCAAACAAAGCAAGCATGCAGGGAGCAAACTTGTCCAGTCAAAGCATACTTGTAGGCAATATGCTTGGTGAATCGAAAAGGTTTCCTTATAGGGGGAATGTGTGGCCAACATGTCATGGCCTTTGATTTCAATCATGTAGGCAGCACACTTGTCCAATCGAAAGGCTGAATCGAAGGAGATTTCAAATCCAAACGAAGGATGTACCTAAGTTGCATTCGAAGGAGGTTTCAAATCCAAACGAAGGATGTACCTAAACTGGCATTCGAAGGAGGCTTTAAGTTCAAAATGAAGGATGTAATCCAAGTTTCATTCGAAGGAGGCCAAGAGTCAATCGAAAGGTGCTGAATCGAAGGAGACCTGTTTTCCACCAAATTTGTCAAAATGTTATTTTTATCTGTTTTCTCCATTTTTTACAGTTTCCTTTTAATTTTGGTATTGGAAAATCCCAATGCACTTGTTCAAGCTTGAACCTTGAGAATCCTTGTGAGAAAGGCCTTGAAGAATGAGAAGGCAAATTTTGGGGTACAACAGCTGCCCTTGTTCAAACTTCTTACACTTGAAGAGTTAGATTGGTAATTCTACCATTCGTGACTTGAAGGCGGAAGATGATTGAACACTAGAGTGCCCAGAAAATTTGCACTCGAAGATGTGTTAGTTGATTATGTAGGGAATGGGCTTAAAGATTCCATTTGGAGAGATGATGGATAGTTGTTGGAGATGGGCTTAAAGATGCCATCTGGAATGTATGTTGTAGGTGAAATAAATGAGTATCAGAAAGGTGTCCATGTTTGGAACATCTCTGAACTGGGGGTCTGAATAAGCAATAGATTGACATCCATGTTTGGAGAATCCGTAAACTGTTTTCAGAAGTTTTGAAGTTGAATAAGCAATAGATCAGCATCCATGTTGGGAAGCATCCGTAAATTGTTTTCAAAGGTTGAATTTGAATAGTGATCAGTCCGTGTAGAACTTCATCTGGAAAGGAGGAACCTGTATAGGGTTGCCTGATGATGAGTCCGTGTAAAACTGCATCTTGAATTGAGAAGGAACCTGTGTAGGGTTGCCTGATGATGAGTCCGTGTAAAACTGCATCTTGGAAAGGGAAGGAACCGGTGCAGGGTTGCTTCATGATGAGTCCGTGTAAAATTTCATCTTGAATGGAAGAAACCGGTGTAGGGTTGCTTCATGATGAGTCCGTGTAAAACTACATATGGAAAGAAGGAACCTGTGTAGGGTTGCTTCATGATGAGTTAGTGTAAAACTACATCTTGGAAAGAGAAGGAACCGGTGTAGGGTTGCCTGATGATGAGTCTGTGTAAAACTTCATCTGAAATTGAAGGAACCGGTGTATGGTTGCCTGATGATGATTCTGTGTAAAACTATATCTTGAATTGAGAAGGAACCTGTGTAGGGTTGCCTGATGATGAGTCTGTGTAAAACTGCATCTTGGAAAAAGAAGGAACCGGTGTAGGTTTGCCTGATGATGAGTCTGTGTAAAACTGCATCTTGGAAAGAGAAGGAACCGGTGTAGGGTTTCCTGATGATGAGTCAGTGTAAAACTTCATCTTGGAAAGAGAAGGAACCGGTGTAGGGTTGCTTCATGATGAGTCAGTGTAAAACTGCATCTTGAATGGAAGGAACCGGTGTAGGGTTGTGTTGTACCCCAAAATTTGCCCTCCCATATTCTTCAAGAAATTGCCAAGTCAAGCTTCAAAATCTCCCCAAGGGTTGCACAGTTCAAGGATCTCCTAAGCAATCAAAATTAGGGTTTTGTTCTGATCAAGAAAATGAAGTTTCCAAGGACCCAATCAAGTCTCACATGCCTACAAATATGGTCAAGCATCCTCATATCAAGTTTCAAGACTTTCAGCTCAAAATTGCACAGTCAACAACCCTAATTGCACTACAGTCAACTGTAGGGGCAAAATGGTCATTTGACAGTCAAAAGTTCAAATTTTTGGTCAATATCTCATTTTGAAGACACAAACATCATTTGATCAATGCTTGATCATGATTCTCAAAGCTTGGCTCAAAAATCATCAAGATGTAAAAGTTTCCTTATTTGGACAGTTGAAAAAGTCAACTGTAAATTGACCAGGGCATAACTTTCACATGGATTATCAGAAAAATTCCATCCAAAGCTCATTTTGAAGAGAAAGACATTTCCTGCAACTCATATTCATACTTCAAGTCCAAGAAATTCTCTCACAAAAAGTTATCCATTTCAACATTATAGGTCATTTTCAAAAGTCAACAAAAAGGGACTTTAAGTCAAAGGCCATAACTTGAGATTGGTAAATCAAAATGACATGGGACCAAAGACATTGGTTAGAGGACTCAAAGACCTTTCCAAAATGTCCAAGAACATGAGCAAAGCTTAAAACTTGAGCAAGTTATGCCTTGTGGAAGTTGGGAAATTTTTGGATATTTTGAAAAGTCAACATTGATTCAAATGACCTAAAATTGCTAATGGGCCTATTTTTCTTCCACAATTCATCATCCCAAGCATGTGCACGACCACTTGGCCCAAAGGGAAGTTTTTATTCATTTTTTATTTATTTATTTGGATTTTTATTAATAATAATTCATTTAAATTAAAATAAATACATGAAAAATGCTAAACCTAGTTTTTCAATCTTTTTGTGCACATTATATCCTCAAGATTTCGTGCCTAGCTAAATATGGAAAGAACCAATGCAATTGGATGTGATTTGTATCAAAAAGCATGTGAAAAAAAGATTTGAAAATCATGATGAAAAATCAAATATTGCATTCATTAATTCAAGGATTTTGATCAGTTTTATTTGACCTAGATCACTCCATACATAAGCCTGATCACAACCCTCATGCCCATTGACAAAAAGCTGCGCAGAAAAGCATACATTAAACTTGAAAATTTTTGCCAAAAACTCAATTCTGAAAACCTAGTTCTAGGGCGATTCAAGGCATGATTTTGATTTCATTAGCTTGCTAAGGCTTCATAGAAGGGAGTTGCATCAAAAACCACAAGCTTTCGTGCCCAGAAACGTGAGAACCATCTCATCTGTACCGAAAAAATTCCATAGTCGTGCATCTCAATTCATGCATTTTTTTGTGAATTTTAACGCTTGATTCATGTTTATCGTTTGATTCTAATGCTAACCCAATGATTTAATTTTGTTTTCGTGCCCTATATGAAGATCTGCCATTAATAATATTTAGGGTTTACAGGACTTTGAATTAGGGGTTTTAAAATAAGGAAAAATTGGCCTTCAAGACTTAGACCATTGAATCCAGCATGGTTGGACGAACAGGAATCCACCCTCGCGCCTAATTTATGGAGCCCCAAGGGCTATTCGCTATTTTCTGATATGTTGCCTAAAAGAACGGTGTAAAAAACCGTTGCCTGTTTCTTTTGTATTTTCAGGAAAACAAAACCAACGAAGAGGAAGATGAAGTGGCATAAGCTGATTGGAGCATTCAAATTCTGCGCGCGTTTTTAAGCCACTGACCATTTTTCTTTTATAATATTTGTTAGTTAGTATATGTTAAACACGCGTGGATTGGTTCAGTGGTAAACGCAGTTGTTGGTAACGTTCATGACCTGGGTTCGAGCCCCAGGTCCACACTCCTTTCATTATATTTTTCCATTAAACGTGTTCTTGTGCAATGTCAATACAGGAAGTCCATCATGTGACCCACCATCCAGTTTGCCACGCGTTTACTCTCATCAATTCAAGGGCCAGGATTTGTGGAATATGGTAGGCTCTAGTCAACGCTTGGGTACGTGTCCTGAGAAGTCAACCAGGCCAAGGTTTATTGGGCCTGAATTACTAAGGCCTCACCCTCTAATTTGGGGCAGACCCCCTAGGTTTGCATTTTTTACATTCTTTCTTTTCTTTGTTTTTTTTCTTTCTTTTAATTATTGTTCTTTTTTAATTAATTATATTTTCATAAAAACACAAAACCATAAAAAAATCAGAAAAGAGAAAAAATAATAAATATTTTTTATTTTAATGTTTCTTGTAAATAAATTAATTAGTTTTAAATTAGGTTTTAATTTTAACTCTTTTAATAAAAATCTAAAAAAATATAGAATTAGGGTTTAATTAATTTTCATCCTTTTTTTTCTTTTATTCCATAATAATTAAATATTAGACATTTATTTTTATAATTAAAATTGCATGTAAATTAATTAGGGTTAATATTAGGATTAAAACTTTAATATGCTTTCTTAATAAACTAAAAAACAAATAGAATTAGGGTTAGCATTTATTTTATTTAATTCCTTTTTTTATTAAAATCACAAAATACCAAAAAATACCAAAAAGACAATTTCTTTTCCTTTTAATTTTAATTAATTCATCGTTTAATTTAATTTTGCAAAAAGGGTCCAACGCCCTCGTTTAATTCTTATTTAAATTCGCGCGTTTATTGTTTATTTCTTTTAATATTTGTGTATCTCTCCCAAGGCCTTGTAATTAATCCGTCGCACTTTTAATTCTTTACTTTTTATTAATTCTTTATTTATTTTTCTGTCAAATCGGGTTCGAGAAATTTTGGCGATGTGGACCCGCGCCTTTTGTAATAGCTTAGAATCTTTTACTTTTCGCAATTATTAACTGTTAAATAGTGGCATGAAAGAATGTATGAATGATAAAATAAAAACAAACGCATAGATCACCTTGACATGAATAAGACAAAATAACTGAACATGACACACAAATCACACACCACCCCTAGGGTACGCCTCACTGTTGCCTTGCCTCGAAAGGTGATCGTCGAGTAGAGGATGTCTTAGTAAGTCCTCATGATCCGGGAACCTGGCATGAGGGTAGCTTCTGAGGTGTCTTCCTATTGCTCTGGTGATCACCATGTCCCGAACCTTCAAATTGACCCGAACACCTCCAACGGTGGTGCTACCTACCTCTCAATGGTGGGATGGCACTACTTTAAAGGACATTTACACAGACGAATTCCTTAGGGTAGGTAGACGACTCTAGATACTTGCTCTAATTTCAAAAAAAATTCAAAAAATACTTTTCACACCAACACATTTTCAAAAAGCTTTCGAAAGCAAATTTTTCAAACACTCTTGAGGACCGATACAAGAGTCGAACTGAAATTTTCAAAGAAACTTTTTTTAAAACCCACAGTTGAAAAGCAAACAAACCATTTTTGAAAACACAAATGAGCAAGTATCTAAGAGCCCATGGATAACCATGGATAGAAAGGGTGCTAACACCTTCCCTTTCTATAACCTACCTCCCGAACCGAGAGCAATCTCTTTAAGGAATTTTTCTGTGCTTTTGTCCTTTCCATTTGGAGAAAATAAAAGACGGTGGCGACTCTTGCTTCCGCGAAATTTCGCGAACCAGCGTTAAACAGTCAGTTCCAGATCCACCGATCACAGAACTGGCGACTCTGCTGGGGACTTAAACTTAAAGTGACGTGTACCTTAGGGTTAGTTCATAACTGTGTTTTCAATTGCTTTCCTTGTGTGCTTTAAATTGTGGGTACTGTCTTGGGAGTTCTATAGATCCTAACCCGGATCTGGGGGATACCTTCTTAGAAAGTAGCAACAAGACTGTGAGGGAACTGTGCGGGGTATACCGACATGGTTGAAACAGTCTGCTACGTTGATGTGGCACTTTGGTGTGTACCGGTAACCCTTGAGTTCAGTCAAGGAGAGTACGGGGCCTCCGCGTGGTGTCGTGAAGCATCAACAGACCTTAGGAACCTTAATTGAACTATCTTGGCCTCTTTAGGGTAGTGAGATAACTGACTTTGGTGCAGTCCGAGGTTGGTTGATACTCGATACTACACTCAATTGAGGGTTGCTTTCTTGGAATATTTCGGTCGCCAGTTCAGTGGCTAAATCGAAACGATGAACAATGAAAGCAATCCCGTGATATTGGGACCCTTATAACCCGGTTACTTCTAATAGGACAGGTTGAACCCACCAACTTCAAGAGGGTAATACCCATACCTCATGCTGGCCTAAACTCTAAGGGTTTCTCTTGTGTGACTTGTGTGCCTTCGTACTTGACTACTTGCATGCTTGTTATCTGACACATGAACTACTTGCAGGTTTTGTTTATAGTCTTTAATTGGGACTCATAACAGGGTATTAAGTTTCTTGCAGGTTATGTTTTAAGTCCTTAACTGGGACTCATGACAGGTTTACTTGAGTTTCTTGCAGGTTTTGGTTTGCAGTCCTTAATCGGGACTCATAACAGGGTTACTCACATTACCCCATGCATACCATAACATCATACCCTTGCATACATCCTAACCCATTTCAAGGATCTCAAGGGCTTGTGATGCAGGTCATGATGAACCAACTGTCCAGCAAGGGGCAAAGGGGATTTATTTTCCTCTAGACAAGGTTGTCAGGGGCTATGACCCACTGGATATGGTGAGCCTTTGACCCTTGAAGAAGGACTCTCAACAATATGCAGTGCCTTCAATCAATTTACCAGTTCCCCAAATGCTAACAATTTTCTTGTTTACCCCGCGAGGTCCTTGAAAACATCGCATGCATATCATACATATCATTGCATAACAGGTACCCATTCTCTGCAGGTTGCTTACCTTCTTCGCTGTTTATTTCAGCAGTCTCGTCATGAATCCTGAATCCTCAACCGAGCACACTATCAAGGCCCTCCAGGCTCAGAACGCCCAGTTCCAAGAGCTGATCATGAATTTGACCCAGGGGCAACAAGATCTGAAGACCATGCTCTTGAAAAAGAAGAAGAAGAGGACTGTTTTGTTCAGCGCTAGACGCAGATCTGGGAACACACTGCAGGATGAAGCTGAGAGGACAACTCCATCTGTGGGGAAAGGCAGTCATCAAGAGGAAAGGGTTCCCAGTCCAGTGGTCTCCGACAATGAGACAGATTTCGACGATGAACAGTACCCTCCGGCTGAGGATAGGTACAAACAGTTGGAAGATCGGCTAAGTGCTATGGAGATACAAAAAGTGTCTGGCCTGGACTTCGAGGATCTAGGTCTATCTTCTGGGGTAGTGATCCCGCACAAATTCAAGGCACCTGTCTTTACAAAGTACGACGGGGCATCCTGTCCAAAGCTGCATCTCAGGTCATACATGAGGAGGATCCAGCCCTACACGGCCGACAGGAACTTATGGATCCACTTTTTCCAGGAGAGTCTTTCAGGGACTCAGCTTGACTGGTTCTATCAACTGAATGGAGCCAACATCCGCAGCTGGGAAGACTTGGCCACTGCTTTCTACAAGCAGTACCAGTACAACGCCGACCTTGCTCCCACGCGCACTCAACTTCAAGGAATGTCTATGGGTGCAGGCGAAGGTTTCAAAGAATATGCTCAAAAATGGAGGGACCTTGCTGGAAGGGTACAACCACCTCTGACTGACCGCGAGCTCGTCGACATGTTCTTGGGGACCCTGTCTGGTCCATTCTTCAACCACCTGATTGGGAATTCTGCTGCTGGGTTTACAGATCTGATCTTGACCGGGGAAAGAATAGAAGCTGTCATCAAGTCAGGGAAAATACATAATGGTGACTCCTCGAACACTGAGAAGAAACCATCCAAGAGAGAATCTAGTGCGGTCAATGCAGTAGCTATTGTAAAGCCGGCCGGTGCTCCTCAGCGTCACCGTCAACAAAGGGAAGAAAGACCTAAGAGGCAATTTACTCCCCTCGGCATGACCTTGTCATAGATATTGCCACAGCTACTGGAAACCAAGTTGGTAACTCTCATGGATCCCCCGAAGAATCCTAACAGGACACCTTCAAGGTACAATCCCAATGCTCGCTGCGCCTATCATTCCGACAGCCCGGGGCATGCTACAGATGACTGTTGGACTTTGAGAAACAGGGTTCAAGATCTGATTGACGCAAAGGAAGTCCAGCTCGACTCTCCAGAGACTCCGAATGTGATCACTGCTCCCCTGCCAAAATATGGCTAGGATTGGAAATTTTTTGTTCATTCGAATGTTCAATTTGTAATTTTCTTTTGACTGTTCAAACATTTATTCATATCAAACGTTGTTATCTCATTAATGCGTCGCATATGTCTGTTCTGAAATAATATGTTCGTATTCACTAAAAGCAAATTATTTTTATATTTTTTCTGATGATCAACTCTTAAATAATAATTCTAAGCCTCTTGAGGGAGGATGACGAAAATGATACCATAATCTACAGTATGCCTTTGAACAGACCCCGCTGATGAGGTACAAGCATTGTTTCAATTCCTAAACACTTGAGTAATAAGGAAGATAATCCCTCGTCAACCCCTCTGAGCCAAAGAAGTAGGAGTTTTTTTTTTTTTTTTTTTTTTCGAAATTCAAAACCCTTAATCATAACCTGGGGCAGGGTAGTCTCTCAGTTGATCCAAGTGCATAACGAATGGCACCAAATAGGTCCTTATAAAACAAAGAAAGACAGTGATGGTTCCGAATGAACAATAAAGAAAAGCAGTCATTATCAAAAAAATTCATAAATGAAAAGCCTAAAAAGTCAAAACTCATGAAGGAGACTTATAAAACTGGGGCATCCCGCTGACTGTAATTCCAAAAAAGGAAACAGTTCAGGCAAAAAAGAAAGGGATAACAAAAGTCAGACAAGAAAGAGGTCCTACAAACCCTCAACAATAACAAAAATAACTGCCTATTCAGAATAAATCATCAATATCCGAACCATCACCAGAAAATCAGAGCAAAGACTCAAACAAGGTCTAACGTATGATCAACTGAGTTTAGGTTTGGAGAACATCACGAAGAGCGGGTGGGTACAAATAATTCGAGCCTTTATCCTTTGTTTCTTAAACCGTGAACCAAGCCACGTTATAACCCTTAAAAGTCCTAGCTGAAGCATGGGTTAGTTCGAAAGCATACTGTTAAGAAAGGTATCCTGACTCCTGAAGGCCTACGGTAAATACGGAGTTGACATCACGTTTTACAAACATTCATTTGTTTATGAAAAAGAATGAATTTTCAAAATCTTCAAGACAGACATAGGCTGTGCATTTTAACATAACTTTGTTTGCATATGACTTTTTGTTTGAACAGCATAGAAGTTCGCACGACGAATACCTAGTGAACAAAAGCACTTCCAATCAAGGGGCACAACATGATCATGGTCCAATCATCTGGGGCAGTCCAGTCAAGATTCGAAGAATCTCTCAAAGGGCCAACTAGCCTGGGGCAAATCTCCGCATGAGTCACCTGGGGAATTTCAACAATAAATCTTGCCTGGTCAAAAATCTTCTGGTGGCATGACAAAACACTTCTAACAGGGGCACCTCCCTACATTCTGAGAATATGGACATAGTCGAAAAAATACTACGCATAATCAAAGACCCGCTAGGTTGACATGCCTAGGAAAAAATTAGGGCTTCCTGGCGAACCAAAAGGGTTCGGGCAAAATGAAGGGATGAAATGAAAATAATTTGTACACCCGGCAAGTCGAAAACCTGAAAAGGCGGCTTGGGCAAAAATGGGCATCCCGGTGGACCGAAAACCCGAAAGGGCAGTCCAGGCAAAAGTTAGGGAACAAAGCGTACGACTATGTCCCGTCATCTCGTCACTTGCTTACCAGAAGAAGATTTGTCAATCGACAGTCATCAAACACTTTCATAGGTACTTTCTTCTCCAATAGAAACTGGGGCAATAATGAGTTGTCTAAATGATCCGGTTGCTCAGCTGAAGAATGCGACCAAGATACCTCCACTCCCTGCAGAGCGAACGTGTCACCCGGCTTTATTCAAAGAGTTATTTCCCTACCAGGATATAACTGGGTTATCCTCAGCCAAAAGCCACGGAAAGAGCGTCCTCAACAGAGTCTCCTTATCCCCAGCGAAGTTACCATCAACATGTCAGCAAAGTATCTCTCTCCCTACAGAGTATGGCCTCCCGGCAGCATCGTCAGAGTACTTTTCTCCCCGCAGAATATTCCATTCGCCAAGTTATTCCCCAACGGAGTTATCTTCTCCTACCGGTATTCTTGCAACTATCATTCCCAACGGAAACGAAGAATCTCACTCTTCAACGTCAGCCCAGGATTTGACTTCCCGGCATCCGTCAAGGATCTATTTTCCTAGACGCAGATACATTCATAAACATCACATCGTTATACATCATGATACATGCATATACGCATCATATCATACAATCTCATGTCTTGAAAAACATCATTGCTTGATTCATATCATGCATTACATATGACTGACCTTTACCTTTCAGGAAGGATACAATTAAAAGATCAACTATGTAGACGAATACAGTCAAAAGAGACCAACCCAGTCAAAGAATACAAGTCCAGTTAAATCAATGCCTAAAGATTTCTCTGATCCAAATCGTCGTCATAGACACTCGTCGTTATAGACACTCGTCGTCATAGACACTCGTCGTCATAGACACTCGTCGTCATAGACACTCGTCTTCATAGACACTCGTCGTTATAGACACTCGTCGTTATAGACACTCGTCGTTATAGACACTCGTCGTGATAGACACTCGTCGTTATAGACACTCGTCGTGATAGACACTCGTCGTTATAGACACTCGTCGTTATAGACACTCGTCGTGATAGACACTCGTCGTGATAGACACTCGTCGTTATAGACACTCGTCGTTATAGACACTCGTAGTTATAGACACTCATCGTGATAGACACTCGTCGTGATAGACACTCGTCGTTGTAGACACTCGTCGTGATAGACACTCGTCGTTATAGACACTCGTCGTTATAGACACTCGTCGTTATAGACACTCGTCGTGATAGACACTCGTCGTGATAGACACTCGTCGTTATAGACACTCGTCGTGATAGACACTCGTCGTGATAGACACTCGTCGTGATAGACACTCGTCGTTATAGACACTCGTCGTTATAGACACTCGTCGTGATAGACACTCGTCGTTATAGACACTCGTCGTTATAGACACTCGTCGTTATAGACACCCGTCGTTATAGACACTCGTCGTTAAAGACCACTCGCCCATGAGGGTAACCTGTCAGTAGAGACAATTCACCAACCTTTCTAATTCCAGACTCGATTCATGTATCTCGCCAGGGTGTGTCTGAAGAGTTCAAGGATCCGATGCCTGAATCTTGCCAGGGTGTATCTGTTGAAGACATTTCAAGACCTGGACCGGTTCAGTTAAATCAACTCCGAAGATTTCTTATCCAGTCCAAGGCCTTCCCTAGTCCAGCTAAATCGACCCCAAACAGTCTTTCTGATGAAGACTCAGTAGAAGTTATCAAAGGTTTTTCTCAAACGTCCGCTTTTGAGATTATAATTTCCTATGGTTCTCTCCCCGATCCTGCGGAGACGATAATTCCATTCCAGGTTTTTCTCAAACGTCCGCTTTTGAGATTATAATTTCCTATGGTTCTCTCCCCGATCCTGTGGAGACGATAATTCCATTCCAGGTTTTTCTCAAACGTCCGCTATTTAGATTATAATTGCCTATGGTTCTCTTTCCGATCCTGCGGAGGTGGTAATCCCAAAATTTTCTCAACGTTGGCTGTTTAAAGTCACCCAAGTTTCTCTCACCGTTCCTGTTAAGGTAGTAACAATCCCTGGTTCATTCATCACCGCTTGAAGATCCAGACTCAGCTCCTGTAACCAGTCAGGACATATCTATACAAAGCATCTGAAGACCAGCTCCTGCAACATGTCAGGTACTCATTTTTTTCTTTTGCAGGTACGCAAGTTCTCGCTAAGGAATCTCTTATGCGATCGACATCCAGATGGCATCTATAAGCCCATCCACCTACCCATCATCTCTTAGCATGGCATCTATAAGCCCATCATCCTATCCATCAATCTCTAAATGGCATCTATAAGCCCATTCCCCCGTCACACTACTATGTGAGCGCAAATTTCTGGGCACTCTAGTGTTCAATCATCTTCTACCCTCGGATTATGAAAGGCACGTCAGCCAATCTGCGTCCTCAGGTCTAAGAAGATTGAACAGGGGCAACTGTTGTACCCCAAAATTTGCCCTCCCATATTCTTCAAGAAATTGCCAAGTCAAGCTTCAAAATCTCCTCAAGGGTTGCACAGTTCAAGGATCTCCTAAGCAATCAAAATTAGGGTTTTGTTCTGATCAAGAAAATGAAGTTTCCAAGGACCCAATCAAGTCTCACATGCCTACAAATATGGTCAAGCATCCTCATATCAAGTTTCAAGACTTTCAGCTCAAAATTGCACAGTCAACAACCCTAATTGCACTGTCAACAACCCTAATTGCACTACAGTCAACTGTAGGGGCAAAATGGTCATTTGACAGTCAAAAGTTCAAATTTTTGGTCAATATCTCATTTTGAAGCCACAAACATCATTTGATCAATGCTTGATCATGATTCTCAAAGCTTGGCTCAAAAATCATCAAGATGTAAAAGTTTCCTTATTTGGACAGTTGAAAAAGTCAACTATAAATTGACCAGGGCATAACTTTCACATGGATTATCAGAAAAATTCCATCCAAAGCTCATTTTGAAGAGAAATACATTTCCTACAACTCATCTTCATACTTCAAGTCCAAGAAATTCTCTCACAAAAAGTTATCCATTTCAACATTATAGGTCATTTTCAAAAGTCAACAAAAAGGGACTTTAAGTAAAAGGCCATAACTTGAGATTGGTAAATCAAAATGACATGGGACCAAAGACATTGGTTAGAGGACTCAAAGACCTTTCCAAAATGTCAGAGAACATGAGCAAAGCTTAAACATTGAGCAAGTTATGCCTTATGGAAGTTGGGAAATTTTTGGATATTTTGAAAAGTCAACATTGATTCAAATGACCTAAAATTGCTAATGGGCCTATTTTTCTTCCATAATTCATCATCCCAAGCATGTGCACGACCACTTGGCCCAAAGGGAAGTTTTTATTCATTTTTTATTTATTTATTTGGATTTTTATTAATAATAATTCATTTAAATTAAAATAAATACATGAAAAATGCTAAACCTAGTTTTTCAATCTTTTTGTGCACATTATATCCTCAAGATTTCGTGCCTAGCTAAATATGGAAAGAACCAATGCAATTGGATGTGATTTGTATCAAAAAGCATGTGAAAAAAAGATTTGAAAATCATGATGAAAAATCAAATATTGCATTCATTAATTCAAGGATTTTGATCAGTTTTATTTGACCTAGATCACTCCATACATAAGCCTGATCACAACCCTCATGCCCATTGACAAAAAGCTGCGCAGAAAAGCATACATTAAACTTGAAAATTTTTGCCAAAAACTCAATTCTGAAAACCTAGTTCTAGGGCGATTCAAGGCACGATTTTGATTTCATTAGCTTGCTAAGGCTTCATAGAAGGGAGTTGCATCAAAAACCACAAGCTTTCATGCCCAGAAACGTGAGAACCATCTCATCTGTACCGAAAAAATTCCATAGTCGTGCATCTCAATTCATGCATTTTTTGTGAATTTTAACGCTTGATTCATGTTTATCGTTTGATTCTAATGCTAACCCAATGATTTAATTTTGTTTTCGTGCCCTATATGAAGATCTGCCATTAATAATATTTAGGGTTTACAGGACTTTGAATTAGGGGTTTTAAAATAAGGAAAAATTGGCCTTCAAGACTTAGACCATTGAATCCAGCATGGTTGGACGAACAGGAATCCACCCTCGCGCCTAATTTATGGAGCCCCAAGGGCTATTCGCTATTTTCTGATATGTTGCCTAAAAGAACGGTGTAAAAAACTGTTGCCTGTTTCTTTTGTATTTTCAGGAAAACAAAACCAACGAAGAGGACGATGAAGTGGCATAAGCTGATTGGAGCATTCAAATTCTGCGCGCGTTTTTAAGCCACTGACCATTTTTATTTTATAATATTTGTTAGTTAGTATATGTTAAACACGCGTGGATTGGTTCAGTGGTAAACGCAGTTGTTGGTAACGTTCATGACCTGGGTTCGAGCCCCAGGTCCACACTCCTTTCATTATATTTTTCCATTAAACGTGTTCTTGTGCAATGTCAATACAGGAAGTCCATCATGTGACCCACCATCCAGTTTGCCACGCGTTTACTCTCATCAATTCAAGGGCCAGGATTTGTGGAATATGGTAGGCTCTAGTCAACGCTTGGGTACGTGTCCTGAGAAGTCAACCAGGCCAAGGTTTATTGGGCCTGAATTACTAAGGCCTCACCCTCCAATTTGGGGCAGACCCCCTAGGTTTGCATTTTTTACATTCTTTCTTTTCTTTGTTTTTTTTCTTTCTTTTAATTATTGTTCTTTTTTAATTAATTATATTTTCATAAAAACACAAAACCATAAAAAAATCATAAAAGAGAAAAAATAATAAATATTTTTTATTTTAATGTTTCTTGTAAATAAATTAATTAGTTTTAAATTAGGTTTTAATTTTAACTCTTTTAATAAAAATATAAAAAAATATAGAATTAGGGTTTAATTAATTTTCATCCTTTTTTTTCTTTTATTCCATAATAATTAAATATTAGACATTTATTTTTATAATTAAAATTGCATGTAAATTAATTAGGGTTAATATTAGGATTAAAACTTTAATATGCTTTCTTAATAAACTAAAAAACAAATAGAATTAGGGTTAGCATTTATTTTATTTAATTCCTTTTTTTATTAAAATCACAAAATACCAAAAAATACCAAAAAGACAATTTCTTTTCCTTTTAATTTTAATTAATTCATCGTTTAATTTAATTTTGCAAAAAGGGTCCAACGCCCTCGTTTAATTCTTATTTAAATTCGCGCGTTTATTGTTTATTTCTTTTAATATTTGTGTATCTCTCCCAAGGCCTTGTAATTAATCCGTCGCACTTTTAATTCTTTACTTTTTATTAATTCTTTATTTATTTTTCTGTCAAATCGGGTTCGAGAAATTTTGGCGATGTGGACCCGCGCCTTTTGTAATAGCTTAGAATCTTTTACTTTTCGCAATTATTAACTGTTAAATAGTGGCATGAAAGAATGTATGAATGATAAAATAAAAACAAACGCATAGATCACCTTGACATGAATAAGACAAAATAACTGAACATGACACACAAATCACACACCACCCCTAGGGTACGCCTCACTGTTGCCTTGCCTCGAAAGGTGATCGTCGAGTAGAGGATGTCTTAGTAAGTCCTCATGATCCGGGAACCTGGCATGAGGGTAGCTTCTGAGGTGTCTTCCTATTGCTCTGGTGATCACCATGTCCCGAACCTTCAAATTGACCCGAACACCTCCAACGGTGGTGCTACCTACCTCTCAATGGTGGGATGGCACTACTTTAAAGGACATTTACACAGACGAATTCCTTAGGGTAGGTAGACGACTCTATATACTTGCTCTAATTTCAAAACAAATTCAAAAAATACTTTTCACACCAACACATTTTCAAAAAGCTTTCGAAAGCAAATTTTTCAAACACTCTTGAGGACCGATACAAGAGTCGAACTGAAATTTTCAAAGAAACTTTTTTTAAAACCCACAGTTGAAAAGCAAACAAACCATTTTTGAAAACACAAATGAGCAAGTATCTAAGAGCCCATGGATAACCATGGATAGAAAGGGTGCTAACACCTTCCCTTTCTATAACCTACCTCCCGAACCGAGAGCAATCTCTTTAAGGAATTTTTCTGTGCTTTTGTCCTTTCCATTTGGAGAAAATAAAAGACGGTGGCGACTCTTGCTTCCGCGACATTTCGCGAACCAGCGTTAAACAGTCAGTTCCAGATCCACCGATCACAGGTTGCTTCATGATGAGTCAGTGTAAAACTGTATCTGGAAAGAAGGAACCTGTGTAGGGTTGCTTCATGACGAGTCCGTGTAAAACTGGATCTTGGAAAGAGAAAGAACCGGTGTAGGGTTGCCTGATGATGAGTCCGTGTAAAACTTCATCTGAAATTGAAGGAATCGGTGTAGGGTTGCCTGATAATGAGTCCGTGTAAAACTGCATCTTGAATTGAGAAGGAACCTGTGTAGGGTTGCCTGATGATGGGTCCGTGTAAAACTGCATCTTGGAAAGAGCACAAGATCATCACCCACACCATCTTTGGTAAACAGCAGAATGTTACATTTGTATCCCATGATGAGCTCTTCATTATGTACTGTGCATCTCAGAGTCGTCCGGTAAACAGTGCCGCTTATATGCTAGCTAACATGGAGCGTATCATCCAGACTCCAAATGCACCAATATTGTTGGGTGGTTTAGTCACTATGCTATCAAATGCAATTGGACTCCGCAGGCCTATGCTAGGATCAGCCCCGCTTTATGGAATAAAGCCGATGAACTTTGAATTATGCTTCAACACCAGCTTTATCGGGAACCTTGGGCCAGATCAATTTGAGTTGTTAATTAATCATGAGATTGACCACCAGTTTAAGCTTCCGAACCCTATCACTAGTGTGCATAATAGAGCTAACTGGCTTTTTGACCTCTACCATCCTGCTACACCGCCTTCGTCTCCTTCTACTGTTGACATTTACGAAGTACCCAATACTTCTAATGCTGATGAAGACCCTGCCACACCACCAGGATACCATGAGTTCTCCGGTCCATGGGAACAGCAGGCAGCTTCTACTGAGACCGCCACCCAGGCTCCAGAGATTCCACCACCGCCTTCACCTACTGTTACCCTGCACTCTTTGCATGAAGCTATTACTGACATGCGGGGCGAGCTTACATCTCTCCGGGTGGACTTCATCGCTTTCATGGATTTGGTGAACGATCAGCTGGATTTCATGCACCAGCATATGTTTCCGCCTCCCCGTGGCTAGAGTTGTCGTTGTTATCTTATTCTTTTCTCTCGCATTTGTACATCCAGTGGGGACACTGTTTAGTTTTAATGTGGGATGGATTCTAGTTATTTTAGCATTTTATTCTAGTTATTTTAGCTTTTTATCATTTTTATTTTTTAGTTATTTCGAAAAAAAATTTATGGATTAATTCAATTATTTATCAAGTACCAAGTTTATTTTATTTTTCATTCCTTTTCATTTTCAGCATACTGCTTATTTCTTTTAATTTACGGTTTATATTTCATTTCCTGCAAATATTATTATGTGCTGGTAAATAATATTACAGAACTGTAATATTCAAAACCTTAATTATTAGAATAATTTAATATTCAAAACTTTAATTAATTAAAATATTTCAAAACTTAAAATACTTCAAACTTTATTACTAAGAAAATAATAAAAACATATAAACACCCCCAACGGTCCTGTAACGGTCTCCTCATTAATGACATTGAACGTGTTACGACCGTCACACCCTCGTGACGAGCGTAACACGCCTTTTTGCCTTGTGATGACCGTCACACCCTCGTGACGACCGTCACACATACAATGTATCAGAATGGCTATTACAGAACCGTTCCAACCATTCCCTTCATAAACCCACTTCCTCCATTATTGCAATCACACGAAAACTACCCACCCCACTCCATTTTTCTTCAAACTTCCAACACTACTCTTCTATCCACCCACTACCCCAATTTCATATTCCAAACCTTTTGCAATCAAACTCTACCTACACCATGGCCAACAACCCACAAGCTCCCGCCCTCACTTTCAGAATCGGCGAACAAGGAGAAAATCAACGGGCAAAATTTCAGAAATTTCAACACCGAGGTCTCCAACCCACACGGTACGTTGATATCGACTGCCTGAGGAGTTTGGGACTACTTGACAGTGTCCGCCAATTGTTGCAGAATGTGGATTTGTGGAACTTGTGCCGCGAACCAAGACCGATTTATGAAACTCTTACTCTTGAGTTCTTGAGTTCCTTTGTTTACATCACTCCGCCAGGTGCCACGAACCAACTGTCAGGCCTGGCCAAATTCCGCATGTTTGGCATGGAGCACGAGTTGCCTCAATCCGACATCGCGCGACTTTTAGGCTTCTGTTCGGACGAAGGTGTTCATCTCTGGGTGCCGGATAATTTTGGTGAGGAAGCCTTCAACTTATGGCACAGTTTGACGAATATCCGTGCCGGATCCTACGACCACCTAAATGCCACCCACATTCATAATTCGGCCATCCGCTATTTCCACCGCATCCTCAGCAACACAATCTTCGCCCGTGACAGCAACCACAAGCTCAACTCCAAGGAGCTCTTCTTTATGCATTGCGCATTCACAGGGCAAAAGATTAATGCCGCCCCGTTCTTACTTGCTCACATCCACTCTATTTGTGCTAGAGGCAGAAAACCATTTTATTTCGAAGGGCTGGTCACTTCACTTGCCATAGGTCTGAACTACGGTGCTGCTCTCGTAACTTTGCCTTCTATGGCACCGGCTTTGCTAACTTTGGATCACTGCAAAGCCGCACATCTCATTTACGAGCGGGAGGATGGCAGATTCCACCCTGTAATCAGGAACACTATCTATCATAACATCATTTTTCCATCCAGGGACCGAATCGATCCAAGAAACCGAGCAAACTGGTTGTTCGATCCTGCAATTCCCGCAGAGCGTGCACCTGCTCATGAAGACCAACCTGCAGCCCCCGCAGACGAAATGCAAGAAGAGTTGGATAGTGCTCCTCCAGTCCACGACATTCCAGGATCCTCATTTGCACCTCCTCCTATTAATCTTGAAGACATCCTCCGCGCCATCCATATGCAAAACCAAATGAACGCAGCACTTGAAAGAAGGCAACATGAGCAATTTGAGTCTTTGTGCGCTCAAAACGCTCAGATCTTGACTGGGCAGCGCAACATGAATGAGAGGTTAGATGAGGCCCTGTCAGAGCTCAACACCCTAAGGATGGACGTCAACACCCTTGGTTTCCAAGACACTGACACATAAGCCACTCCTACCAGACGCTCTCGCACCAGGAGTAGAGGACGTGGTCACCAGTAGTTTTTCTGAATTTTTTATGTAGTTTATTATTTTTTCTGTTTCATTTCCTTTCCGTTTATTTTTGTAATCGTACTCCCCCGCCTATACACCGCAACATTGAGGACAATGTCGGATTTAGTGTGGGAGAGGTACCTTTCCTTCATTTATAAACTAGTAATTTTTATGATACATCTCGATTTAAATTCTTCACTTTATTTAGCCATACCAAAAAATTTTATCTTCGCATTATCCCGACATACCTATTCTAACGAAATCCCCAGTTAGGGAAGTCGAAAACGACATAACAAGATTGATACGGTTATGACACCATAGACTTCCTATTTACGCGATCCGTTTCAATAACCATTATACCGACATCTAGATTTTTTAGTTCTACAGTAACCCCTAGTAGTTTATACTAGCAGTCAGCACCGTCTCGACACAAACCACGTGGAGAATCGATGAATATAAGTGTTTGATGCCTGATCATTAAAATATCCTTCCTATCTCGCTGCTAAAAGAAAAGAAATTTTGTTCACCAAAATACACGGTCACATATAAAAGTTGAGAAAATAACGAAGGAATCCAGTGTAGGTTGGTTCAGAGGTATCTGGTTCTGAACTCGGTGGGGCGTGCTATGGCTCGATCCCCCACAACCTCCAACTCGGATAACATATGTAGGGTTGCCACATTCATGTACCAGATCCCGTGCTAAAAGGATCAAAGTCACTAACCGGTTACTCCACTACGTGCATGCTAAGACAAAGGGCTTAATGTGATTGCGCCAGAACAAAACCGGGTGAAATAGATACGAGGAACTCTGGGCAGAATTATAACGGAACTGTTGGATAGCTCATTTGAAATGGAAGCCTACGACTAAGCTTATTGCTTGTGTCATTAGCGTATCTTTAGTGTTTCACTCAAGTATCGGCCGAACCGACGAGGATTTCCCGAAATTACTTTAAAAATCCAAGGTATGTCATGCTTATGCGCTTGACAAAACTTGTCCGACCTTTCGAATGACTATTTGCTTGAGGACAAGCAAAGGTTTAAGTATGGGGGAATTTGATAACGAGAAAACGCATCATATAATTACTACGCTTTTTACCAATTTTATATTACATTAAGTCGTCTAACCCTCGATTATTCCGAGTTTATTTGTCTTTTTACAGGTATAACATTTGTCAACTCAAACCAATGGAAAAGGACAACATGAAGAAGGCTAGACGATAAACAAAGAGAAAAAGAACTAAAAATACAAAGTTTGGATTTTTAGAGCAGTGACGGTCGTCACACCCTTGTGACAGGCGTAACGCCCCCCAACTTAGAATAACGCTCGTCACACATCACTGACGAGCGTAATGCGCTATTTAAGCGCGTTACGACTGTCACCCACCTGTGACGACCGTCACGCGCGTGAAGATGGACGTTGTAAATGGGTGGAGACGTGGGCAACGCAAGGGCAGACTCGTTCTCCTATTTTCCCTCCACTCAGTAACCATGCTCCCTATATTTCCTCCACTCAACCTTTTCTCAAGACACTTTCAACAACTATTTCCTATGCTATATATATGTGTGGTAGTGCAAAGCTGCAGGGGTCGAAGGAATTTTCTCAGAACAAATTTATTATTTTTACAATTATTTCTATTTCCTTGTTTTTAGATTTTTTTCTACATTGCTGTAATTTCTATTTCAAGCTTTATTTTTAGGTGTTAATTCTTCATTCAAGAATTAACACAATTCATTTACTTCAATCAAGCTGCAAGGAATATTGTAATACCTCAAGATTACCATAGCAACTTTAATTCCAGGTTTTTATTGCAATTAATATTTATTCAATTTTTGTATTATGCCAATTATTTTTATAAATTATATTTTGAATTGCATTGTTGTTAAATCTATTATGTCTGGCTAAATTATTCGTACTGGTATGTGACTCTTAAGAACCATAGAATTCAGTGATACCTTGGCCAAAAATATTTATTTATAAAACAATTTCTGGTTTCCAATTTCCAAGATTAATTTAACTATCCTTGTCACGAGAGTGAGAGGTTAATTAACACGATTTTGCCACGAGAGTGGGAAATTAATTAAGGCAAGAACCTGCATGCAAGAGCTGGGGTTCAACCCAGATAGTGGTAACGAAACATTAATTTTTAAATACACGAGAGTGTTTTAATAAATTAATTAAACTCAAATTGTTTTCAAAAAGTGTTATTAAATTTAAAGTGCATCCACTAGGTTTAGTAGCATAACTTATTTCTTGAACACGAGAGTATATGTCTCAAGTTTTTAAACAATTAGTTTTTACCGAAATACTTTATAGGCCAAGCGATTCACCGAATTCCCGAAGTCCGACTATCACATACCGGTATAGCTATTACCATTATTTTAATTAAATTGTTCCCCCCCCCCCCCCCCCCCCCAAAAAAAATCGAATATTCATCGCTTAGTTAAACAAACTGTAGCATTAGATCGTATGCGATTGATCCTCAGTCTCTGTGGGTTCGATAATCTTTTAAAACTAGAACGACTGAACTGTATACTTGCAGTTAGTATCCCGACAGACTTATAAAGTCCCGATCAAACACTGCCCCATTCTTGCATCGAAATGGCAATAAAGCATTGTCCCTCAAAGGCTACAAAGAGCTGTTTACTCAAATTGTTCAAATTATTTTGTTTTCCCTCCAAAAGCTTCAGCCAACTTTGCCTATAAATAGGAGGCTCCAACACATGTTTAAGGGAGGATTTTTGGACCAGAGGAACGAATCTCCCAAATTTTCTCAAACACAACAAATCTCTCAAAGTCCCTTCAACACTTGTGAGAACAAACCCAGAACCACATACTTACTTCCTTCGATTCTGAAGAACAAGTACTCTTCAGTATCCTTTGAATCCAGTTTGGAAAGAAACATAAGACTTGTTTCTTTCCTTCCTTCGAATCCAAACACTCATCCCCTTAGAATCTGAAACATCCCTATACCTTGTTACCCTTCGAATCCAGTAGGAAGAACCTCACACTTGTTCTTCTCTTTCGAATCCAGTATCAAAGACATAGCCCCTGGTTCCTCCCTTCGAATCCAGAAGCATTCAAGGAAACCACTTAAAGGCCCAGCACACGTTCCAGCCTCATGCAAGGAAACAGGAATATGAAACGAAGCCTCAGGCTTCCTCACTGACTCCAGGCCCAATCAAAGGAGGCAGAAAGGCAGATTGCATCTTATACTGGTTCCAGGCCCAGTCGAAAGGCACAACATACTGTCCCGCTGATCCCAGTCGAAAGGCACAACATGCTGACCGTGAGGCCTCAGTCGAAAGTCATGCCTTCACCCTTTTCAGGCCAAATCGAAGAGATCCAGAAAGTGCAGAATCGAAGGGTTTTCTGCCTCAATCGAAAGACCCTCATTTTTCTTGCTTTTATTTTATTTTTGCCTTTATATTTTATGCCTTTCGATATGGTTGTAATAGCGTAGGATTTTATCTTTCTGCATGTTATTTACTTTGTACAAATGCTAGTAATAGGCGTGTATGGCAAGATAAAAATCAACAAGTAGATAACCTAAAAATCAAAGACAAATGCATGCAATAAAACACACTTTGCACACATGCACCCTTAGGGTAATCTCACTTGTTGCCTCGGAAAATAGTCATGCCCCTCGAGCATGGGAGTTTTAGCAAAGACCCTCAATAAAAAGATCCTAGTCCCTCGATGACCCTCGATGTTGCCTTCGGTAAACGATCTAGTCCCTAAAATGACATTGCTAAAATGTCCCAATGCTCGTCCCGTTAAACATCCTAACGCAAGGTTGTTCATCAAACACAATGGTGAAACAACATTGTTAAAAGGGTTAAAACACAAGAAAATCTTTGAGTAAAATAGGGTAGACCAACTCTTAGTTACTTGATCACAAAAAGCTTGCAAAACATCCTTGCCATTTTTCAAAACACATTCCACAACACAACTTCAAAAAAACAACTTTCAAAACATTGAATTATCTTTTCAAAAAGACATACACCTTTGTATATACTCAAACAAGAGTCATTACAAAGGTTGCCTAGACAAGGCATCTTTTTTTAAAACATTTTCAAAACCACACACACAAAGCACCATTTCAAACAATTGAAAAGCAAAGGCAAGTGATCTAAAACAAGTAACTAAGAGCCCATGGATAACCATGGATGAAAAGGGTGCTAGCATCTTCCCTTTTCATAATCTACCCCCCGAACCCAAGAAAACATCTCAAAGGTCTTTCCTGTGCTTTTTGACCTTTCCTTAGGATAAAATAAAAAGTCGGTGGCGACTCTTGCTAAACCGCAACATTTGCAAACACAAACGCAAAATCCCAAGTCAGTTCTCCCACCGTATCACACCGTCAATGCAGACATAGTGAAAAGATACTACGCATAAACAAAGACCCGCTAGGTTGACTGGCCTAGGCAAAAATAAGGGCTTCCCGGCGAACCAAAAGGGTTCGGGCAAAAATAAGGGATGAAATTGAAAAAAAAAATTGTACACCCGGCAATTCGAAAACCTGAAAAGGCGGCTTGGGCAAAAAAGGGTATCCCGGTGGACTGAAAACCCAAAAGGGAGGTCCAGGCAAAAGTTAGGGATAAGCGTAACAATATGTCTCATTGAATCACATTGCATCCAGACTTCGGTATCGACTATCAAGCTCAGACGGCACTAATCAATCTGATTCATCTTCAACCAGTAGCAAAGTGATGAGATGCTCGAGGATATAAAGGCGATAGCAGAGTTGGAACCCAGTGGGATTATTCACATGGCTGTTTTGTTTGTCGTAAAATCGTGTAAATTCTATTATTCGGCGGCGTTCTCTTACTAGGACGTCAGCCTCTTGTACAAAAATGCCTATTTACAGGCCAAACTTCAAAATCAATACAATTCATTTTCAGAAAATTTCAAATTGTTTTTCCTTTTATCTGTTTTGTTTTGCAAAGAACGTCCAATGTTTGTTTTTGATATATGCATTTGACATTAATTGCTGATCATAAATGTTTACATGCGAAAGAAAAGATGAATTACTGGTAATATCAGAAACAGGGGTCATAAGAAGTGTCCAAGTTGTACAGTTGTTCTGTCCACCAGGTACAAAGGTAGATTCAGCTGAAGAATATGGCTAGGATACCTTCACTCCCCGCAGAGTAAGGCAGTAATGGTAGCTCTCCCCTAGCTGAGACCTGCAACTGGGAATGAATGAGTCGGTAATATTCTCCCCAAGCAGAGTTTATCTACCATCAGCCCTAAAAAGGCTTGATATCCCCGACAGTCTTAATATTCCCCAACGGAGTATAAGAATGTTCCCCGGAAGAATACAAGATACCCCTGGTGGAGTCAATTTTCCCCAGCACGGTCTGAAAAAGCTTCCCCAACGGAGTTGGAGCATCATCCCCAGTAGACTCTGGAAGTTTATCCCCAGCGGAGTACAAACAATAAATCTCCCCAGCCAAGTTCAAAGGACCGTTCCTAGCAGAATTCAGTATTCCCACAGGAGTCTAACAGGATTACCCCCAGCAAGTTGCAACTGAAAGTTCATCTCCACCAAAGTTCTTTCCTTTCACAAACTGGAATTCAATCCTCAATAGATTCAATGTCACCAGCAACGGTAATCCATCCCCAGCGGAGTTTATCAGTGGAATCCTCAGCAGAGCATCTCTTCCCCACAGAGTAACCTCATCATCAGTTTATTCCCCAAAGGAGTTATCTTCTTCTACAGGTTTTTTCTCACAATCACCTTCGTTCACCATCCCCAGCGGAAACGAAGAATTCAACTCTATTCTCCAGCAAGCTATCCGGGATTTATTTTCCCCAGCTAAAACATCACATTTCCATACATCATAATACATGCATATACGCATCATATAACATAATCTCATTTATGTTGAGAACATCATTGCTTGATCCATATCATGCATTACATATGACTGACTTTTACCTTTCAGGAAAGATCCAGTTAGGTTCTCAGCTATGTCAAAGGCCTTCTTTGGTCCAGTTAAATCGATTCCTAAAGATTTTTCTGATGCCAATTCAGTCAAAGAAGACAAAACTTCTTCCGGTCCAGTTAAATCGATTCCTAAAGATTTTTCTGATTCCAATCTAGTCAAAGAAGAAAAAACCTCCTCTGGTTCAGTTAAATCGATTCCTAAAGATTTTTCTGATGCCAATCCAGTCAAAGAAGACAAAACCTCCTATGGTTCAGTTAAATCGATTCCTAAAGATTTTTCTGATGCCAATCCAGTCAAAGAAGACAAAACCTCCTCTGGTTCAGTTAAATCGATTCCTAAAGATTTTTCTGATGCCAATCCAGTCAAAGAAGACAAAAACCTCCTCTGGTCCAGTTAAATCGATTCCTAAAGATTTTTCTGATGCCAATCCAGTCAAAGAAGACAAAACCTCCTCTGGTTCAGTTAAATTGATTCCTAAAGATTTTTCTGATGGCAATCCAGTCAAAGAATACAAAACCTCCTATGGTTCAGTTAAATCGATTTCTAAAGATTTTTCTGATGCCAATCCAGTCAAAGAAGACAAAACCTCCTCTGGTCCAGTTAAATTGATTCCTAAAGATTTTTCTGATGCCAATCCAGTCAAAGAAGACAAAACCTCCTTTGGTTCAGTTAAATCGATTCCTAAAGATTTTTCTGATGCCAATCCAGTCAAAGAAGACAAAACCTCCTCTGGTTCAGTTAAATCGATTCCTAAAGATTTTTCTGATGCCAATCCAGTCAAAGAAGACAAAACCTCCTCTGGTCCAGTTAAATCGATTCCTAAAGATTTTTCTGATGCCAATCCAGTCAAAGAAGACAAAACCTCCTCTGGTTTAGTTAAATTGATTCCTAAAGATTTTTTTGATTCCAATCCAGTCAAAGAAGACAAGACCTCCTCTGGTCCAGTTAAATCGATTCCTAAAGATTTTTCTGATGCCAATCCAGTCAAAGAAGATAAAACCTCCTCTGGTCCAGTTAAATTGATTCCTAAAGATTTTTCTGATGTCAATCCAGTCAAAGAAGACAAAACCTCCTCTGGTCCAGTTAAATCGATTCCTAAAGATTTTTCTGATGCCAATCCAGTCAAAGAAGACAAAACCTCCTATGGTTCAGTTAACTCGATTCCTAAAGATTTTTCTGATGCCAATCCAGTCAAAGAAGACAAAACCTCCTCTGGTCCAGTTAAATTGATTCCTAAAGATTTTTCTGATGCCAATCCAGTCAAAGAAGACAAAACCTCCTTTGGTCCAGTTAAATCGATTCCTAAAGATTTTTCTGATTCCAATCTAGTCAAAGAAGAAAAAACCTCCTCTGGTTCAGTTAAATCGATTCCTAAAGATTTTTCTGATGCCAATCCAGTCAAAGAAGACAAAACCTCCTATGGTTCAGTTAAATCGATTCCTAAAGATTTTTCTGATGCCAATCCAGTCAAAGAAGACAAAACCTCCTCTGGTTCAGTTAAATCGATTCCTAAAGATTTTTCTGATGCCAATCCAGTCAAAGAAGACAAAACCTCCTCTGGTTCAGTTAAATCGATTCCTAAAGATTTTTCTGATGCCAATCCAGTCAAAGAAGACAAAACCACCTCTGGTTCAGTTAAATCGATTCCTAAAGATTTTTCTGATGCCAATCCAGTCAAAGAAGACAAAACCTCCTATGGTTCAGTTAAATCGATTCCTAAAGATTTTTTTGATGCCAATCCAGTCAAAGAAGACAAAACCTCCTCTGGTCCAGTTAAATTAATTCCTAAAGATTTTTCTGATTCCAATCCAGTCAAAGAAGACAAAACCTCCTTTGGTTCAGTTAAATCGATTCCTAAAGATTTTTCTAATGCGAATCCAGTCAAAGAAGACAAAACCTCCTCTGGTTCAGTTAAATCGATTCCTAAAGATTTTTCTGATGCCAATCCAGTCAAAGAAGACAAAACCTCCTCTGGTCCAGTTAAATCGATTCCTAAAGATTTTTCTGATGCCAATCCAGTCAAAGAAGACAAAACCTCCTCTGGTTCAGTTAAATTGATTCCTAAAGATTTTTCTGATTCCAATCCAGTCAAAGAAGACAAGACCTCCTCTGGTCCAGTTAAATCGATTCCTAAAGATTTTTTTGATGCCAATCCAGTCAAAGAAGACAAAACCTCCTCTGGTCCAGTTAAATTGATTCCTAAAGATTTTTCTGATGCCAATCCACTCAAAGAAGATAAAACCTCCTCTGGTCCAGTTAAATCGATTCCTAAAGATTTTTCTGATGTCAATCCAGTCAAAGAAGACAAGACCTCCTCTGGTCTAGTTAAATCGATTCCTAAAGATTTTTCTGATGCCAATCCAGTCAAAGAAGACAAAACCTCCTCTGGTCCAGTTAAATCTATTCCTAAAGATTTTTCTGATTCCAATACAGTCAAAGAAGACAAGACCTCCTCTGGTCCAGTTAAATCGATTCCTAAAGATTTTTCTGATGCCAATCCAGTCAAAGAAGACAAAACCTTGTCTGGTCCAGTTAAATCGATTCCTAAAGATTTTTCTGATGCCGATACAGTCAAAGTCCAGACCACCTACCAACAGTCTCCAAATGACATTTGTAAGCCCATTCCTGATATCACAAGGCTGATACTACATCATGCGAGTGCAAATTTCTAGGCACTCTAGTGTTTAATCATCTTCCACCTTCGGATCACGAAAGGCCCGAAAGCCAATCTACATCCTCAAGTTTAATAAAATTGAACAGGGTCAGCTGTTGTACCCCAAAATTTTCCCTTCCATATTTCTCAAGACATTGCAAGAATAATCTCCAAATGGCTCAAGGTTGCTCAAGAGTTGGACAGTCAAATCATCTCCTAAGGCAGTCAACCTCAAATTAGGGTTTTGTGTTGCATCAAGGTCCTTGCATCCAAATGACCTCAAGTGCTACACAATGTCCTAATATGTTCTCAAGTTCATCCATGTCAAATTTCAAGCCTTGCAGAGGATGTTTAGTCAGTCAATTGCTCAAAGGGTCCAAAAATCGAATATGCTATGGCAAAAGTCAACTGTGGCCTAAAAATAGTCAAACTTCAAGATTTTTTGTCAACATTCTCATTTTTAAGGATATTTCATCATTTGATCAAGGGTTGATCATGATTCATCAAGGATTGCTCAAAATTCATCAAGACTCAAAAGTTGCTAAATTAGGGTTTTGTAGGAAAAGTCAACTCAACTTTTACCAAGCATAACTTTCTCATGCTTTATGATGAAGGACCCATCCAAAGCTCATTTTGAATAGGATGAAATTTTCTACAATCCATCTTCACACCCCAAGATCAAGAAATGCACTCACAAAAAGTTACAAATTTGGACATTATAGGTCATTTTTGAAAGTCAACAAAAACACATTTTGTTCCAAAGCTTCTAACTTGAGCATGGAATATCAAAATGCGATGAGACCAAAAGGGTTGGTTAGAGGACATCTCAAGGTTTCTAAAAAGTACAAGAAAACCTCCAAAAGATCAAAATTGAAGAAGTTATGCATTGTTGAAGTTGGGCATTTTTGTAAAATTGCCAAAAGTCAACTATCCCCAAAACTTCAAATTTTGTCAAATGGGCCCACCTTTTTCCACTTGATTTGATCTTATCACACCACACACGTGTCCTATCTTCAGTCTTGTGTCTATTTATTAATTTTTCTATTTTATTTGATTTTTATTGAATTAATTCATTTTAAATCAATTTAAATCCAAATAAAATCTAAATATTGATAACTTGGTATCTTTTTGATTGATACAGGCTTTAATTATCATCATAGACATGGTCAAACTCGTATCAAGCCATATCATGCACAAAATATTGGTTTTTGGACAAATTTGGAAGCTTTTTCATGGAGGATCAAATCAAATCCTAAATCATCAATGCATAAGGATTCAAAGCCCAAAACTTGACCTAATTCACTCCATGTTACTTATACAATGCAAAGGCACGAAAATTAGAACCTAGAGACTGCAAAATCAGAAGAACAAAACTTGGAAATTTTCCAAAAAAGTTGGAAACTAAAATCACACCTAGAGGCCAATACAGAACCAAAGCTCAACGTTATTCTCTTGCTGGACATCCATTGAGTCAGTGGCAATCAAAAGCAAGGCCATTCACCTCCTAAAACGCATTGTAAGTGACATACGACCTCCCTCTGAACTTGCTTTCGTGTTTCAAGATTTACGCATCATTACCATAAACTAATGGCATATTTGCAATCACCAAACAATTTCCATGCTTTCCATATCGTTTGATTGCATTTATCTGACCTACAATCCAAAACGCCATTAAAAGGTTTTTTAGGGTTTTTTTAGGGCTTTCCATTACAGGGACAATTGGCTTGTGAGAAGGGTATTATCTTACTCAGGGGAACGAGACGAGTCCATCCATGGTTTCACCTTCCATTTATATGGCCTGAGATGGATTTTGGATTCAACCTACGCTTTTTGCTGTGGATACGAATCCGCAGGTAATCCTTGTATATTTCTGAGGACAGGGACGACAACGTGTCCCCATCCCATTGAACCATTCAAACATTCACGCTTTTTTTCTTTTTGTTCAGGCATATGAATTTGTTTCCAATATATTAATTGTTGTATATTCCACTAACAAAAGAAGTGCAGTGGTTGAGTGGCAAGGCGTGTGCTTGGTAATTAACATGACCTGGGTTCGAATCCCAGGTCCCCCCATATTACTTTGCTATTTTTTTTCAGGTGTTCTAGCGCTTTTCAGCAATCATGGCCTATCATACACCATCACCCAGAAAGCGCCAGATGGCCTCCAAGCCATATCTGATGGCCCAAAGGTGATGCCTACCATATGCCAAGGTCAACGTATCATATGGAATTGCAAAGGTCAACCAGGCTTGAATACAAATGGGCCTGGAAAATGCTAATCTCACCTCCAATTTGAGCCCAAACCCCTTGGTTATTTCTTTCTTTTATTTATTTTGTTTATTTGTTTATTAATTATTTTTATTATTTAATTAACCAATTAAGTTTTTTCCTCGTAAAATCAAAAACACAAAAATATATTTTATTTATTAAAATTAAATTCATCACTTTATTTTTGTAAATAAATTAATTTAATTAATTTAGTTTAATTAGGTTTAACTTTTAATATTTTTTGCAATAATTAAAATTAATGTAGAATATTAGGTTTTACTAACTTTAAATCAAATTTATTTTTATTTCTTTAAATACTCAAAAATCCAAAAAAAATAATTTATTTTCATTAATTAATTAATTAGCTCATTTAATTTAATGTTTAACCTAATTTAATTTCTTCTTAATTCAAAAAAAAACAAAAAATGCTTTCTTTCAAAAAAGGGGTCAAAACCCTAAAAAATTCGCATTCGATTTTATTTTTCGCACGCGATCTATTTTGCCATATTGATGTATTTGTTTCCCGGAATGTAATAGTTAAATTAGGACTTTTAATTACTTTATCGCTTTCTTTTATTTTCCGCATTTTAAATTCAAGGGTTGTTTTTAGCGATGTAAATACCCGACGCCTTGTAATAGTTTAGATTTAATTTCCACAAATTTAATTTCCGCAACTTATAAACTGTTAGATGTTTGGTAAATAGGGAATGCATGATAAGATCGAATGTATGAACTTAAAATCAACATAGCTCACCCATGACATGTACAAAGATAAAATTAACCGAAATAACACACTCGCACATGTGCACTCTTAGGGTACACCTCACTTGGTTGCCTTCGAACGTGGTCATTGAGTATAAGAAATTTTAGAGGTCGCCCTCCTGTCCAAAGATCATAGTTGCCTCGAAACGGTTGCCTCGGAAAAATGATCTAAGACATTAGGGTTATCGCTAAGGCGTCCTAACGTTGCTTTAGTGACCACACATCCCTTAATCGAATTGACCCTCAAAACTCCAACGACGATGCTACCTACTCATCAATAGTGGGCTAGCATTGTTTAAAGGACATTAGCACAGTTTAATTCCCTTTTCGAGTAGGTAGATAGTCCTTAAGTACTTGCTCTTTCAAAACAAAACAAAAACTTTTCGCACTTACACCTTTCAAACAAAAACTTCTTTCAAACCCACAAACACAAAGAAAAGCAATTTTTGAAAACACTTTGAGCAAGTACCTAAGAGCCCATGGATAACCACAGATAGAAAGGGTTCTAACACCTTCCCTTTCTATAATCTACCCCCCGGACCCGAGAAATACTCTCAAAAAATGGATTTTTTTTGTGCTTTTTTCCTTTCCTTGTTGGATAAAATAAAAGACGGCGGCGACTCTTGCTTACCGCGGCATTTTGCAAAAACAAACGCAAAACGCGAACCAGCATTCCAAAAACAGTCAGTTCTTTCCCACCGTATCACAGTATGTCTCGATTGAATGCAGGGGCACCACTATGGCTCATGTGTTGGTAGATACTGGGTCTTCGTTGAATGTTCTGCCCAAGAAGGCGTTGGACCGATTGGATTGCAAGCGTTTGACTTTAAAGCCTAGTAACGTTGTGGTAAGCGCTTTTGACGGGTCAAAAAGAATGGTGCATGGAGAAGTGGACATCCCTGTCAAGGTAGGCTCTCAGACTATTGATTCCACCTTTTATGTGATGGATATCAGGCCATCGTACTCTTGTTTGTTGGGTCGTCCTTGGATCCACGAGGCAGTGGCAGTTACTTCCACACTCCACCAAATGTTGAAGTATCCGATGAAAGGAAAGATTGTCACATTGTGGGGTGAAGAAGAATATATGATGAGTCACCTCAATTCCTTCAGGTACGTAGAGATGGACAGAGAATTTATAGATACTCCTTGTCAAAACTTTGAAGAGGTCCCCCCGATTTTGGCGTCAACCGAGACCACTACCAGCACCAAACCTTCTCTGAAGACGGCTTCTCTTAAGGACGCTAGAGCGGTAGTTGAAGAAGGTAGGAGTACCAATCGGGGACAGCTTCCTGAGTTTATTCACAAAACTGACAAGTTTGGCTTGGGCTTTACTTCAGGGGCTCAGAGGGTTGTTCGACGCGCTCGAGTTGGAGGACCTCCGCTACGCATCAGCAATTGAGGGGTCAATGTTATTGAAGACAGTGAGGAACACTTTAATATTGACAGCTGGATTTACCCGACTACCAACGGTGGACCGAGTAATTGGACGACCAGAGATTTTATACCAGTTTCTTTTATTCCGCAGTAATTGTCTTACTTGTTTTCTAAGTTTGTAATGAACAATTTAAACTTCATGGCCTTGTGTCTTACCCGAGGCACGATGGTTCTATCTGTGAGGGTTATTATATGTCATCTCATATATCATCAATGAAGCATTGGACGTTCTTTGCATATAAATTTTGCACTCTCTGTATTTTCTTTTCTGCCTTCGCTTTATCAATACAACTATGCTCTTACACACACTCACGTATCAAACTGCAGATCCATATCCACTCTAGATCCCATTGATAACAATCCTTCTATTTCCAGTTATGACTTCGAATATCCGATCAACCAAGTCGAGGACGAAGGTGAGGACGATTGTGAGGTACCTGGAGAACTTGCTAGACTGCTACAACAGGAAGAGAGGACTATACAGCCTCATGAAGAGCCAGTTGAGACAATAAACTTGGGCACAGAGATGGACAGAAAAGAAGTCAAGATCAGCGTGAATTTGGAGACTAAGATCAAACAGCGACTGATACAGATGTTGCACGACTACGTTGAAATCTTCGTCTGGTCGTATGAAGACATGTCTGGTTTAGACACTGATATCGTTGTGCACCGTCTGCCAACTAAAGAGGATTGTCCTCCGGTTAAATAGAAGTTCCACCGTATGCACCCTGAAATGTCAGAGAAGATCAAGGCAGAGGTCATGAAGCAGTTCGATGCAGGGTTCTTAGCTGTCACCTCCTATCCGCAGTGGGTTGCTAACGTTGTTCCGGTACCTAAGAAGGACGGCAAGGTACGGATGTGTGTGGATTACAGAAATCTGAACAGGGCAAGCCCCAAGGATGACTTCCCGCTTCCCCATATTGATGTTCTGGTTGACAACACCGCACAGCACAAAATCTTCTCCTTCATGGATGGTTTCTCTGGCTACAACCAGATCAAGATGGCTCCTGAAGACAGGGAAAAGACAAATTTCGTTTCACAATGGGGCACCTTCTGCTACAAGGTGATGCCTTTTGGGTTGAAGAATGTTGGGGCAACCTATCAACGAACCATGATCTCTTTGTTCCACGACATGATTCACCATGAGATCGAGGTTTATGTTGATGATATGATAGCCAGGTCTTAGACTGAGGAAGAGCACCTTATTCATCTACAAAAGTTATTCGACAGGTTGAAGATATACAAAATGAGGTTGAATCAGAACAAGTGCACCTTCGGGGTAAGGTCTGGTAAGCTTCTGGGTTTCATCGTCAGTGACAAAGGTATCCAGGTATATCCTGCAAAGGTAAAGGCTATACAAGAAATGCCAGCTCCCCGTACGGAGAAGGAAGTTAGAGGTTTCTTGGGACGTCTGAATTATATCGCCAGGTTCATTTCACATCTGACTGCTACTTGTGAGCCAATCTTCAAGCTTCTGAAGAAAGATCAAGTGGTAAAGTGGAATGATGAATGCCAGACCGCTTTCGAAAGAATCAAGGAATACCTGCAAGAACCACCAATTCTGATGCCTCCAATTGAAGGGAGACCTTTGATATTATACCTGACAGTGCTAGACAATTCGATGGGGTGTGTGATGGGGCAGCATGATGAGTCTGGTCGAAAAGAGCATGCAATATACTACCTTAGCAAAAAGTTTACCGACTTTGAGACAAGATACTCACTGCTCGAGAAAACTTGATGTGCTTTGGCATGGGCTGCTCGCCGACTGAGACAGTATATGCTGACTCACACTACTTTGTTGATATCTAAGATGGATCCAATCAAATACATCTTCGAGAAACCCGCTCTCTCCGGAAGGATAGGAAGGTGGCAAATGATCTTAACTGAGTATGACATACAATATACAACCCAAAAATCAATAAAGGGGAGTGTTTTGGCTGATCATTTGGCTCATCAAGCCGTGGATGACTACCAATCCATGAATTTTGAGTTCCTGGATGAGAACATTATGTTAGTAACCGATTGTGAAGAGCCTAGCCCGGATGAAAGACCTGAGGAAGGATCCCGATGGTCTATGTATTTCGGTGGAGCCTCAAACGCACTCGGTAATGGCATTGGCGTCGTAATCATATATCCTAAGGGTTGTCATACTCCTTTCACTTCCCGGCTATGTTTTAACTGCACTAACAACATGGCAGAGTATGAAGCCTGCATTATGGGTCTTCGAGCTGCTATCGACCTAAGGATCAAGTTCTTGAGTGTATTCGGGGATTCCACTTTGGTGATAAGTCAGATCAAGGGCGAATGGGATATAAAACATCTGAATCTCATCTCGTACAAAGAGCATGTACTGACATTGCTCCCATACTTTGAAGAGGTAACCTTTGAACATTTCCCACGAGAGGAGAATCAGTTGGCAGACGCGCTAGCCACCATGTCTTCCATGTTCAAAGTCAAGTGGGACAATGAAGCTCCCTGAATCACCATTGAGAGGCTGGATGAACTAGCACACTGCTGCGAGATTGATACTGAGGAGAAAGCAGACAAACCCTGGTTTCACGAAGTGAAAAGGTATATCGAAGCTCAAGAATATCTCGAAAGGGCATCTGTCAACGATAAGAAATTCCTGAGAAGGTTCTCCATGAAATTCCTCCTCAGTAATGGAATCCTCTATAAGCGCAATCATGACTCTACCTTACTGCGGTGTGTAGACAAGAGCGAAACAGAGAGGATTATGACAGATCTACATGAAGGTACCTTCGGAACCCATTCCAGTGGACACACCATGGCTAAGAAGATCCTACGGGCAGGATATTATTGGTCCACCATGGAAGCCGATTGTTATCAGCACTCTCGAACTTGCCATAAGTTCCAAATCTACGCTGATAAGGTGCATGTGCTTCTGGTCCCCTTGAACGTCTTGACAGCTCCGTGGCCCTTTGCAATGTGGGGCATCGACATGATCGGAGAAATCAGGCCCACCACTTCTAATGGGCATCGCTTCATCCTAGTAGCCATTGATTACTTCATGAAGTGGGTTGAGGCAGCCTATTTTGCCACGGTAACCAAGAACATTGTGGCGCGGTTTATCCGACATAATCTGATCGTTAATATGGCATGCCAGAGAGAATTATTACCGACAATGGTACAAATCTCAACAACACAATGATCACCAAGCTCTGTAAATAGTTCAAGATACAGCATCATAATTCTTCTCCTTACCGGCCAAAGATGAATGGAGTTGTTGAAGCGGCTAACAAGAACATCAAGAAGATTGTACAGAAGATGACGGTGACATACAAAGACTGGCATGAGATGTTACCATTTGCTCTTCATGGGTACTGTACCTCAGCACGGACGTCGACAGGGGAAACACCCTACTCTCTGGTATATGGCATGGAGGCAATCCTACCCATCAAAGTCCAAATACCTTCTCTCAGGATTATGAAGGATGCGGGTTTGAACGAAGACGGCTGGATTCGAACCCGACTTGATCAGTTAAATCTAATCGATAAAAAGAGACTTACTGCTATCTGCCATGGTCAGACGTATCAAAAGCGAATGATCAAGGCTTTCAACAAGAAGGTCAGACGCTAAGAGTATCAAGTCGGGGATTTAGTGATCAAGCGCATCATACTGCCGCAAGGTGACCCCAGGGGCAAATGGACTCCCACATACGAAGGGCCATTTATGGTAAAAAAACATTTTCTCAGGTGGAGCCATGATTCTGACCACCATGGACGGTGACGACCTTCCTCACCCTGTCAATGCGGACATAATGAAAAGATACTACGCATGATAAAAGACCCGCTAGGTCGACTGGCCTAGGAAAAAATAAGGGCTTCCTGTCAAACCAAAAGGGTTCGGGCAAAAATAAGGGATGAAAATGGAAAAAAAATTGTACACCCGACAAGTCGAAAACCTAAAAAGGCGACTTGGGCAAAAAAGGGTATCCCGGTGGACCGAAAACCCGAAAGGGCGGTCCAGGCAAAAGTTAGGGATGAAAAGCGTATCACTATGTCCCATTGGATCACCCTGCGATCTGATCTCAGTATCAATTGTCAAGCTCGAACGGCATCAATCAATCTAGTCAGCTTCGAACAAGCAGCAAAGTGAAGAGACGCTTGAAGGCATAGCGGCAATAGTAGATTTGAAATCCAATGGGATTGTTGCACATAGATGTTTCCATTTTGTTGTACACAATACTGCAATACTGTATAGCTGCCATTTTTACGGCGGCGTTCTCTTACTAGAGCGTCAGCTTCCTTGTACAAAAAACACTTGTTATAGACCAACTTCAAAAATTAATACAAGTCATTTTTACAAAACTATTTGTTTTTCTTTTTTTTGTTTTGTTTTTGCGAGAACGTCCAATGATTTATTCTTGACATATGCATTTGAATATGATTACTATTCACGAAGATTTGTATAGGAAAAAGAAAGACAATTGCTCATAACTTAAGAAACAGAGACGAAAAACTAAAATGTTAAACCCGACAGTTACCCTGTCCAGTAGGTACTAGGGCAGAGACAGCTTTTGAGCATAGTCATCAATACATGTGACCTTGTAACATATGTATTCCCCACAGAGTAGAGGTAATCAAAGCCTTGATATCAGTTCTCTTAGAACGGTAAGTAATCTCCTAAGCCAGGGTCGTCCAGAAACCTAACATCTATATCCCCCAGCCAAATTTCATAATCGCGAGTGGATCATCATAAATTTCTAACTCCCCAAGCAGAGTTTATTTCTTTGGATAGGGAGCTCAATCCCCGACAGAGCCCATTACTTCAGCTATGGAAATTCACCTTCCAAGTCGTTCCCCGCAGAGTTATTCTCAAATAGAATCTCCCCCTGACAGAAGTACAGTCACTTCCATTCATCATCCCCAGCGGAAGTAGAAGAGCCATATTTCTCTACAACAGTCAGGAATTCTATTTTCTCCAGCAGTAGTCAGGGATTTATTTTCCCAGACTCAGATATGTCACAACTAACATACTCATACATCATGACATGCACATACATATCACATACAGCATAATCTCGTTTATTTTGAGAACATTATCTCACAATGCATTTCACGCATCGCATATAACTAACCATGTTATCTTTTCAGGAAAGACAGTTATCACCAATAATTCCAACAGTTATGCATGTCGTATCTGCAGGCAACCAAGGAAAAATCAGTTCCCGAAACCAAACGGTTCAACTAATCTACTTTCATTTTGAAGTAACCCTACTATCCAGGTTCCTTCCCAAAGCCCTACTATCCAGGCTTTCATTTTGAAGTAACCCTACTATCCATGTTCCTTCCCATAGCCCTACTATCTAGGCTTTCATTTCGAAGTAACCCTACTATCCAGGTTCCTTCCCACAAGCCCTACTACCCAGGATTTCATTTCGAAGTAACCCTACTATCCAGGTTCCTTCCCACAAGCCCTACTACCCAGGCCTTCATTTCAAAGTAACCCTACTATCCAGGTTCCTTCCCACAGCCCTACTATCCAGGCTTTCATTTCGAAGTAACCCTATTATCCAGGTTCCTTCCCACAAGCCCTACTACCCAGGCTTTCATTTCGAAGTAACCCTACTATCCAGGTTCCTTCCCATAAGCCCTACTACCCAGGCTTTCATTTCAAAGTAACCCTACTATCCAGGTTCCTTCCCACAAGCCCTACTACCCAGGCTTTCATTTCAAAGTAACCCTACTATCCAGGTTCCTTCCCACAAGCCCTACTATCCCGGCTTTAATTTTGAAGTAACCCTACTATCCAGGTTCCTTCCCACAAGCCCTACTACCCAGGCTTTCATTTTGAAGTAACCCTACTATCTAGGTTCCTTCTCACAAGCCCTACTATCCAGGATTTCATTTTGAAGTAACCCTACTATCCAGGTTACTTCTCCCTTATCTCTAGACAACAGCTTACAACACTGTAAGGCCTGGACGCGACCAGATACGATCGGTTTCGTATTTCCCCAGTAAGTCGTTGTACATCCTGGACCCTGATCAAGTATACGTTCTACTCTCACCCTCATTCAATCAGGAGATAATTCCCCGGTAGAGTAATGGATAACCCAAGCTCCTAGACTTTACTTCCCAGTGCATAAATCAACATTCCCCAGCAAAGTCCCCCTCAACAGCAGGTACAGGAATTCTCGCTAAGGAATCTCTTATGCAACCAATCTTTACTGGACGACATCTTTAAGCCCATCTCTGATGATTTCCCGTCGCCTTCCAAATAGCGTCGGTAAGCCCATTCACGATATCACCGATCAATATTACTTCATGCGAGTGCAAATTTCTAGGCACTCTAGTGTTCAATCATCTTCCACCTTCAGATCACGAAAGGCAGACCAACCAATCTACATCCTCGGGCTTAAGAAGATTGAACAGGGGAAACTGTTGTACCCCAAAATTTTCCCTCTCATTTCTCAAAGGATCATCCTGGACTCTCAGGTTTGCTTCTGTCAAGTTCCAAGTCTTGAATTACAACTTTTCAAGAAAATCACTCATAAGGGAAAAATGGTCAAAAGCACACTGAAGAAGTCAAACTTTGACTTTTAAATCAAAAATCAAGTTTCAACCATTATATTTCATCAAGACATGAAACTAGTTCAAAAAATCAGAAGTCAGAAATTACTTTGAAAAAATCAAATTTCTAAGCATTTAGAAAATTTTCTAAGTGTTAAGAGAATATGATACTTCAGAACTTCTGGACCAGCCTTCATGCGGGTGCAATCAGAATTTGCAAACACGGTTCAGAACATGATGCTTCAATCAGAACATGTAGAAGCGATGCTCTTTGGTCAGAACATGATTCTTCAATATTTGAAGGCTATGTTCAACGCTTCGGTCAGAGCATCACCCTTCAAGTCTCATTTTGGTCTTCTGCGATCAGAACATCACCAAATCCCAAAACCTCATTTAAACAACCTGCTACACTGCTACAACACAGTGCTTTAACCAGCAGCTAATCCAGTCCAGGTCTGCATTTTCCCAAATCCTATATTTGCACCAAATACAAAAAGCTGTGATCAAAAAGCAATGGAACAGTGTGCCAAAAAAAGTTTAAATCCCATTTGTTTTTTCCCCTCAAAACCACAGCAAATTCACCTATAAATAAGTTTCTCCATCACACTTTCAAGGGGTTGACTTTTGGAGAGAGAGAATTGTCAAAAGAGAGAAAAGAAAGTTGTGAAACCTTCATAAAAAATACAGAATTCCCAAATAGAAAACAAAAACCTTTGTTCCTCCCTTGGAGTCAAAGAACTTGGCATTTTCTCTCTTGTTACTCTCGCTGACTCCAGAATATCTGAAGGCAGCAGTTCAAGTTCCAAACACACACTTTAGGATTCAAGGTAAGTCTTTCTGACTTTGCATCTTTTCATTCAGAACATCATTAAATATGTAAATATCATAGTATTAGTTTTGTTCATATCATTGCATAAATAGAAAAAATTGTGGATCAGAACTTCTTGATTAAGGATAGGCTTAGGATTAGGATTAGGACTTCTATAAAATGTTGTACTCTTATCCCTCTGATTTGTTATTTGATTAAGAACTGAATGGGTTGCTGATAGTTGATTAATATGAAGAAAAAAAGTTGAAATATAACACATAATCTCTGATGTTTCCACTCATTATTTTAACACATAGAACTTTTGGTGCTTACTCACTGTTTTAGCATAGCACAGAACTTCTGAGTTCTTCTTATTGTTAAGCACACTGAACCTCTGATGTTTCCACTCGTTGTTTTAAACACTCAGAGGTTCTGATTTTCACATGCTGACAATACACTGAATTTCTGATGTTTACTCTCTATTTTAGCGTAACACATAACTTTTGACTTTTGGCCCATTGTCTGAATACCATTTAGAACTTTTGTGTTTTCCCTCTAACGTTTCTTGCAGGACCTCAGAGTTTACCAATCCAGAACTTCTGATGCCCACTGATGTTTCCTTCTGAGTCACAGCACTCTTGGCATCAGAACTTCTAATTCCGTTTGTTTTGTTTGTAGCAGCACGCTGATTCTAATCTCATCCATTTCCTTTCTTATCACTTTAAATATTAATATTCTTTTTATCAATAAAAAAAGGGGCATAAAAATATTTTCTTTTTACTAGCTAATTCATCCTTTTTAATTCGTTAAGACAAAAAAACCTTCTTTTTTTTTCAAGCAAGTCCTTTTTTTTCTTTCTTGCATTATTATTTCAATATGGTTGTAATAGTAACTTAGGATTTAATTTTCAATCCCCATTTGTAAATTTGTACACCCCATCTCCTAATGATTATAATATCGTAGGATATTTACTTTCCGTACTTTTATTGCTTTTGCTAGTAATTAGGGTGTGTATGACAAGATATGAAATCGACAAATAGATCACCTTAATCAAGACTAAAATGCATGCAATCAAACACACTTGCACACTGACACCTTTAAGGTAATCCCACTTTGTAGCCTATCGATAAATAGTCATGTCCCTCGAACACGGGCGTTTTAGAAAAGACCCTCGATAAAAGATCGTAGTCCCTCGATGACCCTCGATGTTGCCTTTGGTAAACAATCTAGTCCCTAAAACGACATTGCTAAAACGTCCCATAGGTTGCCTTCTATGACTATACAAACATCCTACGCCTGTCCCTTCACATCCAACGATGGGGCTTCTTACCAAATCAATGGTAAGATAGCAACATCTAAAGGAGGAGGAAAAGAACATCCAAGACCTTTTGAGTAGGTAGATTCGCTCCTAGTTGCTCGCTTGCTCACAACAAAAACATTTTATACACCAACACTCTCATTTTGAAACATTTTCGAAAGACAACACTTTGTACGCGTTCTTATAGAGACGAGAACCGACCGAAGACACCTTTTCAGAATCACTTTCAAAAACATATTTCACAAACACATCTTTGAACTATTTTCCAAACAAACACTTTGTACGCGTTCTTATAGAGACGAGGGCCATTACAAATACGTTTTCAAAATACTTTCAAAACCCACACCACAAGCACATTCAAACAAAAGCAAGTGATCTATCAAGTAACTAAGAGCCTATGGAAAACCATGGATGAAAAGGGTGCTAATACCTTCCCTTTTCATAATCTACCCCTCGAACTCAAGAAACAATCTCAAAGGTCTTTCCTGTGCTTTTTCACCTTTCCTTTTGGATAAAAGAAAAGTCGGTGACGACTCTTGCTAACCGCAACATTTGCAATAAAACGCAAAACACCAAGTCAATTCTCCCATTGTATCATAGCTACCTTAAGTAAACGTTGGTAGTTCACCGTCAGTGGACGTCAGTGCTATGATATTTCTTTTCTCTCTACCTTCAGTGAAAGTTGGTAATTCACCATCAGTGAACGTTGGTGATTGTTATCTTTTTGCTACCTTCAGTGAACGTTGGTAGTTCAACGTCAGTGAGCGTCAGTGTTATGATATTTATTTTCTCTCTACCTTCAGTGAAAGTTGGTAGTTCACCATCAGTGAACATTGGTGATTGTTATATTTTTGCTACCTTCAAAGAATGTTGGTAGTTCATCGTCAGTAAACGTCGGGGCTACGATATTTCTTTTCTCTCTACCTTCAGTGAAAGTTGGTAGATCACCATCAGTGAATGTTGGTGATTGTTACCTTTTTCCTACCCTCAGTGAACGTCGGTAGTTCACCATCAGTGAACGTCAGTGCTATGATATTTCTTTTCTCTCTACCTTCAGTGAAAGTTGGTAGTTCACCATTAGTGAACGTTGGTGATTGTTATCTTTTTTCTACCTTCAGTGAACGTTGGTAGTTCACCGTCAGTGAACGTCAGTGCTATGATATTTCTTTTCTCTCTACCTTCAGTGAAAGTTGGTAGTTCACCATCAGTGAACGTTGGTGATTGTTATCTTTTTGCTACCTTCAGTGAATGTTGGTAGTTTGCCGTCAGTGAACGTTGGTGCTATGATATTTCTTTTCTCTCTACCTTCAGTGAAAGTTGGTAGTTCACCATTAGTGAACATTGGTGATTGTTATCTTTTTTCTACCTTCAGTGAATGTTGGTAGTTCACCGTCAGTGAACGTCGGTGCTATGATATTTATTTTCTCACTACCTTCAGTGAGAGTTGGTAGTTCACCATCAGTGAATGTTGGTGATTGTTATCGTTTTGCTACCTTCAGTAAAAGTTGGTAGTTCATCATCAGTGAATGTCAATGTTTGTCTCTCTACCTTCAATGAACATTGGTAGCTCACCGTCAGTGAACGTCAGTGTTATTCTTTTCTCTTACTACCTTCAGTGAACGTTGGTAGTTTCGCCTTTAGTAAAAGTTGATGTATCCTTTGATCTTTTACCATCCTCTATGAGTCGGTATCCTTTTGATCTTCTACCTTCAACTATGAGTTGGTAGTTTACTGTCATCTATGAGTCATTATATTTTTGATCTTCTACCTCCGACTATTTTGTTTGGTAGTTCACAGTTGGTTGTCAATCACTTTTATCCTATACTATATCCTCTTTAGCTGAGTTGATGCTACTTTATCTCTTCTTTGGGTGTTACACTAATAGAGTCGGGTATTTTTGATTAAACAGTGATTTATTTTCGTGGTCGGGTTTCTCTTTTTGATTCTTATTTCCTTTACTACATCCCCAGTGGTGTTTTGCGTCCCTTTGAAGTTGTTCATATGCATTCATACTCATAATTATTGCATGGAATCTTAGGGCCAAAAATAGGGTTTGTTTTATATTTAAGTATCTTCGATCACGTCGACATGAAGATTTTTAACCTTCATATCTCTGGATCGAAGAAACTTAAATAAGGGTAGTTGTTGTACACCAATTTTTGCCCCTAAGATCTCTTCATCATACCATATTGATTCAATCACAACAAGATCACATTATGGCTTTTGGTTCTCCTCTCTATCTTTAACTTTGCTCTTTGAGGAATCACCAAGCACCTTGACTTGTTTTTCTTTTGTGATCATGCATGTTTTTTTTTACTTTCCTTTTAATTAATAAAATGCAATGTTGGTTTGTCTTACTTGTTCATAATGTAGGTAAAGACAATGTGGCTTAGCAAGTTTATCCATGGGTTCATGAGTTTATTTTCATGCCATAGTCAATAAAGCTTGAGAAATTCAAACCTCACCATTGAAGTTGTTTTGGAATAAATGGCATGGCAAGGTTTATTTTGGTTCACCACATTTCAAAGTTATCAAGTTTGATTCAAAAGTACAAGGGGTTGATTGAAGAAGTTGTCATGGTTGGACAAGGCCTTGTTCCCATTGGTCAGAAGTGCATATTTCTCTCAATTCTCAAGATATGGAAGTGGTTTTTATTGCTATGAGTTCTCATTATAATCCTCAATAACTTATATCTACAAAGCAAAAGTTTTGGTACAAGAAGGTTGTTCAAAATTGTCAAAGTTCCTCAAAGCATTTTCTTGATCTAGGAGCTAGGGTTTTGAACTTCAAAGAAGTATATCTTACTCATCTTTTGGTATTTTTGAGTGATTCCAAATACATCCTTCTCTTCAAAGGGTTATTAATAAATCACTTCAAAAGTTTCAAGGAGTTTTCATGTGGAAGAAACTTGATGATGAAGAAAGATTACAAGTCCTTCAGATAAACCCCCCAACTTCCCATGTGTGACTTCAAATGATCATAACTTAATCAATTTTTATCGCCTTGAGCCCATTATATTTGCACAATGATCTTGAGTATGTGAACTTTATTCCTTCTTTTATGTGCAAAGTGAGAAAATGGATGGAAGACGCCCTAAGGATACAAAAGATTATAGGTCATTTCATGATTTTTTGCCAACTTCAACAATTCATAACTCTCTCAATTTTTGGAGATTTTGAATGGTTCAAGTTTCAAAATGTCATTCAAGAGGTCTATTTCATGCCATATTTTTTTGTCAAGATCAAATTCCAAGAGGAAGATCATGTTTGGATGCAAAACATTATAGGTCACTTTTGAAGAAAAACTTGAAATATTTCTAAGTATGGAAAGTCAACCTCTTTTTCCCAACTTTGACTCATTGCAACTTTCAGCCCAAACATCCATCAGATTCCATTCTTTTCCCATTGTAAAGCTTGTAATCTCATCTTTCTAAAGCATCAAGAACCATGCCTTAAGACCCCTTGAGCTGAGAATGCCATTGTTTCAAAAGTGGTAACTTGGAATTGAAGTTTCATCGCAAGTCAGAATTTGAATTTCATGTTACAACTTCTAACCCTCAAATTAGCACGCATTTTGTGTCTAAACATGATTAGCCAACTTTCCCAAGTGGATTAGTGCATTAAAACATGCGTTTTGGATGAGTTTTGACAAAAGAGAAGTCACACTTTCTTCATGATGCAGACCCACACGAATTCCCTCCAAATTGCATCATTCACCCTTCCTTTTGATCCCATTTGCTTCTCCTATAAATACATGAGCTATCTCATTCGTTTTCTCAAGCTTGAACAGCCAAAATCACCCTGCCAAACTCGCTCCATAACTCACTTTTCTGCAACTTCGAAATCATTGTTCAAGCCTTTTTCAATCCATTTTTTCTATCAATTCACCTTCCTTGATCTTCCCTGAAGCTAACAGGAGAAGAATTGAGCCTTGAAACCTTCTGAATTGATCTGACCAAGTCCATTTACATAGCTCTGCAACTGAACTTCAATAGGTAAATTTCTCCATTAATTCTTCCAAACTTTGATATCATTGTGAAGCTCTCATTGCCCTGGTTCTAGTCGCAACACTTTCTTTTAACTGAAAACACGTTTAGGCCATGAATTTTCAAATTCCTTTTTAAAACTTTATTTCCAAATTGCTTGAGCTACAATTTATATAAATTTTTCGCGAAAGTGTGGTTGTCTTCGTCTTGATGAGACGAAGCGAATGGTACCGGTCTCGTGCTCTAATTTTACAGTTTGAGCAAGCTCGATTTGAGACTGGCCGGAGGTTGAAGATGACCAACGTGTCATCCTTCAACCAATGAAATAGCGCCATTTGGAATTTTTAAATATATGATTTAATTAATGATCATGTGTGTTATTCACTAATGACATGATATGCACAGCGCGTCTGATCCATTGGATCAGCTTACTAACGTGTTTTGACTTTCATCCATTGGTCCACTTTTTTTTTTACTTTATTTTATTTTCTGATTTTTATATTTAAATTGTTTTAAACTTCAAAAAATCATAGAAAATTCATTTTAAGTCCAAAAAATCTGAAAAAATTTTTAAAAATATTTTTGATTTTTCTCTTTCTGATTTTTATTTTTTTACAATTTTATTTTGTGTTTTGATATTTTTTATAAATTTTCACTTTATTTGAATTGTTTTAAATGTTTAAAAATACTTTTATACATTTTTAAATTCTAACAAAAATATGGAATGATCCAATGATATTTTGACAAATATTGGTGACCTCATTTATTTTTTATTTCTGACTTTGTTATTTTTTATCATTTTTGATTTATTTTACTCATTTCTTTTAATTTTAAAATAGTTTCTGACTTTAAAAAAAATTACCAAAAATTTTATAAAAAGATTTGAATTCATTTCTGATTTTCCTATGGTCTTACTTAATCTTTCTTGATTAATTTGAACATAGTTGATATTTTTCTCTCTTATTTCTATTTTAAAACATTTTAAAACCCTTTTTAATGCATATATTAAACGTAATATTATTTTGTATTATTTTCTAGCTGATCTTGGGTTGAATTTTTGATCATGGACTTTATTAACATCATTGGATCCATGGTGTTGAGTCTAACTCCATAAAAATGGATGAATGATTTTAATAATAGTTTGATTAAATTTTAATTCAAAAATAGTTTGTATATTCTTTCTCACCCCTCTTCATCTTATCCATTTTCTTATTGCACTAAGTGTTATTGAAGCATGATCTTTATATCAGGTCTCAAAACAAATGATGCATAGATTTCTATTGATCGACCTCAAAATAGGTGTGACTTCTTTATAAGTCCACTTACGATTGCTTAACATAGCGCTAAATTGTGTCCTGATTCGAGAAAATGATTATTCGTGGTCCAAACTTATGATTGCAAGCCCAAGATGTTAATTTGAACCCTTTGATCCAATAACCTTGAAATTTATTGTGTAGTTGCTTTGGTTCTACCAATCTTCTGATGGATCTTCATTAATTTTAGTCAACGCGGATCACTTAAACATCATTGATCATTATATGTTACATTGAGGATTCTTAAATGGATGATATACTTGATATAAATCAAATGCAATTCATTATGTAGAGACTTTAGTTCTACCAATCCCCTAATGAGTTCCAAATGCAATTCATTGTGTAGAGGCGCTGCTCCATCTTAAACAAAGTCTCTCGCAACCGCCCGAGTTATCACGACCAGTTGACAGGAAAACCTTATTTCTATACCTAGCCGTCTCGGTCAAAGCCATCAGCGCAGCCCTCATTCGTGAGACGCACGACGGACAAAAATTCGTTTATTTCACTAGCAAGGCGCTTCAAGGGCCCGAGGTTAGATACCAACAGATGGAAAAGGTGGCTCTGGCCCTCGTCAATGCAGCAAGAAGGCTCAGGCACTATTTCCTCGCGGACACAATCATGGTACGAACGGACCAGCCCGTGAAACAGCTCCTAGGTCAACCGGACATAGCGGATCGAATGTTAAAGTGGTCCTTGGAACTTTCTGAATTCGACATCCAATACGAGAGCAGGAAGGCCCTAAAGGCACAAGCTCTGGCCGATTTCATCGCTGAGATGACCGCTCATAACCCACCCCCCACCCACGCGCAAGGAAAGAGCAAAGTGGATCATCTTCGTCGACGGAGCTTCCAGCTTGACCAGGAGCGGTGCAGGAATCCTCCTAGAGAACGAGGAAGGCGTGATAGCAGGAATCCTCGCTCACCCTCTCCTTTCCCACCTCAAACAACCAGGCGAAATACGAGGCCCTGCTCGCAGGTCTAAGACTGGTCGAGGATTTAGGCGTCCGTGAGATACAAATCTTCACCGACTCTCAACTCGTCACGTCCCAAGTCCAAAGGGAATACCAGGCTAAAAACAACAGCCTCATCAAATATCTAAACTTGGTCAGAGAGCATATCAAAAGGTTCGACCGGGCAGAAATTTCACACGTACCACGCGAGCAAAACACAAGAGTCGATATACTTTCGAAGCTCGCAAGCACGAAAAAGAAAGGAAGAAACAAATCTGTCATACAAGAGTTGCTATCTCGCCCGAGCATCAAAAAACCCATGACTCTACCCGAAGTAAACGCCATCGAAGACAACTCGTGTTGGATGACCCTGGTATTCAACTTCCTAACAAATGGGGAACTCCCCCTGGACCAAAGAGAAGCAGCCGCAACCAAACGACGAGCATGCTCCTACGTGGTACTCGAGCATAAATTATATCGTAGGGGACTTTCCATCCCACTCTTGAAGTGTATCGAAGAATCTGCAGTCCCCGAGATATTACGGGAAATACACGAAGGAATCAATGCCCAACACATGGGCAACAAGTCCCTAGCGAGGAAGGCGCTGCGAGCGGGATATTACTGGCTGACAATGCAGCAAGACGCCAAAGACCACGTCAAGAGATGTGACAAATGCCAAAGGGAAGCCGACATGCACCTCGCCCCACCACACGAGTTAAACATATTATCATCCCCATGGCCATTTGCCTGGTGGGGAATGGATATCCTCGGACCATTCGTGCAAGGGACGTACCAAAACAAACTCCTCATCGTGGTCGTAGATTATTTACAAAGCGGATAGAGGCTGAAGCCCTCGCAAAAATCACTTCGCACAACATCCTCCGCTTCTACAAACGAAACGTGCTCGCCCAGTTCGAAATCCCACAGGCACTCATCATAGATAACGGTACCCAATTCACCGACCAAAGCTTTCAAAGCTTCATTGCCAAACTCGGCACCAAAAACATTTCACCTCAGTCGAGCATCCCAAAACTAACGGACAAGTTGAGGCCGGGAACAGGGTCATCTTGCGAGGACTCAAGCGCGGGTTAGGCGAAGCAAAGAGGGGATGGATTGAAGAACTACATAGCAATCTATGGGCTTACCGCACGACGCCCCATTCGACGATGGGTGAGACCCCATTCCGACTGACCTACGGCATCGAGACAGTCATCCCAATAGAGATCATGGAGCCATCTAGGCGAACTAATATGCCTCTCAACGAGGAGATGAACGACAAGACTCTGAGAGATGAGCTCGACCTTGTCAAAAAAATTCGATCAGGAGCAGCCCTACGCGAGGCCACTCTGAAACAGCAGGTAGCCCTACAACACGACAGCAAAGTCATAAGACGTGAATTTTAGGTCGACAGCCTAGTCTTGCGGAGGAACCAGAAAGATTTCCGCGAAGGAAATTTGGCCGCAAACTAGGAGGGACCTTATCGCGTCCAAGGAGCTACGGGCATCGGAGTGTATTATCTTGAACAATTAAATGGAGAATCGTTACCAAGATCTTGGAACATTGCGAAGCTAAAACAATATTATAGTTAAAGCCCTCACTTGCTGGAGGACTTTCGTCGTCAAATATCCACCTTCAGTCGACAAAGGGAAAAGCTCGACCACGTAGACGAGTCAAGGTACGGGCCCGACCTACCAACCAACGAAGGCATATTGTCGTTCGCTTCGACGAACCAAACGTACATGCCCGGCAGGGACACCTCGACCGAGCTCCACTGTCGAAGTACCCCACATGGCAGAACACCCAGCTCGCGATGGACAGTTCACGCCACGAGCGTAGGATCCCAATCGCGATCATACGCCCGACACGCAGATTTCCACTCCGCGCATTCGACACATTTCAAAATGCGTCGAACTGACATAGGGATTGAACGAATATCTCCATACGAACACAAACTTCGTCAAAAATTCATAACCAAGATAACGGTCGGGCATGTACATCAAATATTATCAGATAACTGTAAACAAAGCATTCATCGAATAGGCATTCATAAACAAAGATCAATAATATACCGACCACAAGGTCCGACGTTATCCAAAATTACAATCCAGGCACGACGACCAAATAACTAAAAGAATGAAGGCAAACACACAGGCCCCAAAAAACAACAATGGGTGCGCAGGCCCAAACATGAATAAAAGCATCAATCACTCCCTGGAGTACCAACGTCGACGTCAGGAGAGTCAAGAGGGGGCACAACCCGGCCATCGACAACCTGGGATAGAACCCTAGTCCCTTCGATATTCAACCCTGAATTTAACACGGACAGTTGATTCACTGCAAACTCAAAGCCATCGGCCAAAGCGCCAACACAGTCTGACTCCAGAAGTTGAATGCGAGCGATGAAGTTAGAATGCGTGCGTAAGTCAGCCATCCCTTCAGGCTCGTCCTCCGCGGGCAGCAGAATAGCCTTCAGGTCTTCGACCTCCCTCGACAGTTGTTGGTTGTCATTGTCCAACCGCTCCTTATCAAGCTGGAGGCAGTCTTTTTCCTCAAGAGCTTTGTCGGCTCTCTCCTTCTCCCCCGACAACACGTCGAACTGCTCACGAAACATCTCTTCAGAGCGTTCAAGAGCAGCCTTCAGTTTACAGGATTTGGCCACAAGAGTTGCCTTCTCCGACTCCAGCTCCTTGACCCGATCCAAGGAGTCTGACCCTTCGCTCGCAAGGACAACTGCCATCTCGACCATTTTTACCACCCCGATCATGTCGGCGGCGAGGTGTTTCCTCCGACCTTCCTTGTCGCACCGCCTGATGATATCGGCCTCGTTGTCAAATACGGACAAGGGAAACCCCTCAAAAAAATCTTTTCCACAAAACAGGGTGGCAGGCTGAAGGCCCGGGCACCCGCCCCTCCATCGGTCACTTCGACCCCATCATCTGGTCGACTTCGTTTCTTGCTAATCAAAGCAGATTGGCGCTCGATATCCGGGAAACCCGAGGACCCACTAGATCCTTCCCTGCCTGACTCAGGGGTCAGACCCATTTGCGTGGCTTGTTACGGCTTCACCAACCTCTTGCTGATCTTCTTGTCTTGAGTCATCTTCAGCAACCTCTCGCGATGCTCCGCCATGTGACCTGCAAAGGAAGTGTACTTGGGTTAGCCACATTAAAGAAAACAAATAAAGAGGAATATCAATAGAGCAAAGCAAGAAACCTAAGAGCCACATTAAAGAAAACAAATAAAGAGGAATATCAATAGAGCAAAGCAAGAAACCTAAGAGCTCTACAGCCTGCCCGTAAGACTGACATTCGACGAGCGCCTTGATATTGATCGAACGGACCTCGAACATCGAGTCGCCATCCTTATCAAGAACGTCGTCCCCTTCCCTCGTAATCCACCGATCAGGGAAGAAACCATCAACAAATTTATTCAGGACGCCATAAGCTTCCTCGTCCTCAGCGCTCATACCGCCAGCAGGAATGTGGTAGTATCCAGGTCCATGATCGTATTGGCCCGAACACCAGTGGATGAGAAACTTTGAGACTTTCCCAATCTCAAAATTACCCTCAACATCCAAACACAGATCCCCATCCTCGCCCATCACAGCGGCCGATTCGAACAGCGAATCCACGACTGTCTGGGTAGACGATTGTAAAATATACCACTTATCTTTAAAATTTCGCACAGAATCCATATACATCCTAAACAATCTCTTCGACTGCTTAAGGGACACCCAGCTGTGCTTCCCTCCTCGGGACTGTCGTTGCAGGTGAAAAACCCTGAAGAACAGGGGAATCATTGCCCGGATAAAGGCAATCATGTTAGGATGAATCTGGGAGGGGGCCGAGTTCAAGTGATTGAACACTCCCACCTGGAAGTCGTTGAAAGGTAACCGGAGCCCGAGATCTTTAAATACGATCTCGTACATGGGAAAGATGTCTTGTGTAAACTCCGAGCAGATGCGGGCATCCCTCGTCGACCTCATGATCTTAAAGTTTCTCTAAAATCCCTTCTGACCGCCGCCATACTCGACGACAGTGTAAACTTGTCTACCGATATAACTATAGATCGAAGTTATTCCCTGGGGTTCCGCACCAACTCAGTCCAGAGTAGGGTCGTCAACGGTGTCGACCAGATTTATGCTTTCGTCGACAGTGCTTGTTTCCTCGATATCATTACGCTCCGAGAACTCAGAAATATCAACCATGTACCTACAAAGTACAGAAAACCGGTGAATTCAACAGCAAATCCGCTTTTCCACCATACAGACGAGGAGAAGTAAGCAACACTCAGACCGAGTCAAGGTCATTCGTACGAAAGACGGGGAACACGTGGACCTCGACCAAACACCGACCTTAACGGCAGACGTATATCAATCATAAATGTCACAAGCATAGCATGAATATCGTGAGCAAAAGATGAATCCCACGACCAAGTTCATAACATTGCAAGCCAGATACAAGAATACCACGGGTAAAACTAGCCTACATACTAACGAAAGGATGAATCCCCCAACCAAGTTCGTAAATCTATTAGCCAAACGCATGAATATCACGGACACGATCGTAAACCATATGCCTAAACCTATGAATGTCGCGGACGTGATCATGAATCATACGCCTAGAGTGCTTGAATTTCTCGGGCACAATCCCCAGACATAAAATTTTACCACTAAACACCATCAAAATTTATCTACAACATGAGATATCAAATAAAAAGAACACTTACTTGGAAGAAGAGTGAGGAGCGACGGTTGTGGAGATGAACACACAGTAGACAGTGCGGCGGTCTCCACGACACTAGGAAAACACGCGGTGTTAAAGGCAGAGAAAATATGAGAACGTGAAAATGTGAAAACAAGTTATGGGACCTGATGCCCTATTTATATAGATGACGTAAAATATGAAACGTCGCATCGGAGAATCACAAACCGCCTTCATCCTCAACGCCTACTCGCATAGGCAATGATGGCCCTACTCCCTAGACCGCCATTGTGGTTTCCAAGAGCCACACCACGTGTCTTACTAGTGTATCACCACCTCCCCGCGAGTGCTACATTCCTCGACCGCTGCACGGAGCAAATCACGAACCGAACGATGGCTCACGTCCACGATTGAAAACCCTTGTGTCACACAAGCGAGTCTCGTGAAGGAACGAACTTGAATCAAGTCATAACTCTCATACCAGAAGCAACGACTTGGAGGCTCCTGTTCTGGATTAGACATGCCCTTGGCCCAACCACTAGTGAGGCCCGATCCAAATTTGCCAACCTATTGCGCTGAGCAGTATACCCACCGAGCACACTCCGATTATAAATATCTGATCGACTATGATTGCTTCCCACTGGTGCTCGTGAAGAATGTCCCTGACAAACACGCGCTCCCTCCGAACATCCTTCTCGTAGGGCTGACTTTCAACCTCTCAGGATTTCACGGAGTCTTCATGATCTCGAAAAGATCGCGTCTTTATCCTCCCTATCTTGCGGAGGGCGTCATCCAGGTAGGAGGCCACGTGCAGGTCTCCACTACTCACGTAGAACCTGGCAGTCTCTTTGTTGGGCATGTTTGAGCAATCCAATAAAGAGACCTTGACCCAACGCTGAAAGCTATAAGTACTCTCTCTTTCGAGAGGGTCAGACATTCATTCATTCACACCTACATTCATACTTGTTCATTTTATCTCTCATTTTACCATCAGAGTGTCTCTCATTATGGGCCCTGATGCCCTATTTATATAGATGACGTGAAATATGAAACGTTACATCGGGGAATCACAAACCGCCTTCATCCTCGACGCCTACTCGCATAGACAATGATGGCCCTACTCCCTAGGCCGCCATTGTGGTTTCCAAGAGCCACACCACGTGTCTTACTAGTGTATCACCACCTCCCCGCGAGTGCTACACTCCTCGACCGCTGCACGGAGCAAATCACGAACTGGGCGATGTCTCACGTCCACGATTGAAAACCCCTGTGTCGCACAAGCGAGTCTCGTGAAGGAACGAACTTGAAACAAGTCATAACTCTCATACCAGAAACAACGACTTGGGGGCTCCTGTTTTGGATTGGGCATGCCCTTGACCCAACCACCAGTGAGGCCCAATCCAAGCTTGCCAACCTACTGCGCTGAGCAGTATACCCACCGAGCACACCGCGATTATAAGTATCTAATCGACTATGATTGCTTCCCGCTGGTGCTCGCGAAGAATGTCCCTGACAAACACGCGCTCCCTCCGAACACCCTTCTCGTAGGGCTGACTTTCAACCTCTCAGGATTTCACGTAGTCTTCATGATCCCGAAAAGATCGCGTCTTTATCCTCCCTGTCTTGCGGATGGCGTCATCCAGGTAGGGGGTCACGTGCAGGTCTCCACTACTCACGTAGAAGTCTCTTTGTTGGACATGTTTGATCAACCCAATAAAGAGACCTTGACCCAACGCTGAAAGCTATAAGTACTCTCTCTTTCGAGAGGGTCAGACATTCATTCATTCACACCTACATTCATACTTGTTCATTTTATTCTTAGCCATCAAATCCCAGACATAAATACAATATCATCACATACTAACATATAACCATTCAAATGACTTGAATTATACCATAAGTGTTTATCAATCCACAATATTTTGATAAACAATAATCGAGAGATATCATAGCAAACAAGCATAAGAAAACAAATAGCAATGCCATCTAATTATTCCTCTTTTAGTCCATATAAAAGTGCTTTCATTTCTTCTCATACGAGTGTAAGATTTGATATGAAGTTTTAGAAAAGCATAGTGAGTTCTATGTTTATGAAAAAGCAAGGGTTATTCAATCAAACTTTCTCACCTAATTGATAAGATTTGATATATATGGCAAAGCAAGTTGTGATTTATGGAAAAAAAAACTGTGTTGTAATTCTCCAAAAATAAACAAAATTCTCTCTTTGAAATTCTAAGCGGCTTCTTGAAAGAAAATCTACCCGCGGTTTGTGCTTCTTTAGGTTCCCTATTGTTCCTCTAAAATAAGTTTTAGAAAAACAAATTACAAATGAACACAAACAAATTGCAAATCTCAGAGATTCCATTATTTTACACCAAAAGAAATTATGAGATATGAAAACATTCAAGGATTGTTGTTCATTAATTAAAAGGTAAACCTCGGACCATTATGGATAATTCAACATTTCAAAAATTTCTCATCCCCTAAAACCAATTAAATACTTATCAAGTTGTTTTAAACCTGCAGGTCAATTGACAAATTACTGAGAAAAAGCACACTGAGTTTTTAAGGCATTGAAGATATCAACAAAATGATAAGTTATCGGAAGCCAAAACTCCAAAATACTGTCTCACTCCAAAGTTCATACCGGGTAATAGAGTAGGGCCATCCTTATTCCCAGTTCTGGAAGCAAGAAGCAAGGGTGGCAAAGCAAGAAATCAGAACACTGCAGTCACATTCTGACCTGAAATTCTCACTGCAGTCACTCACCATTTTTCCGTCAATCTCACCTCAAAACCAAATAGGCGTGCACCTTTGATTAACTAGAAAATCCATTTGAAGCATCTACAGGTATAAATGTTAGACAAATGGTAATTGTAAAAGAACAAGTTTAATAAAAAAAATGCAGAACACTCTCTCAAAAACAAAGTATTGCAGTCAAATTTTAATCTTAAATCTAATATTTCCTCCGTCTTATAAAAAATGTCTATTTGAATAATATGCAATTTTTAATAAAATGATTAGATAATCTTATACTCCCTCCATCTCATAAAAGTTTCATATTTGAATAATGTGAGATTCTAAAGAAAATGATTAAAAGTGTTGGTTTTGATGATAAAAATAATATTATTTACTAATATATCCTAAATAATTATAGTTAATAAAGTAGTAATTGAATAAAGTGAGTAATAAATACAAGTATATTGGTGAAAAAGTAGTAATAAATTGTTGGTTTTAAGAAGTGAGCTAGCAGATCATTTGTATCACCAGCCAATTAAAGATTATTACTACATCTGGTTTTCTTCCCTGATGAGGATGTTGTATATCTTCAAGCTAAGGATTGTGATGAGTCATTCCCTAAAGAAGAAACAGAGGCAAGACCAGGTGAGATTTGATATTTGATGGAGTTGTTAATGCATATGATAATGGAATTGGGGCAATGCAATTATTGCTACTCCTCATTGTTCTCACGTCCTTTTCACTGCAAGATTGATGTTTGATTATTCGAATAATATGACATTCAGATTTTCGAAAGTTACTTGTACTTGAGGAGAACAAAATCTAATATAACAAATAGAACAAGTGTCGGACTCATGTAACTAACAGAATGTTGATACAAATGTAGATAGAACAAGAACAACATACTCATGTAAAAAACACAAATATATCAAATTTTGATTAAAAAAAACTTCCACACAAAAGACACATTTGTACTTTGATAAATTTTAAATTTTTGAAAAACTCTAGTGTTTTATTTAAAAAGATCATAGTCATCATTTTATAGAGGACAAGGATATTAAGATCAATAAAAATGAACAACTGAAAACATTCATATTAAAACAATTTGCAGTGTAAAAGTGTGAGTGAAATTGCAAAGACCATTTACTTAAAAATCTTGTTAGTAAAAAAAGATCCTTCACATAATAAAAAAGAAAAATTGTCCTACATAAAAACAAGTTCATTTTTGAAATAAAATACTTCAAGAGATACAAATCCCAGACATAACAAATGCTGTCTATATGAATCTTTGGCATCCACGTTCACTTCAGATTTAAAAAAACAAAATAACCGCTGGGTAATTATAATTGAAGAATAATTAAAAAAGCTAAATTTTAAATAATAATTCTCACGTCACTAGCCAGATGTGCATACTTGTTATACAGTAATGCATAAATATAACTTCAAACATACTTATCATTTTGAAGTTCTCAGACTAACTATTTAAGTTGAATACTCACTATAATACTATCATATGTAGAATTAGAAATTGAAAACATAAAATTGCATTAACTAAATATTATGAAAACCAGGAAACTTAATATAGGTGAGAGAACTTTAGTCATCTTCACCTTGAGAAGATTGAGGATGGCCCTTAAAAGGAAGCTTCCTGACTCCAAAGCATTGGTAAATGCTTCATTCCATGGTTGTTGTTCTAGTCATGCAATTACAGTCCCTATGTTGGTATCGGTAAATGGTAATTAGCCAATGAACGTCTAATATATAAATCTATGCTGACAGAGACTACAAGCCTATCTATACTTTACATTTGGAATAACAAATATGTAAACTAAGAGAAATGTAAAGAACTTTATATCTATACTACATCAATTTTGATGTAACTATCCCAATTCAAAACACTACTGTTTAGGATTCGTTTCAGATTTGGTGCATATCTATTTAATCTATTTAATTAAACAAAATACTGTAATCTCGATTGGTATATTATTGATGAATTGTACAATAAAACTCAAGTTATTAAACATCCAACAGAAGTTGAAACAATAGGAAAACTGATGATATATTAATTTTGATTAACAGAATTAATTAAAAGTGAGAATGAAATTCATAACCAATCAAACAAAAATAACTAAAATCAATACTTCAATTGTTATTGATATTTAAATTAATATCAAAATAAATTAATTTAAATTGTTATTTACCAAATTACCACTGAAAATTGATGAATAATACCTTGAGATGGAGTTCGAGAATTTCGGAGAATTTCTTCAACGATTATTATGCACAGTGCTATGGAGAGCTGAGAGCGTAAAATAATAATAAAGAAACATGAAAAAAAGAGAAAGACAAACACCTCGAGGGAGAGAACCCGGGCAAAATCCCCATGCAATCTCTCCCAAAAACCAACCAATCTTTTTTTATTTTATTTTGTTGACCTGCCAAGCAAGCGCACCTGAAATGGCAAAGGTCGGATGACCAGATAAGTCAGAATATAATTCTCAGCGCATTGAGGCCTATAATCCTGATACATCCTACATCCATTCTATCCCTCCAGCAAAGATATCAATCATATACATTAATAAAATACTATCAAAGATCTGCAACATCTTTGTATGAAGTATCAAACACCATAGAGCGCCTACAGTTCAAGAGCTGAATCAACCGTACTTATAAACTGGCAGCACCATTATGCTTCTGATATGCTTATGTGATCAGCCTACTTACCTGGAAGAAAACCTGGAGAGCCTAGATTTACAAAAGAATCAACTAGTTCTCTATGAAGATCCTCTGCACTGTGGATCTGACCAGATGGGGTATCAGATCTATATAAAAAGTGAAAACATAATCAATCAATAACAATTAACTATAAAGAAAACCTGCAAGATACAAAAATAAAATTCAATCCAAAAGAAATAAAATTCAACCCAAAAGATGTCTTTACCTGAACGAAACCATAAACAGCATGTAAATCTTCATATTTCTTCCCAAAATTTCTTCAATAATTGATTAATGGGAAACGAATGGTTGAGATTACTTGTGTTGACGTGTTTATTTGGTGACGTTATGAAAAGGAGGATCACATTGCTAAACATAGGCGATAGCCATAAACAGAAGCTTGAAGATTGCAGGGGATGGCCATAATTCGCTGAACAAACTATTGATACATCTCTACTATACAAATACATACATCAGATTAAAGTGTTATCAACTCCAATTTAGACTGAAGCTATACAAATATGTACATCAGATTAGAATGTTATCGACTCCAATTTAGACTGAAATTGTATAAACTAACCAAGACATAACAAATTTCAACACCAACTTATCCTATATATGTAAACTCCAATTTATTCTAATTCAACACCATTTGATGCATATTACCATCCATGTAAATATTCTAATTCAACACATAATACTGTATTTGGATTGATATTATTAATTAAAACATAAATGTTAATTCCGAATTGACGACTCTGAAATTGATTTTATCAGAAATTAATTAAAATTGAAATTCATAACAGCTCAACCTGAATTTGAAATTCATATCTAAATTAAGTTAATTTAAATTGTTATTTAAACATTGAAAATTGATGAATAATACCTTGATATGGAGTCGAAGAATTTCTTGAACGAATTATGGAGAGTGGAGCTAGTTTCGTAATGATAAAGAAGCATGAGAAGAAAAAAAAGAGAGAGAAACAAACACCACACGAGGGAGAGAACCCAGGCAAAATACCCGTGCGATCTCTCCCAAAAACCAAAACAAATTTTTTATTTTATTTTTTTGACCTGCCAAGCAAGCGCACCTGACATGGCAAAGGTCGGATGACAAGAGCGCATCGAGGAATATAATCCAGATACATCCTACATCCATTCTACCTCTCCCTCAAAGCTCTCAATCATATACATAATTAAAACATTCAAGATCTGCAACATCTATAAATGATGTATCAAAGCTCATACAGCGCCTACAGTTCTAGAGCTGAATGATCCGTAATTATAAACTGGAAGCGCGATTTTATAGGTCGGTCTCCGATAGGCTTCACGATCGGCCTCCATACCTGCGAAAAGACCTCAAGAACCTTGATTTACAAAAGAATCAAAGACTTCTCAATGAAAAATTCCAGAAACCGAGAAGAGCGTGAAGATCGCGCTTCTGCACGGTGGATCTAACGGATGGAGAATCAGATCAATATGAAAAGAGAAAACGGAATCAATCAATAACAATTAACGATCAGAAAAACCACAAGAAACAAAACAAAATTCGATCCAAAAGAGATCGTACCTGAACGAAACCATTATCAGCTCCGTCATATATATGTAATTCCGGTGCCGGTCGAAGTTTGACGGAGATAGATTAAGGACAATATCGGAAATTGAAAGAAAAGCGAGGTACGAAAAGAGGACGAAACCCTAAAATCAGTTGAATGGAATGGAATGGAATGAGTTCCCAATCTTTCTTTTATAATTGATTTTCGGGAATCGAACGGCTGGGATAACTTGTGTTGACGTGTAACGCTTGGTGCGGCACCTTTAAAAGTAGGGGAACTAACGTTTATAGGTCACGTTTAAAACAATTTTTAAGGGCATTTAAGTAAAATACATTCATAACTATTTATTGAGTTTGTTCTACGCTAAACTTAAAAGGCACGAGTCTAATCTATGATATATTATAGGCTCTTTTCTTTTTGTTGGTCTTGTTTTTTTTTAAAAGTACAATCTGATCTAAAAGTCTATTTAAAAGTATGGTTTCCATTAAAGTTTTTAATTAATTTATATTAATTAAGAGGCCTAATAAGTTGACTTATATATGCATATATAGGTCGACCTATTTAGCATTTATTCTAATATATACATATAAACAACCGTCTATTTAGCCTTTTTTTTTCTAATATATAAGTAGGGATGGTAAAATGGGTTATAGCCCGTCGGACCGACTAGGCACCCCCCAAAAAATGGCGGACTGCGTTGGGATTTTAGATCTTACGTCTACTAAAGTCTGCCCCGCTAAAGACCGACGCCGCCAGAGCTTGTCGCGTCTATTCGTTCAGCTTGTCTCACTTTAAGTCCACTATTTTTTAGTTAATTCTATTAAGTTTAATTCTTCATGGTTTTATTTTATACACTTATTTGTAAATATATGTAATATTTTTTAAAGAAAATTTTGTTAAAAAGATGTTTTATAAAAAATTGTTCTAAAAAATAAGTGAAAAATCTAATTGAAATGTAAAAAAAATCTTTTAATATATTAAAAAAATGAAAAATAAATAAATAAAATTATAAACGGGCAAGCCCGCCGCCCGCCAATCTGTCACCTTGACAGGGCGAGCTAAATTTTTATGTCCATTTCTACTTGGCGAGCTTGTCAGTTCCGCTATTTTTTTAGCGGGCTTAAGACAGGATGGGGCGGACGGGGCAAGGCGGGCGACCCGTTTTGCCACCTCTATATATAAGTCGGTCTATTTAGCATACTTTTAACATATATATATATATATATATATATATATATATATATGTGTGTGTGTGTGTGTGTGTGTGTGTGTGTGTGTGTGTGTGTGTGTGTGTGTGTGTGTGTGTGTGTGTGTGTGTGTGTGTGTGTGTGTGTGTGTGTGTGTGTGTGTGTGTGTGTGTGTGTGTGTGTGTGTGTGTGTATGTGTGTGTGTGTGTGTGTGTGTGTGTGTGTGTGTGTGTGAAAATATATACATCGATCTATAAGGCTTCATAGGTTTTTTTTAATAAACATGGTCTGGTATGGCTTTAAGTAAGCTAGACTATAAACCCCTGTAGGTCGATCTGACATATTCCCACCCCTAGCTACAAGTAAGACATGGATAGAGGAAGCTGGCAATTGTTAGCGACTTAGCGTGTAAACCACGTGAATCACGTCCTAAAGAATATTCTAGAATAAGACGGAATCCATCCCACTTAAAATCCTGAGAAACTTTTCCAACAATAACCAATATTTTTAAATAAAATACGTAAATGATCATGTTTCTACATTAATTACACAACTAGTCAGGTTTAGATTTTAAATTAAACTAGTGGGATACTCGTGCGTCCGCACTAATATTGATCGAGTACGAATATTTTTTTTAAATATATAAAAAGTTGTTTATACAAATATTTGCGTTATGAAGACAGTGTTTTACAATTATAGAAATATTTGTATCATTTGTGGAACTAATAAAGATATAAAATACATGTGTTATACCGTATATTTGCGGTTTTTTCACTTCAAGAATGGCAAAGAACAAACAATAAGGGCCTTTCATCAGGTAAAAAGTTCATTGAAACTGCTACTATTATATGAAGTTATGTGTGTTATACCAAATGGATTGATGTTTCGTATAAGCATTTATGTAGATTTCCTACTTGCTTGCTAGGGATTTCAGCGGTTCATAAGTTTAAGTGTTCCCATGTTGATTTACAAAAAATATTTTCTTCTACTTTGTTGTTGCTGATAAACTTATGTTTTTCCAGTTGTGTTGTCATTTCAATCAGCCATGACTTAGGGTTATATCAATTTTGCATGTTGATTTACTGTCTGATTTGCATGTTGTTTCATTATTGCATTTCATGTTCCCAGTAGGAAGTGATGAAGGATAATTGGAGACGACTACAACTTGAGTTAGACTATCTCAAATACGAGGAGTCTCATGTGTAGCGGTAGAAATGTTTAAGACTAAGCCATTGGATTGACTAGACTTATACAGATCAAAATAAAAACCGTCACCGCGCTTTATTGTTTCCAAAGGAATGGGAAAAGAGCGAGTAACCCAACAAGAGGGGGAAAGATTCAAGGTAAGGGGGTTGGCTATGCAAAGGGAAGGTATTAGCACCCTAAACATCTACGATACTCCACAAAAACCTCTTTGAAAAATCTGTATATTTTGGCTATAAAATGTTGTATGTAAAATAGATTGTGGAGGTGAGAAAAGAAATATTTTTCATGATTTTTGCACCTGCCGCAGTTGCGAATCTTTAGTGCCTACGTACCACATTTCGTGCAATAGGGGATCAGGGTACACGTAGTTCCTCTTTTAAAATTTTTTAAAACACAAATGTGTTGGTTGATTTTATGAGATAAGACATCATCGTCATTGTCCGTGTGGAAAATATACTTACTACCCACAATTATGAGGAAGGAGAATTTGCATCATCTCAAAGTGGAGGATATGACTTGGATTTTAAAATCAACAAAGCCCCACTCAACATCCAAGTGGAAAATATCTCTCTTTACTACATATTGTAGAAATATAGTTGTTTGCATCGCTACAAGGATTGACAAGAGTCTAATCTTTTGAGAAAAGTTTTAAAATAAAAAGCCAAAGTGGCAAAATGGTTTGAAATGAGATTGATTGACTTTTAGTCTTCTCATAAAAAATGTCAAGGTATTATTAAATTGATTAGAGTTTATTCATGAAAATGTTTTGAAAATGCATGGACCTAAGTCCAAGTTTATTATGAAAGTGGTTCAAGTTTAGAAATAAGAAATTTTTTCAAAAGGAGGGAGAAGATTTTTAAAATTAAAGAAGATGGGAGGAGAAGAAGAGACTATCCTAAAGCATAAGGTAAAAGCTAGGGATAAGAACCATCTAACCAACAAGAAGCCAGTACTTGATATTATGAGTCAAGATGGAATTCTCATTATTTGGATTGAAACCAAGCAAGCAAAGATACTAGACCTCTTGAGAGAACTAAACTTTAAATGTATTAAGTCTTCACAAAAATTGGACAGAGTAACGGTTGTATACGGGTGAATTCCAGATTACAAACAAAGCATGTAATCACAATAACATGCACACAAAACAAACAAACAACCCAATGTCTTGAGGTAAACCTCAAGAACTCCAGACAAAATATCAATTAAGGTCACAAGGTCTCCAACATAGGCCAAGGTTTCTATTTCTAAGTCTAAGAAATCCAATACTCCAAAATGCCAAGGATAGTAACCAAATAGTACAAGTATAATTAAAGTTTTTTATGGTTCATATTGATTATTAGGTGTCTTCAAAAAAGAAAAGCTCAAGTGAGCAAAATAAAAATGACAAGAAAGTAAATGCTCAAGTGAGCAAAGATGAAAAATAGCATGAAATATAAATGTTAAAGTAAATGGTGCATAAAATAAAAGAGCATAAAATAAAAACACAAAATAAAGTCAATTATTAGTAATTAGCGGTTAGTTGGATGACCATCTTGAAACTTGCATTTGGAATTCACTAGAGGATTAGTAGAACCAAAGCCTCCACACAACAAGTTACATTTTCTTTTTGTTAAGTATATCATCCATTTTAGAATCCTCAAAAGTAACATTTAATGATCAACGATGTTTAAGTGATCCGCGTTGACCAAAAGTGATGTAGATCCATTAGAGGATTGGTAGAATCAAAGCCTCCACACAGTGAATCTCAAGGTTATTGGATCAAAGAGATCAAATTAACATACTTGGGCTTGCAAATATAGGTTTGGGCCACGAATGATCATTTATTTGAATCGGAACAAAATTTAGCGCTATGTTAAGCAATCGTAAGTGAACTTATATAGAAGTCGCACCTATTTTGAGGTCGGTCAATAGCAATCTATGCACCATTTGTTTTGAGATATGATATAGAGATCATGCTCCAATAACACTTAGTGCAATAAGAAAGGGATGAGATGAAGAAGGGTGGGAAAGAATATACAAACCACATTTGAATTAAAATTTAATCAAACTATAATTAAAATCATTCATCCATTTTTATGGAGTTAGACTCAACATCATGAATCCAATAATGTTAACAAAGTTCATGATAAAAAATTCAACCCAAAATCAGCCAGAAAATAATCAAAAAATAATATTACATTTAATATATATATATATATATATATATATATATATATATATATATATATATATATATATATATATATATATATATATATATATATATATATATATATATATATATATATATATATATATATATATATATATATATATATATATATATATATATATATATATATATATATATATATATATATATATATATATATATATATATATATATATATATATATATATATATATTAAAAAGGGTTTTAAAATGTTTAAAAATGAAAATAAAGGAAAAAAATATCAACTATATTCAAATTAATTCATTAAAAAAAGGTCATAGAAAAATCAGAAATAGACTCAAATATTTTTGTAAAATTTTTGGTAATTTTTTAAAGTCATAAACTATTTTTAAAATTAAAAGAAATGAGTAAAATAAACCAAAAATAATAAAAAATAACAAAGTCAGAAAAATAAATAAATGAGGTCACCAATATTTGTCACAATATCATTGGATCATTCCATATTTTTTTTAGAATTTAAAAATGCATAAAAGTATTTTTAAATATTTAAAACAATTCAAATAAAGTGAAAATTTATAAAAAATATATATATATCAAAACACCAAATAAAATTGTAAAAATAAAATAAAAATCAGAAAGAGAAAAAACAAAAATACTTTTCATAATTTTTTCAGATTTTTTGGACTTAAAATGAATTTTCTATGATTTTTTTAAGTTTAAAATAATTTAAATATAAAAATCAGAAAATAAAATAAAGTCAAAATTATGTTGACCATTGGATGAGAGTCAAAACGCGTTAGTAATCAAATCCAAGGGATCTGACGCACTATGCATATCATGGTCATTACTGAATAAAGCACTAAATCACATATAAAATCATTTTTTTAAAATACAAATGGCACGCCATCATTGGTTAGAAGATGACACATTGGTCATCTTCAACCTCCAGCCATAGTGAAACACAGGTCCCTTAAACTGTAAAATCAGAAGCTCAGACCTATGCCATTCGCTTTGTCTCATCAAGACGAAGACAACCACACATTCGCGAAAAATTTATATAAATTGTAGCTCAAGCAATTTGGAAGGAAAGTTTTGAAAAGGAATTTGAAAATTCAGGGCAATGAGAGCTTCACAATGATATCAAAGTTTGGAAGAATTGATGGAGAAATCTACCCATTGAAATTCAGTTGTCGAGCTCTGCAAATGGACTTGGTCAGATCAATTCAGAAGGTTTCAAGGCTCAATTGTTCTTCTGTTAGCTTCGGGGAAGATCAAGGAAGGTAAATTGATAGAAAAAATGGATTGAAAAAGGCTTGAACAATAATTTCGAAGTTGCAGAAAAGTGAGTTATGGATCGAGTTTGGCAAGGTGATTTTGGCTATTCAAGTTTTAGAAAATGAATGGGATAGCTCATGTATTTATAGGATAATTAAATGGGATCAAAAGGAAGGGTGAATGATGCATTTTGGAGGGAATTTGTGCTGGTCTGCATCATGAAGAAAGTGTGACTTCTCTTTTGTCAAAACTCATCCAAAACGCGTGTTTTAATGCACTAATCCACTTAGGGAAGTTGGCTAATCATGTTTAGACCCAAAACGCGTGCTAATTTAAGGTTTAGAAGTTGTAACATGAAATTCAAATTCTGACTTGCGATGAAACTTCAATTCCAAGTTACCACTTTTGAAACAATGGCATTCTCAGCTCAAGGGGTCTTAGGGCATGGTTCTTGATGCTTTAGAAATATGAGATTATAAGCTTTGCAATGGGAAAAGAATGGAATCAAATGGATGTTTGAGCTGAAAGTTGCAATAAGTCAAAGTTGGGAAAAAGAAGTTGACTTTCCATACTTGGAAATATTTCAAGTTTTTCTTCAAAAGTGACCTATAATATTTTGCATCCAAACATGGCATTCCTCTTGGAATTTGCTCTTGACCAAAAAAGGTGGAATGAAATAGACCTCTTGAATGACATTTTGAAACTTGAACCATTCAAAATCTCAAAAAATTGAGAGAGTTATGAATTGTTGAAGTTGGCAAAAAATCATGAAATGACCTATAATCTTTTGTATCCTTTAGGCATCCTCCATCCATTTTCTCACTTTGAACATAAAATAAGGAATAAAGTTCACATCCTCAAGATCATTATGGAAAAAGAGTAGGCTCAAGGTGATAAATTTGACCAAGTTATGATCATTTGAAGTCACACATGGGAAGTTGGGGGTTCATATAGAGGACTTATAATCTTTCTTCATCATCAAGTTTCTTCCACATGAAAACTCATTAAAACTTCTTAAGTGATTTGTTAATAACCCTTTAAAGAGTAGGATGTTTTTTGAATCACTCAAAAATACCAAAAGATGAGCAAGATATACTTCTTTGAAATTTAAAACCTTAGCTCTTAGATCAAGAAAATGCTTTGAGGAACTTTGACAATTTTAAATAATCTTCTTGTACCAACACTTTTGCTTTGTAGATAGGAGTTGTTGAGGATGATAATGAGAACTCATAGCAACCAAAACCACTTCCATATCTTGAGAATTGAGAGAAATATGCACTTGTGGCCAATGGGAACAAGGCCTTGTCCAACCATGACAACTTCTTCAATCAACCCCTTGTACTTTTGAACCAATCTTGATAACTTTGAAATATGGTGAACCAAAATAAACCTTGCCATGCCATTTCTTCCAAAACAACTTCAATGGTGAGGTTTGAATTTCTCAAGCTTTATTGACTAGGGCATGGAAATAAACTTATGAACCTATGGATCAACTTGCTAAGCCACATTGCCTTTACCTACATTATTAACAAGTAAGATAAACCAACATTTCATTTTATTAATTAAAAGGAAGGTCAAAACAAAACATGCATGATCACAAAAGAAAAAGAAGTCAAGGTGATTGCTGATTCCTCAAAGAGAAAAGCTAAAGATAGGGAGGAGAACCAAAAGCCCTAATGTGATTTTGTTGTGATTGAATCAATATGGTATGATGAAGGAATCTTAGGGGGGGGGGGGGGGGGGGGAAATTGGGGTACAACAGCTGCCCTTATTTTAGTTTCTTCTATCTGGAGATACAAAGGTTAAAAATCTTCGTGTCGACGTGATCGAAGATACTTAAATATAAAACAAACCCTATTTTTGGCCCTAAGATGCCATGAAATGCTTATTAGTATTAATGCATATGAACAACTTCAAAGGGACACAAAACACCACTAGGGATGTAGCAAAGGAAATAAGGATCAAAAGAGAAACCCGACCAGGAAAATAAATCACTGGTGAATCAAAAAGACCATACTCTAATGGTGTAACACCCAAAGAAGAGATAAAGTAGCATCAACTCAGCTAAAGAGGAGATAATACAGGATAAAAGTGATTGACAACCAACTGTGAGCTACCAAACTCAATAGTCGGAGGTAGAAGATCAAAAGGATACACCAACTTTCACTGAAGGCGAAACTACCAACGTTCACTGAAGGTAGAAAGAGAAAAGAATAACAACACTGACATTCACTGACGGTGAGCTACCAATGTTCACTGAAGGTAGAGAGACAAACATCGATGTTCACTAACGATGAACTACCAACTTTCACCGAAGGTAGAGAGAAAAGAAATATCATAGCACCGACGTTCACTGACGGTGAACTACCAACGTTCACTAAAGGTAGCAAAAAGATAACAATCACTGACATTCACTGATGGTGAACTACCAATTTTCAATGAAGGTAGAGAGAAAAGAAATATCGTAGCACTGACATTCAGTGACGGTGAACTACCAACGTCCACTGAAGGTATAAAAAAGATAACAATCACCAACATTCACTGATGGTGAACTACCAACTTTCACTGAAGGTAGAGAGAAAATAAATATCATAGCACTAACATTCTCTAATGGTGAACTACCAACGTTCACTGAAGGTAGCAAAAAGATAACAATCACCAACGTTCACTGATGGTGAACTACCAACTTTCACTGAAGGTAGAGAGAAAAGAAATATCATAGCACTGACGTTCATTGACGGTGAACTACCAACATTTACTGAAGATAGCCAAAAGATAACAATCACCAACGTTCACTGATGGTGAACTACCAACTTTCACTAAAGGTGGAGAGAAAAGAAATATCATAGCACCGATGTTCACTGATGATGAACTACCAACATTCACTGAAGGTAGCAAAAAGATAACAATCACCAACATTCACTGATGGTGAACTACCAACTTTCACTTAAGGTAGAGAGAAAAGAAATATCATAGCATCGACGTTCACTAGTGGTGAACTACCAACATTCACTGAAGGTAGTAAAAAGATAACAATCACCAACATTCATTGATGGTGAACTACCAACTTTCACTGAAGGTAGAGAGAAAAGAAATATCATAGAACGGACATTCACTGACGGTGAACTACCAACGTTCACTGAAGGTAGCAAAAAGAATAACAAGTTTCTCCAAAATTCTGGCGTTTCACCTAGAACGGGTCTTAACTTCTTCTTTAACAAAGGCACTTCGCCTGGAATGGGGAATATATAAGCTGTCTCAAATAAAGAGACTACCACTTGCTGTTATAGGAAGGATTATAAAGATGACTTTCTGGGGAAAGCAATATGGCTTCCTGGGGAAAGAAATATGACTTCCTGGGGAATGAATCATGACTTCCTGGGGGAATTTCAATATATTCCTGCTGAGGAGATAAAGTATTCTCGTGCAAAATAAATGCACATTCTCAAACCAAGGCTCGAAGCTTGCATAAATCCAAAGTAATAATATTGCTGGGAAACAAAGATTCAAACCAGAAATAAACTGGAGTGAAACAGTCAACCAAAATACATCCTTTGAGAAATAAACTCAAGAGGGAAACCCAATCTATCCAGACAAAGAGTTGTACAGGAAGGCTAAAGCAAAAATCTTCCACGAGGGATAACTCTATTGGAGAGAGGACAACACAACTCTGCAAAACAGGGTAATATGTCAACAAAATATTAACGAATGTGAATGAGCAATGATTTGCTAAATTTAACTATGCATGATGTGTGTATGAATGTATGAGTGCTATCATGTATATGCTGATAAAACAGACATATAACACTGGGAGTAACCAGGCAAAACCAACTCGGGCACAATCAACACTCGGCTAAATCACATCCAAGATGAACATTCCATAAGAAAATAAGCACCAAACAAGGAAACAGAATCCTATTTCATGACTTAACTTCACTAGGAAGGAACATAATCCGGAAGTAAACAAATCATAGCGGCAAAACAATACAGATACAGGGATATAACATCCTTCTCCAGGCTTCACCGGGGAATAGCACTCAGACTTCAATGGGGAAACAAATGTTTTCACGGTCTGCACTTCTACTGGGGATTGCAATACTGATTTTAATAAGGCAGATGAAAACCCTATCATCAAAACATCAACTGAGGATTTCGTACTGACTTTATTGGGGAAATATCATACAGACTTCACTAAGGGAGATAGTGCCTCATCATCGAGATATCAACTGGATACCCCATGCTGACTTCATTGGGGAGGACAACATCATATCGTCGAGGGGAAACCAAGATACATTCTTCAATGTTGAGCATGAGTTTTGCACCAACTTCTTTGGGGAGAAAGTATGAAACCTCGTGGGGAAAACAACTTGGAGATTTAAGAAGTCAAACATAACAGCAAGAAATCAATCTTATGGGGATTTTAAATCAAACCCAGCACTTGGCGGGTGAAAACCCAAAAAACTGACAAATGCCTCAACACTTCTTAAATAGAACATTACCATTGCCTGATTATCGGGCAATCAAACAAAATGCAATTACTGCTGAAAGGGAGATGCTTCGTAGATGAGTCAAATATCAACATGCACGGGGAGAAAGGACTTCTATCAAATAGCGAAGCCTTCACTAGGGAATCTTGGATCGAGTCTTCATATCATGCAAATTTATTCCATTAAAAGATGCCCTGGGATAACCTTTCTAGGGAATCAAGAAGTCAACATTATAGAAAAAGGTCAAACTCATGGGGATTTTAAATCAAACCCAACACTTGGCGGCTGAAAACCCAAAGGTTTGACAACTGTCTCAACACTTCTTAGAAAATATACTACCCTGGTCTAGTTTCCTAGAAAATAAATACCAACAATAATGCAACACTGCCAAAAAGAGCGACATTTTGCAAATAGTTCTATCTCAGCATACCAAGGGGAACAAGACCTTTCGTCATATGAGGGAAAACTTTGCTGGGGAATCTGGGATAGAGGCCTTGGACCATGTGTTTTACCCCAAAATTTTCCCTCCCATTTTACTCAACACATGTTCATTAAGACCCACAATTTGCTCAAGGATGCCCAAGAGTTGATCAGACAAACCATCCCCTAAAGCAATGAACCTCCAACCAGGGGTTCCATTTTCATCAAGATGGGTGAACTCCAAGGGCCTCAAATCCTTTCCATGATCCTAATATGTTCTCAAGATAATACATGTCAAGTTACATACCTTGCACAAGAAGTTTGCTCAGTCAACTGCTCAGATGCTTGAGAATCGACTATATTATGTCAAAAGTCAATTGTGACCCACATACAGTCAAACTTAAATATTTTTGGTCAACACCAACATTTTGAAGTGATATCCATCATTTGATAAAGGGTTGATCATTATTCCTCAAGGAATTCTCCTAATTCATCAAAACTAAAAAGTTGCTAAATTAGGGTTTCTTAGGAAAAGTCAACCAAACTTTGACCAAGCATAACTTTCTCATACTTTATCAGAAATTTCTCATCCAAGGCTCATTTTGAAGGGATTTCAACTTCCTAGAACTCATATTCATCCCTCAAGTTCAAAAAATTTACTCATAAAAAGATATGAATTTCTACATTATAGGTCCTTTTGAAAAGTCAACAAAAACACCTTTTGGGTCAAAGCTTCTTACATGAACATGGAAAACCCAATTGATATGAAACCAAAAAGGTTGTTTAAGGGGAATCCTAATCTTTATAAAAAGTCCAAGAACACCTTCCTAGGGTTAAAATTGGAAGAGATATGAATTGTCAAAGTTTACCATTTTTAGAAAATTGCCAAAACTCAAATGTGCTTAAAAGTGCATTTTTTTGTCAAATGAGCCTAGCATTTCATGATTGTATCTTGTTAGGGACATGGTCCACGACCCAAATCAGCAGCCATATATTATTTTCTCTATTTATTTATTTTAATTTGGATTTTTATTTATTAAAAATCACATTAAATCAAATAAATGACAAAAAATATAAAAGATTGATTTGTTGATCTGATTTTGGTGAGAATCAAATCTAATTAAGCTGGCCTAATCAGATCAAATCAAATCAAGGCAAATTGAGGAAAAATAGCATGATTTGGATGGTTTTGGAAAGATATCATATAGCAATAAAATCATATTCAATCTCCATAATTCCAAAAGATTCAGGTCGTTTTTGTTGCCCTAATTCATCACACTACATATAATGAACAAAAACAATGCAAAAGAACAAGGGTTGCAGTCGTGAGAGCTGAGAAAGAAAACTCAAAAACTGGACAAAAAGTGGTGGATCATTTTCTCACATAGAGGGTGATTCAAGACATTCCAAAGCTTCCAATCGCTTCCTGGACATCTCCTGAAGCTAACACGATCCACTGCAAGCATTCCCAAGCCCAGAATCATCCCATAGTCTTCACACGGTTTGCCTCTTTTTTCAAAATCGATTACGATAATTCTTGCATCCTAAGCATGTTTTAATGATATATTTGTGATTATTAACGTATTTGCAACATGCTTGAATGATTTAATTGATGTTTTGATGCATATATTGATGATTTCCATGGTTAGGGTTTAAGAATCCGTTTTAGGGCTTCACTGTACAGGTGAAATTTGACCCAAAAAATAATGCCATGATACTCGTGAGATCAAGACGAGTTGATTGGTATAGTTAGAATTAATTTATCATGCGTCATATGAATTTTTAAATCTTGCAAGTTTATAGCGATGGAGTTTTGTCCGTAGCTATAAGTTTGGTGCCTAAGACGACGGACAGGGAAGAAGATGATGACTTGTCACCATCCCACTGGGCCATTTGAATTACACGCATTTTTTTAGTTACTCACCTTGTTTTGCATATTATAATTTAATCTTATTATTATTACAACTAAACAACGCAGCACATATGGCCAGGGCAACCGTTGAATGAGTGGGAGGACCTGGGTTCGATCCTAGGTCCCAACATATTTTCTTTATTTTCTTAACATGTGATTGTAGATCCCATGTGTGATACGGTGGGAGAACTGACTTAAGGTTTTGCGTTTGTATTCGCAAATTTTCCGGTTTAGCAAGAGTCGCCACCGACTTTTCTTTTATCCAATAAGGAAAGGCGAAAAAGCACAGGAAAGACCTTTAGAGATGTTTTCTTGAGTTCAGGGCGTAGATTATGAAAAGGGAAGGTATTAGAACCCTTTTCATCCATGGTTTTCCATGTGATCTTAGTTACTCGCTATATCACTTGCTTTTGTTTGAATGGGTTTGTGGTGTGTATTTTTGAAAGTATTTTGAAAATGTAACTTTGTAACAATTCTCGTCTCTATAAGAATGTGTACAAAATGTTTGTTTCGAAAACATGTTTTCAAGAAAGTGTTTGTAGAATGTGTTTTTTGAAAGTGATTTTGAAAAGGGTTTTCCTTTGTAATGATTCTCGTTTCTATAAGAACGCGTACAAAGTGTTATCTTTTGAAAATGTTTCAAAGTGAGAGTGTTGGTGTATAAATGTTTTTGTTGTGAGCAAGCGAGTAACTAAAAGCGAACCTACCTACTCAAAAGGTCTTAAATGTGATTTTCCTTCTCCTTTAGATGTGGCTATCTTACCATTGATTTGGTAAGAAGACCCATCATTGGATGTGAAGGGACGGGCGTTGGGTCATCATATGACCATGATAGCAATGTTGTGAGATGACTTAGCATTTTTCTTTAGGGATTAAGATCATTTTGAAAGGCAACTTTGATAGCGTCATCGAGAGACTATGATCTTGTATTTCGATTGTTTTTGCTAAGACACCCCACATGCATAACATGACCATTTTTTAGGTAACAAGTGGATTTAACCTTAAAGGTGCATGTGTTAATAGTGTTTGATTGCATGCATTTGTCTTTGATTTTTGGTGGTCTACTTGTTGATTTTATCTTGCCATACACGCCTAATTACTAGCATTTACATTTGAAAGCGATAAATTGCAGAAATGTAAAGTCCTACACTATTACAATATTTACGGGATGGGGATACATATTTATGAATGGGGATTGCAAGTAAAAATAAATCCTAAGTTATTATTACAACCATATTGAAATGTACAATGCAAGAAATAAAAGGAACGATTTATTTTGTTTTAATGAAAAAAAGGAAATAAGTTAAAAGGAAAATGTTTTTATGTCTTTTATGTTGATATTAAAAGAAAGTTAATATTAAAATGATGAAAAGGAAAATAAATGCAAAATAGAAAAGAACATGTTGCTGCAAACAAAGAAAACAAGGATCAGAAGTTCTGAAGCCAGGCGCGTGATTCAGCAGGAAAAGTCAGTGGGATCAGAAGTTCTGGATTCGTACACTCTGAGGTCTTGCAAGAAACGTTAGAGGGAAAAAACAGATTCTGGATGGTGTTCAGCCAGTGAACCAAAAGTCAGAAGTTCTGTATTGTCAGCATGTGAAAATCAAAAACTCAGAGTGTTTGAAAACAGCTGATGGAAACATCAGAAGTTCAGTGTATTTGACATGTGAATAGAACTCTGAAGTTCTGTGTAGTGTTAAGATTGTGAGTGAACATCAGAAGTTCTGTATTGTGATGAGCCAGTGGGTGAACATCAGAAGTTCAGTGTGTGTTAACAGTGAGAAAAATCATGGAAGTTCTGTGTGTTAAAACAGTAAAGAGAACTCAGAAGTTCTGCGTGCTTAAACAATGAGAAAATCCTAGAAGTTCTGTGTGTTAAATGGTGAGTGAAAAATAGAAATTCTATGTTACATTTCAGCTCTTAATCAGCACGACAACAATTTATTCAGTTCAGCAAATCAGAATGACCACAGCACAACAAATCATAGAAGTTCCAATCCTAAGTATGAGCCTAGCGTTATTCTAGAAGTTCTGATCTATAGTTTTTTCTATCCATACAATGATATGTAAAACATTAATACTATGATATTTACATGTTAATGATGTTCAGAATGAAAAGCAAGTAAAGTCAGAAAGACTTACCTGGGGCGTGATTGGAGTTTTGAGTGGTTGCCTTTGGATGTTCTAAGTCAGCAAGAGAGACGGAAGAGTGGTTGTGTTCTTGGGTTCAAAGGGAAGAACAAAGATTTGTTTTTGTGTATGAGAAATCTGGATTTTTATGAAGGTTTCACAACTTCTTTTTTTCTCTTTTGGCCAATCTGTCTCTTCAAAAGCCAGCCCCTTGAACGTGTGACGAAGCCAAGTATTTATAGATGAACTTGCTGTAACTTTGGGGGGAAAAACAAATAGGATTTGAACCTATTTTGGCATCCTGTTCCTTTGCTTTTTCATCATAGTTTTCGTATGCTAGTTTGGTGTAATCATGAGATGCAGGCGTAGGTTGAGCCAGCTGTTGGTCATAGGTTTGCAACAAGTTGTATAAGCAAGGTTTTGGGATTTGGTCAAGTTCTGACCAAAGCTTTGAAAAATAGCCTTCATGTGCTGAAGCGTTGCCTTGTCTTTGAAGCAACCATGGTGGTTGTTAGCAGGAATTAAGGAAAAGCAAAAAGTAAAGCATGAGCTTAGTAGCAAAGTTGCTATCCCAAGACAGTAGAGGTACACGTGGTGAAATTCCTTTGGATAAAGACTTAGAAGGTGGTTGTGAGCATTAAATGAGAATTAAATGATGATGAGACTTATCACAACCAGAAATCCTGCAACGTGAAACTCTACACCAAGGCGTAGTTCTGGATAAGAAGTTCTGCTTCAGCGTGGCATCCCATCTTCTGATCCTTTTATCTTCTGGCTCCAGCATGTTCTGAAGGGACTTTCAGACTTTCCAGAAAGCTTATGGCATGCTTCTTAGCCTTCTTTGAATTACTCTGGAAAACTCTGACTGAGCTTGCGTAGAGGCTGAAGAGCCATGTTCTGACTGAAATCTATGTTCTGAATCATGTTTGTAACTTCTGACTGCACCTGCCTGGAGGCTGGCTCAGAAGTTCTGAAGTGTCATTTTTCTTAAATACTTAGAAAAATTCTAAGTATTTAGAATTTGACTTTTCTAAGGTAAAATCTGACTTTTGAACTTTCTTGATGAAACAAACTTCATATTCCAACATGTCTTGATGAAATATGATTTTTGAGATTTGATTTTGATCCAAAAGTCAAAGTTTGACTTTTCAGCGTGTAAATGACCATTTTGCCTTTATGAGTGATTTTCTTGGAAAATTTGCAGTTCGAGGCTTGGAAACTTGATGGAAGCAAACTTGGGATCCAGGGTGATCCCTTGTGAAATGAGAGGATAAATTTTGGGGTGCAACAACTGCCCCTGTTCAATCTTCTTACACCTAAAGAGTTAGATTGGTAATTCTGCCATTCGTGACTCGAAGGTGGAAGATGATTGAACACTAGAGTGCCCAGAAAATTTGCACTCGAAGATGCGTTAGTTGATTATGTGGGGAATGGGCTTAAAAATGTCATTTAGAGAGGTAACAGATAGTTGTTGGAGATTGACTTAAAGATGCCATCCAGAGGCTATTGTTGGACTATATCTATAAGCTAGAACTGGATGATTATCAGTATGGCATCCGTGTTTGAAGCGCATCTGAACTGTATTAGAAGGTTGGGTTGTTTGATGATGAGTCAGTGTAAAACTTCATCTGAAATTTCCTGAGAAGGAACCTGTGTAGAGTTGCTTCATGATGAGTCTGTGTAAAACTGAATCTTGGAAAGGAGGAACCTGTGTAGGGTTGCCTGACGATGAGTCTGTGTAAAAACTGCATCTTGGAAAGAGAAGGAACCGGTGTAGGGTTACCTGATGATGAGTCCGTGTAAAACTGCATCTGGAAGGAAGGAACCTGTATAGGGTTGCCTGATGATGAGTCTGTGTAAAATTGTATCTGGAATTAAGAAGGAACCGATGTAGGGTTGTCTGATGATGAGTCCATGTAAAACTGCATCTTGGAAAGGAGGAACCTGTGTAGGGTTGTCTGACAATGAGTCCGTGTAAAAACTGCATCTGAAATTGAGAAGGAACCGATGTAGGGTTTCCTGATGATGAGTCCGTGTAAAACTACATCTAGAATTGAGAAGGAACCGGTGTAGGGTTGCCTGATGATGAGTCCGTGTAAAACTGCACTTGGAAGGAATGAACCTGTATAGGGTTGTCCGATGATGAGTCTGTGTAAAACTGCATCTGGAATTGAGAAGGAACCGGTGTAGGGTTGCCTGATGATGAGTTAGTGTAAAACTACAATTAGAAGTGAGAAGGAACCTGTGTAGGGTTGCTTCATGATGGTCAAGTAGATAGTTGTCCTGTCTGATTTTAGGTGTTAATCTTTGACCTGAGAAAGAAAGATAGTTTTTCTGGCTTGTTATAGGTGTTAATCTTCAATCTCTTCATGTAGATAGTTTTTCTGGCTTGTCACAGGTATTAATCTACAATCATTCGTCCACAGATAGTTTTCTTGGCTTGTTACAGGTATTAATCTGGAACTTGAAAAGGTTGATGGTAGCCATCTATTGATTGACCATTTCCTGAAAAGTTAAAACATTAGTTGTATGCAATGTCGTGATGTATGAAATGCATGATGTCATGATATTCTCAAAATAAATGAGATTGTGTCGTATGCACTTATCATGTATGTAAATAGGATGTATGAAATGCGAAATGTTTATGAATGTATTTTTGTCTGGGAAAATAAATCCTTGACAAATGTTGGGGAGTTTGTTAAATCCTGGACTGCTATTGAAGAGTACGCGTGTCTTCAAACTTTGCTTAGAATGATTCCACCGGGGATTCCCGTTTTGTTGTTTGAGGAGAAACTCCGCTGGGGAGTATTGAAAACTCTGGGGAGAATGTTTATTCCTTCTTGGGAAAAGAGTTCAGGAGTCTCGGTTGTCCGTTTCTCTACTGGGGATTCGAAGTTGAATTGATATCTGGTCGGATCCAGGTTTCATAGTAACTTGCTGGGGATTGTAGAGTAGTCTACTGGGGAAGAGGAGTTGTGGTCCTTTGATTTGTAGTAGTCAGAGAGGCAAACTCAAGTTAGGGAATCTGTAGTTTGTTGGGGAAATAAACCCTGTTGCCGGTCAGCTAGAGAGGTGACAACTTTGTTGGAGAGAGTCTTCGAGGACTCTTTGAGGTTGTCTCAGCTGGGGAAAGGTTTTTAGAGATTAAACTCTGGCTGGGGAATCATCCTATGAGAAGGATTTTGGGGAGATTTGTCACTGCCCCTAGTAGCAAGTGTTTGTGGCATTGCCAGAAAATGTTTGATTTACGTAACCCTTCACTGAGATTGACGTTCAATGCCCCAAGTGACGGAGATGGAGACTTTCCCCTGGCTACTTTGCACTTTGAGAGTTTTCTTGGAATATTGACTGGGCTGACCCAGGTGTGTTGGATAGTGACATGTCATGTCCCCTTGTTGATAGGAGATTTGACAACGGAAGTGTCATCCTTCTTGAATTGATTTTGTTCATTGAGAGAGCTCTCGTTCACTGGATATTCGTTGTGTGAATTTCTCCGCTGTCAAACAAATAGCCATATGCAAACAATGATTTTCAAGTAATGCAAAGTTTATGTTTGTATTGAAGTTTTGAAAAATGCGTTTTTAGCAAGTAAAGAAGTTTGTAATTCAACTTTGGATTTTGAGTAAAGCCTTACAGGAGTCAGGATACCTTTTGTAACAGTATGCTTTCGAACTAACCCATGCTTCAATTAGGACTTTTGAAGGGTTGTAACGTGGCTTGGTTCATGGTTTAAGAAACAAAGGATAATGGCTCAAAGTATATTTGTACCCACCCGCTCTTCGTGATGTTCTTCAGTCCTAAACCCAATTAATTGTACGTCTGAACTCCAATTGAGTCTTGGAATGACGTTTTGGTGATGGTTCAGACAAGTTTAGTTTATCAGAAGGCAGTCATTTTTTGCAACATTTTCCATGTTGTTGAGGATTTGTAGTGACCTCTTTCTTTTGATGTGTTATCCCTAATTTTTGCCTGACTGTTCTTGTTTTGAGATTACAGTCAGCGGGATGCCCCAATTTTATTAAGTCTCCTTTGTAGGTTTTGACTTAGTGGGCTTTACTTTTTTGAGAAATAGTGATTGCCTATGTGATAGGGAACCATCACCATCTTTTGATCCCAGCAGAATGTTTCTTGATGTCATTCGTTGTATTACGAGATGAGAGTTTGCGGCTAAACGCGCGTTTGAATTAACTGAGAGACTACCCTGCCCCAGGTTTTGTTTCAAGGTTTTAATTTTGTGAAAAAGAAAAACTTCTACTTCTTTGGCTCGAAGGGGTTGACTAGGGATTATCTTCCTTATAACCTCCAGTGTTTAGGATTTGAAGGAATGCCTGTAGATCATCAGCAAGGTCTGTCCAAAAGCATACTGTATGAGATTATGGCATTGTTTTCGTCATCCTCCCTCTAAAGGCTTGTAACTTTTAGCAAGAGTTAAATGTCATAAAGAGAGTAAAAAGCATAGTTTAAATGTAATGAAAATGAGTGGATCAAATCAAGACAAACATATGCAATGCATTAATGAAACAAAGTTTGACATTAATAGATAATTGTTTGAACAACAAAAGAGATTACAACTTGAAAATTCAAAAATGAACAAGACACTCCCAATGACTTGGCATAGGAGTAGTGATCACATTTAGAGTCTCTGGAGGGTCGAACTCGATCTCCTTGGCGTCAATCAAATTCTGAATCTTGTACTTCAATGCCCAGCAATCGTTAGTGTCATGCTCGGGACTGCCAGAATGATAAGCACATGTTGCATTAGGATTGTAGTTAGGAGAAGAAGTTTTGGGGTTTGGATGAGGTCCTATCAATGTAATCAGATTCATCCTCAACAAGTGTTGCAGCGCTTGAGACAATGACATGTTGATGTTGGTGAACTGTCTTTTGGGCTCGTCCGGCCTTCGTTGATTTCCCCTTTGTTGTTGTCGGTGTGTCACAGAACCAGAGATCAGGACTGCCCCATGTGTTGGTCGCGACGACTCTTTTGACCGTACACATCATTGGACTCTTTTTTCCCATTATATGGCTTTTTCTGAGCATCAGAAGGTGTAGCTTCTTGAATCTTTCCACTTTTGATGCCAGCTTCGACTCTTTCACCGGTCAGTATTAGCTCGGTGAACCCGGCTGAGGAGCTTTCGATCAAGTGTTTGAAGAAAGGCCCTATCAAAGTTCCCATAAAGATGTCAATCATCTCCTTGTCAGTTAAAGGGGACTGCACCCTACCAGCCAGATCTCTCCACTTTTGGGCATACCCTTTGAAGCTCTCGTTGGAACCCATGGTCATGTTCTACAATTACACACGAGTTGGTGCAAGATCAGCATTGTACTGATACTGCTTGTAGAAAGCAGCAGCTAAATCCTCCCAGGTGTGGATGCGAGAACTCTCCAATTGATAGAACCATTTGAGCTGGGTCCCTACTAGGCTTTCTTGGAAGAAATGGATCCAAAGCTTCAGATCAGTTGTGTATGGTTGAATCTTGCGGACATAAGACTTTAAGTGCATCTTAGGGCAAGAGACTCCATCATACAAGACAAAGGTATGGATTTTGAACTTTGGTGGAATGACCACTCCAGAAACTAAACCCATGTTTCCTAAATCCAAGCCAGGTATCTGTTAAATCTCCATAGCATTGAGGCGATCCTCCAGTTGTTTGTACTTGTCATTAGTGGGAAGATATTGTTTCTCGGAGTAGTCAGCTTCGGCTTCATCAATCTCCAAATCGTGGTGTTCTTCAAGACTATCCCCCATGATGGATGGATTTGAAAGATCTAGAGTTCCCTTGACTGGTCCTCCAGGTCTTCTTCCCAAGTTCAGGACGCCTATTGACTTCTTGGACTTTTTCTTCTTGTCTTTGATAAGGAGAGTTTTCAGGTCCTCTTTCCCTTTAGCCATAGCCAGAAACATTTGTTGGAATTGAGCGTTTTGAGCTTGAAGATCTTTCACAGTTTGTTCAATATCCATCTTACTGAAATAAACAGTAGGAAGATAAGGAGACCTGTATGGGAGAAACCTGTCATGATATGATGCATGATATGTGGATGCATGTTTTCAAGGATCTCACGGGGTATACACAAGAACAAGTTAGATATTGAATTTTGATCAACATCTTTGATTAGAGAACTTCATATTGGTGGATGTCCTTCCACGAGGATTAAGCTCACCATATCAAGTGGGTCATAGCCCTTGACTCAAGTTTGTCGTACTTGATTTTTGACGATGTTTGGTCAGAGGAAAATAAATCCCCCTGCCCCTTGCTAGATGTTTGGTTCATCACAACCTGCATCAAAGACCCTCGAGATCCTTGAAATGGTTATTGAAAATGCTATGGTATGCTGTTATGATGTTATGTATAAGTATGCGAGGTAAGCAAGTGTATATACAAATAATCATATTCACACAAAGCAGACAAGTCCTTAGGTTTAGGCTTGTATGAAGTTTATAGGTAAGTACCCTCTTGAAGTTTAGTTGGCTCAACCTGTCCTAGTTAATAGTAACCGGGTTCTAAGGGATCTCAATATCAGTGACCTTTCCCACAAGCTTCATTCAATAAGCAATTGACTCGCAACCGAACAAAACTCAGGGGTCACGTCTCAATGAGTGTAGCATCGAGTATCTACCAACTTCGGACTGCACCAAAGCCAGTCATCTCACTACGTCCTAATGGCCAAGTTGGTCAAGTAAGGTTCTAAGGTCAGTTGATGCTTCACGACACCACGCGGCGGCCCCGTACTCTCCTTGATTGACTCAAGGGTTACCGGTACCAACTAAAGTTCCACATCAACGTAGCTACTGCTTCAACCGTGTCGGTATACCCCGCACAGTTCCCTCACAGTTTACTGCTACTTACCTAAAAGGTGTCCTCAAATCCGGGTGTAGGATTTTTAACAGTAACCCAAACAAGGAACCAAAATGTAAAGCATGCAAATCAAACAATGTAAGCAAGTAAATATGATCTAACCCTAAGGTAACCCCACTTTTAAGGATTCCCTAGCAGAGTCGCCCGTTCTATGATACGGTGGGAGAACTAACTTGAGGTTTTGCATTTGTATTCGCAAATGTTGCGATTTAGCAAGCGTCACCACCGAATTTTCTTTTATCCAATAAGGAAAGGCGAAAAAGCACAGGAAAGACCTTTAGAGATGTTTTCTTGAGTTCGGGGGGTAGATTATGAAAAGGTAAGGTATTAGCACCCTTTTCATCCATGGTTTTCCATGGGCTCTTAGTTACTCGCTAGATCACTTGATTTTGTTCGAATGGGCTTGTGGTGTGTATTTTTGAAAGTATTTTGAAAATGTAACTTTGTAACGATTCTCGTCTCTATAAGAATGCGTACAAAGTGTTTATTTCAAAAACATGTTTTCAAGAAAGTGTTTGTAGAATGTGATTTTTGAAAGTGATTTTGAAAAGGGTTTCCTTTGTAATGATTCCCGTTTCTATAAGAACGCGTACAAAGTGTTATCTTTTGAAAATGTTTCAAAGTGAGAGTCTTGGTGTATAAATGTTTTTGTTGTGAGCAAGCGAGTAACTAAAAGCGAACCTACCTACTCAAAAGGTCTTAAATGTGATTTTCCTTCTCCTTTAGATGTGGCTATCTTACCATTGATTTGGTAAGAAGCCCCATCGTTGGATGTGAAGGGACGAGCGTTGGGTCATCGTATGACCATGATAGCAATGTTGTGAGATGACTTAGCATTTTTCTTTAGTGACTAAGATCATTTCGAAAGGCAACTTTGATAGCGTCATCGAGGGACTATGATCTTGTATTTCGATTGTTTTTGCTAAGACACCCCACATGTATAACATGACCATTTTTTAGGAAACAAGTGGAGTTAACCTTAAGGGTGCATGTGTGAATATTGTTTGATTGCATGCATTTGTCTTTGATTTTTGGTGGTCTACTTGTTGATTTTATCTTGCCATATACGCCTAATTACTAGCATTTATATTTGAAAGCGATAAATTGCATAAATGTAAAGTCCTACGCTATTACAATATTTAGGGGATGGGGATACATATTTATAAATGGGGATTGCAAGTAAAAATAAATCCTAAGTTATTATTACAACCATATTGAAATGTACAATGCAAGAAATAAAAGGAAATATTTATTTTGTTTTAATGAAAAAAAGGAAATAAGTTAAAAGGAAAATGTTTTTATGTCTTTTTATGTTGATATTAAAAGAAAGTTAATATTAAAATGATGAAAAGGAAAATAAATGCAAAATAGAAAAGAGCATGTTGCTGCAAACAAAGAAAACAAGGATCATAAGTTCTGAAGCTAGGCGCGTGATTCAGCAGGAAAAGTCAGTGGGATCAGAAGTTCTGGATTCGTACACTCTGAGATCCTGCAAGGAACGTTAGAGGGAAAACACATAGGTTCTGGATGGTGTTCAGCCAGTGAACCAAAAGTCAGAAGTTATGTATTGTCAGCATGTGAAAACCAGAAACTCAGAGTGTTTGAAAACAGCTGATGGAAACATCAGAAGTTCAGTGTATTTGACATGTGAAGAGAACTCAGAAGTTCTGTGCTGTGTTAAGATTGTGAGTGAACATCATAAGTTATGTATTGTGCTGAGCCAGTGGGTGAACATCAGAAGTTCAGTGTGTGTTATCAGTGAGAAAAATCATGGAAGTTCTGTGTGTTAAAACAGTGAAGAGAACTCAGAAGTTCTGCGTGCTTAAACAGTGAGAAAATCCTAGAAGTTCTGTGTGTTAAATGGTGAGTGAAAAACATAAATTCTATGTTACATTTCAGCTCTTAATCAGCACGACAACAATTTATTCAGTTCAACAAATCAGAATGATCACAACTCAACAAATCATAGAAGTTCCAATCCTAAGTATGAGCCTAGCGTTATTCTAGAAGTTCTGATCTATAGTTTTTTCTATCCATACAATGATATGTACAAAATTAATACTATGATATTTACATGTTAATGATGTTCAGAATGAAAAGCAAGTAAAGTCAGAAAGACTTACCTGGGGCCTGCTTGGAGTTGAGTGGCTGCCTTTGGATGTTCTGAGTCAGCAAGAGAGACGAAAGAGTGGATGTGTTCTTGGGTTCAAAGGGAAGAACAAAGATTTGTTTTTGTGTATGAGAAATCTGGATTTTTATGAAGGTTTCATAACTTCTTTTTTTCTCTTTTGGCCAATCTGTCTCTTCAAAAGCCAGCCCCTTGAACGTGTGATGGAGCCAAGTATTTATAGATGAATTTGCTGTGACTTTGAGGGAAAAAACAAATAGGATTTGAACCTCTTTTGGAATCCTGTTCCTTTGCTTTTTCATCACAATTTTCGTATGCTAGTTTGGTGTAATCATGAGATGCAGGCGTATGCTGAGCCAGCTGTTGGTCATAGGTCTGCAGCAAGTTGTATAAGCAAGGTTTTGGGATTTGGTCAAGTTCTGACCAATGCTTTGAAAAATAGCCTTCATATGCTGAAGCGCTGCCTTGTCTTTGAAGCAAACATGGTGGTTGTTAGCAGGAATTAAAAAAAAGCAAAAAGTAAAGCATGGGCTTAGTAGCAAAGTTGCTATCTCAAGACAGTAGAGGTACACGTGGTGAAATTCCTTTGGATAAAGACTCATAAGGTGGTTGTGAGCATTAAATGAGCATTAAATGATGATGAGACTTATCACAACCAGAAATCCTGCAACGTGAAACTCTACACCAAGGCGTAGTTCTGGATCAGAAGTTTTGCTTCAGCGTGGCATCCCATCTTCTGATCCTTTTATCTTTTGGCTCCAGCATGTTCTGAAGGGACTTTCATACTTTCCAGAAAGCTTGCGGCACGCTTCTTAGCCTTCTTTGAACTACTCTGGAAAACTCTGACCGAGCTTGCGTAGAGGCTGAAGAGCCATGTTCTGACTGAAAGCTATGTTCTGTACCATGTTTGTAACTTCTGACTGCACCTGCCTGGAGGCTGGCTCAGAAGTTCTGAAGTGTCATTTTTCTTAAATACTTAGAAAAATTCTAAGTATTTAGAATTTAACTTTTCCAAGGTAAAATTTGACTTTTGAACTTTCTTGTTGAAACAAACTTCATATTCCAACATGTCTTGATGAAATATGATTTTTGAGATTTGATTTTGATCAAAAAGTCAAAGTTTGACTTTTCAGCGTGTAAATGACCATTTTACCCTTATGAGTGTTTTTCTTGAAAAATTTGCAGTTCAAGGATTGGAAACTTGATGGAAGCAAACCTGGGATCCAGGGTGATCCTTTGTGAAATGAGAGGGCAAATTTTGGGGTGCAACACCATGCATTACAAGGCCATATGTCCATCATGCGCCCCACTGATCCAGCCATTGGATCGTTGCCAACACAGATCCAACATTCAAACTAAGGAAGAACCATGGTGCACTCTCCAAGCGCAGCAACACTGAATCAAGCGCAGGAGTGGGCTCGGCCATAATGGGCCTGCATAAATTCAGAAACGCACCCCTCCCTATTTGCTCATCATACAGGCCCAAATTCTATTCTTCTTTATTTCAATTCTTTTTTTATTACTTATTAACTATTTCTCTTTCAAATAACTCCAAAAATCATGTTTTTTTTATTTAATCAAAAAATCATACAAACATCAAAATCTTTTTTTTTTATAAATATTTTTATTTATTAATTAGTTTAATTAAATTTAGGCAATTTAATTCTCTTTTTATTATAATTTAAAATAATTAGAATTAGGGTTTAATTTTGTGCATAACCTAGTTTTTTCCCTTAAAAAATAACATAAATATTTTCTCAAATTAGATTTTTTTAGGTTTTCCAATTATTTCTCGCATTTAATTCGCCGCGCGCGCTTTTAGTTTTCCTTTTTATTATTATTGTAACTGCTCCGAGTTTGTAATAGATTTAAGTAGGGTTTTAATTCCTTTTATTTTCAGTCAAAAATAATTATGTATCTGCCCAAAGCCTTGTAATAATTAGGACTCTAACTTCTCGCATTTTTATTTCCGTAAACTATAAACTGCTTAGATGTATGTATAGGATTGTATGGAAAGACAAATTGAAATTAAAACAGTAGAAAACCCTAATTATGCAAAGATGATTAACTGAAAAAATACACTTGCACATGCTCACTCCTAGGGTTTACTCCACTCCAGTTGCCTTCGGTAAACGGTTATAAAGTATAAGGAATGTTAGTGGTCGTCCTCTAGTCCCAAAAGATCTAAAATGACCCATTCAGATGTTGCCTCAGAAAAAGATCTTTAAGACTTTAGGATGATTACTAAAATTTCCTAACATTGCTTTTGTGATCGTATTTGTCCCTTCAAACGTCCCTTAAAACTCCAACGACGATGCTACCTATTCCTTAATAATAGGATAGCGGTGTCTAAAGGAAAACAAACAGACTTTTTTCGAGTAGGTAGATTAGCTCCTAGGTACTTGCTCAAATAAATTTTTTCACACAAACACTTTTCAAAACAACTTCGTCACACTCTTGAGAACCGATACAAGGGTTACCACGAAGTAAAACTTTTTAAAACAAGCACACACAAGCAATTTTAAAAATGAGCAAAGTACCTAAGAGCTCATGGAAAACCATGGATAGAAAGGGTGCTAACACCTTCCCTTTCTATAATCTACCCCCGTACTCAGAAACATTCTCGAAAAAGGTTTTTTCTGTTCTTTTTCCTTTCCTTAGTTGGATGAAATAAAAGTCGGTGGCGACTCTTGCTTATCGTGACATTTGCGAATACAAAATGCAAACCAGTATAACAGTCGGTTCTGCCACCGTATCACAAAACTGGCGACTCTGCTGGGGAATAAAAAATAAGTGGGGTATACCTTAGGATCTAGGTCATTTGTAACTTGCTTGCTTGTCTTTTTGCTTTGCCTGCTTTATATTCAAGGGTTTTGTTGGGGTTATATAGATTCTACACCCAGATCTGGAGAACACCTTTTAGGTAAGTAGCAATAAACTGTGAGAGAACTGTGCAAGGTATACCGACACAGTTGAAGCAGTAGCTACGTTGATGTGGCACTTTGGTTGGTATCGGTAACCCTTGAGTCAATCAGGGAGAGTACGGGGCTGTTGTGTGGTGTCGTAAAGCATCAACTGGCCTTAGAACCTTTAATCGCACAACTTGGCCAGTAGGACATAGCGAGATGGCCGGCTTTGGTGTATTCCCAAGGTCGATAGATACTCGATGTTACACTCATTGAGGTTTGACCCTTGAGTTTTGTTTGGTTGCGAGTCAATCGCCTATTGAACGAAGCTGGGGGAAAGATCGGTGATATTGAGATCCCTTAGAACCCGATTACTATTTATAGGACAGGTTGAACCAATCCAACTTCAAGAGGGTATGTGTTGTACCCCAAAATTTGTCCTCCCATATTCTTCAAGATTTGGCAAGATCAAGCTTCAAAATCACTCAAGGGGTTGCACAGTCCAATTGCCTCCTAACACAGTCAAAACTAGGGTTTTGGTTCTGGCAAAGAAATTAAGGTTTCCAAGGGTCCAATCAAGTCCCACATGCCTATAAACATTGTCAAGCATCCATATGTCAAGTTTCAAGACTCACAGCATCAAATTGCACAGTCAAAAACCCTAAATGCTTCACAGTCAACTGCAGGGGCAAAATGGTCATTTGACAGTCAAAAGTCAAAATTTTTGGTCAACATCTTATTTTGAAGCCACAAACATCATTTGATCAATTCTTGATCATGATTCTCAAAGCATGGCTCAAAAAGTCTCAAGATGCAAAAGTTTCTATTTTTGGATAGTTGAAAAAGTCAACTGCAAATTAACCAGGGCATAACTTCCTCATGGTTTATCAGAAAAATTCCATCCAAAGCTCATTTTGAAGAGCATGACATTTCCCACAATTCATATTCACACTTCAAGTCCAAGAAATGCTCTCACAAAAAGTTATCAATTTCAACATTATAGGTCATTTTCAAAAGTCAACAAAAAGGCACTTTAAGTCAAAGACCATAACTTGAGATTGGTAAATCAAAATGACATGGGACCAAAGGCATTGGTTAGAGGACTTCAAGAACTTTCCAAAATGTCCAAGAACATGTTCATAGCTTCAAAATTGAGAAAGATATGCCTTGGAGAAGTTGGAAAATTTTTGGGAATTTTGAAAAGTCAACTTTGCCTCAAACACTTCAAAAATGCTAATGGGCCTCAATTTCTTCCTTGAATCATTACCCAAAGCATATGCACGACCCATTAAGCTCAAAGGGATTTATTTTCTTATTTTTAATTAATTAATTGAATTTTTAATCTTATTAATTCATTTAATTAGATTTAAATACGAGAAAAATATCAAATCATGGTTTTAAATCTTTTTTGTGCAGCAAATATCTTCCACACATGCTAGAGATTTTGTGCACCATCTCAAGGGGACAATATCTTCCACAATTGGCAAGGATTTGCATGAAAAAAGATTGAAAAAGATGTGACAAAAATCAAATATTCAAAACATAAATGCATGAATCCATGGGCTTGTTTTTGACCTAATTTCATTCATGTACTTATGCACAACCAAACCTAATGCACATGGACACGAAAAACTGCTCAGAAACTGCATAACCAATTTGCAATTTTTGGCCAAAAAGCTTGAAACTGATTTTATACCTAGAGGATAATTCAAAGCTTCTAAAGGATTCCAACACGTTGCCTAAGCATCCAGGAAGCTTTTGCAATCAAGAATCAATCAAAACGTGCCAAGAATCATAGAACACAGGCCATATGGTTTGCAACATTTTCTTGAATTCCATATCATGATTCATGCGCATTTGATGCATATTTTTTATTGTTTTGCATTCACAGGAACATGCTGAAGCTAATGATATGATTCAATTGTATTATAAGGTTCTATATCGTGAATTACCATTAACGTGTTTTAGGGTTTCAGAGCTCAAAAATTGGGGCTTTGCATAGGGTGTAAAATTGGACCATCAAACCAGTATAGGCCAACTCGTTGCAACAAGACGAAGCTATTAATAACCTCGCGCTCAATTTATATTTGGGCATCTTCTAATCGCTATTTTTCCTGGTTGTACTTAGTGGGGGTTTAAAACCCCCACTATTTGTTTATATTGCAGGCAGAAAGATAAAGACGAAGCTAGCGTGTCATCATGTGACTGGAGTATTTGAATTTCAGCGCGTTTTTTTTGTTTTATATCATTAACGTTTGTTTTGTTTTATATTATTTGTTTCCATTAACAATACAAATACGCGCAAACAGCTCAGATGGTGGGAACGTGGCCTGGTAAGCATTGGGATCTGGGTTCGATTCCCAGGTCCCCCATATATTCCATAATTTTTATCCTAACGTGTTTATATGCAACATTCATTCAAAGGGCCACCATACGTCCTAATGCCTAAGCTTGCCAAGTGTCTCTGATGCTCCATCCAAGGGCCACTGAATGAATTCCAGGGTGGACTCCAGTCAACAGCATGTACCCAATCAGAAGGTCAACGAGGCCTTTGGCTTAATGGGCCAGGATCTCTTCAACAAACCTCCAAAATGGGGCAGACACCCCCCATGTTTGTATTCTATTTTTTTAATTTCCTTTTCTTTTCTTTTTTGTTTTAATTTGTTTTAATTGTTTTATTTAATTCACCTAAATTAATTTTCATAATAAAAAAATCAGAAACTAAAATATATTTAATTAATATTTAATTCACTGTTAATTTATTTTGTAAATAAACTCTAACCATTAATTTAGTAAATTAGGTTTTAAAACTTTAATATTTTTCTTAATAAATTAAAATAGGTAGAATTAGGGTTTTTAACATTCTCATCTTTTTCTTAAATAAATAATTTTCTCTCATTATTATTATCATTAATTATTACTTTCGTAAATAAATATGTAAATAATTAACTAGCATAAATTAAGTTAAACTTTAATATTTTCTTAACAATTAAAAATAACGTAGAATTAGGGTTTCTCTTGATTCTCAATTTTCTTTATTTCATTAAAATACCAAAAACATAAAAAAAACATTTCTTTTCTTTAATTAAATAATAATTAGGCTTAAATTTTGATTTCAAAAGGGTCCAACGCCCTCGAACTTTCAATTTTAATTCTTTCGCGCATTTATTTTCTTTTGAATATTATGTAACTGCTCAAGGCTTGTAATAGTAATTAGGTATTTTACTTTTCACATCTTTTATTAAACGGGTCTTTGTAATTTGGCGATGTATAGACCCGCGCCTTGTAATAGCGTAGGATTTATCTTTCCGAATTTAAATTTCCGCACTTTTAAATTCTAAATTACATGAAAGAATGTATGGCTAATTAAAAACAAGCGTAGCTCACAATGCCCTGATCAAAGATAACAATACATGAAAATAACACACAAATTCACACACCACTCTTAGGGTACGCCTCACCTGTTGCCTTACCTTCGAAACGTGGTCGTCGAGTATAAGACGTTTTAGTAAGTCCTTATGTCCATGATCCAGTTGCCTCGAAACGGTTGCCTCGGATTAAAAAAGGATCAAGGACATAAGGGTAGCTTCTGAGGTATCCTACTATTGCTCTGGTGACCACACTGTCCCTACAAACGAATTGACCCGAACACCTCCAACGGTGGTGCTACCTACCTCTCAATGGTGGGATGGCACTACCTTAAGGACATTTACACAGCCTAATTCCTTAAGGTAGGTAGATGACTCATAGATACTTGCTCTAAAAAACAAATCAAAACTCTTTTCACACCGACACTTTCAAAAAGCTTTCAAAACAATTTTTCAAACACTCTTGAGGACTGATACAAGAGTTATTCAGAAATCTTTAAACGAAACTTTTTCAAACCCACTCACACTTTGAAAAGCAAACACTTTTGAAAACACAATGAGCAAGTATCTAAGAGCCCATGTGTGATACGGTGGGAGAACTGACTTGAGGTTTTGCGTTTGTATTCGCAAATGTTGCGGTTAGCAAGAGTCGCCACCGATTTTTTATTTTATCCTAAGGAAAGGTTAAAAAGCACAGCAAAAACCTTTTGAGATGTTTTCTTGGGTTCGGGGAGTAGATTATAGAAAGGGAAGGTATTAGCACCCTTTCTATCCATGGTTATCCATGGGCTCTTAGTTACTTGCTTAGATCACTTGCCTTTTGTTTTCAATTGTTTTAAATGGTGCTTGAGTGTGTGGGTTTGAAAATGTTTTGAAAAGAAGCCAATGTGGTGGCAACCTTTGTAATGATCCATGTGGGGATGTATACAAAGATGTATGTCTTTTGAAAAAGTTTTCATTTGTTTTTGAAGGTTGTTTTGAAAGTGTATTGATGTGTGATTTTGAAATTAGGCAAGTGTTTTGTTTTGCAAGTTAATTCAAGTAACTAAGAGGTTATCTACTCCTAAATTTCTCAAAAGATCATTGCTATACTTTAACCCTTTTAACAAGTTTGCTCCACCATTGTATTTGGTGGGCAACCTTGTGTTAGGATGTGAAAGGGACAGGCGCGGGTCATCGTTTTAGACCATAATTGCAACGGCGTTAAATGTCTTTGAGCAATTTCTTTAAGGGACTTGATCATTTGTTTTTGTTTGTTTTGAAAAAGTTTTGTCGAGGGACTATGATCATTCAAATTGTTTGCTTTTCCCAAAGATGTTCAACATGCAATATGGCCCATTTATTTGAAGGCAACAAGTGGAAAACCCTAGGGGGGTGCAAGTGTGATTTGTGTGTCCATTTTCATGCTTGTTTATCTTGTATTAGGTCAAACTATTTTTTATCGTTTTTTCGCATTCAAACCCTAATTCTAACATGTTATCATTAGAAAGCAATAAAGTGCGAAATTAAAATTACTAAGCTATTACAAAACCAAATATGGGAAGGGGGGTACAAATGTTCAAATGGGGATATTGACAAGAATTTAAATCTAAATTATTACATCATTTTGAATATTTGCAATTTAAATAATGTACAAAAATTAAATAAAAATGCAAGATGCACAAAAAATGTTTTGTATATGTATGAAAAAATATTATTTATGTAAAAGAGAAAAGAAAATAAAAATGTATTATTTTTTGGAGTATTTTGAATTTAGGGCAAAAAAACCCTAATTTTAAAGAAAAGGTATTATTATCTAATTTAATACAACTATTTATTTGTTATTTATAAAAATAAAATAATAATGAAGTATATTATGAAAAAAGTATTTTTTGTATCAAATATTAATAAAGTGAAAAATTCAAGTATTTTCATATTTTATCTTAAATATATTAATAAACATATATATATATACATATATTAATTTCTTAAATGTGCATTATACACAAAATAAATATTTATTTAATATTTTAATAAAATAAATAAAAGAGTATTTTTTGTGTGAAATATTTTCAGAAGGTAAATAAAAATAAAAATGTATTTACACTATTTTTCTATTTATTCTAATAATAGTATATATATATTTTATGTATAAATAAAGAAACAAATCAAATAAATATGCCATAAATTCAGAAAATGATGGAAAAAATATTTTTAATTTTTTAATGCCATGAGAAAAAATAAACAAAGTCAACCAAAAAAGAAAAAGTCAAAAATGTTAAAAAATGAACAAATGGGCTCAGGGGGGTGTGAATCAAAAAAGATGGTGTGAAAAGCAAAATAACACAGGCCCAGCCCACTCCACTCCTTCTTCAACCTTCAGCACAAATATTTGAAAAAAACGCGCGCCCCTGTTCTTCAATGTCTAACTCCTGATTCCTGGCTTTTCAGCAAAAACTCATAACACAAGAAATGTTCAGCATGAAGAGACGGTTCTATCCATGTATGGAACTTGACCTAACTCTCTAAGACGAGGGAGAATTTCTCCTCCCCCAAATCCTAACCTAATTTTTCTACCATTTTCAAACTTCAAATTCTCTCTACTCAGGCAAAAGAAATGAAATGTAAAGATATGTACATGTTCAGGGCTATGAGTAGGACCTTGTTTCTTCACAAACTTAAGACTAAAGATGCATGATAAGAGAGATACGAGTTCAAAGTTTTACCTGTGCAGTTGAACTTCTATGTGGAGAATGAGGGACTTTCAGTGCAATGTAATGATTGGAAAAGCTTCCTTGAGGTCCAGGGATGCTTTTTCAATGCTCACTTTGTCTTGAACCTTCTTGTATCAAGCTGTAGAACTTCAACTGCAAAAGGAGAAATTAAAAATGGTGGAAACTGTTAGAGTGATTACAGGTCAGGTTTTAGGCCATGGTTAGCTTGCATATGTTGTAAGGAAGGTGTATGAATTGATTTTGGTGAGAATGCTCGAGGGAAGTGGGAGTTTGCACTCAATCTGCAGGGGCTCCCCTGTTTGTGCAGTTTCAAGGTGATTAGAGCAATGGGAGTGTTTCAGACGGCAAGGACTCGTGTGTTAGCTTGGATTTGGTCTATGGAATGTGTTTGATAACTTCTCCCTTGTGTTTGTAAGCTGAGATGAGAGATGGCACAAGTTATGGACTTTTCTTCTATGTTAAGCAACAAAATGCCACTTGATGTTTCTAGCCTGTACAGGCCCTCCCACTATGCTGCTATCCCTTGCCTTGATCAGTGCAATTTTCTCACAAACTTGTGCCAAGAATATCTTGATTGTACCACTTGGATTGCAAACTTGACATAAAGTTCTTCTTTTCAAGAATGGAAATAGTGCTTTTTCTAGTTTAGGCTTAATTCCTTGTGTAATGACCAAAGGCTTAGAATAATAACTTGGTTCAATGGTTTTGCATTAAATTTATGAGTGTCAAAGGGTTTTAGGGCCTGCAATGTAGCACAAACTATGCTGATTTGAAAATGGTCCAAGTTATGAACATGCTTTGATGAAGAACAAAAGTGAATTTTTGCCAACTTGTGAAATTCGAATCTCTCAAGTTATGAGGTTGTTTGATGAGTTCTTGGACATTTTGGAAAGCTTGGAATGTGTACTACAATCCATATTTGAAATGCAAATTAAAATTCCAAGTGGAAGGGTATGAAAAGTGGCCTTGAAGTGGGGTAGAAAACCTTGTCAAAATAGGTCAAATTTCACTAAGTTAAAAAATGGTTTAGTGCCCTTATTCAAAAAATTGTAACTTGAGATACAAGCTTCAAATGAGAAAACTTTGTGAATCAAAGTTGTAGATTATGCAACAAGCTACAACTTTCATGTTTTGACTTTTGTTTGAATCCAAATGGATCTTGGTGAAAAGATGGGGCAAAGTTGGGAAAAAATTAGGGTTTTTCATAACTTAGAAAAATTCTAAGTTATGAAAAATTCTATTTTCAAACCCTAATTTGCATTTTGTGATTTCTTGGTGAACAAGTTTCATGATTTGGCATGTTTTGATGAAAAATGAATCTTGACTCTTGATTTTGACCAAAAAGTCAAAGTTTGACTTTTCAGTATACAGTCAAAATTGATCAATTGACTGGGAAATTCAACTGTCAATCTTGTGTACTTGGGATCTTTTGAGCTTGATGAATGTGTCAAGACCATTTCATTGAGTCCTTGAGGCCACATGTGAGCTTGGTTTGCCATTGGCTAGGTCAAACAGTCAAAAATTGCCTTTGTGCAGTCAAAACCCTAAAAATGACCATTTTGCCCTTTTGGTGATCTGATCAAATTTCTTATGGAATTGTGATCCAAACTTGATCAAATGGTCCATATGAGTTCATAATGTTGATGTGGGTCAAATTTCATGAGATTTGACTGTAAATTGGTCACAGTTGACTTTTTCCCCAATACAGCTGATTTCTAGGTCAACTGTCCAATTGACTGGGCAAAATTTGGAATCAAGACTTGAAACTTGGTATAGGTAAACTTGGGAGTCCAATATGAAGCATGAAAGTCATCTTAGGCATTTTAGGTCAAAATATCCTTGGGTAATCACAAACCCTAATTTGAGTCCATAGTGCAAAGGGAAGTCTTGAGCAGAGGAAACCCTAACTGAATCTTGATCTTCAAAGGTCTTGTGATGAGAAAATGTTGTGGAAATGGGAGGGCAAATTTTGGGGTACAACAGTTGCCCCTGTTCAATCTTCTTGAACCTGAAGAGTTAGATTGGCAAGTTTGCCTTTCGCGACTCAAGGGTAAAAGGAGATTGGACACTAGAGTGCCCGGAAATTTGCACTCGCATGCTGGAGTCTCAACAGTGTGATGTCGGGAATGGGCTTATAGATGCCATTTGGAAAGATGGTGGATAGGGAGATGGGCTTATAGATGCCATCTGGAGATGTGACAGAACCTTGTCGGGAATGGGCTTATAAATGCCATTTGGAAGTGTCGACTGCATAAGAGATTCCTTAGCGAGAACTTGTGTATTTGAGAAAGGCAGATGTTTTCCTGGCTTGTTACAGGTGTTTGATCTTCAGTCTCCTTATGCAGATGTGCCCTGGCTAGATACAGGTATTGAATCTACAACTGGTTGCTCACAGATGTGCCCTGGCTGGATACAGGAGTCGAATCTGGAAATAGTCGTTAATAGATGTGCCCTGGCTGGATACAGGAGTCGAATCTGGAAATAGTCGTTAATAGATGTGCCCTGGCTGGATACATGAGTCGAATCTGGAAATAGTCGTTAATAGATGTGCCCTGGCTGGATACAGGAGTCGAATCTTCGGACTCTTCAGACGTGCCCTGGCTAGATACAGGAATCGAGTCTGGAAACGTGGTCAACAGATATGCCCTGGCTGGATACAGGAATCGAATCCGGGAATGTTGTAGTTGATAGATGTGCCCTGGCTGGATACAGGAGTCGAATCTGGAAATAGTCGTTAATAGATGTGCCCTGGCTGGATACAGGAGTCGAATCTGGAAATAGTCGTTAATAGATGTGCCCTGGCTGGATACAGGAGTCGAATCTTCGGACTCTTCAGACGTGCCCTGGCTGGATACAGGAATCGAATCTGCGAACTCTTCAGACGTGCCCTGGCTAGATACAGGAATCGAATCTGCGAACTCTTCAGACGTGCCCTGGCTAGATACAGGAATCGAGTCTGGAAACTGGTCACTCTCAGATGTGCCCTGGCTAGATACAGGTATCGAATCTGGGAATGTTGTGACAGTTGAAGGTAGTTGTCTTTGGGATTGCCTTTTTCCCTGAAGAGGCAAAAACATAAGTTGTATGCAATGTCATGATGTCATGATATGCATGATGTCATGATGTTCAACATGAGATAGTGTTGTATGCACTTTATCATGTATGTAAGCAAGATGTATGAAAATGTTTATGAGTGTAATTTCATCTTAGGAAAATAAATCCTTGACGAACGGCCGGGGAGTTGCTCTGTGGAAGAGATACTTGGCCGAAGTTTGATGAGAGGCCTGTTGAGGACTTTAATGATGGATTCCGCTGGGGATAATGATAATAAACTCCGCCGGGGATTGAGGAAAGGTTGCCGAGGGCGATCTTCCGTGGTTTTTAGCTGAGGATAACCCAGTTATAAGTCCTTGTGAGGAAATAACTCTAAATAAAACTCAGGGAGACGTCCGGACTCCGCAGGGGATATGCTTCCAGAATCTATTGGGGAATGCTGTGTCTTTTCAGGATCAACAGGGAACTAACTCCGCTTGGGGAAAGTATCGCCGAATCTTGTTTTACTCTGCGGGGCGTTGAGATGATTTGGCCACATTCTTCGGTTGAATTTACCTTGGTACCTTGGCGGACAAAACAAACAGACTGCTTTAGACAACTTCACATTGTCCCCGTCTCTGATGTCACCTGTAATCAATCTCTTGTTTTATATGTAAATGTTTATGAATCAGCAATTTAATGTCAAATGCATATATCAAAAATGAACATTGGACGTTCTTCGCAAGACAAAACAGAAAAAAGGAAAACAATGGTAATTTGTATGGACAAGTGATTTTGTATTGATTTAAATTTTTGCCTGTGAATAGGCGTTTTTGTACAAGAGGCTGACATCCTAGTAAGAGGACGCCGCCAAATAATATAGAGTTTACAATTTTGAAAAAGGAAACAAAACAGCTATATGAATAATCCCACTGGGTTCCAACTCTGCTATCGCCTTTATGTCTTCAAATATCTCATCGCTTTGCTGCCTAAGTTTGAAGATGAAGCTGATTGGTCAATGCCGAAATATGGAGCCAGATAGTTGATGCCGAATTCTGGATGCGAAGTGATCCAATGAGACATAGTGTTACGCTTTCATCCCTAACTTTTGCCTGGACCGCCCTTTCGGGTTTTCAGTCCACCTGGATACCCATTTTTGCCCAAGCCGCCCTTTCAGGTTTTCGACTTGCCGGGTGTACAGATTTTTTTATTCATTTCATCCCTTATTTTTGCCCGAACCCTTTTGGTTCGCCGGGAAGCCCTTATTTTTGCCTAGGTATGTCAACCTAGCGGGTCTCTTATTTATGCGTAGTATTTTTTCACTATGTCTGCATTGGCGGGGTGAGGAAGGTCGTCACCATCCATGGTGGTTAGGATCATGGCTCCTCCTGAGAACACACGTTTAACCACAAATGGCCCTTCGTAAGTAGGGGTCCATTTGCCTCGGGGATCACTTTGAGGAAGGATGATGCGTTTGATTACCAGGTCCCCAACTTGATACTCTTGCGGTCTGACTTTCTTGTTAAATGCCCTGATCATCCGTTTTTGATACGTTTGACCATGACAGATAGAAGTGAGCCTCTTTTCGTCAATCAGATTTAATTGATCAAGTCGAGTCTGGATCCAATCATCTTCATTCAAGTCTGCATCCTTCATTATCCGGAGAGAGGGTATCTGGATCTCAATTGGCAAGACTGCCTCCATGCCATAGACTAAGGAGAAAGGAGTTTCCCCGGTCGACGTCCTTGCTGAGGTGCGGTACCCATGAAGAGCGAACGGTAACATCTCGTGCCAATCTTTATAGGTCACTGTCATCTTCTGCATAATTTTCTTGATATTTTTATTGGCTGCCTCTACAGCCCCATTCATCTTCGGCCGGTAGGGAGAAGAATTGTGGTGCTGTATCTTGAATTGTTCACAGAGTTCAGTGATCATTTTGTTGTTGAGATTGGTACCATTGTCCGTAATGATTCTTTCCGGGACACCGTACCGACAGATCAGATTATGCCGGATGAAACGTGCCACGACGCTCTTGGTTACTGTGGCATAGGAAGCTGCCTCAACCCACTTCGTGAAGTAATCGATCGCCACCAAGATGAAGCGATGCCCATTGGATGCCGTCGGTCGGATCTCACCAATCATATCGATGCCCCACATCGCGAAAGGCCAAGGTGCCGTCAGGACATTCAAAGGAACCGGAGGGATATGCACCTTGTCAGCATAGATCTGGCATTTATGACAAGTTCGGGAGTGTTGGTAACAATCGGCTTCCATTGTGGACCAGAAATACCCTGCCCGAAGGATTTTCTTAGCCATGGTGTGTCCACTGGAATGGGTTCCAAATGTACCTTCATGCAGTTCTATCATGATTTTCTCTGCTTCTGCCTTATCCACACAACGTAGCAGAGTTGAATCATGATTCCATTTGTAGAGAATGCCGTTGCTGAGGAAGAATTTTGCAGCAAACCTCCTCATGAACTTCTTATCATTGACAGACGCACATTCAGGGTATTCCTGAGCTTCCAAGTACCTCTTCACCTCATGATACCAGGGTTTTTCAATAACCTTCTCAGCCTCGAGCTCGCAGCAGTATGCCGGTTCATCCAACTTCCAGATAATGATTCGGGGAGCCTCATTGTCCCATTTAACCTTGAACATTGAAGACATCGTAGCTAGTGCGTCTGCTAGTTGATTCTCCTCTCTAGGGAAGTGTTCGAAAGTTATCTCTTCAAAGTGGGGAAGCAAGGTCGACACATACTCCTTGTAAGGAATAAGATTCAGGTGTTTCGTATCCCACTCGCCTTTGATCTGATTGATCACAAGAGCGGAATCTCCGAAGACACTTAGAAATTTTCTCCTTAAGTCGATTGCAGCTTGTAAACCCATGATACATGCCTCATATTCTGCCATATTGTTGGTGCAGCTGAAACATAATCGGGCGGTGAGGGGAGTATGAGTTCCCTTGGGAGATATGATTACAGCACCGACGCCGTTACCCAAAGCATTGGAGGCTCCATCAAAATGCATAGACCATCGGGATCCTTCCTCAGGTCCTTCATCCGGTCCAGGTACTTCACAGTCAGTTACCACCATGATGTCTTCGTCCGGAAAATCAAAGTTCAATGATTGGTAATCGTCCACAGGTTGGTGTGTCAAATGATCTGCCAATACACTTCCCTTAATTGCTTTCTGAGTTGTATACTGGATATCATATTCTGTCAAGATCATTTGCCATCTCGCTATTCTTCCAGACAGAGCGGGCTTTTCAAATATGTACTTGATGGGATCCATCTTTGAAATTAATAAGGTAGTGTGAGTCAGCATATACTGTCTCAGCCGGCGAGCAACCCATACAAGAGCGCAGCAAGTTTTCTCAAGCAGTGAGTAACGAGACTCACAGTCGGTAAACTTTTTGCTCAAGTAATAAATAGCGTGCTCTTTTTGGCCGGACTCGTCATGCTGCCCCAGCACACACCCCATTGAATTATCAAGCACTGTCAAGTATAGGATCAGAGGTCTTCCTTCCACTGGTGGCATAAGAATGGGTGGCTCTTGGAGATATTCCTTTATCCTATGAAAGGCGGCCTGACATTCATCATTCCAGCGTACCACTTGATCTTTCTTCAGTAATTTGAAGATTGGCTCACAAGTAGCAGTTAGATGTGAGATGAATCGGGCAATGTAATTCAGTCGTCCCAGGAAACCTCTGACTTCTTTCTCTGTTTTTGGAGTCGGCATCTCTTGTATGGCTTTTAACTTGGCAGGGTCCACCTGAATACCTTTATCACTTACAATGAAACCTAGCAACTTTCCGGATCTTACCCCAAAGGTGCATTTGTTGGGATTCAACCTCAGCTTGTATAACTTGAGTCGGTCAAACAACTTCCTCAGATGGTCAAGGTGCTCCTCCTCAGTTTGAGACCTCGCAATCATGTCGTCAACGTATACCTCAATCTCATGATGGATCACATCATGAAATAAAGCAACCATGGCACGTTGATAGGTTGCCCCAGCATTTTTCAATCCGAATGGCATGACCTTATAACAGAAGGTGCCCCACTGAGTCACAAAGGTAGTCTTCTCCATATCCTCTGGAGCCATCTTGATCTGATTATACCCTGAAAAACCATCCATGAAGGAGAACACCTTGTGTTGAGCTGTATTGTCAACAAGGACATCAATGTGAGGTAGGGGGAAGTCATCCTTGGGGCTGGCCCTGTTCAGATCCCTGTAGTCAACACACATTCTGACCTTACCGTCCTTCTTTGGTACCGGCACCACGTTGGCAACCCACTGAGGATAAGAAGTCACTGCAAGGAATCCGGCATCAAACTGCTTCATAACCTCGGCCTTGATCTTTTCGGACATCTCTGGACGCATCCGTCGGACTTTTTGCTTTACTGGAGGGCAATCTTCCTTGGTTGGCAGGTGATGAACTACAATGTCGGCATCCAAACCAGGCATATCTTCATAGGACAAAGCAAAAATTTCCATGTAGTCTTGTAGCATCTGGATCAATCGTTGCTTCACGCTGAGCTCTAGATTGGCACCAATCTTGACCTCTTTCCTATCTGTCTCAGTACCCAGGTTAATTGTCTCCACCGGCTCTTCATGTGGCTGAATAGCTCTCTCCTCCTGGAGTAGCAGTCTTGCGAGTTCACCAGGCACTTCGCAATCATCTTCAACTTCGTCTTCGGCCAAGTTGATCGGATTTTCGAAGTCATAACTGGCGATAGCAGAGCTGTTACCAGTAAGATCCAGAGTGGACTGAAACCTGTATAAGTGAGTGTGTGTAAATATAGCTGTTTTGCAATATATATAACACAGAAAGGAAAAGAGCACAAGATTTGAAATGCAACAAACGTCCAATGTTTTGATTGATGATATATGAAAATGTCATACAAAAAGCCCTCACAAATGGAGCTACGATGCCCCGGGTAGGACACCGAGCCAACAAAGTTTTAACATATTGTTTGTTACAAATTTGGAAATCAAAAGAAATCAATTACTGCGTGACAAATGTGATAGGGGTAAAATCCTTTACCGTCCAGTTGCTTGGTCCGTCGCTGGCAGTCGGGTAGATCCAATTGTCAAATTCTACTTCCTCTACATCCTCCTCGATAGCATTCACCCTTGAGCTGGAAATAAACACCGGAGCCTTTCTGATCTTCTCTTTGCGCACAGCCTTCTGAGCCTCCGCAGTAAAGCCTAGCCCAAACTTGTTGTTCTTCTGAGTGAAGTCAGGAAGCTGACCCCAGTTTGCACAATTGCCTTTCTGAACCACAGCCCGGGCATCCCTTAGGGAAGCCATCTTCAAGGAAACATTCTCTTCGACTGTTGCTTCTGCCGCTGCTGAAATTGGATGTACCTCCTCGAAATGCTGAAAGGGGGTTTCAATAAACTCCCCGTCCATCTCAATGTATCTGAAGGAATTCAAATGGCTCACCATATACTCCTCTTCTCCTTGCACAGTGACGATTTTCCCCCTGACGGGATACTTCAGCTTCTGGTGCAAGGTGGAGGTCACTGCCCCAGCTTTATGGATCCAAGGTCGACCCAGTAGACAAGAGTACGATGGGCGTATATCCATCACATAAAAAGTAGAGTCAAACACTTGAGAGCCCACACGAATAGGGATGTTAACCTCTCCATGAACCATCCTTTTGGAGCCGCCGAAGGCCCTGACGATGATATTGCTGGGTTTCAACTCCAGGCCCTCATAATCCAGACGATCTAAAGCCTTTTTTGGTAGGACATTCAAGGAAGAACCAGTATCCACCAATACATGTGCCAGAGTAGTGCCCCTGCATTCGATAGAGACATGCAGGGCATCATTGTGGTCTCTTCCCTTCGCGGTCAGGTCAGCATCTGAAAATCCCAAGCCATTGTCTGCTGTCAGATTCGCTATGCAATTAGTGAACTGGACTGCAGACGTCTCCTGCGGCACATGGGCCGTCTTGAGAAATGAGATCAAGGCCTTAGCATGGGCCTCGGAGCATAGCAGTAAGGAGAGCAGGGAGATCTTGGAGGGCGTATGCCCCAGCTGCTCGACAACATTGAAATCACTTTTCTTTATTATTTTCAGAATCTCCTCCATTTCTTGTCGGGAGGCCTCAGCATTTACGGGCATGGGTGCCTCCATCCGGGCAGGCTCTTCTTCAATCCCTTTGCCCCGAGCATTTGATGACTCGGCAGCAGGGGAAATAACTTGATCAGCAACAGTAACGGGTATACTTGTAGGTTTTATAAGGAGGGGTTTTCGAATAGCGGGCGGTGCAATGTCAGGCGAGAAAAGCCTGCCACTGCGGGTAACTTTGGCTGGACCAGCGATATCGCAGATACTGGCGCCATCGTCGAATTCTTGTTTGATTCCATTCACATACACGTCTGCCTCATAATGCCAGGGGACAGCTTTATCAGATACGTAGGGGAGAGGCCCCGGAACAGTAATAATCACAGGTGCAACAGTCATGATTTGAACAGGCTTCTTCGGGAGAGCCTTGATTGGATTTTTGAAGATGGTAATCACAGAAACTTCTTTTATCGGAACCAACTGAACAGCAGACTTCTTGAATAGAATCTCCTTGGTATCCATTAGGCTTTGGACGCCTAACCTCAACAAGGGACAACCAGATAGGGAAACAGCACAGAACAGGCAACCTTCACTGCAACCCGGAAATAAACCGGCCCGCAGTAGATTCTTCTTGACAGTCTTCAGAGGGGTGACAACTTCATTTACCGAAACAGCGTACATTTCTTCCTCAATGGCATTTACTCTATGCTGGGGCATAGGAGCTGTTACAACATTTGGTCTTTCCGGTGCTTCAAACTGAATTTCCTTTGCGTCGATCAGATCTTGCACTTTGTTTCTCAAGGCCCAGCAATCATCAGTAGTGTGCCCGGGACTATCGGAATGATAAGCACACCGGGCATTTGGGTTATACTTAGGAGACGCAGTGTTGACGACCTTAGGAGCTTCTTTGAGGGTCACCAGGTTGGTGGATAACAGTTGGGGTAAAATTTGAGATAAGGTCATACTTAGTCGGGTATACTGCCTCTTTGGCCTTTCGCTTCTTTGTTGATTGTACTGCTGAGGAGCAGCAACAGGTTTTGAGATGACCAAAGCGTTGACGGCTTGGAGACTTTCGGGCTTGACTTGTCTTCTAGGACCATAGACGGCACTTGCTTCTTTCTTAAACGGCCTCTTCTCAGCACTTGTAGAGGCAGCCTTCTGTATCTTGCCTGACCTGATGCCAGCTTCAATTCTTTCTCCCGTCAATATCAAATCTGTAAACCCAGCGGAGGAGTTACCAACCAAATGATTGAAAAACGGACCAGACAAAGTCCCAAGGAACATATCAACCAGCTCTCGATCAGTTAATGGAGGCTGCACCCTGCCAGCCAAATCTCTCCATTTTTGAGCGTACTCTTTGAACCCTTCACCCGTTCCTAGAGACATACCCTGAAGTTGGGTACGCGTAGGAGCGAGGTCAGAATTGTATTGGTATTGTCTGTAGAATGCGGTTGCCAAATCTTCCCAGTGTCGGATGCTAGCTCCATCCAATTGGTAGAACCATTCAAGCTGTGACCCCGAGAGGCTATCTTGGAAGAAGTGAATCCAGAGATTCTTATCTGCCGTGTAAGGTTGGATTTTCCTTACGTACGACCTTAGATGCAGCTTCGGGCAGGAGACCCCATCATACTTGGCGAAGGCAGGCGCCTTAAACTTGTGTGGAATTACTACCCCAGAAGATAACCCCAAATCTCCGAAATCCAGTCCCGGCACATTCTGAATTTCCATGGCGCTCAAGCGGTCCTCCAATTGCTTGTATCTGTCAGCAGCAGGTGGGTATTGTTCGTCGTTATAGTCCGTCTCGTTGTCGGAGACTGCGGGACTAGGAGCTCCTCCCCCTTGGGGACTGTTCTTCTCAGCAGAAGAAGTGGTTGGATCAGCTTCATTATGGAGTGTGTTCCCAAATCTGCGTCCGGTGTTGAACAATGCAGTCCTCTTTTTCTTCTTCTTCTTCATGAGTAGAGTCTTCAACTCTTGCTGACCTTGGGCTAGGCTTAGGACCATCTCTTGAAACTGTGCACTTTGGGCCTGAAGGGCCTTGATTGCCTGCTCACTGGATGAGTCTGGATTCATGATGACTGTGCACACAAACAGCGAAGAAAATTAAGCAACCTGTGAAATAGGGTACCTGCTATGCATATGGTGCAATGGAATGCGTATGTATGCAATGCATTCAAGGATTTAGAATACTCAAAATTTGTTGTAGACAAAAAGGAACGCACATCATATTAATAAGGAGAAATTCGTTAGTACATAAATGCCCCATGGGCCAAATATTACAAAATGACTTCTCAAGACAAAAAAACATTGCGCATCCTCTTTGGTGCGATGTAGGTGTTGAGACTCCTCTCCTCGTGCAGCAGGCGGGTGAGTTCCAGGACTTTCTTTTCACTAGCATGTAGACTGGTCTCGAGAGAATTCCGTTCTTCCTTAAGCTGGACCCAGCTCTTCTGCATTTCTTCCCAGGAGGTGGGCATGTCGGGATGTTGAATGGTGTAGGACACCTCTCCTTCCAAGACTGGCTCTTTGATCACAGGGAGCATATGAGGATAAGGCATCATTAACTTCTGGGAGTGGGCTCGTACCCACTTGAGATAAGGTTCCAACGGGATAGAGTTCCTGTGCCCCAGTGTCTTGCTGTCGATCCTACTTGGCGTCCTCCAAGCTCTGATAAATCTCTGACGAAGTCCTTGAGTATCGTTGTCGAACTCAAAAGCTATGTTAGGGATTAACATGTCATGAGGGCCATCCCTCCGAGCGTAACCAAACTGTCTCCAAGCCAAGCATGGGTTGTAAGTAATACCTCCTTTGATTCCAAATAAAGGAACATTAGGGTACTCCCCGCAACGATCAATGATAGTGACGTCTTCCCTGGACCTTGGGCACCAATGTATATCTGCATGCGTAAGAGTCATTAACCGTTGTGACCATCTCAAACCCCGCTCGTTGTTCAAAACTGATTGTGGAAGGTGCGAAATAAACCACCTTCCCAGGAGAGGAGTGCAACACAAAAGGACACCCCTTCTTCTCATGGTTCGAGTGTAACATGAGTGAAGGATGTCTCCCAGCAACGTAGGTATAGGATTCCTGGTCATGAAGATCTGGACAGCACTGATATCAATGAGCTGATCTGGGTTAGGGAATAACACCAAACCATAGACAAGGAGGGCCATAACTTCTTCAAAAGCTTGTAGGTCAAGGGAGTTCCAACATTCTTGGGCCTTCTCAAACAGAAACCTGGCTAAGAACCCCTTGATACCACTTCTAACTTCCCAATGTCCCTTGAGGTCAGACGGCTGTAGGTGCAAGGCTTTAGCAATCTCTTCAAGCTTGGGTTCCTCTTCCGTACCGTTGTAGGGTAGTTGATCAAGGATAGGGACCTTTAGAAGTCGGGAGAACTCTTCCAATGTAGGCACCAATTGATAATCCGGGAAGGTGAAGCAGTGATGCAGAGGGTCAAAGAACTGGAACAAGACTTTTATCATATCTTCCTCAATGTTGGTGTTAACCAAGCTGGTGAGTCTTCCATGTCTTTCACTGAATGAAGAACCCTCGGGAATCCTGGACATAAGTTCCTTAAGCTGAGGAGGGATCTTTACAAGGCTAATCTGAATTGTCTTTCTGCGAGCAGTTTCCATGTCCTATAAAACAAGAACAAAGATGAAGATTCGAAACCCTTGAAATGGTTAGTCAATGCACATGATGTTGCATGATGTCATGATGTTATGATTAAATACACCACAAATATTCACAAGGGCAAACATGGTAAGGCACACAAGTCACACAAGACAAACCCTTAGGATTTAGGCCTGCATGGGGTCTGGGTATTACCCTCTTGTAGTATGATGGGCTCAACCTGTCCTATTAGAAGTAACCGGGTTCTAAAGGTCTCAATATCACTGGATTACTTTCATTGTTCATCGTTTCGATTTAGCCACTGAACTGGCGACCGAAATATCCCAGGAAAGCAACCCTCAATTGAGTGTAGTATCGAGTATCAACCAACCTCGGACTGCACCAAAGTCAGTTATCTCACTACCCTAGAAAAGGCCAAGATGGTTCAATTAAGGTTCCTAAGGTCAGTTGATGCTTCACTACACCACGCGGCGGCCCCGTACTCTCCTTGACTGAACTCAAGGGTTACCGGTACACACCAAAGTGCCACATCAACGTAGCAGACTGCTTCAACCATGTCGGTATACCCCGCACAATTCCCTCACAGCCTTGTTGCTACTTTCTAAGAAGGTATCCCCAGATCCGGGTTAGGATCTACAAAACTCCGATACAAAGCCCACAAATGTAAAAGCAAACAAAGCAAACAATTGAAAACAAAGGTGATCTAAACCCTAAGGTTACTCCACTTTAAAAGTAATCCCCAGCAGAGTCGCCAGTTCTGTGATACGGTGGGAGAACTGACTTGAGGTTTTGCGTTTGTATTCGCAAATGTTGCGGTTAGCAAGAGTCGCCACCGACTTTTTATTTTATCCTAAGGAAAGGTTAAAAAGCACAGCAAAAACCTTTTGAGATGTTTTCTTGGGTTCGGGGAGTAGATTATAGAAAGGGAAGGTATTAGCACCCTTTCTATCCATGGTTATCCATGGGCTCTTAGTTACTTGCTTAGATCACTTGCCTTTTGTTTTCAATTGTTTTAAATGGTGCTTGAGTGTGTGGGTTTGAAAATGTTTTGAAAAGAAGCCAATGTGGTGGCAACCTTTGTAATGATCCATGTGGGGATGTATACAAAGATGTATGTCTTTTGAAAAAGTTTTCATTTGTTTTTGAAGGTTGTTTTGAAAGTGTAGTGATGTGTGATTTTGAAATTAGGCAAGTGTTTTTTTTTTGCAAGTTAATTCAAGTAACTAAGAGGTTATCTACTCCTAAATTTCTCAAAAGATCATTGCTATACTTTAACCCTTTTAACAAGTTTGCTCCACCATTGTATTTGGTGGGCAACCTTGTGTTAGGATGTGAAAGGGACAGGCGCGGGTCATCGTTTTAGACCATAATTGCAACGACATTAAATGTCTTTGAGCAATTTCTTTAAGGGACTTGATCATTTGTTTTTGTTTGTTTTGAAAAAGTTTTGTCGAGGGACTATGATCATTCAAATTGTTTGCTTTGCCCAAAGATGTTCAACATGCAATATGGCCCATTTATTTGAAGGCAACAAGTGGAAAACCCTAGGGGGGTGCAAGTGTGATTTGTGTGTCCATTTTCATGCTTGTTTATCTTGTATTAGGTCAAACTATTTTTTATCGTTTTTTCGCATTCAAACCCTAATTCTAACATGTTATCATTAGAAAGCAATAAAGTGCGAAATTAAAATTACTAAGCTATTACAAAACCAAATATGGGAAGGGGGGGTACAAATGTTCAAATGGGGATATTGACAAGAATTTAAATCTAAATTATTACATCATTTTGAATATTTGCAATTTAAATAATGTATAAAAATTAAATAAAAATGCAAGATGCACAAAAAATGTTTTGTATATGTATGAAAAAATATTATTTATGTAAAAGAGAAAAGAAAATAAAAATGTATTATTTTTTGGAGTATTTTGAATTTAGGGCAAAAAAACCCTAATTTTAAAGAAAAGGTATTATTATCTAATTTAATACAACTATTTATTTGTTATTTATAAAAATAAAATAATAATGAAGTATATTATGAAAAAAGTATTTTTTGTATCAAATATTAATAAAGTGAAAAATTCAAGTATTTTCATATTTTATCTTAAATATATTAATAAACATATATATATATACATATATTAATTTCTTAAATGTGCATTATACACAAAATAAATATTTATTTAATATTTTAATAAAATAAATAAAAGAGTATTTTTTGTGTGAAATATTTTCAGAAGGTAAATAAAAATAAAAATGTATTTACACTATTTTTCTATTTATTCTAATAATAGTATATATATATTTTATGTATAAATAAAGAAACAAATCAAATAAATATGCCATAAATTCAGAAAATGATGGAAAAAATATTTTTAATTTTTTAATGCCATGAGAAAAAATAAACAAAGTCAACCAAAAAAGAAAAAGTCAAAAATGTTAAAAAATGAACAAATGGGCTCAGGGGGGTGTGAATCAAAAAAGATGGTGTGAAAAGCAAAATAACACAGGCCCAGCCCACTCCACTCCTTCTTCAACCTTCAGCACAAATATTTGAAAAAAACGCGCGCCCCTGTTCTTCAATGTCTAACTCCTGATTCCTGGCTTTTCAGCAAAAACTCATAACACAAGAAATGTTCAGCATGAAGAGACGGTTCTATCCATGTATGGAACTTGACCTAACTCTCTAAGACGAGGGAGAATTTCTCCTCCCCCAAATCCTAACCTAATTTTTCTACCATTTTCAAACTTCAAATTCTCTCTACTCAGGCAAAAGAAATGAAATGTAAAGATATGTACATGTTCAGGGCTATGAGTAGGACCTTGTTTCTTCACAAACTTAAGACTAAAGATGCATGATAAGAGAGATACGAGTTCAAAGTTTTACCTGTGCAGTTGAACTTCTATGTGGAGAATGAGGGACTTTCAGTGCAATGTAATGATTGGAAAAGCTTCCTTGAGGTCCAGGGATGCTTTTTCAATGCTCACTTTGTCTTGAACATTCTTGTATCAAGCTGTAGAACTTCAACTGCAAAAGGAGAAATTAAAAATGGTGGAAACTGTTAGAGTGATTACAGGTCAGGTTTTAGGCCATGGTTAGCTTGCATATGTTGTAAGGAAGGTGTATGAATTGATTTTGGTGAGAATGCTCGAGGGAAGTGGGAGTTTGCACTCAATCTGCAGGGGCTCCCCTGTTTGTGCAGTTTCAAGGTGATTAGAGCAATGGGAGTGTTTCAGACGGCAAGGACTCGTGTGTTAGCTTGGATTTGGTCTATGGAATGTGTTTGATAACTTCTCCCTTGTGTTTGTAAGCTGAGATGAGAGATGGCACAAGTTATGGACTTTTCTTCTATGTTAAGCAACAAAATGCCACTTGATGTTTCTAGCCTGTACAGGCCCTCCCACTATGCTGCTATCCCTTGCCTTGATCAGTGCAATTTGCTCACAAACTTGTGCCAAGAATATCTTGATTGTACCACTTGGATTGCAAACTTGACATAAAGTTCTTCTTTTCAAGAATGGAAATAGTGCTTTTTCTAGTTTAGGCTTAATTCCTTGTGTAATGACCAAAGGCTTAGAATAACAACTTGGTTCAATGGTTTTGCATTAAATTTATGAGTGTCAAAGGGTTTTAGGGCCTGCAATGTAGCACAAACTATGCTGATTTGAAAATGGTCCAAGTTATGAACATGCTTTGATGAAGAACAAAAGTGAATTTTTGCCAACTTGTGAAATTCGAATCTCTCAAGTTATGAGGTTGTTTGATGAGTTCTTGGACATTTTGGAAAGCTTGGAATGTGTACTACAATCCATCTTTGAAATGCAAATTAAAATTCCAAGTGGAAGGGTATGAAAAGTGGCCTTGAAGTGGGGTAGAAAACCTTGTCAAAATAGGTCAAATTTCACTAAGTTAAAAAATGGTTTAGTGCCCTTATTCAAAAAATTGTAACTTGAGATACAAGCTTCAAATGAGAAAACTTTGTGAATCAAAGTTGTAGATTATGCAACAAGCTACAACTTTCATGTTTTGACTTTTGTTTGAATCCAAATGGATCTTGGTGAAAAGATGGGGCAAAGTTGGGAAAAAATTAGGGTTTTTCATAACTTAGAAAAATTCTAAGTTATGAAAAATTCTATTTTCAAACCCTAATTTGCATTTTGTGATTTCTTGGTGAACAAGTTTCATGATTTGGCATGTTTTGATGAAAAATGAATCTTGACTCTTGATTTTGACCAAAAAGTCAAAGTTTGACTTTTCAGTATACAGTCAAAATTGATCAATTGACTGGGAAATTCAACTGTCAATCTTGTGTACTTGGGATCTTTTGAGCTTGATGAATGTGTCAATACCATTTCATTGAGTCCTTGAGGCCACATGTGAGCTTGGTTTGCCATTGGCTAGGTCAAACAGTCAAAAATTGCCTTTGTGCAGTCAAAACCCTAAAAATGACCATTTTGCCCTTTTGGTGATCTGATCAAATTTCTTATGGAATTGTGATCCAAACTTGATCAAATGGTCCATATGAGTTCATAATGTTGATGTGGGTCAAATTTCATGAGATTTGACTGTAAATTGGTCACAGTTGACTTTTTCCCCAATACAGCTGATTTCTAGGTCAACTGTCCAATTGACTGGGCAAAATTTGGAATCAAGACTTGAAACTTGGTATAGGTAAACTTGGGAGTCCAATATGAAGCATGAAAGTCATCTTAGGCATTTTAGGTCAAAATATCCTTGGGCAATCACAAACCCTAATTTGAGTCCATAGTGCAAAGGGAAGTCTTGAGCAGAGGAAACCCTAACTGAATCTTGATCTTCAAAGGTCTTGTGATGAGAAAATGTTGTGGAAATGGGAGGGCAAATTTTGGGGTACAACACCATGGATAACCATGGATAGAAAGGGTGCTAACACCTTCCCTTTCTATAATTCTACCTCCCGAACCGAGAGATAATCTCATAAGGAATTTTGCTGTGCTTTTGTCCTTTCCATGTTGGAGAACATAAAAGACGGTGGCGACTCTTGCTCCCGCGACATTTCGCGAACCAGCGTTAAACAGTCAGTTCTAAATCCACCGATCACAGAACTGGCGACTCTGTTGGGGACTCTTTAAAAATGAGGTGTACCTTAGGACTAAGATCACTTGTGTTTTCAATTGTCTGAACTGTTTGCTTTATTATTGTGGGTATTGTCTCGGGAGTTCTATAGATCCTAACCCGGATCTGGGGGATACCTTCTTAGAAAGTAGCAACAAGACTGTGAGGGAACTGTGCGGGGTATACCGACATGGTTGAAGCAGTCTGCTACGTTGATGTGGCACTTTGGTGAGTACCGGTAACCCTTGAGTCCAGTCAAGGAGAGTACGGGGCCGCCGCGTGGTGTCGTGAAGCATCAACTGACCTTAGGAACCTTAATTGAACCATCTTGGCCTCTTTAGGGTAGTGAGATAACTGACTTTGGTGCAGTCCGAGGTTGGTTGATACTCGATACTACACTCAATTGAGGGTTGTTTTCTTGGAATATTTCGGTCGCCAGTTCAGTGGCTAAATCGAAACGATGAACACAGAAAATAATTCAATGATATTGAGACCCTTAGAACCCGGTTACTTTTGATAGGACAGGTTTTGAGCCCACCAACTTCAAGAGGGTAGTACCCCAAACTTCACGCTGGCCTAAACTCTAAGGATTGTCTTGTGTGACTTGTGTGCTTTCAAACTTGACTACTTGCATGCTTGTTATCTAACATATGAACTTCTTGCAGGTTTTGTTTATAGTCCTTAATCTGGACTCATAACAGGGTTTACTTACATTACCCCACGCATAGCATAACATCATACCATCATACCATTGCATACATCTCGCATAAGGACTAACCCATTTCAAGGATCTCAAGGGTTTGTCATGCAGGTCATGATGAACCAACATGTCTAGCAAGGGGCAAAGAGGATTTATTTTCCTCTAGCCAAGGTTGCCAGGGGCTATGACCCACTCGATATGGTGAGCCTTGACTCTTGAAGAAGGACTCTCAACAACATGAAGTTCCTCCAATCAAGCTACCAGATTCTAACAATTCTTTCTTGTTTACCCCGCGAGATCCTTGAAAACATTGCATGCATACATACACATCATTGCATTACAAGTACCCTTTTGACATGTCACTTACCTTCTTCGCTGTTTATTTCAGCCGATCGTCATGAATCCTGAATCATCCAACGAACAAGCTATCAAGGCCCTCCAGGCCCAGAATGCCCAGTTCCAGGAGTTGGTTAAGAGTCTGGCCCAGGGGCAACAAGATCTGAAGACCCTGCTGTTGAAGAAGAAGAAGAGGACTGTGATGTTCAACCCGAGACGCAAATCTGGGAATGGGTCACTAAATGAAGTTGAGCAGACTACCCCATCTGTTGGAAAGGACAGCCCCCATAAGAGAGAGGTTCCTAGTCCAGTGGTCTCCGACAACGAGACGGAGTTCAATGATGAGCAGTACCCTCCAGCTGAGGACAGGTATAAACAGTTGGAAGACCGGCTAAGTGCTATGGAGATACAAAAAGTGCCCGGCCTGGACTTCGAAGATCTAGGTCTGTCTTCTGGGGTAGTAATCCCGCACAAATTCAAGGCACCCGCCTTTGCCAAGTACGACGGGGCATCCTGTCCTAAGCTGCATCTTAGGTCATACACAAGGAGGATCCCACCCTACACGACTGACAAGAATTTGTGGATTCACTTCTTTCAGGATAGCCTATCAGGAACCCAACTCAACTGATTCTATCAACTGAATGGAGCTAACATCCGCAACTGGGAGGACTTGGCCACTGCATTCTACAAGCAGTACCAGTATAATGCCGACCTTGCTCCCACGCGCACTCAGCTTCAGGGGATGTCTGTGGGTGCAGGCGAAGGCTTTAAAGAATATGCTCAAAAATGGAGGGACCTTGCGGGAAGGGTACAACCACCTCTGACTGATCGGGAACTTGTCGATATGTTCTTGGGGACCCTGTCTGGGCCGTTCTTCAACCATCTGATTGGCAACTCCTCTGTTGGGTTTACAGATTTAATCTTGACTGGGGAAAGAATTGAAGCTGGTATCAAGGCTGGGAAGATTCAAGAGGGCGCACCTTCTGATACTCACAAAAAGCCTTACATGGGGAAGAAAGAGTCTAATGCTGCATACAGTTAAAAGGGTCGTCGTGACCAACATGCAGGGGCAGTCATGATCTCTGGTTCTGCACCACGCCGACAACCACAAAAGGGAAATCAACGTGGGCCGGACGAGCCTAAAAGACAATTCACCAACATCAACATGCCATTGTCACAAGCATTGCAGCACATGTTGAAAATGAATCTGATTGCGGTGATCAACCCTCCTGCAAATCCCAAGACCTCCTCTCCAAACTACAACCCAAAAGCGAGGTGTGCTTATCATTCTGATAGCCCGGGGCACGATACTGAGGATTGTTGGGCGCTAAAATACAGGATCCAGAATATGATCGATGCCAAGGAGATCGAATTCGAGCCTGCTGAGACTCCCAATGTGATCACTGCTCCTTTGCCAAAACATGGCTAGGATTGAAAAAAACTTTTGTTCATTCGAATGTTCAAATTGTAATTTTCTTTGATTATTCAAACATTTTATTTCATGTCAAACTTGGTTGTTTCATTAATGCATTACACATGTCTGTTTTGAAGTAATTGTGTTCACTATATTCAAAATTGCTTTTATTTTTTATGTTCAACTCTCGATTTTAAAAATTCTAAGCCTCTTGAGGGAGGATGACGAAAACAATACCACGATCTTTACAGTATGCTTTTGAACAGACCCCGCTGATGAGGTACAAGCATTGTTTCAATTCCTAAAACACTGGAGTTATAAGGAAGATAATCCCCCGTCAACCCCTTTGAGCCAAAGAAGTTGGAGTTTTTCTTTTCGAAAATTAAAACCCTTAATCATAACCTGGGGCAGGGTAGTTCTCTCAGTTGATCCAAGTGCACAACGAATGGCACCAAAGAAGTCCTTGCAAAACGAAAGACAGTGATGGTTCCGAATAATCGTAAGGACAGGCAGTCATTATCTTGCAAAAATAAAAACCCAATAAGTCAAAACCTATGAAGGAGACTTACAAAACTGGGGCATCCCGCTGACTGAAATTCCAAAAGAGGAAACAGTTCAGGCAAAAAAAAAAACAGGGATAACGAAATCAAAAAGAAAGAGGTCATACAAACCCTCAACAAAAACAAAATGACTGCCTGTTCAAAATAAACTGTCAATATCCGAACCATTACCGGTATATCAGAGCGAAAGACTCAAACAAGGTCTAACGCACGATCAGCTGAGTTTAGGTTTGAAGAACATCACGAAGAACGGGTGGGTACAAATAAAATTTGTGCCTTTATCCTTTGTTTCTTAAAACCGTGAACCAGGCCACGTTACAACCCTTAAAAGTCCTAGCTGAATCTTGGGTTAGTTCGAAAGCATACTGTTACAAAAGGTATCCTGACTCCTTAAGGCTTGCGGTAAAATAACAAGTTGACATCACAGTTTTTAAAATTAACTGGTTTTATGAAAAAATGCATTTTCAAAAAACTTCAAGACAAACATAAGCTTTGCATTTCTGAAATAATATTGTTTGCATATGGCTTTTTGTTCGAACAACAGAGAAATTCACACGAAGAATATCTAATGAACAAGAGCACTTCCAATCAAGGGGCAGACATGATCATTGTCCATCATCTGGGGCAGTCCAGTCAAGATTCGAAGAATCTCTCAAAAGGCCAACCAGCTTGGGGCAAATCTCCGTCTGAGTCACTTAGGGCATTGGACGATCAAACGAAGATCTTCTGATGGTATGGTAACATGGCAATACAACAACATGGGCACCTCCCTACATCCTGAGAGCATGGACATAGTCGAAAAAATAATACGCATGATAAAAGACCCGCTAGGTTGACATACCTAGGCAAAAATTAGGGCTTCCCGGTGAACCAAAAGGGTTCGGGCAAACTGAGGGATGAAATAAAAAAAATCTGTACACCCGGCAAGTCGAAAACCTGAAAAGGCGGCTTGAGCAAAAATGGGTATCCCGGTGGACTGAAAACCCGAAAGGGCGGTCCAGGCAAAAGTTAGGGATCAAAAGCATACGACTATGTCCCGTTATCTCGTCACTTGCCTACCAGAAGAAGATTTGTTAATCGACAGTCATCAAGCACCTCCACAGGCATCTTCTCCCACAGAAACAGGGGCAGTAATGAGTTGTCTAAGCGATCTAGTTACTCTGTCCACCAAGGTACTAAGGTAGGTTCGGCTGAAGAATGAAACCAAGATACCTTAATTCCCCAGAGAGTGAGCCAAGACTCAACAATTCTCTCCCAAGCAGTTGGTCTCCAATCAGCCCTAACAAGGCACAGTATCTCCCAGCAAGTCAGCGATACTCTCCCCAAGCAGAGTTAGCCTACTCAGTCAGCCTTATGGAAGTTGGGGTATCCCCAGCAGATCTCAACATTCCTTAGTGGAGCCATTCCCCAGTCCAACCTGGAAATTTCCCCAGGAGAGTCCAGTCCAAAAGTTTCCCCGGGAAAGTGGAATCCATCTCCCCAGCAGGAAGCTTATCCCCAGTAGATTCTGGAAGCTTGTCACCTGCAGAGTACGAACGCTCCCCGACTTTATTCAGAAAGTTAGTTCCCCACCAGGATATAACAGGGTTATCCTCAGCCAATTGCCACAGAAAGATCGTCCCCGGCGAAATCTTCCTACCCCCAGCGGAGTTCATCAATTCCTTCAACATAACACATCAATGGTATCCCCAGCGGAGTTATCATCAACCTCAGCAAAGTACCTCTCTTCTCCCACAGAGTTCACTCCCCGTAGAGTAATCTATTCGCCAAGTTTATTCCCCAACGGAGTCATCTTCTCCTACCGGTATTCTTGCAACTATCACCCCCAGCGGAAACGAAGAACTCTACTCTTCAGCATCAGCCCAGGATTCAACTTCCTGGCACCCCGTCAAGGACTTACTTCCCTAGACAAAACATACATTCACGAACATCATATCTTCATACATTATAGCATGCATACGCATCATACAACACAAATCTCGTTTATTTTTGAGAACATCTTAAACTCATGCAGTTCATGCATCATGAAATTGCATACAACCAATGCTTTACCTTTTCAGGAAAAAGTCAGTTAAAAGATGATTACCATCTACCTTTACAGTTCCAGATTAACACCGGTAACAAGCCAGGAAAATTCTGTAGACGACTGATCGTGGGTTAATATCCGAAACCAAACAGGACATTTATCTACTTGATCATCCTCGGGCAACCCTACACCGGTTCCTTTTCTTTCAAAAGAAGTCTTACACGGGCTCATTGTTGTACCCCAAAATTTGCCCTCCCATATTCTTCAAAGATTTGCCAAGACATGCTTCAAAATTCCCCAAGGGTTGCACAGTGCAAGAGCCTCCTAAACAGTCAAGATTAGGGTTTGTGTTCTGATCAAGAAAATGAAGTTTCCAAAGGTCCAATAAAGTCTCACATGCCTACAAATATGGTCAAGCATCCTCATATCAAGTTTCAAGACATTCAGCTCAAAATTGCACAGTCAAAAACCCTAATTGCACTACAGTCAACTGTAGGGGCAAAATGGTCATTTGACAGTCAAAGGTTCAAATTTTTGGTCAACATATCATTTTGAAGCCACAAACATCATTTGATCAATGCTTGATCATGATTCTCAAAGTTTGGCTCAGAAATCATCAAAATGCAAAAGTTTCCTTATTTGGACAGCTGAAAAAGTCAACTGAAATTGACCAGGGTATAACTTTCACATGGATTATCAGAAAAAATCCATCCAAAGCTAATTTTGAAGAGAAAGACATTTCCTACAACTCATCTTCATACTTCAAGTCCAAGAAATGCTCTCACAAAAAGTTATCAATTTCAACATTATAGGTCATTTTCAAAAGTCAACAAAAAGGGACTTTAAGTCAAAGGCCATAACTTGAGATTGGTAAATCACAATGACATGGGACCAAAGGCATTGGTTAGAGGACTCAAAGACCTTTCCAAAATGTCCAAGAACATGAGCAAATCTTAAAAATTGAGCAAGTTATGCCTTGTAGAAGTTGGGAAATTTTTGGATATTTTGAAAAGTCAACATTGATTCAAATGACCTAAAATTGCTAATGGGCCCATTTTTCTTCCATAATTCATCATCCATGACATATGCACGACTACTTGGCCCAAAGGGAAGTCTTTATTCATTTTTTATTTATTTATTTGAATTTTTATTTATAATAATTCATTTAAATCAAAATAAATGTATGAAAAATGCTAACCTAAAGTTTTAAATCTTTTTGTGCATGTTTTACTCTCAAGATTTCGTGCATGTACCAATATGGAAAGATTTGGATTGATTGGCATGATTGAGAACAAAAAGCACATGGAAAAAGATTGAAAAAAATCTTAGAAAATCAAATTTCCAAAATCATGAATGCAAGAGATTTGGAGTGGTTTCTTTGACCTAATCTGTTCAATACAAAAGCCTAATCACAACCCTAATGCAAATACACACTAAGCTGCGCAGAAGAGCATAAACAAACCTTGAAATTTTTCTAAAAAACTCAATTCTGAAAACATCTTTGCAGGTTGATTCAAGGCATAATTTTTGTTTCATTAGCTTGCTGAAGGTCCATTGAACGTGTCCCAATCAAGAACATCCATCAAAACCTCAGGAATTGGTATACTGAACTGGAAATATCTCATGAAAAATCCATGACCGTGTCTTGACATCTAGGCATTCTTAGGGCATTTTAATTGTTGATTTACATTCCTTATGCCTTTCTAATGCTAACCATATGATTCAATTGTGTTTTTATGTTGTGTACACGATTATGCCATTGATGATTTTTAGGGTTTGCAGAGCTTCAGATTAGGGGTTTTGTAACAAGGAAAAATTAGAACCCCTGACCACCACCATTCAAATCAGCATGTTCAAACGATTACAAAGCTATGCTCGCGCTCAATTTATGAGCGTCCTAGGCCTAATCGCTATTTTTCCATAGATGGCCTAGGAGAACACTTAAAAAACCGTTGCTCATAATGTTTGTATTTCAGGAAAATAACACTACGCGAAGAAGATGAATTCGTGGCGTCCACGGATTAGCCAGTTTAAAATTTCGCGCGCAGAGATTCACTAACGTTTTGTTTCTTTTATAATATTTTGTTGTTTGTTTAATAATAACAACGCGTGCAGTAGTTCAGTGGCAAGGCATATGAGCTGTTAGCGTCCATGACCTGGGTTCGAGCCCCAGGTCTTCGTTATTTCCATAATATTTTTCCATAAAAATTCACGTGTAGGTTCAACATTGGAGCATATCATACACCTTCATAATCTATCCTTCCACGCGTCCAGCTTCATCAGATCAAAGGCCCTGGATTGGAGAGCACCATACACCTTGGTCAACGCATGTGCACGCTGCCTGGAAAGGTCAAACGGACCATGCTTATTGGGCCAGGTTTCTCAAAATTACACCTCCATATTGGGGACTGCAACCCCCTAGGTTTGTCATATCTTTTTTTTATTTTATTTTATTTCTTTTAATTATTAGTTGTTAATTAATTACTTATTTTCATAAATATAAAAAATGCATAAAAAAATCAGAAAAGAGTTAAAAAACTAAATATATTTAATTAGCTAATATTTTCGTAAATAAATTGTATATAATTATTTAGTTTTAAATTAGGTTGCAATTTTAATTCTTTTTAACAAAAATCTAAAAAATGTAGAACTAGGGTTTATTCAATTTTTCATCCTTTTTATTCTTTTTTTTCTTTCATAAAAATTCAATATTATTTATTTTATTTATTTTTATAATTAAATTTGTATATAAAAATTAGGTTTAATTTAGTTTAAATTCTAATGTCTTCTTAAAAAATTAAAATAAAATAGAATTAGGGTTAGCGTTTAATTGCAATTAATTTTTTCTATTAAATCCTAAAATGTTAAAAAACACAAAAACAAATTCTTGCTTTCTTTTTTAATTCACTATTAATTTAATTTTTGCAAAAGGGTCCAACGCCCTCGTCTCGATTTAATTATTAATTCGCATTTTTATTTTATTTCGTATAATATTCATGTATCTCCCCCGAAGCCTTGTAAATAATTGCTCGTACTTTTTAATTCTTTTATTTTCTTTACTTTCTTTATTTTTCCGTCAAATCGGGTTCGAGAAACTTTTGGCGATGTGGACCCGCGCCATTTGTAATAGCTTTAGATCTTTACTTTCCCGCAAATATCTTAACTGTTAAATAATGGTATGAAAGAATGTATGGACAAAATAAAAATGAGCGTAGAACACCAATAAACATGACAAGATAAATGCAAATGAAAACGACACACGAATCGCACACACCACCCCTAGGGTACGCCTCACTGTTGCCTTGCCTCGAAAGGTGATCGTCGAGTAGAGGATGTCTTAGTAAGTCCTCATGATCCGGGAACCTGGCATGAGGGTAGCTTCTAAGGTGTCTTCCCATTGCTCTGGTGATCACCATGTCCCGAACCTCGAATTGACCCGAACACCTCCAACGGTGGTGCTACCTACCTCTCAATGGTGGGATGGCACTACTTTAAAGGACATCTACACAGACGAATTCCTTAGGGTAGGTAGGTTCTCATAGATACTTGCTCTAAATTTCAAAACAAATCAAAAATACTTTTCACACCGACACCTTTTCAAAAAGCTTTCGAAAGCAAATTTTCAAACACTCTTGAGGACCGATACAAGAGTCGAACTGAAATTTTCAAAGAAACTGTTTAAAAAACCCACATTTGAAAAGCAAACAAACCATTTTTGAAAACACAAGTGAGCAAGTATCTAAGAGCCCATGGATAACCATGGATAGAAAGGGTGCTAACACCTTCCCTTTCTATAAATCTACCTCCCGAACCGAGAAACTATCTCATAAGGAATTTTGCTGTGCTTTTGTCCTATCCATGTTGGAGAAAATAAAAGACGGTGGCGACTCTTGCTTACCGCGACATTTCGCGAACCAGCGTTAAACAGTCAGTTCCAGATCCACCGATCACAGAACTGGCGACTCTGCTGGGGACCAAACTTAAAGTGAGGTGTACCTTAGGGTTAGTTCATAACTGTGTTTTCAATTGTATTGATTTGCTTGCTTTACTATTGTGGGTTGCATCGGAGTTACATAGATCCTAACCCGGATCTGGGGATACCCTGTTTAGGTAGCATAAGCTGTGAGGGACCTGTCCGGCGTAGACCGACACAGGTGAAGCAGTGGCTACGTTGGTGTGGCACCTTGGTCTGTACCGATATCCCTTGTGTCGCAACGAGGAGAATATGGGTCTTCTAAGGAGTCATTAAGCACCAACAACCTTAGAACCTTAATTGACACAACTTGGCCTTTAGAATTGTAGCAGTATGCTACGCCCATTGAGGCTAAACTCTCGTGATGGTTCTGGCTGCAAGAAAAGATTGCGATGCTGGAGTTATGACCGATTGAGGGTATTCAATGATATTGGGATCCTCTAAGAACCTGGTTACTTTTGATTAGGACAGGTATGAACCAACAAACTGAAATAGGGTAATACCCAGCCCCCATGCTGGCCTAAACTCTAAGGGTTTCTCTTGTGTGACTTGTGTGCCTTCGTACTTGACTATTTGCATGCTTGTTGTCTGACACTTGAGCTTCTTGCAGGTTTTGTTTGTAGTCCTTAATTAGGACTCATAACAAGGTCTACCGAGTTTCTTACAGGTTTCGTTTATAGTCCTTAATTGGGACTCATAACAAAGTATACTGAATTTCTTGCAGGGTTTGTCTATAGTCCTTAATAGGGACTCATAACAGGGTACCTAAGTTTCTTACAGGTTTTGGTTTGCAGTCCTTAATTAGGACTCCTAACAAGGTTTACCAAGTTTCTTGCAGGGTTTGTTTTAGTCCTTAATTGGGACTCATGACAGGTTTTACTTGAGTTTCTTGCAGGTTTCTATTTATAGTCCTTAATAAGGGCTCATAACAGGGTTTATTCATATTACCCCATGCATCATGACATCATATCATTGCATACATCCTAACCTATTTCAAGGATCTCAAGGGCTTGTGATGCAGGTCATGATGAATCAAACATCTAGCAAGGGGCAAAGAGGATTTATTTTCCTCTAGCCAAAGTTGTCAGGGGCTATGACCCACTTGATATGGTGAGCTCTGACTCCTGAAGAAGGTTCCCCCAACCAAGGTTGTTTGGAAATCAAAACCAGATGTAATGACTAAAGTCAGGGGCTATGACCCACTGGATATGGTGAGCCTTTGACCCTTGGAAGAAAGACTCTCAACAAATATGAAGTTTCTTTCAATCAAGCTACCGGACCCGAATTCTAACAAATTTTCTTGTTTACCCCGCGGGATCCTTGAAAACATTGCATGCATGTCATACTCATCATTACATAACAGGTATCTTTGTTGCAGGTCACTTACCTTTCTCGCTGTTTATTTCAGCAATGGCCTTCCAACCAGATAACCAAGACCTTCTTGCTCAAGAGACTCGGTTCGGGGAAATCCTCCTGAATCTATCCAAGGGGCAGGAGGAGCTAAGGACATTTCTCATGGAGACCTTTGTTAGAAACAGTGCTGAGGGTGAAAGGATGAAACACCTACAAGCTGAGGTGGATGCATTGAAAGCCCAGATGCTGGGGCAGGTGACTGCCATTCAAGGGTTAGCTCAAAGACAAGACGAGCTCTGGTTTCTCGTCAACCAACTGCTTCAGGGTAACCAGCTGGGGCAAAAGTCTAAGGGTAAAAAGCCAGTCATCGTTCGACCACCTTTGAGACAAAGAGGCAAGGAGAGAACTCCCCAAACGGCTCCAGTGTCACAAATTTAACATCGCAACCAACAAAAAAGCGAGAGGAGGCAGTTCACTCGGCTCAGCATGACCTTATCCCAGATATTGCCACAGTTGCTGGAGACCAAGCTGGTAACTCTAAAAGAGGCTCCGAAGTTTCAAAATACAACGTCACCAAAGTATAACCCCAACGCTCGCTGCGCTTATCATTCTGATAGCTCGGGGCATGATACAAATGAATGTTGGGCTCTGAAGAACAAGATCCAGGACCTGATTGATGAAGGGGCATTGGAGTTCACACAAGATGGCCAGGCTAAATTTTTCTACCATCCCTCCAAGGTTCACCATTTGAAGTGACAAATCCTGAGACTAGAAAACTTTTGTTCATTCGAATGTTCAAGTTGTGTTGTGCTTTGATTGTTCAAACATTTACTCATGTTAAACATTGTTATTTCATTAATGCATCGCATATGTCTGTTCTGAAGCAATATATTCGTATTCACTATATACAAATTGTTTTCATATTTTTTCTGATGTCAACACTCGATTAATAATTCTAAGCCTCTTGAGGGAGGATGACGAAAACGATACCACGATCTTTACAGTATGCTTTTGAACAGACCCCGCTGATGAAGTACAGGCATTGTTTCAAATCCCTAAACACTGGAGTTATAAGGAAGATAATCCCTCGTCAACCCCTCTGAGCCAAAGAAGTAGGAGTTTTTCTTTTCGAAATTTAAAACCCTTAATCATAACCTGGGGCAGGGTAGTTCTCTCAGTTGATCCAAGTGCATAACGAATGGCACCAAAGAGGTCCTTACGAAACAAAGAAAGACAGTGATGGTTCCATAAAGAAAGGCAGTCATTACTTCTCAAAATAAAAACCCATTAAGTCAAAACCCATGAAGGAGACTTACAAAACTGGGGCATCCCGCTGACTGTAATTCCAAAAAAGGAAACAGTTCAGGCAAAAAAAGAAAGGGATAACAAAAATCAAAAAAAGAAAGAGGTCCTACAAACCCTCAGCAAAAAAGGAGATGACTGCCTATTCAAATAAACGTTCAATATCTGAACCATCATTGGAACATCAGGACAAAAACTCAAATAAGGTCAAACGCACGATCAACTGGGTTTAGGTTTGGAGAACATCACGAAGAGCGGGTGGGTACAAATAATTTGAGCCTTTATCCTTTGTTTCTTAAACCGTGAACCAGGCCACGTTATAACCCTTAAAAGTCCTAGCTGAAGCATGGGTTAGTTCGAAAGCATACTGTTACAAAAGGTATCCTGACTCCTTAAGGCCTACGGTAAATACAGAGTTGACATCACGTTTTACAAACATTCACTTGTTTTATGAAAAGAATGCATTTTCAAAACATTCAAGACAGACATAGGCTTTGCATTTTTAACATAACTTTGTTTGCATATGACGTTTGTTTGAACAGCAGGGAAATTCGCACGATGAATACCTAGTGAACAAAAGCACTTCCAATCAAGGGGCCGGTATAATCATGGCCTATTATCTGGGGCAATCCAATCAAGATTCGGAGAATCTCTCAAAAGTCAAATAGCCTGGGGCAAATCTCCGCCTGAGTCACTTGGGGCATCCCAACGACGAATCTGACCTGATCAAATACTTTCTGGTGGCATGGCAAAACACTTCTAACAGGGGCAACTCCCTACATCCTGAGAGCATGGACATAGTCGAAAAAATACTACACAAAATTAAAGACCCGCTAGGTTGACACACCTAGGCAAAAATAAGGGCTTCCCGGCGAACCAAAAGGGTTCGGGCAAAATGAAGGGATAAAATGAAAAAATCTGTACACCCGGCAAGTCGAAAACCTGAAAAGGCGGCTTGGGCAAAAATGGGTATCCCGGTGGGCTGAAAACCCGAAAGGGCGGTCCAGGCAAAAGTTAGGGATTAAAGCGTACGACTATGTCCTGTCATCTCGTCAACTGCCTATCAGAAGAAGTGTTTGTCCATCAACAACTATCAGCACCTCATAGGTCTTCCTCTCCCACTGAAACAGGGGCAATGAAGAGTTGTCCAAGCAATCTAATTGTTCTGTCCTCCAAGGTACCAAGGTAGGTTCAGCCAAAGAACAGCCAGTGCATCTTAAATTCCCCAGAGAGTAGGTCAGCAGTCAGTACACCCTTCTCCAAGCAGAGTTATCAAATCTTAAGGAAGTTGGGTATCCTCCAGTAGATCTCAACATTCCCCAGCAACCCATATATTCTTAACAAGCATCCCCGGCAGTCTTGGTCTAAAGATTGTTCCCCGGCGGCATATCAAATATCCATAGGAATCACTTTCCCAGCATATCAAAACTTCCCCAAGAGAGTCCAATCTTGTCCCCCAGGAAAAATGGGATTCATATCCCCAAGCAGTAAGCTTATCCCCCAGTAGACTTTGGAAGCTTATCCCTCGCAGGGCACGAACACGTTGTCCGGCTTTATTCAAAGAGTTATTTCCTTAACCGGATATAACTGGGTTATCCTCAGCCAAAAGCCACGGAAAGAGCGTCCTCGACGAAGTCTTCTTACCCCAGCGAAGTCCATCAACACTTCCAACAACAAGGGTATCCCCAGCAAATTATTATCAACACTCAGCAAAGCATTTCTCCCCCCACAGAGTATTGCTTCCCAGCATGGTCGCTAGAGTATTTTCCTCCTCGCAGAATCTTCCATTTGCCAAGTTTATTCCTCAACGGAGTCATCTTCTCCTACCGGTATTCTTGCAGCTATCATTCCCAGCGGAAGCAAAATCTATTCTTCAATATCAGCCCAGGAGTGACTTCCCGGCACCCGTCAAGGATTTACTTTCCTAGACGAAAACATACATTCATAAAACATCACATACATCATTATAGCATGCATAGACGCATTATATCATACAAATCTCATTTATGTTAAGAACATCATTGCTTGATCCATATCATGCATTGCGTATGACTGATCTTTACCTTTCAGGAAGGATTCAGCTAAATTCTCCATCATATTTCAAGACCTAGACCGGTTCAGTTAATCAACTCAAAAGATTTCTTACCCAGTCCAAGGCCTTCTCTAGTCCAGCTAAATCGACTCCCAACAGATTTTTCTAATGAAGACTCAGTAGAAGTTATCAGACTATAATGGTTCTCTCTCCGACGGTGCATGAGATTTCCATTTTAGGTTTTTCTTTGAGATTATAATGTCCTATAATGGTTCTCTCTCCGACGGTGCATGAGATTTCCATTTTAGGTTTTTCTTTGAGATTATAATGTCCTATTGGTTCTCTCTCCGACGGTGCATGAGATTTCCATTTTAGGTTTTTCTTTGAGATTATATTTTCCTATTGGTTCTCTCTCCGACGGTGCATGAGATTTCCATTTTAGGTTTTTCTTTGAGATTATATTTTCCTATTGGTTCTCTCTCCGACGGTGCATGAGATTCCCATTTTAGGTTTTTCTTGGAGATTATAATGTCCTATTGGTTCTCTCTCCGACGGTGCATGAGATTTCCATTTTAGGTTTTTTTTTTTTCTATAAGATTATGATTTCCTATTGGTTCTCTCTCCGACGGTGCATGAGATTTCCATTTTAGGTTTTTCTTTGAGATTATAATTTCCTTTTGGTTCTCTCTCCGACGGTGCATGAGATTTCCATTTTAGGTTTTTCCTTTGAGATTATAATTTCCTATTGGTTCTCTCTCCGACGGTGCATGAGATTTCCATTTTAGGGTTTTCTTTAAGATTATAATTTCCTATGGTTCCCTCTCCGACGGTGAGTGAGGTGATAATTCCTTTTCAGATGGTTCTCTCTCCGACGGTGCAGGAGATTTCCATTGTAGGTATTTTCTTTCAGGTTATAATTTCCTATGGTTCCCTCTCCGACGGTGAGTGAGGTGATAATTCCTTTTCAGATGGTTCCCTCTCCGACAGGTGAGTGAGGTGATAATTCCTTTTCAGATGGTTCCCTCTCCGACGGTGAGTGAGGTGATAATTCCTTTTCAGATGGTTCCCTCTCCGACGGAGAGTGAGGTGATAATTCCTTTTTAAATGGTTCCCTCTCCGACGGTGAGTGAGGTGATAATTCCTTTTCTGATGGTTCCCTCTCCGACGGTGAGTGAGGTGATAATTTCAGATGGTTCCCTCTCCGACGGTGAGTGAGGTGATAATTCCTTTTCAGATTATAATTTCCTATGGTTCCCTCTCCGACGGTGAGTGAGGTGACAATTCCCTTTCAGATTATAATTGCCTATGGTTCTCTCCCCGATACTGCGAAGATGGTAATTCCCACCAAGATTTTCTCAACGAGCGTTGTTGAAGTTAAAGTCGCCCAAGGTTCTCTTACCATTCATGCTAAGGTAGTAACCATCCCTGGTTCATTCATCATCTTGTGAAGCTCCAGATTCAGCTCCTGTAACCAGTCAGGACATATCTATACCAAGCATCTGAAAACCGACTCCTGCAACATGTCAGGTACTCATTTTTCTGTTTTGCAGGTACGCAAGTTCTCGCTAAGGAATCTCTTATGCGATCAACGTCCAGATGGCATCTATAAGCCCATCATCCCCCATCAATCTCCAAATGGCATCTATAAGCCCATTTCCATCACACTGCTACTATGTGAGCGCAAATTTCTGGGCACTCTGGTGTTCAATCATCTTCTACCCTCGGATTACGAAAGGCACGCCAGCCAATCTGCATCCTCAGGTCTAAGAAGATTGAACAGGGGCAACTGTTGTACCCCAAAATTTGCCCTCCCATATTCTTCAAAGATTTGCCAAGACATGCTTCAAAATTCCCCAAGGGTTGCACAGTGCAAGAGCCTCCTAAACAGTCAAGATTAGGGTTTGTGTTCTGATCAAGAAAATGAAGTTTCCAAAGGTCCAATCAAGTCTCACATGCCTACAAATATGGTCAAGCATCCTCATATCAAGTTTCAAGACATTCAGCTCAAAATTGCACAGTCAAAAACCCTAATTGCACTACAGTCAACTGTAGGGGCAAAATGGTCATTTGACAGTCAAAGGTTCAAATTTTTGGTCAACATATCATTTTGAAGCCACAAACATCATTTGATCAATGCTTGATCATGATTCTCAAAGTTTGGCTCAGAAATCATCAAAATGCAAAAGTTTCCTTATTTGGACAGCTGAAAAAGTCAACTGAAATTGACCAGGGTATAACTTTCACATGGATTATCAGAAAAATTCCATCCAAAGCTCATTTTGAAGAGAAAGACATTTCCTACAACTCATCTTCATACTTCAAGTCCAAGAAATGCTCTCACAAAAAGTTATCAATTTCAACATTATAGGTCATTTTCAAAAGTCAACAAAAAGGGACTTTAAGTCAAAGGCCATAACTTGAGATTGGTAAATCAAAATGACATGGGACCAAAGGCATTGGTTATAGGACTCAAAGACCTTTCCAAAATGTCTAAGAACATGAGCAAAGCTTAAAAATTGAGGAAGTTATGCCTTGTAGAAGTTGGGAAATTTTTGGATATTTTGAAAAGTCAACATTGATTCAAATGACCTAAAATTGCTAATGGGCCCATTTTTCTTCCATAATTCATCATCCATGACATATGCACGACTACTTGGCCCAAAGGGAAGTCTTTATTCATTTTTTATTTATTTATTTGAATTTTTATTTATAATAATTCATTTAAATCAAAATAAATGTATGAAAAATGCTAACCTAAAGTTTTAAATCTTTTTGTGCATGTTTTACTCTCAAGATTTCGTGCATGTACCAATATGGAAAGATTTGGATTGATTGGCATGATTGAGAACAAAAAGCACATGGAAAAAGATTGAAAAAAATCTTAGAAAATCAAATTTCCAAAATCATGAATGCAAGAGATTTGGAGTGGTTTCTTTGACCTAATCTGTTCAATACAAAAGCCTAATCACAACCCTAATGCAAATACACACTAAGCTGCGCAGAAGAGCATAAACAAAACTTGAAATTTTTCTAAAAAACTCAATTCTGAAAACATCTTTGCAGGTTGATTCAAGGCATAATTTTTGTTTCATTAGCTTGCTGAAGGTCCATTGAACGTGTCCCAATCAAGAACATCCATCAAAACCTCAGGAATTGGTATACTGAACTGGAAATATCTCATGAAAAATCCATGATCGTGTCTTGACATCTAGGCATTCTTAGGGCATTTTAATTGTTGATTTACATTCCTTATGCCTTTCCATTGCTAACCATATGATTCAATTGTGTTTTTATGCTGTGTACACGATTATGCCATTGATGATTTTTAGGGTTTGCAGAGCTTCAGATTAGGGGTTTTGTAACAAGGAAAAATTGGAACCCCTGACCACCACCGTTCAAATCAGCATGTTCAAACGATTACAAAGCTATGCTCGCGCTCAATTTATGAGCGTCCTAGGCCTAATCGCTATTTTTCCATAGATGGCCTAGGAGAACACTTAAAAAACCGTTGCTCATAATGTTTGTATTTCAGGAAAATAACACTACGCGAAGAAGATGAATTCGTGGCGTCCACGGATTGGCCAGTTTAAAATTTCGCGCGCAGAGATTCACTAACGTTTTGTTTCTTTTATAATATTTTGTTGTTTGTTTAATAATAACAACGCGTGCAGTAGTTCAGTGGCAAGGCATATGAGCTGTTAGCGTCCATGACATGGGTTCGAGCCCCAGGTCTTCGTTATTTCCATAATATTTTTCCATAAAAATTCACGTGTAGGTTCAACATTGGAGCATATCATACACCTTCATAATCTATCCTTCCACGCGTCCAGCTTCATCAGATCAAAGGCCCTGGATTGGAGAGCACCATACACCCTGGTCAACGCATGTGCACGCTGCCTGGAAAGGTCAAACGGACCATGCTTATTGGGCCAGGTTTCTCAAAATTACACCTCCATATTGGGGACTGCAACCCCCTAGGTTTGTCATATCTTTTTTTTATTTTATTTTATTTCTTTTAATTATTAGTTGTTAATTAATTACTTATTTTCATAAATATAAAAAATGCATAAAAAAATCAGAAAAGAGTTAAAAAACTAAATATATTTAATTAGCTAATATTTTCGTAAATAAATTGTATATAATTATTTAGTTTTAAATTAGGTTGCAATTTTAATTCTTTTTAACAAAAATCTAAAAAATGTAGAACTAGGGTTTATTCAATTTTTCATCCTTTTTATTCTTTTTTTTCTTTCATAAAAATTCAATATTATTTATTTTATTTATTTTTATAATTAAATTTGTATATAAAAATTAGGTTTAATTTAGTTTAAATTCTAATGTCTTCTTAAAAAATTAAAATAAAATAGAATTAGGGTTAGCGTTTAATTGCAATTAATTTTTTCTATTAAATCCTAAAATGTTAAAAAACACAAAAACAAATTCTTGCTTTCTTTTTTAATTCACTATTAATTTAATTTTTGCAAAAGGGTCCAACGCCCTCGTCTCGATTTAATTATTAATTCGCATTTTTATTTTATTTCGTATAATATTCATGTATCTCCCCCGAAGCTTTGTAAATAATTGCTCGTACTTTTTAATTCTTTTATTTTCTTTACTTTCTTTATTTTTCCGTCAAATCGGGTTCGAGAAACTTTTGGTGATGTGGACCCGCGCCATTTGTAATAGCTTTAGATCTTTACTTTCCCGCAAATATCTTAACTGTTAAATAATGGTATGAAAGAATGTATGGACAAAATAAAAATGAGCGTAGAACACCAATAAACATGACAAGATAAATGCAAATGAAAACGACACACGAATCGCACACACCACCCCTAGGGTACGCCTCACTGTTGCCTTGCCTCGAAAGGTGATCGTCGAGTAGAGGATGTCTTAGTAAGTCCTCATGATCCGGGAACCTGGCATGAGGGTAGCTTCTAAGGTATCTTCCCATTGCTCTGGTGATCACCATGTCCCGAACCTCGAATTGACCCGAACACCTCCAACGGTGGTGCTACCTACCTCTCAATGGTGGGATGGCACTACTTTAAAGGACATCTACACAGACGAATTCCTTAGGGTAGGTAGGTTCTCATAGATACTTGCTATAAATTTCAAAACAAATCAAAAATACTTTTCACACCGACACCTTTTCAAAAAGCTTTCGAAAGCAATTTTTCAAACACTCTTGAGGACCGATACAAGAGTCGAACTGGAATTTTCAAAGAAACTGTTTAAAAAACCCACATTTGAAAAGCAAACAAACCATTTTTGAAAACACAAGTGAGCAAGTATCTAAGAGCCCATGGATAACCATGGATAGAAAGGGTGCTAACACCTTCCCTTTCTATAAATCTACCTCCCGAACCGAGAAACTATCTCATAAGGAATTTTGCTGTGCTTTTGTCCTGTCCATGTTGGAGAAAATAAAAGACGGTGGCGACTCTTGCTTACCGCGACATTTCGCGAACCAGCGTTAAACAGTCAGTTCCAGATCCACCGATCACACTCATCAACAGGCAACCCTACACAGGTTCCTTCTCAACCTCAGAAGTAGTTTTACACGAACTCATCATCAGGCAACCCTACACCGGTTTCCTTCTCAATTTTCAGAAGAAGTCTTACACGGACTTATCACCAAAGTAACCCTACACCGGTTCCTTTTGTTTCAGAAGAAGTCTTACACGGACTTATCTCAAAATGACCTTACCCCGGTTCATCAAGAAGTCTTACACGGACTTATCACCAAATTAACCCTACACCGGTTCCTTTTGTTTCAGAAGAAGTCTTACACGGACTTATCTCAAAATGACCTGACCCCGGTTCATCAAGAAGTCTTACACGGATTTATGCCAAGGTAACCTTACCCCGGTTCCTCAAGAAGTTTTACACGAACTTATCCTGCAGTAACCTTACCCCGGTTCCTCCAGAGGTCTTACATGGACTTATCCCGAAGTAACCTTACCCCGGTTCCTCCAGAAGTTTTACACGAACTTATCCCAAAGAAACCCTACACAGGTTCTCTCTCTCTCTCCGGACGTAGTTTTACACAGGCTTGTCATCAGAAACCCTACCCAAGTTCTACTTCTTCCAGGACGTAGTTTTACACAGGCTCGTCATCAGAAACCCCACACAGGTTCCCTTCTCAAAATCAAAAAACGCAGTTTTACACGGACTCGTCATCAGTAAACCCTACACAGGTTTCCTTCTCAGCTCTAGATGCGGTTTTACACGGACTCGTCATCAAAGTAACCCTACACAGGTTCCTCCTCCACTTCAGGTGCAGTCTTGCACGAGCTCATTATCAGTAAACCCTACACAGATTTCCTTCTTCCCAAGATGCAGTTTTACACGAGCTCATCACCAGGCAACCCTACACGGGTTCCCTCTTTCAACTTACAAAAATTACCTATCAACTGTCGCAACTCCAGATCCGATTCCTGTATCTTACCAGGGTGTATCTGTTGACGACTACATTACCAGAATCGATTCCTGTATCCTGCTAGGGCACGTCTGAAGAGTTTGAAGATCCGATTCCTATATCTCGCCAGGGTGTATCTGTTGACGACTACATTACCAGACTCGATTCCTGTATCTTGCCAGGGCACGTCTGAAGAGTTTGAAGATTCGATTCCTGTATCTTGCCAGGGTGTATCTGTTGACGACTAATTCCAGACTCGATTCATGTATCCTGCCAGGGCACGTCTGAAGAGTTTGAAGATTCGATTCTTGTATCTCGCCAGGGTGTATCTGTTGACGACTACATTACCAGACTCGATTCCTGTATCCTGCCAGGGCACGTCTGAAGAGTTTGAAGATTCGATTCCTGTATCTTTCCAGGGTGTATCTGTTGACGACTAATTCCAGACTCGATTCCTGTATCTTGCCAAGGTACGTCTGAAGAGTTCGAAAATCTGATTCCTGTATCTCGCCAGGGTGTATCTGTTGACGACTATTTTCCAGATTCTATTCTTGTATCCAGCCAGGGCACATCTGTGAGTAACTGATTGTAGACTCGATACCTGTATCCGGCCAGGGCACATCTACATAAAGAGTTTTTGAAGATTCGATACCTGTATCCGGCCTGGGCACATCTACATGAAGAGTTTTTGAAGATTCGATATCTGTATCCGGCCAGGGCACATCTACATGAAGAGTTTTTGAAGATTTGATACCTGTATCCAGCCAGGGCACATCTACATAAAGAGTTTGAAGATCAACTCCTGTAACAGGCCAGGTAATTATTCTTCTTTCTCAGGTACGTAAGTTCTCGCTAAGGAATCTCTTACGCGATCGACAACCTCCCGATGGCATCTATAAGCCCATCTCTCCACTTACCAACAGTCTCCAGATGGAATCTATAAGCCCATCCTCCTATCCATCATGTCTCCAAATGGCATCTGTAAGCCCATTCCCTGCATCATACTGCTGACATTCTACCATGTGAGTGCAAATTTCTGGGCACTCTAATGTTCAATCATCTTCCACCTTCGGATTACGAAAGGCACGCCAGCCAACCTACATCCTCAGGTCTAAGAAGATTGAACAGGGGCAACTGTTGTACCCCAAAATTTGCCCTCCCATATTCTTCAAGATTTGGCAAGATCAAGCTTCAAAATCACTCAAGGGGTTGCACAGTCCAATTGCCTCCTAACACAGTCAAAACTAGGGTTTTGGTTCTGGCAAAGAAATTAAGGTTTCCAAGGGTCCAATCAAGTCCCACATGCCTATAAACATTGTCAAGCATCCATATGTCAAGTTTCAAGACTCACAGCATCAAATTGCACAGTCAAAAACCCTAAATGCTTCACAGTCAACTGCAGGGGCAAAATGGTCATTTGACAGTCAAAAGTCAAAATTTTTGGTCAACATCTTATTTTGAAGCCACAAACATCATTTTATCAATTCTTGATCATGATTCTCAAAGCATGGCTCAAAAAGTCTCAAGATGCAAAAGTTTCTATTTTTGGACAGTTGAAAAAGTCAACTGCAAATTGACCAGGGCATAACTTCCTCATGGTTTATCAGAAAAATTCCATCCAAAGCTCATTTTGAAGAGGATGACATTTCCCACAATTCATCTTCACACTTCAAGTCCAATAAATGCTCTCACAAAAAGTTATCAATTTCAACATTATAGGTCATTTTCAAAAGTCAACAAAAAGGCACTTTAAGTCAAAGACCATAACTTGAGATTGGTAAATCAAAATGACATGGGACCAAAGGCATTAGTTAGAGGACTTCAAGACCTTTCCAAAATGTCCAAGAACATGTTCATAGCTTCAAAATTGAGCAAGATATGCCTTGGAGAAGTTGGAAAAATTTTGGGAATTTTGAAAAGTCAACTTTGCCTCAAACACTTCAAAAATGCTAATGGGCCTCAATTTCTTCCTTGAATCATTACCCAAAGCATATGCACGACCCATTAAGCTCAAAGGGATTTATTTTCTTATTTTTAATTAATTAATTGAATTTTTAATCTTATTAATTCATTTAATTAGATTTAAATATGAGAAAAATATCAAATCATGGTTTTAAATCTTTTTTGTGCAACAAATATCTTCCACACATGCTAGAGATTTCGTGCACCATCTCAAGGGGACAATATCTTCCACAATTGGCAAGGATTTGCATGAAAAAAGATTGAAAAAGATGTGACAAAAATCAAATATTCAAAACATAAATGCATGAATCCATGGGCTTGTTTTTGACCTAATTTCATTCATGTACTTATGCACAACCAAACCTAATGCACATGGACACGAAAAACTGCTCAGAAACTGCATAACCAATTTGCAATTTTTGGCCAAAAAGCTTGAAACTGATTTTATACCTAGAGGATAATTCAAAGCTTCTAAAGGATTCCAACACGTTGCCTAAGCATCCAGGAAGCTTTTGCAATCAAGAATCAATCAAAACGTGCCAAGAATCATAGAACACAGGCCATACGGTTTGCAACATTTTCTTGAATTCCATATCATGATTCATGCGCATTTGATGCATATTTTTTATTGTTTTGCATTCACAGGAACATGCTGAAGCTAATGATATGATTCAATTGTATTATAAGGTTCTATATCGTGAATTACCATTAACGTGTTTTAGGGTTTCAGAGCTCAAAAATTGGGGCTTTGCATAGGGTGTAAAATTGGACCATCAAACCAGTATAGGATAACTCGTTGCCACAAGATGAAGCTATTAATAACCTCACGCTCAATTTATATTTGGGCATCTTCTAATCGCTATTTTTCCTGGTTGTACTTAGTGGGGGTTTAAAACCCCCGCTATTTGTTTATATTGCAGGCAGAAAGATAAAGACGAAGCTAGCGTGTCATCATGTGACTGGAGTATTTGAATTTCAGCGCGTTTTTTTTTTGTTTTATATCATTAACGTTTGTTTTGTTTTATATTATTTGTTTCCACTAACAATACAAATGCGCGCAAACAGATCAGATGGTGGGAACGTGGCCTGGTAAGCATTGGGACCTGGGTTCGATTCCCAGGTCCCCCACATATTCCATAATTTTTATCCTAACGCGTTTCTATGCAACATTCATTCAAAGGGCCACCATACGTCCTAATGCCTAAGCTTGCCAAGTGTCTCTGATGCTCCATCCAAGGGCCACTGAATGAATTCCAGGGTGGACTCCAGTCAACAACATGTACCCAATCAGAAGGTCAACGAGGCCTTTGGCTTAATGGGCCAGGATCTCTTCAACAAACCTCCAAAATGGGTCAGACACCCCCCATGTTTGTATTCTATTTTTTTAATTTCCTTTTCTTTTCTTTTTTGTTTTAATTTGTTTTAATTGTTTTATTTAATTCACCTAAATTAATTTTCATAATAAAAAAATCAGAAACTAAAATATGTTTAATTAATATTTAATTCACTATTAATTTATTTTGTAAATAAACTCTAACCATTAATTTAGTAAATTAGGTTTTAAAACTTTAATATTTTTCTTAATAAATTAAAATAGGTAGAATTAGGGTTTTTAACATTCTCATCTTTTTCTTAAATAAATAATTTTCTCTCATTATTATTATCATTAATTATTACTTTCGTAAATAAATATGTAAATAATTAACTAGCATAAATTAGGTTAAACTTTAATATTTTCTTAACAATTAAAAATAACGTAGAATTAGGGTTTCTCTTGGTTCTCAATTTTCTTTATTTCATTAAAATACCAAAAACATAAAAAAACATTTCTTTTCTTTAATTAAATAATAATTAGGCTTCAATTTTGATTTCAAAAGGGTCCAACGCCCTCGAACTTTCAATTTTAATTCTTTCGCGCATTTATTTTCTTTTGAATATTATGTAACTGATCAAGGCTTGTAATAGTAATTAGGTATTTTACTTTCCGCATCTTTTATCAAACGGGTATTTGTAATTTGGCGATGTATAGACCCGCGCCTTGTAATAGCGTAGGATTTATCTTTCCGCATTTAAATTTCCGCACTTTTAAATTCTAAATTGCATGAAAGAATGTATGGCTAATTAAAAACAAGCGTAGCTCACAATGCCCTGATCAAAGATAACAATACATGAAAATAACACACAAATTCACACACCACTCTTAGGGTACGCCTCACCTGTTGCCTTACCTTCGAAACGTGGTCGTCGAGTATAGGACGTTTTAGTAAGTCCTTATGTCCATGATCCAGTTGCCTCGAAACGGTTGCCTCGGATTAAAAAAGGATCAAGGACATAAGGGTAGCTTCTGAGGTATCCTACTGTTGCTCTGGTGACCACACTGTCCCTACAAACGAATTGACCCGAACACCTCCAACGGTGGTGCTACCTACCTCTCAATGGTGGGATGGCACTACCTTAAGGACATTTACACAGCCTAATTCCTTAGGGTAGGTAGATGACTCATAGATACTTGCTCTAAAAAACAAATCAAAACTCTTTTCACACCGACACTTTCAAAAAGCTTTCAAAACAATTTTTCAAACACTCTTGAGGACTGATACAAGAGTTATTCAGAAATCTTTAAACGAAACTTTTTCAAACCCACTCACACTTTGAAAAGCAAACACTTTTGAAAACATAATGAGCAAGTATCTAAGAGCCTGTGGATAACCATGGATAGAAAGGGTGCTAACACCTTCCCTTTCTATAATTCTACCTCCCGAACCGAGAGATAATCTCATAAGGAATTTTGCTGTGCTTTTGTCCTTTCCATGTTGGAGAACATAAAAGACGGTGGCGACTCTTGCTCCCGCGAAATTTCGTGAACCAGCGTTAAACAGTCAGTTCTAAATCCACCAATCACAGTATGACCTTAAAACTCATGCATGCCTTAAACCTAAGGACTTGGTGTGACTTGCTTGTAGTTTGCTATACCTGTGATTTTCTAGCATAATCATGACATCATAAGCATGGCATATCATAACTAACCATTTCAAGGATTTCCTAGGGCTCATTTTTGCTTTATTTTATAGGACATGGCATCCACCCGTAGGAACACTATACAGATTAACCTTGTGAAAGTGTCTCTCCAACTAAAGGACCTGGCATTAAGGGTTCTTGAAAGTTCTCATTTCACTAAAAAGCATGGTTATTTTCTCAATTTGGTCACTTCAAAATCTGATGAGGAATTGTTAAAAGTGTTGTTCCAGTTCTTTGATCATGTGCACCATTGTTTCACCTTCCCAGATTACCAGCTAGTACCTACTATGGAAGAATTTTCTCAGCTGTTGGAGGTACCTATTCTTGATCAGTTACCTTTCAACGGTATAGAAGAACATCCAAAGCCTGAAGAGATTGCTAGAGCTCTGTCCTTACAATGGTTTGACATAGTGACAAATTGGGAGACTAAAGGGAGTGTCCAAGGAATTCCGGCTAAGTTTCTATTCGAGAAGGCTTACCATTTTTGGGATACCCTAGATTTACAAGCTCTCGAAGAGGTGTTGGCACTTCTCGTTTACGGGACGGTACTTTTCCCTAATGCAGATCAACTCATAGATGTAAACACTATTAAGGTTTTTCTGTCTCATAATCCAGTGCCTACATTACTCAGGGATATTCTACACTCTCTGTATGCTTGCACTCTAAAGAGAAGGGGGACCCTACTGTGTTGCACTCCTCTATTGGCTAGGTGGTTTATTTCTCACCTACCCAGGTCTGTTTTGAAGAATGAACAGGGTTTGAAATGGTCTCGTAGGCTGATATCCCTTAAGCATTCAGAAATTCATTGGTGTTCGTGGTTCTCGGAAGATGTTACCATCATCAATCGCTATGGTGAATTCCCTAATGTCCCTCTCTTAGGCATTAGGGGAGGAATCACTTACAACCCTTATTTGGCCTTGCTTCAGTTTTGTTATGCGAGAAGAGATAGTCCTTATGATACGCTTATTCAAGGAATCGCCTTCAACTATGATAATGATACTCAGGGATACCGCAAAAGGTTCATAGAAACTTGGGGCAGGGTGCATAAAATTGATAGCAAGACGCTAGGGCACAAGAATTCTATTCCTCTTGAGCCTTATCTTCGATGGGTACGAGCTCGCGCCCAAAGCCTTATGATGCCTTACCCAGCTGTCCTACCAATAACTGTGGAGCGAGCTATTGAAGGAGATACTACTTCACTTGGTCATCATCCTGACATGCCAACCGATCATGAAGAGTTACAGAAGTCCTGGGTTCAACTCAAAGAGGAGCGGGACACATTTGAAGCTCAGTTCTATGCAAGCAAGAAGAAAGTCATGGAGCTTACTAGGCTACTTCATGAAGAAAGGAACATAAACGCCTACATTTCACCAAAGAGGATGCGTTCCTGGGAGACCTTGTTTCCTTTTGCTTTAAGTTTTGTTGTTTAATTGTAAGCCTAAAAGGCATTCTTTGTAACAATTCGAACTTATTAATGCAATTAACGTGTGTTTCTTTTGGTTAAACAAATTTGAGCCTTTAAGAATCCTTGAAATCATTGCATACGCATCCCATTCATAGCATCGCATAAACAGGTACCATCATAGGTTTCTCATCTTCTTCGCTGTTTATTTCAGCAGAAATGTCTTCCAAGGATCTTCAGGCACAAAATGCCCAATTCCAACAGATGTTCATAAATTTGGCGAAAGGGCAGGAGGATCTGAAGGCCCTCGTCCTGAAGGAGAAAAAGAAAAAGAAGAAGGTCGCTGGTATTCTGAATATGGGCAGAAGGTTCAGGGGGCCGTTAAAGCAACAAGTCGATATGACCTCTTTATCCAAAGAAGGGGAGAATTAAGAAGAAGAGACAAAGGAAAAAGACCCCAGTCATGAAGTTTCTAACAATCATACAGATTAAAATGATGAGCAGTATCCTCCTACTGAGGATATATACCAGCAGTTGGAAGATCGTCTGAGTGCTATGGAAGTCCAGAGGATACCTGGGTTGGATTTCGAAGAATTGGGATTGGTGTCGAGAGTGGTCATCCCGCGGAAGTTCAAGGCTCCAATTTTTGTTAAGTACGATGGGGTGTCTTGCCTAAAACTCCATCTCTGTTCCTACGTCAGAAAGATCCAGCCCCACACCGATGATAGAAATTTGTGGGTTCACTTCTTTCAAGACAGTCTGTCAGGGACTCAACTTTAATGGTTCTACCAACTAGAGAGACTCAATGTCCAAAACTAGGAAGATCTGGCTGCTGCTTTTTATAAGCAGTATCAATACAACGCCGACCTTGCTCCTACTCGTACTCAACTCCAGAGTATGTCCATGGGTGCAAGTGAAGGCTTTAAGGACTATGAACAGAAGTGGAGAGACTTGGCTGGAAGAGTCCAACCCCCGTTGTCTGATAGGGAGTTGGTCGATATGTTTATGGGGACTGTTGTACCCCAAAATTTTCCCTCTCATGTTTTCAAAGGTCTTCCCTTACATGGTTGGTCACAAACACTTGCCTAACGAAAATAAAGTTTTTTTGAAGATGAACAAAGTGTCTTTCAATTGGCATCTGGGAAAAGTCTTCGATTGGGTATCCAAAATCCTTCGATACAGGCTTGACTCACAAGTCTTCGATTGGGCATTTGTCACTCTTCGATCAGGCTTTGATTAGTAAGCTTCGATTAGGTGTTTGGAACCCTTCGATCAAGCTTTGGTCTACAAGTCTTCGATTGAGCGCTGGACCCCCTTCGATCAAGTCAATTTCACAATGCTTTGACTATGCATTAACTACTTCAGGCTTACCTTTGACTCACGAGGCAAGAATCCCCTACAAGTTCATTTTGATTCACAAAGGAAAAGGCCTCTCAACTTGCCAGCACACCAGGCAAGAGGCTCATTCGAAGAACATGTAAATGACTCATTCGAAGAACATGTAAATGACTCATTCGAAGAACATGTAAAGGTCCATTTGAAGAAGCATTCAGAAGGCCCATTCGAAGGGCACATAAGAAGTCCATTCGAAGGAGGCAACTCAAGACCAATCGAAGAGCATGGCCTGGAGGCATTCGAAAATCAAAGGTGTCCAGGTTCATTCAAGATTCCAAAGAGACATGAATATTTCAAAAAAGGAAATCTTTTAATATGTCTGATTCTTGTCTCATGGCTTTAAAGGCCTGTTTAATTGGTTGTCTCTTGCTGTTACTAGACCATCATACTCCTATAAATACAAGGGGAAGCATGCAGTGCAGGGGGGAACAAAAAAGAAAAAAAAAAGAAGGAGGATTTGGAGATACGCTGCCCACAAACTCACCAAAGGTTATCAGCATTTTCATAAGTAATCCAAGCCAAAGCATCCATTCGGCGAACATCTCCACACCCAGAGCCACAGATCATACATCTTTAATTGGTAAGGGTTTGCAAAACCAAAATTGCACCTTCATGACATTTAAATACACATTGCATATGTATTCTTGTTATTACTGATTATGTTGCATGTAAGCTGAAGCGCAAAGATGAGACCGTGCCATTGCTGGGGCACGATCTAAGTTTCCACTTCGAATCTCAGGATAAAACAAAACCAGGCCCAGATTCAGCAGATTCAAATTGAGGAAGGATTCGAATTGGGAGGAGATTCGAATTAGGGGGGGTAAAGTCCCCCCTGGATCTTTAACATTTGTCTCATTTTGCAGGAAATATCTTCTCAAAATCTTGTTCAGAGCTTCGAAGCTTAGCAGCTTAGCTTCGAACTGGATCCAGGGTTCCCAGATCTAAGGATGACATATCCAGATCGAACACCCTCAAAGTGCAGCCCCTCGTGCACCTTCGATCAAGCCTCTTCACTGGATCGAAAGACAGCCCACACCTCTTTCGATCCAGACCTCCAGAATTATACCTTTCTTGATTTACTGCTTGTTCCTTCGATTTCATCTTTGTTTTGACTATTTTATTTCTTTTTTTTAATCAACATAAAATCAATTAAAAAAAACACAAAAACATTAGGCTAGTTTTTTCTATTAAATTAACTTTGTTAATTAATCATTTAATTATCTTAACATTTTCTCAAAACTAAAATTAAGAAGATTTAGATCATTTTCCCAAAATAAAATAAAACAACAAAAAGATTTTATTCTTAGGATTTTTAGAGGTTATTTTCAGATTCGCGCGCGTTTATTTTATTGTAATTGCCTACTGGTTTGTGATAGCTTAACTAAGACTTTTACACTTTACTGCTTTATTCCCCCAATTTTGGACATATAAATAATCCCCCTCCCCGAAGCCTTGTAATAGCGTAGGATTTACAATTCCCGCACTTTAAATTCCTATACATATATTAACTGTTTAGATGTATGCTAACTAGGATTGTATGACAAGATCTGAAAACAAACGGTAGAACACCTAAATATACAAAGATAATGTAACTGGAAAACAATACACTCGCACATGCCACTCTTAGGGTACACCTCACTTGGTTGCCTCGAACGTGGTCATTGAGTATATGATGTTTTAGAGGTCGCCCTCTTGTCCAAAGATCATAAGTTGCCTCGAAACGGTTGCCTCAGATAAAATGATCTAAGACATTAGGGTTACCATTAAGGCGTCCTAACATTGCTTTAGTGACCACACGTCCCTTAATCGAATTGACCCGAAAACTCCAACGACGATACTACCTACTCCTCAATAGTGGGATAGCATTGTCTAAAGGACACTTGCACAGTCTAATTCCTTTTTGAGTAGGTAGATGTTCTTAAGTACTTGCTCCTTTTAAAACAAAACAAAACTTTTCACACTTACACTCTCTTCAAAACAAAAACTCTTTTCAAACCCACAAACACAAAGAAAAGCAAACTTTTGAAAACATAGTGAGCAAGTACCTGAGAGCCCGTGGATAACCACAGATAGAAATGGTGCTAACACCTTCCCTTTCTATAATCTACCTCCCGAACCCGAGAAACATCTCGAAAAGGAATTTTTCTATGCTTTTGTCTTTTCCTTGTTAGATAAAATAAAAGACGGTGGCGACTCTTGCTTACCGCGAAATTTTGCAAAAACAAACGCAAACGCGAACCAGCATTCCAAAACAGTCAGTTCTCATTCCCACCGATCACAGAACTGGCGAATCTGCTGGGGAAACTTTAAAAGTGGGGTTACCTTAGGGTTTAGATCACCTTTACTTGCTTACCTTGATTTGCTTTACACTTGGTTATATTGTTTGGGTTTGAAATCCTCCACCCAGATTTGGGAAACATTCATAGATAGCAATACGTTGTGGAAACTGTACGGGATATACCGACACGGTTGAAGCAATAGCTATATTAGTGCGACATATTTGTGAGTACCGGTAGCCTTTGAGTCAATCAAAGAGAATACGGGGCCGCTGAGTGATGTCACTAAGCACTAATGAACTAGAACCTTACTTGACCATCTTGGCCTTTTTTAGGGGTAGTGAGATGACCGACTTTGGTGCAGTCCGAAGTTGGTAGATACTCGATACTACACTCATTGAGGATTGTTTTCTTGGAATATTTTGGTCGCTAGTTAAGTGGCTAAACCAAAACGATGAACATAGAAAACAATCCAATGATATTGAGCTCCTTAGAACCTGGTTACTATTTTTAGGACAAGTTTAAACCAACTGAAATTGAAAGAGGGTAATACCTAAACTCCATGCCAGCCTAAACTTAAGGTTGTATGTGTGACTTGTGTGCCTTCAAACTTGAACTACTTGCACATTCTTGTTATCTGACAACATGAGTTCCTTGCAGGTTTTGTTTACAGTCCTTATCCGATTATTTGGATTTATTGCAGGGTTTACTTACATCACTTCACACTTTTGCTTAAACGCATATCATACACATCATAACATCATGCCTTAACATTTCCTTAACCATTTCAAGGATCTCAAGGGCTTGTGATGCAGGTTATGGTAAATCAAATGTCCAGCAAGGGGCAAAGGGAATTTATTTTCCTCTAGCCAAGGTCGTCTAGAGATCAAAACATGATAACTTGAGTCAGGGGCTATGACCCACTCGATATGGTGAGCTTGACTCTCGAAGAAGGACTCTTAACGACACAAAGTTTCTTCAATCAAATCCTAACAGTTTCTTGTTTACCCCGCGAGATCCTTGAAAACATTGCATACATATATCATACATATCATTGCATAACAGGTCTCCCAATACATGTCTCTCATGTTCTCGCTGTTTATTTCAGCAATGGCTTTCCAACCAGACAATCAAGATCTTCAAACTCGAGAGACTCAGTTCAGGGAAATCTTCCTAAACCTATCCAAGGGGCAGGAAGAGTTGAAAACACTCCTTGTTGGGGACTTAGTCAAGAAAAGTCCTGAAGACAATAAGGACGAACAACTGGAACAACTGCAAGCTGAGTTCAGTGCCATGAAAACCCAGATGCTGGGGCAGATGGCTCTTATACAAGGCTTAGCTCGGGAACAAGAAGAGCTGAGAACCATTATCAACCAGCTTCATCAAGACAGATACAACAACATGAAGCAAACAGTCAAGGCCGGGGACCAAGTCATTAATCAACTTCCGAGAAGTCAAAGGTTTGGTTTGATGAAGAATAGACCTCTCCAAGTTGCTACTACCTCAAGGGTCCAACAACAACCTTGCCATAAACAACGGGTTGATCAGAGTAAGCCAAATATGCCCAAGAGGCAATTTACCAAGCTCAACATGTCGCTGTCTCAGGCTTTACAACACCTGTTGATATTGAATCTGGTGACGTTAAGGGACCCTCCTAAGAATCCCAACATAGCCTCCCCAAGGTACAATCCTGATGCAAGGTGTGCATATCACTCCAACAGCCCGGGGCATGATACTAACATTTGTTGGGCGTTGAGCAACAAAATTCAAGACCTGATTGAGGAAGGAGCATTGGAACTCACACAAGAAGGTCAGATTGAATTCTTTTGCCATCCCCCCAAGGTTCCCCATTTGAAGTGACAAGTACTGAGACGAGAAGACTTTTTGTTCATTAGAATTTTCAAGTTGTAATTTTCTTTTGATTGTTCGAACATTTATTCATGTCAAACTTTGTTACTTTATCAATGCATTGCATATGTCTGTTTTGAATCAATCCATTCGTATTCACTATATTCAAATTGCTTTTATTTTTTGTGATGATCAACTCCCGATTAAAAAATTCTAAGACTTTAGAGGGAGGATGACGAAACAATGCCATAATCTCATACAGTATGCTTTTGGACAGACCTTGCTGACGATGTACATGCGTTTCTTTCAAATCCTAAACACTGGAGTTATAAGGAAGATAATCCCTAGTCAACCCCTTCGAGCCAAAGAAGTAGGAGTTTTCTGTTTTAAACACAAATTGAAACCTTTAATTTAAACCTGGGGCAGGGTAGTCTCTCAGTTAATTCAAAAGATGCGCATTGAAGTCGCAAAACTCTCAGTTCATAATACAACGAATGACATCAAAAGCATTCCTCTGGAATCAAAAGACAGTGGTGGTTCCTTATCTCATAGGCAGTCAATCTCTCAAAAGAGAAAAGCCCACTGAGCCAAAACCTATAAAGGAGGCTTAAGAAAGCTGGGGCATCTCGCCGACTGTAATCTCGAAAACAGAAACAGGCAGGAAAAAGTTAGGGATAACAAATCAAAAGAACGAGGTCGCTACAAATCCTCAACAACATGAAAAATGTTGCAAAAATGATTGCCTTCCAACAAATTCAACTTGTGTGAACCATCACCAAAAACGTCGTTCCAGACTCATTAGGAGTTCAAATGCACAATTAACTGAGTTTAGGATTGAAGAACATTAAGGAGAATGGGGTGGGCTAAATTAATTTTGAGCCTTATATCTTTTGTTTCTTAAACCACGAACCATGGCCACGTTATAACCCTTAAAAAGTCCTAGCTGAAGCATGGGTTAGTCCGAAAGCGTACTGTTACAAAAGGTATCCTGACTCCTGTAGGGCTTGCTGTAAATCCTGAGTTGACGTCACATTTTACAAAATTTTCCTATCTTACTGAAAAAATGCATTTTCAAAAACTTCAAGACAGACATAAGCTTTGCATTCTTAAAATAACATTGTTTGCATATGACTATTTGTTCAAATAGCAGAGAAATTCGCACGACGAATATCTAGTAAACAAAAACCTTTTCAATAAAAAAGGATCACCTCAAGTGGAAAAACACTTCCAATCAAGGGGCACGACATGATGATTATCCATCATTTGGGGCAGTCAAGTCAAGATTCAAAGAATCTCTCAAAGATGCCAGGGGCAAATCTCCATCTGAATCAATTGGGGCATTGGATATGAATTCCAGCAATGGATCTTACATGATCAAACATCTTCTGGTAGTATGGCAACACAACACTATAGACAGTGACAACTCCCTACACCCTGAGAGCGTGGACATAGTCAAAAAGTACTACGCATAATCAAAGACCCGCTAGGTTGACTGACCTAGGCAAAAATAAGGGCTTCTCGGCGAACCAAAAGGGTTCGGGAAAAAATAAGGGATGAAAATGAAAAAAAACTGTACACCCGGCAAGTCGAAAACCTGAAAAGGCGGCTTGAACAAAAAAGGGTATCCCGGTGAACTGAAAACCCAAAAGGGCGGTCCAGGCAAAAAGTTAGGGATCAAAGCGTACGACTATGTCTCGTCATCTCGTCACTGGCCTACCAGAAGAAGACTTGTCATTTTGACCGAAAGATACCAAGCACCTCATAGGTGGGGATAATACTCAATCCACAGGGCCTCCGCAGGCACCTTCTCCCGCAGAAACAGGGGCAAATAAGAATTGTCCGAACTGTACAGTTGCTCTGTCCACTAGGTACTAAGGTAGTTTCAGCTGAAGAGTATGGCTAAGATACCGTCACTCCCCGTAAAGCAAAACAGTAATGGAAACTCTCCCCACTGAGACTTGCAACCATGAGTGAATCATCAATTTTCTCCCCCAAGTAGTGTTGGTCTACCATCAGCCCTAAAAAGGTTGGGTATCCCCAGAAGGTCTTAACATTCCCCAATGGAGTATAAGGATACTCCCCAGCAAGCATAAGAGTATCCCTGGTAGTCTTAATATTCCTCAACGGAATATAAGAATGTTCCCCGGCAGAATGCAAGATACCCCCAGTGGAGCCATTTCCCCAGCGCAGTCTAAAAAAGTTTCCTCAATGGAGTTGAGTCATCTTCCCCAGCAGATTCTGGAAGCTTATCCCCTACAGAGCGCAAATAAATCTCCCCAGCCAATTTCAGAAGGTTATCCTCACAAGAGTCTAACTGGGTTATCCTCAGCAAGTTGCAACTGGAAGATTATCCCCAGCGAAATTCTTTCTATCCCCAACAGAGTTCATCATTAAAATCCCTAACAGAGCCTATCAACGGAATCCCCAGCGGAGTTTATCGTTAAAATCTCAGCAGAACATCTCTTCCCCACAAAGTAATTCCCCTCAGAGTAATCTCTTCATCAAGTTTATTCCCCAACGAAGTTCTTTTCTCCTGCAGGTTTATTCTCACAATCATCTTCGTTCATCATCCACAGCGGAAACGAAGAACTCAACTCTATTCTCCAGCAGCTCTGGGATTTATTTTCCCCAGCTAAAACATCACAATGCATACATCATGACAATGCATACATCATGACATTGCATACAACTAACTCTTTACCTTTTCAGGAAAGATCAATCAACAGGCAAATATCATCATCTTCTGAGATCCCTTCTAGAGACAGTTCAGATGCGATCCAGATATGGCTGACATTCTGATACTTATTCCAGATTCCTTCTAGAGACAGTTCAGATGAGACCCAGATATGGCTAACATTCTGATACTTATTCCAGATTCCTTCTAGAGACAGTTCAGATGCGACCCAGATATGGCTGACATTCTGATACTTATTCCAGACTCCTTCTAGAGACAGTTCAGATGCGACCCAGATATGGCTGACATTCTGATACTTATTCCAGACTCCTTCTAGAGACAGTTCAGATGCGATCCAGATATGGCTGACATTCTGATACTTATTCCAGACTCCTTCTAGAGACAGTTCAGATGCGACCCAGATATGGCTGACATTCTGATAATTATTCCAGACTCCTTCTAGAGACAGTTCAGATGCGACCCAGATATGGCTGACATTCTGATACTTATTCCAGACTCCTTCTAGAGACAGTTCAGATGCGATCCAGATATGGATGACATTCTGATACTTATTCCAGACTCCTTCTAGAGACAGTTCAGATGCGACCCAGATATGGCTGACATTCTGATACTTATTCCAGACTCCTTCTAGAGACAGTTCAGATGCGACCCAAATATGGATGACATTCTGATACTTATTCCAGACTCCTTCACGAGACAGTTCCTAGATCTTGATGTTTTCCTCCGTCATTGTGTGGACGAGTTCTATAACCTCAACGGTATACTCCCGGTGAGCACGAGACAGTTCCTAGATCTTGATGAAGATGTTTCCCTACGTCATAGTATGGACAAGTACTATAACCTCAACGGTATACTCCATTGAGCACGAGTCAGTTCCTAGATCTTGATGTTCTCCTCCGTCATAGTGTGGACAAGTTCTATAACCTCAGCGGTATACTCCATTGAGCACGAGACAATTCCTAGATCTTGATGAAGATGTTTCCCTATGTCATATTGTGGACGAGTACTATAACCTCAACGGTATACTCCATTGAGCACGAGACAATTCCTAGATCTTGATGAAGATGTTTCCCTATGTCATAGTGTGGACGAGTACTATAACCTCAACGGTATACTCCATTGAGCACGAGTTAGTTCCTAGATCTTGATGTTCTCCTCCGTCATAGTGTGGGCAAGTTCTATAACCTCAGAGGTATACTTCTGGTGGGCACGAGACAGTTCCTAGATCTTGATGAAGATGTTTCCCCCCAATTGAATTATGAACAGGTTCTTAAAACTCAGCTGAAGCATTCTCTCAGTTGAAGTACAGGCAGGTTCCTAAATCTCAACAAAGTTAGACTTCCCCAGCGGAATCTTCTACAACAACAGGTATGCAAGTTCTCGCTAAGGAATCTCTTATCCGATCGACACTCCTGCAGATGGAATCTATAAGCCCATCCTCCTACCAATAATCTCCAAATGGCATCTGTAAGCCCATTCCCGACGTCACAATGCTGATACTACACCATGCGAGTGCAAATTTCTAGGCACTCTAGTGTTCAATTATCTTCCACCTTCGGATCACGAAAGGCTCGAAAGCCAATCTATATCCTCAGGTTTAAGAAAATTGAACAGGGGCAATTGTTGTACCCCAAAATTTTCCCTCTCATGTTTTCAAAGGTCTTCCCTTACATGGTTGGTCACAAACACTTGCCTAATGAAAATAAAGTTTTTTTTGAAGATGAACAAAGTGTCTTTCGATTGGCATATGGGAAAAGTCTTTGATTGGGTATCCAAAATCCTTCGATACAGGCTTGACTCACAAGTCTTCGATTGGGCATTTGGCACTCTTCGATCAGGCTTTGATTAGTAAGCTTCGATTAGGTGTTTGGAACCCTTCGATCAAGCTTTGGTCTGCAAGTCTTCGATTGAGCGCTGAACCCCCTTCGATCAAGTCAATTTCACAATGCTTCGACTATGCATTAACTACTTCAGGCTTACCTTTGACTCACGAGGCAAGAATCCCCTACAAGTTCGTTTCGATTCACAAAGTAAAAGGCCTCTCAACTTGCCAGCACACCAGGCAAGAGGCTCATTCGAAGAACATGTAAATGACTCATTCGAAGAACATGTAAATGACTCATTCGAAGAACATGTAAAGGTCCATTTGAAGAAGCATTCAGAAGGCCTATTCGAAGGGCACATAAGAAGTCCATTCGAAGGAGCAACTCAAGACCAATCGAAGAGCATGGCCTGGAGGCATTCGAAAATCAAAGGTGTCCAGGTTCATTCAAGATTCCAAAGAGACATGAATATTTCAAAAAAGGAAATCTTTTAATATGTCTGATTCTTGTCTCATGGCTTTAAAGGCATGTTTAATTGGTTGTCTCTTGCCGTTACTAGACCATCATACTCCTATAAATACAAGGGCAAGCATGCAGTGCAGGGGGGAACGAAAAAAGAAAAAAAAAGAAGGAGGATTTGGAGATATGCTGCCCACAAACTCACCAAAGGTTATCAGCATTTTCATAAGTAATCCAAGCCAAAGCAGCCATTCAGCGAACATCTCCACACCCAGAGCCACAGATCATACATCTTTAATTGGTAAGGGTTTGCAAAACCAAAATTGCACCTTCATGACATTTAAATACACATTGCATATGTATTCTTGTTATTACTGATTATGTTGCATGTAAGCTGAAGCGCAAAGATGAGATCGTGCCATTGTTGGGGCACGATCTAAGTTTCCCCTTCGAATCTCAGGATAAAACAAACCCAAACCCAGATTCAGCAGATTCAAATTGAGGAAGGATTCGAATTGGGAGGAGATTCGAATCAGGGGGGGTAAAGTCCCTCTGGATCTTTAACATTTGTCTCATTTTGCAGGAAATATCTTCTCAAAATCTTGTTCAGAGCTTCGAAGCTTAGCAGCTTAGCTTCGAACTGGATCCAGGGTTCCCAGATCTAAGGATGACATATCCAGATCGAACACCCTCAAAGTGCAGCCCCTCGTGCACCTTCGATCAAGCCTCTTCACTGGATCGAAAGACAACCCACACCTCTTTCGATCCAGGCCTCCAGAATTATACCTTTCTTGATTTACTGCCTGTTCCTTCGATTTCATCTTTGTTTTGACTATTTTATTTCTTTTTTTTAATCAACATAAAATCAATTAAAAAAAAGCCACAAAAACATTAGGCTAGTTTTTTCTATTAAATTAACTTTGTTAATTAATCATTTAATTATCTTAACATTTTCTCAAAACTAAAATTAAGAAGATTTAGATCATTTTCCCAAAATAAAATAAAACAACAAAAAGATTTTATTCTTAGGATTTTTAGAGGTTATTTTCAGATTCGCGCGCGTTTATTTTATTGTAATTGCCTACTGATTTGTGATAGCTTAACTAAGACTTTTACACTTTACTGCTTTATTCCCCCAATTTTGGACATGTAAATAATCCCCCTCCCCGAAGCCTTGTAATAGCGTAGGATTTACAATTCCCGCACTTTAAATTCCTATGCATATATTAACTGTTTAGATGTATGCTAACTAGGATTGCATGACAAGATCTGAAAACAAACGGTAGAACACCTAAATATACAAAGATAATGTAACTGAAAAACAATACACTCGCACATGCCACTCTTAGGGTACACCTCACTTGGTTGCCTCGAACGTGGTCATTGAGTATAAGATGTTTTAGAGGTCGCCCTCTTGTCCAAAGATCATAAGTTGCCTCGAAACGGTTGCCTCGGATAAAATGATCTAAGACATTAGGGTTACCACTAAGGCGTCCTAACATTGCTTTAGTGACCACACGTCCCTTAATCGAATTGACCCGAAAACTCCAACGATGATGCTACCTACTCATCAATAGTGGGATAGCATTGTCTAAAAGACACTTGCACAGTCTAATTCCTTTTTGAGTAGGTAAATGTTATTAAGTACTTGCTCCTTTTAAAACAAAACAAAACTTTTCGCACTTACACTCTCTTCAAAACAAAAACTCTTTTCAAACCCACAAACACAAAGAAAAGCAAACTTTTGAAAACATAGTGAACAAGTACCTAAGAGCCCGTGGATAACCACGGATAGAAAGGGTGCTAACACCTTCCCTTTCTATAATCTACCTCCCGAACCCGAGAAACATCTCGAAAAGGAATTTTTCTGTGCTTTTGTCCTTTCCTTGTTGGATAAAATAAAAGACGGTGGCGACTCTTGCTTACCGCGACATTTTGCAAAAACAAACGCAAATGCGAACCAGCATTCCAAAACAGTCAGTTCTCATTCCCACTGATCACATGGACGCTATTTGGTCCATTCTTTAATCATTTGATCGACAACTCGTCAGCTAGTTTCACCGAGCTGGTTCTAACTAGAGAGAGTAGAAGCTGGGATTTGGAGCGGTAAGATACAGAAGGATTCCTCTTCGAGTTTGGTAAATAAGATTTTTACTGGTAAGAAGGAAGCCAGTGTCATCTATAGCCCGAGAGGCCAAAGCAGAGTTGAACACCGTTAGACAGTAAGTGTTGAAATGATACCTAGGCTTGCAGTTACACAATAATCAACAAAGGGCGGAAAGACCACAACGGCAGTTTACCCGGATCAACATGATGTTGGCTGAAGTTCTACCCCATCTGCTGAGATCCAACTTGGCAACCTTGAAAGAGGCTCCCAGGAATCCAAATACCACGTCTCCTCGGTATAATCCAAACGCTCGGTGTGCATATCATTCTGAGAGTCCTGGCCACGATACCAATGACTGGTGGGCTATGAGAAATAAAGTACATGATCTGATCGAGGATAAGGAGATTGAGTTTGATGCTCCAGAAAATCCCAATGTCATAACTGCTCTCATGCCTAAGAATAGTCGTGGAGTTAATGCTATTGATACTGATCTGTTTGTGACCTTAGTTGATGAAGTTTCTACTCCTCTTATGACGATTAAGAAGAACTTGTTATTGGCCGATTCATTTCCGAGTTATGGTGAAGGTTGCCACATATGTTTATCTCTGCCTTCTGGTTGCCATTTGCTGAAGTCAGGTGTTCAACGCCTAATGGACAACAAAGAAATCTTGTTCGAGAAAACTTTGATTCCCGTTGTTCCATTTGAAGTTGTTGCTATTATAACCATTTCCTCCAATCCTTCCAAGATCTCCTTGAAAAGACCTGTTAGGATTACATCTGCTTCAAGAGTCGCTCCACTAATAATCACCTTTCCTGGTCCTGTCCCATATGCCTCGGACAAAGCTGTCCCCTGGCATTATGGTGCCAATGTGTACTATCATGGCATCAAACAAGATATGAAGAATGAAGAGGTTGATCCTGATATTATTAACATTATCGCGACCAGCAAGGTTACCAGAAGTGGAAGGGTTTTCTCTTCCGATATTTCCCCAAAGACTGTCAGTAGGCCTATTGTTATTCCATCTACTACTCTTGCTGGTACATTAACTACTGCTCATGTGCTTACTCCAATCATCACTCCCGCCAACGAGTCTTCTGGGACCCGAGGCAAGGAAGTTATAGGTGAGCATGCCCGGACGGAGGCACCTAGAAAAATTGTCGTGGAGGCCTCTAAGCAAGAGATAGAGGAAATACTAAAAATAATCAAAAAGAGCGACTACAATGTGGTTAAGCAGCTGGGGCAGACCCCCTCAAAGATATCCATGTTGTCCCTGCTGTTGTGCTTCGAGGCCCATGCTAAGGCTTTGATTGCATTCCTCAAGACTGCGCATGTGCCACAAGAAACCTCCGCAGATCAATTCAAAGACTATGTGGCTAGCCTAACTGCTGATAATGGGCTTGGTTTTTCAGATGCAGACTTGACACCAAAAGGGAAGAAGCATAATGATGCTCTGTATGTCTCGATCAAATGCAGGGGCACCACTATGGCTCATGTGCTGGTAGATATTGGGTCTTCGCTGAATGTTCTGCCTAAGAAGGCATTGGATCAGTTGGATTATGAGGGATTGACCTTAAAGCCTAGTAACATTGTGGTAAGGACTTTTGATGGGTCGAAGAGAATGGTGCATGGGGAAGTGGACATCCCCGTCAAAGTAGGTTCCCAGATTTTTGAGTCCACTTTCTATGTAATGGACATCCGGCCGTCATACTCTTGTTTTTTGGGTCGTCCTTGGATCCATGAAGCTGGGGCAGTTACTTCTACACAACACCAAATGCTGAAGTATCCAGTAAAAGGGAAGATTGTCATTGTGCATGGTGAGGAAGAGTATATGGTGAGCCACCTCAATTCCTTCAGGTACGTAGAGATGGACGGGGAATTCATAGAGACTCCTTGCTAGAACTTTAAAGAGGTTCCCCAGATCTTGGCATCGACTGAAACTACTTCCAGCAAGAAACCTCCTCTAAAGATGGCTTCTCTCAAAGACGCCAGAGCCGTGGTTGAAGAAGGTGGGTGTACCAACTGGGGACAGCTCCCTGATTGTACTCACAAAACTGACAAGTTTGGTTTATGCTTTACTTCAGGAGCTCAAAGGGTTGTTCAACGCGCTCGGGCTAGAGGACCTCCCCTACGCATCAGCAATCGAGGAATTAATGCCATTGAAGACAGCAAGGAAGACTCTGACATTGACAGCTAGATCTACCCAACTACCAACTGTGAACCGAGTAACTGGACGACTAAGGACTTTATACCAGTTTCTTTTATTCCGCAGTAATTGTCTTACTTGTTTTGAGATTTATATTAAACAATTTAAACTCTACAGCCTTGTGTCTTTCCTGAGGCACATTGGCTTTGTTTGTGAGGGCTATTATGTGTCATTTCATATACCATCAATAAAAAGTTGGACGTTCCTTGCATACAAATTTTGTGCTCTCTGTTTTTCTTTTCAGCTTTCACTTTATCAAAACAGCTATACTCTTACACACACTCACGTATCATACTGCAGATCCATATCCACTCTGGATCTCATTGATAACAGCTCTGCTACTGCTAGTTATGACTTCAAAAATCCGATCAACCACGCCGAAGACGAAGGTGAGGATGATTGTGAGGTGCCTAGAGAACTTGCTAGACTGTTACAGCAGGAAGAAAGGGCTATACAACCTCATGAAGAGCCAGTTGAGACGATAAACATGGGCACAAAGATAGACAAAAAAGAAGTCAAGATCGGCGTAAATTTGGAAGTTAAGATCAAATAGCGGTTGATACAAATGTTGCACGACTATGTTGAGATCTTCGCCTGGTCATATGAAGACATGCCTGGTTTAGACACTGATATTGTGGTTCTTCGTCTGCCGACCAAAGAAGACTGTCCTCCGGTTAAACAGAAGGTATGCCGTATGCACCCTGAAATGTCAGAGAAGATCAAGGTAGAGGTCATGAAGCGGTTCGACGCAGGGTTCTTAACCGTCACCTCCTATCCACAGTGGGTTGCTAATGTCGTTCCGGTACCTAAGAAGGACGGTAAGGTACAAATGTATGTGAATTATAGAGATTTGAATAGGGCAAGCCCCAAGGATGACTTCCCACTTCCTCACATTGACGTTCTGGTTGATAACACCGTGCAACACAAAATCTTCTCCTTCATGGATGGTTTCTCTGGCTACAACCAGATCAAGATGGCTCCTGAAGACATGGAGAAGACAACCTTCGTTACACAATGGGGCACCTTCTGTTACAAGGTGATGCCTTTTGGGTTGAAGAATGCTGGGGCAACTTATCAGCGTGCCATGGTCGCTTTGTTCCACGACATAATTCATCACTAGATCGAAGTTTATGTTGATGACATGATAGCCAGGTGTGATACGGTGGCAGAACCGACTGTTTTTGAAAATGCTTGTTTGCGTTTTGTATCCGCAAAATGTCGCAGTAAGCAAGAGTCGCCACCAACTTTTATTTTATCCAACCAGAAAGGAAAAAAGCATAGAAAAAATCCTTTTTCGAGATATTCTGAGTACAGGGGGTAGATTATAGAAAGGGAAGGTGTTAGCACCCTTTCTATCCATCGTTTTCCATGGGCTCTTAGGTACTTGCTCATCTTTTAAAATTTCTTGTGTGTGTTTGTTTTGAAAAGTTTTGTTTTACTTTGTTTTAACCATTGTTTCTGTCCTCAACAGTGTTACGAAGTTGTTTTTGAAAACTTTGTTTGAAAAGTGTTTGGTGTGAAAAAGTTTGATTTGAGCAAGTACCTACTAGCATCTACCTACTCGAAAAGGATTGTTTCTGTTCTTATTTCCTTTAGATGGTGCTATCCTACTATTGAGAAATAGGTAGAATCGTTGTTGGAGTTGTAAGGGTCAATTTGTAAGGGATGTACAATCACTAAAGCAATGTTAGGACGTCTTAGTAATAACCCTAAAGTCTTAAGATCATATTCGAGGCAACATTTCTGAGGCGATGTTTCCGAGGCAACATTTCCGAACGGGACATTTGATATTTGTTTAGACAGGAGGGCAACCACTAAGACACCCTATGCTTAATGATCGTTTACCGAAGGCAACCGAAGTGAGAGTATACCCTAAGAGTGTGCATGTGCGAGTGATTTGATTTTAGTTATTATCTTTGCACATTAGGGTTTTCTAGCCATTTTAAAATTATCATGCAATCTTGTCATACAATCCTATTAACATACATCTAAACAGTTAATATTTGCAAGAATTAAAATGCGGGAAAGTAAAACCTACGCTATTACAAGGCTTCGGGGTAGGGATTAATTACATAGCCAAAAAACCCGTAAAAGACGATAAATAAAGGAAATCCTAGATTAAACTATTACATATCGTGAGCAGTTACATTAATATTGCAAAAATAATAAACGCGCGCGATGAATCGAAAACGAGAGATTTAGGGTTTTGACCCCAACTACCTAATTGTAATTTAAAAGGAAAATCATTTTTTGTCGTTTTTGATTATTTGAGAAAATAAAGCTTAATTGAATCATACCAAAAACCTAATTACTAATTTAATTTTAATTAAAAAAAATTAAATTAACCTATTTTTGTATTTTTTTTTTATTTGAGAAAGAAATAAAAATTAAATCACAAGCTAACCCTAATTTTTTCTAATTGATTTTAATTATATATAAAAAGTTAGAATTGTCCTAAATTAAATTTATTTTGATAAAATAAAAAATAAACTAATTCTAAATTTTGTGAAACTTGATTTTATGATTTTTTGTGAATAAAAGAAATTGATTTTGGTTAAAAAATAATTAAGCTAATTAAATTAAAAGAAAGAAGAAACTAGAAAAGAAAAAGAATGTGCCTGGTGTTGTTTAGTAAGAAGGGGGTGTGGCTGGCAATTCTGAGCCCAATAAGCTCTTGGCCCCATTGACTTTGCTAGATCCTGTGGGCATGCTTGACTCCAGCGCATGGTGGGCCCTCATGGGAGAAGCCTTGGATCTGGCTTGTTGATGATCTGATGGTTGGACGCTGATGATGCACGGTGGTCACACAGGATACTAGCGCACCTGATCATGTAAGGAAAAATAATATGAAACTAAAGTTGAGACCTGAGGATCAAACCCAGGCCTTTAAGCTTTCTCACACTGCACGCTTGCCAACTAAGCTGGCTATGTTAGTTGTATAAACAATAACCAATAAATATTATATGATAAAAACAAAAGCTAATCTTTGAAACGTGCGAAATTCAAACTGGCAAGCCATGGAGCGCCACATATTCTTCTTCTTCCTCCTACCGTCGTTGTAAGTTTCAAGACTTTTACCTACAGACACTGAGTGTAGGTATAACCCTGTGCATTTCCAAAATCTCCTACAAGCATGATAAATGAAAACCAATGGTACCAATTAACTCGTTTCAACCTCATGAGCATCATGGTACCATTATCCATGCCTAATTGTTCCTGTACAAGAAACCCTTAAAAACAAAGCAAGAACCCTAGCCATGGCATTTTCATGTTCAGTCAGTAAAAACGCAATTGGATATAATCAATAGCTTGCAAACAACTCAAGGATTATTAATATATCAATTAATCATGCTAAATGTGCCATAATCAATGTAATCAAATTCAAGAAAAGAGCCAAACCGTATGAACCTTACAACATGATTCTGAGTGTGGGGAAGCTTGCTAGCGATTGAATCACGATCCTGAGGAGTCCAGCAATTGATTGGTATGACTAGAATTCCTTGAAGTGATCTGTAACATGGAAATTGGTCTGCAACTTTTTCTTGAATTTTTGAAATTTTTTTTCTCCCTTTGCACGTCTCTATCCTCTTGTTTTTGGTCTGCACTTGTTCCTTATGTATACTAGAGTGTATTAGGGTTGCAACTTTGTATCAAATCCCTTCCAATTATGAATATTGATTCATGATTCAATCCTTGCACCAAATCTTTCCAAGTCAAGCAAATTCAATCTTTTTGTGTCCAAATGGAGCCTTGCACGATTTGATCTTGTCTCCAGCTGTGTAATGGACCTAATCATGCACAAAATATCAAGATTTAATTAGTTTTTGATATTTTCATTATTTTATATTGATTTTATTTGATTTAAATGAAATAAAATCAAAATAAATAACAAAAATAAAATAATGACAAGTGGGAGAGCTCATGGTTCGTGGGTCACATTACAAACTCATTGCAATCATAAAAGGTTGGGCCCATTTGGCAAAAAATGCAATTTTGGCCACATTTGACTTTTGGCAATTTTGCAAAATGGGTCAACTTTACCAATGCATAACTCTCTTAATTTTGACCCTAGAGAGGTGTTATTGGACTTTTTAGAAAGCTTAAGATGTCCTCTAAGCAACCCTTTTGGTCTCATCTTAATCGTGTCTTCCATGTTCATGTATGAAGCTTTGACTCAAAAGGTGTTTTTGTTGACTTTTCAAAATGACCTATAATGTCCAAATTCATATCTTCTTGTGAGTGCATATTTTGAACTTGGGAGATAAAGATGAATTGTAGGGAATTTCATCCTCTTTAAAATTAGCTTTGGGTGGGTCATTTTTGATAAAGTATGAGAAATTTATTCCTGGTCAAAGTTGAGTTGACTTTTCCTGCAAAACCCTAATTTAGCAACTTTTGGGTTTTGATGAATTGTGAGCAATCCTTGAGAAATCATGATCAACCCTTGATCAAATGATGAATAATACTTCAAAATGATAATGTTGACCAAAATTCTTGAAGTTTGACTGTATGTGGGCCACAATTGACTTTTGCCCTAGCACAATCGATTTTCAGGCCTTTGAGCAATTGACTGAGCAAACTTCCTCTGCAAGGCTTGAAATTTGACATGGATGATCTTGAGAACATATTAGGAAAATGGTGAGCATTTGGGATCCTTTGGATTCAAGCATCTTGATGCAAAATGAAACCCTAATTTGAGGTAGACTGCCTTAGGTGAAAGTTTGTCTGGTCAACCCTTGGACTTCCTTGAGCAATTTGAGGACCTCACTTGAAATGTATTGCCAAATATGGGAGGGAAATTTTTTGGGTACAACAGCTTCCCCTTTCAATCTTCTTAAACCTGAGGATGTAGATTGGCTTGTCTGCCTTTCGTAATCTGAAGGTGGAAGATGATTGAACACTAGAGTGCCCAAAAATTTGCACTCGCGTGAAGTGGTACTGGCCTTGCAATATCAGGAATGGGCTTATAGATGCCATTTGGAAGTCAATGACGGAATATGGGCTTAAAGATGCCATCAGAAGAAGTGTCGATCGCATAAGAGATTCCTTTGCGAGAGCCCGTACACCTGTTATTGAGGAGGACTACACTGGGGAATGTTATTCTCTATCTTGAGAGAAATAGAGTTTTAGGAACTTCAATTGTCCTTTACTCTACTGGGGAATCATCTCTTAGTCGAGGAGGTGAAAATGAACTGCTATATGGTCGTGCTTCAGGCTTTACAATGATTTACTGAGGATAATAAGACTACTGCTATCTGGTCGTGCTCTAGGTTTTACAGTGACTTACTGGGGAGATGAGATTTAAACTTGCTATCTGGTTGTCTTCCAGGCTTTGTAATTTCTCAATTCTTATCTGGTCGTGCTCCAGGCTTCAGAAGGAACTAAGTGGTTATCCGGTCGCATCCGGGTTTCAACTTGAAATTAAGGCATACTAACATCCGGTCGATTTTCGGGCTTCATAGTAATTGGCCGAGTAAACTTCTATTTGGTTGATTTCCAAGCCTCACAGTACCTTATACTGTTATCTGGTTGTATCCCAGGTTTCAGTGTCCTTTGCCGTTATCTGGTCGTGCTCCAGGCTTCACGGTGTCTTATACCAATGTCTGGTCAATTCCAGGCTTCATGGTATCTTGTACTGCTATTTGGTCGATTTCCAGGCTTCACAGTAACTTGTTGGGGGATTAAGCTATTTTTCGGTCGATTTTCGAGCTTCAAAGCTTGTATTTTAGGTATACCACTATCTGGTCGATTCCAGGCTTCGTAGTATTTTGGAGAAATCAAGATATTATCCGGTCGATTTCCGGGCTTCATAGCTTGAACTGGAATAGAAATCTTAGTATCGATTTGACTAAACTAGAGGAAATTTGTGAGAACTTGATTGCATCTTTCCCTGAAAGGTAAAGAGTTAGTCGTATGCAATGTCATGATGTATGAAATGTACTGAGTAATGATGTTCTCAAAATAAATGAGATTGTGCTGCATGATGCGTATGCGTATGCCATGATGTATGGATGTGCAATGTTCTTGTGATATTCTCCGTCTAGGGAGAGTAAATCTCGGACTGCTGTTGGAGAGTATAAGGAGTTGAGTTCTTCGTTCTCGCTGGGGATAGTGACCGAAGATGATTAGCTGGAGACTTGCGTTCGTTCTGCTTGAGAATATTCCGTCGGGAGAGACTCTGTTTGAGAATAATCCTGTGGGAGAATGACTCTGTAGGGAAGAGAGATACTCTGTTGGACGATCTGTTGATTTGGAGAAATACACTCAGCTGGTGGTGATCTTTTATTGCTGGTGATAGATAAACTCTGCTTAGGGAGAATTTCGTCGATTCATTTGCGATTATGAACCTCAGATGAGGAGAGATAACACCACTATCTTTGAATACTTCCCACTCTGCGGGGAATGTATGTACATCTAGTCATATTCTCAAGCTGGCTCTATCCCTATACCTGGTGGGTAGAGCAACTGTAAGGTTTGGACACTTCTTGTTTGCCCCTGGTCCTGGAATTACGAGTAATTGTCTTTTGTTTCTTATGTAAATATTTATGAGCAACAATTATTTTCAAATGCATATATAAAAAATGAATCATTGGACGCTCTTGAAAAACAAAATATAAAAAGCAAAACAAGTTGAAATTTCTCGTGAAATTGAATTGTATTAATTTTTGAAATCGGCCTGTAACATGCATTTTGTACAAAGAGGTTGACGTCCTAGTAAGAGAACACCGCTGAGGGAACAAAAATTATACAATTTGTGTAAAAGAAATAAAAATAGCTATGTGAAACAATCCCATCGGGTTCCAACTCTACTATTGCCCTTATATCTCCGAGCGTCTCATCACTTTGCTACTTGGTCGAAGGTGGATCAGATTGATTAGCATCATCCGAACTTGATAGTCGATACCGAAGTCTGGTTGTAAGATGATCCAGTGAGACATAATGTTACAATTTGATCCCTATTTTTTTCCTGGACCGCCCTTTCGGGTTTTCAGCCCACCAGGATACCCTTTTTGCCCAAGTCGCCTTTTCAGGTTTTCGACTAGCCGGGTGTACAGTTTTTTTTCATTTTCATCCCTTACTTTTGCCCGAACCCTTTTGGTTTGTCGGGAAGCCCTTATTTTTGCCTAGGCCAGTCGACCTAGCAGGTCTTTTGATTATGCGTAGTATCTTTTCACTATGTCTGCATTGACGGGGTGAGGAAGGTCGTCACCATCCATGGTGGTTAGAATCATAGCTCCTCTTGAGAAAATGTTCTTAACCACAAATGGCCCTTCATACGTGGGGGTCCATTTTCCCCTGGGATCACCTTGCGGCAGTATGATGCGTTTGATCACCAGATCCCCGACTTGATATTCTTGACGTCTGACTTTCTTGTTAAAAGCCTTGATCATTCGCTTTTGATACATCTGACTGTGACAAATAGCAGTAAGTCTCTTCTTATCAATTAGATTCAGCTGGTCAAGTCGGGTCTAGATCTAATCGTCTTTGCTCAAACCTATATCCTTCATAATCCTGAGAGAGGGTATCTGGACTTCGATGGGTAGGACTGCCTCCATGCCATACACCAAAGAGTAAGGTGTTGCCCCTGTTGATGTCCGTGCTGAGGTGTGATACCCATGAAGAGCGAATGGTAGCATCTCGTGCCAGTCTTTGTATGTCATCGTCATCTTCTACACAATCTTCTTGATATTCTTATTAGCTGCTTCAACAACCCCATTCATCTTTGGCCGGTAGGGAGAAGAGTTATGATGCTGTATCTTGAACTGCTTACAGAGCTCGGTGATCATCGTATTATTGAGATTTGTACCATTGTCTGTAATGATTCTCTCTGGTACACCATATCGACAGATCAAATTGTGTCGGATAAACTGCGCCATGACGTTCTTGGTTACTGTAGCAAAGGAAGCTGCCTTAACCCACTTCGTAAAGTAATCAATAGCTACCAGAATAAAATGATGTCCATTGGACGCAGTAGGTCTGATCTCGCCGATCATGTCGATGCCCCACATTGCAAAAGGCCAAGGAGCTGTCAAAACATTCAGAGGAACTGGAGGTACATAGACCTTATCAGCATAGACTTGGCACTTATGACAGGTTCGAGAGTGCTGATAACAATCGGCTTCCATAGCTAACCAATAATATCCTGCCCGTAGGATTTTCTTCGCCATGGTATGCCCACTGGAGTGAGTTTCGAAGGTACCTTCATGTAACTCTGCCATGATCCTTTCTGCCTCGCTTTTGTCCACACATCGCAGTAAGGTTGAATCATGGTTACGCTTATAGAGGATCCCATTACTGATGAAGAACTTTGCAGCGAACCTTCTCAGAAACTTCTTATCATTAATAGATGCCCCCTCGGGGTATTCTTGAGCCTTAAGATACCTCTTTACCTCGTGAAACCAGGGTTTATCTGCTACCTCTTCCGTCTCAATGTCATAGCAATGTGCGGGTTCATCCAACCTCTCAATGGTAATCTAGGGAGCTTCATTGTCCCACCTGACTTTGAACATAGAAGACATGGTAGCTAGCACGTCCGCTAATTGGTTCTCTTCTCTCGGGAAGTGTTCAAAGGTTATCTCCTCAAAGTGTGGGAGCAATGTCAGTACATATTCTTTGTAAGGAATAAGATTTGGGTGCTTCGTATCCCACTCGCCTTTGATCTGACTGATCACCAGAGCAGAATCTCCGAATACACTCAAGAACTTAATCCTCAGGTCAATAGCAGCTCGAAGATCCATGATACACGCTTCATACTCCGCCATATTGTTGGTGCAGTTAAAACATAATCGGGCGGTGAATGGAGTATGACAGCCCTCAGAAGATACAATCACAGTGCTAATGTCATTACCCAACGTGTTTGATGCTCCATCAAAATACATAGACCATCGGGATCCTTCCTCAGGTCCTTCATCCAGTCCAGGTTCTTCACAGTCGGTCACCAACATGATGTTCTCATCCGGGAACTCGGAATTCATGGATTGGTAGTCATCCACAGCCTAATGCACCAAATGATCCGCCAATACACTCCCCTTTATTACTTTTTGGGTTGTGTATTGGATGTCATACTCAGTTAAGATCATCTTCCATCTTGCTATTCTTCCGGATAAGGCAGGCTTTTCGAAGATATACTTGATTGGATCCATTTTTTATATCAACAAAGTGGTGTGATCAGCATATATTGTCTCAGCCGGCGAGAAGCCCATGCCAAAGCGTAGCAAGTTTTCTCGAACAATGAGTATCGGGTCTCACAGTCGGTAAACTTTTTGCTAAGGTAGTAAATAGCGTGCTCTTTTCGGCCAGACTCGTCATGCTACCCCAGCACGCACCCCATTGAATTATCCAGTACTATCAAGTATAAGATCAAAGGTCTTCCTTCAACTGGAGGCATCAAAATTGGTGGCTCTTGGAGGTATTCCTTGATTCTTTCGAAAGCGGTCTGACATTCATCATTCAATTCTACCACTTGATCTTTCTTCAGCAGCTTGAAGATTGGCTCACAAGTAGCGGTCAGGTGTGAAATGAATTTGGTGATGTAATTTAGACGTCCCAAAAAGTCTCTAACTTCCTTTACTGTTCGGGGAGCTGGCATCTCCTGTATGGCCTTTACCTTGGCAGGGTCCACCTGAATACCCTTATCACTGACGATGAAACCCAACAGCTTACCAGACCTTACCCCGAAGGTGCACTTGTTTGGGTTTAACCTCAGCTTGTACGTCTTCAACCTGTCGAACAGTTTCTGGAGATGGTCAAGGTGCTCTTCCTCAGTCTGGGACCTATCTATCATGTCACCAACATAAACCTCAATCTCATGGTGAATCATTTCATGGAACAAAGCGACCATGGCGCATTGATAAGTATCCCCAACATTCTTCAACTCGAAAGGCATTACCTTGTAACAGAAGGTGCCCTACTATGTAACAAAGGTTGTCTTCTCCATGTCCTCAGGATCCATCTTGATCTGGTTATAGCCAGAAAAACCATCCATGAAGGAGAAGATCTTATGTTGTGCGGTGTTGTCGACCAAAACATCGATGTGAGGAAGTGGGAAATCATCCTTGGGGCTTGCCCTGTTCAGATCTCTATAGTCCACACACATCCGTACCTTACCATCCTTCTTTGGTACTGGTACAATGTTGGCCACCCACTGTGGATAAGAAGTGACAGCTAAAAATCCCGCGACAAACTGTTTCATGACCTCAGCTTTGATTTTCTCAGACATCTCAAGGCGCATGCGGCAAACCTTCTGCTTTACCGGAGGATAATCTTCTTTAGTCGGCAGGCAGTGCACTACAATATCAGTGTCCAAACCAGGCATATCTTCATATGACCAAGTGAAGATCTCAACATAGTCGCATGGCATCTATATAAATTGTTGCTTGACACTAGGCTCCAGATTTGCACCTATCTTGACCTCTTTCCTGTCTTCCTCTGTACACAAATTCACTGATTCAACTGGCTCTTCATGAGGCTGTATGGCCTTTTCTTCCTGTAGTAACAGTCTAGCAAGCTCTCCAGGCACCTCACAATCATCCTCACCTTTATCCTCGACTTGGTTGATCAGATTTTCGAAGTCATAACTGGAAGTCGCTGAGTCGTTATCAATGGGATCCATAGTGGATATGGATTTGCATTATGATACGTGAGTGTGTGTAAGAGAATAGTTATTTTTGATAAAGCGAGAGATAGAAAAAGAAAAACAAGGAGTGAAAAATTTGTAATGCAAGAGACGTCAAATGTTTTATTAATGATATATGAAATGACAAATGATAAGCCCTCACAAGCAAAGCCAAGGTGCCTCGGGCAAGGCACCGGGCCGTAAAGTTTTAAACTGTCTATTACAACTCTTAAAACAAAAGTCAATTACTGTGGAATAAAAGAAACAAGTATGAAGTCCTTCGTCATCCAGTTGTTCAATCCACCATTGGTTGTAGGGTAGATCCAGCTGTCAACATCCGGGTTCTCATCTTCAGCATCTTCTGTGGCGGAGACAACCTCAATAGCATTGATTCCTGAGCCATGTTTGGGCATGGGTGCAGTTATGACGTTGGGCTTCTCCGGAGCGTCAAACTCAATCTCCTTGGCTTCGATCAAGTCTTGCACTTTGTTTTTCAAGGACCAACAGTTGTTTGTATCATGACCTGGGCTTTCAGAGTGGTAGGCGCAGCGGGCATTCGGGTTATAATGAGGAGAAGTGGTGTTGGGGTTCTTCGGGGCTTCCCTCAGAGTTACCAGATTGGTCTTCAATAATTATGGTAGAATTTGAGTCAGGGTCATATTGAGCCGAGTGAACTTCCTTTGTGGTATTTCCACCCTTTGTTGATTGTTGCATTGTGGAGCAACTGTGGGTCTTGATATCACTATTGTATTCACTGCTTGACGGTGTTCAGGTCTGCTTTGGCCCCTTGGGCCGTAGACTGCACTAGCTTGTTTCTTATCGGTGAAAGGCTTCTTTATTGCACTTGATGAAGTATCCTTCTGTATCTTACCACTTCGGCTACCAACTTCTACTCTCTCTCCAGTCAAAATTAACTCAGTAAACCCAGATGATGAACTGTCGATCAGATGATTGAAAAATGGACCAGATAGCGTCCCTAGAAACATGTCAACCAACTCCCTGTCAGACAAAGGGGGTTGGACTCTTCCAGCCAAGTCTCTCCACTTTTGAGCATAATCCTTAAAACCTTCACTTGCACCCATAGACATACCCTGGAGCTGAGTACGAGTGGGAGCAAGGTCGGCATTATACTGATACTGCTTGTAAAAAGTAGTAGCAAGGTCTTCCCAATTTCGGACATTGGCTCCTTCCAACTAATAAAACCATTCAAGTTGAGTCCCTGACAGACTATCTTGAAAGAAGTGTACCCACAAATTCCTATCAGCAGTGTGAGGTTGGATTTTTTATGACGTACGAGCGGAGATGGAGTTTTGGACAGGATACTCCATCGTACAAAGTTAACAATGGCAAATGGTGAAACAAAGGTTACAGAACAGGGATGATGGTTTGGATTGACTAGGTATCAAGTATGTAAGATGTTTGAATGATCTAAACACAAAACGCACGAGCCAAATTGATGCTGGATATGTTTGTGCAGAAACTGTATGTTTTGGACAGTTTTTGGTGCTTTGCTTTCTCTAAGTGTTTCATGCCTTTGCTTGGTGGTCTATGTGTTGTATATCCTTTGCATATTAGTATAGAAATGGTTTTAAGTCAACTCTCTATCAGCTGTACAAGTCCTAGCCTTTTTGCCACTTTTCTTGTACTTGAAGCAAATTGATAAGACAAAACTCACATGCTTGTACCAGCTTGCTTAGGGTTAGTATTTCTTCCCTACAAGTTGCTTTTGGTCTGTGGTACTTGCATGTATCAAGAGGACATGTCCAATGCTCAAGATCACAAAGTTTGGAAAAGTTGCTCTTTATGAAAATGGCAATGGAACCTTTTTGCCATAAGTGGAATTATCAATTGGATAAAGGTTCAAAAGCAAGGATAGAGGCTTTGTAAACTGAGTAAGAATTTAATTAAGGAGTGTGTATCAAGTTTAGGACCTGTAAAGAATGAAATAGCCAGCATAGGATTGGTTTGTAACTTAGTTCTTCATGAAAATGGCTTGAACAAAAAGTGAGAAAATTCCAACTTCCTCTATTCGATTCTCTCTACTCAAAAATGATCTTGGAGAGTTCTTGGACATTTTGGAAAGCTTGAAATGTGATATATAATCCATCTTTGAGATGAATTTTTAGATACCTCTTGGAACTAGGTGAAAAATTTCCATGAAGTTGGATCCAAAACCTGCCTAAATTAGGGCAAAATTTCACTAAGTTAAGAAGTTCATGACCATGTATTCACAAATTCATAACTTGAGATCCAAGCATATTTAGGGAAAACTTTATGAAGCAAAGTTGTAGATTTCATGGAGATATATAACTTTGATGTTGGGAAGTTTCATTGAATCAAAATGAATCATGGTGAAAAAGTGGTGTAAAATTGAGAAAAAATAAGAAAAATTTTATACTTAGAAAATTTCTAAGTTATGAAAACTTTCAAATTCAAACCCTAATTTTCAAATTTGGTTTTCTTGGTGAACAAGTTTCAAATTTTGACATATCTTGATGAATTATGACTCTTGGTACTTGATTTTGACCAAAAAGTCAAAGTTTGACTTTTCAGTATACAGTTGACTTTTGATCAGTTGACTACAAATTTCATCTGTCAATCCAATGAACTCGAGATGTTTTGAACCTATGTAATTAATTCAAGATGATTCCATTGAATCCTTGAAATCATGCTTGAACTCAATTGGTCATTGGCTAGGTTAAAAATCAGAAATTGCCCTTTCTCAGTCAAAACCCTAATTTTGACCATTTTGCCCTTTTGATGATTTAATCAAATTTCTTGAGGAGTTGTAATCCAAACTTGATCAAATGGTACATATGAGTCTAAAATGTTTATGTGGATAAAAAATTATGAAGTTTGACTGTAAATTGGCCATGGTTGACTTTTCCCCCAATACAGCTGATTTTTGGGTCAACTGTCCAATTGATTGATCTAAAATGTGGTTCAAGGCTTGAAACTTATCATGAGCAATCTTAGGGGTCCAAAATGATGTATGAAAATCACATGAAGCATTGATGGTCCAAAAATCCTTGTGCAAACTCAAACCCTAATTTTGGGTTATCAGTGCCAGATGAGATGTCTTGAGCTGACCAAACCCTAATCTTGTCTTGAGTCAAAGAAGTCTTGTGAGAAAAGTCTTGATAAATGAGAGGGAAAATTTTGGGGTACAACAGGGAGTAACCCCTAAGTTTTTAATCAAGACAATTCATTGTAATCACAAAATTTGCAGTTGCAAGTGATTAATAAAGTTTTTCACAGTTTGTGGGCAGAGAGAAACTCTGCAGAAAATAATTGTCTTCTTTCTTTTCTTCTCTTTTATCATAACTCATTGTCATTGTGTGGTGATATCAATCTTAAGCATCAAGATTGGTAGAAATTCATCATAGATATTGGGTGGATTTCTAACATTTGATATCAGAGCTTGTTTTCGATTCAAGGGAAGTATCGATCAAGAACAATTGAGGAAGAAAAAGAATTCACGATGGCAAATTATGGGAATACAAATTATCCAGCAACTCTACCAATTCTGAAAGTAGACAACTATTGGAATTGGTGCAAACATGTGAAAGTTTTATTCAGGTGTCAAGGTCTTTGGGATCTTGCAAAAGATGGATTCGAAGCACTTGGAGAAAACGCTTTAGAAGAAGAAAAGAAGAAACACACATAAATTGAGAAGCTGAGTTATAAAGCACTCTTTATAATTCATCAATGTATGAGTCCAGAAAGTTTTTAAAAAGTTAGTGATTCAGAATCTGTAAAAGAAGCTTGGGATGTTCTTGAGAAGTCCTTTGGTGGTGAAGAAAAGGTGAAAAAAGTGAGGTTACAAACTCACAAGAGAACATATGAATTTCTTCAGATGGAAGATAGTGAAAGCATATCTGATTTCTTCACTAGAGTTACAAAACTAGTGAATCAAATCAAGGCATGTGGAGAAAAATTAACAATAAGAGTTGTTGTTTCGAAGATCTTGAGATCTTTGGCTCCTAAGTTCGACCAAGTGGTGGTGGCTATAGAAGAGGGGAAAGACTTGTCGAAATTGACAAAGGAAGAGCTTCAAGGGACGCTTGAATCTCATGAACAAAGAATGAATGAAAGAGTTGCAGGCAAGTCGAAGAGTGATGTGGCTTTGCAGGCACATTCAACAAAAGAAACCAAAGACAAAGGAAAGTGGTTCGACACAGGTAGAGGCGGTGACAACAAATTGACTGGTAGAGGAAACCAGAATGAAGGAAACATGTCAAATCAAAGAAGACCATAACAAGTCAATCAAAGAGGTGGTCTTGCAAATAGAGGAAGAGGTGGTGGTTGAAAACCCGATAAGAGTCACATTTAATGTTACAATTGTCTGAAGTATGGTCATTATTTGAGTGATTATCTAGAAAAGTGAAAGAATCAAGAAAGTGATGCAAAGTTTGCAAAACATGAAGAAGAAGAAGAAGAGATGATGTTGATGGTCATAACAAGAGATGAAGATAGATTCAAGGACCAATGGTACTTAGATTCAGGATGCTCATCACATATGTCTGGAAAGAAAGATTGATTTTTCAATGTAAAGCCCTCAATGAAAAATATGGTATAATTTGCAAATGATAATACCCTAGCAGCCGAAGGTATCAGTGATGTTATGATTATGAGGAAAGATGACAAGAGGTTAGTAATTTACAATGTTTGTACATACCAGGCATGAAGAGAAATTTTCTCAGTATAGGGCAGTTGGTCGAAAAGAATTATAAAGTATCGATCAAAGATAAGATGATGAGAGTCGTCGACGCAAATGGAAGATTAATCTTGAAGGATCCTATGTCTCAGAATCGAACCTTCAAGATTGAAATAAATGTGATGGAGCACAAGTGCCTTTCGACTGTAGCTAGGAGAGATGAATAGATATGGCATTATCGACTAGGCCATCTCAACTTCAGAGACATCAGAGATTTGAAGAGAAGAAATATGGTTTTAGGATTGCCAGAAATTGACATTCCAAACGAGGTATGTGAGAAATGTGTGCAGGCGAAGCATCACAATAATAGCTTCAGTGAGGATGCAAGAAGCAGGTCGAAGGTTATTCTTGAAGTCATATACTCTGATGTGTGTGGACCAACCCAGGTGGATTCGATGGGAGGTAACAAATACTTTGTTACATTCATAGATGACTTCAGTTGAAAGCTGTGGGCTTACCTAATCAAGAAGAAAAGTGAAGTGATCGAGGTACTTTCCAAGTTTAAATCTATGGTCGAAAGACAAAGTGGTCGAAAACTCAAAGTTTTGAGAACTGATGGTGGTGGAGAGTATGTGTCGAAAGACTTCGACAAATTATGTGAAAAGGAAAGGATTATGCATGAGGTGGTGCCACCCTATACTCCACAGCATAATGGAACTGCAGAAAGGAAGAATCGAGCCATCATGAATATGGTGAGAATTATGTTGAAAGGCAAGAATTTACCTAAAGAGTTTTGGGATGAAGTTGTTTCGACTGCAACATACATTTTGAACAGATGTCCTACGAAGAAGCTAGAAGGAATTACTCTAGAAGAATGTTGGTCTGGTGTGAAGCCTAACTTGAGTCATCTTAAGGTATTTGGATCTATTGCACATAGACATGTGCCAGATCAGTTAAGAAGAAAACTTGATAACAAGTCAAGTCAAATGATTCTAGTTGGATATCATTCGACTGAAGGCTATAAGTTGTTCGACCCAGTGAAGAAGCTGATTGTGATCAGCAGGGACGAGATCATAGATGAGTTTAAAGAATGGGATTGGACTGAAAATGTCAATAAAGATTCAGTGGGAATCCTACTTGAAGAACCAAAGACTCAAGTCAAAAGAGAAGTTCGATAAGAGGAACCACCAACTATATATCAACCAAGTACAAGCAGGCCTCAAAGAATAAGACGCATGCCTGCAAGATTGCAAGATTATGTGATTACATCAGATGATGTGATAGATAATGAAGGTGAGTTGGTACATTATTCTTTGTATGCAGATGTTGAACCTGTCAATGCAGCTGAAGCATTGAAAGATTCGAAGTGGGTGAAAGAAATGAACAAAGAAGTGAAGTCTATCCAACCCAGAGGAATCCAATCCCTCTTAGTTCTTTCTTCTTCTCTTGTCTCTCTCACACTTGTTCTGAGATGGTTGAAGAGAAAATGTGGGAGATTTATTTTGGTCTTCTTTGCAATGAAGTATAACAGAAACTGCTGATTAATATTGATGTAATCATGAGAGCTTGTAGGCTTCCGGTGATTGATACATACCAGAATAATTCTAGCCTAGATTCTGTAATGATCTTTCAACTCTCTAATCTTGCTGGATGGCTGTCCAAAAGTGAAAATGACCCTAGCAATAGATTTTAGGTCAGAACACTTATCAGCCATATCAATGCATCTGACTTCGCCGCCATTGTATCCAATGAGTTTCCCAATCAAATCTTCTGTAATCACTATCTTCTTCCCCATAACATATGACATGACCTGGTGGTTGGATGAAGTAGCATGAATCTAAAACTCTTTAACAAGAATGGGAAAAGTTGGACCCAACAGACGATCAAAGTATTTGTTCCATCCCTGTGCAGTTAAATCTTCATACAGATTAAACCCGTTTTGTTGTAAACTTTCAAAATCAACGATTAATTCACTGAGAACTTCAAGGTTGTCAACCGGAGTGAGCAGAGTTCTGATGGGATCCTCATATTGTTCAGTTGACGAAGAACCAGGAGTACTGTTGAGATTCTTGAGACTTAATGAGGATTCCATTGTTCACACGGATTCTTTGAAGAAAACTGATAGAAAGGGTTTTTGAAAAGCTAGAGCGAGAGAGAATATTGGAGGTGGTAAAACGTGAATGAATGAAATAGTAAATTGAGTTTATATAAGTACTTTAGAAAACATAATCAGTAAGAAAGAGAAAATAAGTAATGATTATACTGAATTAATGAAACCTAAAATTAGGGGATTTAGTGAGATATTGAACAGTTACCAATGACAAGTGTCTCAATGCATCCAATCAGAGCCTTGGATCCTTCAGAATTTGAACGCGTGTTCAGCCTCAGAAGGTAGCTTGTGAAAGGATGACAGATGTTTGATAGTGTGAACTACACGCCTCTATCCTTGAAATGAAAAGTTCAGATCTTCATAGATAGATTCTGATGCAACTGTACTCCTAACTTCTGAAGATAAGTTGATCAGATGTTCACAGAAAACTGTAAAATTCTGAGGGTTAGAATATGCAGATAAAACATTTTATTTTGGACACAATTTCATGCTGAGATGTTTCAGAATGAAATTGAATCTATCTTCAGAAAAGGGTTTTGTAAACACATCAGCCCATTGATGGTATGTGTTAATAAATTTTAAAGTAAGAATTCCTTTCTGAGTATAATCCCTAATAAAGTGGTGTTTTATTTCTATATGCTTAGCCCTAGAATGCAAGATGGGATTTCAGGATAGACAGATGGCAGAAGTGTTATCACAGAAGATAGGGATGTTACTCTCAAATATGTTGAAGTCTTCAAGTTGACTTTTCATCCAGAGCATTTGAGTGCTACACCCAGCAGCTGCAATGTATTCAGCTTCTGCTGTTGACAACACTATTATGGACTGTCTCTTGCTGGTCCATGAGATCAGGTTGTCTCCCAGAAACTGGCAGCTTCTAAAAGTTCTTTTACGCTCTACCCTGTCTCCAGCAAAGTCAGCATCACAATATCCTACTAAGCTGTATTCATTGGATTTTCTATAAAACAAACCCAGATTAGTAGTACCTTTCAGATACTTGAAAATTCGCTTAACTGCTGTTAAGTGAGATTCTCTAGGATCTGATTGAAATCTAGCACATAAGCAAACACTGAATAAAATATTAGGCCTTAAAGCCGTCAGATAAAGGAGAGATCCAATCATGCCTCTGTAGATCTTCTGTTCTACCTTTTTACTTACCTCTTCCTTTTCCAGAATGCACGTGGGATGCATTGGAGTCTTTGAGGGCTTACATTATGAGAGGTCAAATTTCTTTAGAAGTTCTCTGACATATTTGCTCTGATGGATGTAAGTTCCTTCTGGAGTCTGGTTTATCTGAATGCCCAGAAAGAATTTAAGTTCCCCCATTAAGCTCATCTCAAACTCTTCCTGGCGACAGGAGAAAATGTTTCTGTATAGTCTATCCCCTCTTGCTGACTATAACCTTGTGCCACCAGTCGTGCCTTGTTTCTGATGACTTCTCCTTGCTCATTCAGTTTGTTTCTGAACACCCACTTTGTTCCAATGACGCTGAATCCTTTTGGTTTGGGAACCAGATCCCATACGTCATTTCTGGTGAACTGGTTTAATTCCTCCTGCATTGCCAGAATCCAGTCATTGTCCAGAAGAGCTTCATAAATTGTTGTTGGTTCAATCAGTGAGATCAGTCCCATGAGAGATTCTTCAGAGTTTCTGAATATTGATCTTGTTCTGATTGGATCATCCTTCTTTCCCAGGATCTTATATTCTGGGTGAGCTATGCTGCTTCTGGATAACCTTTTCTGGAGTTGATCAACAGAAGGTACTGGAACACTTGTGACATTTTCTTCTGAAATTGTTGGAGCGTCTCTGTTGGAAACTTCTGATGAGTTGTCTTTAGCATCTGTGAATTCAACTTCTATATATGCAAAAGATTTATTCTGCTTTGACTTTTGAGGGTCAAGCTTATCATTAAATCTAACACTGATTGACTCTTCAACAATCTATGTTTCTGTATTGTATACTCTGTACCCTCTTAAGCATTCAGAGTATCCTAACATAATACAGTCCTGTGCTTTAGAGTCAAACTTGTTCAAATGATCTTTAGTATTCAAAATAAAACATGTGCATCCAAAAGGATGGAAATAAGAAATGTTGGGCTTTATGTTCTTCCACAATTCATATGGAGTCTTTTCCAGAATAGGTCTTACAGAGATTCTATTCTGAATATAACATGTTATGTTAATTGCTTTTGCCCAGAAGATCTTAGCAATGTTAGTCTCATTGATCATGGTTCTGGCCATTTCTTGCAATGTTCTGTTCTTTCGTTCTACAACTCCATTTTATTGGGGAGTTCTAGGATAAGAGAAGTCATGCGGAATGCCTTTTTCATTAAAAAATGTTTCAAATTTTTTATTTTCAAATTCTCCACCATGATCACTTCTGACTTTGACAATTCTAAGGTCCTTTTCATTATGAACTTGGTTACAGAAGGCAATGAACACAGAATGTGACTCGTCCTTGTGTCTTAAGAACTTTACCCATGTCCATCTGCTATAGTCATCTATGATTACTAACCCATATTTCTTGCCACTGACAGACGCAGTTTTCACTGGTCCAAATAAGTCTATGTGCAGAAGTTCTAATGGCTTAGAGGTGGAAACAACATTTTTAAGCTTTAAAAGCAGGTTCTGCAAATTTGCCTTTTTGACATGCTTCACATAGAGCATCTGAGCTGAACTTCAGATTAGGCAGTCCTCTGACCATATTGAGTTTGTTAATATGAGATATTCTTCTCATACTAACATGCCCCAATCTTCTATGCCAGACCCATTACTCGTTGTTAACAGAAAGAAGGTATTTTACATTCTGACTTTTTAGTTCAGAAAGTTTTATCTTATAAATGTTGTTTTTCCTCTTTCCATTAAACATGATAGTTCCATCTTTCTGACTAACAGCTTTGCATGAATTTTGATTAAATATTATATCATAACCGTTATCACTTAATTTACTTATGGATAACAGGCCATGCATCAATCCATCAACTAAAAGCACATTATTAATAGAAGGAAGATTATCATTACCTACTGTTCCAGAGCCAATGATCTTCCCTCTTTGGTTGCCTCCAAAGCCCATGTAGCCTCCAGATTTAAGTTCCAAGCTTTGGAACATATGCTTTCTTCCTGTCATGTGTCGAGAGCATCCAAAGTCTAGGTACCATGACTGGTGTTTTAGCCTTGCTGATAAAGATATCTGCTACATATATAACTTTGTCCTTAGGTACCCATATCTTTTTGGGTCCTGGTTCATTAGTTTTACCAAAATTTGGTTTGAATGTTGGTTTGGAAGAATAATCATTACTAGTGTATTTTAGGTCATGTGTGTGCCCGTATGTGAAGTGTGATTTTAGTGGTGTGCATTTTATAACTAGGTCCATGACTTTCTTAGGTGGAGATACCTTACCTTGGTATCCAATTTCTTTTCTGCCATTCCTGCTAACTCCATAGATCATTAAAGCTATATTGCTTCTATCTATGTTTTTAGCCAGAAACTTCTGAAAGCTGTGATCATATTCTTTGATGATCTTATCAGCATTACTGGGAGTCTCTGAGATTATTTCCTTCTGAGAGTTTTGTAAATCATTTTCTAATTTTAAAATCTTTTCTTTTAACTCAGAGTTTTCTAATATAAGACTCTCAGTTCTTTCAGAGTTAGAGACAAGATCCTTTTTCAGGTTCTTGAATTTGACTCTGATCTGTTGATACCTTTCCAAAATTTCATTCAGACTTTCTGCAAGTTCAGCTTTAGTAAAATTAACAGTTAAATTAGGGAATACCTCTTCTGTGTCTGATTCTGAGTTTGAACCAGAAGCTTCACTGTCTTCTGTCACATTTGCCATAAGAGTGATGTTGGCTCTTTCATCATCTGACTCTGAGTCAGCATTAGAAGTGTCTGAATCGTCCCATGTTGCCATGAGGTTTTTCTTCTTCTCCTTGAAGAACTTATTTTTGTGCTTCTCCTTCTGAAGCCTTGGACAATCACTTTTGTAGTTCCCTTGTTCATTGCACTCATAGCAGATGATGTCTTTGTTATTTGACTTTCTGTGACCGAAGAAAGCTTCAGATATTTTGTGTCCAAAGGAGGACTCAGACTTTCTGTATCTAGAGGAGGATTCATTTTGATTCTCTGATCTTCTCGGGTTTCTGAATTTTCTCTGTCTCTGCTTCCACAGTTGATCGACCCTTCTGGAGAGAAGAGACAATTTGTCTTCTTCTAAAGAGGATCCATCAAAAGTTTCTTCCATAGCCTGCAAAACCTTAGAGTCAAGTTTTTTGTTAGATTTTAATGATAAAGGCTTACCTTGTTTTTGAGGCTCGTCTTCTTCTAGCTCTATCTCATGACTTCTGAGGGAGCTAACAAGTTCCTCCAGAGATATCTTGTTAAGATCTTTAGCCAGCTTAAGTGCAGTGACCATTGGCATCCATTGCTTGGGTAGACTTCTGATGATCTTCTTTACGTGATCAGCAGTAGAATATCCTTTGTCAAGAACTTTCAGCCCAGCAACAAGAATCTGGAATCTTGAGAACATTGCTTCTATGGATTCACTTTCTTCCATCTTGAATGCTTTGTATTTCTGAATGAGCGCAAGGGCCTTGGTTTCTTTAACTTGTATGTTCCCTTCATCCGTCATTCTCAGAGAGTCAAACATGTTTTTGGTTGTCTCTCTGTTTGAGATCTTCTCATATTCTGAGTATGAGATGGCACTGAGAAGTATTGTTCTGGCTTTATGATGGTTTCTGAAATCACACTTTTGCTGGTCAGACATCCTTTTTCTATCTATCTTCTGACCACTTTCATCCACATGATGTGTGTATCCATTAATTACCATGTCCCGTAGATCAACATCATGAGCCAGATGGAAGCTCTCAATTCTGTCTTTCTAGTAGTCAAAATTTTCTCCATCAAAGACTGGAGGTTTGGCGCTGATTCTGTCCTTGTCCTTATGATAATCATTGCTGATGTTTTGGCTTGGTCCCACCATAGTGTTTTTCTAAAGCTTGGATCTTGTACTGACACGGTTAAGTGTATGAACTCAGAACCAGGCGCTCTGATGCCAATTGAAGAAGTGAAAAACACAAGAAGGGGGGTGGAATTGAAACTAAAAACAAAAGCAGTAGACACGATATTTTTATCCTGGTTCGTTTGATCTCAAACTACTTCTGTCCACCCGCCAAGGTGATTTCACCTCTCTCCAACGAGGAATTAATTCACTAATCAAAACTGATTACAATACTACTTTGAGAACTGCCAAAGTCTTCTTGAGTACAACCACAATCCAGTTTATCTCAAGGAAAACTAGCTTAATCAAAAGAAAATGATTTACTGTGTACTGTTGTTTTTCGTTACGAAAACTGTATCACTACTGTGATATATTAAACAATTTGAGAGTATAAGAGAATATGAGTATTTGCAACGTTTAAGATGTATGAGCAGTTGTAGGTCAAAATCGTAAATGATTTGTCCTTTAAGCTTGTTTATATAGCGTGGAAATCTTGTCCAAAAATAAAGCGTGATAATGGACACTCAATGCCCTTTCCATACTGAGAAGATTCTTGTCTGAATGAAGCTGTTGCATATGATACTGTCTTAATTGAAAAGTAATGCTTCAGAATAATAGAATCTTGCATGCTGCTTTTACTTCAGAACTTTGATGACTCAGAAATGTGAGGATCTGGTGGCATATTAGACTTCGGTTTAGAGTCAGAGTATCTTTTACTTCAACGAAGATTCTGATCATCATTCTACAGAACATTCTGATTAGCTTAGCTTGAAAGCTTCTGTAGCTTAACTTCTGATGTTGTTTCAGTAAGAACTTCTGTATAAAAAATAATATAAATTTAGAGTGCATATTTATTCTTTGTGTTTGTTATCATCAAAACTCTAATTAAGGATTGTAGAATCAAACTATGTTCTAACACATTTTGCTTTAGATCTTGCCATACACGCCTAATTTCTATACAATTATATGTACATACATTCATACATAGGTGCGGAAAGTAAAATTGCGGGAAAATAAACCTAGGGTATTACATCCCATGAGCAGTTACATAATAGAAAGAAAAAAACGCGAGAAAATAAACTAAACTATTACAAAATCAACCGTGCGACCTATACATTTGTTTTCTAGAATTTAAATAGCAAAGAAAAAAGAAATTAGAAGAAGGTATTTAAAACCTTAAAAAAATTTCTAAGTGTTAGGAAAATATTTTTAAAGTGTGAATTAATAATTAAACCTAATGCTAAGTAATTTACAAATTAATTATGAAATAAAAACAAACTTAATTTAATTAAAACAATTTTTGTTGGTAAAAAATTAAATCAATTAATTAAAAAAACCTAAATCTAATTTTTAATGATTTTTTCCTGATTTTGTATGGTCTTTTGATTTTAATTAAAAAAAGTAATTAAACTAATTAAGCAAAAGCAAAAATAATGAAAAGAAGAAAATTGAAAAGTTGGAAAAAAAGGGTTAAAAAGAAAGCTTGGGGTGGGACTTGAACCCACAGCTCCTAGATTACATGCACGCGCCTCATCCACCAGACCATGGTTCTTGTTGTGTTTGGAGAATGACTGGAAATCATTATATCTCTTCCTTGCGTGTTATCTTGGAAAATAAAATAAAAAATTGAGAAAAGGGTGGTTCGAACCCACGCTCTTATACACGCAAAGCCTTGAAAACACACGCTCTTGCCACTGGGGTGGCTGTTACATCCAATCATCAAATACAAACAAATAATTATAAAATAAAACCATTTTTAATTTTTAATTTTTAATTTTAAAACAAAATCAAAACAAGTGGGCCCCTATATCAAATGTTAACTAATCAAAAGTGGAGAGGGGGTGCCAGGGTTTTTGACTGACCAATCAGGTTGTCTGGAAATGCCACGCCTGCGCTGGGATTTTTGACCTGTCGGAGAAGCGCCGGAGACCTAGCTCCGGTCATCTTCTCAGGCCACCTCATATTGAATCCTACGAAAATCAACAAAAAAACAAATATTAAAAGGACCCTACCCCCCTAATTTGAGGGTTGCGAATCCAATGGCGTGGTCCTTTTGGGCTCCATGTAACGACTGCAACCTATTTCAAACATTCACATATGTAGATCCAGATGGTTAGAGATAATCAACAATGTATAAAAACAAATATATGAATAATGGAAAAAACAATGCAATCAGAGATGATGAATGACATGATTCGGACAACGAGGGCTATCATGGATGACCTTGACTTACTCTACCAATGTTCAGGAAGTGATTGAGGCTCTTAGTTTTAATTGAGAGTGTCTGGAACTTTGAAGTATAAATTGGAACTTTCTTTGAAAAAAGTTGTGTTTTGATACCCTATCTCGTGAGGCAGCAGCTCGTGTCCTTTTGGTCTGAGTTGTTGTGGTATTTATAGGGAACATTTTAGGCCAACAAAAATGGACATGAATCAATTGAAATCAAACATAATTCATTCTTTCCAAAATTGTTTTAAAAATATTCTAAAATTGAAGATTCTTGTTCCCAATATGTTTTCATGGTTTTGGGAAGCTCTTATGAGGTCTTGGTCCTTCTAGAAGATATCCAAATGAAGCCCACACGCCCTTTGGTCCATCAACTCGTATTTTATTTAATTTATTTTGAATTAATTTGAATAAAATCAAAATAAATAAAATAAAAAATCAAAGTAATGTATAAATTGACTTAGAGGTCCTCTAACATGTTATAAACATGTTTAAACCTCACAAGTTTGGCCCATTAGTCTAAAAGTTCAAGATTGCTCAAATGAAGTTTCATGTATTTTCTCAAAAATTGTCCAACTTGCACCAATCATAACTATCTCAATTTTCATTATTTGAAGGTGATCTTGGACTTTTTGGAGATCTCAATATGTCCTATACAATCTCTATTTTGATCATTTTTGCATTTGAAGACTTTATCTTGATGTAAGTTGCCTTGATAACAAGTGTCTTTTTGTTGACTTTTGAAATGACATGTAATGTATTGGCTTATATCTCTCAAATGATGCATTTTTGGACTTGATCTTAGAGATTCAAAGTTGTAGATAATTGAATTTACTTCAAAATGATATTTTGTTGGGGAAAAACTGATGAAGCATGTGAAAGTTATGTTTGGTCAAAGTTCAGTTGACTTCTCCTAAGGAAACCCTAATTTGGCAACTTTCGTCTTCTAATGATTTGAGAGTTTTTCTTGAGGAATCATGATCAAACCTTGATCAAATGATGAATCTGACTTTAAAATCTTGATGTTGACTAAAAATCTTGAAGTTTGACTGTATGTTGACCATAATTGACTTTTTACCCAATATAGTTGATTTCCAGTCATCTGAGCCATTGGCTGAGCAAGCTTGTGATACAAGGCTTGAAACTTGATATGAGAATTTTTGAAGACCTATGGAGAACCATTAAAACCACTTGATACCTTTGAAACCCAATCTTATTTGACAAACACAAAACCCTAGTTGTGGACACATTGCTTAGGAGAAGAATTTGTCTGATCAATTCTTAGGCAACCTTGAGCATTTGAGGACCTTATGAGAATGTCTTGAAGAAAAATGGGAGGGAAAATTTTGGGGTACAACAAGAATGTTTAAGATTAACAATTACTTCTTAGACAATATTAAGGAAGCTCAAAAGTTAGATGTGAAGTCGGTAGATTTGATGGTCGAGAGTAATAAATCTGAAGACTTTGACTTTAAACTAGATGCCCAAGGTGTGTTGCGATTATGAAATAGGATTTGTATCCCTGATGATAATGATATAATGAAGATGATTATGGAAGAGGTCCATAGAATCAATTTGAGTAGAGCTACCAATATGTATCACGACTTAAAGAAGTTATTTTGGTGGTCCGGGTTGAAGCGAGATGTGGCACAGTTTGTGTATGCGTGTTTAACTTATTAGAAATTGAAAGTCGAACATCAGAAACCTGCAGGGCTGTTGGAACCTTTAGACGTTCTGGAATGGAAATGGAATAGTATATATATGGACTTTGTGACGGGGCTGCCAAGTATTCCAAGAGGGAACAATGCAATTTGGGTGATTGTTGATAGATTAACGAAATCAGCTTATTTCATTCCGACTAATATTGATTTTCCTGTATTGAAGTTGGCGGAGATGTATATTCGGGTAATTGTGAAGCTACATAGTGTTACTTCTACCATTGTGTCAAATAGAGATCTGAGGTTCACCTCTACTTTTTGGAAGAGTTTGCAGGATGCTTTGGAGATGAAGCTGAAATTGAGTTTGACATATCATCCATAGACAAATGGTTAGACGGAAAGGACTATTCAGTTGCTAGAAGATTTGTTGAGGGCTTGTATTCTTGAGCAGGGAGGTACCTAGGATAATTTTCTTCCTTTGATTGAGTTCACCTATAACAATAAATACCATGCTAGTATTGGTATGGCACCTTTCAAAGCATTATATGGTCGGAGGTGCAGAACACCTTTGTATTGGTATGAATCGGGTGAGCATGTGGTGCTCAGACCCGAGATAGTGAGAGAGACTACGAAGAAGGTAAAGGTAATCAAAGGAAGGATGAAAGCTTCGAAGAGTAGGCAAAATAGTTACCATGATAAGAGGAGGAAGGATCTTGAGTTTCAAGAGGGAGACCATGTATTCTTGAGAGTATCACAGATAACCAGTGTAGGTCTTGCTCTAAAGTCAAAGAAGTTGACCTCTCAGTTTATTGGTCTGTATCAGATTTCAGAAAAGGTGGGGACTATTGCGTATAGAGTGGCCTTGCCACCTAACCTGTTGAATATGCATGATGTGTTCCATGTGTCACAACACCGGAAGTATGTTTCAGACGTATCACATGTAATTCCGATAGATGATGTGCTAGTGCGGGACAATCTTACTGTTGAGATTGTACTTGTGAGGGTAGAGGATTGTGAAATAAAGAAGTTGAGAGGTAAAGAGATCACCCTTGTGAAAGTAATTTGGGGAGGAGCTACCGGAGAGAATGCGACGTAGGAGCTAGAGAGCAAGATGCGGGAGACTTATCCATAGTTATTTGCTTCAGGTAATTTTCGAGGACGAAAATATTCTAATTGGGGGAGAGTTGTAACACCCTGATTTAATTAAAATTTATTTTTAATTTAAAAAATAAGACGATGCGGTGAAATTATATGAGTTGGTGGAATTTATGATATGGTGCGATACCTTGTTGAGGACTAGATACCTTAGAATTATAGAAATTGAGGTTATGGGGGTGTTTGGCTAATTGTGTAGAAACATAGGGGTGTGCAGAATAATATGGATTATTATTATTATTATTATTATTATTATTAGGATAATTATTATTTATAATAATAATTAAATAATTATTTATTTGGGATAGTTATTATTATTATTATTAGATTATAAGAAGTGAGGTTGGGAGAACATGTCCGTATGTGAAATAGAACAGAAGAAACGTATAAGAGAAAAGAGGAGAAAGAGCACTAGGAGGCTAGGGAGAGAAGTTTCATCCATAGAAATCAAGAACCGCGATAATCTAAGGTAATAAGGGATTCTAACTCTATAAGGGTTTGTATAATGATGGGGTATGGTAGAATTTAGGTTGTATAATCGTATGTTTTGATTTTCTCCATATTTGGTTGTTTTTGGGGTTTGTTTCCATTGATGGAATTTTGGTGATTTTGATGTCTTTTGATGTGATTGAATGATATAAATTGGTTAGAATTGGTAGATGAATATTGATGAATAACTAACCTGTTAAAAAGATAAATTTTGATGTAAAAATTATGATTTTTGGGTGTTGAAACATAGAATGTCGTAACCTGAAAATTGCAGAAATTGCCACTGTTATCGCAGGATAACCGGTTACCCGAATATGGTAACCGGTTACCATATCAATGGTTGGAACGAGGTTTATCTACTATCCTGCGGTAACCGGTTACCGTGATGAATTTTGAAAAAGAAACGAGGCTACTGTCCTGCGGTAACTGGTTACCATAACTGGGTAACCGGTTACCACTGCTACTGACAATATTTTTTTAGAAAACTTCTAAAACCCATAACTTTTGTCTCAGGTGTCCGTTTGACACACCGTTTGGACCGTTGAAAAGATAAAATAATTCCCTATTTTATAAAAGTGATTTATAATGCAGTAGTTAATTATTTCATCAACATTGCTACCGATTCATAAGTGTGTTCTGATTTGTATGCTGTGAATTATGTTGTGGTTATTTGTGATGATCGTTTTGATTATGTGATACGAGATACATGACGAAGGCGATGACGAAGGCCTGTATTGGCGAAATTATGATGAGTATTGATGATAAATGAGAAGTATATTGTTGCATGATAGTGTCTCATGCATCCATCAAGCGAAGGTCTGTATTGGCGAGAAAATGCCTGTATTGGCGAGTAAAGGTCTTTATTGGCGAGCGAAGTTGATTGCCCTAATTGGCATTGTTGTGAAGAGGGTTCTACCTAGATTGGTACCACATGCATTGCATTAGTGTCAGTTCTTTGCTTCATATTTTGATTGAAAAACCGATGGGCGAAGCTTGATCAAAGTGTGTATTATTTTACGATGTATGTTATGCGTTGACTATGTGCTTAAATCTTACCTGCTTATTAATATTATGCTTTCTCTTATATTGTTATGATATCTCACCATTTCTGTTTGAATGTTACCTCCATGCGGGTAACGTGCAGATGATCCGAAGTATCTAGAGATCGAAGGTTAGCTGAGGAGTTCCTTCAATTGCGTAGATTGAGTCAGTGTCTGCTCTAATACGTAATACTTGGGGTTTCACGTGATTTGTTTCGTTATGATTAGGAGTGAACATGTATTACTCTTTTATTTGAATTGTTTTATGATTATGCTGATGTGCGAAGGATAATAATTATAACTCCGATTAGAGGATCGAGATGATTAATTATTTAATATTTTTCCGCTGCAAATAAATGTATTGAAATTTAAGACTTATAAACATGTGAATTGTGTTGTGTATCCTAAATTGAGCATGTATGATTGCTGAAGTATGTGACATCCTATTTAATTGATGTTTATTTAGAAATTAATTTACTCTAATTATTTTATAAATTACCGACGGAGAAATAGGGTGTTATAGGTTGTGCCACTTCATAGCATTCTTTGTCATATCATTAAAAAATATACACATAATTCTTTTCATCTGAAATCATAAAAGAGACCAAAAATATTTTTTTAAAAATAAGAATATTGATTTTGTTAATGGACTAAAAACAGAACGAAAATTATAATTTACTCAAATGATTATTTTAAAAAAATATATTAATATTATCCCTCATGTTTCGCATATATCACAATTCACACATGTCCTCTCACTTTATTGAGTGATTTATTACCGTTTTCTCTTCTTTTTTTTAAACATTATTCAAATATTATGTATTTGTTTACTTCTTAATTTGTTTTTGATACATTACAACATCTCTACATTTTTAAAAAATCGAATCTTATACTAAATAAATAAATAAAATCAGCCAAAATATTATTCTCAATCGCAATAGGTATAAGAAACACTTAAATAAAATTTTGCAATTGTAATTATCTCGAATTTAACCATTTATTTTAATACGGTTTTACATTTAAATTAAAGCTAAATGTGATATTTTTGTTCTAGGTGGAACAATAGTATGTGCAATGACATTTATAAGTAGGAGGATTTCCAGTTGTAGCAACGCATGCTCCATGACCCTTATATGTATTTAAACACCATTCTTTGCAAGGTTCAAGGATGCATTGACCATCACGAGTGATGACACATTCTTTTGCCAATATGTTTGTAGCACTTGTCATTTCTATAACTGTAAAAGAAAAAATCAAAATAATTAAGAGACAAATATCCAAATATCAAACTCTAAAGTGAATTTTTATATATTCTTTTAAAAACTTTCAATATTTTTGTGAAAAATGTTTGGTTAGAAATTTGGATATGAGACAACATCTAAAATCATGAATACTGTTTGTTAAGAAAAATGTTATAAATACTTGACTAAAAGAATATTGTTATCCAACATATGAAAATTCAACACTTATATAGAATTCAACATGCCTGAAATAAAGAAGACAATGACGATAATTGACATGAAAGAAAATTTTGCCATTTCAAATAACTTCAACATCAAAAGCAAAATAAGATTCATTTTTGTTAAAAAGAATTTCATAGATTTATATAGAACTCGTCAAATATCAAATAATTAATAAATATACATTAAACAAATATACTTTTTTTATATATATTCATGCCACATAAAAAAATAATTAATTTGTATAATTCTTATAATTGACTACAAATTTTATTATATTTAAGAAAACTTGATTTACAATATCTATTTGGTAATAATTTAAATGAACTACCTATTAAATAAGTAAAAAAAAAACATATATTTTAATTTCTATAAGAAAAGCAATTCTAAAAAAATTAATATCTCACACTTATCTGATACAAAATAATATTTTATTTCTCGAGTGTTATAATAAGGTCAATTTATGGAAATAAAAATTAAATCAGATTCGTCGATTCAAATGATAAAATCAAAAATCGAAATTCTAATCAGTCTGTTTGAATCTAAAAACTGGCATGCAAAAAGTCAAGATATAATCTAAAAAATTGGTCAAAATTAACAAAACTCATAAAATAATTAATAAATATATAGTAAATAAATATATAGTAAATAAATATATAGTAAATAAATATATTTTTTATATATGTTCATACCACATAAAAAAACAATTACTTTGTATAATTTTTATAATTGACTACAACTTTTATTATATTTAAGAAAAATTGGTAATAGTTGAATGAACTACCAATTAAACAAGTCAAGAAAAATATATTTTTAATTTCTATAAGAAAAGCAATTCTAAAATAAAATAATATATCATATTTATCCTGAATAACCTATGAAACATCTCTACAAAATTAGAAAATATTAATTTTTTTATATAGTTTCTTAATAATATATAAAAAAATTCTGAAAGATAGAATAATAATGAATTTTTTATATAGTTTTTGAAAAATATATAAACCATTCCTTAAGAATTGTTAAATTGTAATTCATAGTGTCAAAACTATGGTGTGTCGAAGAACACACATATTAGATTTGTTTTAGATTTAAATAGATTTGATTTAGATCTAAAATAGATAGATTTGATTTAGTATCAAAATAGATATTTTGGACTTTTATAGTTTTGGGCTTTGAGCTAACCAAAATCTGTAAATAAGGAGTAACCCCTAAGTTTGTAATCAAGACAATTCATTGTAATCACAAAATTTGCAGTTGCAAGTGATTAATAAAGTTCTCCACAGTTTGTGAACAGAGAGAAACTCTACAGAAAATAATTGTATTCTTTCTTTTCTTCTCTTTTCTCATAACTCATTGTCATTGTATGGTGATATCAATCTTAAGCATCAAGATTGGTAGAAATTCATCATAGATATTTGGTGGATTTCCAACATCTGGTATCAGAGCTCGGTTTCTATTCAAGGGAAGTATCGATCAAGAACGATTGAGGAAGAAAAAGAATTCATGATGGAAAATTATGGGAATGCAAATTATCCAGCAACTCTACCAATTCTGAAAGTAAACAACTATGGAAATTGGTGCAAACAGATGAAAGTTTTATTCAGGTGTCAAGGTCTTTAGGATCTTGTAAAAGATGGATTCAAAGCGCTTGGAGAAAACGCTTCAGAAGAAGAAAAAAAGAAACACACATAAATTGAGAAACTGGGTTATAAAGCACTCTTTATAATTCATCAATGTGTGAGTCCAGAAAATTTTAAAAAAGTGAGTGCTTCAGAATCTGCAAAAGAAGCTTAAGATGTTCTTGAGAAGTCCTTTGGTGGTGCAGAAAAGGTGAAAAAAGTGAGGTTACAAACTCACAAGAGAACGTATGAATTGCTTCAGATGAAAGATAATGAAAGCATATCTAATTTCTTCACTAGAGTTACAAAACTAGTGAATCAAATTAAGGCATGTGGAGAAACATTAACAACAAGAGCTGTTGTTTCGAAGATCTTGAGATCTTTGGCTCCTAAGTTCGACCACGTGGTGGTGGCTATAGAAGAGGGGAAATACTTGTCGAAATTGATAAAGGAAGAGCTTCAAGAGACTCTTGAATCTCATGAACAAAGAATGAATGAAAGAGCTGTAGGCAAGTTGAAGAGTGGTGTGGCTTTGCAGGCACATTCAACAAAAGAAACCAAAGAGAAAGGAAAGTGGTTCGACAGAGGTAGAGGCGGAGACAACAAATCGAATGGTAGAGGAAACTAGAACGAAGGAAACATGTAGAATGAAAGAAGACCATACCAAGGCAACCAGGGAGATGGTGTTGCAAATAGAGGAAGGGTGGTGGTCTAAAACCTGATAAGAGTCACATTCAATGTTACAATTATCAGAAGTATGGTCACTATTCGAGTGATTGTCCAGAAAAGCGAAAAAATTAAGAAAGTGATGCAAAGTTTACAAAACATGAAGAAGCATAGATGATGTTGATGGTCACAACAAGAGATGAAGATAGATTCAAGGACCAATGATACTTGGATTCAGGATGCTCATCACATATGTCTGGAAGGAAAGACTGGTTTTTCAACATAAAGCCCTCAATGAAAAATATGGTAAAATTCACAAATGACAATACCCTAGCAGCTAAAGGTATTAGTGATGTTATGATTATGAGGAAAAATGGCAAGAGGTCATTAATTTCCAATGTGTTGTACATACCAGGCATGTAGAGCAATTTTCTCAGTATAGGGAAGTTGGTCGAAAATAATTATAGTGTTGATCGAAGATAAGATAATGAGAGTCGTCGATGCAAATGGAAGATTAATCTTGAAGGCTCATATGTCTCAGAATCGAACCTTCAAGATCGAACTAAATGTGATGAAGCACAAGTGTCTTTCGACTGCAGCTAGAAGAGATGAATGGATATGGCATTATCGACTAGGCCATCTCAACTTCATAGACATCGGAGATTTGAAGAGAAGAAATATGGTTTCAGGATTTCCATAAATTGACATTCCAAACGAGGTACATGAGAAATATGTGCAGGCGAAGCAACACAAGAATAGCTTCAGCAAGGATGCAGGAAGCAGGTCGAAGGTTATTCTTGAAGTCATATACTCTGATGTATGTGGACCAACCCAGGTGGACTCAATGGGAGGTAACAAATACTTTGTTACATTCATAGATGACTTCAGTCGAAAGTTGTGGACTTACCTGATCAAGAAGAAAAGTGAAGTGATCGAGGTATTTGCCAAGTTTAAGTCTATGGTCGAAAGACAAAGTGGTCAAAAACTCAAAGTTTTGAGAACTGATGGTGGTGGAGAGTATGTGTTGAAAGACTTCGACAGGTTATGTGAAAAGGAAGGGATTGTGCATGAGGTGGTGCCACCCTATACTCCATAACATAATGGAACTGCAGAAAGGAAGAATCGAACAATCATGAATATGGTGAGAAGTATGTTGAAAGGCAAGAATTTACCTAAAGAGTTTTGGGGTGAAGTTGTTTCGACTGCAATATACATTTTTAACAAATGTCCTACGAAGAAGCTAGAAGGAATTACTCCAGAAGAATGTTGGTCTGGTGTGAAGCCTAGCTTGAGTCATCTGAAGGTAGTTGGATTTATTGCACATAGACATGTGCCAGATCAGTTGAGAAAAAAACTTGATAACAAGTCAAGTCAAATGATTCTAGTTGGATATCATTCGACTGGAGCTACAAGTTGTTCGACCCAGGGAAGAAGCAGATTGTGATCAACAGGGACGTGATTATATATGAGTTTAAAGAATGGGATTGGATTGAAAATTTCAAGAAAGATTCAGTGGGAATCCTACTTGAAGAACTAGAGACTCAAGTCGAAAGAGAAGTTTGATAAGAGGAACCAACAACTATATATCAACCAAGTACAAGCAGGCCTCAAAGAACAAGACGCATGCCTGCAAGATTGCAAGATTGTATGATTACATCAGATAATGTGATAGATAATGAAGGTGAGTTGGTACGTTATTCTTTGTATACAGATATTGAACCTGTTGTGATACGGTGGGAGAACTGACTGTGGTTTTGCGTTTGTATTCGCACTTGTGCGGTTGAGCAAGAGTCACCACCGACTTTTTATTTTATCCTAAAAGGAAAGGTTAAAAAGCACAGCAAAAACCTTTTGAGATATTTCGTGGGTCCGGGGGGTAGATTATGAAAAGGGAAGGTATTAGCACCCTTTTCATCCATGGTTATCCATGGGCTCTTAGTTACTTGGTTTTTTAGATCACTTGCCTTGATTTTCGATTGCTTGACAAATGGTGTGTATGTGAGTGTTTTTGAAAATGTTTTTGAAGAAGATGCCTTGTCTTAGGCTAACCTTATAACAATTCTTTACTCGGATATTTTACAAAGGCGTGTATCTTTTCGAAAAGACGTTTCAAAATGTTTTTTGAGAGTTTGTTTTTGAAAGTGTTGTGGATTGTGGTTTTTGAAAAGAAGGCAAGTGTTTTTTGCAAGTTGATCTCAAGTAACTTAAAAGTTTTATCTACCCTATTGTACTCAAAGGTTTTCTCTATGTTTTCACCCCTTTTCAACAATTTCGTTCCACCATTGAATTTGATGGATAATCTTGCGTTTAGGAAGTTTATTCGGGACGGGCGCGGGTCGTCGTATGGACCATGAATGCAATGGTGCCAAGTGTCTTTGGCAATTTGCTTTGAAGGGACTATGATCATTCCATTTTAGGCAACATTCGAAAGCGTCGTCGATGGACTTATGATTATTTGATTTTGTTTTGCCAAGGATACTCGACGTGCAAGCATGGCCCATTTTGGAAGGCAATATGTGGGATTACCCTAGAGGGTGCAAGTGTGATTGTGTATTGATTTCATGTATTTGTTTTGTATTAGGTTATCTAGCGTTTGATTTTATGTACACGCAAACCCTAGGTCTAACCATGGTATAATTGAAAGCGGTAAATTGCGAGAATGTAAAGTCTACGCTATTACAAAATAAGTATCCGGGAGTGGGGGTACAATATTCACAAATGGGGATGAGACTTATAGTATCCAATAAGTTACAACCAAATCGAATTTGCAATCAAATGTAAATAACGTATATCAATGCATAGGATAAGCAAATGTGTATAGGAGCCATGTAAATATATTGTGTAAGTGTATACGTGTGTAGGTATGTAATTATTTACAGGTGCGACAATATGAAATTAAATGTGTATTAAGTATTATTTTAACCTAAAGAAAAATTAAATGTTCATTTGATTAATTAGTCTTGTAATCTTGTATTTTGATATGTGTGAAAAGAACGTTTTAATGAAAAGAAAAATAATCTAAGTTTGAAAGTTATTATTTTACATTTGATATAAAAAAAGGTATCTTTGTAATTTTTGTGTTTAATATGTACAAAGGATATTTAAATAAAATGTTTTAAATTAATTAAACTATGCATAAAAAAAGAAAAAGTGTCTTTATAATTTGTTTATACAAAGAAAGTTTAAATTAGATATTTTAAATAAAATGTGTTTTCATGTATTAGTATTAATGTAATATTGTAAAGAATATGTTAAGTTAGAAAACAAATAGATTGTGTTTAAAAAAATGTTTTTAAGTATAAAAGAAAAGGATTTATGTTAATTTATGAAAAAAAGATATGATGATAAATAAAAGGTTGAACTAAGTTAGAAATGGGCTGAAAGAGGGGTGTGAATTGGAACAATGCTTTGGGCTTAGGCATGCAGAATGGGGCGAGGCCCACGTTGCCATAACACACTTAGGGTTTGAAGTTTTTGTATTCAGAAAAGGGTTTTAGGGTTCGCAGCGCCGTCTTGGGGGTTTAGTTCGTCTTCCGTGTTTACGCATTTCTGAACCCACTCTTCCGTCCAGCCACCAGCACTACCTCGTCCTCCCCCTCACGTTCGCTCAGGCAACGATGACACAAGGTAACGGCATGTCTCAAACTCGTTAAACATTTTAGATTTGCATGTTAAGGTTCTTTGATTTGTTGAATCTGATTCTATGTTTTATTGATTAATGCGTTTTTGCTTGTCTTGTGTGAGGTATGAAAGGAAAGGAGAAAACGAAAACTACCTTGACAGAGGGGAGGAGGAAAATGGAAGTGCTCAGGAGGCTTGACGAGCGGAGGAAACGTGATGCTTGCTTGGACGATACTTGGTATTTCTGTATTACCCTTTTTTAGGCTTTATGATGATCTGAACTGAAAGCTCTGGTTTGCGTATTCTTTCTTCTTCTTCTTCTCTTGCTATGACTTTGTATGCTTATTGCTCCTTTTTCCGCCCTATGATGAACTCAGAGTTCTGAGGGCCTCGCCTGTATGTTTTGATTGTTGCTTCTGAATGATTTTGCCTTTTGAGTTGCCTTTGTTGCTTCTTCTATCTCAGTTGCTTTGGTTGCCTTTGAAACTGCTTAGTAGCTACCTTTGAACGTTTTGCCTTTTGATTGTTGAGCTTGCCCAATGATGTTTTTTACTGAGGGCTTTATGCTTGAACCTATGTTTGCACCACTTTTAATTCTTTGCAAGGTTAGACAGGCTTTGTGAGGTTTCTTACAGGTTTTAGGCTTGTTGGTAAGATCTTTGACAGGTTAAGGCTTTTGGAATTAGTTTGAATAGGTTTTGACTGATGCAGGTAAGGCTTCAGCAAGTTATGCTTGTAGGTCTGAGCTTTGTGTTTGAATGGTACATGTTTTTTTGGTGATGGCCTTTGACAGGTTAGGCCTGAGGTTTGAACTGGTTTATTAGAGGCTTGACTAATGCAGGTTTCACTGGTTTTTTGGAGGCTTTGGTAAGGCTGGAACAGGTTATGGGATTTCAGATTGGTGGTTTGGTTGCCAGTTATGCTGGCAGGTCTGAGCTTTGTGTTTTATCAGTTTTGGCTTGACAGGTTTTGAGGGTTAGGCCAGGTTTTGAAGCTTTGGTTGGTCACTGGTTTTATGAACTTGAACAGGTTTATTATGCTTCAGGTTTGAGGCCTAGCAGATTATCTCCTTTTCTGAGGTTATGCTCGTTTGGCAGTTTTATATATATCTTGTGTTGGTTTTCTTGAGCCTCCTCTTATTCTACTGTGTTTTGTCTTTTGTATATTTTTCTTCCTGCCTAAAAGCCTAAAAAACCTGCATTCTTTCTCTTCTTTTTCTCTCTCTTAGTACAGTTAAATATGTTAAAATATGTTTTCTGCTGTACTTTCTGAAAGGGCCACCCTTATGGGAAATGATGATATGAATAGGTTTGCTTGCATAATGGATTTCCTCTGCATTCTTTATCTTTTCTTTGACAGCTTTTGTACTTTTATCTTCTTTGATATCTTTGCCAAATCCTCTTCTTGACAGCTTTGAGTAGACTTTTTGGCATTTTGACAGTAAATTGCACCTTTTGGATTATGACAGCAAGTTGTAATTTGGATTTTCAGTTTGGTTTTGTTAGAACAATGTTTGAATCTACTACCCTATATTTGAGTTTTGATGATAACAAAGTGAAAAGATATAGTATTTATATGTTTCATGTTTGAACTATATGCTGCCTAAAATTACTATGCTCTGACTTGCAGATACGCTGATTAAAATAAGCAAGATCAATTATTCAGCATCAGAATTTGATACACCAGCATCAGAAGTTGCTGAATCAGAACGTCAAGATCAGATGATCAACTCACGCACATGCTGAAGCTTGATGAACAGAACTGCGCGTAAAACACTCTGATACAGAAACACAATAGTTCATCAGCAGCGAAGCAGAATCAGAATGAGCCAAGCCAGAACGTGCATTGAAGAAGCAACGGTACTGTGCATTGAAAGCTAATCAATTCCAACGGCCTCATTCCAGACAAGATCTGCTCAAAAAGGAAAGCTTGTTATTAGCATTGAATCAAGAATATTGCATTCAACGTTCATCTTCTCAAGTGCTATATAAACAAAGCTTCGAAGATTATAATGGCTAATGCTCTCCAAATCTTTACACGCACAAAGCTGAACAATAATCTTCATCTACCAGTTTTGCTAAACCACAAACTCTGATACTCCATTAGTGTTTAGCAACCTAGTATTCTAAGCTTAATCTGTGTATACATCACAGTTGTGATAAAGTTTTGTAGAAAACATTCACACACATTGTTTTATACCTTTGTAAGAAAGTGTTGCCTTGACAAACCGGATTGTGGTTTGAATCAAGAAGGCTTTAGCAGTTGTTAAAGCAGTCTGTAATATTCAGTTGAATATAGTGAATTAAGACCTCGTTGGAGAGAGGCGAAATCACCTTGACGGGTGGACTGGAGTAGTTTGAGATCAAACGAACCAGGATAAAAATATCTTGTCAATTGCTTTAAGATTTCAGTTTTACAATTCAACCCCCCCTTCTTGTGTTTTTCACCCCTTCAATTGGCATCAGAGCGCCTGGTTCTGAGCTAAAACACTTAACCGTGTCAGTACAAGATCCAGCGTCAGAAAAACACAATGGCAGGAAACAACTCTCATTTCAGCAATGACAACAATGAGGACAGAGACAGATTCAGCGGCAAACCTCCAGTTTTTGATGGAGAAAACTTTGATTACTGGAAAGACAGAATTGAAAGCTTCTTTCTAGCACATGATGCTGATTTGTGGGATATGGTGACAGATGGATACACGCACCCTGTGAATGCAACTGGTCAGAAGATTGATAGAAAATCAATGACTGATCAACAAAAGCGTGACTTCAAGAATCACCATAAGGCCAGAACCATCTTCCTCAGTGCCATCTCCTATACTGAGTATGAAAAGATCTCCAACAGAGACACAGCTAAGAACATCTTTGATTCTCTCAGAATGACGCATGAGGGCAACGTTCAAGTCAAAGAAACAAAAGCTCTGGCGCTCATTCAGAAGTATGAGGCGTTTAAAATGGAAGAATCTGAATCCATTGAAACTATGTTCTCTAGATTCCAGATTCTGGTAGCTGGTCTCAAAGTTCTGGACAAAGGATACTCTACTGCTGACCATGTCAAGAAGATAATCAGAAGTTTACCCAAGCAGTGGAGGCCTATGGTTACTGCTCTGAAGCTGGCGAAAGATCTCAACAAAATCACTCTGGAGGAACTTATAAGCTCCCTCAGAAGTCATGAGATAGAGCTAGAAGCTGACGAGCCTCAGAAGCAAGGTAAGCCTTTAGCTTTAAAATCTAACAGAAAATCTGAGTCTAAAGTTTTGCAGGCAGTTGAAGAAACATCTGATGGATCCTCATAAGAAGAAGACGAACTTTCCCTTCTCTCCAGAAGAGTAAATCAACTGTGGAAGCAAAGACAACGGAAGTTCAGGAATCCCAGAAGATCTGATCAGAACGAGTCTTCTTCCAGATTCAGAAGGACAGATTCTTCCTCTGGATACAGAAGATCTGAAGGCTCCTCCAGTAGCAAGAAGCCAAACACCAAAGACATCATCTGCTACGAGTGCAATGAGCAAGGACACTACAAGAGTGACTGCCCAAAGCTTCAGAGGGAAAAGCCCAAAAAGAAGTTTGGAAGAGAGAAGAAGAAAAGTCTCATGGCCACATGGGATGACTCTGACTCGTCTGAAGCTGACTCAGAATCAGATGACGAAAGGGCAAACATAGCGCTCATGGCGAACATTCCAGATGACAGTGAAGCTTCTGAATCAGACTCAGAATCAGACACAGAAGAGGTATTCCCTAACTTCGCTGTTAATTTTACAAAGGCTGAACTTGCTGAAAGCCTCAATGAAATTCTGGAACGTTATCAGCAGATTAGAGCCAAATTCAGAGACCTGAAAAGGAATCTTGAATCTGACTCTAATAAGTCTGAGAGTCTCAAATTGGAAAACTCTGAGCTGAGAGATAAAATTTCAAAATTAGAAAACTCTTTACAAAACTCTCAGAAGGAACCAATTTCTGAAACTCCCAGCAACGCTGATGAGATCATCAAGGAGTATGATCACAGTTTCCAGAAGTTCCTTGCTAAAAGCATAGATAGAAGCAGAATGGCTTCAATGATCTATGGAGTTAGCAGAAACGGCAGGAAAGGAATAGGATACCTAGGTAAGGTTCCTACACCTAAGAATGTCATGGATTTAACCATTAAACACACTCCTTTAAATTCACACTTTGTGTATGGTCACACACATGACATCAAATATACTAGCAGTAAGCACTCTGTGAAACCAAAATTCAACCAGAGTTTTGGTAAAACTAACAAATCAGGACCCAAGAAGATCTGGGTACCTAAGGATAAAATAATACATGTTGCAGATATCTTTAGCAGCAAATCAGAAACACCAGTCATGGTACCTGGACTCTGGCTGCTCACGACACATGACGGGAAGAAGGCATATGTTCCAAAGCCTGGAACTTAAGCCTGGAGGCCACGTTGGCTTTGGAGGCAATCAGAGGGGAAAGATTATTGGCTCTGGAACTGTAGGTAATGGAAATCTTCCCTCTATTAATAATGTTCTGCTAGTTGATGGATTGATGCATAATCTGTTATCCATAAGTCAATTAAGTGATAACGGTTATGATATAATCTTTAATCAAAAATCATGTAAAGCTGTTAGTCAGAAAGATGGGACTATCCTGTTTAATGGAAAGAGGAAAAACAACATTTACAAAATCAAACTTTCTGAACTAAAGAGTCAGAACGTAAAATGTCTTCTGTCTGTTAACAACGAGCAGTGGATCTGGCACAGAAGATTGGGGCATGTTAGCATGAGAAGAATATCTCAGATTAACAAACTCAATCTGGTCAGAGGACTTCCTAATTTGAAGTTCAATTCAGATGCTCTGTGTGAAGCATGTCAGAAAGGCAAATTTGCAAAACCTTCTTTTAAATCCAAAAATGTTGTTTCTACCTCTAAGCCATTAGAACTTCTGCACATTGACTTATTTGGACCAGTTAAAACTGCTTCAGTCAGTGGTAAGAAGTATGGGTTAGTAATCGTAGATGACTATAGCAGATGGACATGGGTAAAGTTCTTAAGACACAAGGACGAGTCACACTCTGTGTTTGTTACCTTCTGTAACCAAGTTCAGAATGAAAAAGATCTTAGAATCGTTAAAGTCAGAAGTGATCATGGTGGAGAATTTGAAAATAAAGATTTTGAGTCATTCTTTAATGACAAAGGCATTCTGCATGATTTCTCTTGTCCTAGAACTCCCCAACAAAATGGAGCTGTAGAACGAAAGAACAGAACATTGCAAGAAATGGCCAGAACCATGATCAATGAGACAAACGTTGCTAAGACTTTCTGGGCAGAGGCAATAAACACAGCGTGCTACATTCAGAATAGAATCTCAATAAGACCTATTCTGGAAAAGACTCCATATGAATTGTGGAAGAACAGAAAGCCCAACATTTCGTATTTTCATCCATTTGGATGTACTTGCTTCATATTGAATACAAAGAATTATTTGAACAAGTTTGATTCTAAGGCACAGAAGTGTATTATGTTAGGATACTCTGAACGCTCAAGAGGGTACAGAGTATACAATACAGAAACACAGATTGTGGAAGAATCAATCAGTGTTCGTTTTGATGATAAGCTTGACTCTGAAAAGTCAAAGCAGAATGAAACTTTTGCAGGTATATAAATTGAATTTGCAGGTTCTGAAGACAAGTCATCAGAAGCTCTCAACACAGACATTCCTTCAACGTCTGAAAGAAGCAATGCTAGAAATCCTACAACTGCTGCTGATCAACCTCAGAAGAGATTACCCAGAAGCAGTTTGGATCACCCAGAAGAGACTATCCTAGGAAGAAAGGAAGATCCAATCAGAACAAGAGCAAGCTTCAGAAACTCTGAAGAAACTCTTATGGGACTTGTGTCTCTGATTGAACCTTCTTCTATTGATGAAGCACTTCTGGATAATGACTGGATTCTGGCAATGCAAGAAGAGCTGAATCAATTCACCAGAAACGACGTATGGGATCTCGTTCCCAGACCAAAAGGATTCAACGTCATTGGAACAAGATGGGTGTTCAGAAACAAGTTAAATGAACAAGGTGAAGTCGTCAGAAACAAGGCACGACTGGTTGCACAAGGTTATAGTCAGCAAGAGGGGATAGACTATACAGAAACCTTTGCTCCAGTCGCCAGGTTAGAATCTATCAGACTTTTAATTTCATTTGCTGTTAATAGAGGCATCACTCTGTATCAGATGGATGTCAAAAGTGCATTCTTAAATGGTTATATAGAAGAAGAAGTTTATGTTCACCAACCCCCAGGTTTTGAAAATACAAAACATCCAGAACATGTTTTCAAACTAAAGAAGTCACTGTATGGTCTGAAACAAGCTCCCAGAGCTTGGTATGAAAGGCTAAGTAACTTTCTGCTTGAAAATGAATTCACCAGAGGGAAAGTGGACACTACTCTATTCTGTAAAACAGTTAAGAGTGACATTTTAGTCTGTCAAATTTATGTTGATGATATTATCTTTGGTTCTACTAATCCTTCTCTTGGAAGAAAATTTGCTAAGTGTATGCAGGCAGAATTTGAGATGAGCCTCATGGGGGAACTGAAATTCTTTCTAGGAATTCAGATCAATCAAACTCCAGAGGGAACTTACATTCATCAGAGCAAATACATCAGAGATCTTCTGAAGAAATTTGACCTCTCAGAATGTAAGCCATCAAAGATTCCAATGCATCCCACGTGCATTCTGGAAAGAGAAGAGGTAAGCAAAAGTGTAGAACAGAAAGTCTATAGAGGTATGATTGGTTCTCTCCTTTATCTGACAGCTTCAAGACCTGATATCTTATTCAGCGTATGTATTTGTGCTAGATTCCAATCAGATCCTAGAGAATCTCACTTAACAGCTGTTAAGCGAATTTTCAAGTATCTGAAAGGTACTACTAATCTGGGTTTGTTTTATAGAAAATCTAGTGATTACAGCTTAGTAGGCTACTGTGATGCTGATTTTGCTGGAGATAGAGTGGAACGTAAAAGTACTTCTGGAAGCTGCCAGTTTCTGGGAGAAAATCTGATCTCGTGGTCCAGCAAAAGGCAATCAACAATTGCTCTGTCAACAGCAGAAGCTGAGTACATAGCAGCAGCAGGATGTAGCACACAAATGCTCTGGATGAAAAGTCAGCTTGAAGACTTCCAGATTTTTGAGAGTAACATTCCTATTCTTTGTGATAATACTTCTGCTATTTGCTTAAGTAAGAATCCTATTTTACATTCTAGAGCTAAGCATATAGAAATAAAACATCACTTCATTAGGGACTATATTCAGAAAGGTATTTTAAACTTAAAATTTATAGATACAGACCATCAATGGGCTGATATCTTTACTAAACCCCTTTCAGAAGATAGGTTCAATTTCATTCTGAAACATCTCAGCATGAAAGTATGCCCAGAGTGAACATGTTTTAACTCCATATATTTACTTTCAGAATGTAATTATTTTACTGTGAACTTCTGATCAATCTCCTTTCAGAAAGATAGAACATGCAGATTGTATCAGATGCAAGTCTAAAGATCTGAGAGTCTAATCTCAAAGACAGACGTGCTGATCACTACATCAAACAAGTGTCATCCAATCATCAGCAAATCTCTGAAGCAGAACGCGTGCACGCTTCTGAGAAGGCAAAGCGCTGATTGGGTGCATTGAGACACATGTCTGGTAACCGTTTTTAAGTATCTTTCTCAAATCCCCCAAAATCAGCAAGCATTTAATGCAAAGTAATCACGCTTGTTAAATGGCAATCATTATTTTTTTCTCTCTCTTAAAAACGTTTAATTTTTCAAAATAATTTTTGAAAACTCTATTTAAGCACATTATTCTTCACTCTTATTCTTTACGCTTTCTCATAATCATTCAAGTATTTTCTGCATATTTCTGAGTTTATCTCCTTCAAACCCTTTTTTCTCTCAAATCATTCTCAAAGCTTTTTAGTGAGAACAATGGCATCCTCCAGCATTTCTGCAGGGAATCAGAAGAAAGAAACTTCTGAGCAATATCAGGTGCCTATCAGAACTCTTCTCACACCGGTAAAGAATCTTGAAGTTCTCTCTGAGTTAATCGTCGACTTCGAAAGTTTGAAGGATAATGGATTTGACCTAACTGAAGAAATTAGGGCTCAAAAGTGGGAGAGGTATTTCGATAGGTTGGTTGGACCAACCTTCCCAGCGCTTGTCAAGGAATTTTGGATTCACGCCAAGGTTTCCAAATATCTAGTCATCTCTTCTGTCATGGGAAAGAAGATTGTAATTTCTGAAGACCTCATTGCTAGGTTAATCGGTCAAAGTGGTGGTGGAGTCCGTTGTGTGGACATGGCTGAAAGATGCCCTGATATAGGTGTGGTAGCCAACAGAATTTTCACTCTTGGAATGCCCAGCAGCAAAATTAAGGATCTGAAGGATCACTGCAGAGTATGGGCTAAGATTGTTCTTGGCTGCTTCAATCATAGGAAACCAACAAGTTCTCCTGATTATATAAACGTGGATCAGCAATTTCTGATCTACTTTATTGATCAGAGGGTGAAGATCAACCTGGCACACTTCCTGTTCAACCATCTCAAGACCAGCGTCAAAGAGACTAGAGAAGAAGAAAGGACCAAAAGAGACTGGATACCATTTGGAAGGCTCATATCAGATATTCTGACAGAGAATAAGCTGATAGAGTATCTGAGCGAAGCTCAAATGCTGAGCACTATTGAACAACCAACTGTTGGAAAACCGCTGAATGCTAAGAACCTGAAAAAGATGAAGCTGATAGAAAATATTCAGAAGGAACCCAGAGCTACTTCAACTGCTGACATCTCCAGCAGAAGAGTGCCTCTGAGTGATTTTCCGGTATTTTCTGAAATGGAATCCAAATCAGATATGTTTCTCAAGTATCCAGATTCGTACAAGGCAGAAGATGCAGGTTCAAAGCTGAAGATCAAAGATCTGAGTCAACCTCAACCTGAAGTGACTCAGAAGAAGACAAAGAAGAGGAAAGCACCAGCAGAAGGATCATCTCATCAGACTCCAAAGAAAAGAGGTATTTCATCTGCTGCCCCTATTTCAATTTCATCTACTATTCCAACATCTGTTGCTCCTCCTCAAACCTCTCACAGAATATCAATCCCAATCCCTACCATTGATGAAACCATACCAGAAGACCCTTCTGAGGCCTTACAACTCAGAAGAACCAGAATCAAAATTCCCAAACAACCAACTGTTTCAACAACACCAGCACTTGATAGAGTGCTAGCTGATATTGAGCGTGAACATGCTTCTGCTCAACCAATTTCTGAACCACCAAATATTCCTCCTCCACAACCAGAACAACAACCTGAACCAGAAATACAACAACAACCAGAACCAGAACCACAACAACAACAACCTCTCATAAAAGAACCTCTGATCCCTGAGCAATCAGAGATTCCACCTCCTCAACCAGAAAATAATCCACCTTCACCACAAACAGAGTTTCACCACTATGAAACCCCTTCTCCTCATCATTCTGACCCTCACTCACCTCAACCTTCACCGTTGGCAATCCAGTTGCCATGTGGAACCACCATTGTCAGGCCCCAGTTGCCATCCTCATTAGAATCAACACCTCCAAAAACTCCTACCACTCCAATCGAAATATCTGACTCTGACTCTGATACCCCTCCTCCAAAACAAACAGCATCTCAGCAAGCCTCTGAAAACCAATCCTCTGAAAACCCCAGCAGGATCTTCATTGACTTAACAAGTCTTGAACGTCTTGCTGATCTAAGACACAAAATTGCCATTCCCAAACCAAAGCAACTAGATGTTGGCTCTGGTATTTTGAATTTTGAAACAGGTATGCTGCAATGGATTGCTTCTTTGAAGCAAGTCTGTCCTGGGATGATTGACCCAGCTGCTTCTGATCAGCTCTGGTCACAGTTCAGATTATGGGTACGTGCTGAAGCACTCAAGCTACAGGACGTCAACTATGAGCAGGCTCAACAGAACTTCAGCAAGCTGCTGAAGGAAGTTGAAAGTCAGCTGCCTCAAGAAGTTGTGCTTCCTCTGGACAGTGAATCTTGGTTGGAGAAAGAGCAAGCTGCACAGGTGCAACCATCAGAGGACAAGACCCTTCAGGAAGAAAATCCAGCAGAAGATGTAGCTGAAAGTTCTGAGAAGCTTCCTCCTTCTGAAAGTTCTCAAGCTGCCTTGGACAGGCAGGCTCTGGAAGAACTAAGGCTGAATGACTTGCGTCTACAGCAGCGGATGGACGACAATGATCAGAAGATGAAAGCAAGAATGGATGTTCAGGACAGCAAAATCGACACTGTTGTCAACATGGTTCAGAAGCAGAATGAAACTTCTGAAAAGATTCAAGCGATGCTGGAAAGCCTGTTCTCACGCATGCCACCTCAACCTTAAATCTTTTTCATGCATAACTTTTTCATGCTTTCTTCATTTTCTGATGTACTGTTTTGACTATGTTTGTGTAATGTTCTTTTGCTCTGAACTATTTTAATATAATTTGTTTTTCTGATCTAAATTGTTTTAGCACATCACTAACACTTTTTGATTGCTGACAAAAAGGGGGAGAACTAGAATGATATTTAAAATCAATAACGGCTAACTAGACAGAAATTCTCAAACATTCTAACTCTATTACTTGAAATGTTTTTTCTGTTTTGGTTTAAAAGTCTACAGGCACAAGGAAGCTCCTGAACACTATGAAGACTAGAAGCTAGAAGCTCTGATCAAAATGTAGAAGCTCATGTTGCTCTGATCAAATATGAAGTTCTGATCGTCCTAACACTCTGATCCAAAGCAAAGCTCTGACAGGAAAAGCTCTGAAGCTCTGCTCTCTGCTAAGTCAAAGACTCTTATAATCTGATGTTCAAAGAAAGAAAAAGATCTGATCCTGAAGAACACGTATCATCAAAGGGAAGTAATCAACTCAGGGGGAGTATCTCTTAACTCTGATTTCTCCTTACTTCTTAACTCTGAAACATTTCCCAGATACCTTTTCACGTTATTTTTTTCATTTAAAATATCTAGTTTTTGTCATCATCAAAAAGGGGGAGATTGTTAGAACAATGTTTGAATCTACTACCCTATATTTGAGTTTTGATGATAACAAAGTGAAAAGATATAGTATTTATATGTTTCATGTTTGAACTATATGCTGCCTAAAATTACTATGCTCTGACTTGCAGATACGCTGATTAAAATAAGCAAGATCAATTATTCAGCATCAGAATTTGATACACCAGCATCAGAAGTTGCTGAATCAGAACGTCAAGATCAGATGATCAACTCACGCACATGCTGAAGCTTGATGAACAGAACTGCGCGTAAAACACTCTGATACAGAAACACAATAGTTCATCAGCAGCGAAGCAGAATCAGAATGAGCCAAGCCAGAACGTGCATTGAAGAAGCAACGGTACTGTGCATTGAAAGCTAATCAATTCCAACGGCCTCATTCCAGACAAGATCTGCTCAAAAAGGAAAGCTTGTTATTAGCATTGAATCAAGAATATTGCATTCAACGTTCATCTTCTCAAGTGCTATATAAACAAAGCTTCGAAGATTATAATGGCTAATGCTCTCCAAATCTTTACACGCACAAAGCTGAACAATAATCTTCATCTACCAGTTTTGCTAAACCACAAACTCTGATACTCCATTAGTGTTTAGCAACCTAGTATTCTAAGCTTAATCTGTGTATACATCACAGTTGTGATAAAGTTTTGTAGAAAACATTCACACACATTGTTTTATACCTTTGTAAGAAAGTGTTGCCTTGACAAACCGGATTGTGGTTTGAATCAAGAAGGCTTTAGCAGTTGTTAAAGCAGTCTGTAATATTCAGTTGAATATAGTGAATTAAGACCTCGTTGGAGAGAGGCGAAATCACCTTGACGGGTGGACTGGAGTAGTTTGAGATCAAACGAACCAGGATAAAAATATCTTGTCAATTGCTTTAAGATTTCAGTTTTACAATTCAACCCCCCCTTCTTGTGTTTTTCACCCCTTCAGGTTTGAACTTGGAGTTTGAGATTTTGAAATTATGCAGTTTTGACACTTTGCATTTTTTTCTCAACTTTGCATTCATGATTTAAATAAAATTCTTCCCTCTTTGTGAACCGGGAGAAATCCCGTGATTTGCAGAGAGGGTTAACTGATCCCAATCAGTGGCCCTTAATGATGAATTTCTTTTATCTGTCTTTATTTATTCATCAGTCACTGACTTTTCTCCTTTTCTTTTTGCAGATGAATATTTGGATGGAGAGGGATAAAGTGAAGAATGAAGAATTGGGGACTTAGAAGATATTTAGAAAAATAGGATAGTTTTATTTTCAATTTAATCATTGTAACTATTATTATTTTAAATACTTTGTAAATGCATACTTGTATCTAAATAATAATTGTAACAAATGTTTAAATATGAAAATAAAAATTCTATTGATCCATTTAATTCTTTTTATCCCTTTTCAATTATTTACTTATTATTTATAGTTCCTTAAATTAAATAAATGAAAATTAAATTTCAGATATTTAATCCTTAGAATAATAAATAATCAACTAAACATTGATTCTTCGTTGATCGAAATAAATGAACTTGGCGCCTCCATCATCTAAAGCAACGCACAGTCAAACGCAATAACTGATCAGACGCATTCATTTCTTACTGATTTCTTACCAAGCACTGTAAATCCAATACTGCATATTTCTTTTGACTGGCTCAAACAAACCAACGTGAATTCAAACCAATTGTCTCTTTTACTGATTAAATCAAAACAATGCGAATTCAAACCGAATCTCGGAATAACTTGCAAAGTGCCGTGGAATTTTACCCTTTCTGAGAATATGCCCACAAAAACCTTAATTCCTGATTAAATGCCAAAGTGCGTTCGCCTGATCAAAATTGAGCCAAAATCAACCAAAACCCTAACCCCACTTGTGTGAAACATCCAGGACCCTGAAAGTCAATAAAACCCTAATTTTTGTCTGACTGACGAGAAAAGTCCGTTTGTCCGATTCTTGAGCCAGTTTGAAAAATCAGGAAATGCCTGGAGCTGAGATTTCTTGTGGAAAAATGCGAGGGCAAATTTTGGGGTACAACAGTTGCCCCTGTTCAATCTTCTTGAACCTGAAGAGTTAGATTGGCAAGTTTGCCTTTCGCGACTTGAAGGTAAAAGAAGATTGGACACTAAAGTGCCCAGAAAATTTGCACTCGACGATGTGATGGTAGAGATGAATGGGCTTACAGATGCCATTTGGTGATGGGCTTAAAGATGCCATCTGGTGACTGCTGGTAGGAGGATGGGCTTATAGATGCCATCTGGTGATGGGCTTAAAGATGCCATCTGGTGCGATAGAATCTTGTCGGGGAATGGGCTTAGAGATGCCATTTGGTGATGGGCTTAAAGATACCATCTGGTGACTGCTGGTAGGAGGATGGGCTTATAGATGCCATCTGGTTATGTTGAACTGTATGTCAATGGTGAGTGGACAAGTATCAGAAAGGCATCCATGTTTCGGAACATCTCTGAATTGGGGGTCCGAATAAGCAACAGATTGACGTCCATGTCTGGAGAATCTGTAAACTATCTGAGATTGAATAAGCAATAGAGCAGCATCCGTTGTTGGGAAGCGTCCGTAAACTATTTTCAAAAGTTGAGAAGAGTCTGAACAAGTTGGTAGATTAACATCCGTTGTTGGGAAGAATCCGTAAACTGTTTTCAGAAGTCTTGAAGAGGAACCGGTGTAGGGTTTCCTGATAATGTGTCTGAATGGATCTGGAATAAGTATCAGAATGTCGCCGTGTCCGGGTCACATCTGAACTATTTCTGGATGAATCTCAGGAAGTGATCTTTGTCTGTCGACTGATCTTACCTGAAAAAGTAAAGGGTTAGTTGTATGCAATGTCATGATGCATGATGCAATGTATGTGACATCAATGTTTATGACATGAATGTGATGAATGCGCATGCAAGCTGATGAGCTATCTTGCTGAGGATAAATGAATCCGAAATAGCCGAAGATAAAAGCAACTTGACTGTTGTCGGGAAAATAATTCCTTGGCTGTTGTTGGGGAAGAGAATTCCTGATGACCTCTACTGGGGAGTACCAAACTAGTAGACTCATGCCGGGGATGCCAGGCGGAGAATCTTCAGTTTTGGCGGGGAGCAACTCTTGGCGACTTCACTGGGGAACTCAAGATTTGTTCTTCCTAAAACTCTGTGGGGAGAAGGTTCATTAGTCTGGCTCCGCTGGGGATATTGAAACTTAAATTCTGAGGGAAATTGGATTCCTGAGGATCCTCTGGCTGGGGGATTGTAAAGATAGGTTACTGCTGGGGAACTTTGATGAACTCCGCTGGGGAGTACCAAACTAGTAGACTCATGCTGGGGAGGTAAGATTGAGAAAATTCAGCTCGGTGGGAAGTAACTCTGGAGACTTCACTGGGGAACTCAAGATTTGCCCTCCCAAAACTCTGTGGGGAGAAGGTTCAATGGTCTGGCTCCGTTAGGGATTGATAATTTGAAGTTTTAGCTTTGCTGGAGATCATGAAGCTTGACTCTGAGTGGAGTTAGCTTGAGAAGAATCTGAACAAGTGATAGGTTAACATCCGTTACTTGGAGAACCCATGAACTGTTTTCAGAACGTTTGAGATTGAATAAGCAATAGAGCAGCATCCGTTGTTGGGAAGCGTCCGTAAACTGTTTTCAAAGGTTGCATCTGAACAAGCTGATAGATTAACATCCGTTGTTGGGAAGAATCCATAAACTGTTTTCAGAAGTCTTGAAGAAGAATCTGAACAAGTGATAGGTTAACATTCGTTACTTGGAGAACCCGTGAACTATTTTCAGAAATCTTGAAGTTGAATCAGCAATAGAGCAGCATCCGTTGTTGGGAAGCGTCCGTAAACTATTTTCAAAGGTTGCATCTGAACAAGCTGATAGATTAACATCCGTTGTTGGGAAGAATCCATAAACTGTTTTCAGAAGTCTTGAAGAAGAATCTGAACAAGTGATAGGTTAACATCCGTTACTTGGAGAACCCGTGAACTATTTTCAGAAATCTTGAAGTTGAATCAGCAATAGAGCAGCATCCGTTGTTGGGAAGCGTCCGTAAACTGTTTTCAAAGGTTGCATCTGAACAAGCTGATAGATTAACATCCGTTGTTGGGAAGAATCCATAAACTGTTTTCAGAAGTCTTGAAGAGGAATCTGAACAAGTGATAGGTTAACATCCGTTACTTGGAGAACCCGTGAACTATTTTCAGAAATCTTGAAGTTGAATCAGCAATAGAGCAGCATCCGTTGTTGGGAAGCGTCCGTAAACTGTTTTCAAAGGTTGCATCTGAACAAGCTGATAGATTAACATCCGTTGTTGGGAAGAATCCATAAACTGTTTTCAGAAGTCTTGAAGAGGAACCGGTGTAGGGCTTCCTGAGGATGAGCTTGTGTAAAACTGCATCGGGTTTTTGAACACTTTTGACATTCGAATGCCCCAAGTGGTGGTGAAGGAGTCTTGAATCAGATTACTCTGCATATTGAGAGATTTCTTGAAATCTTGACTGGACTGCCCCAGGTTAATTGAACTTTGAAAGATCTGTTGGACCTTGACTGGACTGCCCCAGGTTAATTGAACTTTGACATGTCATGCCCCTTGTCGATAGGAGATTTGCAATGGAAGTGTTATCCTCTTGAAGTGATTTTTACTTACTGAGAGAGTTTTCGTTCCTCCGAACATTCGTTGTATGAATTTCTTCGCTGTCAAACAAAAAAAAAGCCAAGTGCAGACGGTGATATTCAGGTAATGCCAAGTTTATGTTTGTCTTGAAGTTTTGAAAAATGCGTTTTTAGCAGAAAACTTTTTATAAGACAAATCAACACAAGATTTAGAGTAAAACCTTACAGGAGTCAGGATACCTTTTGTAACAGTATGCTTTCGAACTAACCCATGCTTCAATTAGGACTTTTGAAAGGTTGTAATGTGGCCTGGTTCACGGTTTAAGAAACAAAGGATAAAGGCTCAAAGTATATTTGTACCCACCCGCTCTTCGTGATGTTCTCCAACCTAAGCTCAGTTAATTGCGTCATACTCTGTTTTGAGTTTCGGACGACTTTTGGGCGATGGTTCACCAGTTGAATTTGGGGAGACAGTCATCATCTCCTTTTTTCTTTTTCAACATTTTTCATGTTGCTGAGGATTTTGTAACGACCTCACTATTTTGATTTTGATTTGTTATCCCTAACTTTTGCCTGACTGTTCCCGTTTTTTGAGATTACAGTCAGCGGGATGCCCCAGTTTTCTTAAGCCTCCTTTATAGGTTTTGGCTCGGTGGGCTTTTCTCTTTTGAGAGATTGACTGTCTATGTGATAGGGAACCACCCCTGTCTTTTGATTCCAAAGGAATGCTTTCTTTTTTTTTTTGACATCGTTCGTTGTATTAAGAACTGAGAGTTTGCGACTTCAATGCGCATTTTCTTTCGAATTAACTGAGATACTACCCTGCCCCGGGTTTATATCAAAGGTTTTGATCGTTTAGAACAGAAAACTCCCACTTCTTTGGCTCGAAGGGGTTGACTAGGGATTAACTTCCTTATAACTCCAGTGTTTGGGAATTGAAAGAAATGCCTGTACATCATCAGCAAGGTCTGTTCAAAAGCATACTGTATAAGATTATGGTATTGTTTCGTCATCCTCCCTCTAAAGGCTTACAGCTTTTTATCAAGAGTCAAATATCATAAATAAAAGCATAAGAGTAGTGAAACTAATGGATGAATTCAAGACAAACATATGCAATGCATTAATGAAAACAAAGTTTAACATCAACAGATAATTGTTTGACAGCAAAAGAAATTACAACTTTGAAAATTCAAAAAGAAGCAAAAGTCTTTCAGCTTGAGCTTCGTCACTTCAAGTGGAGAACCCTTTAACGGAAGATTTTCATCTCGCCGTCTGGCATGAATTCCAGCACCCCAATGTCGATCAGATCTTGAATCTTGTTCTTCAAGGCCCAACAGTCGTTGGTGTCGTGTCCCGGGCTGTAGGAGTGGTAAACACAGAATGTGTCGGGATGATAGTGAGGAGAGGAGGTATTGGGCTTCTGAGGAGGGTCCTTTAAGGTGAGCAGGTTAACCTCCATCAGGCGCTTCAGTATAAAGAATGATGGTATTTCAGTCTCCGTAAACTGTCTTCCCGACGTTTCTTGCTTACGCCGATTACCCCGTTGACGCTGGCGAGGTTGTTGATGGGCTTGTGACCCTGAAGCAAGCAAAGGAGATTTCCCCTTGTCTTCTTGAGTGGATGGAGGCTGAGCGGTGACTTGCTCTTCGACCTCAGATATTTTCCCCAGTTGGTTATTTGGAAGCAGTTGGCTGACAAGAACTCTGAGTTCCTCTTGTCTTTGAGATAGGTTTTGGATGAGAGCCATCTGGCCCACCAACTGTCCCATCATTTGGGTCCTTAAGGTTGTCAGATCAAACTGCAGCTCCGCAAGCTGATCGTTCCTGGCATTGTTGGAATTCTCCAAGCCCTTTATGAGGAGAGCTTTCATCTCTTCTTGCCCCAGAGACAAGTTCAGGAACATCTCCTGCAGCTGAGCAGTCTGGTCTTGGATGTCTTTGACAGACCTTTCTAGAGCCATCTCTTGCTGAAATAAACAGCAGGAGAGTAAGGAAACCTGAAAAAAGAAAGACTGTCAAAATGCAATGCATGATATGTGGATGCATGCTTTCAAGGATCTCTTGGGGTAAACACAAGAAAATATTAGAGGTTGAACTTTGCTCTTGGATTGGAGATCTCCGCATTGGTGGACGTCTTTCCACGAGAACCAAGCTCACCATGTCGAGTGCGTCATAGCCACTGATTCAAGTTGTTGTACTTGATCTTTGTTTGGAGAGCTTTGTATCGGTGGATGTCTTTCCACGAGAATCAAGCTCACCATGTCGAGTGGGTCATAGCCACTGATTCAAGTTGTTGTACTTGATCTTTGATTTGCATTGGTTAGAGGAAAAACCTCTTGCCCCTTGGTAGACGTCTGGTTCAACGTAACCCTGCATCAAAAGAACCTTCGAGATCCTTGAGATGGTTATGGAAAATGCTATGGTATGATGTCATGATGTTATGTACATGTATGCACAAGAGCAAGTGAGTGTATATACAGGAAAACATATTCACACAAAGCAAACCAGTCCTTAGGCTAAGGCTTGCATGAGGTTCAGGTAAGTACCCTCTTGAAGTTAGTTGGCTCATCCTGTCCTAAACTAGAAACCGGGTTCTAAGGAGCTCGATATCATTGGATTGTTTTCTGTGTTCATTGTTTCGGTTTAGCCACTTACTGGCGACCAAAATATTCCAAGAAAACAATCCTCAAAAGAGTGTAGTATCGAGGATCTACCAACTTCGGACTGCACCAAAGTCGGTCATCTCACTACCCTTTAAAAGGCTTAAGATGGTCAATTAAGGTTCTAAGAGTTCGTTAGTGCTTCACGACATCACACAGCGGCCCCGTACTCTCCTTGACTACTCAAGGGTTACCGGTACTCACAAATATGTCACACTAACATAGCTTACTGCTTCAACCATGTCGGTATACCCCGCACAGTTCCATCGCAGTTTTTTGCTATTTACCTAAAAAGGTGCCCAAATCCGGGTAGAGGATTTACAACAAACCCAAACAAAGAACCCAAAAGATAAAGCAAGCAAGTCAATCAAAACAAGAAAGTAAAGGTGATCTAAACCCTAAGGTAACCCCACTTAAAAATCATTCCCTAGCAGAGTCGCCAGTTCTGTGATACGGTGGGAGAACTGACTGTGGTTTTGCGTTTGTATTCGCACTTGTGCGGTTGAGCAAGAGTCGCCACCGACTTTTTATTTTATCCTAAAAGGAAGGTTAAAAAGCACAGCAAAAACCTTTTGAGATATTTCGTGGGTCAGGGGGGTAGATTATGAAAAGGGAAGGTATTAGCACCCTTTTCATCCATGGTTATCCATGGGCTCTTAGTTACTTGGTTTTTTAAATCACTTGCCTTGATTTTCGATTGCTTGAAAAATGGTGTGTATGTGAGTGTTTTTGAAAATGTTTTTGAAGAAGATGCCTTGTCTTAGGCTAACCTTGTAACAATTCTTTACTCGAATATTTTACAAAGGCGTGTATCTTTTCGAAAAGACGTTTCAAAATGTTTTTTGAGAGTTTGTTTTTGAAAGTGTTGTGGATTGTGGTTTTTGAAAAGAAGGCAAGTGTTTTTTGCAAGTTGATCTCAAGTAACTTAAAAGTTTTATCTACCCTATTGTACTTAAAGGTTTTCTCTATGTTTTCACCCCTTTTCAACAATTTCGTTCCACCATTGAATTTGATGGACAATCTTGCGTTTAGGAACTTTATTCGGGACGGGCGCGGGTCGTCGTATGGACCATGAATGCAATGGTGCCAAGTGTCTTTGGCAATTTTCTTTGAAGGGACTATGATCATTCCGTTTTAGGCAACATTCGAAAGCGTCGTCGAGGGACTTATGATTATTTGATTTTGTTTTGCCAAGGATACTCGACGTGCAAGCATGGCCCATTTTGGAAGGCAATATGTGGGATTACCCTAGAGGGTGCAAGTGTGATTGTGTATTGATTTCATGTATTTGTTTTGTATTAGGTTATCTAGCGTTTGATTTTATGTACACGCAAACCCTAGGTCTAACCATGGTATAATTGAAAGCGGTAAATTGCGAGAATGTAAAGTCTACGCTATTACAAAATAAGTATCCGGGAGTGGGGGTACAATATTCACAAATGGGGATGAGACTTATAGTATCCAATAAGTTACAACCAAATCGAATTTGCAATCAAATGTAAATAACGTATATCAATGCATAGGATAAGCAAATGTGTATAGGAGCCATGTAAATGTATTGTGTGAGTGTATACGTGTGTAGGTATGTAATTATTTACAGGTGCGACAATATGAAATTAAATGTGTATTAAGTATTATTTTAACCTAAAGAAAAATTAAATGTTCATTTGATTAATTAGTCTTGTAATCTTGTATTTTGATGTGTGTGAAAAGAACGTTTTAATGAAAAGAAAAATAATCTAAGTTTGAAAGTTATTATTTTACATTTGATATAAAAAAAGGTATCTTTGTAATTTTTGTGTTTAATATGTACAAAGGATATTTAAATAAAATGTTTTAAATTAATTAAACTATGCATAAAAAAAGAAAAAGTGTCTTTATAATTTGTTTATACAAAGAAAGTTTAAATTAGATATTTTAAATAAAATGTGTTTTTATGTATTAGTATTAATGTAATATTGTAAAGAATATGTTAAGTTAGAAAACAAATAGATTGTGTTTAAAAAAATGTTTTTAAGTATAAAAGAAAAGGATTTATGTTAATTTATGAAAAAAAGATATGATGATAAATAAAAGGTTGAACTAAGTTAGAAATGGGCTGAAAGAGGGGTGTGAATTGGAACAATGCTTTGGGCTTAGGCATGCAGAATGGGGCGAGGCCCACGTTGCCATAACACACTTAGGGTTTGAAGTTTTTGTATTCAGAAAAGGGTTTTAGGGTTCGCAGCGCCGTCTTGGGGGTTTCGTTCGTCTTCCTTGTTTACGCATTTCTGAACCCACTCTTCCGTCCAGCCACCAGCACTACCTCGTCCTCCCCCTCACGTTCGCTCAGGCAACGGTGACACAAGGTAACGGCATGTCTCAAACTCGTTAAACATTTTAGATTTGCATGTTAAGGTTCTTTGATTTGTTGAATCTGATTCTATGTTTTATTGATTAATGCGTTTTTGCTTGTCTTGTGTGAGGTATGAAAGGAAAGGAGAAAACGAAAACTACCTTGACAGAGGGGAGGAGGAAAATGGAAGTGCTCAGGAGGCTTGACGAGCGGAGGAAACGTGATGCTTGCTTGGACGATACTTGGTATTTATGTATTACCCTTTTTTAGGCTTTATGATGATCTGAACTGAAAGCTCTGGTTTGCATATTCTTTCTTCTTCTTCTTCTCTTGCTATGACTTTGTATGCTTATTGCTCCTTTTTCCGCCCTATGATGAACTCAGAGTTCTGAGGGCCTCGCCTGTATGTTTTGATTGTTTCTTCTGAACGATTTTGCCTTTTGAGTTGCCTTTGTTGCTTCTTCTATCTCAGTTGCTTTGGTTGCCTTTGAAACTGCTTAGTAGCTACCTTTGAACGTTTTGCCTTTTGATTGTTGAGCTTGCCCAATGATGTTTTTTACTGAGGGATTTATGCTTGAACCTATGTTTGCACCACTTTTAATTCTTTGCAAGGTTGGACAGGCTTTGTGAGGTTTCTTACAGGTTTTAGGCTTGTTGGTAAGATCTTTGACAGGTTAAGGCTTTTGGAATTAGTTTGAATAGGTTTTGACTGATGCAGGTAAGGCTTCAGCAAGTTATGCTTGTAGGTCTGAGCTTTGTGTTTGAATGGTACGGGTTTTTTTGGTGATGGCCTTTGACAGGTTAGGCCTGAGGTTTGAACTGGTTTATTAGAGGCTTGACTAATGCAGGTTTCACTGGTTTTTTGGAGGCTTTGGTAAGGCTGGAACAGGTTATGGGATTTCAGATTGGTGGTTTGGTTGCCAGTTATGCTGGCAGGTCTGAGCTTTGTGTTTTATCAGTTTTGGCTTGACAGGTTTTGAGGGTTAGGCCAGGTTTTGAAGCTTTGGTTGGTCACTGGTTTTATGAACTTGAACAGGTTTATTATGCTTCAGGTTTGAGGCCTAGCAGATTATCTCCTTTTCTGAGGTTATGCTCGTTTGGCAGTTTTATATATATCTTGTGTTGGTTTTCTTGAGCCTCCTCTTATTCTACTGTGTTTTGTCTTTTGTATATTTTTCTTCCTGCCTAAAAGCCTAAAAAACCTGTATTCTTTCTCTTCTTTTTCTCTCTCTTAGTACAGTTAAATATGTTAAAATATGTTTTCTGCTGTACTTTCTGAAAGGGCCACCCTTATGGGAAATGATGATATGAATAGGTTTGCTTGCATAATGGATTTCCTCTGCATTCTTTATCTTTTCTTTGATAGCTTTTGTACTTTTATCTTCTTTGATATCTTTGCCAAATCCTCTTCTTGACAGCTTTGAGTAGACTTCTTGGCATTTTGACAGTAAATTGCACCTTTTGGATTATGACAGCAAGTTGTAATTTGGATTTTCAGTTTGGTTTGAACTTGGAGTTTGAGATTTTGAAATTATGCAGTTTTGACACTTTGCATTTTTTTCTCAACTTTGCATTCATGATTTAAATAAAATTCTTCCCTCTTTGTGAACCGGGAGAAATCCCGTGATTTGCAGAGAGGGTTAACTGATCCCAATCAGTGGCCCTTAATGATGAATTTCTTTTATCTGTCTTTATTTATTCATCAGTCACTGACTTTTCTCCTTTTCTTTTTGCAGATGAATATTTGGATGGAGAGGGATAAAGTGAAGAATGAAGAATTGGGGACTTAGAAGATATTTAGAAAAATAGGATAGTTTTATTTTCAATTTAATCATTGTAACTATTATTATTTTAAATACTTTGTAAATGCATACTTGTATCTAAATAATAATTGTAACAAATGTTTAAATATGAAAATAAAAATTCTATTGATCCATTTAATTCTTTTTATCCCTTTTCAATTATTTACTTATTATTTATAGTTCCTTAAATTAAATAAATGAAAATTAAATTTCAGATATTTAATCCTTAGAATAATAAATAATCAACTAAACATTGATTCTTCGTTGATCGAAATAAATGAACTTGGCGCCTCCATCATCTAAAGCAACGCACAGTCAAATGCAATAACTGATCAGACGCATTCATTTCTTACTGATTTCTTACCAAGCACTGTAAATCCAATACTGCATATTTCTTTTGACTGGCTCAAACAAACCAACGTGAATTCAAACCAACTGTCTCTTTTACTGATTAAATCAAAACAATGCGAATTCAAACCGAATCTCGGAATAACTTGCAAAGTGCCGTGGAATTTTACCCTTTATGAGAATATGCCCACAAAAACCTTAATTCCTGATTAAATGCCAAAGTGCGTTCGTCTGATCAAAATTGAGCCAAAATCAACCAAAACCCTAACCCCACTTGTGTGAAACATCCAGGACCCTAAAAGTCAATAAAACCCTAATTTTTGTCTGACTGACGAGAAAAGTCCGTTTGTCCGATTCTTGAGCCAGTTTGAAAAATCAGGAAATGCCTGGAGCTGAGATTTCTTGTGGAAAAATGCGAGGGAAAATTTTGGGGTACAACACCTGTCAATGCAGCTGAATCATTGAAAGATTCGAAGTGCGTGAAAGCAATGAACGAAGAAGTGAAGTCTATCGAAGACAACAACACTTGGTCACTTGTCGAATTGCCTCAAGGCAAGAAGGCAATTGATATACATGAAGTGTGCATTCCTGAATAGACCCTTAGACGAAGAAGTTTATGTTAAACAACCAGTTGGGTTTGTGAAACATGACGAAGAGAGAAAGGTGTACATGCCGCATAAAGCCATGTATGGATTGAAACAAGCTCCAAGAACTTGGAATAAGAAAATTGATAGTTTGTATTTGTCATCAGTCGGAGGATATTGTTCATCTAAATAGTCAGCTTCTTCTTCATTAGAACACTGGTTGTCAGCCTTCATACTTTTATCGTCTTCCTCTTGGTCATCATTGTATTCTTCAAATTCCAAAGCTCGCTTGACTGGACCTTTGAGCCTCCTACCCATGTTGAGGATGCCAGATGGTTTCTTGATTTTTTTCCTCCCTCTTTTTAGTGATGAGGGCCTTCAGCTCTTCTTGCTCCTTGGCTAGATTCAGGAACATTTGCTGAAATTGAGCGTTCTGAGCTTGAAGTTCTTTCACAGTTTGTTCGAGAGCTATCTTTTACTGAATAAACAGTAAGAAGATGAGAAAACCTGTCCGTGAGGAAAACCTGTTATGTATGACATGCATGATATGTAAATGTAATGTTTGCAAGGACCTTATGAGATTTAAATTCGTTAACTAAAAGGAAACAAAAACAAGATTTTTATTAGTAAGTTTATGTGAATACAAAATATTATAAAGGAATAAATTAAAAACTCCTGAAGCTTTAAGTTTCTCATGGACGCCTCCTCTTTATGTTGACATATGCGTTAATATTCAGCTCCTTACAAAGTTTCTTCGTCAGCTCCAACACTTTCTTCTCACTTGCATAGAATTGAGTCTCAAAGGTGGTTCGTTCTTCCTTGAGTTAAATCCAGGACTTCTGCAATTCTTCAAGGTCGGTAGGCATGTTTGGATGAAGGATGGTGTGAGAAACATCTCCTTCGACAACAGGCTCCATGGTTACTGCTAGGACAGCATGATATGACATCATAAGGTTTTGAGCACGAGCTTGTACCCATTTAAGATAGGGCTTCAGAGGGATGGAGTTCTTATGCCCCAGAATCCTTCTATCAATCTTATTGACCATACCCCAAGCATGGATAAATCTTTGTCGGTAACATTGAAGATCATTGTCATAGTCGAATACATCACCCGGGATAAGCATATCATGAGGACCGTCTCTTCGAGCCTAACCAAACTAACATAAAGCAAGAGAAGGGTTGCAAGTAATGTCCTATTTATGCCTAGGAGTGGCACATTATGGAACTCTCCACATCGGTCAATAATAATGATGTCTTCCTGGGATTGGGGACACAAATAAATGTCTGAATGAGAGAGTGACATTATCCTTTGAGACCACCTCAAACCTTATTCATTCTTTATTATCAAGCAGGGAAGGGGTGAAATAAACCACCCGGATAGAAAAGGTATACAACACATGAGAGTTTCTCGCTTCCTCATGGTATGATTGTGAAGAGAATGCATAATATCTCTGAGCAATGTAGGCACATGGTTATGAGTGAGGAATATATTAATGGCGTTTACATCTATAAGTTAGTATGGATTAGGGAATACTACCAAACCATAGATTAGTAAAGCCAAAACATCTTTGAAAGCATGAAAACTAATGGCATCTAGAAAGAACTGAGCTTTCTCCATCAGAAATTTTACAAGGAGACCTTTAACCCCACTCTTGGTTTCCCAATTAGATGCAATGTCAGGCGATTTCGAGTGCAAGGTTGTGGCAATATCTTCAGGTCTTGGATCTTTTTCTAAACCAGTGAAGGGTATCTGATCCAGTATAGGCACCCCAAGTAACATAGAGAACTCTTCCATTGTGGGCATCAACTGATAATCGGGGAAAGTAAAGCAATGGTATTTAGGATCTAAGAACTGGAATAAAATGCTCATCTTACCTTCTTCAAAATCGAAGATAACCAAGCTGAGCAAATGACCATGTCTTTTGTTAAACTGAGAGCTTTCGGTAACCTTTGAGACAAATTCTTTGAGTTTGGAAGGTATTCCTATGAAATTGATCCGGATAGTATTTCTGCAAACGGAGACCATAGCCTGCAAAACAGAATAAAGATAAATCTCTTGGTCCTTGAAATGGTCAGTGAAAATGCTATGTTATGATATTATGTTTAAACAAGATAGCAAGCACAAGAAAATCACACAAAATGCCTTATGTTTAAAGGCTTGCATGAGGTTCATAGGTAAGTACCCTCTTGAAGTTTAGTTGGCTCAACCTATCTTAAGAATAGTAATTGGGTTATAGGAGTCTCATATCACTGATCTTTCTCTCAGACATTGTTTCAGCAGAGCAAATGACTTGCCACCGAAATATCCCGAGAGTAGAATCTCAATGAGCGTAGCATCGAGTATCAACCAACTTCGGACTGCACCAAATCCGGCCATCACACTACTTTCAAATGGATAAGTTGGGTCAATTAAGGTTCTAAAGGTCAGTTAATGCTTATGACACCACATGGTAGCCTAGTGTTATTCTTGACTGACTCAAGAAACACCAGTACAAACTAATGTTTCGCACTAACATAGCCATCACTTCAACCATATCAGTCTATGATATACAATTTCCATGATTTTTTGCTACTTACCTAAAATGTCCCCAGATTCGGGTATATTATCGTTGCAAGAAATAAAACCAAGCAACCCCAAATGTAGAGCATACAAAGAAAACAAGGAAAGTATTTAAAGTGATTCTAAGCTCTAACGTAACCCCTCTTTTTTAGTTCTCCCTGACAGAGTCGCCAGTTCTGTAATACGGTGGGAGAACTGACTTTTGGTTTTACGTTTCATCGCAAATATTGAGGTTAGCAAGAGTCGCCCCCGACTTTTCTTTTATCTAATAAGGAAAGGGTGAAAAGCATAAGAAATACCTTTATTGATTTTGAGTTCGTGGGGGGGGGGGGGGGGGGGGTAAGTTATGAAAAGGGAAGGTGTTAGAACCCTTTTCATCCGTAGTTATCTACGGGCTCTTAATTTCATAGCTCACTTTAATATGCTTTGTGTGTGCTTTGAAAATGTTTTGAAAATGCCAACGTAAGGCAGTCTGCTTTATAATAACCCTTGTGTCAATCCTTAAGAGTGTTTATAAAGCGTTTGAAAGTAGTTGTTTTGAAAGTGTGAGATTTGAAAATTATTTTAGTTTGTGAGTAAGCAATTAAGGGTATCTTACCCACTGAAAGGTCTTTCATTATCCTTTTCCTTCTCCGTTAGGGATAGTGCTATCCATACCATTAGTCAGTAGGTAGCCCCATCCATTGGATATGAAGGGACGGGCGTAGGGTCGTCGTTATGGTCATTGAAGGCAACATATAGGGATACCTTAGCAATTCGAAGGGACTGTCATCATATATTCGTAGGCAACATCGAGGGACAAGATCATTTCTCATAGGAAAATTCGAGGGATATCGCGGGACTATGATCTTTATGATGACTTTAATCGAGGGTCTTTTCTAGAGGTATCTCTACGTTCGAGAGATATGACCATTGTTATTCCGAAGGCAACAAAGAGAGGCTAACCTAGAGGTGCGTGTGTGCAAGAGTGATTGAGTTCAGTTATGTTTGTCTTGAGAGTTAGGGTTATCTAGCATTTTGCTTTAGATCTTACCATACACGCCTAATTTCTATACAGTTATATATACATACATTCATACATAGGCGCGGAAAGTAAAATTGCGGGAAAATAAACCTAGGCTATTATATCCCATAAGCAGTTACATAATAGAAAGAAAAAACCGTGAGAAAATAAACTAAGTTATTACAAAATCAACCGTGCAACTTATACATTTGTTTTTTAGAATTTAAATAGCAAAGAAAAAAGAAATTAGAAGAAGGTATTTAAAACCTTAAAAAAATTTCTAAGTGTTAGGAAAATATTTTTAAAGTGTGAATTAATAATTAACCCTAATGCTAAGTAATTTACAAATTAATTGTGAAATAAAAGAAAATTTAATTTAATTAAAACAATTTTGTTGGTAAAAAATTAAATGAATTAATTAAAAAAACCTAAATCTAATTTTTAATGATTTTTCCTGATTTTGTATGGTCTTTTGATTTTAAATAAAAAAGTAATTAAACTAATTAAGAAAAAGCAAAAATAATGAAAACAAGAAAATTGAAAAGTTGGAAAAAAGGGTTAAAAAGAAAGCTTGGGGTGGGACTTGAACCCACGCCTCCTAGATTACAGGCGCGCGCCCCATCCACCAGACCATGGTGCTTTTATGTTTGGAGAATGACTGGAAATAATTATATCTCTTCCCTGCGCGTTATCCTGGAAAATAAAAAAAATTGACAAAAGGGTGGTTCGAACTAACGCTCTTATACACGCAAAGCCTTAAAAAGGCACGCTCTTGCCACTGGGGTGGATGTTACATCGGGTCATGGAATAAAAATAAATAATTATAAAATAAAACCATTTTTAATTTTTAATTTTAAAATAAAATCAAAATAGGTGTGCCCCTATATCAAATGTTAACTAATCAAAAGTGGAGAGAGGGTGCCAGGGTTTTTGATGGGCCAATCAGGTTGTCTGGAAATGCCACGCTTGCGCTGGGATTTTTAACCTGTCGGAGAAGTGCTGCAAACCTAGCTCCGATCATCTTCTCTGACCACCTTATATTGAATCATGCGAAAATCAACAAAAAACAAAGATTAAAGGGACCTTACCCTGCTAATTTGAGGGTTGTGAATCCAATGGCGTGGTCCTTTTGGGCTCCATGTAACGACTGCAACCTGTTTCAAACATTCACATAGGTAGATCCAGACGGTTAGAGACAATCAACAATGTATAAAAACAAAGATATGAATAATGGAAAAAACAATGCAATCAGAGATGATGAATGCCATGATTCAGGCAGCGGGGGCTATCATGGATGACCTTGACTTACTCTACCAATGCTCAGGAAGTGATTGAGGCTCTTGGTTTTAATTGAGAGTGGCTGGAACTTTGAAGTACAAATTTTCACTTTCTTTGAAAAAAGTTGTGTTTTGATACCCTATCTCGTGAAGCAGTAGCTCGTGTCCTTTTGATCTGAGTTGTTGTGGTATTTATAGGAACATTTTAGGCCAACAAAAATGGACATGAATTAATTGAAATCAAACATAATCCATTCTTTCCAAAGTTGTTTTAAATACATTCTAAAATTGAATATTCTTGTTCCTAATATGTTTTCACGGTTTTGGGAAGCTCTTATGAGGTCTTGGCCCTTCTAAAAGATATCCAAATGAAGCCCACACGCCCTTTGGTCCATCAACTCATATTTTATTTGATTTATTTTGAATTAATTTGAATAAAATCAAAATAAATAAAATCAAAAATCAAAAGTAATGTATAAATGGACTTAGAAGTTCTCTAACATGTTTAAACCTCAAAAGTTAGGCCCATTAGTCTAAAAGTTCAAGATTGCTCAAATGAAGTTTCATGCATTTTCTCAAAAATTGTCCAACTTGCACTAATCATAACTATCTCAGTTTTCATTATTTGAAGATGATCTTGGATTTTTTGGAAATCTCATTATGTCCTTTACAATCTCTATTTTGATCATTTTTTCATTTGAAGACTTTATCTTGATGTAAGTTGCCTTGATAAAAAGTGTCTTTTTGTTGACTTTTGAAATGACCTGTAATGTATTGGCTTATATGTCTCGAATGATGCATTTTTGGACTTGAGATTAGAAATAAAAAGTAGTATATAATTAAATTTACTTCAAAATGATATTTTTTTAGGGAAAAATGATGAAGCATGTGAAATTTATGTTTGGTCAAAGTTCGGTTGACTTCTCCTAAGGAAACCCTAATTTGGCAACTTTCGACTTCTGATGATTTGAGAGTTTTTCTTGAGGAAGCATGGTCAAATGATGAATGTGACTTTAAAATATTGATTTTGACCAAAAATCTTGAAGTTTGACTGTATGTTGACCATAATTGACTTTTTACCCAATATAGTTGATTTTCAGTCATCTGAGCCATTGGCTGAGCAAGCTTGTGATACAAGGCTTGAAACTTGATATGAGAATTGTTGAAGACTTATGGAGAACCATGAAAACCACTTGAGACCTTTGAAACTCAATCTTATTTGAGAAACACAAAACCCTAGTTGTGGATCTATTGCTTAGGAGGAGAATTTGTCTGATCAATTCTTAGGCAACCTTGAGCATTTGAGGACCTTATGAGAATATCTTGAAGAAAAATGGGAGGGAAAATTTTGGGGTACAACAGGGATGTTAAAGATTAACAATTACTTCTTAGACAATATTAAAGAAGCTCAAAAGTTATATGTGAAGTCGGTAGATTTGATGGTCGAGAGTAATAAATCTGAAGACTGTGACTTTAAACTAGATGCCCAAGGTGTGTTGCGATTCTGAAACAGGATTTGTATCCCTGATGATATCGATATAAGGAAGATGATTTTGTAAGAGGTCCATTAAATCAATTTGAGTAGAGCTACCAAGATGTATCACGACTTAAAGAAGTTATTTTTGTGGTATGGGTTGAAGCGAGATGTGGCCCAGTTTGTGTATGCGTGTTTGACTTGTCAGAAATCGAAAGTCGAACATCAGAAACCTGCAGGGCTGTTGGAACCTTTAGACATTATGGAATGGAAATGGGATAGTATATATATGGACTTTGTGATGGGGCTTCCAAGTACTCCAAGAGGGCACGATGCGATTTGGGTGATTGTCACTACGCCAAAAATAAGTTTTAGCAACACATAAAAGAAAGCGCTTTTGGAAAAAAGTGCTGCTGTAGGTTTTAAAAAAAATTCGCTTAAAAAAGTGCTTTCAAAGGGTGCCTTAAGAAAGCGCTTATAAAGGTCACCCTTAGAAAGCGCTTTTTGGGAAGCGCTGCTAAAGCTGGCCTTTCAGAGGGTACCTTAAGAAAGCGCTTTTCAACAGCGCTGCTAAAGGTCAGCCTTAGAAAGCGCTTTTCCAAAGCGCTGCTAAAGTTGGCCTTTAGAAAGCGCTGCTATAGGATATGCTACGAAAGCGCTTTTTGATGTAAAAGCACTGTTATAGATGACCTTTAGAAAGCGCTTTTAAAAGCGCTTTCGTAGGTAGTTTTATAATAAATATCAAAACACAATTCGTATCACTTTTCTATTCTCAGTCAGATTTTCTTCACGAAAAAGCCCTAAACCAGAGCTTCTACGGCGGTCAACGACACTCCACTTCTCCGGCCAACTGCAATTCGTATCAGGTTTCATTTTTTTCCTCATCTCGTATGTGTTTGTCTGGTTTTCGTGTGCTTTTGTTTGGTTAATGATTTTGAGCAAGCATGGTTTCTATTGTCATAGAAGTTATTAAGAAGTTGTGCATAGAAGTAACATGCTAAGAGAGAAATAATGGAGAGTAACATGCTAAGAGAGAAATAATGGAGAGTGTCACATGTATGAGTTCGATGGTGAAGAAACTGGATCTGGATCTAGATCTAAGGTTTTCAAGTACCATGTCCAAGTGAGTTAGATATGTGCAAACAAAGATCTGTTATAGATTGGGCATTTAGTTTCAGTAAATTATTTAGAGTTTGAATGTCATAAATATGAGTTTTGGTTTTTGATATTATTTATTCTTACTGGCTATTTCAGAATTTTATTTATCTTATGGATTGAAAGTGTCTAAGAAAGGAACGGAAAACAGAAAAGAAGCCGTCATGTATAACTACTTTAGATGATTTCCTGAATGGGAAGCCAGTAATGGCTCAGCGGTCGTATCCCTCTCCAGCAACTCAATTTGACATGGGAAGCAGTTTTGTGAATGCTACCGCTTCATTAAACCCGAAATTGCTTTTCGATTAAGCCACTTAATGAACTTCTAAATCTTTTCATTATATTTATAATGTCTATAAGCTTATTTGAACTGTGTATATGGCATGTATTTCTTTGTAGGTTATGATGATTACACTTCATTTTTGCACTTAAAAGTTGAACCTGTCAATTCTGTTAAGTTTTATATTGGATTTTTTTTACTGATTTTGCACCATCTTACTCCATTGTCTTTGATTTATACAACCACATGATCATATTCTCTTTGATTTAATACTGCTTGGCGAGAAAGTATGATGTTTCTGGAGAAGATGAAGTGGTTTATGAAAGGCGTGATGCTGCCAGACCGACTTCTGCAAGAGGTTTTAATGTTTACTATGATGCTGATGTTGAAGGTGAGGAAATATTTCGGAATTTCTTCTTTGGAGGAATGGCCCATGCTGCTAATTTCTGTGGGTTTAGTTTTGTAGGGTCGGGGATGGCTCATAGACAGCCTGCTGCTGATAATGGCTCTGACAGATTCAATGTCCGAGCTTTGATTCAGGTGCTTCTTGTGCTTCTCATTTTACTTATTAACTTTTTGCCTTCGCCAGATCCTGTCTACACTCTTTCTCAAAACTATCCCTTTGAACACTAGCTTACGACCCCTAAGGGGGTTAACTACTATGTTAAGTCCACAAAGTTTGAACAAGATTATCCCTTGGATAGCCGCGAGCGTCTTATAATTGAGGAAAGAGTTGAGAGAGAATACTTTGGTATTCTTCGCCAGAATTGTCAGTTTGAGATGCAGCGACGCCAGTGGAGATATATCAGAGAAACACCTCACTGTGATATGTTTAGGAAGTTTGATTCAGTTTGTTGATAAGTTTGAAACAAGGTTTAATGCAGAGCTAAACTACATGTGATGATATTATAAAATGTACAACTTACTTTTTCACTCAATAATTAGTGAAACAATTAATAATAAATCACTTTGTTGTGCAATTTTCATTTTAAAAGTCATTATTTATGTAAGATATATGATTACATTGCCTCTCTTAAGTTACTAAATGTGCATTTTGACTGGCATGTATGTCTTTACATCAAGCATTTTCAGATACCTTAAACCGTGCTTAATGGCCAGGCTGAATTCCACGTGTCTTCATTGTTTTATAACTAATAATGTCTCACCACATGATTCAACGTGTCTTTTGTTTTCAAAAGCGCTGCTAAAAGACCACCTATGAAAGCGCTTTTCCAGAAAAAAGCGTTTCTAAAAGCCTACCTAAGACAACGCTTTTCCAGAAAAAAGCGCTGCTAAAAGAAAACTTATGAGAGCGCTTTTCCAGAAAAAAACGCTGCCTTAGGTAGACCTATGAAAGCGCTTCTTCATAAAAAAGCGCTGCCAAAAGCCTACTTAAGAGAGCGCTTTTTAGAAAAAGTGTTGTATTAGGTAGACCTACGAAAGCGCTTTTCATTAAACAAAAAGCGCTGCAAAAACCTATAGCAGCGCCACCTACGAAAGCGCTTTTAAAGACCAAAAAAAGCGCTTTTGTAAGTCTTTTTCGGTGTAGTGTGTTGATAGATTAACGAAATTAGCTTATTTCATTCAGACTAGTATTGATTTTCCTGTATCGAAGTTGGCATAGATGTATATTCGGGTAATTATGAAGCTACACGGTGTTACTTCTACCATTGTGTCAAATAAAGATCAGAGGTTCACCTATGCTTTTTGGAAGAGTTTGCAGGATGCTTTGGGGATGAAGCTGAAATTGAGTTCGACATATCATCCACAGACAAATGGTTAGACGGAAAGGACTACTCAATTGCTAGAAGATTTGTTGAGGGCTTGTATTCTTGAGTAGGGAGGTACCTGAGATAGTTTTCTTCCTTTGATTGAGTTCACTTATAACAATAGTTACCATGCTAGTATTGGTATGGCACCTTTCAAAACGTTGTATGGTCGAAGGTGTAGAACACCTTTGTATTCGTATGAATCGGGTGAGCATGTGGTGCTCGGACCCGAGATGGTGAGAGAGACTACGGAGAAGGTAAAGGTAATCCAAGGAAGGATGAAAGCTTCGCATAGTAGGAAAAAGAGTTACCATGATAAGAGGAGGAAGGATCTTGAGTTTCAAGAGGGAGACCATATATTCTTGAGAGTATCATCGATAATCGGTGTAGGTCGTGCTCTAAAGTCAAAGACGTTGACCTCTCAGTTTATTGGTCCGTATCAAATTTCAGAAAAGGTGGGGACTGTTGCGTATAGAGTGGCCTTTCCATCTAACCTGTTGAATATGCATGATGTGTTCCATGTGTCATAACTCTAGAAGTATATTTCAAATCTATCGCATGTAATTCTGATAGATGATGTGCTAGTGTGGGATAATCTTATTATTGATACTGTACCTGTGAGGGTCGAGGATTGAGAAATAAAGAAGTGGGAGGTAAAGAGATCAAGATGCGGAAGGCTTATATAGTTATTTTCTTCAGGTAATTTTCGAGGATGAAAATATTCTAAGTGGGGGAGAGTTGTAACAACCTGATTTAATTAAAATTTACTTTTAATTTAAAAAATAAGACGATGCGGTGAAATTATATGAGTTGGTGGAATTTATGATGTGGTGCAATACCTTGTTGGGGACTAGATACCTTAGAATTATAGAAATTGAGGTTATGGGGGTGTTTGGCTAATTGTGTAGAAACATAGGGGTGTGCAGAATAATATGGATTATTATTATTATTATTATTATTATTATTATTGTTATTATATTATTAGGATAATTATTATTTATAATAATAATTAAATAATTATTTATTTGGGAAAGTTATTATTATTATTATTAGATTATAAGAAGTGAGGTTGGAAGAATATGTCAGTACGTGAAATAGAACAGAAGAAACGTAGAAGAGAGAAGAGGAGAAAGAGCACTAGGAGGCTAGGGCAAGAAGTTTCATCCATGGAAATCAAGAACCGCGATAATCTAAGATAATGGGGGATACTAACTCTATAAGGGTTTGTCTAATGATGGGGTATGATAGAATTTAGGTTGTATAATCGTATGTTTTGATTTTCTCCATATTTGGTTGTTTTGGGGGTTTGATCCCGTTGATGGAATTTTTGTGATTTTGATGTGTTTTGATGTGGTTGAATGATATGAATTGGTTAGAATTGGTAGATGAATATTGATGAATAATTAACTTGTTAAAAAGATAAATTTTGATGTAAAAATTATGATTTTTGGGTGTTGAAACATAGAATGTCGTAACCTGAAAATTGCAGAAATTGCCACTGTTATCGCAGGATAACCGGTTACCCGAATATGGTAACCGATTACCATATCAATGGTTGGAACGAGGTTTAGCTACTGTCCTGCGGTAACCGGTTACCATGATGAATTTTGAAAAAGAAACGAGGCTACTGTCGTTCGGTAACTGGTTACCATAGCTGGGTAACCGGTTACCACTGCTACTGACAACATTTTTTTAAAAACTTCTAAAACCCATAACTTTTGCCTCGGGTGTTCGTTTGACACACTGTTTGGACCGTTGAAAAGATTTATAATGCATTAGTTAATTATTTCATCAACATTGCTACCGATTTGTAAGTGTGTTCTGATTTGTATGCCGTGAATTATGTTGTGGTTATTTGTGATGATCGTTTTGATTGTGTGATACGAGATACGTGATGAAGGCAATGACGAAGGCCTGTATTGGCGAAATTGTGATGAGTATTGATGATAAATGAGAAGTATATTGTTGCATGATAGTGTCTCATGCATCCATAAAGCTAAGACCTGTATTGGCGAGGAAATGCTTGTATTGGCGAGCAAAGATCTTTATTGGCGAGCGAAGTTGATTGCCCTAATTGGCATTATTGTAAAGAGGGTTCTACCCTGATTGGTACCACATGCATTGCATTAGTGTCAGTTCTTTGCATCATATTTTGATTGAAAAACTGGTGGGCGAAGCTTGATGAAAGTGTGTATTATTTTACGATATATGTTATGTGCTGATTATGTGCTTAAATCTCACCTGCTTATTAATATTATGCTTTCTCTTATATTGTTATGATATCTCACCCTTTCTGTTTGAATGTTACCTTCATGTGGGTAACGTGTAGATGATTCGAAGTAGCTAGAGATTGAAGGTTAGTTGAGGAGTTCCTTCAGTTGTGTAGATTGAGTCAGTGTCTGCTCTAATACGTAACATTTGGGGTTTCGCGTGATTTGTTTCGTTATGATTAGGAGTGAACATGTATTACTCTTTTATTTGAATTATTTTATGATTATGCTGATGTGTGAAGGATAATAATTATAACTCCGATTAGAGGATCGAGATGACTAATTATTTGATATTTTTCTGCTGCGAATAAATGTTTTGAAGTTTAAGACTTATAAACATGTGAATTGTGTTGTGTATCCTAAATTGAGCATGTATGATTGCTGAAGTATGTGACATCCTATTTAATTGATGTTTATTTAGAAATTAATTTACTCTGATTATTATATAAATTATCGACGGAGAAATAAGATATTACAGGTTATGTCACTTCATAGCATTCTTTGTCGTATTATTAAAAAATATACGCATAATTCTTTTCATCTGAAATCATAAAAGAGACCAAAAATATTTTTAAAAAACAATAGAAATATTGATTTTGTTAATGGACTAAAAACTGAACGAAAACTATAATTTACTCAAATGATTATTAAAAAAAAAGAATATTAATATTATCCCTCATGTTTAGCATATATCACAATTCACACACCCTCTCACTTTATTGAGTGATTTATTACCATTTTCTCTTTTTTCTTAAACATTATTCAAATATTATGTATTTGTTTACTTCTTAATTTTTTTTTTGATACATTACAACACCTCTACATTTTTAAAAAATCGAATCTTATACTATAATAAATAAATAAAATCAGCCAAAATATTATTCTAAATCGCAATAGGTATAAGAAACAGTTAAATAAAATTTTGCAATTGTAATTATCTCGAATTTAACCATTTATTTTAATACGGTCTTACATTTAAATTAAAGCTAAATGAGATATTTTTGTTCTAGGTGGAACAATAGTATGTGCAATGACATTTATAAGTAGGAGGATTTCCAGTTGTAGCAACGCATGCTCCATGACCCTTATATGTATTTAAACACCATTCTTTGCAAGGTTCAAGGATGCATTGACCATCACGAGTGATGACACATTCTTTTGCCAATATGTTTGTAGCACTTGTCATTTCTATAACTGTAAAAAAGAAAAATCAAAATAATTAAGAGACAAAGATCCAAATATCAAACTCTAAAGTGAATTTTTATATATTCTTTTAAAAACTTACAATAATTTTGTGAAAAATGTTTGGTTAGAAATTTGGATATGAGATAACATCTAAAATCATGAATACTATTTGTTAAGAAAAATGTTATAAATACTTGACTAAAAGAATATTGTTATCCAACATATGAGAATTCAACACTTATATAGAATTGAACATGCCTGAAATAAAGAAGACAATGACGATAATTGACATGAAAGAAAACTTTGCCATTTCAAATAACTTCAACATCAAAAGCAAAATAAGATTCATTCTTAAAATGAATTTCATAGGTTTATATAGAACTCGTCAAATATCAAATAATTAATAAATATACAGTAAAAATATATAATTTTTTTTTATATATTCATGCCACATAAAAAATAATTAATTTGTATAATTCTTATAATTGACTATAAATTTTATTATATTTAAGAAAACTTAATTTACAATATCTATTTCGTAATAATTTAATGAACTACTTATTAAATAAGTCAAAAAAACATATATTTTAATTTCAGAAAAGCAATTCTAAAAAAATTAATATCTCATACTTATCTGATATAAAATAATATTTTATTTCTCGAGTGTTATAATAAGGTTCAATTTATGGAAATAAAAATTAAATCAGACCCGTCAGTTCAAATGATAAAATCAAAAATAAAAAATCTAATCAGTCTGTTTGAATCTAAAAATTGGCATGCAAAAAGTCAAGATATAATCTAAAAAATTGGTCAAAATTAACAAAAATCATAAAATAATTAATAAATATATAGTAAATAAATATATTTTTATATATGTTCATGCCACATAAAAAAACAATTACTTTGTGTAATTCTTATAATTGACTACAACTTTAATTATATTTAAGAAAAATTGATTTACAATTTTAATTGGTAATAGTTGAATGAACTACCAATTAAATAAGTCAAGAAAAATATATTTTTAATTTGTATAAGAAAAGCAATTCTAAAATAAAATAATATATCATATTTATCCTGAATAACCTATGAAACATCTCTATAGAATTAGAAAATATTAAATTTTTTATATAGTTTCCGAATAATATATAAAGAATTATTGAAAAATAGAAAAATAATGAATTTCTTATATAGTTTTTGAAAAATATATAAATCATCTCTAAAGAATTGTTAAATTGTAATTCATAGTGTCAAAACTATGGTGTGTCGAAGAACACACAAATTAAATTTGTTTTAGATTTAAATAGATTTAATTTAGATCTAAAATAGATAGATTTGATTTAGTATCAAAATATGTATTTTGGGCTTTTATAGTTTTGGGCTTTGAGCTAACCAAAATCTATAAATAGGGAGTAAACCCTAAGTTTGTAATCAAGACAATTCATTGTAATCACAGAGTTTGCAGCTGCAAGTGATTAATAAAGTTTTCCACGGTTTATGGGTGAGAGAAACTCTGGAGAAAATAATTGTCTTCTTTCTTTTCTTCTCTTTTCTCATAATTCATTGTCATTGTGTGGTGATATCAATCTTAAGCATCAAGATTGGTAGAAATTCATCATAGATATTTGATGGATTTCCAACATCTGATATTAGAGCTCGGTTTCGATTCAAGGGAAGTATCAATCACGAAAGATTGAGGAAGAAAAAGAATTCACGATGGCAAATTATGGGAATGCAAATTATCCAACAACTCTACCAATTCTGAAAATAGACAACTATGAGAATTGGTGCAAACAGATGAAAGTTTTATTCATGTGTCAAGGTCTTTGGGATCTTGTAAAAGATGGATTCAAAGCGCTTGGAGAAAACGCTTCAGAAGAAGAAAAGAAGAAACACACAGAAATTGAGAAGCTGAGTTATAAAACACTCTTTTATAATTCATCAATGTGTGAGTCCATAAAATTTTAAAAAAGTGAGTGATTCAGAATCTGCGAAAGAAGCTTGGGATGTTCTTGAGAAGTCCTTTTGTGGTGCAGAAAAGGTAAAAGAAGTGAAGTTACAAACTCACAAGAGAATGTATGAATTTCTTCAGATGGAAGATAGTGAAAGTATATCTGATTTCTTCACTAGAGTTACAAAACTAGTGAATCAAATCAAGGCATGTGGAGAAACATTAACAACAAGAGCTGTTGTTTTGAAGATCTTGAGATCTTTGGCTCCTAAGTTCGACCATGTGGTGGTGGCTATAGAAGAGGGGAAAGACTTGTCAAAATTGACAAAGGAAGAGCTTCAAGTGACGCTTGAATCTCATGAATAAAGAATGAATGAAAGAGCTGCAGGCAAGTCGAAGAGTGATGTGGCTTTGCAGACACATTCAACAAAAGAAACCAAAGACAAAGGAAAGTGGTTCGACAGAGATAGAGGTGGTGACAACAAATCGACTGGTATAGGAAACCAGAACAAAGGAAATATGTTGAATCAAAGAAGACCATGCCAAGGCAACCAAAGAGGTGGTGTTGCAAATAGAGGAAGAGGTGGTGGTCAAAAACCTGACAAGAGTCGCATTCAATGTTACAATATTTAGAAGTATGGTCACTATTCAAGTGATTGTCCAAAAAAGTGAAAGAATCAAGAAAGTGATGCAAAGTTTCCAAAGCATGAAGAAGAAGAGATGATGTTGATGGTCACGACAAGAGATAAAGATAGATTCAAGGACCAATGGTACTTGGATTCAGGATACTCATCACATATGTCTGGATGGAAAGACTGGTTTTTCAACATAAAGCCCTCAATGAAAAATATAGTAAAATTCGCAAATGACAATACCCTAGAAGCTGAAGGTATTGGTGATGTTATGATCATGAGGAAAGATGGCAAGAGGTCAGTAATTTCCAATATGTTATACATACCAGGCATGAAGAGAAATTTGCTCAGTATAGGACAGTTGGTCAAAAATAATTATAAAGTGTCGATCAAAGATAAGATGATGAGAGTCGTCGATGCAAATGAAAGATTAATCTTGAAGGCTCCTATGTCTCAGAATCGAACCTTCAAGATCAAATTAAATGTGATGGAGCACAAGTGCCTTTCGACTGCAGCTAGCAGAGATGAATGGATATGGCATTATCGACTAGGCCATCTCAACTTTAGAGACATCAGAGATTTGAAGAGAAGAAATATGGTTTCAGGATTTCCAGAAATTGACATTCCAAACGAGGTACGTAAGAAATATGTGCAGGCGAAGCAACACAAGAATAGCTTCAGCAAGGATGCAGGAAGCAGGTCGAAGGTTATTCTTGAAGTCATATACTCTGATGTATGTGGACCAACCCAGGTGGATTCGATGGAAGGTAACAAATACTTTGTTACATTCATAGATGACTTCAGTCGAAAGTTATGGACTTACCTGATCAAGAAGAAAAGTGAAGTGATCGAGGTATTTGCCAAGTTTAAGTCTATGGTCGAAAGACAAAGTGGTCGAAAACTTAAAGTTTTGAGAACTGATGGTGGTGGAGAGTATGTGTCGAAAGACTTCGACAGGTTATGTGAAAAGGAAGGGATTGTGAATGAGGTGGTGCCACCCTATACTCCACAGCATAATGAAACTGCAGAAAGGAAGAATCGAACCATCATGAATATGGTGAGAAGTATGTTGAAAGGCAAGAATTTACCTAAAGAGTTTTGGGGTGAAGCTGTTTCGACTGCAACATACATTTTGAACAGATGTCCTACAAAGAAGCTAAAAGGAATTACTCCAAAAGAATGTTGCTTTGATGTGAAGCCTAACTTGAGTCATCTGAAGGTATTTAGATCTATTGCACATAGACATGTGCCATATCAGTTGAGAAGAAAACTTGATAACAAGTCAAGTCAAATGATTATAGTTGGATATCATTTGACTGGAGGCTACAAGTTGTTCGATCCAATGAAGAAGAAGATTGTGATCAGCAGGGACGTGATCATAGATGAGTTTAAAGAATGGGATTGGACTGAAAATGTCAAGAAAGATTCAGTGGGAATCCTACTTGAAGAACCAGAGACTCGAGTCGAAAGAGAAGTTCGATAAGAGGAACTAGAAACTATATATCAACCGAGTACAAGCAGGCCTAAAAGAACAAGACGCATGCCTGTAAGATTGCAAGATTGTGTGATTACATCAGATGATGTGATAGATAATGAAGGTGAGTTGGTACATTATTCTTTGTATGCAGATGTCGAACCTGTTAATGCAGTTGAAGCATTGAAAGATTCAAAGTGGGTGAAAGCAATGAACGAAGAAGTGAAGTCTATCGAAGACAATAACACTTGGTCACTTGTCGAATTGCCCCAAGGAAAGAAGGAAATTGATGTCAAGTGGGTATACAAAGTGAAAAGGAATTCGAAAGGGGAAGTAACTCGACACAAAGCAAGGCTTGTGGCGAAAGGATTTCTATAGAAAGAAGGAATAAACTTTGATGAAGTTTTTTCACTTGTTGCTAGGATCGAAACAATCAGGTTGGTTGTTGGTCTAGCAGAAATAAACAGATGGCACATATGTTAGATGAACGTGAAGTGTGAATTCCTAAATGGACCCTTAGACGAAGAAGTTTATGTTAAACAACCAGTTGGGTTTGTGAAACATGACGAAGAGAGAAAGGTGTATAGACTGCATAAAGCCATGTGTGGATTGAAATAAGCTCGAAGAGCTTGGAATAAGAAAATTGATAGTTTCCTAAGGAAGAAGGAATTTGCGAAGTGCAGAACTGAGAATGGAGTATATGTAAGAAGAAGCAACAGTGAATTGCTTATACTATGTTTCTACGTAGATGATTTGTTGATAACAGGTAGCTGTAAAAGTGAGATCGAAGACTTCAAAGGTGATCTCAGCAAGGAATTCGAAATGTCTGATCTGGGTGAGATTTCATATTTCTTAGCATCATGTTCTATAAGAGCAGTAGAGGTTTGATGATGTAACAAAGAAGACATGCAGGAGAAATTCTCAAGAGATTTGAGATGGAAGAATGCAACTCAACTTCGACACCTGCAGAACTAAGACTGCAACTGTCAAAATATGCAAATGAAGATGATGTCGACCCAACCTAATACATAATACTTATTGGATCATTGAGATATCTTTGTCATACAAGGCCTGACTTAGCATATAGTGTAGGTATGGTAAGTAGATTCATGCAGAAGCCAAAGGTATCACATCTAGCAGCGGTGAAGAGGATGCTAAGGTATCTCAAAGGAACTCTTGACTATGGCATTTTGTTTCCTGCAGCTGATAAAAGAAAAGAATGCAAGTTAGTGGGATACACTAATTTGAGTTGGTGTAGTGATGCTGAAGATCGAAAATCAACAGCAGGATATGTGTTTATGTTAGGTGGTGCACCAGTTGCTTGGAGTTTAAGAAAGGAACCAGTAGTGGCATTATTATCATACGAAGCAAAATACATAACTGCTTCTCTTTGTGTATGTCAAGAGACTTGGATGGTGAACTTGGTCGAAGAGATAACAGGAAAAGATCATAGAGCAATTAACATGAAGATCGACAGCATGTCAGCTATCAATCTGGCAAAGAATTCGATAGCACATGGTCGAAGAAAGTACATAGAAATGAGGTACCATTATCTTTGAGAGCAGGTAGTAGATATGAAGATGAATTTGGAACACTGCATAATTGAGAATCAAATAGCAGACATCATGACAAAGGGTTTGCAGGTCGAAGTATTTCGAAGACTAAGAACCATGATGAATATAGATAGTTTAGACACAATGAGTTAGGTGGTATGTTAAATTATAATTCATAGTGTCAAAATTATAGTGTGTCGAAGAACATATAGATTAGATTTGTTTTAGATTTAAATAGATTTGATTTAGATCTAAAATAGATAGATTTGATTTAGTACCAAAATAGGTATTTTGGGCTTTTATAGATTTGGGCTTTGAGCTAACCAAAATCTATAAATAGGGAGTAACCTCTAAGTTTGTAATCAAGTCAATTCATTGTAATCACAAAATTTACAGTTGTAAGTGATTAATAAATTTTTCCACGGTTTGTGGGCAGAGAGAAACTCTGCAGAAAATAATTGTCTTGTTTTCTTTTCTTATAATTCATTGTCATTGTTTGGTGATATCAATCTTAAGCATCAAGATTGGTAGAAATTCATCATAGATATTTGGTGGATTTCCAACAAGAATAATAAAATAATAAATTTATTTTGTAGTTCCTAAATAACTGAAGAATTGTAAATATAATTATTTTTATTAATAAAAAAAAATCTGATTGAGCTCCTGAAGAACTACATAAAAAATTTGTAATTGAGTTTCTGAAGAACTTCGTAAAATATTTGTGATTGAGTTCTTAAATAACTGGAAAAAATATTTGATTGAGTTCTTGAAGAACTTTAAAAAGAATTATTGTTGAGTTCCTGAAAAACTAAGCATTTACCATACATTGGTTAACATGAGTATTTTAAAATATTCGCAACTAATAATATACGATACTTCCTACAATGTAGGTGAGTTTCGCTTTACCACCTCTAATACTCCCTCCATTCTCTTTTATAATAAAAAATTGACTTTTTAGACTAATTGAATAAATAATGTATTTAGACTATATATAAGTTAGATACATCAATTATTAAATTATTGTAAAAAGTTAAAATTTTCTTATAAAAGAGAATGGAGGGGGTATTTATTTTTGGATTCCCACTGTATATTTATTTTGAATTTCCCCTAAGCGTAAATTTGAGCATTAAATTTGGGGAATAAATAAAATTAAAATTAAAATTTGCATCTTTTACATTTATATTCATTTAAACTATATTTGATCAATATTTATGAGACAATCGTTTTTATAGTTTTTGAAGAATTAATATTTATTGATAAATATTTGTGATTAAAAACTTATATGTTTTGTTTGAAATAGATGTGAGAGAAAATAAAATTTTAATTACATGATAATTTTATTTTATTTGATAGTATTTAGAATTTAATAGTGATTTCATTCTCTCTAATATGATAATTTATTCTATTTGATAATTTTATTCTTGATTTTGTTCTCATATTGGGATTATGTTTTTATGACATATCAAGTAAAAATAAAAAATATTTTTGATTGTTAATTTATTAAGATTGACAAATACTTATTTCGTAATTGAATGTTATTAATTTGTGATTAATTTTTTAGGATTTACAAAATTAATGTGATTAAATTAATATTTATTTCATAATTGTATGTTATAAACTTGTGACTAATTTATTAAAATTGACAAAAAAATGTTTTTGTTATTTTTGTTCTCATTGTATTTTATAAGAAAATAAATCATTCAAATGTGAAGTGAACGAATAATATATATATATATATATATATATATATATATATATATATATATATATATATATATATATATATATATATATATATATATATATATATATATATATATATATATATATATATATATATATATATATATGCAGACTCATTTATGACATTGATTTTTTTTCTTCACCTTCTTATCTTTTAAAAATAAATAAATATATCAATTAAAGATTTGATTCTTTTGATATGATAGATATTTATTTATTTTTAAACTTTTATATCGTAAAGATAAGTCTTAGTGATGATTTGATTGAATGAATTATTTTCTTAAAAATAGTGTATTTTATAGTATACATATATTTTTTTTTTGTTTTTTTCTAATAAACAAATATTTCTTTTCTTTTATTTTAATTTTGTTTATTAAGTTATATTTTTTGCATAAAATTTGTAGAGTTATTTATATTTATTAAATAATTTTTGTATTCTAAATTTTATATACATAAAACGATAGAAAATGTAGTAATATGTTTTATGTACTATGTGATTATTATTAAAATTTATAAATTTTTAATTTGATGTTGAAATTGTAATTAAATTATATGTCATCCATTTAAAAATATATATATTTTATATAAATAATTTTATTATTTACTATGGATTAAGACAAATTAAAATAATAGAATCATATGTATTACTGTAAACCAGAAGTTTACATATCAAACTTAAGTGTATTATTGGCAAAATTGGTTGGGTTATCTCGAAAATATTATAATGCAAAAATTAGTTTTGAAGAACTAGAAGTTTCTTCAATCTAATAAAATTTGTGTGTTTAAAAATGAAAATGTGAGAAATTGAGTTTTTATGACATTAATTGTTGTATCGATTAAAAGATCATGCATATGTCTACTCATAATCAAAAGTTCGTGAATATATTTTCTCAATTAATTAGACTAAGATATTGTTTTCTGGATTTTTTAGAAATTCCTGTTAAATTGTAATTCGTCAAAATAAGATTTGATTTGTTTAGATTTAAATAGATTTGAATTTAAATCTAGATTAGATTTGATTTAGTAAAGAGATATTTTAGGCTTGGGTTTAGCTTAGGGAGCAAGCTAACCTAAATCTATAAATAAGAGGGAGTAACCCTTATTTTGTAATTCAAGTCATTGAAGTCATTCACAGTATTTTGCAGTTGCAAAGTGAATAATAAAGTTTCCACAGTTTGTGGGCAGAGAGAAACTCTGCAGAAATATCTATATTGTTTTTTATTTGTTTGTTTCATAACTAATCATCAGTGGTGGTCGAAATTCATCATAGAGTATTGGTGGATTTCCAACATCTGGTATCAAGAGCTTGTGTTACGATTCAAGGGAAGTATCAATCAAGAACGATTGAAGAATTCAAGATGACAAGTTATGGGAATGCAAACTATCCAGCAACGCTGCCAATTCTGAAAGTTGACAACTATGAAAATTGGTGCAAGCAGATGAAAGTCCTATTAATGTGTCAAGGTCTTTGGGACATTGTAAAAGATGGAGTCGAAGCGCTTGGCGAAAATGCTTCAGAAGAAGAAAAGAAGAAATATATAGAATCTGAGAAACAAAGTTATAAAGCATTGTTTATAATTCATCAATGTGTCAGCCCAGACAATTTCGAAAAGATTAGTGATTCAGAATCTGCAAAAGAAGCTTGGGAGATCCTTGAGAAGTCTTTTGGAGACGCTGAGAAGGTGAAAGAAGTGAGGTTACAAACTCACAAAAGGATCTATGAACTGCTTCTGATGGAAGACAGTGAAAACATATCTGATTTCTTCACTAGAGTTACAAAACTAGTAAATCAAATCAAGATATATGGAGAAACATTAACAACAAGAGTTGTTGTTTCGAAGATCTTGAGATCTTTAGCTCCTAAGTTCGACCACATAGTGGTGGCAATCGAAGAGGGGAAAGACTTGTCGAAATTGACAAAGGAAGAGCTTCAAGGGACGCTCAAATCTCATGAACAAAGAATGAACGAAAGAGCTGCAGGAAAATCGAAGAGTGATGTAGCCTTGCAGGCACATTCAGCAAAAGAAACAAAAGGCAAAGGAAAGTACTTCGACAGAAGTAGAGGTGGCTACAACAAATCGAATGGTAGAGGAAACCAAATCGAAGGAGACGTGTCGAATCAAAGAAGACCACACCACGGCAACCAAAGAGGTGGTGCTGCAAACAGTGGAAGAGGTGGTGGTCGAAAACCTGATAAAAGTCACATTCAATGTTACAATTGTCAGAAGTATGGTCACTATTCGAGTGATTGTCCAGAAAAACGAAAGAATCAAGAAAGTGATGCAAAGCTGGCAAAACATGAAGAAGAAGAAGAGATGATGCTGATGGTCACAACAAGAGATGAAGACAGATTCAAGGACCAATGGTACTTGGATTCAGGATGTTCATCACATATGTCTGGAAGGAAAGACTGGTTCGTCAATATAAAACCCTCAATGAAGAATATGGTAAAATTTGCAAATGACAACACCCTAGCAGCTGAAGGTATTGGTGATGTTATGATCATGAGGAAAGATGGCAAGAAGTCAGTAATTTCGAATGTATTGTACATACCAGGCATGAAGAGCAATTTGCTCAGTATAGGGCAGTTGGTCGAAAAGAATTATAAAGTGTCAATCGAAGATAAGTTGATGAGAGTCGTTGATGCAAATGGGAGATTAATCTTGAAGGCTCCTATGTCTCAAAATCGAACCTTCAAGATTGAACTAAATGTGATGGAGCACAAGTGCCTTTCGACTGCAGCTAGCAGAGATGAATGGATATGGCATTATAGACTTGGTCATCTCAACTTCAGAGACATCAGAGATTTGAAGAGAAGAAATATGGTTTCAGGATTGCCTGAAATTGACATTCCAAACGAAGTATGTGAAGAATGTGTGCAAGCGAAGCAACACAAGAACAGCTTCAGCAAGGATGCAGGAAGCAGATCGAAGGCTAATCTCGAAGTCATATACTCTGATGTATGTGGACCAATCCAGGTGGATTCGATGGGAGGTAACAAATACTTTGTTACATTCATAGATGATTTCAGTCGAAAGCTATGGACTTACCTGATCAAGCAGAAAAGTGAAGTGTTCGAAGTATTCACCAAGTTTAAGTCTATGGTCGAAAGACAAAGTGGACGAAAACTCAAAGTTTTGAGAACTGATGGTGGAGGAGAATATGTGTCGAAAGACTTCGACAGATTATGTGAAAAAGAAGGGATTGTGCATGAGGTGGTGCCACCCTATACTCCACAACAAAATGGAATTGCAGAAAGGAAAAATCGAACCATCATGAACATGGTGAGAAGTATGTTGAAAGGCAAGAATTTACCCAAAGAGTTCTGGGGTGAAGCTGTTTCGACTGCAACATACATTTTGAACAGAAGTCCTACAAAGAAGGTAGAAGGAATTACTCCAGAAGAATGTTGGTCTGGTGTGAAGCCTAGCTTAAGTCATCTGAAAGTATTTGGATCTATTGCACATAAACATGTGCCAGATCAGTTGAGAAAGAAACTTGATGACAAGTCAAGTCAAATGATCCTAGTTGGATATCATTCGACAGGAGGCTACAAGTTGTTCGATCCAGAGAACAAGAAGATTGTGATCAGCAGGGACGTGATCATAGATGAGTTCAAAGAATGGGATTGGACTGCAAATGTCAAGAAAGATTCAGTGGGAATCTTATTCGAAGAGCCAGAAACTCAAGTCGAAAGAGAAGTTCGACAAGAGGAGCCAGCAGATATACCCAGTACAAGCAGACCTCAAAGAACAAGACGCATGCCTGCAAGATTGCAAGATTGTGTGATTACATCAGATGATGTAATAGATGATGAAGGTGAGCTGGTACATTATGCTTTCTATGCAGATGTCGAACCTGTTAATGCAGCTGAAGCATTAAAGGATTCGAAGTGGGTGAAAGCAATGAACGAAGAAGTAAAGTCTATCGAAGACAACAACACTTGGTCACTTGTTGAATTGCCTCAAGGCAAGAAGGCAATTGATGTCAAGTGGGTATACAAAGTGAAGACTAATTCGAAAGGTGAAGTAACTCGACACAAAGCAAGACTTGTGGCGAAAGGATTTCTACAGAAAGAAGGAATAGACTTCGACGAAGTTTTTGCACCTGTTGCTAGGATCGAAACAATCAGGTTGGTTGTTGGTCTAGCAGAAATCAACAGTTGGCACATATGTCAGATGGACGTGAAGTGTGCATTCCTAAATGGGCCCTTAGATGAAGAAGTCTATGTTAAACAACCAGTTGGGTTTGTGAAACATGACGAAGAAAGAAAGGTGTACAGGCTGCATAAAGCCCTGTATGGTTTGAAACAAGCTCCAAGGGCTTGGAATAAGAAAATTGATAGTTTTCTAAGGGAGAAGGAATTTGAGAAGTGCATAACTGAACATGGAGTATATGTAAGAAGAAGCAAGAGTAAATTGCTTATACTATGTCTCTATGTAGATGATTTGTTGATAACAGGTAGCTGCAAGAGTGAGATCGAAGACTTCAAAGTTGATCTTAGCAAGGAATTCGAAATGTCTGATTTGGGTGAGATTTCATATTTCCTTGGTATCGAATTCTACAAGAGCAGTAGAGGTTTGATGATGCATCAAAGAAGATATGCAGGAGAAATTCTCAAGAGGTTTGAGATGGAAGAATGCAACTCAACTTCGACACCTGCAGAACCAAGACTACAACTGTCAAAAGATGCAGATGAAGATGATGTTGATCCAACCCAATACAGAAGACTTATTGGATTATTGAGATACCTTTGTCATACAAGGCCTGACTTAGCATACAGTGTAGGTATGGTAAGTAGATTCATGCAGAAGCCAAAGGTATCACATCTAGCAGCTGTGAAGAGGATACTAAGGTATCTCAAAGGAACTTTCGATTATGGCATTCTGTTTCCTGCAGTTGATAAAGGAAAAGAATGCAAGTTAGTGGGATACACTGATTCGAGTTAGTGTAGTGATGCTGAAGATCGAAAGTCAACAGCAGGATATGTGTTTATGCTAGGTGGTGCAACAATTGCTTGGAGTTCGAGAAAAGAACCAGTAGTAGCATTATCATCATGCGAAGCAGAATACATAGCTGCTTCTCTTTGTGCATGCCAAGCAACCTGGATGGTGAACTTGGTCGAAGAGATAACAGGGAAAAATCATGGAGCAATTACCATGAAGATAGACAACATGTCAGCTATCAACCTGGCGAAGAACCCAATAGCACATGGTCGAAGTAAGCACATCGAAATGAGGTTCCATTATCTTCGAGAGCAGGTAGCAGATGGGAAGATGAATTTGCAGAACTGAGAATCAGATTGCAGACATCATGACGAAGGGAGTGCAAGTCGAAGTATTCAGAAAGCTAAGGGCCATGATGAACATAGACAGTTTAGACACAATGAATTAGGTGGTGTGTTAAATTGTAATTCATAGGTGTCAAAATAAGATTTGATTTGTTTAGATTTAAATAGATTTGAATTTAAATCTAGATTAGATTTGATTTAGTAAAGAGATATTTTGGGCTTGGGTTTAGCTTAGGGAGCAAGCTAACCTAAATCTATAAATAAGAGGGAGTAACCCTTATTTTGTAATTCAAGTCATTGAAGTCATTCACAGTATTTTGCAGTTGCAAAGTGAATAATAAAATTTCCACAGTTTGTGGGCAGAGAGAAACTCTGCAGAAATATCTATATTGTTTTTTATTTGTTTGTTTCATAACTAATCATCAGTGGTGGTCGAAATTCATCATAGAGTATTGGTGGATTTCCAACAATTCCTATATAAGTGTCACATATATTACTAAAATTGATATTGAACATCACATAATATATGTTCATAAAAAAATAGACTTGAAGATTCATTCTTTAGACGTCTAAAGTTAATTATATGGTTGATACTTATGAGATCATCAATTATAAATTATATATTTGAAACACTCAAAATATGGTATTAAGATATTTATTAGCATTAAGCCAATAAGTTAGCGTATGATAATTATTCCCTTAACTTACATATTATTTTAGATCTAATACATCTCATCTAAGTAAATTTGTGGATGTGTTGTGTATAATTCAATTGCTCCAATATAGTTGTCGTAACCGGCAAAAAATATATATAATCTCCACCATTAATTTTTATCCTAAGATGGGAATATAACAAAATAACCCTAAAGCCAATACAAAGATTCTAAGTTTTTTGACTCGCTTTAGACGAAGGAAAGGTTTTAGACACCCTTCATCTACCTTGTTCACAAGGATACCAGGGTTTAGGTTTAAAGGTTTAGGAATAGGGTTTGTTTTTAATTAGGAGAACTCGCCACGATTTTTAAGTCGTATGTCTACGTATCCTCTTACGAGTGTTGTACCCTAAAATTTGCCCTCTTCATTTTACCTTACATGGCTTATACTTTAGCATACATACTCATGCATTCTCATGATAGGATTAAAGTATTTTGGTTCCTAATTTCTTCTACAGGCTATAAAAATGGTTGTTTGGTCAATCAATGCAAAAAAGACAGGGAGGTCCCATATCCTCAATCTTTGACTCTTTCAAACCACAAGAGTTTCTTATATTTCCAGACATCTTATTTGTCTCATGTGATCATTAGAAGAGGGGAATTTGTGAAGTTTTGAGCATAAATTACATTTCTACTATTCACCTCTCAAAAATAGGGTTTTAACTAATTGAGGAATTTGAGGCTAACCAAGAATAAAATCTGTGAAGCATCACCTTCTCATCATCATATGAAGCATCTTTGTTCAAAGACTATCTCAATTTTCCCAGAGAACCGAGGGTTTTGAAGATTGGTCACTATCTCCTAGCACAAAGGGCTAAAATAAGGGTTTTAACTTTAATCAGGAAATCTCTGATTTTTTGGGCAAGACTTAATTCCATGCTTCTCTATATGTTGATAAACACCTATAATTGAAGGTCTGAGTGCCAACTTTGATTAGAAGAGGTTCAATTGATCAAAATGGGCAAACTAGTCATTTTGACTAAAAGTCAACCAAAGTCAAAGTTGACCAAGTGGACTTTTGGTCAAACATTAATTCAAATATCTTACTTTCATATTTCATGATCATTGATGTCATAAAATCAAGAGAAAAGGTCAAATTGGAGATAACTTGTTCAAGAAGTTATTTGGACACTTAGAAAATTTTCTAAGTCTTTAAGTCCCTATAGTACTGAATTGTGGACATTCATAACTTTCTCATTTTTTATCCAATAGAGGCAAACCTTATATTCTTAGAAAGCTTAAGAAAAACCCTACAAGATTGTCAATGTGTGTTAAAGTCCTAAAAGTGAAGCATTTGTGAGATATGGAGCTTAGAAGGTGAAGGCACAAAGTTGGCAAAAGTAATAAGTCACGCGCATATTAAGCAAGGCATTTCCACAAACAATTGGTGTGCCATTTTCATGATTGAATTTATTTTGATTCAAGTATCAATTGAAAAATTGGAAAGAAGCATGTTGAATATTGTTATATGAGTTTCATTTAGCTCTTTGAATCACATCAATTGAGCCATTATTGAGGAAGATATAGTCGATCAAAGTGAAGACTTCAAAGTTGCATTTCGGGCAAGCCATGCATGTCCATGCACGTGCATGCACCCTAACATGCCAGGCTTCTTTTTTCCAAATTTCTGATTGAAATATCTCTCACTTCCATGCATCAATTTTAATAATTCAAAGCTCTATAATGATCTATATTAAAAGAGATTTCCAAAGGCCTCTTAAGCAAGGGAGTCACACGAACAAATTAAGATAAAAATTGGAAAAGAAAGTTGGTTGATCAATATGCTTCTTTTTGAAAAATCTAATAGAATATTCATATTCCTTGTATTTTCCTGATGAACTTTGATGTTTAGATCTTTAGAATTGATGAAGAATGAGAAATATCTGTAGATCTGAAAATAGCATAATGAATCATGTTTTACACGTTCATAAAATCATTGCAATTAGTGGTTTTCGCGCGCGTTTTTCTCATTGAATCATGGATCATTTTTGGAAATTTTTGTTTATATGTTATGGAACTCCACGAGATCTTTAAATTCATCAAAGTTTCATGAGTTTTCATCAAAAAACGAAGGATAAATCGCAAGCTAAATATGGCATGTAAAACTGAAGAAGCGTGTTAGGGCATGGCTCAGTGGCGTGGACGACTACATGGCACGCGCTTATTGAACATGTTTTGAATTTCTTTTACAACGCATTTGCTTAAAAACAAGTGTAATAGACCTTGGCAATTTTTGAATTTTAATTCTTTTTTTTAATTTTGTTTTCTTAAATTTTGATTTAATATTTTCTTTCATTCAAAAATTATCAAAAACATAGATTATAATTCTTTTTTAGTTTTCTTTCATATTCTGAATTTTATATTTTATTTTGATATTAAATAAATCAATGAGTTCAATTAGGGTTTTTACTTTCTTTTAAGTTCTAGAATTTTATTTTTCCGAGTTTTACTAATATAAAAAATCCATAAAAAATATACCAAGTTTCAATTTAAATCTACTTCATAAAATTATTTTTTGTTTAATTTTACAAAATTTTGTGACAAGTAAATAAAATCAACCAATAGTTATCTTTTTTTTTGTTACATTGTGCAAATAATTTTTGTTTAATATCTTCCTCTATCGATAAAATTCCACAAAGATATGCTTCCTGACCCTTAGGTATTAAACCATTTTCCTATATTTTTAGTTGAATATACATTTCTATTTTCCTATTTTTCCAAATTTTAGAACTAGTAATAGTGTTTGGACTTATTTTTTTACTTAAGCTAAAAGAAACCCTTGAAACCCTAATTTCCTTTACTGATAAAAATCAAGGAAAATATGTTTAAATTTCTTGGATGACTCGAAACCATAAAAATCATTTTTGTTGAATTTTAGCTTTTGATTTTACATTTTTCCACAAATATTTTGCTAAAACCCTTCTAGTTTGATCCTTTTGACAACTAGTATTAAAACTCCCAATCATTTCACCTCTTCAATTTAATCCAAGAGATTTAAACCATGCCTTTGACTTTTATAAGCCTTTAGGAAGTTAGGGTTCAATTGTTTTAATTTTTACAAGTTTTCTTTAATTTCTAACCTAATTTGGATTTAGGGGTTCCCCCCCTTTCAGATTGAGTATCTCTTATCCACCTCTCTTGGTGTGTTTAAGAGTCTCACTCATAGCTTGTGTTTGTCAATATGTTAATCATGCTTAGGGATTAGTATTTTCTTGTGTGTGGTTTTTACCCCATCTTTGCTTGTTATACCATGCTCCCCATAAGATCTTCAATTTACTCTTTTCAAAGTGTGAATTGAATAGACCTTAGGCATATATCCATGTATACCAATATTAGATAGATATTTCCCTTTTTTATACTCAATTATAGGATTAATGATGTATGCCAACTCTAGGGTTATTTTTCTAGTCTCCCCTTAGACTTTTCTTTCTTCCTTTGCATCTTATTAAAATAACTTCTTTTGTAAAATTTCAAAACACTTAAAGATTACTGATGAGAAGCATATCTTTGTTGAGTATGGGAGATGATAAATGGATTTCTTCTCGATCTTATCGTTCTTCCATTCTAGGCTTTGGTGTGATTCAAGTCTCAAAGACTCTTTTCATGAATAAGTGGAGAAGTGGTTAATATCTCTCTCTTGAGATCAACTATTATTATCCGCAACAAAAACATCAACCAACGTAATCTCTTTTTTCCTCCGGGCTTTTATTTCAAACTTTTTCAAAAGAACATGTTAATTCACTTCTGTGCTGACGCGTAAGTCTCCAAAGGTCGAGTTGCGAGAGAAGGCGAAATTAATAATATTCAGTAAAAAATACAAAACAAATGGAAACATTTTAGAAGAACTACGGCGTTTTGATTCCTTAAAAGGGATACATGGGCATCTGGTCACGGGGCTCATTTGAGCGACCTTTGTAATATTTCCTTCTTTTCCCCGTGTTTTCTCTTTTGCATGCATTCCTCCCTTTGCATCTTTATTTTTAGCTCATAAGCTCTAAACCTAGATTTTATACACCCTTAGATTAGAACAACACAAGTGGATCCTGTGGAATATCACAAATGTGTGGGGGTGCTAATACCTTCTCCTCATGTAACCGACTTCCTTACCTGATCTCTATGGTTGCAAGACCATGATTTCACCCTCTCAGGTTTTCTCGAGGTTTACCTTTTCCCTTCTCGTGAGATAAAAGACGTTGGATGGTGACTTCATTAAATTTTATCTTCGATGATTTGTCCAGTTGTTTCAACTGGCGACTTCACTGGGAAAAGATTGACCAGATGCTGGTCCATCCTGAAGTCAGTCCTAGCTTGTGTTTGTTTTCTTTTCAGTGGGTGTTTATTTAATTATTGCATTCTAGCTTCAATTTGTTTATATGCATTGATTATGTGTTTTCATGCATTGCATTTTATTATTACCTATAATCTGGATACTGTTGTTGTACTGTTCTATGGGGTTGGGATGTTATTTCTTGAGGTAAAAGGCCCAGTATCTAGGCCAGAGTTGTGGACTCATAGGAAACCTACACTACAAGAAAATTTGCAAGTTTCGACGGTTTTTTCAAAAGATTATGGAGGTTCTAACCGTCGTAAAATACAGGTTACGACGATTCCACAACCGTCGCAGAAACATGTGTCGCAGGCCCTTTTAGAAACAGTTTAGAAAACTATCGTTCCAACCGTCGTAGATAAGCATGACGGTTCTAAATCGCCTTTAAAGTAAGCTAGCGACATTTTTTCACCGTCATGAATTTTATTTGATGTTTCATTTACATTATTGATAGCGGCGGTTTGAAATTGACTTTGGAGGTTTATAACCCCTGTGTGATCGGTGGATCTGGAACTGACTGTTTAACGCTGGTTCGCGAAATGTCGCGGAAGCAAGAGTCACCACCGTCTTTTATTTTCTCCAAATGGAAAGGACAAAAGCACAGAAAAATTCCTTAAAGAGATTACTCTCGGTTCGGGAGGTAGGTTATAGAAAGGGAAGGTGTTAGCACCCTTTCTATCCATGGTTATCCATGGGCTCTTAGATACTTGCTCAATGTGTTTTCAAAATTGTTTGTTTGCTTTTCAATGTGGGTTTTAAAAATTTCTTTGAAAAATTTCAGTTCGACTCGTACGTCAGAGTGTTTGAAAAATTTGCTTTGAAAGCTTTTGAAAAGTGTTGGTGTGAAAAGTCTTTGAATTTTTGTTTTGAAGAGAGCAAGTATCCATGAGAACCTACCTACCCTAAGGAATTCGTCTGTGTAGATATCCTTTAAAGTAGTGCCATCCCACCATTGAGAGGTAGGTAGCACCACCGTTGGAGGTGTTCGGGTCAATTCGAGGTTCGGGACATGGTGATCACCAGAGCAATGGGAAGACACCTTAGAAGCTACCCCCATGCCAGGTTCCCGGATCATGAGGACTTACTAAGACATCCTCTACTCGACGATCACCTTTCGAGGCAAGGCAACAGTGAGGCGTACCCTAGGGGTGGTGTGTGCGAATTGTGTGTCATGTTTCAGTCATTTGTCTTGTCATGTTTATTTGTGTTCTACGCTTGATTTTAATTAGGGCCATTCATTCTTGCATGCATATTTAACAGTTATAAAGTTTGCGAAAAATAAATCTAAGGCTATTACAAATGGCGCGGGTCCACATCGCCAAAATTAAACCGGACCCGATTTAGCGGAAAATAAATAAAGCGATAAATAAAAGTGCGAGAAATTTAAATTACAATGCTTTGGGAGAGATACAAAATTATAATAAATGACATAAAATAAATGCGCAAATTAAATAATTAAGAACAATGGGCGTTGGACCCTTTTTGCAAAAAGATTAACTTTAATAAGGAATTAAAATAAAAAATGAAAAATTAAATGTTTTGGGTATTTTTGTGTTTTTTAAGATTTAAAAGAAAAAAAGAAAAATTAATTAAAATTAAAATGAAATGCTAAACCCTAATTCTAATGTTTTTTTAAGTTTATTGTGAAAATATTGAAATTCGACCTTATTTAAATCTAATTTATTTATGTACAAATTTAATTATAAAATATAAATAAATAAATAATTATTACTGTAAAAAAGGGGCAAAATATGAAAAGGAATCAAAATTGCTAATTAACCTAATTCTATATTTTTTTGGATTTTAGTTATTAAAAGGAATTAAAGTTAAAAACCTAATTAAACTAAATAATTTACATACAATTTATTTATGGAAATAATAAAATAAAAATTATATTTTTTGGCATTTTTTAATTTTATGATGTTTTTGTATTTTGATTAAAAATTAAATAAACAATAATTAAAATAAACATAACAATTAAAATAATAATTAAAAAGATATAAGAAAAATAAATAAAATTGGCAAACCAGGGTGGGGTGTAGCCCCAAAATTGGAGGTAAGGTTCAGCAAGTCAAGCCCATTAAGCATTGGATCCATTGACTTTGCCAGTTTCCATATGGTGCGTTGACTAAGGCATACTGCGTTCCCTGAATCTTGGCCTTTAGATCTGGTGTTCTTGGATGTATGTAGGGTCTGATCTGGATGGAATATGGTAAACCATCGCGCTGAAGCTGCATAGGATTAATTGATGAAAAATAATATGGGATTTGTACAGACCTGGGACTTGAACCCAGGTCTTGGAGGTTGCATGTATTGGTACCTGCCAGCTGAGCCATCACGTTTCATTTAATATATTATATCAAATAAACAACAAAAAGCAAAACCAACGCATAGTAATTAAAAACGCGCGCAATTCAAACTAGCGAATCACGCTTCACCACCACATCATCTTCCTCAATGTTTTTATTTTTTCTGAAAAGCACAAGCCTATGGAAACGGTTTTCTGGGCGTGGTCTAAGGCAGCTTTCAAGAAAATAGCGATTAGGCTATTCTTGAACATAAATTCATCGCGACTATTGGGATCTCTTCGTCCAGTTGAGCTGAATTTGATAGTGGTGATTTTGAGTCCTAATTTCACTTGGTTGTGAAAGCCCCAATCTGGAAAACCTGTAACCCTAATATTTAACAATGGCAAAAACGCATATATGGCACAAAAACATAATTGAATATGTTGGTCAGCTTAGAAACATCATTATGAGCAAGAATCCATAAAGAAAAATGCAAAAGGATGCTTGAATTATGCTATGCGATTTCAAAAATTTTGCTTCACAGTTTGAGTTATAGATACCACTTCTTTGCGTTTTGGTTGATGTTAATGATTGAGAATCGTTCAATGATGTTTCAGGATGATGATAGAACAAGAATTGAGGCTTGAATCGAACTAGAAATTGGTTTTCAGTATTGACCTTTTTTTGAGAATTTTTCAACTTTGTATATGGTTTCTGAGCGCAGCTGAGAGTGTAATGCAATTAGGTTTTCGTTCAGACCTTTGTAGTGAATGTGTTAGGGCAACAAAACTAGAGCAAATCCATGGCATTGATGATTTTTGAATATTTGATTTCAAGGATCTTTTCCATATCTTTTCATGTGCATTTTGTGTCCATTTGCATCCAATTAGTCCAAATCTTTCCATAATTGGCTAAGCACGTGATATTGAGAGTAGAATGTGCATAAAAAGATTTTTTTAGGTCAAATTTATATTTTCTACATATTTAAATGATTTAAATGAATTAATATTAATATAAATTCAAATAAATAATTAAAAAATGAGGAAATACCTCCCTTTGGGCTTAATGGTCGTGCATAGGCTTGGCATGAAGAAACTTGGAAGAAAAATGGGCCCATTTGCATTTTTAGGTCATTTGAACCATTGTTGACTTTTCAAAATTCCCAAATATTTCCCAACTTCCACAAGGCATAACTTGCTCAATTTTTAAGCTTTTCACATGTTCTTGGACATTTTGGAAATGTCTTTGAGTCCTTTAACCAATGCCTTTGGTCCCATGTCATTTTGATTTACCAATCTCAAGTTATGGCCTTTGACTTAAAGTCCCTTTTTGTTGACTTTTGAAAATGACCTATAATGTTGAAATTGATAACTTTTTGTGAGAACATTTCTTGGACTTGGAATATGAATATGAGTTGTAGGAAATGTATTTCTCTTCAAAATGAGCTTTGGATGGAAATTTTCTGATAATCCATGTGAAAGTTATGCCCTGGTCAATTTCAGTTGACTTTTTCAACTGTCCAAATATATCAACTTTTGCATCTTTGATGATTTCTGAGCCAAATTTTGAGAATCATGATCAAGCATTGATCAAATGATGTTTGTGGCTTCAAAATGATATGTTGACCAAAAATTTGAACTTTTGACTGTCAAATGACCATTTTGCCCCTACAGTTGACTGTAGTGCAATCTAGGGTTTTGACTGTGCAATTTTGAGCTGAATGCCTTGAAACTTGATATGAGGATACTTGACCATATTTGTAGGCATATGAGACTTGATTGGGCCATTGAAAACTTCCTTTTCTTGATCAGGACTCAAACCCTAGTTTTGACTGTATAGGAGACAGTTGAACTGCATAACCCTTGGGGACTTTTGTGACTTTGACTTGACAAATCTTGAAGAATATGGGAGGGAAAATTTTGGGGTACAACAGTTGCCCCTGTTCAATCTTCTTAGACCTGAGGAGGCAGATTGGCTGATGTGCCTTTCGTAATCCGAGGGTAGAAGATGATTGGACACTAGAGTGCCCAGAAATTTGCGCTCACATAGTAGCAGTGATGGTGGAGAATGGGCTTACAGATGCCATTTGAAGATTGCCGGATAGGATGATAGGCTTATAGATGCCATCTGGATGTTGATCGCATAGGAGATTCCTTAGCGAGAACCTGCATACCTGCAAAAGAGAAAATGAGTACCTGACACGTTGCAGGGGCTGATTTTAGATGCTTGGTACAGATGTGTCCTGACAGGTTACAGGAGCTGAGTCTGGAGCTTCAAACGCTGATGAATGAACCAGGGATGGTTACTGCCTTAGCATGGATGGTAAGAGAACCTTGGGCGACTTTAACTCCAACAACGCTCGTTGAGAAAAATCTTGGGTGTCTTTAACTTCAACAACGCTTGTTGAGAAAAATCTTGGGTGTCTTCTACTGGAATAAGAATCAGGGAGATCTTAGGGTCAATCTGACTGAACCAGAGAGGCCTTTGACTGGGTAAGAATCAGGAAAATCTTAGGGTCGATTTAACTGAACCGGACAAGGTCTTGAAATATCTTCAACTGGATAAGCATCAGGGAGATCTTAGGGTCGATCTGACTGAACCAAGAGAAGGCCTTTGACTGGATAAGCATCAGGAAAATCTTAGGGTCGATTTAACTGAACCGGTCTAGGTCTTGAAACATCTTCAACTGGATAAGCATCAGGGAGATCTTAGGGTCGATCTGACTGAACCAGAGAAGGCCTTGGACTGGATAAGCATCAGGAAAGTCTTAGGATTGATTTAACTGAACCGGTCTAGGTCTTGAAATATCTTCAACTGGATAAGCATCAGGGAGATCTTAGGGTCGATCTGACTGAACCAGAGAAGGCCTTGGACTGGGTAAGCATCAGGAAAATCTTAGGGTCGATTTAACTGAACCGGTCTAGGTCTTGAAACATCTTCAACTGGATAAGCATCAGGGAGATCTTAGGGTCAATCTGACTGAACCAGAGAGGCCTTTGACTGGGTAAGAATCAGGAAAATCTTAGGGTCGATTTAACTGAACCGGACAAGGTCTTGAAATATCTTCAACTGGATAAGCATCAGGGAGATCTTAGGGTCGATTTAACTGAACCGGTCTAGGTCTTGAAACATCTTCAACTGGATAAGCATCAGGGAGATCTTAGGGTCGATCTGACTGAACCAAGAGAAGGCCTTTGACTGGATAAGCATCAGGAAAATCTTAGGGTCGATTTAACTGAACCGGTCAAAGTCTTGAGACGTGATTGAGAATTTCAACTGCATCTTTCCTGAAAGGTAAAGGTCAGTCATATGCAATGCATGATATGGGTCAAGCAATGATGTTCTCGGTATAAATGAGACTTGTATGATGCAATGCGTTATGCATGCTATAATGATGTATGTGATGTTTTATGTATGTTTTCGTCTAGGAAAGTAAATCCTTGACGGGTGCCGGGAAGTCGTATCCTGGGCTGATATTGAGGAATAAATTTTGCTTCCGCTGGGGATGATAACTGCAAGAATACCGGTAGGAGAAGATGACTCCGTTGCGGAATAAACTTGGCAAATGGAAGGTTCTGCGGGGAGAAAAAAATGCTCTAGCGACCATGCTGGGAAGCAATACTCTGTGGGGATAGAGATGCTTTGCTGAAATGTTGATAGTTTGCTGAGGATGCCCTGGTTGTTGGAAGTGTTAATGGACTTCGCTGGGGGTAAGAAGACTTCGTCGAGGACGCTCTTTCCACGGCTTTTGGCTGAGGATAACCCAGTTATATCCTATTGAGGAAACAACTCTTTAAACCAGGCCGGACGACGCGTTCGTGCTCTGTGAGGATAAGCTTCCAGAATCTACTAGGGGTAAGCTTACTGCTTGGGGAGATAGATTCCAACCTTCCTGGGGAAACTGGATTGGACTTTCTGGGGAAGTTTTGATATACTGGGGAAGTGATTCCTTTGAATGCTGATATACCGCCGGGGAACAATCTTTAGGCCAAGACTGCCGGGGATGCTTGCTAAGAATACATATGCTGCTGGGGAAGGTTGAGATCTGCTGGAGGATACCCGACTTCTTTAAGTTTGATTGTAGCTTTGCTCGGGGAAAGTGTACTGTTTTGCTGAACCACTCTCTGGGGAATTAGGATACACTTGGCCGTGTTCTTTAGCTGAACCTACATTGGTACCTTAGAGGATTAGACTGCTCAGACAACTCTTTATTGCCCCTGTTTCTAGTGTCACCTGCAATTAATTCCTTTGTTTCGCATGCAAGTATTTATGAGTTAGCAAATTATTGTCAATGCATATATCACAAATTGAACCTTGGACGTTCTTCGCAAAACAAAACAGAAAAAAGAAAAACACTTGGCACGTTTAACTGAAAATATATTTGTATTGATTTTTGAATGGCCTGAATAGGCGTTTTGTGTACAAGAGGCTGACGTCCTAGTAAGAGATACGTCGCCGAACAAGCGAGTTTATACAAGTTTGTACAAAAGAAAATAAACAGCTGTGTGAAATATGAATGATCCCACTGGGTTTCAACTCTGCTATTGCCTTTATAACTCTGAGCGTCTCATCACTTGATGACCTTGGTTGAAGGTGAAGCTGACTGATCGATGCCGTTTGATGTAGATACCGGATTCTGGATGCAAAGTGATCAATGAGACATAGTTTTACGCTTTATCCCTAATTTTTGCCTGGACCGCCCTTTCGGGTTTTCAGTCCACCGGGATACCCATTTTTGCCCAAGCCGCCTTTTCAGGTTTTCGACTTACCGGGTGTACAGATTTTTTCATTTCATCCCTTCATTTTGCCCGAACCCTTTTGGTTCGACGGGAAGCCCTAATTTTTGCCTAGGCATGTCAGCCTAGCGGGTCTTTTTTCATGCGTAGTATTTTTTAACTATGTCTGCATTGGCGGGGTGAGGAAGGTCGTCACCATCCATGTTGGTTAAGATCATTGCTCCTCCTGAGAACACATGCTTAACCACAAATGGCCCTTCGTATGTAGGGGTCCATTTGCCCCTTGGATCACTCTGAGGAAGGATGATTCTCTTGATTACCAGATCCCCAACTTGATATTCTTGTGGTCTGACCTTTTTGTTAAATGCCCTGATCATTCGTTTTTGATACGTCTGACCATGACAGATAGCAGCAAGTCTCTTTTCGTCAATGAGATTGAGTTGGTCAAGTCGTGTCTGGATCCAATCATCTTCGTTCAGGTTTGCATCCTTCATTATCCGGAGAGAGGGAATTTGTACTTCGATCGGCAAGACTGCCTCCATGCCATAAACCAGAGAGAAAGGAGTTGCCCCGGTTGACGTCCTTGCTGAAGTACGATACCCATGCAGCGCGAACGGTAACATCTCGTGCCAATCTTTATAAGTCACTGTCATCTTCTGCACGATTTTCTTGATGTTTTTATTTGCTGCTTCTACAGCCCCATTCATCTTCGGTCTGTAAGGAGAAGAATTGTGGTGCTGTATCTTGAACTGTTCGCAGAGCTCAGCGATCATCTTATTGTTTAGATTGGTACCGTTGTCTGTAATAATCCGCTCAGGGACGCCGTATCGACAGATCAGGTTGTGCCGAATGAACCGTGCCACAACAGTCTTGGTTACCGTAGCATAGGAGGCTGCCTCAACCCACTTCGTAAAATAATCAATCGCCACTAGGATGAAGCGATGTCCATTAGATGCCGTAGGTTTTATCTCACCGATCATGTCTATGCCCCACATTGCAAACGGCCAAGGCGCAGTCAGAACATTCAGGGGAACCGGAGGAACATGCACCTTGTCCGCATAGATCTGGCACTTGTGGCATGTCCTGGAGTGTTGGTAGCAGTCAGCTTCCATTGTGGACCAATAATATCCTGCCCGTAGGATTTTCTTAGCCATAGTGTGCCCACTGGAATGCGTACCAAAGGTCCCTTCATGTAGCTCTTCCATGATTCGTTCTGCTTCAGTCTTATCCACACAACGCAGTAAGGTCGAATCGTGGTTTCGCTTATACAAGATGCCGTTGCTTAGGAAGAACTTGGCTGCGAACCTCCTCAGGAATTTCTTATCGTTGACAGATGCACCTTCAGGGTATTCCTGAGCTTCCCGATATCTCTTCACTTCGTGGTACCAAGGCTTCTCAGTCACCAATTCAGTTTCGAGATCACAACAGTATGCCGGTTCGTCCAGTTTCCAGATGATGATCCGGGGAGCCTCATTATCCCATTTAACCTTGAACATTGAAGACATTGTAGCTAACGCGTCCGCTAACTGATTCTCTTCTCTTGGAAAGTGTTTGAAGGTTATCTCTGTAAAGTGGGGAATCAGGGTCAACACACATTCTCTGTAAGGAATCAAGTTTGGATGTTTCGTATCCCACTCTCCTTTGATCTGATTGATCACAAGAGCGGAATCTCCGAAAACACTTAGAAATTTGATCCTTAGATCAATCGCAGCTTGAAGACCCGTGATACACGCCTCATACTCCGCCATGTTGTTGGTACAGTTGAAACACAGCCGGGCAGTGAGTGGAGTATGAGTACCTTGAGGGGATATGATTATGGCGCCGATACCATTTCCCAAAGCATTGGAAGCTCCGTCAAAGTGCATAGACCATCGGGATCCTGGTTCAGGTCCTTCATCCGGTCCAGGTATTTCGCAGTCAGTTACAATCATGATGCTTTCATCCGGAAACTCGAAGTTCATTGATTGATAGTCATCTACAGCTTGATGAGCTAAGTGGTCTGCCAATACACTTCCCTTGATGGCTTTCTGGGTTGTGTACTGAATATCGTATTCCGTCAAGATCATTTGCCATCTTGCAATCCTCCCAGACAGAGCAGGCTTTTCGAATATGTACTTTATAGGATCCATTTTTGAGATCAACAAGGTAGTGTGAGTCAGCATATACTGTCTCAGCCGGCGAGCAGCCCATACCAAAGCGCAGCAAGTTTTCTCAAGCAGTGAGTATCGGGTCTCACAGTCGGTAAACTTTTTGCTAAGGTAATAAATGGCGTGCTCTTTTCGGCCAGACTCGTCATGCTGCCCCAGCACACACCCCATTGAATTGTCTAGCACTGTCAGATATAGGATCAGAGGTCTCCCTTCAACTGGTGGCATAAGGATAGGTGGTTCTTGGAGATACTCTTTGATTCTGTCGAAGGCAGCCTGACATTCATCGTTCCAACGTACTACCTGATCTTTCTTCAGCAGCTTGAAGATTGGCTCACAGGTAGCCGTCAGATGAGATATGAATCGAGCGATGTAATTCAGACGTCCTAAAAAGCCTCTGACTTCCTTTTCTGTCTTAGGAACTGGCATCTCTTGAATAGCTTTGACCTTAGCAGGGTCCACTTGAATACCTTTATCACTGACCACGAAGCCTAGCAATTTCCCAGATCTTACCCCGAAGGTGCACTTGTTCGGGTTCAATCTTAGCTTGTACAGTTTCAACCGGTCAAACAACTTCTGCAGATGATCTAGGTGCTCTTCCTCAGTCTGGGACCTAGCGATCATGTCGTCCACATACACTTCGATCTCATGGTGGATCATATCATGAAATAAGGCAACCATGGCACGTTGGTAGGTTGCTCCAGCATTCTTCAATCCGAACGGCATGACCTTGTAACAGAAGGTGCCCCACTGAGTAACAAATGTAGTCTTTTCCATGTCTTCAGGTGCCATCTTTATCTGATTGTAACCTGAAAAGCCATCCATGAAAGAGAATACCTTGTGCTGAGCCGTATTATCAACAAGGACATCAATGTGAGGTAAGGGGAAGTCATCCTTGGGGCTGGCCCTGTTCAGATCCCTATAATCAACACACATTCTGACCTTACCGTCCTTTTTAGGTACCGGCACCACATTAGCAACCCACTGAGGGTAAGAAGTCACTGCAAGGAAACCGGCATCAAACTGTTTCATGACTTCGGCTTTAATCTTCTCGGACATCTCTGGACGCATCCGACGAACCTTTTGTTTAACTGGAGGGCAGTCTTCCCTAGTCGGCAAATGATGGACAACTATATCGGTATCCAACCCGGGCATGTCTTCGTAGGACCAGGCAAAGATCTCCATGTAGTCATGTAACATCTTGGTTAACCGTTGCTTCACGCTGAGCTCTAGGTTGGCACCAATCTTTACCTCTTTCCTGTCTGTTTCTGTACCCAGGTTTATGGTTTCCACTGGCTCTTCATGGGGTTGAATTGCCCTCTCTTCCTGAAGCAACAGTCTTGCAAGCTCGCCAGGCACTTCGCAATCATCTTCACCTTCGTCTTCGGCTAAGTTGATCGGATTTTCGAAGTCATAACTGGCATTAGCAGAGTTGTTATCAGTAAGATCCAGAGTGGATTGGAACCTGTATGAGTGAGTGTGTGTGTAAATACAGCTGTTTTGAAAATTATGTAAAGGAAAAGAAAGACAGAAAAGGAACACAATATTTGCAATGCGAAAAACGTCCAAGATTTTCATTCATGATGTATAAAATGACAGTTTGTATGCCCTCACAAATAGAACCACGGTGCCTCGGGTAAGACACCGGGCCATAGAGTTTATCATTGTTTATTACAAAAAATAACGAAACAAAGAAACTTATTACTGCGTCACAAAGGTAACAGGAGTATGATCCTTTGCACTCCAATTGTTCAATCCTTCTTCGGCTGTCGGGTAGATCCAGCTGTTGAATTCTGCTTCGTCCACTTCATGACCCTCCCCAACAGCATTCACTTCTGAGCTTTTGATAAATACCGGAGGCCTCCCGATCTTTGCTTTCCTCATAGCTCTCTGACTTTCTGAGGTAAAACCCAGCCCAAGTTTATCAGTCTTCTGGGTGAAGTCTGGAAGTCTGCCCCAGTTGACACATTCACCCTTCTGCACCACAGCCCTGGCATCCTTCAGGGAAGCCATCTTCAAAGGACCACTCGCTTCTGTAGTTTCTGCTGCAATTGGAAACACCTCCTCGAAATGCTGAAAGGGGGTTTCAATAAACTCCCCATCCATCTCAATGTACCTGAAGGAGTTCAGGTGGCTCACCATGTATTCTTCCTCTCCTTGCACGGTGACAATCTTCCCTCTGACGGGGTACTTCAGCTTTTGATGCAAGGTAGAGGTCACTGCCCCAGCCTTATGTATCCAGGGTCGACCCAGCAGACAAGAGTAAGATGGACGGATGTCCATCACATAAAAAGTGGAGTCGAACACCTGAGAGCCCACCCGGATCGGAATGTCAACTTCTCCATGGACCATCCTCTTTGAACCGTCAAAGGCTCTGACGATGATGTTGCTGGGTTTCAAATCCAGGCCTTCGCAATCTAGACGGTCCAAAGCCTTCTTGGGTAGCACATTCAAAGATGACCCAGTATCAACCAACACATGTGCCAAGGTGGTGCCCCTGCATTCGATTGAGACATGCAGAGCATCGTTATGATCTCTCCCCTTTGCGGTCAAATCAGCATCAGAGAAACCCAAGCCATTGTCTGCCGTTAGACTTGCCACGCAATCGGTGAACTGGACTGCAGAGGTTTCATGTGGCACATGGGCTGTCTTGAGGAATGAGATGAGGGCTTTTGCATGGGCCTCAGAGCACAGCAGTAAAGAGAGCATGGAGATCTTGGAGGGCGTATGCCCCAGCTGTTCCACAACATTAAAATCGCTCTTCTTTATAATCTTCAGAATTTCCTCCATCTCTTGTGGGGAGGCCTCAGCAGCTATGGGTATGGATGCCTCCATCTGGGCAGGCTCAGTTTCAATTCCCTTGCCCCGAGCATTGGATGACTCGGCAGCAGGAGAAACAATCGGATCAGCAGCAGGAATAACAACTTGATCAGCAACGGGAGTAGGTGTACTTGCAGGAATTATCAGGAGCGGTCTTCGGGCAGCAGGTGGCGCAATGTCAGGCGAGAAGAGCCTGCCACTGCGGGTAACTTTGGCCGGGCCAGTGATGTCACAGATGCTGGCGCCAGCGTTGAGCTCTTGTTTAACTCCGTTTATATATACATCTGCCCCATAGTGCCAAGGGACAGCTTTGTTAGATACATAGGGCAGGGGCCCAGGAACAGTGATAGTAACAGGTGCAACGGTCAGAATTTGGATGGGCTTCTTCTGGAGAGCCGGGATCGGATTATTGAAGATAGTCACTACAGAGACTTCTTCTGTTGGAACCAAACGAACAGCAGACTTCTTGAATAGAATCTCCTTGCTATCCATTAAGCTTTGGATGCCTAACTTTAGCAAGGGACAACCGGATGGGGACACAACACAGAACAGGCAACCCTCACTACAACCCGGAAATAAACCGGCCTGCAGTAGGTTCTTCTTAACGATCTTTAGAGGAGTGGCTAGATCATCCACGGAAACAGCATAAACGTCTTTATCAACAGCATTTACCCCGTGCTGAGGCATAGGGGCAGTAACTACATTTGGCTTTGCAGGCGCCTCGAATTGTATTTCCTTTGCATCGATAAGGTCTTGCACCTTATTCTTTAACGCCCAACAGTCATCAGTAGAGTGCCCCGGGCTTTCTGAATGATAAGTACAACGAGCATTCGGGTTGTACTTGGGGGATGCAGTATTTGAAAACTTCGGCGCCTCCCTGACAGTCACTAAATTAGTTGAGAGCAACTGTGGCAGGATCTGCGACAAAGTCATGTTTAAGCGGGTGAATTCTCTCCGGGGTCTTTCCACCTTCTGAGTATTGTTTGGCCGAGGAGCGGCAGCAGGCTTAGCGATCATTACCGCACTGACAGATTGGCGGTGTTCATTTCTCTCTGATCTCCTGGAACCATATACGACACTAGACTCCTTCTTGAAGGGTTTCTTCTCTGAACTAGATGAGGCACCCTTTGCTATCTTCCCAGACTTCAGCCCAGCTTCAATCCTCTCTCCAGTCAAGATCAAATCAGTGAAACCAGCAGAAGAATTCCCAATGAGATGGTTGAAAAACGGCCCAGATAGGGTCCCCAAGAACATGTCAACCAACTCCCGATCAGTCAATGGTGGCTGCACCCTGCCAGCCAGGTCTCTCCACTTCTGAGCGTACTCTTTAAAACCTTCGCTTGCGCCTAACGCCATACCCTGGAGTTGGGTACGTGTGGGGGCAAGGTCGGCATTATACTGATACTGCTTGTAGAAAGCAGTAGCCAGCTCCTCCCATTTACGAACTTTGGTCCCATCCAGTTGATAGAACCATTCGAGATGAGTCCCTGAAAGACTCTCCTGGAAGAAGTGGATCCATAGATTCTTGTCCGCAGAGTACGGCTGAATTTTCCGAACATAGGACCTTAAGTGCAGCTTGGGACAAGACGCCCCGTCATACTTGGAGAAGGTGGGTGCTTTGAACTTGTGGGGAATGATCACACCAGTCGACAAACCCAGATCTCCGAAATCCAGCCCAGGTGCCTGTTGCACCTCCATAGCCTTCAACCTGTCCTCCAATTGTTTGTACCTGTCATCTGCAGGAGGGTACTGCTCTTCATCAAAATCTGTCTCGTTGTCGGAGACTTCTGGAGTAGGAACCTTTACTTCTGCCTGAGAAGGACTCTTGCCAACAGAAGAACCAGCCTCTTCATGTTGCAGAGTATTGCCAAACCTTCGGCCCGAGTTGAACAGAACAGTTCTCCTCTTCTTCTTCTTCTCCTTTTTCAGGAGCATAGTCTTTAGTTCTTCTTGGCCTTTAGCCAGACCCTTGATTAGTTCTTGAAACTGCGCATTCTGCGCCTGGAGAGCCTTGATTGATGTCTCAGTTGATTCAGATCCGGGATTCATGATGCTGAAATAAACAGCGAAGAACTGTAAGCAACCTGAAAAGAGGAAAAACCTGCTATGCACATGATGTATGAAATGCGTATGCAATGCATTCAAGGGTTCGAAAGTTCAAATTCGTTGTAGACAAGAAAAGAACACACGTTATTATTAAAGAAATCATTGTTTAATACATCAAGGCCTCATGGGCAAAAAGTACAAAAATCAAGTCAATCCCAAAATACACTGCGCATCCTTTTCGGAGCTATGTAGGTGTTGAGGTTCCTCTCCTCATGCAACAGGCGAGTGAGCTCCAGGACCTTCTTTTCACTGGCATGCAGACTAGTCTCAAGAGAATTCCGCTCCTCCTTAAGCTGGATCCAGCTCTTCTGCATCTCTTCCCAGGATGTGGGCATATCAGGGTGCTGAATAACATGAGGCACTTCCCCTTCCAAGACAGGCTCTTTGATTACTGGGAGCATGTGAGGATAAGGCATCACTAACTTCTGAGAGCGGGCGCGTACCCACCTGAGATAGGGCTCCAATGGGATGGAATTCTTGTGCCCCAATGTCTTGCTGTCTATCCTACTAGGCATCCTCCAAGCTCTGATAAATCTCTGACGAAGTCCTTGAGTATCGTTGTCGAAGTCAAAAACTATGTCAGGAATTAACATGTCATGAGGACCATCCCTCCGAGCATAACCAAACTGTCTCCAAGCCAAGCATGGGCTATAAGTAATACCTCCTCTGATTCCAAGTAAAGGAACATTAGGGTACTCCCCACAACGATCAATGATAGTGACATCTCCTCTGGACCTAGGACACCAATGTATATCTGCATGTGTAAGAGTCATCAACCGTTGTGACCATCTCAAACCCCGCTCATTCTTCAAGACTGATTGTGGAAGGTGCGAAATAAACCACCTTCCCAGGAGAGGAGTGCAACACATAAGGACACCTCTTTTTCTCATGGTTCGAGTGTAACATGAGTGAAGGATGTCCCCCAGCAACGTAGGTATAGGATTCCTGGACATAAAGATCTGAACGACACTGATATCAATGAGCTGATCTGGGTTAGGGAACAACACCAAACCATAAACAAGGAGGGCCACAACCTCTTCAAAAGCTTGCAAGTCAAGGGAGTTCCAACATTCATGGGCTTTTTCAAACAGGAACCTGGCTAAGAACCCTTTGATACCACTTCTGACTTCCCAATGTCCCTTGAGGTCAGATAACTGTAGGTGCAAGGCTTTAGCAATCTCTTCAAGCTTAGGTTCCTTTTCTGTACTGTTGAAGGGTAGCTGATCGAGGATAGGGATCTTCAGGAGCCTGGAGAACTCCTCCAATGTAGGTACCAACTGATAGTCCAAGAAGGTAAAGCAGTGATGCAGAGGGTCAAAGAATTGGAACAGGACCTTTATCATATCTTCCTCAATGTTGGTGTTGACCAAGCTGATGAGGCTTCCATGCCTTTCACTGAATGAAGAGTTCTCGGGAATCCTGGATATAAGCTCCTTAAGCTGAGGAGGTACCCTTACAAGATTGACCTGAATTGTCTTTCTACGAACAGTTTCCATGTCCTACAAAACAAGAACAAAGATGAAAATTCGAACCCCTGAAATGGTTAGTCAATGCATATGATGCTGGATGATGTCATGATGCTATGATTAAACACACCACAGATATTTACAAAGACAAACATGTAAGGCACACAAGGCACACAAGACAAGCCCTTAAGGTTTAAGGCCAGCATGGGGTCTGGGTAGTACCCTCTTGAAGTTGGTGGGTTCAACCTGTCCTAATCAAAGTAACCGGGTTCTAAGGTTCCCAATATCACGGGATTGCTTTCATTGTTCATCGTTTCGATTTAGCCACTGAACTGGCGACCGAAATATTCCAGGAAAGCAACCCTCAATTGAGTGTAGTATCGAGTATCAACCAACCTCGGACTGCACCAAAGTCAGTTATCTCACTACCCTAAAGAGGCCAAGATAGTTCAATTAAGGTTCCTAAGGTCTGTTGATGCTTCACGACACCACGCGGAGGCCCCGTACTCTCCTTGACTGAACTCAAGGGTTACCGGTACACACCAAAGTGCCACATCAACGTAGCAGACTGTTTCAACCATGTCGGTATACCCCGCACAGTTCCCTCACAGCCTTGTTGCTACTTTCTAAGAAAGGTATCCCCCAGATCCGGGTTTAGGATCTATAGAACTCCCAAGCAACCCACAATTTAAAGCACACAAGGAAAACAATTGAAAACATAGTTATAAGCTAGCCCTAAGGTACACCTCACTTTAATTTTCCCCAGCAGAGTCGCCAGTTCTGTGATCGGTGGATCTGGAACTGACTGTTTAACGCTGGTTCGCGAAATGTCGCGGAAGCAAGAGTCGCCACCGTCTTTTATTTTCTCCAAATGGAAAGGACAAAAGCACAGAAAAATTCCTTAAAGAGATTGCTCTCGGTTCGGGAGGTAGGTTATAGAAAGGGAAGGTGTTAGCACCCTTTCTATCCATGGTTATCCATGGGCTCTTAGATACTTGCTCAATGTGTTTTCAAAATTGTTTGTTTGCTTTTCAATGTGGGTTTTAAAAATTTCTTTGAAAAATTTCAGTTCGACTCGTACGTCAGAGTGTTTGAAAAATTTGCTTTGAAAGCTTTTGAAAAGTGTTGGTGTGAAAAGTCTTTGAATTTTTGTTTTGAAGAGAGCAAGTATCCATGAGAACCTACCTACCCTAAGGAATTCGTCTGTGTAGATATCCTTTAAAGTAGTGCCATCCCACCATTGAGAGGTAGGTAGCACCACCGTTGGAGGTGTTCGGGTCAATTCGAGGTTCGGGACATGGTGATCACCAGAGCAATGGGAAGACACCTTAGAAGCTACCCTCATGCCAGGTTCCCGGATCATGAGGACTTACTAAGACATCCTCTACTCGACGATCACCTTTCGAGGCAAGGCAACAGTGAGGCGTACCCTAGGGGTGGTGTGTGCGAATTGTGTGTCATGTTTCAGTCATTTGTCTTGTCATGTTTATTTGTGTTCTACGCTTGATTTTAATTAGGGCCATTCATTCTTGCATGCATATTTAACAGTTATAAAGTTTGCGAAAAATAAATCTAAGGCTATTACAAATGGCGCGGGTCCACATCGCCAAAATTAAACCGGACCCGATTTAGCGGAAAATAAATAAAGCGATAAATAAAAGTGCGAGAAATTTAAATTACAATGCTTTGGGAGAGATACAAAATTATAATAAATGACATAAAATAAATGCGCAAATTAAATAATTAAGAACAATGGGCGTTGGACCCTTTTTGCAAAAAGATTAACTTTAATAAGGAATTAAAATAAAAAATGAAAAATTAAATGTTTTGGGTATTTTTGTGTTTTTTAAGATTTAAAAGAAAAAAAGAAAAATTAATTAAAATTAAAATGAAATGCTAAACCCTAATTCTAATGTTTTTTTAAGTTTATTGTGAAAATATTGAAATTCGACCTTATTTAAATCTAATTTATTTATGTACAAATTTAATTATAAAATATAAATAAATAAATAATTATTACTGTAAAAAAGGGGCAAAATATGAAAAGGAATCAAAATTGCTAATTAACCTAATTCTATATTTTTTTGGATTTTAGTTATTAAAAGGAATTAAAGTTAAAAACCTAATTAAACTAAATAATTTACATACAATTTATTTATGGAAATAATAAAATAAAAATTATATTTTTTGGCATTTTTTAATTTTATGATGTTTTTGTATTTTGATTAAAAATTAAATAAACAATAATTAAAATAAACATAACAATTAAAATAATAATTAAAAAGATATAAGAAAAATAAATAAAATTGGCAAACCAGGGTGGGGTGTAGCCCCAAAATTGGAGGTAAGGTTCAGCAAGTCAAGCCCATTAAGCATTGGATCCATTGACTTTGCCAGTTTCCATATGGTGCGTTGACTAAGGCATACTGCGTTCCCTGAATCTTGGCCTTTAGATCTGGTGTTCTTGGATGTATGTAGGGTCTGATCTGGATGGAATATGGTAAACCATCGCGCTGAAGCTGCATAGGATTAATTGATGAAAAATAATATGGGATTTGTACAGACCTGGGACTTGAACCCAGGTCTTGGAGGTTGCATGTATTGGTACCTGCCAGCTGAGCCATCACGTTTCATTTAATATATTATATCAAATAAACAACAAAAAGCAAAACCAACGCATAGTAATTAAAAACGCGCGCAATTCAAACTAGCGAATCACGCTTCGCCACCACATCATCTTCCTCAATGTTTTTATTTTTTCTGAAAAGCACAAGCCTATGGAAACGGTTTTCTGGGCGTGGTCTAAGGCAGCTTTCAAGAAAATAGCGATTAGGCTATTCTTGAACATAAATTCATCGCGACTATTGGGATCTCTTCGTCCAGTTGAGCTGAATTTGATAGTGGTGATTTTGAGTCCTAATTTCACTTGGTTGTGAAAGCCCCAATCTGGAAAACCTGTAACCCTAATATTTAACAATGGCAAAAACGCATATATGGCACAAAAACATAATTGAATATGTTGGTCAGCTTAGAAACATCATTATGAGCAAGAATCCATAAAGAAAAATGCAAAAGGATACTTGAATTATGCTATGCGATTTCAAAAATTTTGCTTCACAGTTTGAGTTATAGATACCACTTCTTTGCGTTTTGGTTGATGTTAATGATTGAGAATCGTTCAATGATGTTTCAGGATGATGATAGAACAAGAATTGAGGCTTGAATCGAACTAGAAACTGGTTTTCAGTATTGACCTTTTTTTGAGAATTTTTCAACTTTGTATATGGTTTCTGAGCGCAGCTGAGAGTGTAATGCAATTAGGTTTTCGTTCAGACCTTTGTAGTGAATGTGTTAGGGCAACAAAACTAGAGCAAATCCATGGCATTGATGATTTTTGAATATTTGATTTCAAGGATCTTTTCCATATCTTTTCATGTGCATTTTGTGTCCATTTGCATCCAATTAGTCCAAATCTTTCCATAATTGGCTAAGCACGTGATATTGAGAGTAGAATGAGCATAAAAAGATTTTTTTAGGTCAAATTTATATTTTCTACATATTTAAATGATTTAAATGAATTAATATTAATATAAATTCAAATAAATAATTAAAAAATGAGGAAATACCTCCCTTTGGGCTTAATGGTCGTGCATAGGCTTGGCATGAAGAAACTTGGAAGAAAAATGGGCCCATTTGCATTTTTAGGTCATTTGAACCATTGTTGACTTTTCAAAATTCCCAAAAATTTCCCAACTTCCACAAGGCATAACTTGCTCAATATTTAAGCTTTTCACATGTTCTTGGACATTTTGGAAAGGTATTTGAGTCCTTTAACCAATGCCTTTGGTCCCATGTCATTTTGATTTACCAATCTTAAGTTATGGCCTTTGACTTAAAGTCCCTTTTTGTTGACTTTTGAAAATGACCTATAATGTTGAAATTGATAACTTTTTGTGAGAACATTTCTTGGACTTGGAATGTGAATATGAGTTGTAGGAAATGTCTTTCTCTTCAAAATGAGCTTTGGATGGAAATTTTCTGATAATCCATGTGAAAGTTATGCCCTGGTCAATTTCAGTTGACTTTTTCAACTGTCCAAATATAGCAACTTTTGCATCTTTGATGATTTCTGAGCCAAATTTTGAGAATCATGATCAAGCATTGATCAAATGATGTTTGTGGCTTCAAAATGATATGTTGACCAAAAATTTGAACTTTTGACTGTCAAATGACCATTTTGCCCCTACAGTTGACTGTAGTGCAATCTAGGGTTTTGACTGTGCAATTTTGAGCTGAATGCCTTGAAACTTGATATGAGGATACTTGACCATATTTGTAGGCATATGAGACTTGATTGGGCCATTGAAAACTTCCTTTTCTTGATCAGGACTCAAACCCTAGTTTTGACTGTATAGGAGACAGTTGAACTGCATAACCCTTGGGGACTTTTGTGACTTTGACTTGACAAATCTTGAAGAATATGGGAGGGCAAATTTTGGGGTACAACACCCCGCTAAATTAATTTTTTTTTATTTTTAAATTAAACATCTAATGTAGCATTGCTATGAACAGATCAGAATATATATATTATCAATACAAAGCAACATAGATAGATATTAAACAAATCACAAAACAACTCATACTCAAACAAATCTCTTTCCTATATTCATACAATTTAATTTACAATATATAACCACATCATAAAACAACTCAAATTGAACGAAGTATTCAACATATGCAGAACTTTGATCATACAGGAACGTAATAAAAATGTCATAAAAACTAATGGAATGGAATTACAATGAGCTTCTAATATCGCAGACTCTAAAACTTATTCATATCCATAAATTGCTGCATACTTCTCATAATCAGTTAAGGGACCTAGAGGAAGAAATCCCTCAACTCTGTCACGGCCAAGTCATACTTTTGATGCAAAGAATGGGAGTTCAGTCACCTATAACAAAAGACTTTGTTAGTCCTTTTGAAAAATACTTATTCGAGCTTCGACTTTTAGTAGAAAACCTAACAACACACAATACTACATTCTATTAAAATTATGATAGGGAAGAGCATCTCAGATTATCTTAATTTAAAGTAGATTTTTAATTCCTACCTGTGAATCAACATATGTACATGAATGATTTCGACCTCTCCTTTCAATGTCGGAAGACATGCATCTGCAAATTTAACAGTAGTGTATGCCTGCAATATTATGAGAAATGTATCCATCTTGAAAACACGTCTGAATGGTGGTTGTTCCAAGAAGTATTATTGTCAAGCGAATAAACAACCACACCAGTAATACCATAGGAAAGTACACCATTTTATAACTTCAATAAGAAGTGGAAGCAAACTATTCAAATAACATTAAAATAACATAAAAGTTTAAACTGCTCAAAGTTTACCGTTGACAATAAGGTTTATGCATTACCTGATACAACGTTGGAACTTTGAAGTATTTGAATATTAGAACAAAAACAAAGAGATTATCCACTGAGAGACTTTGCTCCAATATGCATCTATAGAAGTGAAGAAGATATGAACATCCAAGTTAATTAAAGTTAGTAAACAAATTAATTATGGCTTGAGTTTTGTTTTCAGTCTTGCATCCACTAAAATTAAAATCATATTTAATTAATTAATTAATTAATTAATTAATTAGTGATAAGAAAACACTAAGAATTGAAAACGGAAGCCAAACCCATCTTGAGTTGAGAAAGAAGAATTAAAAACAAATTAAAGATCCCCTTCTTTCGCATTCATAACCCAATAGATTATGAAAACTTAAGTGATCATGGAATAAAGGAATTAGGAACTTAACATAATATCCAGAACATGACAATATCATTAGAGTAATTTATGTAAAAAAAATCAAATCTCTCATGTTAATATTGAACATAAAACTTCTCATTGGATCAATATCAACTAAAACACAGTGAAATGTATGCATAAAGACATAGAAACCTACACTTCGTTGTCGACACGACAAATCGGTGCAAGAGTGTCAAGGAGAATTAGCCGTGAAGTGGTTTGCAAGGGTTCGAAGGTGGTGTGCAGAGAATGGAAAAGTATTGTAATCAAATGTCTCACATAGATTAACTACAATAGAGAATTATTTATCCCAACATAGGCTACCAAGTCTAACTTATACACAGAATTGGAAATGACTTACCTGTTACACACTGATAGAAAACCTCATAGTAGAAACTTGGTACTAGTTATGCTTTAATGACCAAGTTCTTTCTCAACTTATTAATGGCTGCATCTTCCTCTTCCTATACAAATTATAGTGACACAAGCAATTTAGTTATTTAATATCTTAACATGTAAAAGTTAACCTAAGAGGATAAACCGAAATTAATCAAGTTGATCTGTGTAACTCCACAACAAAGACTTCTAGCTGGATCAGAATTTATGAATAGTAGTAATCGAATGACACTGGATGCATGTTTTCAGCTTCTGTCCAAAGGTCTTGGAACTAGATAAATGACATGTATCGTTCTGTGAAACTTAGATGAACAATTCGAAATTCAAGTCACCAGAAATTTGTACAACATTAGCAACAAAAAGAGAGAAGTTTTATGCCTAAAATCACAACGCTAAGCATATTTTAATCGTATATCGTATAGGTTTTGATGAAAAGAGAAAAGTTTCATTGTACGCATTATGAGATTTATGAATGATACTTAACCTTATACAATTTACTTTATACTGTTTTAAGGAAAATTGTCCTTACCATGATCAATTTTACTTTGTTCTTAGAAAGACTGGCCAATCTAAGTGTTGCAAATGTGTTAGCTCCGAAATTCATAGAGTACATGGTCTTGATTTTGAAGATTTTGGTTTGGTTTCTGGATGGTCATCCCACCGAAATTCAAGATCCCTGCTTTTTCCAAGTATGGTGGAGTCTCTTATCCTAAGATGCATCTGAGATCTTATGTCTGCAAGATTCAGCCACACACCACTGATCAGAAGCTCTAGGTCCATTTCTTCAAAGAGAGTCTAGTTGGAACTCAACTTGAATGGTTTTATCAATTGGAAGGTTCTCGCATCCTTACTTGGGAGGATCTAGCTGTTTCTTTCTACAAGTAGTACAATACAATGCTGACCTTGCACCAACTCGTGTGCACTTGTAGAATATGACCATGGGTTCCAACAAGGGCTTCAAAGAATACGCCAAAAAGTGGAGAGACCTGGCGGGCAGGGTGCAGCCACCCTTAACTGACAGGGAGCTGATTGATATCTTTATGGGAACTTTAACAGGACCTTTCTTCAATCATCTAATTGGAAGCTCTTTGGTCGAGTTCACCGAGATGATTCTAAATGGGGAACAAGTTAAAAATGGAATCAAAAGCGTAAAGATCCAAGGAGCTACATCCTCCGATACTCAGAAGAAGCCATACAATGGGAAGAAAGATTCCAATGTTGTGTACATCCAAAAAGGTCGTAACAAGAGTAACCACGACCAATCTGTGGGGGAAGTCCTGATCTCTAATCCTGCATCAGTGCGACAATAACAACGGGGAAATTAGTGAAGACAAGACGAGCCCAAGAGACAGTTTACCAACATCAATATGCCAATGTCACAAGCATTGCAACACATGTTAAGGATGAATCTGATTACGCTGATAGGACCTCATCCAAACCCCAAAACTTCTTCTCCTAACAACAATCCTGATGCAATATGTGCTTATCATTCTGGAAGTCCTGGGCATGATACCAACGATTATTGTGCGATGAAATACAAGATTCAAAACATGATTGACGCCAAGGAGATTGAATTCAGTCCTCCCGAGACTCCCAACATGATCACAACTCCCTTGCCAAACCATTAAAAGCGTCCAGTTCATTTTGAATTTTCAATTGTAATTTCTTTTGTTTGTTCGAACACTTATCTATTATGTCTTGTTTCATCAATGCATTGCATATGTTTGTCTTGAATTAATCCATTCATTTTCACTATATTTAAACTATTCTTTTACTCCCTTTATGATATTCAACTCTTGTTTAAAAAGTTGTAAGCCTTTAGAGGGAGGATGACGAAAACAATGCCATAATCTCATAGTGTGCTTTTGGATAGACGTTACTGACGATGTACAGGCGTTCTTTCGATCCCTAAACATTGGAGTTATAAGGAAGATAATCCCTAGTCAACCTCTTTGATCCAAATAAGTAGGAGCTTTCTTTTTCACACAAATTGAAACCTTTAATCAAAACCTGGGATGGGGTAGTTTCTCAGTTAATTCAAATGCGCGTTCAGACGCAATCTTTCACTTCATAAACAATGAATGACTTCAAGAACATCCTTCCAAATAAAAAGATGACGATGGTTCCTATCAAATAGGCAATCATTATATCTCAAAAGAAAAGCCCATTAAGTCAAAACCTACGAAGGAGACTTAAGAAAAACTGGGGCATCCTACTGACTGTAATCTCTAAAACAGTCAGGCAAAAATCGGGGTTAATAAATATTAAAAAAAGGTCACAATAAATCTTCAACAACATGAAAAAATGTTGCAAAAATGATTTCCTTCACAAATAAACTTCCAGTATCCGAAACATCACCAAAAACGTCATTCCAGACTCAATTGGAATTCAAACGCACAATTAACTGAGTTTGGGACTGGAGAGTATCATGAAGAACGGGTGGGTACAAACACACTTTGAGCCATATCCTTTGTTTCTTAAACCGTGAACCAAGCCACGCTACAACCCTTCAAAAGTCCAAATTAAATCATGAGTTAGTTCGAAAGTGTGATACGGCGGGAGAACTAACTTGAAGGTTTTGAGTTTGATCACAAATGTTGCGGTTAGCAAGAGTCGCCACCGACTTTTCTTTTATCCAAAAGGAAAGGTGAAAAAGCACAGGAAAGACCTTTGAGATTATTTCTTGAGTTCGGGGGGTAGATTATGAAAAGGGAAGGTATTAGCACCCTTTTCATCCATGGTTTTCCATGGGCTCTTAGTTACTTGCTAGATCACTTGCTTTTGTTTGAAATTGTGCTTTGTGTGGTTTTTGAAAGTATTTTGTAAAGAGGCCATTGTTTAGGCAAACTTTGTAATGATTCTCGTTCATAAGAATGTATACAAAGTGTTTGATCTTTTGAAAATGTTTTCAAGTTTGTAAGAGGTTTTGAAAGTGTAGGTGTTTGTTTTTGAAAATAGCAAGGATGTTTTGTTTGAAATGGAGCAAGTAATTAGGAGCATTCTACCTACTCAAAAGTCTTTCTTGTTTATTTTCTTTTCCTTTGACATTGTTTTCTTACCATTGATTTAGTAAGCAACCCTATCTTTGGATGTAAACGGGACGGGCGCGGGTCATCGTATAACCATGATTAGTAATGTTGCAAGGTATATTAGAATTCTTTTTTAGGTACTAAGATCATTTGAAAGGCAACTTAGATAGCGTCATCGAGGGACTATGATCTTATACTTTTTTGCTTGTTTTTGCTAAGATACCTCATATGCGTAATATGGCCATTTTGTAAAGGCAATCAAGTGGATTTACCCTAGGGGTGCTTTTGTGCAAGTGTATTATTTTCATGCTTGATTTTGTCTTGAATTAGGGTTTTATAAGTATTGGTTTTAGTCTTTCCATGCAAACCCTAATTACTAGCATTTGTATATAAACCGATAAATTGTGGAATTTAAAGTTACTATGTGTGATCGGTGGATCTGGAACTGACTATTTAACGCTGGTTCGCGAAATGTCGCGGAAGCAAGAGTCGCCACTGTCTTTTATTTTCTCCAAATGGAAAGGACAAAAGCACAGAAAAATTCCTTATAGAGATTGCTCTCGGTTCGGGAGGTAGGTTATAGAAAGGGAAGGTGTTAGCACCCTTTCTATCCATGGTTATCCATGGGCTCTTAGGTACTTGCTCAATGTGTTTTCAAAAATGTTTGTTTGCTTTTCAATGTGGGTTTAAAAAGTTTCTTTGAAAAATTTCAGTTCGACTCGTACGTCAGAGTGTTTGAAAAATTTGCTTTGAAAGCTTTTGAAAATGTGTTGGTGTGAAAAGTCTTTGAATTTTTGTTTTGAAGAGAGCAAGTATCCTTGAGAACCTACCTACCCTAAGGAATTCGTCTGTGTAAATGCCCTTTAAAGTAGTGCCATCCCACCATTGAGAGGTAGGTAGCACCACTGTTGGAGGTGTTCGGGTCAATTCGAGTTTTAGGGACATGGTGATCACCAGAGCAATAGGAAGACACCTTAGAAGCTACCCTCATGCCAGGTTCCCGGATCATGAGGACTTACTAAGACGTCCTCTACTCGACGATCACCTTTCGAAGGCAAGGCAACAGTGAGGCGTACCCTAGGGGTGGTGTGTGCGATTCGTGTGTCGTTTTCAGTTATTTGTCTTGTCATGTTTGTTGTGATCTACGCTTGATTTTAATTAAGACATTCATTCTTGCATGCTTTTTAACAGTTATAAAGTTTGCGGGAAAATAAATCTAAGGCTATTACAAATGGCGCGGGTCCACATCGCCAAAATTAAACCGGACCCGATTTGACAGAAAAATAAATAAAGCAAAGTAAATAAAGGTGCGAGAAATATAAATTGTTACAACGCTTTGGGAGAATTACATAATTATAATAAGCGACATAAAATAAATGTGCGAAATTAACAATTAAAAATATGGGCGTTGGACCCTTTTGCAAAAAATTAAATTAATAAGGAATTAAAATAAAAAATGAAAATTAAATGTTTTTGGTATTTTTGTGTTTTTTAAGATTTAAAAGAAAAAGAATTAATTAAAACTAAAAATTGGATGTAAACCCTAATTCTAATGTTTTTTAAGTTTATTAAGAAAATATTGAAGTTTTTAACTAATTTAAACCTAAGTTAATTTATATACAATTAATTATGAAAATCAATAAATAATAATATTATGATCAAAAGGAAAAATTAAAAGGAATGAAAATTGTCAATTAACCTAATTCTACCTTTTTTATATTTAATATGAAAAGAATTAAAATTGCAAAAATCCTAATTAAAACTAAATTCATTATATGTTAATTTATTTACAAGAAAATAATTATAATAAAAATATTTATTATTTTTTTGGGTCTTTTCTGATTTTTTTGTGAAGTTTTTTTGTATTTTGTAAAAAAAAACAATTAATTAAATTAAGACAATAAAACAAACAAACAAATAATTAAAAATAATAAAACATAAAGAAAATTAGAAAAGATAAAACCAGGGGGGTTTGCTGTCCCATTATGGAGGTATAATCCAAAAGTTTGAGCCCAATAGGCAGTGGCCTGTTTGACTTTCTGAATCATGTGTGACACCTTTGACTAAGGCGTAGTATGCTCTTTGAATCTATGCCTTTGGTGTGGTCGTCTGGGACACGTGTATGCTTGGATCATGAGGTGTATGGTGAGTCTTAGGATTATGCCTGCATGGGAGCTTGAATTGAAAAATAATGTTGAGAATTATACAGACCTGGGACTCGAACCCAGGTCTTGGACGCTGCAAGCTCAACACCTGTGCCACTACGCCATTTGATGCGTTGTTATTATATAATATCAAATAAACAATATAAAAGAAAAGAAAGATTAGTGATGGAAAACGCGCGAAATTCAAAAGCAACCAATCCCTGCGTGCCACGGACTCATCTTCTTCATCGTGCCTGCCTGAAACAAATTTGTCAAATATTTAACGGGGGTTTTAAACCCCCCCAAAATAGGCTTATTTTCAGAATAGCGAATAGGCCACACGTGTATATAAATTAAGCGCGACCATTGCAATCTCTTCGTCCAAACTCCCTGGTTTTGATAATGGTATTGTCGTGTTTCAATTTTACAGGATAAGAGAATCCCCAATTGAGAGCTCAAGAAACCCTAGAATGCATTCATGGCAATATCACGTATAGAGCATAAAAACGCAATCAAACTGCATGGTTAGCATCAGAGACTTATAACAAACATGAATCAATCAATCAAAATGACAAAATATGCATAAATTATGATGCACGATCCCAGAAAATTTTGGACACAGTTGAGGCTCAATCTACCAATTCTTGGAGCTTTTGTTGTTGTTTGTGATTGGCACACGTTCAGAGAACCACAATGAAGCTATTGGGATCAAGATTAGGGCTTGAATCGTCCTCTAGAATGCTTTTCAGAATTGAGTTTTTATGGAAAATTTTCAAGTTTGTGATGTATTCTTGAGCGCAGCTTTTTGTCTAATGCCATTAGGTTTGTGATTCTGAATATGTATGGAAGCTATTAGGTCAACAAAATTGCATAAAATCCATGGCCTTAATGGTTTTCAATATTTGATTTCCTTAAGATCTTTTTTGAATCTTTTCATGTGCATTTTGTATCAATTATGATCAATTAGTCCAATTCTTTCCATGTTTGGGATGTGCACGAGATTTTGAAAGCAAAACATGCATAAAAAGATTTTTTAGGTCAAAGTAGATATTTTTCACATATTTAAATAATTTAAATGAATTAATATTAATATAAATTCAAATAAATAAATAAAAATTGAGAAAATACTTCCCTTTGGGCCAAGTGGTCGTGCATAGGCTTGGAATGATGAATCATGGAAGAAAAATAGGCCCATTAGCAATTTTAGACCATTTGAATCAAAGTTGACTTTTCAAAATTCCCAAAAATTTCCCAACTTCCACAAGGCATAACTTGCTCAATTTTCAAGCTTTTCACATGTTCTTGGACATTTTGGAAAGGTCTTTGAGTCCTATAACCAATTCCTTTGGTCCCATGTCATTTTGATTTATCAATCTCAAGTTATGGCCTTTGACTTAAAGTCCCTTTTTGTTGACTTTTGAAAATGACCTATAATGTTGAAATTGATAACTTTTTGTGAGAGCATTTCTTGGACTTGGAATATGAAGATGAATTGTTGGAAATGTCTTTCTCTTCAAAATGAGCTTTGGATGGAATTTTTCTGATAATCCATGTGAAAGTTATGCCCTGGTCAATTTCAGTTGACTTTTTCAGCTGTCCAAATATAGTAACTTTTGCATCTTGATGATTTTCTGAGCCAAATTTTGAGAATCATGATCAAGCATTGATCAAATGATGTTTGTGGCTTCCAAATGATATATTGACCAAAAAATTGAACTTTTGACTGTCAAATGACCATTTTGCCCCTACAGTTGACTGTAGTGTAATCTAGGGTTTTGATTGAGCAATTTTGATCTGAATGCCTTGAAACTTGATATGAGGATGCTTGACCACATTTGTAAGCATGTGAGACTTGATTGGGCCTCTGAAATCTTCATTTTCTTGATCAGAACACAAACCCTAGTTTTGACTGTATAGGAGACAGTTGCACTGCACAACCCTTGGGGAATTTTGTGACTTGACTTGGCAATTTCTTGAAGAATATGGGAGGGCAAATTTTGGGGTACAACAGTTGCCCCTGTTCAATCTTCTTAGACCTGAGGATGCAGATTGGCTGACGTGCCTTTCGTAATCCGAGGGTAGAAGATGATTGAACACTAGAGTGCCCAGAAATTTGCGCTCACATAGTAGCGGTGATGGTGGGAATGGGCTTACAGATGCCATTTGGTGATTGCCGGATAGGGTGATGGGCTTATAGATGCCATCTGAATGTTGATTGCGGGGGAGATTCCTTAGCGAGAACCTGCGTACCTGCAAAAGAAAAATGAGTACCTGACACGTTGCAGGAGCTGATTTTAGATGCTTGGTATAGATATGTCCTGACTGGTTACAGGAGCTGAGTCTGGAGCTTCAAACGCTGATGAATGAACCAGGGATGGTTACTGCCTTAGCATGAATGGTAAGAGAACCTTGGGCGACTTTAGCTTCAACAACGCTCGTTGAGAAAAATCTTGGCGGGAATTACCATCTTTGCAATATCGGGAAGCAAACCATAAGCTATTATAATCTGAAAGGGAATCACCTCACTCGCCGTCGGAGAGGGGAATCATAGGAAAAGGGGTTGTCACCTCACACACCGTCGGAGAGGGGACCATAAGAGACTATCGCCTCACACTCATCGTCGGAGAGGGAAACATCTGAAAAAGGACTTACCACCTCACACACCGTCGGAGAGGGAACCATGGGAGACTATCACCTCACACTCATCGTCGGAGAGGGAAACATCTGAAAAAGGAATTACCACCTCACGCACTTGTCGGAGAGGGGACCATAGGAGACTATCACCTCACACTCATCGTCGGAGAGGGAAACATCTGAAGAAGGAATTACCACCTCACGCACTTGCCGGAGAGGGGACCATAAGAGATTATCACCTCACACTCATCGTCGGAGAGGGAATCATCTTGAAAAAGGAATTACCACCTCACGCACTTGCCGGAGAGGGGACCATAAGAGACTATCACCTCACACTCATCGTCGGAGAGGGAAACATCTGAAGAAGGAATTACCACCTCACGCACTTGCCGGAGAGGGGACCATCATTTCTGCTGAGTCTTTATCAGAAAAATCTGTTGGGAGTCGATTTAGCTGGACTAGAGAAGACTTTGAAATATGTTTAAGCATTTTAACTGCGTCTTTCCTGAAAGGTAAAGGTCAGTCATATGCAATGCATGATATGGATCAAGCAATGATGTTCTCAACATAAATGAGATTTGTATGATATGATGCGTCTATGCATGCTATAATGATGTATGTATGTGACGTTTTATGAATGTTTTCGTCTAGGAAAGTAAATCCTTGACGGATGTCGGGAAGTCATATCCTGGGCTGATGTTTGAAGAATAGCTTTTGCTTCCGCTGGGGATGATAGTTGCAAGTATACCGGTAGGAGAAGATGACTCCGTTGCGGAATAAACTTGGCAAATGGAAGATTCTGCGGGGAGAAAAGATACCCTAACGACCATGCTGGGAAGCAATACTCTGTGGGGGATAGAGATGCTTTGCTGAATGTTGATAGTTTGCTGAGGATACCCTTGTTGTGCTGGAAGTGTTGATAGACTTCGCTGGGGATAGGAAGACTTTGTCGAGGACTCTCTTTCCGTGGCTTTTGGCTGAGGATAACCCAGTTATATCCTGTTAAGGAAATAACTCTTTAAATCAAGCCGGACGACGCGTTCGTATTCTGCGAGGGATAAGCTTCCAGAATTTACTGGGGATAAGCTTGCTGCTTGGGGATATGTGGATTCCAACCTTCCATGGGGGAGCTGGATTGGACTCTCTTCTGGGGAAGTTTTGATATGCTGGGGAAGTGATTCCTTTGAATATTGGATATGCCGCCGGGGGAACAATCTTTAGACCAAGACTGCCGGGGATGCTTGTTAAGAATATATGTATGCTGCTGCTGGGGAATGTTGAGATCTACGGGAGGATATCCAACTTCCTTGATAATCTGATAATAGCTTGGAGAAGAATGCATTGTTGGCTCACTCTCTGGGGAATTAAGATGTACTGGTCATGTTCTTTAGCTGAACCTACCTTGGTACCTTGGAGGATAGAACAATTAGACTGCTCAGACAACTCTTTATTGCCCCTGTTTCTAGTGTCGCCTGCAATTAATTCCTTTGTTTCGTATGCAAATATTTATGAGTTAGCAAATTATTGTCAATGCATATATCACAAATTGAACCTTGGACGTTCTTCGCAAAACAAAACAGAAAAAGAAAAACACTTGGCACGTTTAACTGAAAATATATTTGTATTGATTTTTTTGAATAGCCTGTGAATAGGCATTTTGTGTACAAGAGGCTGGCGTCCTAGTAAGAGGAACGTTGCCGAGTAAGAGAGTTTATACAAATTTTGTACAAAAGAAGATAAAACCGCTGTGTGAAATGCGAATGATCCACTGGGTTTCAACTCTGCTATTGTCTTTATAACTCCGAGCGTCTCATCACTTGATGACCTTGGTTGAAGGTGAAGCTGACTGATCGATGCCGTCTGAACTTGATGTAGATACCGGATTCTGGATGCAAAGTGATCAATGAGACATAGTATTACGCTTTTATCCCTAATTTTTGCCTGGACCGCCCTTTCGGGTTTTCAGTCCACCGGGATACCCATTTTTGCCCAAGCCGCCTTTTCAGGTTTTCGACTTGCCGGGTGTACAGATTTTTCATTTTCATCCCTTCATTTTGCCCGAACCCTTTTGGTTCGACGGGAAGCCCTAATTTTGCCTAGGCATGTCAGCCTAGCGGGTCTTTTTCATGCGTAGTATTTTTTAACTATGTCTGCATTGGCGGGGTGAGGAAGGTCGTCACCATCCATGTTGGTTAAAATCATTGCTCCTCCTGAGAACACATGCTTAACCACAAATGGCCCCTCGTACGTAGGGGTCCATTTGCCCCTTGGATCACTCTGAGGAAGGATGATTCTCTTGATTACCAGATCCCCAACTTGATATTCCTGTGGTCTGACCTTTTTGTTAAATGCCCTGATCATCCGTTTCTGATACGTCTGACCATGACAGATAGCAGCAAGTCTCTTTTCGTCAATGAGATTGAGTTGGTCAAGTCGTGTCTGGATCCAATCATCTTCGTTCAGATTTGCATCCTTCATTATCCGGAGAGAGGGAATTTGTACTTCGATCGGCAAGACTGCCTCCATGCCATAAACCAGAGAGAACGGAGTTGCCCCGGTTGACGTCCTAGCTGAGGTATGGTACCCATGCAGAGCGAACGGTAACATCTCGTGCCAATCTTTGTACGTCACTGTCATTTTCTGCACGATTTTCTTGATGTTCTTATTCGCTGCTTCTACAGCCCCATTCATCTTCGGTCTGTAAGGAGAAGAATTGTGGTGCTGTATCTTGAACTGTTCGTAGAGCTCAGCAATCATCTTATTGTTTAGATTGGTACCGTTGTCTGTAATAATTCGCTCGGGGATGCCGTACCGACAGATCAGGTTGTGCCGAATGAACCGTGCCACAACAGTCTTGGTTACCGTAGCATAGGATGCTGCCTCAACCCACTTCGTAAAATAGTCAATCGCCACTAGGATGAAGCGATGTCCATTGGATGCCGTAGGTTTTATCTCGCCGATCATGTCTATGCCCCACATTGCAAACGGCCAAGGCGCAGTCAGAACATTCAAGGGAACCGGAGGAACATGCACCTTGTCTGCATAAATCTGACACTTGTGGCATGTCCTAGAATGTTGGTAGCAATCAGCTTCCATGGTGGACCAGTAATATCCTGCCCGTAGGATTTTCTTAGCCATAGTATGTCCACTGGAGTGCGTACCAAAGGTCCCTTCATGTAGCTCTCCCATGATTCTCTCTGCTTCAGTCTTATCCACACAACACAGTAAGGTTGAATCATGGTTTCTCTTGTACAAGATGCCGTTGCTTAGGAAGAACTTGGCTGCAAACCTCCTCAGGAATTTCTTATCATTGACAGAGGCACCTTCAGGGTATTCCTGAGCTTCCAGATATCTCTTCACTTCGTGGTACCAAGGCTTCTCAGTCACCAATTCAGTTTCGAGGTCGCAACAGTATGCCGGTTCGTCCAGTTTCCAGATGATGATCCGGGGAGCCTCATTATCCCATTTGACCTTGAACATTGAAGACATTGTAGCTAACGCGTCCGCTAACTGATTTTCTTCTCTTGGAAAGTGTTCAAAGGTTATCTCCGTGAAGTGGGGAATCAGGGTCAACACACATTCTCTGTAAGGGATCAGGTTTGGATGTTTCGTATCCCACTCTCCTTTGATCTGATTGATCACAAGAGCGGAATCTCCGAAGACACTTAAAAATTTGATCCTTAGGTCGATCGCAGCTTGAAGACCCATGATACACGCCTCATACTCCGCCATGTTGTTGGTACAGTTGAAACATAGCCGGGCAGTGAGTGGAGTATGAGTACCTTGTGGAGATATGATGATGGCGCCGATACCATTTCCCAAAGCGTTGGAAGCTCCGTCAAAGTGCATAGACCATCGGGATCCTGGCTCAGGTCCTTCATCCGGCCCAGGTACTTCACAGTCAGTTATTATCATAATGCTTTCATCCGGAAACTCGAAGTTCATTGATTGGTAGTCATCTACAGCTTGATGAGCTAAGTGGTCTGCCAATACACTCCCCTTGATGGCTTTCTGGGTTGTGTACTGAATGTCGTATTCTGTCAAGATCATTTGCCATCTTGTAATTCTCCCAGACAGAGCAGGCTTTTCGAATATGTACTTTATAGGATCCATCTTTGAGATCAACAAGGTAGTGTGGGTCAGCATATACTGTCTCAGCCGGCGAGCAGCCCATACCAAAGCGCAACAAGTTTTCTTAAGCAGTGAGTATCGGGTCTCACAGTCGGTAAACTTTTTGCTAAGGTAATAAATGGCATGCTCTTTTCGGCCAGACTCGTCATGCTGCCCCAGCACACACCCCATTGAGTTATCCAGCACTGTCAGATATAGGATCAGAGGTCTCCCTTCAACCGGTGGCATAAGGATAGGTGGTTCTTGGAGATATTCTTTGATTTTGTCGAAAGCAGCCTGACATTCATCGTTCCAACGTACTACCTGATCTTTCTTCAGCAGCTTGAAGATTGGCTCACAGGTAGCAGTCAGATGAGAGATGAATCGAGCAATGTAATTCAGGCGTCCTAAAAAGCCTCTGACTTCCTTCTCTGTCTTGGGAACTGGCATCTCTTGAATAGCTTTGACCTTAGCAGGGTCCACTTGAATACCTTTATCACTGACCACGAAGCCTAGCAACTTCCCAGATCTTACCCCGAAGGTGCACTTGTTCGGGTTCAATCTTAGCTTATACAGTTTCAACCGGTCAAACAACTTCTGCAGATGATCTAGGTGCTCTTCCTCAGTCTGGGACCTAGCGATCATGTCGTCCACATACACTTCGATCTCGTGATGGATCATGTCATGAAATAAGGCAACCATGGCACGTTGGTAGGTTGCCCCAGCATTCTTTAATCCGAATGGCATGACCTTGTAGCAGAAGGTGCCCCACTGAGTAACAAATGTAGTCTTTTCCATGTCTTCAGGTGCCATCTTGATCTGATTGTAACCTGAAAAGCCATCCATGAAAGAGAACACCTTATGTTGTGCTGTATTATCAACAAGGACATCAATGTGAGGTAAGGGGAAGTCATCCTTGGGGCTGGCCCTGTTCAGATCCCTGTAATCGACACACATTCTGACCTTACCGTCCTTCTTCGGTACCGGCACCACATTAGCAACCCACTGAGGGTAAGAAGTCACTGCAAGGAACCCGGCATCAAACTGTTTCATGACCTCGGCTTTAATCTTCTCAGACATCTCTGGACGCATCCGACGGACCTTTTGTTTAACTGGAGGGCAGTCTTCCTTAGTCGGCAAGTGATGGACCACAATATCGGTATCCAACCCTGGCATGTCTTCGTAGGACCAGGCAAAGATCTCCATATAGTCATGCAGCATCTTGGTTAACCGTTGCTTCACGCTGAGCTCTAGGTTGGCACCAATCTTTACCTCTTTTCTGTCTGTTTCAGTACCCAGGTTTATGGCTTCCACTGGCTCTTCATGGGGTTGAATTGCCCTCTCTTCCTGAAGCAACAATCTAGCCAGCTCGCCAGGCACTTCGCAATCATCTTCACCTTCGTCTTCGGCTAAGTTGATCGGATTTTCGAAGTCATAATTGGCAGTAGCAGAGTTGTTATCAGTAAGATCCAGAGTGGATTGGAACCTGTATGAGTGAGTGTGTGTGTAAATACAGCTGTTTTGAAAATCATGTAAAGGAAAAGAAAGACAGAAAAAGGAACACAATATTTGCAATGCGAAAAATACGTCCAAGATTTTCATTCATGATATATGAAATGACAGTTTGTATGCCCTCACAAATAGAACCACGGTGCCTCGGGTAAGACACCGGGCCATAGAGTTTATCATTGTTTATTACAAAATATAACGGAACAAAGAAATTTATTACTTAGTAACAAAAGAAACAGGGAGATTGTCTTTTGCGCTCCAATTGTTGAGTCCACCGTCAGTTGCCGGGTAGATCCAGCTATCAAACTCAGCTTCATCAACTTCCTCTTCATCCCCAATAGCATTAACTCCGTGAGCAGGCAGGGGAGCAGTCACCACATTAGGCTTGTCAGATGCCTCAAACTGTACCTCCTTAGCGTCAATGAGGTCCTGCAGCTTGTTCTTTAGTGCCCAACAGTCGTCAGTAGAGTGCCCCGGGCTTTCTGAATGGTAAGCACAACGAGCATTCGGGTTGTACTTGGGAGATGTTGTATTAGGGAACTTTGGAGCCTCCCTGACAGTCACCAAATTGGTGGCTAGCAACTGTGGCAGAATCTGCGATAGGGTCATGTTTAGCCGGGTAAACTCCCTCCGGGGTCTTTCAGCCCTTTGGGAATTGTTTGGCCGAGGAGCGGCAGCAGGCTTAGCAATCATCACCGCGCTGACAGATTGGCGGTGCTCAGGTCTCTCTGATTTCCTAGAACCATACACGGCACTAGACTCCTTTTTGAATGGTTTCTTTTCCGAGCTAGATGACGCACCCTTTGCAATCTTCCCAGATTTCAATCCAGCTTCAATCCTCTCTCCAGTCAGAATCAAGTCAGTGAACCCAGCAGAAGAATTCCCAATGAGATGGTTGAAAAATGGCCCAGATAGGGTCCCCAAGAACATGTCTACCAACTCCCGATCAGTCAATGGTGGCTGCACCCTGCCAGCCAGGTCTCTCCACTTCTGAGCGTACTCCTTAAAACCTTCGCTTGCACCTAACACCATACCCTGGAGTTGGGTACGTGTGGGGGCAAGGTCGGCATTATATTGATACTGCTTGTAGAAAGCAGTAGCCAGCTCCTCCCAGTTACGAACCTTGGTCCCATCCAGCTGATAGAACCATTCGAGATGAGTCCCTGAAAGACTCTCCTGGAAGAAGTGGATCCATAGATTCTTATCCGCAGAGTACGGCTGAATTTTCCGAACATAGGACCTTAAATGCAGCTTGGGACAAGACGCCCCGTCATATTTGGAGAAGGATGGTGCTTTGAATTTATGCGGGATAATCACACCAGTCGACAAACCCAGATCTCCGAAATCCAGTCCAGGTGCCTGTTGCACCTCCATAGCCTTCAACTTGTCCTCCAGTTGTTTATACCTGTCATCTGCAGGAGGGTACTGCTCTTCATCAAAATCTGTCTCGTTGTCGGAGACGACCGGACTAGGAACCTTTACTTCTGCCTGAGAAGGACTCTTGCCAACAGAAGAACCAGCCTCTTCATGCTGCAGAGTATTACCAAACCTTCGGCCCGAGTTGAACAGAACAGTTCTTCTCTTCTTCTTCTTCTCCTTCTTCAGGAGCATAGCCTTTAGTTCTTCTTGGCCTTTAGCCAGACCCTTGATTAGTTCCTGGAATTGTGCATTCTGCACCTGAAGAGCCTTGATTGATGTCTCGGTTGATGCAGATTCGGGATTCATGATGCTGAAATAAACAGCGAAGAACTGTAAGCAACCTGAAAAGAGGAAAAACCTGCTATGCACATGATGTATGAAATGCGTATGGATTATGTTTTCAAAGACAATTGGGAATCAACTTCGTAAACAAAAAGAGAACACACTTCATTAGATTCAACTTTGCAACTGAAATTATTCAACAAGGTTGCCCTTAGGCGTTACATGAAAGGAAATACTGGAAAGGAAATAAAACTGTAAAGGCACATCTGGAGCTCCTTATTGATCCCATGGTCTCCTCTTCTCAGTACGGGTGTAGGCATTCAGAGCTCTCTCATTCTCCAACTGCTTTGTCAACTTCTGGATCTTTGATTCCTGCTCGTTGAACTTTTCCCGGTAAGAATCCCGCTCTTCTTGCAGCTACGACCAAGATCTCTTCAATGTCTCATAATCAGTAGGTATCTGAGGAGGAAGGACAGTTGGAGGAACACCATCTTTATCAGGACACTCAAGGATGACGGGTCTGACAGCTTCATACGGCATACCTAACTTCTGAGCACGGATGCGAACCCATTTGTAGTAGGCTTCCATAGGTAAAGAAGTCTTTGGCCCTAACTCCTGTGGGTCAGCTTTATGAACCTTGTCCCAAGCCTTGATGAACCTACGACGCAGCTCGTCACTATCCACCTGAAACTCGAAACTGATGTGAGGCACCAACATCTCATGGGGGCCTGCTCTTCTTGCTCTTCCAAACTGACGGAGTGCTAGACATGGATTGTAAGAGATCCCTCCTTGAGTACCAATCAGAGGAACATTAGGATACTCCCCGCATCGATCAATAATAGCTATCTCATCCAAACCTCTGCAAATCCAAATGATGTCTTTATCGGTGAGAGACATTAACCTATGAGCCCAACCTCTTCCTTCCTGGTTCTTCAGCACGAACTTAGGGAGGTGCGAAATAAACCACCTCACCAACAAAGGGATACAACACCATAGGGTTCCTCGTCTTCGGGTAGTACGGGCATGAAGTTGTTACAAGATGTCACCCAAGAGAGTGGGCACTGGATTCTGAGACATAAAGATCCTTATGGAAGTGACATTGATGAAGTTGTCGGGATTAGGAAACAGCACTAACCCATAGATTAGGAGAGCCAAGATGTCTTCATATGCCCTAAAGTCCAAGTCATTCCAGAAGCTGTTAGCTTTACCAATCAGAAACTTGGCCAAGAAACCCTTAACTTCGCTTCTAGTTACCCAGTTGTCTGTTACCTCTTGATGGGTCAAAGGAAGAGCTGCAGCAATGTCCTCAAGCCTGAGGGTCTTTTCCCAACCAGTAAAGGGAGTCTGATCCAAGATAGGGATACCAAGTAAATCAGAGAACTCTTCCAGGGTAGGGACCAGCTGGAAGTCTTGAAAGGTGAAGCACTGGTACAGAGGGTCATAGAATTGGGTCAGAACACTCATCAACTGTTGATCCCGCTTTGCAGTGACTAAACTGAGAAGAGAGCCATGCCTCTGAATGAAGGAAGTGGTATTTGGAATTCTGCTAACCAACTCATCAAGCAACTCAGGTGAACGAACAAAGTTGAACCGGATAGTATTCCTTCGCACAGGCATCATAATATCCTACAAAACAGAGCAAAGATGAAACCTTCTTGTCTTTGAAACGGTCAGTTCTTATGCAGGATGCATGCAATGCTCATGATGCTATGATGTTATGATAAAGCACACCACATACAGATACAAAGGCAAACATGGTAAGGCACACAAGTCACACAAGGCAAGCCCCTAAAGTTTAGGCCAGCATGAGGTCTAGGTACTACCCTCTTTCAGTTTGTTGGTTCATACCTGTCCTAATCAAAAGTAACCGGGTTCTTAGAGAATCCCAATATCATTGACTACCCTCAATCGGTCATAACTCCAGCATCGCAATCTTTTCTTGCGGCCAGAACCATCACGAGAGTTTAGCCTCAATGGGCGTAGCATACTGCTACAATTCTAAAGGCCAAGTTGTGTCAATTAAGGTTCTAAGGTTGTTGGTGCTTAATGACTCCTTAGAAGACCCATATTCTCCTCGTTGCGACACAAGGGATATCGGTACAGACCAAGGTGCCACACCAACGTAGCCACTGCTTCACCTGTGTCGGTCTACGCCGGACAGGTCCCTCACAGCTTATGCTACCTAAACAGGGTATCCCCAGATCCGGGTTAGGATCTATGTATCTCCGATGCAACCCACAATAGTAAAGCAAGCAAATCAATACAAGTGAAAACACAGTTATGAACTAGCCCTAAGGTACACCTCACTTTATAGTTTGGTCCCCAGCAGAGTCGCCAGTTCTGTGATCGGTGGATCTGGAACTGACTGTTTAACGCTGGTTCGCGAAATGTCGCGGAAGCAAGAGTCGCCACCGTCTTTTATTTTCTCCAAATGGAAAGGACAAAAGCACAGAAAAATTCCTTATAGAGATTGCTCTCGGTTCGGGAGGTAGGTTATAGAAAGGGAAGGTGTTAGCACCCTTTCTATCCATGGTTATCCATGGGCTCTTAGGTACTTGCTCAATGTGTTTTCAAAAATGTTTGTTTGCTTTTCAATGTGGGTTTAAAAAGTTTCTTTGAAAAATTTCAGTTCGACTCGTACGTCAGAGTGTTTGAAAAATTTGCTTTGAAAGCTTTTGAAAATGTGTTGGTGTGAAAAGTCTTTGAATTTTTGTTTTGAAGAGAGCAAGTATCCTTGAGAACCTACCTACCCTAAGGAATTCGTCTGTGTAAATGCCCTTTAAAGTAGTGCCATCCCACCATTGAGAGGTAGGTAGCACCACCGTTGGAGGTGTTCGGGTCAATTCGAGTTTTAGGGACATGGTGATCACCATAGCAATAGGAAGACACCTTAGAAGCTACCCTCATGCCAGGTTCCCGGATCATGAGGACTTACTAAGACGTCCTCTACTCGACGATCACCTTTCGAAGGCAAGGCAACAGTGAGGCGTACCCTAGGGGTGGTGTGTGCGATTCGTGTGTCGTTTTCAGTTATTTGTCTTGTCATGTTTGTTGTGATCTACGCTTGATTTTAATTAAGACATTCATTCTTGCATGCTTTTTAACAGTTATAAAGTTTGCGGGAAAATAAATCTAAGGCTATTACAAATGGCGCGGGTCCACATCGCCAAAATTAAACCGGACCCGATTTGACAGAAAAATAAATAAAGCAAAGTAAATAAAGGTGCGAGAAATATAAATTGTTACAACGCTTTGGGAGAATTACATAATTATAATAAGCGACATAAAATAAATGTGCGAAATTAACAATTAAAAATATGGGCGTTGGACCCTTTTGCAAAAAATTAAATTAATAAGGAATTAAAATAAAAAATGAAAATTAAATGTTTTTGGTATTTTTGTGTTTTTTAAGATTTAAAAGAAAAAGAATTAATTAAAACTAAAAATTGGATGTAAACCCTAATTCTAATGTTTTTTAAGTTTATTAAGAAAATATTGAAGTTTTTAACTAATTTAAACCTAAGTTAATTTATATACAATTAATTATGAAAATCAATAAATAATAATATTATGATCAAAAGGAAAAATTAAAAGGAATGAAAATTGTCAATTAACCTAATTCTACCTTTTTTATATTTAATATGAAAAGAATTAAAATTGCAAAAATCCTAATTAAAACTAAATTCATTATATGTTAATTTATTTACAAGAAAATAATTATAATAAAAATATTTATTATTTTTTTGGGTCTTTTCTGATTTTTTTGTGAAGTTTTTTGTATTTTGTAAAAAAAAACAATTAATTAAATTAAGACAATAAAACAAACAAACAAATAATTAAAAATAATAAAACATAAAGAAAATTAGAAAAGATAAAACCAGGGGGGTTTGCTGTCCCATTATGGAGGTATAATCCAAAAGTTTGAGCCCAATAGGCAGTGGCCTGTTTGACTTTCTGAATCATGTGTGACACGTTTGACTAAGGCGTAGTATGCTCTTTGAATCTATGCCTTTGGTGTGGTCGTCTGGGACACGTGTATGCTTGGATCATGAGGTGTATGGTGAGTCTTAGGATTATGCCTGCATGGGAGCTTGAATTGAAAAATAATGTTGAGAATTATACAGACCTGGGACTCGAACCCAGGTCTTGGACGCTGCAAGCTCAACACCTGTGCCACTACGCCATTTGATGCGTTGTTATTATATAATATCAAATAAACAATATAAAAGAAAAGAAAGATTAGTGATGGAAAACGCGCGAAATTCAAAAGCAACCAATCCCTGCGTGCCACGGACTCATCTTCTTCATCGTGCCTGCCTGAAACAAATTTGTCAAATATTTAACGGGGGTTTTAAACCCCCCCAAAATAGGCTTATTTTCAGAATAGCGAATAGGCCACACGTGTATATAAATTAAGCGCGACCATTGCAATCTCTTCGTCCAAACTCCCTGGTTTTGATAATGGTATTGTCGTGTTTCAATTTTACAGGATAAGAGAATCCCCAATTGAGAGCTCAAGAAACCCTAGAATGCATTCATGGCAATATCACGTATAGAGCATAAAAACGCAATCAAACTGCATGGTTAGCATCAGAGACTTATAACAAACATGAATCAATCAATCAAAATGACAAAATATGCATAAATTATGATGCACGATCCCAGAAAATTTTGGACACAGTTGAGGCTCAATCTACCAATTCTTGGAGCTTTTGTTGTTGTTTGTGATTGGCACACGTTCAGAGAACCACAATGAAGCTATTGGGATCAAGATTAGGGCTTGAATCGTCCTCTAGAATGCTTTTCAGAATTGAGTTTTTATGGAAAATTTTCAAGTTTGTGATGTATTCTTGAGCGCAGCTTTTTGTCTAATGCCATTAGGTTTGTGATTCTGAATATGTATGGAAGCTATTAGGTCAACAAAATTGCATAAAATCCATGGCCTTAATGGTTTTCAATATTTGATTTCCTTAAGATCTTTTTTGAATCTTTTCATGTGCATTTTGTATCAATTATGATCAATTAGTCCAATTCTTTCCATGTTTGGGATGTGCACGAGATTTTGAAAGCAAAACATGCATAAAAAGATTTTTTAGGTCAAAGTAGATATTTTTCACATATTTAAATAATTTAAATGAATTAATATTAATATAAATTCAAATAAATAAATAAAAATTGAGAAAATACTTCCCTTTGGTCCAAGTGGTCGTGCATAGGCTTGGAATGATGAATCATGGAAGAAAAATAGGCCCATTAGCAATTTTAGACCATTTGAATCAAAGTTGACTTTTCAAAATTCCCAAAAATTTCCCAACTTCCACAAGGCATAACTTGCTCAATTTTCAAGCTTTTCACATGTTCTTGGACATTTTGGAAAGGTCTTTGAGTCCTCTAACCAATGCCTTTGGTCCCATGTCATTTTGATTTACCAATCTCAAGTTATGGCCTTTGACTTAAAGTCCCTTTTTGTTGACTTTTGAAAATGACCTATAATGTTGAAATTGATAACTTTTTGTGAGAGCATTTCTTGGACTTGTAATATGAAGATGAATTGTAGGAAATGTCTTTCTCTTAAAAATGAGCTTTGGATGGAATTTTTCTGATAATCCATGTGAAAGTTATGCCCTGGTCAATTTCAGTTGACTTTTTCAGCTGTCCAAATATAGTAACTTTTGCATCTTGATGATTTTCTGAGCCAAATTTTGAGAATCATGATCAAGCATTGATCAAATGATGTTTGTGGCTTCCAAATGATATATTGACCAAAAAATTGAACTTTTGACTGTCAAATGACCATTTTGCCCCTACAGTTGACTGTAGTGTAATCTAGGGTTTTGATTGAGCAATTTTGATCTGAATGCCTTGAAACTTGATATGAGGATGCTTGACCACATTTGTAAGCATGTGAGACTTGATTGGGCCTCTGAAATCTTCATTTTCTTGATCAGAACACAAACCCTAGTTTTGACTGTATAGGAGACAGTTGCACTGCACAACCCTTGGGGAATTTTGTGACTTGACTTGGCAATTTCTTGAAGAATATGGGAGGGCAAATTTTGGGGTACAACACTATGCTATTACAATATTTGTGGGATGGGGTGTTCAAATTGTAAATGGGGATTGCAAGAATATAAACCTAATTAATCTATTACAACCAAATTAAATTTGTACAAGAATTGAAATAAAGAATGTACAAGATGAATAAATATGCAAGAATGCAAATATAAAGAAAATGGATATTTTTGTTTGAATATTTTAGGAAAAGTGAATTTGTTTTAACCTAATTAAAAGAAAATAATTAATTAAAATAATAAAAGTAAACCCAATTTAATAATAAAATATTTTAAATGAAACCCTAAGTCTATTAATTGATTAAAAGGAAATTAAGTTTAAGAAAAGTATTTTTTGTATTTTTGTCTTGAAAATAATTTATAGTATTATAAAATATTTTTGGCCTTTTTATATAAAAATAATATATTTTAATTGGTGTAAAAGAAAATAAATAATAACCTAGCTTTAATTAAATTTACAAGAATAATTAGTAAAATAAATAAAGTGTGGTTAAATAAAATATTTTTTGTGTGAGAAAAATAAATAAACTAAGTTAAAATATAAATCTACTATTTTTTTGTATTTTTTATAATTTTTTAGTATTAGAAAAATAATTAAGAAAACAAATAAAAAGAAAATAAGAAAATAAAATTAAATTGGGCCAGGGGTGCTGATAGCCTGCAAGGGGTGAGAAGTAACAAAAAACATAGGCCCAAATATTGGAGCCCAGCGCCTGTAAAAAAGGTCAGAAAATGCAAAAAAAAATGTGAAAAAATCAAAAGGGTACCATTGGGGCTCGAACCCAGGTCCCAAAGGTTACAGACGCGCGCTTCTACCATTGGTGTGGCTATACATCCGTTAACATAAGCAACGCAATAAATATATGATACAAAACGTGCCCTGATTTACACTCCATCTTCAACCTCCAGTCAGACCAACTATAACTTGTTCATTTCTCAATAAAAATGAAAACTGTAAACATGAAACTTGTAGCAAATTTTCTCACGGTTTCAGAAATGTAAAGCATTAAAAATATAGATAAAAGATAAGCATGAATTTTATTGGCCCTAAACTAAACCCTAAAAATCTCAAAAAAATTCAATCTTAAAATTCTCTAAGCTCAAGCAAAATTAATGGAAACTATGGACATGGTTAGCTTTAGGCAATGATATCTACATGTTTTATTCACAAATAAAATCATTGATGATGTCTGTATGAAAAGTTCCAAAGTTAGAAAACTTACCTTGCAAGAGGGTATCGAGTTTAAAGTTTGAGCATCTTTCAATGAGTTCCAATGATTGGGTTAGCTTCCTCAAGTTCCCAGGAAGCTAATGGGATGCTTAGCTTAAGCTGAAAGTACCTGAAGAGTTCTGGAGAAGTCCAAATGCAAAGCTCTGTTTTTGAAAATGGAAGATGGTGTTAATGGTGTTATAGTTCTGTAACAAGGAGTAGGATCAGTTCTAAATGATGTTTATAAGCTTTAGGAACCAAAAGGCTTGAAAACGCACGAGGGAGTTATGAGTTTCAAGTTTTTGGTCAGTTTATGTGAAAATGGAGGTATGAGATATGATTTTGAGTTCTAGGTGTTTTCAGGGCTTAAGCATTCGTGTCTTTTGTGGAAAATAGTTTGTCTATGTATAAGCAAAAGGTCTTGAGTGCATTAGACAATCAGAAGTACGAGTCACGAGCTTTTGGCTAGGTTACTTGATTTTCAAGAAAAGAGGGAAACCAAGTTTCAATGTGAGGTACAAGCATGGGATGGGTGATTGTAAGTGTATAAACAATTTCTTATGAGTTATAGGACTTGTATGATCAGAAGAGAACAAGTACAAGGCTCAAGAACAAGTTTTGTGCAAAAAAGCACTTTATCAAAATGGCAATGTACACTTTCTTCCAAAAATGGATATAAAGCATGTCCATGCATTGAATGCTTGAAATGAGACCTCTAACAGTTGTGTAAGCCATTAATTATGGAGTTCCTAACAAGTTTGAGGCCTACAAGGTAGAGGTTATGCATCATACTTTGAATATTGAATTTGGTTCATCACAAAATGACTTGTAATTCAAGTGATAAAACCCTAACTTCATCTCTTCGATTCTCCCTACTCAAGAATAATCTCAAGGAGTTCTTGGATATTTTGGAAAGCTTGTAATGTTATCTACAACCCATCTTCGAATTTCTTTTGAATATTCCCCTTGGAACTAAATGAAAAAGTGCCATGAAGTTGGGTCAAAATCCTGACCAAATTAGGGCAAAATTTCACTAAGTGTTTTGTTTCATGACCACATGTTCTTAAAATTATAACTTGACATCCAAGCACTCTTGGAAGAAGTTGTGTAAAGAAAAGTTGTAGATTTCATGGAGATATATAACTTTTATGTTGGAAGTTTATATTGAATCATCTTGCATCATGGTGAAAAATTTGCTCAAAGTTATGAAAAAATAAGAAATTTCCAACACTTAGAAAAATTTCTAAGTTTAAAAATTTTCACTTTTCAAAATGAAATCTTGAATTTTGGATTTCTTGATGAATAAGTTTCATATTTTGACATGTTTTGATGAATTGTGATCTTTGACATTTGATTTTGACCAAAAAGTCAAAGTTTGACTTTTCAGTATACAGTTGACTTTTAATCAATTGACTGAAAATTCATCTGTCAATCCTTTGAACTTGAGCAATGTTTTGAGCCATGTTATTAGGTCAAAATGATGCAATTGGACTCTTGAGATCATGCCTTAAACCAATTAATCATTTTTTAGGTCAAAAATCAGAAATTGCCCTTTCTCAGTCAAAACCCTAATTTTGACCATTTTGCCCTTTTGGAGATTTGATCAAATTTCTTGAGGAATTATGGTCCAAACTTGATCAAATAATAAATATGAGTTTAAAATGTTGACGTGGATCAAAAATTATGAAGTTTGACTGTAAATTGGCCATAGTTGACTTTTTCCCCAATACAATTGATTTTTAGGTCAAATGCTCAATTGACTGAGCAAAAATGTGATCCAAGGCTTGAAACTTGACATGAGTTATCTTGGGAGTCCATAATGATCCATGAAAGTCATATGAAGCATTGAAAGTTCAAATATCCTTGTGCAATCTCAAACCCTAATTTTGATCATTAGTGCTTAAGGAGGTGTCTCGAGCTGATCAAAGCCTAGTGCAGTCTTGAGCCCAAGGAGGTCTTGTGAGCAAATTCTTGATATGTGAGAGGGAAAATTTTGGGGTACAACAGAAAGCATACTGTTAAAAATGGTATCCTGACTCGTGTAAGGCTTACTGTAAATCCTGAGTTGAATTCATGTTCTTACAAAATTCTTTTATCTTCTAAAAAAGCATTTTCAAAACTTCAAGACAAACATAAACTTTGCATTGTTTGAATATCGTTGTTTGCATATGGCTATTTGTTTGACGATAGAGAAACTCACACGACGAATATCCAGTGAACAAAAAACTCTCTCAATGAACAGAATCACTTCAAATGGAAAGACGCTTCCAATGGAAAATCTCTCATAATCGAGGGGCACAGCATGATCTTTGTCCAACTCGTATGGGGCAGTAAAGTCGAGATTCCAAGGAATCTCTCAAGAAGTTGGTGAATAACCAGGGGAAGATCTCTATCTGAATCACTTGGGGAATTGAACATGAATTCCAGCAAAGGGTCACATACGACCAAGCAAACATTTTCTGGGAGCGCTACAACACTTGCTGCTATGGACAGTAACAAATTCCTACAAAGTCCTTTTCATAGGGTGATCCCCAGTCAAGTCCCCACAGAGTCATCTCTATAAGGTTATCCCCATAGAATAATCTTCACAGATAAGGGTACAAACCCCTCAAGGCCAAATTCATGGATATCCCCATAAAATTGGATCCATACAATCTCCAGCCAGAGTTTCAGTCTCTGGAAAACCTCTCCTCAGTTGAGTTGGTATCAAGAAGAATCTCAAGGAGTTCTGCCAAAAGAAAACACCTCTTCAGTAGTTCGTCAAATTTTCTCTTTAACATGGTTTATTTCCCCAACAAACGGAAATATTCACCAGCTTAAGTTTGCCTCTCAGAATGTCACAAGTTAAGGGACCACAACCCCTAATCCCTAGTGAAGTCATCAACGAAGTCAGTATCATCTCTGAAAGTTACTGCAAAGCCTAGACCCGACCAGATAACGGTTCAAAAACTCTTATTTCCCAGTAGAGTTTTCCATTATCCTAGTGAGTTTCTTCGAAGCATGGAACCCGACCAGATAACAATTAACTTCTTTATCCCCAACAAGTTATTAACTTCCATTCTATCCAATCAAGAGATAGCTCCCCAGTAGAGCAACGGACAACTAAAACTCCTGAACTCTTTTTCCAAGCGGAAATCAACACTCTCCACAGAGTTTCCCTCAAGAAAAGTCAATATTCCCAAGCGGAGTTCTCCTCAAACAACAAAACAGGAATCCCCAACGGACACATTATAAAACAAGGTCTGAAGGTGTGTATACTCTTCATCCCCAACAGCAGTCCCGAATTTAACTTCCCAAAACTCCCCAGCACTTGTCAAGGATTTATTTTCCAAGACAAAGATACACTTCAATGACATTTCACATTTCATACATCTTAGCATATGCATACAAAATACATATAGCACAATCTCATTTATTTTGAGAACACCATTACACAATGCATTTTATACATCATGACATTGCATACAGCTAACGCTTTACCTTTTCAGGAAAGATCAATCAACAAATAATTATCATAAATTTTCAACAGGCCCAAGATTAGTTCCTGAAACAAAACAAAGCAACTATCTATGCAACCAGATGCAGCTTTACACTGGCTCATCATGAAGCAATCTTACACGGGTTCCTTCTGACTTCCAAATGCAGCTTTACACGGGCTCATCACGAAACAATCTTACACGGATTCCTTCCTATCCAGAAGCAACCCTACCCAGGTTCCTTCTCTTGAAATTCCAGATGAAGTTTTACACGGAATCATCATGAAGCAACCCTACCCAGGTTCCTTTTCATGAATTTTCAGATGCAATTTTACACGGGCTCAACCTGAAGCAACCCTACCCAGGTTCCTTCTCTTGAATTTCCAGATGAAGTTTTACACGGACTCATCCTGAAGCAACCCTACCAAGGTTCCTTCTCATAAATTTCCAGATGAAGTTTCACACTGACTCATCCTGAAGCAGCCCTACCCAGGTTCCTTCTCATGAATTTCTAGATGCAGTTTTACACGGACTCATCCTGAAGCAACCTACCCAAGTTCCTTCTCTTGAATTTCCAAATGAAGTTTTACACAGACTCATCTTGAAGCAACTCTACCCAGGTTCCTTCTCATAAACTTCCAGATGAAGTTTCACACGGACTCATCCTGAAGCAACCCTACCCAGGTTCCTTCTCATAAATTTCCAAATGAAGTTTCACACGGACTCATCCTGAAGCAACCCTACGCATGTTCCTTCTCTTGAATTTCCAGATGAATTTTTACACGAAATCATCCTAAAGCATCCTTACCCAGGTTCCTTCTCATGAATTTTTAGATGCAGTTTTACACGGACTCATCCTGAAGCAACCCTACCCAGGTTCCTTCTCATGAATTTTCAGATGCAGTTTTACACAGACTCATCCTAAAGCAACCCTACTCAGGTTCCTTCTCATAAATTTTCATATGAAGTTTCACACGGACTCATCCTGAAGTAACCCTACCCAGGTTCCTTCTCATAAATTTCCAGATGAAGTTTCACATGGACTCATCCTGAAGAAACCCTACCCAGGTTCCTTCTAATGAATTTCCAAATGAAGTTTTACACGGACTCATCCTGAAGCAGCCCTACCCAGGTTCCTTCTCATGAATTTCTAGATGCAGTTTTACACTGACTCATCCTGAAGCAACCCTACCCAGGTTCCTTCTCATAAATTTCCAGATGAAGTTGCATACAGACTCATCCTGAAGCAACCCTACCCAAGTTCCTTCTCGTGAATTTCAAGATGAAGTTTTACACTGACTCATCCTGAAGCAACCCTACCCAGGTTCCTTCTCATGAATTTCCAGATGAATTTTTACACGGACTCATCCTGAAGCAGCCCTACCCAGGTTCCTTCTCATGAATTTCCAGATTGAAGTTTCACACGGATTCATCCTGAATCAGCCCTACCCAGGTTCTTTCTCATATATCTCCTAAAGCATCCCTACACAGGCTCATCATAAAGCAATCTACACAGATTCCTTCTCATAAACTTCCAGATGCATCTTCGCACGGGATCATCATAAAGAAATCTTACACAGATTCCTTTTCATATACCTCCAAACACAGTTTCATACGGATTTATCCTGAAGCAATCTTACACAGATTCCTTCTAATACATTTCCAAACACGGCTTAACACAGGTCCATTCCAGCATATCATTCAGAGTTGAATCAACCAAATATTTATTCTGATACTTCTCCCAGTTATAGTCAAGCTTAGACTTAGTCTAATTTCTATCAACAATCACCTTTGGATGGCATATATAAGCCCATCTCCGACAACTCTCCATCATCTCTCCAAATGGCATCTTTAAGCCCATTCCCTACACAATCAACTGACACATAGTCGACTGCAAATTTCTGGGCACTCTAGTGTTCAATTATCTTCTACTTTCAAGATACGAACGACAACGTGCCATACTCACTCTTCAGGTTCAAGAATATTGAACAGGGGTAGCTGTTGTACCCCAAAATTTGTCCTCTCATTTCTCAATAATTTTCTCACAAGATTTCTACTGGGTCAAGATAGCACAAGGTTTGATCAGCAAGATACTTCCTTAACACTGATGACTCAAAACTAGATTTTGAATTTGCACAAGTACAATTGGACTTTTAATGCCCCATGTAGTTTCCATGGATCATATTGGGCTCTCAAGCATCAAATCATAGAATAGAAAATTAGCTTTGGTTTCTAAGCTTTGATTGGGAATTTGACTTCCTTCGAGCAAGCTTGCTTCATAAGCTTCGATTAAGCAACGATTTACTTCATTGCTTGCTTCGATTCAGAAGGAAATGGCCTCCTACAGACTTGCTTCGATACAGAAGGAAATGACCTCCTACAGGCTTGCTTCGATTCAGAAGGCAATGGCCTCCTGCAGGCTTGCTTCGATTTAGAAGGTAATGGCCTCATACGGGCTTGCTTCGATTCATAAGGCAATGTCCTCTTGTAGGCTTTCTTCGATTCAGAAGGAATTAGCCTCCTGCAAGCTCGCTTCGATTCAAAAGGCAATGGCCTCCTGCAGGGTTTCTTTGATTCATAAGGCAATGGCCTCCTGCAGGTTTGCTTCGATTCAGAAGGCAATGGCCTCCTACATGTTTTCTTTAATTCACAAAATAATTGCCTCCTGCATGCAAGCTTCATTTGGATAATGGCTATCTTCATACAAGCTTTGATTGGGCATTTGGCCTCCCACAAGCAAGTTTAATCCACAAAGCTTCGATTGGAGTATTGGTTTCCTTCGAAGCAACATACTTCGAATCCAACTCTGAACCCTTCGAGCAAGCTTGGTTGAAGAACATTGATCAAATCTCATAGCCTTATCCTCCAAATCTCACTTGTAAGGCTATGTTGCTTCCAAATCTTTACATAATCAGAGGCTTACACAAATTTGTGATACATTACACAAAGGGCGATCCAGGAAAAAATTAGGGGCACACAACAAGAAAATTATCCCAGTGGATTGAAAACCCGAAAGGGCAATCCAGGCAAAAGTTAGGGATTCCCTACTGTTGTACCCCAAAATTTGCCCTCTCATTTCTTCAACATTTTCTCATCACGAGACCCTTGGAGCTCAAGATCAAGTTAGGGTTTACTCTGCTCAAGGCCCCTCCTTGCACTGTTGACCCAAATTAGGGTTTGAGTTTTCACAAAGATGTTTTGACCTAAAAGGCCCAAAGTGACTTTCATGCTTCATGTTGGACTCACAAGTTTATCCATACCAAGTTTCAAGCCTTGATTCCAATCTTTGCCCAGCCAATTGGACAGTTGACCTAGAAATCAGCTGTATTGGGGAAAAAGTCAACTGTGGTCAATTGACAGTCAAACCTCATGATTTTTGACCCACATCAACATTATGAACTCATATGGACCATTTGATCAAGTTTAGATCACAATTCCACAAGAAATTTGATCAAAAGGGCAAAATGGTCATTTTTAGGGTTTTGATTGCACAAAGGCAATTTTTGACTGTTTGACCTAGCCAATGGCAAACCAAGCTCACATATGGACTCAAGGACTCAATGGCATTGTCTTGACATGTTCAACAAATTCAAAAGATCCCAAATGCACAAGATTGACAGATGAATTTTCCAGTCAACTGAGCAAAATTTGACTGTATACTGAAAAGTCAAACTTTGACTTTTTGGTCAAAATCAAGTGTCAAGATTCATTTTTCATCAAGACATGTCAAATTATGAAACTTGTTCATCAAGAAACCAAAAATTACAAATTAGGGTTTAAAATGAAGAAATTTCATAACTTAGAATTTTTCTAAGTTATGAAATTCCCTTATTTTTTCCTAACTTTGTCCCATCTTTTCATCAAGATACATTTGGATTCAAACAAAACAAAAACATGAAGGTTATAGTCCATTGCAAAATCTACAACTTTGATTCACAAAGTTTCCTCAAAAGAAGCTTGTAGCTCAAGTTATGATTTTTGGAATAGGGGTGCAAAACATTCTTAACTTCGAAATTTTTTGACCTATTTTAGGCAGGATTTTTGCCCAACTTCATGGCCACTTTTCACATGCTTCCACTTGGAATTTCAACTTGCATTACAAAGATGGATTGTAGTACACATTCCAATATTTCCAAATTATCCAAGAACTTCTCAAACACCCTTCTGGTTAGGGAGAATCGAATTTGTGAAGATGGGCAAAAGTCACTTTGTTCATAAGCCAATTATATGTTCATAACATTGCCATTTTCAAGTCAGCATGTTCCAAGCTAGATTACAGGCCTCTAATCCTTCTCACACTCAATAATTCAATGCTAAACCATTGTGCCAAGATGTTATTTTGTGCATTTGGTCATTACATGAAAGATTAACCTTTAAATGGATAAAGCATTTTTGCCATTTTGGAAAAGGTACACTTTATGTCAAAACACAAATCAAAGAGGTACAAAGCAGATCTTTTAGGCACAAGATTATGGACTAATCCCACTGATCAAGGAGAGATTTTGCAGCATGCTTGAGGGGCTTGTAGTGGCCTATAATCAAGTTTGACAAACTTTGCTTATCTAGGAAGAAACTTTGCATTTTGAACAACAATCTCACATTCCTGCAAGCAAGAGCCAAAGCAAACTTTGTAAACACTTTTCACTTGATCCAACTGACCTGAAACACGACCTTTCCATCCCTCATACCTCCTCAAACACCAAAACACCATCCTACTGCAAAAAACAGAGTCCCTTCTGCAACTTGACTTCTATAAACCTTTCCACTCGTGCACTTTGGCCAAAAAGAGTTCAAACATGTTCCATATCACCCACTGAAGATATCCCAAGCACTGAACACAAACTGTAACATCCCTAACATCACTTGCCATTTTCAGTTTTCAACTTTGCAGGTGGACTTCCATAGCTCGATTCAGTCAGTTTCAAAGCAAGCTAGAGATTGGAGAAGCATCCCTGAACTTCAAGCAAGCTGTACAAGCCCTCAAAATCCATTGGAAGTACCTCCATTGTTGCACACGATTCAAGCTGAACAGGTAAAAGTTTGAACTTCTATCTCTCTATCCAAGCATATTTAGGCTTAGGTTTGTGAAGAAGTTATGTCTTACTCATGGCCCTGAAGCTACCCATATCATTACTTTTCATTTATGTTGTGTGTACTGAGAGAATTTTGGACCTGAACATTGAAAAAAAGCTAGGTCAGGAATTGGGGGAGAAGAAATTCTCTCTCATTTCTGAGAGTTAGATCAAGTTTTTTATATGTATGAATTCGTGGTTCGATGCTCTACATTTTTGATGTTATAAGTTTTTGTTAAAAGTCAAAGGATCAAGAGATAGCAGGGACAAGAGAAAACGCACGTTTTTGTTTGAAAATGGCTGGAGGTTGAAGACAAAGTCCTTTGGGCTGGGCCTGGCTTATTTTTTCTGTTTGCACCACTATTTCACACATACACCCCCTTGGCCCATTGTGTGTTATTTTTATCATTTTTTACTTTTTCTTTTTGATTCTGACTTGTTATTTTTTGTTAAAATATAAAAAAATATTAAAAATACTTTTCACTTTTTTTTTGTATTTATTAAGCATTTATTTGTTTTATTTGATGTGTGTATATAAATAAATATAATACTTTTATGTAAAATACTAAAAAATAATACAAATACATTTTATTTTCTGATTTTATTTTATTTTATCTTTTGAAAACATTTTCTAAAAAATATAATTTTTTTGTAAATAATAAATATTTTATTCTTTTGTATATATTTAGCATAGTTAATATATAATATAAATACTTATCTATTTATTAGAATATTTAGGATAAAAATATAAAAATAATACATTTTTATTTTTATTAATATTTGACCTCAAAAATTACTTTTTACAATATACTTCTCTTTTATTTATTTTTGTATATAATTAATAAATATTGTATATGATATAAATAATAAATATTTATTTACAAAATTAGGGTTTTGCCCTAAACATGAAATTAACCTTTTTTTATTATTTTATCTCACTTGTAAATAAATCACATACACATTTACAATACACAAATACATTGATACGTTTACATTTGCTTATCTTATACATTTGATACATATTACATTTGCAATCGATTCGATTTGGTTATAAGTCATTTGGACACTACTCTCCTATTAAAGTCTCATCCCCATTTGTAAACATGTGTACCCCCACTCCCGGATACTTATTTGTAATGGCGTAGACTTTAAATTCCCGCAATTTATCGCTTTAAAATATACCATGGTTAGACCTAGGGTTTGTATGTAAATAAAATCAAACGCTAGATAACCTAATACAAGACAAATACATGAAATCAATACACAATCACACTTGCATCCCTAGGGTAAACCCGCTTGTTGCCTTCCAAAATGGGCCATGCTTGCACGTTGAGTTTCTTTGGCAAAACAAAACAATTCAAATGATCATAGTCTCTCGATGACGCTTTCGAAAGTTGCCTATCAAAATGATCAAGTCCCTTCAAGCAAAATTGCCATAGACACTTGGCACCATTGCATTCATGGTCCATACGATGACCCGCACCTGTCCCGTTAAACATCCTAACGCAAGATTGTCCACCAAATACAATGGTGGAACAAAATTGTTAAAAGGGTTAAAACATGAGAAAAACCTTTGAGTAAATTTAGGGATAGACAAACTCTTAGTTACTTGATCAAATTTGCAAAACATGCTTGCCTACTTTTCAAAACCACACTCCACAAACACTTTCAAAAACAAACTTCCAAAAACATTTGAAACATCTTTTCGAAAAGATACACACCTGTGTATATACTCAAACACGAGTCATTACAACGGTTGCCTAGACAAGGCGTCTTTTTTTCAAAACATTTTCAAAACACACACACACACCACAATTTCAAGCAATTGAAAATCAAAGGCAAGTGATCTAAACAAGTAACTAAGAGCCCATGGATAACCATGGATGAAAAGGGTGCTAATACCTTCCCTTTTCATAATCTACCCCCCGAACCCACGAAACATCTCAAAAGGTTTTTCCTGTGCTTTTTAACCTTTCCTTAGGATAAAATAAAAATTCGGTGGCGACTCTTGCTCAACCGAAACATTTGCGAATACAAACGCAAAACCCAAGTCAGTTCTCCCACCGTATCACACCTACAAAAAAATAAAGAACAAAAAGACTGATCTAAAGAGCTATGACTATGAACCACATAGGGGAGGATAGGTTGGAATCATACAGCTCAGCAGCGAAGGAGATAAGTTCATCAAAAGCTATGGGGGAACAACAGTAGTGATTATCATTTTTCATTGCCATTTACTATTTTAAGACTTGCTGTAATTACCTCTTTCTAGGAATTGCATCTTGTATTCTCGCCCACTCTAAGGCATATCAATAAAACATTTATTTTCATTATATCTTTTGAATCATGTTTTTCTTTTCTCAGATTTGTTTACATAATACTACGATTATTACTCATGAATATTGTCTTGAAATAATTTCGAGGAATTAACAGAATAAAAGCATCTGACAAATATCGAAAAAATGCTTGGGTTAGAAAAGTATCGAAGGAAAATCCACGTATACGTCCTTGCACACAGTTACCCCTACGTCTTGTAAAAAATATATACACAGGTTTGTGTTTGTACCTATGCATATTTACGCGTTCATACACGAAGTCTACAACCATGCACATGTTTGCGCCTATGCTTGCACTCGATGATACAAAGTCATTACATATATATACACGTCACTACGCAAAGTCTACATCCATGTCAGCACATATGCCCTACTTATGACATAAGGTCTACGCTTACGTATGCACTTACAAATCTACGCATAGGCCATCATTTACATCTACGCCTACGTCTATACAAAATCAATGTTCAAATTTTGCTAACATACAAGTTCAACAGTGCTACGATGACACAACATACAACGCCGAGAATTAGTAACTCTAAGCCAATGGTTTAAAGGAGAATGCCAGAAATAGTCTTCATAACATTTCAAGGCATACGCATATCTTACACACATTTCATACATACACACATTTTGCATATCTCGAGCATACATATACCATGCATTCTTGCATACAATGCGCATATAGCCAGGGCTCCATGTCAATGTCAAACATCATTCATTTTGCATACCCACAATATTCAATACGCACGCATACACATATATTGCCTGGCAAGCAGACAAATAATTTCACCCTCGATTCAACTATCTAAGGGTCAACCTACGCAATACTTCTCCTACATTCAACCTGTCACCTCAGTCTTCATGCTGTGACACATTCAGCATATCACCTAAGTCTTCCTGCAGTGATGAGCTCCTTACAAGCTCAGTATGTTGCCCCTAAGCCGCAACATACCTTCAAAGCCCATTATGTTGCCTCTAAGCCACAACGTATTCTCAAAACCTATTACCTTGCCTCTAAGACGTAAGTGAATCCTCAACACCCCGTGCGTTACCTCTAAGCTGCAACGCATTCTCAAAAACCCATTGCATTGCCCCTAAGCCGCAACGTATTTTTCAAAACTCGGTATATTGCTTCTAAGCCGAAATATATTCATTCAACTCAAACACATTGCCTCTAAGCTGCAATGTATCTCTCCATATCAGTATATTACTTCTAAACCGTAATATATCATCCAATTCAAACATATTGCATCTAAGCCGCAATGTATCTTTCCAGATCAACATATTGCCTCTAAGTCGTAATATATTATCCAAACCAGCACATTGCCTCTAATCCACAACGCATTACCCAAACTCAGACCATCGTCTCAGACTTCAGGCAACGATGTTCGAAACCAGATTTAGCTTATAACATCAGACTTCACACAATGATTTGTGAACCTAATCCATGGCCTCAGGCTTCATGCAGTAATGCATTTCTTCATGCCAAGTTCCAGACCATCAGCTCAGACCTCATGCTACGATGCTCAAAAGAAAAGAAAACTCAACACATTGCCTCTAAGCCGCAATGTATTCGCAAACTCAACACATTGCCTCTAAGCCGCAATGTAGCTTCAAACTCAACACATTGCCTCTAAGCCTCAATGTAGCTTCAAACTCAAACACATAGCCTTTGAGTCGCAATGCAATCATGCTTAAAACATCACTTCAGACATCACGCAGCAATTCGCGAGCGTAACCCACGACCTCAGTCGTCAAGCAGCCATGTATCATCAATCATTACTATACTCACCCTTCAAATGGATGAATAAGCCAAGACATACAGAATTGTGCTATCTACCTCGTTATCAAACTCGGGTAAGCGATATATCATCAGCTTCACCTACTTCCTTGAGACTTGTAAGGGTATGCTAAATCAGCATAACCTTATGTTTGTCGAACAAATTTTGGGATACTTAGAGTATTCAATAATCTTCCAATCAGAATGCGCAAGACTCGAGCTTTCTCGCACTATTCGACTGAAAGATAATTAAATAGGGGCAGTTGTCATAACCCAAATTTGTCCTACCGCGATGATTTTATTTTTCAAGATTTAAATAGAAGAAATATTTAATTAAATATGGTCCATCAATATCTGGTGGCCCATTAATAAGAATTCAAGTCAGCAAAGGGGTATATCCTAATTCAAGGGAGTGGGGCTTTCTAAATCAGAAAGACCTAGATGCCCACAGGCCCAGTCGCAAAGCATGTTGGCCAATGGCCCATGATATTCAAATATTAAAAATATCTTAAAATGAAACTAAAATTTTACTTGTATAATGGTCCATTAGGTTGTTATTGTTGTTAGTAATTAGCAAAGGGGGTGTGTGATACGGTGGCAGAACCGACTGTTTTGAAAAATGTTGGTTTGCGTTTTACGTTTTGTATTCGCAAAATATCGTGGTAAGCAAGAGTCGCCACCGACTTTTATTTTATCCAACTGGAAAGGAAAAAAGCACAGAAAAAATCCTTTTTTCGAGATTTTGAGTACGGGGGTAGATTATAGAAAGGGAATGTGTTAGCACCCTTTCTATCTGTGGTTTTCCACGGGCTCTTAGGTACTTTCTCATTTTTTAAATTGCTTGTGTGTGTTTGTTTTGAAAAGTTTTGTTTTACTTCGTTTTAACCCTTGTTTCTGTCCTCAAGAGTGTTACGAAGTGTTTTTGAAGACTTATTTGAAAAGTGTAAGTGTGAAAAGTTTGTTTTGAGCAAGTACCTACTAGCATCTACCTACTTCAAAAAAAGATTGTTTTTGTTCTTGTTTCCTTTAGACAGTGCTATCCTACTATTAATAAATAGGAAGCACCGTTGTTGGAATTGTAAGGGTCAATTCGAAAGGCTCTTAGTAATAACCCTAGAGTCTTAAGATTATATTCGAGGCAACATTTCCGAGGCAACATTTCCGAACGGGACTTTTGATCTTTGTTAGACAGGAGGGCGACCACTAAGACACCCTATACTTAATGACCGTTTACCGAAGGCAACCGAAGTGAGAGTATACCCTAGGAGTGCGCATGTGCAAGTGATTTGATTTCAAGTTATTATCTTTGCACATTAGGGTTTGCTAGCCATTTTAAATTAACATGCAATCTTGTCATACAATCCTATTAACATACATCTAACAGTTAATATTTGCGAGAATTAAAATGCGAGAAATAAAAACCTACGTTATTACAAGGCTTCAGGGTAGGGATTAATTACATAGCCAAAAAACTCGTAAAAGCGATAAATAAAGAAAATCCTAATTTAAACTATTACATACCATGGACAGATACGTTAATATTTGCAAAAAATAGAAACGCGCGCGATGAATTGAAAGCGAAAGATTTAGGGTTTTGACCCCGACTGTGATCGGTGGATCTGGAACTGACTGTTTAACGCTGGTTCGCGAAATGTCGCGGAAGCAAGAGTCGCCACCGTCTTTTATTTTCTCCAATTGGAAAGGACAAAAGCACAGAAAAATTCCTTTAAAGAGATCGCTCTCGGTTCGGGAGGTAGGTTATAGAAAGGGAAGGTGTTAGCACCCTTTCTATCCATGGTTATCCATGGGCTCTTAGATACTTGCTCAATGTGTTTTCAAAAATGTTTGCTTGCTTTTCAATGTGGGGTTAAAAAAGTTTCTTTGAAAAATTTCAGATCGACTCGTACGTCAGAGTGTTTGAAAAATTTGCTTTGAAAGCTTTTGAAAAGTGTCAGTGTGAAAAGTCTTTTGATTTGTTTGAAATTAGAGCAAGTATCCTTGAGAACCTACCTACCCTAAGGAATTCGTCTGTGTAAATGGCCTTTAAAGTAGTGCCATCCCACCATTGAGGGGTAGGTAGCACCACCGTCGGAGGTGTTCGGGTCAATTCGATGTTTGGGACATGGTGATCACCAGAGCAATGGGAAGACACCTTAGAAGCTACCCTCATGCCAGGTTCCCGGATCATGAGGACTTACTAAGACATCCTCTACTCGACGATCACCTTTCGAAAGGCAACAGTGAGGCGTACCCTAGGGGTGGTGTGTGCGAATTGTGTGTCGTTTTCATTGATATTTGTCTTGTCATGTTCATTGTGATCTATGCTTGATTTTATTATGACATTCATTCTTGCATGCTTTTTAACAGTTATAAAGTTTGCGGGAAAATAAATCTAAACTATTACAAATGGCGCGGGTCCACATCGCCAAAATTAAACCGGACCCGATTTAGCGGAAAGTAAATGAAGCAAAATAAAGTGCGAAAAAATTAAAGTTACAACGCTTTGGGAGAATTACATAATTATAATAAGCAATAAAGTAAATACGCGAAATAAAATAATTAAAACAATGGGCGTTGGACCCTTTCGCAAAAAATTAAATTAATAAGGAATTAAAATAAAAAATGAAAATTAAATGTTTTTGGTATTTTGTGTTTTTTAAGATTTAAAAGAAAAAAGAATTGATTGAAATTAAAATGAAATGTCAAACCCTAATTCTAATGTTTTTTTAAGTTTATTGTAAAAATATTAAGTTTTAACCTAATTTAGACCTAATTATATTTATGTACAATTTTAACTATAAAAAATAAATAAATATATTATGGTAAAAAAAGAGAAAAAAAAAGAAAATTAAAAGGAATAAGAGATGTCAATTAAACCTAATCCTATTTTTTTTGTATTTTTTTAGTTATGAAAAATATTTAGTAAACCTAAATTAAAACTAAATAGTTACATGTATTTTTTTTATGAAAATAATATTAAAAATAAAAGCTATTATATTTTTGCCTTTTTCTGATTTTTATAATATTTTTATATTTTGTAAAAAAACATTAATTAATTAAATTAGAAAATAAAATAACAATTAAAAAATAAAAAGAAAGAGAAGACAAACCAAAGGGGTTTTCTGTCCCAACATGGAGGTGTTGGTCCAAGAAGCCTGGCCCATTAAGCATGAAATCCATTGACTTTTGTGCAAGCATGTAACGCATTGACTGAAGTGTAGCGTGCTCGTTGATTCTTGGCCTTTGATCTGGATTGGATGGACGCGTGTATGCTTGAGATGGTGAGCGTATGGTAGTCCTTAACGCTAGCGTTGCATAGGAATCTGTATTGAAAAATAACATTGAAATTTGCCAGACCTGGGACTTGAACCCAGGTCTTGAGGGTTAACCATATCACGTTTTGCCAACTGAGCCACTAACTTTCAATTAATATATTATAGTCAACAAATAACAAAAGGAAAAAACCAACGCGTAGTGGTTAGACGCGCGAAATTCAAATGCAACCAATCCCTGCGTGCCACGGAGTCGTCTTCTCCACCATCCCTGTAAACAAAACATATAGGCAACGGTTTTCGTTGCGTTGCCTAAACCCATATATCAAAAAATAGCGAATAGACCCTCGACGCTCATAAATTGAGCGCGAGGGTTGGAATCTCTTCGTTTGGACGTGCTAAGTGCAATGGCAGTGGTCTTGAGCCCCAATTTTGCTTTGTCTCAAAAACCCCAAATTGGCAAACCTGTAACCCTAGAAATTGCGCATGGCAAAACCTTATATACAGCATGAAAATCCAATTAAATACAATGGTTAGCTTTAAAACTTTGTAAGGAACACGAATATACAATTAAAATGCAATGATCATGCTTCAAAACCAAAATACGATTAGGCAATTTTCTGGGTGCAGTTCACGTTCAATGTACCAATTCTTTGCGTTTGAATTGATGTTAGGGATTGGCACACGTTCAGAATTACCCAAGGAAGCTAATGGGATCAAGATTAGGGCTTGAATCGACCTCTAGAGTTGATTTCAGTTTTGAGTTTTTCAAGCAATTTTTCAAGTGTGTAATGTCAATTGCTGCGCAGTATTCAGTCCTATGCCATTAGGTTTCTCATCCTGCATATGTAGTGAGTAATTAGGTTAAGAAAATTGGATCAAAATCCATTGCTTTTATGAATTGGAGATTTGATTTATTAAGGATCTTTTTTCAATCTTTTTCTCATGTATTTTGTATCAATTAAGCTCAATTAGTCCAATTCTTTCCTAATTAGCATGTGCACGAAATCTTGAGTCTAGAATGTGCATAAAAAGATTTTTTTAGGTCAAGTTTATATTTTCTACATATTTAAATAATTTAAATGAATTAATATTAATATAAATTCAAATAAATAATTAAAAAATGAGAAAATACTTCCCCTTGGGCTTAATGGTCGTGCATAGGCTTGGCATGAAGAAACTTGGAAGAAAAATGGGCCCATTAGCATTTTTGGATCATTTGCATCAATGTTGACTTTCCAAAATTCCCAAAAATTTCCCAACTTCCACAAGGCATAACTTGCTCAATTTTTAAGCTTTTCACATGTTCTTGGACATTTTGGAAAGTTCTTTGAGTCCTCTAACCAATTCCTTTGGTCCCATGTCATTTTGATTTACCAATCTCAAGTTATGTCCTTTGACTTAAAGTCCCTTTTTGTTGACTTTTGAAAATGACCTATAATGTTGAAATTGATAACTTTTTGTGAGAGAATTTCTTGGACTTGGAATATGAAGATGAATTGTAGTAAATGTCTTTCTCTTCAAAATGAGCTTTGGATGGAATTTTTCTGATAATCCATGTGAAAGTTATGCCCTGGTCAATTTCAGTTGACTTTTTCAGCTGTCCAAATATAGTAACTTTTGCATCTTTGATGATTTCTGAGCCAAATTTTGAGAATCATGATCAAGCATTGATCAAATGATGTTTGTGGCTTCAAAATGATATATTGACCAAAAATTTGAACTTTTGACTGCCAAATGACCATTTTGCCCCTACAGTTGACTGTAGTGCAATCTAGGGTTTTGACTGTGCAATTTTGAGCTGAATGCCTTGAAACTTGATATGAGGATACTTGACCATCTTTGTAGGCATATGAGACTTGGTTGGGCCTTTGAAAACTTCATTTTCTTGATCAGAACCCAAACCCTAGTTTTGACTGTATAGGAGACAGTTGAACTGCACAACCCTTGGGGAATTTTGTGACTTGGCTTTGGCACTTTCTTGATGAATATGGGAGGGCAAATTTTGGGGTACAACACCGACTAAGCCTAATTAAAAGAAAAAACATTTTTTTTTTGTGTTTTTGTTATTTGAGAAAAAATAAGGTTTAATTGAATAAATAAAACCCTAATTACTAATTAATTTTATTTAAGAAAAATAATTAAAATAACCTATTTTTGTATTTTTATATTTTTAAGAAAATAAATAAAAATTAATCAAAAGCAAACCCTAATTTTTCTAATTGATTTTAAATATATAAACAAAGTTAGAATAAACCTAAGTTAAATTAAACTAATATAAAATTAAATTTGATAAAAATAAAATAATAAAAAAACCTAATTCTAAATTTGTGAAATTTGATTTTATGATTTTTTGGGAAAAAAGGAATTAATTTTGGTTAAAAAATAGTTAAACTAATTAAATTAAATAAAAGAAATAAACAAAAAGAAAGAGAATGGGTCTGGTAGCTTCCAGCAAAAAAGGGGGTGTGAATTGCAATTTCAAGCCCAACAAGCCCTGGCCCTATTTGACCTTTGCCAATCCCATATTGCTTGCTTGACTGGGCGTATGGTGGACCCTCATGGATAAGGCGTTAGATCTGCAGCTTTGATGATCTGATGGTGGGCTATTGATGATGTATGGTGGACGCCTGGGAGACTGATGTACCTGATTATGCAAGGAAAAAATATATGAAGCAATATGGGGACCTGGGGATCGAACCCAGGTCCTTGAACATTTGTCCACTACGCGCTTGCTAGCTGAGCTGGTTGTATTAGTTGTACAAAAAATAACAAATCAATATTATATAATAAAACAAAAAGTTAAACTCTGAAACGCGTGCAGATTCAAATGGACGAGTCATGGAGCGCAACGTTATCCTTCTTCTTCCTTCCACCTTTGCTAAAAGTTTATGGACTTTTACCTATAGTCATCTGGGCGTAGGTACAACCCTGTGCCTTTCCAAAATCCTATACAAGCATGATAAATCACAACCAACGGTACCAATCAACTTGTTGCAACCTCACGAGCATCATGGTACCATTATCCATGGCCAATTGTTCCTGTACAGAAAAACCCTAAAAACGAAGCAAGAACCCTAACTATTGCATCTTGATGTACAGTCAATGAAAATGAAATTAACCATAACCATTAGCTTGCAAATAACTCAAGGATCAAGAATATGCTAACAACTCATGTTAAAGAAGTCATAATGATTGTATTCGATTTTAAGAAAATAAGGAAGTCGTGTGAAACTTATAGTGTGTTTCAAGGCGCGAGAATGCTTGCTAACGATTGAATCTTGATCCTGGGGAGTCCAGTAATTGATTGGGATGGCTAGAATGCTTTGAATTGATCTGAAACGTGGAAAACAGTTTGCCACTTTTCTTGAATTTTTGCAACTTTGTTTTCTGCCTTGCAGGCCTCCAACCTTTTCTTTTTGGTCTGCAAATGTTCCTTATGTACCCTAGAATGAATTAGGGTTGCAAACTTGTTTCAAATCTTCTCCAATTATGATCATTGATTCATGATTTGATCCTTGTGCAAATCTTTCCAAATCAAGCAAAAAGCAATCTTTTTGTGTCTAAATGAACCTTGCACTATTTGATCTCACTTCCAGCTGTATAATAGACCTAAACATGCACAAAATCTCAAGATTTGATTAGCTTTTGATATTTTTACTATTTTATTTTGATTTTATTTAATTTAATTGAAATAAAATCAAAATAAATGACAAAAATAAAATAATGACAAATGGAAGGAATCATGGGTCGTGGGTCACATTACAAACTCAATGAAATCATAAAAAGTTGGGGCCATTTGGCAAAAATTGCAATTTTGGACACATTTGACTTTTGGCAATTTTGCAAAAAGGGTCAACTTTACCAATGCATAACTCTTTCAATTTTTACCTTAGAGATGTGTTATTGGACTTTTTAGAAAGCTTAATATGTCCTATAAGCAACCCTTTTGGTCTCATCTCAATTGAGTCTTCCATGTTCATGTATGAAGTTTTAACATAAAAGGTGTTTTTGTTGACTTTCCAAAATGACCTATAATGTCCAAATTTATATCTTCTTGTGAGTGCATATTTTAAATTTGGAGCTTAATATGGATTGTAGGGAATTGTATCCTCTTCAAAATGAGCTTTGGATGGGTCATTTCTGATAAAGTATGAGAAAGTTATGCTTGGTCAAAGTTGAGTTGACTTTTCCTGCAAAACCCTAATTTAGCAACTTTTGGATTTTGATAGATTGTGAGCAATCCTTGAGGAATCATGATCAACCCTTGATAAAATTATGAACAATACATCAAAATGAGAATGTTGACCAAAAATCTTGAAGTTTGACTGTATGTGGGCCACAGTTGACTTTTGCCCTAGCACAGTCGATTTTCAGGCCTTAGAGCAATTGACTGAGCAAACTTCCTTTGCAAGGCTTGAAACTTGACAGGATGATCTTGAGAACATATTAGGACAACTGTGAGCATTTGGGATCCTTTGGACTCAAATATCTGATGCAAAATGAAACCCTAATTTGGGGTAGACTGCCTTAGGAGAGAGTTTGTCTGGTCAACTCTTGGACTTCCTTGAGCAATTTGAGGACCTCACTTGAAATTTTTTGCCAAATATGGGAGGGCAAATTTTGGGGTACAACATCTGCCCCTATTCAATCTTCTTAAACCTGAGGATGTAGATTGGCTTGTCTGCCTTTCGTGATCCGAAGGTGGAAGATGATTGAACACTAGAGTGCCTAGAAATTTGCACTCGCATGAAGTGGTACTGGTCTTGTGATGTCGGGAATGGGCTTATAGATGCCATTTGAAAGTCAGTGACAGAAGATGGGCTTAAAGATTCCATAAGAAGAAGTTTCGATCGTGTAAGAGATTCCTTTGCGAGAGCCTATACACCTGTTGTTGAGGAGGACTACGCTGGCGAATGTTGGTCTCTGTCTTGGGGGAAGTAGAATTTTAGGAGCTTCAGTTGTCCGTTACTCTACTGGGGAATCATCTCTTAGTCGAGGAGGTGAAAATGAACTGCTATCTGGTCGTGCTCCAGGCTTTACAATGATTTGCTGAGGAAAATAGGTTGACTGCTATCTGGTCGTGCTCCAGGCTTTACAGTGACTTACTAGGGGGATGAGATTAGGCTTGCTATCTGGTCGTGCTCCAGGATTTGCAATTTCTCAATTCTTATACGGTTATGCTCCAGGCTTCAGAAGGAATTAGGTGGTTATCCGGTCGCGTCCGGGCTTCCATCTGATTTTGAGGCATACTAATATCTGGTCGATTTCTGGGCTTCATAGTAGTTGGCTGAGTGAACTGCTATTTGGTCGAATTCCAAGCTTCGCAATATCTTATACTGTTATCTGGTTGTGTCCCAAGCTTCAGTGTCCTTTGCTGCTATCTGGTCGTGATCTAGTATTCACAGCGTCTTATATCATTATCTGGTCGATTCTAGGCTTCATGGTATCTTGTATTGCTATCTGGTCGATTTCCAGGCTTCACAATAACTTGTTGAGGGTTAAGCTATTTTCTGGTTGATTTCCAGGCTTCCAAGCTTGTATTTAAGATATACCACTATCTGGTCGATTCCAGGCTTCGTAGTATTCGGAGAAATCAAGATGTTATCCGGTTGATTTCTGGGCTTCATAGCTTGAACTGGAATAGAAATCTTAGTATCGATTTGACTGTACCAGAGAAAACTTGTGAGAACTTGATCGTATCTTTCCCTGAAAGGTAAAGAGTTAGTCGTATGTAATGTCATGATGTATGAAATGTATTGGGTAATGATGTTCTCAAAATAAATGAGATTGTGTTGTATGATGAATATGCGCATGCCATGATGTATGGATATGCAATGTTCTCGTGATATTCTCCGGCTAGGGAGGATAAATCCTGGACTGCTGTTGGAGAGTATAAGGAGGTGAGTTCTTAGTTCTTGCTGGGGATAGTGACCGAAGATGATTAGCTGGAGACTTGTTGTTCTGCTTGAGAACATTCCTCTAGGAGAAACTCTGTTTGAGAATAACCTTATGGGAGACTGACTCTGCGGGGAAGAGAGATACTCTGTTGGACGATCTGCCGATTTGGAGAGACCACTCCGTTGGGGATGAATTACCGTTGCTGGTGATAATGAACTCTGTCGGGGATTGAATTTCTGCCTGTGGGAGAAATAAACTCAGCATATGGCAATCTTCTGTTGTTGGTGATAGATAAACTTTGCTTGGGGAGAATTTTTTCCGACTCATTCGCGATTATGAACCTCGGCCGGGTAGAGCTAACACCACTGTCTTTGGATACTTCCTACTCTGCGGGGAGTGTATGTATCTTTAGTCATATTCTCAACCTGGATCTATCCCTGTACCTGGTGGGTAGAGAAATTGTGAGGTTTTGACATTTCTTGTTTGCCCCTGTTCCTGGAATTACGAGTAATTATCTTTTGTTTCGTATGTAAATATTTATGAACAACAATTATTTTCAAATGCATATATCAAAATGAATCATTGGACGTTCTTGCAAAACAAAATAGAAAAAGAAAAACAATTTGGAATTTCTTGTGGAAACGAATTATATTAATTTTTGAAGTTGGCCCGTAATAGGCGTTTTATACAAAGAGGCTGACGTCCTAGTAAGATAACGCCGCCAAAGAATAGAAATTATACAATTTGTGTAAAAGAAAGAAAAACAGCTATGTGAAACAATCCCACCGGGTTCCAACTCTGCTATTGCCTTTATATCTTCAAGTGTCTCATCACTTTGCTACTTGGTCGAAGGTAGATCAGATTGATTGGCGCCGTCCGAGCTTGATAGTCGATACCAAAGTCTGGTTGCAAGATGATCCAATGAGACAAAGTGTTATGCTTCCATCCCTAATTTTTGCCTGGACCGCCCTTTCGGGTTTTCAGTCCACCGGGATACCCTTTTTTGCCCAAGCCTCCTTTTCAGGTTTTTGACTTGTCGGGTGTACAGTTTTTTTTCATTTTCGTCCCTTACTTTTGCCCTAACCCTTTTGGTTCGCCGGGAAGCCCTTATTTTTTCCTAGGCCAGACAACCTAGCGGGTCTTTGATTATGCGTAGTATCTTTTCACTATGTCTGCATTGACGGGGTGAGGAAGATCGTCACCATCCATGGTGGTTAGAATCATAGCTCCTCCCGAGAAAATATTCTTAACCACAAATGGACCTTCGTATGTGGGAGTCCATTTGCCCCTGGGATCACCTTGCGGCATAATGATGTGTTTGATCACCAGATCACCGACTTGATATTCTTGACGCCTGACTTTCTTGTTAAAAGCCTTGATCATTTGTTTTTGATACATTTGACCATGACAAATAGCAGTAAGTCTCTTTTCATCGATTAAGTTCAGCTGATCAAGCCGAGTTTGGATCTAATCGTCTTTGTTCAAACCCACATCCTTCATAATCTGGAGAGAGGGTATCTGGACTTCGATGGGTAGGACTGCCTCCATGCCATACACCAGAGAATAAGGTGTTGCCCCTGTCGATGTTCATGCTGAGGTACGATACCCATGAAGAGCAAATGGTAACATCTCGTGCCAGTCTTTGTACGTCACCGTCATCTTCTGCACAATTTTATTGATGTTCTTGTTAACTGCTTCAACAACCCCATTCATCTTCGGCCGATAGGGAGAATAGTTATAATGTTGTATCTTGAACTATTTGCAGAGCTCGGTGATCATCGTACTGTTGAGATTTTTACCATTGTCAGTGATGATTCTCTCCGGTACAGCATATCGACAAATTAAATTGTGTCGGATAAACCACGCCACGACGTTCTTGGTTACCGTAGCCAAGGAAGCTGCCTTAACCCACTTCGTGAAATAATCAATAGCTACCAGAATGAAACGATGCCTGTTGAACGCAGTAGGTATAATCTCGCCAATCATGTCGATTCCCCACATTGTAAAAGGCCAAGGAGTCGTCAAGACATTCAGAGAAACTGGAGGTACATGCGCTTTATCAGCATAGACTTGGCACTTATGACAGGTCCGAGAGTGCTGATGACAATCGGCTTCCATAATGGACCAATAATATTCAGCCCGTAGGATCTTCTTTTCCATGGTATGTCCACTGGAATGAGTTCCGAAGGTACCTTCATGTAACTCTGCCATGATCCTTTCCGCCTCGCTTTTGTCCATACATCGCAGTAAGGTTGAATCATGGTTACGCTTGTAAAGGATTCCATTGTTGATGAAGAACTTCGCGGAAAACCTTCTCAAGAACTTCTTATCATTAACAGATGCACCCTCGGGGTATTCTTGAGCCTCAAGATACCTCTTTACCTCGTGAAACCAAGGTTTATCCGCTACCTCTTCAGTCTCAATGTTGCAGAAATGTGCGGGTTCGTCCAACCTCTCGATGGTAATCTGGGGAGCTTCATTGTCCCACCTGACTTTGAACATAGAAGACATGGTAGCTAGCGCATCCGCTAACTGGTTCTTTTCTCTGGGGAAGTGTTCAAAGGTTATCTCCTCAAAGTGTGGGAGCAACGTCAATACATACTCTTTGTAAGGAATAAGATTTGGGTGCTTCGTATCCCACTCGCCTTTGATCTAACTGATCACTAGAGCAGAATCTCCGAATACACTCGAAAACTTAATCCTCAAGTCAATAGCAGCTCAAAGACCCGGGATGCATGCTTCATACTTCGCCATATTATTGGTGCAGTTAAAACACAATCGGGCGGTGATGCTCCATCAAAATGCATAGACCATCGGGATCCTTCCTCAGGTCCTTCATCCGGTCCAAGTTCTTCACAGTCGGTCACCAACATGATGTTCTCGTCCGGGAACTCGAAATTCATGGACTAATAGTTATCCACGGCCTGATGTGCCAAATGATCCGCCAATACACTCCCCTTGATTGCTTTTTGGGTTGTGCATTGGATGTCATACTCGGTTAAGATCATATGCCATCTTGCTATTCTTCCGGATAAGGCAGGCTTTTCGAAGATATACTTGATTGGATCCATATTTGATATCAATAAGGTGGTGTGAGTCAGAATATACTGTCTCAGCCGACGAGCAGCCCATGCCAAAGTGCAGCAAGTTTTCTCGAGCAATGAGTATCGGGTCTCACAGTCGGTAAACTTTTTGCTAAGGTAGTAAATAGCATGCTCTTTTCGGCCAAACTCGTCATGCTGCCCCAGCACGCACCCCATTGAATTATCCAGTACTATCAAGTATAAGATCAAAGGTCTTCCTTCAACTGGAGGAATCAGAATTGGCGGTTCTTGAAGATATTCCTTGATTCTTTCGAAAGCGGTCTGGCACTCGTCATTCCACTTTACCACTTGATCTTTCTTCAACAGCTTGAAGATTGGCTCACAAGTAGCGGTTAGGTTTGAAATGAACCTGGCAATGTAATTCAGACGTCCCAAAAAGCCTCTAACTTCCTTTTCTATGCAGGGAGCCGGCATCTCCTGTATGGCTTTTACCTTGGCAGGGTCCACCTGAATAACCTTATCACTGACGACAAAACCCAGCAGCTTACCAGACCTTACCCCGAAGGTGCACTTGTTCGGGTTCAACCTCAGCCTGTATGTCTTTAACCTGTCAAACATTTTTTAGAGATGGTCAAGGTGCTCTTCCTAAGTCTGGGACCTTGCAATCATGTCATCAACGTAAACCTCAATCTCATGGTGAATCATGTCGTGGAACAAAGCGACCATGGTACGCTGATAAGTTGCCCCATCATTCTTCAACCCAAAAGGCATTACCTTATAATAGAAGGTGCCCCACTGTGTAACGAAGGTTGTCTTCTCCATGTCTTCAGGAGCCATCTTGATCTGATTGTAACCAGAAAAACCATCCATGAAGGAGAAGATCTTATGTTGCATGGTGTTGTCGACCAAAACATCGATGTGAGGAAGTGGAAAGTCATCTTTGGGGCTCGCCCTATTCAGATCTCTATAGTCCACACACATTTGTACCTTAACATCTTTCTTAGGCACTGGAACAACGTTGGCAACCCACTGCAGATAAGAAGTGACAGCTAAAAATCCCGCGCCGAACTATTTCATGACCTCAGCTTTGATTTTCTCAGACATCTCGGGGCACATACGTCGAACCTTCTGCTTTACCGGAGGACAATCTTCTTTAGTCGGCAGGCGGTGTACCACAATATCAGTGTCCAAACCAGGCATATCTTCATAGGACCACGCGAAGATCTCAACATAGTCGTGTAGCATCTGTGTCAACCTCTGCTTGACACTAGGCTCCAGATTCGCACCTATCTTGACCTATTTCCTGTCTTCGTCTGTACCCAAATTCACTGATTCAACTGGCTCTTCATGAGGCTATATGGCCCTTTCTTCCTGTAGTAACAGTCTAGCAAGCTCTCCAGGAACCTCACAATCATCCTCACCTTCGTCCTCAACTTGGTTGATCAGATTTTCGAAGTCATAACTGGCAGTAGCATAGTTATTATCAATGGGATCCAGAGTGGATATGGATCTGCATTATGATACGTGAGTGCGTGTAAGAGAATAGCTGTTTTAATAGAGTGAGAGATAGAAAAGAAAAACAAGGAGCGTAAAATTTGTAATGCAAGAAACGTCCAATGCTTTATTAATGATATATGAAAATGACAAATAATAAGCCCTCACAAGCAAAACCAAAGTGCCTCGGGCAAGGCACCAGGCCGTAAAGTTTCAAACTGTTTATTACAACTCTTAAAACAAAATTCAATTACTGTGGAATAAAAGAAACAGGTATGAAGTCCTTCGCGTCCAGTTGTTCAATCCATCATTGGTTGTAGGGTAGATCCAGCTGTCGATATCTGAATCCTCTTTATTATCTTCAATTGCATTAACTCCCTGATTGCTGATATGCAGAGGAGTTCTTCCAATCCGTGCGTGCCTAACAGCCCTTTGAGCCCCTGTAGTAAAGCCCAAACCAAATTTGTCAGTTTTGTGTGTGAAATCATGGAGCCGACCCCAATTGGTACACCCACCTTCTTTGATTACATCCCTGGCATCCTTGAGAGAAGCCATCTTCATCGGAGGTTTGTCAATAGCAACCTCAGTTGATGCCAAAGTCTGAGAGACCTCTTCAAAGTTCTAACAAGGGGTTTTGATAAACTGCCCATCCATCTCCATGCAGCGAAAGGAATTGAGATGACTCACCATGTACTCCTCTTCTCCCCGTACCGTGACAATCTTCCCCTTTACCGGATATTTCAGCATTTCATGGAGCGTTGAAGTCACTGTCCCAACCTTATGAATCCAAGGATGACCCAGCAAGCAGGAATACGATGGTCTGATGTCCATTACATAGAAAGTGGACCCAAAGGTCTGAGAGCCAACTTTAACAGGGATGTCCACTTCCCCGTGCACCATCCTTTTTGACCCATCAAAAGCCCTGACCATGATATTGCTCGGTTTCAGAATCAAATCTTCACAGTCCAGGCGGTCTAATGCTTTCTTTGGCATAACATTCAATGAATACCTGGTATCCACCAGTACATGGTCCATAGTATTGCCCCTACACTCGATCGAGACATGCAGAGCGTCATTGTGATTTCTTCCTTTAGCAGACAAATCTGCATCTGAGAAACCCAACCCATTGTCGGCAGTCAAACTAGCTACGCAGTCTTTGAATTGATCGGCTGAAGTTTCTTGTGGCACATGCACAGTCTTGAGGAATGCAATTAGAGCCTTTGCATGGGCTTTAGAACACAACAACAGAGACAACATGGAGATCTTTGACGGGGTCTTCCCCAGCTACTCGAATACATTGTAGTCGCTCTTCTTGATAATCTTCAAAATTTATTCTATCTCCTGTTTAGAGGCTTCCAACATATTTTTCTAGGCGCCTCTGTCCGGGCAGGTTCACCTGTGATTTCTTTGCCCCGAGTCTCAGATGGCTCGGTGACAGGGGTGATAACTGGAGTAGGAACTGGAACAGTAGTTGATGTACTAGCAGATGGAATAACAACAGGTTTATGGACAATCGGAGGGGAAATCTCGGGAGAAAAGAGTCTTCCGCTTCTGGTGACCTTGCTGGCCCCAGAAATATTGCTGACATCAGTATCAACTTCTTCATTCTTCAACTCTTGTTTAATACCATGGTAATACACATCAGCACCATAGTGCCATGTGACAGCCTTGTCTGAAGTGTATGGGATAGGACCGGGAACAATAATTATTAACGGAGCAATTCTTGGGACGGATGTAATCCTAACAAGTTTTCTAGAGGAAACCTTGGAAGGATTGGAGGAAACGGTTATGATGGAAACATCTTGAATTGGAACCAATGGAATCAAAGTCTTTTCGAACAAGATCTCTTTGTTATCCATCAGGCGCTGAACACCTGATTTCAATAAGTGGAAACCAGCAGGCATAATTGAACACATGTGGCAACCTTCACCACAGCCTGGAAATAAACTGTCTAACAGCAAATTCTTCTTAATTGTCATCAAAGGAGTAGAAATTTCTTCCACCGAGGTCACAAATAAATCATCGTCCACAGCATTTACTCCATGACCATGTTTGGGCATGGGAGCAGTTATGACGTTGGGCTTTTATGGAGCGTCAAACTCAATCTCTTTGGCTTCGATCAAGTCTTACACTTTGTTTTTCAAGGCCCAACAGTTGTTTGTATCATGACCTAGACCTTAGGAGTGATAGGCGCAACGGGCATTCGGGTTATAGTGGGGAGAAGTGGTGTTGGGATTCTTCGGGGCCTCCCTCAGAGTTACCAGATTGGTCTTCAATAATTGTGGTAGAATTTGGGACAAGGTCATATTGAGCCGAGTGTACTGCCTTTATGGTCTTTCCACCCTATGTTGATTGTTGCATTGTGGAGCAACTGTGGGCCTTGATATCACTACCGCATTTACTGCTTGACGATGTTCAGGTCTGCTTTGGCCCCTCGGGCCGTAGACTGCACTAGCTTCTTTCTTACCGGTGAAAGGTTTCTTCACTGCACTTGATGAAGTATCCTTCTGTATCTTACCACTTCGGATACCAGCCTCTACTCTCTCTCTAGTCAAGATCAACTCAGTAAACCCAGATGATGAATTGCCGATCAGATGATTGAAAAATGGACCAGATAGCATCCCTAAGAACATATCAACTAACTCTTGATCAAATAAAGGGGGGTGAACCCTGCCAGCCAAATCTCTCCACTTTTAAGCATAGTCCTTAAAACCTTCACTTGCACCCATAGACATACCCTAGAGATGAGTACGAGTGGGAGCAAGGTCGGCATTATACTGATATTGTCTGTAAAAAGCAGTAGCAAGGTCTTCCCAGTTTCGGACATTGGCTCCTTCCAATTGATAAGACCATTACAGCTGAGTCCCTAACAGACTATCTTGAAAGAAATGCACCCACAAATTTCTATCAGCAGTGTGGGGTTGGATTTTCCTGACATACGAGCGGCGATGGAGTTTTGGACAGGATACTCCATCGTACTTGGCAAAGATTGGAGCTTTGAACTTATGAGGGATCACTACTCCTGATACCAGTCCCAATTCTCCGAAATCCAAACCAGGGGTCTTTTGAATCTCCATAGCACTTAGCCGATCTTCTAGTTGCCTATACTTATCCTCGGCAGGAGGATATTGCTCATCATCAAAATCAGTATCATTATCAGAAACTGCAGGGCTGAAGCCCTTCTCTTCTTCTTAATTTTCCCCGTCCTTGGACGAGGAGATCAAATCAGCTTGCTGTTGCAACCTATTCCCAAACCTTTTGCCCATACTCAGGAGAACAACCTTCTTCTTCTTCTTCTTCTTCTCCTTCAGAATGAGAGTCTTCAAATCCTCTTGCCCTTTAGCCAAGCTCAAGAACATCTCTTAGAATTGGGCATTATGTGCCTGAAGATCTTTGATGGCTTGATCAAAAGACATTTCTGCTGAAATAAATAGCGAAGGAGATGAGAAACCTGTAATGGTACATGTAATGATGTGCATGATAATGGGATGCTCATGTAATGATTTCAAAGACTTTGGGAGATTTAAATTTGCAAACCAAAAATTAAACAAACTTTATTAGAATAACTTGTAAAAGGTTCAACAATGCCTTTGAGGCGTTACAAAGAAGTAAATTAAAAACAAAATCTAAAACTTAGAAAAGCAAAAATCAAAAATCCCATGGACGCTTCCCCTTCGTGCTGACATAGTCATTGATCACTTTTTCTTTCTCGAGCTGTCTGGTGAGCTTTAGAATTTTCCTTTCTTGCTCATGATACTTCTCCCAGTAAGTATCCCTTTCCTCTTTCAGCTGAATCCAAGACCTCTGCAATGCCCCGGGATCAGTGGGCATGTAAGGATAAAGGACCGTGTAAGGAACGCCTTCTTCATTAGTGGGCTCCACAATTACAGGCAATATGGCTTCATAAGGCATCCCAAGTTTTTGGGCACGAGCTCGGACCCATTGAAGGTAAGGCTGCATAGGAAGGGAATTCCTTGGTCCCAACTCTTGGGGGTCAGATCTGTTCACCATGCCCCAAGCTCGTATAAACCTCCGGAGATGCTCCTTAACGTCTTCCTTGTAGTCAAAGGCAATATCCTCAAGAAGTAGCTCATGGGGACCATCTCTCCGAGAACGACCAAATTGTCGCAAAGCTAAACAAAGATTGTAGGTTATACCCCCTCTGATTCCAAGCAAAGTGACATTAGGGTATCCCCCACAACGATCAATGACTGCAGTGTCTTCCATAGCCCGGGAACACCAAAGAATGTCTGTATGGGCAAGTGACATTATTCTGTAGGACCAACCCAAACCTTCTTCGTTCTTCAGCATAGACTTAGGGAGGTGCGAAATAAACCACCTCGACAGCAACGATATACAACACATAAGAGTCCCTCTTCTTAGCACAGTACGAGTGTAGAAGGCATGCAAGATATCATCCAGTAGAGTAGGCATAGGATTGCAAGAAAGGAAAATCTTGACAGCATGCACATCTACAAAAGAATCCGGATTCGGGAAGAGAACCAAACCATAAATAAGGAGAGTCAAGATATCTTCGAAAGCTTGAAAATCCAAATTATCCCAGAATAGCTGAGACTGGTCTATCAGAAATTTGGCTAAGAACCCTTCGACCCCGCTTCGTGTTTCCCAATTGGATACTACATCAACCCATTTCAGATGCAGAGCTGAGGCAATGTCTTCTAGTCTAGGAGTGTCCTCCGTACCTGTGAAGGGCATCTGTTCAAGGATGGATATGCCCAATAAGTGATAAAATTCTTCCAAAGTGGGAACCAACTGACTCATCATCTGCTCATCAAACTTTGAGGTAACCAGGATAAGAAGCTGACCATGTCTCTTACTGAACCTAGAAGTCTCAGAAACTCTCGAGGCTAACTCTTTAAGTTGAGCAGGTATTTGCACAAAGTTAACTCGGATGGTATTTCTGTGCACGAAAGCCATAATCTGCAAAACAGAACAAAGATAAATCCCCTCGGTCTTTGAAATGGTTAGTGTAATGAAGTATGCATGCTATGTTATGATGCATGATGTCATGATAAAAACAACAAGTATAGCAGATAACAGGCATGGCAAAGGAAAAACAAGTCACACAAAAGCCCTTAAGTTTAAGGCTTGCATGGAGTCAAAGGTATTACCCTCTTGAAGTTCAGTTGGTTTCAACCTGTCCTAGCAAAAGTAACCGGGTTCTAGAGATTCTCAATATCACTGAACATCCTCCATCGATCATGGTTTCAGCTCACGCAATCTTTACTTGCGGCCGGAACTATCTCGAGAGTATGGTCTCAATGAGTTTAGTATCGAGTATCAACCAGTTCTCAGCTTTATACTGAGGCCGGCTATCTCACTACTTTCTAATAACCAAGTTGGTCGATTAAAGGTTCAAAGGTCAGTTGATGCTTAACGACACACATAGCAGCCCAGTATTCTCCTTGTTTCTCCACAAGGGATACCGGTACCAACCAATGTGCCACATCAACGTAGCTACTGCTTCAACTGTATCGGTCTACGCCGTACAGTTCCCTCACAGTTTATTGCTACTTACCTAAAAGGTGTCCCCAGGTCCGGGTTAGGATCTATAGTAACTCCCAAACAAAACCCTTAAAAGTAAAGCAACCAAAACAAACAAAAGAAGCAATTTATAATGAACTAAATCCTAAGGTATACCCCACTTATATTCTCCCCAACAGAGTCGCCAGTTCTGTGATACGGTGGCAGAACCGACTGTTTTGAAAAATGCTGGTTTGCGTTTTGCGTTTTGTATTCACAAAATGTCGCGGTAAGCAAGAGTCGCCACCGACTTTTATTTTATCCAACTGGAAAGGAAAAAAGCACAGAAAAAATCCTTTTTTCGAGATTTTGAGTACGGGGGGTAGATTATAGAAAGGGAAGGTGTTAGCACCCTTTCTATCCATGGTTTTCCACGGGCTTTTAGGTAATTGCTCATCTTTTTAAATTGCTTGTGTGTGTTTGTTTTGAAAAGTTTTGTTTTACTTCGTTTTAACCTTTGTTTCTGTCCTCAAGAGTGTTACGGAGTATTTTTGAAGACTTGTTTGAAAAGTGTAAGTGTGAAAAGTTTGTTTTGAGCAAGTACCTACTAGCATCTACCTACTCGAAAAAAAGATTGTTTCTGTTCTTGTTTCCTTTAGACAGTGTTATCCTACTATTTAGAAATAGGAAGCACCGTCGTTGGAATTGTAAGGGTCAATTCGAAAGGGACATACGATCACTAAAGCAATGTTAGGACGTCTTAGTAATAACCCTAGAGTCTTAAGATCATATTTGAGGCAACATTTCAGAGGAAACATTTCCGAACGGGACTTTTGATCTTTGTTAGACAGAAGGGCGACCACTAAGACACCCTATACTTAATGACTGTTTACCGAAGGCAACCGAAGTGAGAGTATACCCTAGGAGTGCGCATGTGCGAGTGATTTGATTTCAAGTTATTATCTTTGCACATTAGGGTTTGCTAGCCATTTTAAATTAACATGCAATCTTGTCATACAATCCTATTAACATACATCTAACAGTTAATATTTGCGAGAATTAAAATGCGAGAAATAAAAACCTATGCTATTACAAGGCTTCAGGGTAGGGATTAATTACATAGCCAAAAAACCCGTAAAAGCGATAAATAAAGAAAATCCTAATTTAAACTATTACATACCATGGACAGATACATTAATATTTGCAAAAAATAGAAACGCGCGCGATGAATTGAAAGCGAAAGATTTAGGGTTTTGACCCCGACTAAGCCTAATTAAAAGAAAAATCATTTCTTTTTGTGTTTTTGTTATTTGAGAAAAAAAGGTTTAATTGAATAAATAAAACCCTAATTACTAATTAATTTTATTTAAGAAAAATAATTAAAATAACATATTTTTGTATTTTTATATTTTTGAGAAAATAAATAAAAATTAATCAAAAGCAAACCCTAATTTTTCTAATTGATTTTAAATATATAAACAAAGTTAAAATAAACCTAAGTTAAACTAAACTAATATAAAATTAAATTTGATAAAAATAAAATAATAAAAAAACCTAATTCTAAATTTGTGAAATTTGATTTTATGATTTTTTGGGAAAAAAGGAATTAATTTTGGTTAAAAAATAGTTAAACTAATTAAATTAAATAAAATAAATAAACAAAAAGAAAGAGAATGGGCCTGGTAGCTTCCAGCAAAAAAGCGGGTGTGAATTGCAATTTCAAGCCCAACAAGCCCTGACCCTGTTTGACCTTTGCCAATCCCATGTTGCTTGCTTGACTGGGCGTATGATGGACCCTCATGGATAAGGCGTTGGATCTGCAGCTTTGATGATCTGATGGTGGGCTATTTATGATGTATGGTGGATGCTTGGGAGACTCATGTACCTGATTATGCAAGGAAAAAATATATGAAGCAATATGGGGACCTGGGAATCAAACCCAGGTCCTTGAACATTTGTCCACTACGCGCTTGCCAGCTGAGCTGGTTGTATTAGTTGTACAAAAAATAACAAATCAATATTATATGATAAAACAAAAAGTTAAACTCTGAAACGCGTGCAGATTCAAATGGATGAGTCATGGAGCGCCACGTTATCCTTCTTCTTCCTCCCACTGTTGCTAAAAGTTTCTGGACTTTTACCTACAGTCATCTGGACGTAGGTACAACCCTGTGCCTTTCCAAAATCCTATACAAGCATGATAAATCACAACCAACAGTACCAATCAACTCGTTGCAACCTCACGAGCATCATGGTACCATTATCCATGGCCAATTGTTCCTATATAGAAAAACCCTAAAAACGAAGCAAGAACCCTAACTATGGCATCTTGATGTACAGTCAATGAAAATTCAATTAATCACAACCATTAGTTTGAAAATAACTCAAGGATCAAGAATATGCTAACAAATCATGTTAAAGATGCCAGAATGATTGTATTCGATTTTAAGAAAATAAGGAAGCCATGTGAAACTTACAGTGTGTTTCAAGGCGCGAGAATGCTTGCTAACGATTGAATCTTGATCCTGGGGAATCCAGCAATTGATTGGGATGGCTAGAATGCTTTGAATTGATCTGAAACGTGGAAAACAGTTTGCCACTTTTCTTGAATTTTTGCAACTTTGTTTTCTGCCTTGCACGCCTCCAACCTTTTCTTTTTGGTCTGCAAATGTTCCTTATGTACCCTAGAATGAATTAGGGTTTCTAACTTGTTTCAAATCTTCTCCAATTATGATCCTTGATTCATGATTTAATCCTTGTGCAAATCTTTCCAAATCAAGCAAAATGCAATCTTTTTGTGTCCAAATGAACCTTTCACGATTTGATCTCACTTTCAGCTGTATAATAGACCTAAACATGCAAAAAATCTCAAGATTAGATTAGCTTTTGATATTTTTACTATTTTATTTTGATTTTATTTGATTTAATTGAAATAAAATCAAAATAAATGACAAAAATAAAAGAATGACAAATGGAATGGATCATGGGTCATGGGTCACATTACAAACTCAATGCAAGCATAAAAAGTTGGGCCCATTTGGCAAAAATTGCAATTTTGGACACATTTGACTTTTGGCAATTTTGCAAAAAGGGTCAACTTTACCAATGCATAACTCTTTCAATTTTGACCTTAGAGATGTGTTCTTGGACTTTTTAGAAAGCTTAAGATGTCCTATAAGCAACCCTTTTGGTCTCATCTCAATTGAGTCTTCCATGTTCATGTATGAAGCTTTGACATAAAAGGTGTTTTTGTTGACTTTCCAAAATAACCTATAATGTCCAAATTTATATCTTCTTGTGAGTGCATATTTTGAACTTGAGAGCTGAATAAGTATTGTAGGGAATTGCATCCTCTTCAAAATGAGCTTTTGATGGGTCATTTATGATAAAGTATGAGAAAGTTATGCTTGGTCAAAGTTGAGTTGACTTTTCCTACAAAACCCTAATTTAGCAACTTTTGGGTTTTGATGGATTGTGAGCAATCCTTGAGGAATCATAATCAACCCTTGATCAAATTATGAAAAATACTTCAAAATGATAATGTTGACCAAAAATCTTGAAGTTTGACTGTATGTGGGCCATAGTTGACTTTTGCCTTAGCACAGTCGATTTTCAGGCCTTTGAGCAATTGACTGAGCAAACTTCCTCTGCAAGGCTTGAAACTTGAAATGGATGATCTTGATAACATATTAGGACAATGGTGAGCATTTGGGATCCTTTGGGCTCAAACATCTTGATGCAAAATGAAACCCTAATTTGGGGTAGACTGCCTTAGGAGAGAGTTTGTCTGGTCAACTCTTGGACTTCCTTGAGCAATTTGAGGACCTCACTTGAAATGTTTTGTCAAATATGGGAGGGAAAATTTTGGGGTACAACAGGGTGTAATTTTAAGTTACAGGCCCAAAGAAATGAAAAAACATTGAGATGGCCCATTTTCATTTAGGTAAGAAAGAAGGTGTATATCTTATTAAGCCCATTTAATTCATTTTTGAAAATCATTCTATTTTGGTTTATTTCAAGAGAAAAAACATTTTTATTAAACATTGTCTTATTAATTATTTTTATAAACCATTTATTAAAAGACTAGTTTTACAAAGCTCAAGTTTTATGTTGGGTCCAATTTGTTACAAAGAAGCCCAATCCGGAGTATTGCAATAAACAAAATAGTATGCTGGACCCATTTCTCATTTTTAGAGTTTATGTTGTTGTTACTGTTTTATTTTAAGTATTATTATTAAAACATCACTTTTGTTTTATTTTACTACAATTATTAAATACTATTTATGGATTTGTTTTATAAGTATTATTTTTGAAAATATATTTTGAAGCCTAAAAGATTGGGCCCAATCCGTATCAAGGTGCTAAGGTTGTTGCAATAAACAAAAAAAATGCTATTGGGCGGAAGATATTTTGCAATACTGTTTAAGGCCCAAAAGTGCAAACGCATACTGTTTAAATCCAACATAAATCAACGCACGTTTCTTGTGCTAACTAATACTGCAAATCAGAAATTGAATCTAGAATATATTTTATTGCAAATCAGAAATTGAATCTAGAATATATTTTACTACAAAGTAGAAATTAGGCAAGGAATCAAATCTGATAAATAAAATCTGCAAAATCTTCAGGAATTATTAATACAAACTAAAATCTCCAAGTTTACAGAATTGAATCAATGCAGGGACAAATCTCTTACTATAACGATGTTATAAACAAAATCCAATTACAATCATGACTTAATCAAATCTTCAGCAAAATCTGGATACCAATTAAATCCAGATCAATTACAATACTTTTCAAAATCAATTACAAATCAACAAATCTTAATTACTAAAGCAGAATCAGGAGATTACAGAATCTTTGTCCTTACTAAACCCAAAATTAAGTCAATCTTCATGACAGTTTGAATCTAAAATAAATCTCAGAAAAGCGTAAAACTGAATCAATGCCAAAATGGATCTTAATATTATTATAGTTTAAATATCTATTACAAAATCAAAATACACAAAATCAAATATGGGCCGAATCATTGTATTACAGCCAAGATCAGTTACAAAAGGAAAAAAAATCAATTAACAATAACTAACATCACTAATTCCTGAATCTAATCCCTAAATTGGTGCTACCTAATTTTGTAACAGCAAATCAATAACCCTAAAACACCCTAAAATGCTAACCCTATAAAAAGAAAACTAAAAGAATACAGAAGGGGTCGGAAAAAGAAGGAGAAAAAGACTGAAAGACGGAAATTTTGACGAAACATTTATCGTTGGAGATCCAGAAGCAAAAGTGATTAGAGTTTCCATATTGGAAACCCTAATCACCCTTGAACCATCACTAGCCACCGCTCCTCCATCGTACACCACCATCAATCTTTGAAGCTGCAACTGGGACTTGCAAACAGACGGAGAAGAAGAGGGGATCAATCCCAAATTGTAAAAGCTCAAAAATCAGAATGAGACAGTCGTAGAGTGGGTACAAATCCTTAACTTTTCTTTTATTTTGTTTTGGGGTGTTTTGGGTTGGGGTTATGTTTTGGGGTAGGGTTTTTGATTGAACCGCTGCTGGAGAATATTAGGGTTTGGGGCGAGGGTAAAGAAGAAGATCTGTGGACGAGAGAGGAAGAGGAATGAGATAAGTTATGAGAAATGAAAAACAAAAGTGAATACGAAACAAATGTTATCCGGTGTCATCCCATGTTCGTGCGCCCACAACAATAATTGTGGTCTCTCGCTATTATCCGCATGATTCTTACCAGACGACCATCTGGCCAAGTCTCACGTGATAACGCATGCACCTTCCCGCACCCAATCCACCAGGCTTCCTCTGAAACAACGTTTGGGCCTGGCCCATTTATTTTTGTAGCCCCTTTAGCCCCTTTGTTAAACACATAAAACATCTTGCACCCCCTCCCTGACTGGACCATAATGGGCTTAGCCTATATTTCTTTTAACACCCCCTTATTTACTGGTTAACTAAGAAGTACACCCCCCCAGATTTACCTAAATTATTATTTTTTATTATTTCTTTTTATATTTTTTTATATTATATTTTATTAACTATTTATTCTTTCTTTTTTAAATATAATTATAATTATTATTATTATCATATTTTTTCTATTATTATTATTATTATTTATTATCACATGTAAATATATTTTATTCAGAAAACTCATGTACATATTATTTTCGCGTATATTGCATTAAATCATTTTTTAATCATGCATTAATCAAGATTTTCGCAATTAATATTATTAAAAAAACACAAACAAATCTCAAACTATTTTTGCAAATAAAATTAAGCTAATCAACAGTCTTTTTTGCAAATGGGTTTCAAACTAATTTTGGCTTACTGCATTCTCAGTCAAAATCTCCGCAATCACCACTCCCGACCAAGTGCGAAGTGATTCAAAATATGTTTGCAAACCCCTAAAAGACACCAACCCATACGAACTAGAATTGAGACTCTGATTCCTCATAAGAGGATACGTAGGCATACGATCTAAAATCGTGGCGAGTCTTGCTAATTAAAACTTAAAACCCTGTTTATCCCAAACCTAAACCTAGAGCTTAATATCCTTGTGAACAAGGTGGATGAAAGGTTCCTAACACCTTCCTTTCGTCTAATTAAGTCTGAAACCTAGAATCTCTGTCCATGAATTAGGGTTTTCTGTTAGGTCCCTTTCCCTAGGATAAAAACTAATAGTGGCGACTCTTGATTAAAAAACCAGTTGCTACAGATATTTCTATAAACCCTTCATCTAGTCCATCTTTTTCCACACTTGGAACATAATCCACTTAGAAAAATCCATTGGTTTCAGAAGCACGTTCTTCCGTTCCTTCACTAGAAATCACCCACATAAGGCTTCCATCAGACACCTTCTATAACATCTAAAATACATCTTATCATCCATCCTTTCACCAAACTTTTGTTTGTCACCAAACCTTTCCCGAGCTCATGGAACCGTTTAAGAAAAATGTTTTTCTCACTCTCCAACATACCTTGGAAAGCTCCTCACTATTTATGAATCCTGAGAAAACATATGCTATCTGAACTTCTTTTAGAAGATAGATGGAGATCAACTCTGACATCATAAAAATCATCTATCACCAAGAAACTGAAAGGAGATATGAAGAATGGACCAAAACCCTCTCAAACATTCCCTTAAGTTTACCTGCTTCAGAGGTTCTTGGTTCTGATACTGAGCAACAAGATGCTACCTATGTTGACTCTTCATAAAAGGTGTTGATGATGCTACTTCTTCAAGGTCCAAAATGTCATTGGTTGTTGGACAATCATCTAGTTCAAAAGGAAAAAAAGCTATGGAAGGTGAAGACCAACCGACTTGGATGAAGGTTGTTATGGAAAAATAACAGGAAGAGAATCGTCTCATCCATTAACACTTGGATAGCCAGGATGAAAGGATTAAAGCTCAAGCTGCTTCTTTCAAGGAACTGTTTGATACATTTATGAATTTCATTGCAAAGTTTGACAAGAAGGATGATTCTTAGAGTCATAGCCTTTTGTATTAGAATTTAAGAATAATTTTTCTTTTGTTTCTAAAACAATTTTATCTTTATCCTTTTGGTTTTCAATGAAAAATTTATTTTGTCTGTTTAATTCCTTTTTGATTTCTGACAAAGGGGGAGAAAGAGTATATGATTTTGATAGTACTTAATCTCAGATCTCAAACCCAAACATGATATAATGCTTTTACTGCTAACAATTTGTTTAATGTTTGATTCAGGAACTTTGCAAAAGTTAACTGGTTTTCATAAGACAGGTCAAGTGGCTATCAAAATATTATCATATGCTAATAAGAAGATAAAGATGCATGAAGAAATCCTTGGATAAAGCTATGATGAGATAAGCATCTATGAACATGTATTCGCTAGAAGTTGTAAATTGTCGAAAAACAAATCATGAGTTAAACCTATGATCTAGTCAGAAGGCTCTGACTAAGTTTAAAGATGAAATAAATGTTGATTTACTTATTGTTAATAAGGAGTGAACTTCTTGAAAATATGGTCAATCAAGCTATGATATTCTTACTGTTCAAAAAGTTGTGAACTAACTGAAAGTAAGGAAATTGTGTGTTGATCATACCTATTATTCAGAAGGATTCAACTTCGTGAAAATATGGTTAGATCAAGCTATGGTGTTCCTAGTGTTCAAAGAAGTTGTGAACTTTCTGAAAGTAAATAAAATGTATGTTGAGAATACCTATTGTTCAAAAGTTGTAAACTTTTTGAAAATATGGTAATCAAACTTTGTTGTTTAAGAAGTTGTGAACTGTCTGGAAGCTTAACAAAGATGTTATGTTACTTAGAATTCGTTTTGGAAGTCGTGGACTATCTGAAAGAATGCCAATGTGTGCTTCGGTAACGTTTGATCCACTATCTCAAGACTGTTCAAAAGTTGTTAATTATCTGAAAGTGTTTGTAACCAGGTTACATGTTATCAGATTATGATACTATAGAAGTTGTGAACTACATGGTAGTATAGTAAGTTTGTTGATAACTAAGCTGCTTCAAAGGTTGTGAATTATTGAAAGACACGATCTAAGACATGTTCGCAAGACATGGTCTAAGACATGATCTAAGACATGTTTGAAAGATATGGTCTAAGACATGTTTGGAAGACATGTTCGGAAGACATGATCTAAGACATGGTCTAAGACATGGTCTAAGACATGGTCTAAGACATGGTCTAAAGACATGTTCAAAAGACATGGTCTACGTCATGGTCTAAGACATGTTCTAAAGACATGTTCTGAGACATGGTCAGAAGACATGTTCAAAAGACATTATCAGTCTGGAAAAAGTTCAAGTGCTGAACTCTCTGATGACATGATGTTATGCGCATTCTAGTGGTATAATTCTAGTTTTTGGAAGTATCACATATTAGTTCTGATGTTTGATGCAAGTCATCAAGACATTAACTAAATAGGTTCTAATACCTTACAGTGTTCTGATAGCAATCCAGGTTCTAAGATGAAGACCATGTATTTCTAGTCAGACACTGATGAGCCATCAATGGAGAAGTATTCCTTCTCTATATTACTTTATGTAGTGCAAAATTCATTATGTGAGTCTTGGGCTCAGGGGGAGACTCTGAACAAGCTATAATAGAATTTTGAGTATTAACAGATTCAGGGGGAGCCTGCTAACTCTACTGAATTTGTGTTCCATAGTGATTACCTTGTATGAATTGTTCTATCAAAATACATGGTTTTATCATCATCAAAAAGGGGGAAATTTTGAAAACAAAGTTTGTTCTATATCTGGACTTATGTTTTGACGATAACGTTACATGTTATCTTTAAGAATAATTGTATATTCTAACATATTTCTGTCTAGTGTGTGGCTTTTGTCATGTAGGTTCTGACTCTGGTAAGAAGGCGTGTGATGTCATCAGGTTTTGAACTCAAAACTCTAGAAGAATACCTTTGGTGTGTTACAAGTTAAGTCAAGATAAAGGAATGTTTCTTATGCAACGGTTATGAGGAACGTTAGTAAAAGAGATTCTGATCATGACTTATTTAAGGAAGCTTTGGAGGCCTTCTAAAGCTTTACTTCTGTTATTCCAAGTTCTGAAGATGCTGAAGACAAAGGTTCTGCTGAACGATGTTCTGAAGACCTGAAGACATTCTTCTAACAACCAAGTGCTGAAGAACTATCTAAGGCAAGGGTTCTCTAAATAAGCCTTAAAAGGTTCTAATGACTTAGGTTCTGAAAGATATTAGTTTTGGTCCTTCTACAACATGCTTCATCAACAATTATATCAGAATCCTTTGAAGACATAGAAGACGAAGATCAAGACTGAAGGGATTGGGTGTGATGGTGAGTATAAAAGTACAAAAGTACATTGTGACCTCTACTCTCTAGAGTGGCGCAAGGACAAACCTTTTTGTACTATTGTCTACCAGTTTCACCATGACCGTTGGGAACAATACATTTGTATTTGTATTTCCTATTCTACCCTCCAACAAATCTCTTCTTTTTAGCTATAAAAAAAGTACTTGGAAGAATTTGAAATCAACGAATCAGTTCAACACATCTATACTAAACTGGTGCACAAAAACTCTGTAGAGAAATCTCTTTTTGTATAGTTTTGTAAATAAGCAAGGAGTTGTTGCTCATATCTTGCTATCAACACTTTTGTGTTGTTGTACTTAAACATTGTGTAATCTATTTGTATAGAAGCATCTTTGTATGCATATCTTTGTAATCAACTATTGTTGATAGATTCCTTGAGTGATTGAGTGAAGGTCTGAAGACTCTGACTGCGGTCATAGTGGTTTACAATAAGGATCAACAGACTAATTAGGGTTTCAAATAGGGTTGATCGGACTTATTATGGTTGTCTGTAATTTGGTTGATTATAGTAGATTAAGTCATTGTGTATAAGGAAAATCACCTTCCAGGGTGGACTGGAGTAACTTAGTTAATAGTGAACCATGATAAAAATAATTGTGTTCATCTATTTTTATTCACTTGTTATATTTGTGTTTTAAGTTGCAAAAAGATTATATTTGGTGAAACCCAATTCAAACCTCCTTTTATTGTGTTTTTCGCACCTTCACAACCAAACTAAATTGAATATTATCAACACAAGTCTAGATGTCACCCAAATAATGAATGATTATGTGTACGTTGTTTGTGTGTATGCATATATGTAAGGTTAAAGATGATGAGCAATCTTAGTATGTGTTTATAGTTTCATCAAGTTAAAAATGATGCATATATATATATATATATATATATATATATATATATATATATATATATATATATATATATATATGTGTGTGTGTGTGTGTGTGTGTGTGTGTGTGTGTGTGTGTGTGTGTGTGTGTGTGTGTGTGTGTGTGTGTGTGTGTGTGTGTGTGTGTGTGTGTGTGTGTGTGTAAGTTGTAGGTAAAAGGGAAACTTATAAGTTTGAAAAGGAAAATAATTTTTGTGAAAAACTGACACATTTGTAATCTATGTGTCGACACATGTTATGACATGGAAAATTATTTTTGGAAAACAATGACACAAGTGTTGGCACATGTAAGCTATGTATGTTGACACATGTAATGACATATACCGACCTTTATGAGGTTTATGTGTCGACACAAAGTTACAAACGCTACAGACTTTAAAACAACATCACATATGTCAACACATAGAAGATTTTTATGCAGCACATGACAACCTGAAATGAGATATGTGTTGACACGTAGTTACAGAGCCTACATGCTTTAATATTGATTCACATGTGTTAACTCATAGAATGGATATGTCGACACATGCAATTGATTTTTATGCAAAAATTGATTTTTAATTCAAGATACCTATTGACAACCTTTTCAAACATGTTCTAGATGCATTCTAAGATCCCTAATACAAGGGGAACACAATGAATCAGAGATATTGTTTAATATACAGAAAAGCTACTATCCTAGTTTTGACATCATGCAAAACATATATTTAAGAGAAAAATGCATTCACACAATAAGGAACAAATCCATATGAACTTATCTTTAGATGAATCCAAATACATTATTGTAGGGAGAAATTGTTGGAAATTACCGTGGATAAAGAAAATGTTGAAGAAGTATAACGCGGGACAAGATGTCAAGACATTGGGGTGGGAAATTTTCGCCAAAGTGTTGGATGCAAATCAAGTTGAAGAAATAAGCCATGCCCTTGGTATTTACATTTGTAAGGGTCTATATAACAATTAATGTTAGGGAGTTGTCCCAAAAGAGAAAAAGTGTTTCTTTCCCCTAGACTACTTTGGCACAAAAAATAAGGTGGTTTCTTTTGTCATCTCAAATGTGGTATAACTGGATTGTTGTTACAAGCAAGAAAAATATACATATTGCCTTAAACGACTCTCAATTTACAAATCTCTCTCTCCGATCCTTCAAGCTCAACCACTCAACATGAATCATAAGTTAGGATATTCATCTAAACAATCAAGTGAGATCCTTCCTGTCAAAGCAATAGAGGTTCCTAAGGATGTTGGTTAAACAAATCCAAGAAAACTGGATATGTTGGGGATAACATCACCATTGTTGAACCTTCTGGAAGAACATCTAGCATTAAGAAGATTAGGTTCACAAAAATATGAATTCTGAGAAAATAAGGAAGAACGAAGCTCTTGTTGCAGAGCTATTGGAATCCACTGACTCAAGTGATCCTGAGTTAGCTGAGGAAAACTTACATTGGCTCTTAATCTAAGAAACTGAAGTTTGGAGCCTTTTATCTGAAAATCGAAGGCAAGGTTGCCGTTTTGTTACTTTTGTTTGTTGGATTTTTTGGTCCTGTAAAGGCTTCATTGTCTCCAAATAAATTTGTAAAAAAACCAATATTTTGCTTGTGCATATTTTGATGCTGATTCTGGTGGTTTTTCTCATGTTTAACTTGTGTATGTACTAACATACTAACCTTGTATGAATAACCTTGTACATGTTAACCTCTATGCATACTAACTTCTTTGAAGAACTAACCCTTTGTCAAATTATGTCAAAAAGAGGGAGTAATGGTAAGAAGTGGTGTATCTGTTGTGTGCAGGTAAACCTAGTAATTGTTTAGTACTGACTAATCAAGAAGTAATAATGTTGTACTCTATGGTGGAGCATCAGGCAAGACATATGACCCTTGTATATGTGTAAACAAACCTGAATGTTAGTATACTTATGTCAGTAGATTTTGCATATCTTAATTATTAACTACTAAATGTTTGTGTTATATATGACTGAGTCCTCGAATGATTACGTGCTAATAATTATTAGTTAGTAGGATTGTATGCTACTAACTATGTGCTAACTAAGTTCATGCATGACTAAGTCTGTGAATAATTGCATGATGGATTAAATTGTCTGTTTGGTTTGGAGTAACTGAATGGATTATGCGTAGGTATCTATTCTAGTGTATATACATATTCTACTATTTTCAATCATATTTATCACGAGTTCTACTTGTTGTTGGATTCTTCACATCAACAAGCTTTATCTTTTCCTAAGATGATCATCCAAAGAATTTGATTTATAACAATATAATGTATGAAAAATTAGTCACTAACATCACATCAAGTGACACAAGATTAATTCATATTAACTTTACATTGCTCAACATAAGAGAGTTCAATTCATAATGAGTTCAATACATACATCAACACTAGTTCATAGGCTAAACATTCTTAATCACACAATGAAAAAGAAATGGAAACCTAAGAGTAACTTTTTTGTATTCTTGCAATCTTTAATTAGCAAGACACAAATTATGTCACACCAGATACTACTATCTTATACTCAAGAAGAAAAGAAGATAAATCTTCCACACTTGATTCAGCTTACTTCCACACTAGTTTTTCTCTACAAGTCTGAACCTTTTTTTCATTTCTTCCAAGGGGTCCTTTTATAGACAACCTCATATAGGGTTTCACGAGGTATTGGATCACGAGCTTCTTGATTATGCATCACTTTTAGGCCTTTGAGAATTAACATATTCCCTCCGTTCCTTCTTTCTCGCCAATACTAGGTGAGGTACACAGTGCATGCAAGAGACAAAGTATCCGATGATAGACCTATTATACACGGGGGATAAGCCTCATTTTGCAGAGGTTGTACTATTTGCACTTGTTTGTCTTGTAGCGTTTGATCTTATCCATTCTTATTTCCAGTTCATTTACACTCCAATTCTTTTGTTGTTTCCATGCATGCCATAATTCCATGAACATTCATTCTTTTGTAACCTTCATTGCAATTTACACTTAGCTGAAAGTTGAGGTTAAAGTGACACTCTAGTTCTATTGTGGCAAAATTTATCAGAAATTAGTCCTACACACGTGACAAACACATAAAAAATCACAAAAGAGAGCACCCACTGTGCTCTTCATAAACTTACTTAAAACAACAAAATGACTTAAATTAACTTAACAAATTTACATAATAATAAAATAAAATCAAGTGTTAAAGGCTAAAATACCTCACACATAGTGATTTATCAGTATCCTAGTGTCATGCATCCAATACCAAATGTTAATGCATAAGTTTAAAACTCTAGACATTTAAATCTCTGGGGTATTATAATCATGGCCAACTACAATTCCATACTTATTATCGTTATTTGGCTACACTCACGTGAATCAGTGTGAACATACGACTCTTCACTCGTATATGTGACGCCACTTGCCCCACGTTAATCTTTTACGTTATACAACTCATTTATATACCATTTCACGCAACTTCTTTCTCTATAACAACACTTCTTAAATTTTGTCTGTATTTGTAATCCTTTGATTTTAAGATAAAAAATGGACGATTGAAGCCAAAATTTTCTACCTACCACGAATTTGATCCTTTATGACACATTTACGACTATCTTGAAACCTTCTGAAATTGAAAAAGAAATCGATTATTCCAATTCTATCGATTCTGATTTTTGACATATCTTATATGACGATCTAGAATTTGATTTTATCCTAACATGATTGTAAGTTATTTTAGCCTAACAATAAATACAACATTTTAGTTTAGTAATGTACACACATTTTAATTTAATAATAACATCATAAAAGTTAATTTACCCACATTTATTTTAGCAATAACATGTAAAGTTAATTAACCCTATTAAACTCTTACTTCCTTGGTATTTTAGCAATAACATGTAAAGTTAATTAACCATATTAAACTCTTACTTCCTTGGTAAGCTTGTGGAAACCTAATATAATGCCACAACATCTAAGCAACCTATAAATGATATCCACAATCACAAAAACAAGCATTATTAATTTGAGGGATTGCATCAAGCTTGACACACCTCATAAGCACCACATTATTCCCCCAAGTAACAAGAATTATCAAGGACACTAATTGGTAATTAACCAAATTAATCACCCACATAAATATTTACACTATCACCACCACCCTTTGTATTGTATTGTATTGTTTCTATCAAGTTTTCTTCCGTGTGCAATCATCCTCTCTCTGGTTTTCTTCAATTTCTTATTCTCTTTTTTATTTTTATTGTTGATTCTCGATTTTTCTTTTGAATATTGAATATATATACACATCAATTCAATCGCTTATTGTTTTTTCTATATCGCAGAAGAAACAATTGTGCGATGATGATGATGATAAAGTGAAACGAAGAAGGAAAGCGTTTTCTTAAAATCATCATAAAATCGTTTACTTGTTGTTACATAGAATTGGTCTTCGACTTTCTCGAAGACCGATTAAGAACTATAACTAGGTATTTCATCTGTTTTGTTTAAGGTTTTTTAGTTCATTTTTTATTGTGTTTTTATGTTCTGTTTTTTTTCACTGATTCTGTTCCTTTTTTTTTATCTCATTGTGTATTTCTGTTTCTGTTTATTATGTTTTTGTTATTGTGAATGTTTTGTTCCTTTTTGTTTTTCTATTTTGTGATGTTTTTAACCGTGTGTTGTGATGAAACAATATTGTTAAAGTCAATGGTGGAATGGAACATGTTGTGTTTGATTTGTTTAGTCTAAGACTCAGGTTTAGTCTGATTTAGTCTTTGGATCCTAATGTGGTTTGTCATGTTAATATGATGTTATGAGAATGCATCATCAACACACTTGGTTGAAGTATTGTTTTTTTTCCTTCACGGTGAGTTATGGATTTTAATGAGTGATTAACTTTGGTGATGTTGAAAATCATGAAAAATTGTTACTTGTGCTGTTTATACTCTATAGCACCGACACCTCTAAAAAAGGTGTGTTTGTGTCTGTGTCAGAAAGTGACACCATCACTTTTGATTACGTTTAATTTATTCATTGGTGTCGTATTTCTGGTGTTCGTGCTTCATAGTGTTTATATTTGAGAAAAACTTTAATTGAATGAAGTGTTTGGTTGTTTTGGAATGGAGTTGTGAACTTTCCTTTTTATTTTACTTTCTAAATAGAACAAAAACGACGCCGGTTTTTGGTTTGGAATTCTGCTTATTTGGGATTTGTATGATTAGGAATTATATTATATTAATGTATGTAAAATGACGATGTTTTTAAATGTGCAGGGTTTGATTTCCAATTGGGGAGTAGAAGCAATTAATGGGAAGTAGAGGTCAAAAGCGTCCAGAAATGGTAGATGAACTGCCTGCTGATAAGAGGGCGTGCAGTTCGTTTGATTTTAGACCTAGTTCTTCAACCGCCTCGGTTCAAAACGATATAAATTCAACACACTCGGAGGTGGAGCCTCATGATAATGATATGGATACTTCGTCGTCTGCTTCGGCTTCAAGCCGATCAGAAGGTGAGCCAGAGAAGGATTCGGCTTATGGATCATGTGATTCAGATGACATGGAACAATATCATAGCAGTCTCCACGAATATCATAGACGGAGACTATCTAGTGATCATGGAAAATTTAAGACTATTATATCAAGCTTGAGTGGACAGACTGAGCCTTCTGGTCAGTTGGCTGTACTTACTGAGCTCTGCGAAGTTTTGTCATTTTGTACAGAGGGTTCACTATCCAGCATGACTTCGGACTTGTTATCACCACTACTTGTAAAGCTAGCAAAGCATGAAAGTAACCCGGATATAATGTTGTTTTCTATAAGGGCTATCACTTATATATGTGATCTGTATCCTCGATCAGCTGGTTTTCTTGTTCGTCATGATGCTGTTTCTGCTTTATGTCAAAGATTACTTACGATTGAGTATCAAGACGTAGCGGAACAGGTAATTGGGACTTCTTTGTTTGTAAGATATGTTTTTCTTTTATTGTTTTTTATAGACTGAAAAGGAATATAAGTTATTGATATTGTATGTATACAGTGTCTTCAAGCATTGGAGAAAATATCGCGAGAACAACCACTTGCATGCTTACAGGCCGGAGCAATTATGGCTGTTTTAAATTATATTGATTTCTTCTCAACCAGCATACAGGTAAGCATCTAATATGAAGGCATCATCTTCATAAGTATTGACTGTTTATTTTTCGTTCAAAAATTTAAAATCAACAACATTTTACCATTTTAAGTCATTAGAGGAGTGAAAAATAACTCATTTTACTTATCTCTCTTTTCCCTAGAGAGTTGCTCTTTCTACTGTGGTGAACATATGCAAGAAGCTTCCTTCAGAAAGCCCCACACCTTTTATGGAGGCTGTGCCAATATTATGCAATCTTCTTCTATATGAGGATCGACAGGTGCCAATGGATGGACTTTAGATATTATACTTTTGTATTTGTAATTTGCTTAAATTCCTTCTTTGTATTGTTTACTGAAGTGATAATGTACTTTCACAGCTTGTTGAGAACGTTGCTACCTGCTTGATCAAAATTGTTGACCGAGTTTCTCCTTCCTCAGAAATGTTGGATGAGCTTTGTAAGCATGGGGTGATTCAACAGGTCACACATCTTTTAAGTATAAATGGCCGAGCGTCTCTATCCCAATTAATTTATAATGTAAGTGATTTTTTCTATGCTATTTTCATATTCTATATTTCTCCATTTTTAATATGCGTGAACTTTGATGTTATGAAATTATGAATCTATTATTTTGCTTGACAGGGATTGATAGGAATGCTTGTCAAACTTTCATCGGGATCAGTAGTAGCATTCAGGACTTTATATGAGCTAAATATAAGCAGCATATTGAGAGAGATATTATCTGCATTTGACCTTTCACACGGTGTATCAACGTCACAACTTGTTGGTGGACACTGTAATCGGGTATGAGGCTTGGATTTTGTCTCTGTTATTGTCTTCTACTGGTGTGCAGCTAGGGTTTCATAAGTTTCCTGGTTATAAAGTGGAATATATTTATTTTATTGTGACGAGTCTAGTAATTGGCAAATGGCAATTTTTTCATATTCGTACAGTAAAACTTTAGGACTTGATTCAGTAAGACTTAAAATGGTACAGTAAGACTCTCGTCATGATAGGGACTTTAGGACTTGATTCGTTGTGCGAGTGTTGTAGGAAGCCTTACCTTACTTTCTGAAGAGTTTGATTTCACAACTCAAACATGTGAGATCTTAGTCACATGGCAGCAAAAAAGTTATTTAGGGAAAAAAGAACACAATGTCAATAAGCTTTTGCAGCTTTATTGGCATTGGACATCTGAGGTTTGATCCTTCACCGGCCACCTAAACTCGCCGACCCATCTGCTTGCACCACCTGTGTACCAAATACTTAAAAGCACAGATGAATGCCCATCAAAGTCATTTGGAACAGCGTATTAAGTTGGGAAGTCTTTATGGTCCAACATGACATTATTATTAAGGAAATTGAGTGAAAAATGTATCTATAAGACTTCAAAAACTCATTGAAATAAATTCTTGCTGAATACAGTGATGGATTGCTTTATTCTGTTTCAAATTTACGTTATTCAGTTTCATTTTGAACGTCTTTAATTCATGACACGGACTACACAGTATATTTGATTATCATCATTTCATAACTTCATCACACATTTTTAATTCTAATCGATTTGGTGGGTTGAATGATTCATTTTTATCACTGGCCAGTTTCATATGTGGACAGTTTTAATATATAAATTTCTGAGGAGGCTTCTGTAATTTTGTGGAACGGTATCTATGTTCTATTAATTTTCTTATGAAAATGCTTATGGTACGAGTTATATTCTACCTGGGCAATAAAGCGTTCGGAGTTAAAATGACTATTTTGGTAGCAATTGTTGAGTTTTGATCTTAGTATTTATCTAGCAGTGTGTCAGTCTGAAACAAGGAAATATTTTTCTTCCGATTGATTCTTGTTTGTGTGATTTGTGAGATTTCTTGTATTGAGCATTGTGAAAGGTTTCCTTGTTGTTTATGGACTTGCTAGGTATATGAAGTACTCAAATTGCTGAATGAACTTCTCCCTGGCCTGGATAAAGATCAGAGTAACCAACTAGCGATGGACAAAGAATCCTTCCTAGCTAATCATCCAGATCTCCTGCAGAAGCTTGGCATGGATGTGTTTCCCATGTTAATCCAGGTTAGTTGATTTTCTTATAGTTAACCAAATACTCTTCCGTTTTTATTACAATTAGATGTGTATCTCATCTTTACACAGGTGTTTAATTCTGGTGCAAGTTTATATGTTTGCCATGGATGTTTATTCATCATGTACAAGTTTGTTTGTTTGACCAAATCCGATATGCTTGTGGAGCTGCTTAGGAATGCCAATATTTCAAGGTGAAGGAGGTCTTCTTATCCTTTGAGATGTGATATTATTTATATTTATATTTTGTTAAGGTATTGACTTTATCTGGTTGATGTGACAGTTTTTTGGCTGGAGTATTCACTCGGAAGGATCATCATATGCTATTGTTAGCCTTACAGATTGCTGAGATAATCCTTCAAAATTTTTCTGATATTTTCTTGAAGTTATTTATAAAGGAGGGTGTCTTTTTTGCCATTGAGGCACTCTTAAAACCAGAAAGATCATCACAATTGGTGTACCCAGTATTTAGCGGCATTCAGATGTCCTTAGACTCTGGTCAAAGGTCTGCTTCTAGAGAGGTTCTCAAGTGCCTATGTTACACATTTTCATCTGCCCAATCTCCTACATCACCAGAAGCCAGAAAGTGCAAACTCGACAAAGACTCTGTTCATAATCTGGCAGAGCATATTAAAGCAAAATACCTAGCACCAGAATTATATGATTCTGAGAAAGGATTGACTGATATTTTGAAGAATCTCAGAGCACTGTCTAATGATTTGTTGAGCATGTCTACTGATGAAGGTGCTCTTGCTGTGCATGAAGAGAAAATCAATAAGGTACTAGATCAAATTATGGACAAGCTTATTGGCAAGGAAGAAGTTTCTACTTTTGAATTTATTGAGAGTGGAGTTGCAAAAGCACTAGTTAATTATTTATCTCTTGGCCATTATACGGGGGAAAACAAGAAGGTGCATGGTGTTTGTGGTCATAATGCTGTCATAGAAAAACGATTTGAGGCTTTAGCTACTGTATGCTTACGTACTTTTCAGCCTCTCTCCGGCGACACACCCCTTTCTGTATTAATCAGGAATCTGCTGAGTGCGCTGACTTCATTGGAAGCTTTCCCTATTATTCTGAGCAATGTACAAAAAGTGAGAAATTCATTTGCTACTGTTCCTAATGGATGTTGCATTCCTTATCCTTGTCTGAGAGTCCGATTTGTCAAGGGGGAGAAAGAAACTTACTTGAGTGACTGTTCTGAGGATTTTTTTACTGTCGACCCCTTTTCATCTTTGCACTCCATTGAAAGATATATGTGGCCAAAGGTCAGCAAGAAAAATGAAGAGCATGCAAGCTTACCGTCAAGTCAAGTAGTGTTGCAACCAGAAAGTCCACCACTTCAACTGCCATCAAATACAAGTTCCTGCCTTGATGAAATTCAAGCAGTCAATTTGAATGCCGGGGAATCATCTTCTTCTGGAATTCAGGTTTTACTCTTGTTTCTAGTTTAGATTATAATGCAGAACATTCTTGCATGTTATTTATGTCAAAGTACGTTTATAGTTATGTTAAACTTTTGCATATATTTGAAAATTTGTGTCTTATCTAACAGGTTGCGGAAGAAGAAATGCATTTTGTTGCAGAACCAAACTCAAAACTTGAAAAAGAGCATCTTTCATCTTGTAGCAACAAAGCTGCTCGTAAACTTATTTTTTACCTTGAAGGACAACCTCTAGATCATAAATTTACTCTATATCAGGCAATTCTTCGCCAAGTAATAAAACAAAATGATTCTGGAATTGGTGCGAAACTGTGGAGTCATGTGCATACATTGACATATAAAACAGATTTGAAACATGAGGATATAATGCCTTCGGATTGTCATTCTTCATCTCAAGATTTCTCTCATGATAAAGTTTTGGCATTTTATCAGCATAAACCTTTTTTATCAGGCATGTTCCATTGTGAACTTGTTTCTGATTTGGAGAAGTCAAGTCCAACTTATGATATTCTGTTTCTTCTTAAAAGCTTGGAAGGCATGAACAGATTTATATTTCATCTTATGTCACGTGAAAGAATTTGTGCTTTTGCCGAAGGTAAAGTTGATAATCTGGATAGCCTAAAAATAACAGTTCCTACTGCCCAACTAAATGAATTTGTGAGTAGTAAGTTGACAGAGAAGCTGGAGCAACAAATGAGGGACTCTTTGGCAGTCTGCACCGGCAGTATGCCTTTATGGTGTAATCAGCTAATGGCTTCTTGTCCTTTCCTATTCAGTTTTGAAGCAAGATGCAAATACTTCAAACTGACAGCATTTGGTCAGCCACGACTACCACCTCACATTTCTTACCATAACTCTGAAACTGTAAGTGATAGGCGACTGGGCCATGGTGTATCGCCTCGAAAGAAGTTCTTAGTTTACCGCGACCGGATCTTGGAGTCTGCTACACAAATGATGAAACTACATGCCAGTCATAAAGTGGTTCTTGAAGTGGAATATGATGAAGAAGTGGGAACTGGTCTTGGACCAACGTTGGAATTTTATACCTTGGTGTGTCAGGAGTTGCAAAAGTCTGGTTCGGGCATGTGGAGAGAGGATGCTTCTTCACATACCCTCAAGACAAGCTTGCAGGCTGAGGAAACGGGAATTTATTCTTTGTATGGACTATTTCCCCGCCCATGGTTGTCAACCCAAGATGCATCTGGTGGCATACAGTTCTCTGAAGTAACAAAGAAATTTGTCCTTTTAGGTCAAGTTGTTGCTAAAGCACTTCAAGATGGAAGGGTCCTAGATCTCCACTTTTCTAAAGCCTTCTATAAACTTATTCTTGGAAAGGTAATTGATTTTTTGTGCAATTAATGAACTTCACACGAGCTTGCAACTTGTAGTAAGATGTATAATGAGAGAGCCACTAAAACTGACTTAGTCTCTTTATTTGCTTATAACCTTTCTTTTTAGGAACTTTATGTCTACGACATACAATCACTTGATCCTGAGCTTGGTAAGGTGCTGCATGAGTTTCAAGCTCTAGTTAACAGGAAATTTTTTTTGGAATCGGTCTATGAAGGGAATTCTGAGTTGGAACAAGGACTAAGCTTTCGAGATTCCCGAATTGAGGATCTTTGTCTTGATTTTACTCTTCCCGGGTATCCTGATATCGTTCTTGCTTCAGGGTCTGATCATACCATGGTAAAATATTGCTTGATATTTTGCGTTGCAATTTTTTTTTTGTTTTAACCCTTTTGTTGCTAGAATATAAAACTTCAATATTTCCATCCTTTTGGTAGGTAAATATGAGAAACCTGGAGGATTATGTTTCACTTATTGTCGATGCAACCGTGAAGTCTGGAATTTCAAGACAAGTGGAAGCTTTTAAATCTGGCTTTAACCAGGTCTCTTACTTTGTCTTGATAATAGTTGAAATGTATTAATACAAGAACCTTTTTTATTGTGTTATATTCACTGTTACTATAGAAGTTGGTAGAATTGCATCTAAAGAGAACCGAAAATCCCAAAAAGTTGGGGTTTACAGACCGCCATCCCACAAAAGTTGTCATAGTAGGCTGTTTCACACAAATTAAGGAGAAGTTATATATTAGCGGAAGAGAATAACAATGCTACTAAATTAACCTCATTAACTATTGGTTGATTCTTGTTATCATAAATGCAAAGTAAAGGACAATTGTCTGCGAGTTATGCACATAGTATTAGTTAGAGGTTATAACTGGAAAAATGATTTATGTTAAATTGAAAATTGAAAATGGCAATTGTTTTTGCAAATGTAACAATTATTATGAGACAGAGGGAGTACATGACAAACAAAATGAATATGGGCTTGAAGCTAACTCCTATATATAAGAAACTATTTTCTCCATTTGAATAATTTGACTAAATAGAAGTCTAAAATCCACAAACCCTTGTTATCTTTTACTGTAATGTGTTATCTGCCGTTGTTTAGAGTTCCTTCATTTTGTGGTATTGTTTAGAATTTGAGGTCTATGCTCAGCTGTTTTAACGTTTAGAATTTGAGGTCTATGATCAGCTGTTTTGGTGTTTAGAATTAAGACCGTTACTGGCTTTATAATTTTTGCCCATGTTCCTAAAGTCATTGCACATAGCTGCTAAAGTTTATTGCTCATCTGTGTCTGATGTTGGCATCGACCTTTCCCAGTACTTCATTTTGAGCCCTTATTTTCATTATGCTTTTAAATAAATGCTAAAGTATTATTGACATAATCTTATGATAGAGTGGTTTTCTGCACTGGAATGCTTCAATGCAAAGCCTTTGTTTAATATATTGTCAGAACTAGGTTTATTTATCTTGACTGTCAAAGTCATTTCTTATTTGTGTCTACATGCTAGCCATCAAGATCAGTAGTGTCCTGAATATTAAGTTTTCTTTGGCATTTACTTTTTTAAGGACTGCTCATTAATTTTTTATCTATCTTCATTGGGATTCAATTTTATTTTTTAAACTTGTAGGTTTTTCCCATTGAGCATCTTCAGATTTTCTATGAAGAAGAGCTTGACCGTATACTCTGTGGAGAGAATGATTCTTGGGCTGTATGTGTAACTTTAATCAATTTGTTTATATGTCTTTTTCTATTAGAGCAGATGATTCTTGGGCTGTATGTGTAACTTATTTTGATCAATTTGTTTATATGTCTTTTTCTATTAGAGCAGAACGGAAACAACATTTTTGTTTTAAAAAAAGGTTTAACTGTACTAATGCCACTTTAGCAGATCAATGAGCTGTCAGATCACATTAAGTTCGATCATGGTTACACTGCTAGCAGTCCTCCCATTGTTAATGTAAGCATACGTGTAATTTTAGATATTCTCTTGATCTTGTTCTGAATCATTTTATCTTTTTGACTGAATCTCTGTTATTGAGGGCTCAGTTGTTGGAAATTATCCGAGAGTTTGACCATGGCCAGCGACGAGCATTTCTCCAGTTTGTGACTGGCACACCCCGGCTTCCTCCAGGAGGATTGGCATCTCTGAATCCAAAGTTGACTATTGTCCGAAAGGTGTACAGACTATACCGATAAACTCATTTCCCACCATGATTTTTACACTCTTAAATGTCCTCTTTATTTCTAACATCTTATAATCTTGTGTGTTCAACAGCATTGTAGCAACCAAGCAGACTCAGACCTACCTAGTGTGATGACTTGTGCAAATTACCTTAAGCTACCTCCTTATTCGTCAAAAGTACCTTATCAGTTTACTCTGTTTTAAACTCTTAAACACTTAAAACAAATATTTTAAAGAAAAAGATCTAAATATTTTCTAATGCTTAATTGAATTTCAGGAAAAGATGAAAGAGAAGCTCTTGTATGCCATAACAGAGGGTCAAGGATCTTTCCACCTTTCATGACTTCATTCTCTTGACTGGATTATTGGATTTTGAAGGTGTAATTATTAGGGTAATTGATAGCAATGTAGATAAGGTTGTTAACTAGTTGCTGGTAAGATCTCATTAAGTTACTGGAAGTGCTGGTCACATCAAGTTACTTACTTGGGGACAAAGCTTATGTCTTCACTGACTACAATTGTTGGGGGGGTTGTATATAGAGCTTGCTGATAGTTAGCTGTTTTTGTTTTTGGATTGTGTCCTCTGTATAGAAACAGAGGGCAATTTAAGTGACCATACTTTGATATTTTTTGTACAGTATTTTGTATTGGGATATCTGGCTGTTACTTTATTATATCATATTTTCTATGAAATTTAGCTCTACTTTGTTATTGATTTATTTATGCACTGTGAGTGCAAAATAAACTCTAGAGAATCATGTCTTGGAAATTTGACCCAGCAGATACTAGGTAGTAGCTACGTCAAGTTTAATTAAACACTTGATCCTAGTTAATGAAATGTTAAGTCCTGTTGAGAAGCTTTGCTAAAAGTTGTTGGTAAAATGCAACTGAAAATTGGGTAGAGTACTTTTAGGGTGGTGTTTTCTAGGCTATATGTAGTGATCACAGATACCCCATTTTTGTCAAAAGAAAAGTCTGGATTTCAATCTTCAGCTATACCCTCAGCGCCTGGAGATTAAAATTCGAAAACACCAAGGTGGAAAATGAATTTTACATTATCTTACTTGAATGAGGGTCTTCATAATCATAACACCAATATTGAAAAACTTTACTAAAATCTTCTTCCATTTTCATTCAAGATTTTTACTTGCAAACAACATTCTACTATTCTACTGTATTTCGACATTAAAAGGCACAATAGAAGAAATTACAGGTAATGTACATGTATTCTATTGATTATGATGAGAAAACCCTTGAGACAAAATTGCTTTTATATGATACATATTGATTTAAAATTTGTATAAATATGCATCATATTTTCACACCAGAATGGAAAAATATGGTATATCACATTTGCTTATGAGGTCTTCTTTTGAATTTAGGATCACATAGTGATGTAGGAGGGTTGCCTGCGTGTATCGAAGTAAAAGCTGCGCGTCAGAACGGTTCGGTAGGATTTACGCAAGTTTGATGTCTGATGTCAGAATTACTTGTATTATACCTTTTTCAGAAAGGAAATCGACCTAGAAGTTCATTAACACCACTTTGCAGTGACATATGGATTTTTAAGTCATTTAAGTTTGTTTCAGACCCGGAAACATTTTACTATTTTCTACAATTTTAACAATTTTTATTTCATTTATTTTATTTATTTAAGAGTTATTACCATTTTACCTCCCTATCATATATGTGATTTCTGATTTATCTCCTGTAATTTTTGTTGTTGTAAAATTAACCTTGCCACTTGAAAATTCTGTCGTTTTAAATCTTTAAATTGTTTTTTGGTAAAATCAACCTTGCTCAGTCATGTTTCAGAAGGTTTAAAATGATAGAATATTCAAGTTTATAGGGTTTAAAATGACATAATCTTCAAGTTTATAAGGTTTAAAATGACATAATCTTCAAGTGACAAGATTGGTTTTAAAAACAAAATTTTTATAAGGTTTAAAACGACATAATCTTCAAGTGACGAGGATGGTTTTACAACAATTTTTTTTTACAAGGGGGTAAATCAGAAATCACCTATATGACAGGGGGATAAAATGGTATTATTTAATGAAAATGTTTTATTTAATTTTGTTTTGGATTAAAGGCCTATTAGGGTTTTTATGTTGGCAATTTTTCTTTCCACTCTATAGTGAAAAGAAAAACCATATGCATTCCCTAAAATTTCCCTGAAAATCGGATATATATTTCTGGTGCGCATCATTTTCTGTTAAATATTGTCTAAAAACCGAAAATATATTTCTGAAGTAAATCGGAAATACAAATCTGATTTCTGTGCAGACAGTACCAGAAAGATTTATGTTGGCAGTAAGTCTTTTTGCGCGTTGTTTCACATTGAATACAAAGACGATTACAATAAAATATAGTACAAAGACATATAAAAATAAATATTAGTAAACAATAAAAAAGGTGTCCGTAGTCAATATAGGGGATAATCCAAAATCATATCTAAATACAATAAAAGAGCAATAACCAATATACATATACAACAGAGTTCTCCGAGCCTCCGCCGTGATGGTATCTAGAACACCTATAACATCAGAGCCATCAGGAAACAAACCACCATCAATATCCACCTGCGCAATGTTCAAAATACGATGACACCTAGGCAACACATCTGTTGCATGATCAACCTGTGTTTGCTCCTCCTCTAGAATCTCCTGATGAGCTGGCCTCAGAGGGTTTCCTGGAGCATCATGTATCAGGTATGAATGAGACAACCTGAAGAACTATATGATATAATCGTCTACGTAGCTCAAGTCGTCTGAAGCAATGGTACTTTGGTCCTCATCTGTACAAAGAGAAGTAGATACAACAGGATCCTGGGGAATGTATTGGGTGTACCCGTAGTGACGCATGACACACTCAGGTATATAAGCAGCCGTCTTGCCCAACCCATAAGCCAACCATCATGTAAACAACACAACATCATCAAATGGTATCGTGACACAGTGGTTATGGTATGGATGAAAGTGTATGTCATCAAAGATCAGCCAATCAATATACACCCGAAACAACTTTATTGCCTGGTTCCCTTAGAGCGGGTCGTATGCAGTGGCACGCGACTTTTTCAAAAACCTCTTTTTTAAAACCCTAACTAAATTTTTAGGTTTTTTTTGTTTAAATCAATTAATTTAGTTTTTAGGTTTTTCACTAATTAATTATCTTTTTAATTAATTAAAATTAATTTAGGGTTTGATTTATTTAATTGATCAATTTCTTTTTTTTAATTAATTAAAATTAATTAGGTTTTAGGTTAACCATCAAACCTTTTTCTATAGATAAAAATCGCTAAACAATTTCCTTTCCCGTTTCTTTTTATTTTAACAATTTCGCGTATTTTATTACTGTCGCGTTTGTTCCCAATTATGTATCTGTTTACGGTTTGTAATAGTTGATTAGGATTTTACTTTTTTCCTCGTTTTTACTATTTATACCCCCATTTCTGAAGCTTTGTAATAGCGTAGGATTTTACTTTTCCGCACTTATATTTGTATGCCTTGCATATGATTGCTAGATGTATGCTAATAGGGTTTGTATGGCAAGATTAAAAACAATCGTAGAAAACCCTAATACAAGATAAGTTAACTGAAATCAAAACACTCTTCACGCGTGCACCTCTAGGATAACCTCACTTGTTTCCTTCAGAAACGCAGTCATGTCCTTCGAACGTGGGGACGCTTTAGCACTGTCCCTTGATTAAAAGGATCGTAGTCCCTCGATGAACCTTTCGATGCTACCTTCGATAAACGATCTTAGTCCCTTAACGAAATTGCTAAAGCGCCCCTACGAGTTACCTTCAACGACTGTACAATGATCCGCGCATGTCCATTCACATCCAACGATAGGGCTTCCTACTAACTAATGGTAGGATAACACTATCTAAAGGAGGAGGAAAATAATACGAAAGATCTTGAGTAGGTAGATAGTTCCTAACCGCTTGCTCACAAACAAAACAAAAACATCTTTTTCACATAAAACACTTTCAAATATTTTCAAATAAATACTTTGTACGCATTCTTAATCAATACGAGAATCATTACAAAGTTGCCTTACTATTGGCATTTTTTGAAATATTTTCAAACACAACACAAAACATTTTTCAAAGTGAGCTAGCGATTAAGAGCCCGTAGATAACTACGGATGAAAAGGGTGCTAACACCTTCCCTTTTCATAATCTACCCCCCGGACCCAAAAATCTATCGATGTGTTTCCTGTTCTTTTCACCCTTTCCTTATTCGGTAAAAGAAATGTCGGTGACGACTCTTGCTATCTGCAACATTTGCGATAAAATGCAAAGCAAGTCATTTCTCCCACCGTATTATACCACGTAGGAAATATCATAGCGCGACTAAACTCACATCTAATGGTGCCATGTAGGCAATACCATTAGGCTTTCCCCCAATAGGCTCGTGTTATCAAAATGGAGTTTTTGCACCAACAATTAATCATATGCATTTGGATGACAAATGATTTGTGACGCTTATCGATAATGTCACTCTAGAACTTATCACGGATGAAATTCCATTTAGGAATGATCCGGATCATCGTGCTATGACTGGGGCAAGTATTTCGATGCGATGCACGGGTGGAACTCACCGAGGGTGTGATAATGTAACCTGAGTAGGGGCAAGTAAACTTACTCCTGGATTCGTCGTACACGGGTATGGGTCTGTGTGATCGGTGGATCTGGAACTGACTGTTTTAAAGCTGGTTCGCGAAATGTCGCGGAAGCAAGAGTCGCCACCGTCTTTTATTTTCTCCAAATGGAAAGGACAAAAGCACAGAAAAATTCCTTAAAGAGATTGCTCTCGGTTCGGGAGGTAGGTTATAGAAAGGGAAGGTGTTAGCACCCTTTCTATCCATGGTTATCCATGGGCTCTTAGATACTTGCTCAATGTGTTTTCAAAAATGTTTGCTTGCTTTTCAATTGTGGGTTTTAAAAAGTTTCTTTGAAAAATTTCAGTTCGACTCGTACGTCAGAGTGTTTGAAAAATTTGCTTTGAAAGCTTTTGAAAAGTGTTGGTGTGAAAAGTCTTTTAATTTTTTTGTTTGGAAGAGAGCAAGTATCCATGAGTCGTCTACCTACCCTAAGGAATTCGTCTGTGTAAATGTCCTTTAAAGTAGTGCCATCCCACCATTGAGAGGTAGGTAGCACCACCGTTGGAGGTGTTCGGGTCAATTCGAGTTTATAGGGACATGGTGATCACCAGAGCAATGGGAAGACACCTTAGAAGCTACCCTCATGCCAGGTTCCCGGATCATGAGGACTTACTAAGACATCCTCTGCTCGACGATCACCTTTCGAAAGGCAAGGCAACAGTGAGGCGTACCCTAGGGGTGGTGTGTGCGAATTGTGTGTCATTTTCATTGGTATTTGTCTTGTCATGTTTGTTGTGTTCTACGCTTGATTTTAATTAGGGCCATTCATTCTTGCATGCATTTAACAATTATAAAGTTTGCGAAAAAATAAATCTAAACTATTACAAATGGCGCGGGTCCACATCGCCAAAATAAACCGAACCCGATTTGACTGAAAGTAAAGAAGCAATAAAATAAAAGTGCGAGAAATAAAGTAAAAATTGTTACAAGGCTTTGGGGCATATACATAATTATTTAAACGATATAAAATAAATGTGCGAAATGAAGGAATTAAAAACAAAACTAGGGCGTTTGACCCTTTTTGCAAAAGTATTTAAAGTTAATGAATCAATTAATTAGAACTAATGAAGAATTAAAATTAAAGAAAAAGGAATGTTTTTTGTATTTTTGTATTTTTTAAGATTTAAAAGAAAAAAAAGAACTTTTTAGAATGAAATTTGAAATGCTAATCCTAATTCTAATGTTTTTAGTTATTGTGAAAATGTTATATTAATCTAAATTAAACCTTAATTTTTACTTATGTACATTTAATTATAAAAATAAAATAAATAAATAAATAATATTGTGATAAAAAAAAAAGGAAAATTTAAAAGGTATAAAAAGTCATTAACCTAATGCTATATTTTTGGATTTTTAGTTATTAAGAAAGTATTAAAATCTAACCTAAAATGCAACCCTAGTTTAATTATGAAAATTACTAATATTATGGCAAAAAACAAGGAAAGTTAAAAGGAATAAAAAAAGTCATTAACCTAATGCTATATTTTTGGATTTTTATTTATTAAAAGAATTAAGTTGCAAACATCCTAATTAAAACTAAATTCATTATACATTAATTTATTTACAAGAAAATAATTATAATAAAAATATTTACTCTTTTTTTTTGGTCTTTTCTGGTTTTTAATTAAATTTTTGTATTTTGTAAAGAAAACAATTAATTAATTAAAACAATGAAAATAAATAAAAAAATAAATTATGAAAAGCAAAGCAAACCAGGGGGGGTGACCCCAAAATTGGAGGTAAGGCCTAGCATTCTGGCCCATTAAGCATTGGCCTTGTTGGACTTTTTGAATCCTGCGTGACACGTTTGACTCAAGCGCAGCATACTCTTTTAATCTAAGCCTTTAGTGTGGATTGGATGGACACGTGGGCATCTGGATGATGATGGTACATGGTGCACCATAGTGTTGTGCCTGCATAGGAATTGCCATTGCAAAATAATATTGAAATTTGCCAGACCTGGGACTTGAACCCAGGTCTTTGATGCTACAAGTACGTCCACCTGCCAGCTGAGCTACCACGCGTTAATTAACATATTACAATAAACAAATAACAAAAGAAAAGAATAAAAGCGTTAGTGGCTAAGCGCGAAAATTTAAAACTGGCCAATCACTGCTAGACAGCACATCATCTCCTTCGTTGTTCATTCTTTTTTTTCTGAAACAAAAGTCTATGGAAACGGTTTTCACGCGTGGCTTAAAGTAGCTTTTAGAAAAATAGCGACTAGCGCTATAGGACCAATAAATTGGGCGCGAGTGGTGCTTTTCCTTCGTCTAGGCTTGCTGAATATGACTATCATGGTTTGGAAGGCTAATTTTACAGTATTGAGAAAGCCCTAAAATCACAACCTGAAAACCCTAAAATGTGAACATGGTGAAATCGCGTATGGTCAACAAAAATGCAATTAAACACAATGGTTAGCTTAGAAACTTTGTAAGGAACAAGAATTCATCAATAAAAATGCAAAAGGACGTATGAATTGTGATATGCGATTTCAAAAGTTATGTGACACAGTTTGAGTTCTCCCTACCAATTCCTGGAGTTTTGAAGGATGTTTGGAGTTGGGATGTGTTCAGAAATGGTCCAGGAAGCTATTAGGATCAATCTTAGGACTTAAAACCCCCTCCAACCTTGATTTCAGATTTGACTTATATGGCTAATTTTTCAAGTTTTCCATAAGCTCTTTAGCGCAGCATTTGGTATATTGTGGTTAGGGTTTGACTTAGTGCTTATGCTGGAAGAGAATTAGCTTGTTAGTTGGCCTTAATTCATGCTCATGAAAGAACTAGTCCTAGGGTTTTCACCATTAACCAATTTTCCTTCTTTTAAGCCAAGACCAAGACTTAGTGTGCAATTTAACCCTAGCCTGAGTTTTTGAGTTGGCCCATGATATATGGAAGTTGTCCAAATTCAAATGACACTATTCCATTGGTTTTTGAATTTTATTTGAATTTTTAAAGATTTAAAATGAATTAAATTATCAAAAATTAAATAAAATAGAAAAATCAATATTTGGTCTTGAAATTAATCATGGGACACGTGTGTGGCATGACAAGGATGAATCAAGTGGAAGAAAGTGGGCCCTTTTGTCAAAAATTGGAGTTTCAAGGATAGTTGACTTTTGCCATTTCACAAAAATTTCCCAACTTCTACAAGGCATAACTTGCTCAATTTTTAAGCTTTTCACATGTTCTTGGACATTTTGGAAAGGTCTTTGAGTCTTTTAACCAATGCCTTTGGTCCCATGTCATTTTGATTTTCCAATCTCAAGTTATGGCCTTTGACTTAAAGTCCCTTTTTGTTGACTTTTGAAAATGACCTATAATGTTGAAATTGATAACTTTTTGTGAGAGCATTTCTTGGACTTGAAGTATGAAGATGAGTTGTAGGAAATGTCTTTCTCTTCAAAATGAGCTTTGGATGGAATTTTTCTGATAATCCATGTGAAAGTTATGCCCTGGTCAATTTCAGTTGACTTTTTCAGCTGTCCAAATAAGGAAACTTTTGCATCTTGATGATTTTCTGAGCCAAATTTTGAGAATCATGATCAAGCATTGATCAAATGATGTTTGTGGCTTCAAAATGATATGTTGACCAAAAATTTGAACTTTTGACTGTCAAATGACCATTTTGCCCCTACAGTTGACTGTAGTGCAATTTAGGGTTTTGACTGTGCAATTTTGAGCTGAATGCCTTGAAACTTGATATGAGGATGCTTGACCATGTTTGTAAGCATATGAGACTTGATTGAGCCTTTGAACACTTCCTTTTCTTGATCAGACTCAAAACCCTAATTTTGACTGTATGGGAGACTGTTGCACTGCACAACCCTTGGGGAATTTTGTAGCTTGGCTTGGCAATTTCTTGAGGAATATGGGAGGGCAAATTTTGGGGTATAACAGTTGCCCCTGTTCAATATTCTTAGACCTGAGGATGCAGATTGGCTGACGTGCCTTTCGTAATCCGAGGGTAGAAGATGATTGGACACTAGAGTGCCCAGAAATTTGCGCTCACATGTTAGCAATGATGGGGGAATGGGCTTATAGATGCCATTTAGAGATTGATCGCGTAAGATATTCCTTAGCGAGAACCTGCATACCTGCAAAAGAAAAAATGAGTACCTGACACGTTGCAGGAGCTGATTTTAGATGCTTGGTATAGATGTGTCCTGACTGGTTACAGGAGCTGAGTCTGGAGCTTCAAACGCTGATGAATGAACCAGGGATGGTTACTGCCTCAGCATGGATGGTAAGAGAACCTTGGGCGATTCTAACTTCAACAACGCTCGTTGAGAAAAATCTTGGGTGTCTTCTACTGGAATAAGAATCAGGGAGATCTTAGGGTCGATCTGACTGAACCAGAGGAGGCCTTTGACTGGATAAGCATCAGGAAAATCTTAGGGTCGATTTAACTGAACCGGTCTAGGTCTTGAAATATCTTCAACTGGATAAGCATCAGGGAGATCTTAGGGTCGATCTGACTGAACCAAGAGAAGGCCTTTGACTGGATAAGCATCAGGAAAATCTTGGGACGATTTAACTGAACCGGTCTAGGTCTTGAAATGTCTTCAACTGGATAAGCATCAGGGAGATCTTAGGGTCGATCTGACTGAACCAGAGAAGGCCTTTGACTGGATAAGCATCAGGAAAATCTTGGGACGATTTAACTGAACCGGTCTAGGTCTTGAAATGTAGCTTGAGAACTTAACTGGATCTTTCCTGAAAGGTAAAAGTCAGTCATATGCAATGCATGATATGGATCAAGCAATTATGTTCTCAACATAAATGAGATTTGTAAGATATGATGTGTACATGCATGCTATAATGATGTATGTGATGTTTCATGTATATTTTTGTCTAGGAAAGTGAATCCTTGACGGGTGCCGGGAAGTCGTATCCCGGGCTGATGTCGAAGAATAGATTTTGCTTCCGCTGGGGATGATAACTGCAAGGATACCGGTAGGAGAAGATGACTCCGTTGCGGAATAAACTTGGCGAATGGAAGATTCTGCGGGGAGAAAAGATATTCTAGCGATCATGCTGGGAAGCAATACTCTGTGGGGATAGAGATGCTTTGCTGAGTGTTGATAGCAGTAATTTGCTGAGGATGTCTTTGTTGTTGGAAGTGTTAATGGACTTCGCTGGGGATAGGAAAGAACTATGTTGACGATGACCTTTCCGTGGCTTTTGGCTGAGGATAACCCAGTTATATCCTGTTAAGGAAATAACTCTTTGAATAAAGCCGGACGACGCGTTCGTGCTCTGCGAGGGGATAAGCTTCCAGAATCTACTGGGGATAAGCTTACTGCTTGGAGAGATGAATTCCAATTTTCCTGGGGAAACTGGATTGGACTCTTCTGGGGAGTTTTGGAATGTAATTTTATAAGTTGAAAGGGGGAACCTATGTAGGGTTGCATGCTGATGAGTTTGTGTAAAACTGTATCTAAAATGGAGAAGGAACCTGGGTAGGGTTACTTTGATGATGAGTTCGTGTAAAACTTCGTTTTTTTGGAAAGGGAGAACCTGTGTAGGGTTTCTGGGTGACGAGTCCATGTAAAACTGCATCTTGAAGAGAGGGAACCGATGTAGGGTTGCTTGGTGAGGTAAGTTCATGTAAAACTTCTTGATGAACCGGGGTGAGGTTATCTTGAGCTAAATCCATGTAAGACTTCTGGGGGGAACCAGGGTTAGGTTGCCGCAGGATAAGTTCGTGTAAAACTTCTTGACGAACCGAGGTAAGGTCATCTTGAGATAGGTCCATGTGAGACTCTTGGAGGAACCGGGGTTAGGTTACGGCAGGATAAGTTTGTGTAAAACTTCTTGATGAACCGGGGTTAGGTCATCTTGAGATAGGTCCATGTGAGACTCTTGGAGGAACCGGGGTTAGGTTACGGCAGGATAAGTTTGTGTAAAACTTCTTGATGAACCGGGGTTAGGTCATCTTGAGATAGGTCCATGTGAGACTCTTGGAGGAACCGGGGTTAGGTTACGGCAGGATAAGTTTGTGTAAAACTTCTTGATGAACCGGGGTTAGGTCATCTTGAGATATGTCCATGTGAGACTCTTGGAGGAACCGGGGTTAGGTTACGGCAGGATAAGTTTGTGTAAAACTTCTTGATGAACCGGGGTTAGGTCATCTTGAGATAGGTCCATGTGAGACTCTTGGAGGAACCGGGGTTAGGTTACGGCAGGATAAGTTTGTGTAAAACTTCTTGATGAACCGGGGTTAGGTCATCTTGAGATAGGTCCATGTAAGACTTCTGGAGGAACCGGGGTTAGGTCACTTTGGGATAAGTTCGTGTAAAACTTCTTGACGAACCGGGGTAAGGTTACTTGTGATAAATCCATGTAAGATTTCTGGAGGAACCGGGGTAAGGTTACTTGGATAAGTTTGTGTAAAAACTTCTGGAGGAACCGGGGTAAGGTTATTTGGTTGAGTTTGTGTAAAAATCTCTGGAGGAACCGGGGTAAGGTTACTTGGATAAGTTTGTGTAAAAACTTCTGGAGGAACCGGGGTAAGGTTGCTTCGGGATAAGTTTGTGTAAAACTTCTTGATGAACCGGGGTTAGGTCATCTTATGGAGGAGGAGTCTGTGTATGACTTTGTCTGAAGGTTGAGCAGAAACCGGTGTTGGGTTGCATGATTTTGATTAAGTGGATAATTGTCCTGTTTGGTCTCGGACGTTAGCCCACGATCTGGAATTTGTAAAGGTAGATGGTAATCATTTTTATGTTGATCTGTCCTTTGTAATTTGGTTGACAGAGCAATTGGATCGCCTGGATAGCTCATTATTGCCCCTGCTTCGGAGGTGAGGGAAGAGGATACCTGTGCGGGTGATCGACAAATCTTCGGGTAGGCAAGTGACGAGATACCGGAACATAGTCGTACGCTTCGATCCCTAACTTTTGCCTGGACCGCCCTTTCGGGTTTTCAGTCCACCGGGATACCCATTTTTGCCCAAGCCGCCTTTTCAGGTTTTCGACTTGCCGGGTGTACATGTTTTTCGTTTCATCCCTTCATTTTGCCCGAACCCTTTTAGTTCGCCGGGAAGCCCTTATTGTTGCCTAGGTATGTCAACCTAGCGGGTCTTTGATTATGCGCAGTATTTTTTCCGACTATGTCCACGCTCTCAGAATGTAGGGAGTTGCCCCTGTTGGAAGTATTTTGCCATGCCCCAGATAATGGGCAATGCTCCTACTGTGCCCCTTGATTGGAGGTACTTCTGTTCACAAGGTGTTTATCGTGCGAATTTCCCTGCTGTTCAAACAAATAGTCATATGCAAACAAGGTTATTTTAAAAATGCAAAAGCCTATGTCTGTCTTGAATTTTGAAAATGCATTTTTGATAAAGGTGAGTTTTTCTTTGTAAACTGTGATGTCAACTCGTTACTTTACAGCAAACCTTCAGGAGTCAGGATACCTTCGTAACAGTATGCTTTCGAACTAACCCATGCTTCGGCTAGGACTTTTAAGGGTTATATCGTGGCCTGGTTCACGGTTTTAGAAACAAAGGATAAAGGCTCAAGTTATTTGTACCCACCCGCTCTTCGGGATGTTTTCCAAATCTAAACTCAGTTGATCATGCGTTAGACCTTGTTCGAGTCTTTGTTTTGATTTTCCGGTGATGATTCGGATGTTGATGATTTCTTTTGAACAGGCAGTCATTTTTTGCTTTGGTTGAGGGTTTGTGAGACCTCTTTCTTGATTTTTGTTATCCCTTTCTTTTTTTGCCTGAACTGTTTCCTTTTTGAAATTACAGTCAGCGGGATGCCCCAGTTTGGTAAGTCTTCTTTATTGGTTTTGACTTTTTGGGCTTTTCATTTATGATTTTTTTTGATAATGACTGCCTGTCCTTATGATTGTTCAGAACCATCACTGTCTTTTGTTTTTGAAAAACCCATTTGGTGCCATTCATTGTGCACTTGGATCAACTGAGAGAACTACCCTGCCCCAGGTTATGATTAAGGGTTTTGATTTTCGAAAATAAAAACTCCTACTTCTTTGGCTCTGATGGGTTGACGAGGGATTATCATCCTTATAACTCCAGTGTTTAGGAATTGAAACAATGCCTGTACTTCATCAGCGGGGTCTGTTCAAAAGCATACTGTAAATTGTGGTATTGTTTTCGTCATCCTCCCTCAAGAGGTTTAGAATTTTCAATTAAGAATTGACCATCGCAAAAAATATGAAAGCAGTTTTAAGCATAGTAAACATAATTAATTCAAGACAGACATGTGTAATGCATTCATGAAATAAAAGAGTTTAACACAATAATTGTTTATCTGAACAAGAAAAGGAAAAATACAACTTGAAATCAAATGAACAAAAATTTAGCCATGCTTTGGCAATGGAGCGGTGATCACGTTGGGAGTCTCCGCAGGCTCGAACTCGATCTCTTTGGCATCGATCATGTTCTGAATTTTGTACTTCAGTGCCCAACAGTCCTCAGTATCGTGCCCCGGGCTATCAGAATGATAAGCACACCTTGCTTCTGGATTGTAGCTAGGAGAGGAGGTCTTAGGATTGGCAGGAGGGTTGATCACTGCAATCAGGTTCATCTTCACCATATGCTGCAATGCTTGTGACCAAGGCATGTTAATGTTGGTGAATTGCCTTTTAGGCCCTTCCGGCCTTTGCTGGTTTCCCCTTTGTGGTTGACGGCGTGGTGCAGAACCAGAGATCATGACTGCCCCTGCATGTTGATCACGGCGACTCTTTTGACTGTATACAGCATTGGATTCCTTCTTTCCCGTGTAAGGTTTTTTATGAATATCAGAAGGTGTGGCCTCTTGAATCTTCCCCGACTTGATACCAGCTTCAATTCTTTCGCCAGTCAGGATGAGGTCGGTAAATCCAGCAGATGAGTTACCAATGAGGTGATTGAAGAATGGCCCGGATAGGGTCCCCAAGAACATATCAACGAGTTCCCGGTCAGTTAACGGAGGTTGCACCCTTCCAGCAAGGTTTCTCCATCTTTGTACGTACTCCTTGAAACCTTCACTTGACCCCAACGACATACCCTGGAGTTGGGTACGTGTGGGAGCAAGGTCGGCATTGTACTGGTACTGCTTATAGAAAGCAGTCGCCAACTCCTCCCAGTTACGAACTTTGGTCCCATCCAGTTGATAGAACCATTCGAGGTGAGTCCCTGAAAGACTTTCCTGGAAGAAGTGGATCCACAAGTTCTTGTCTGCTGAGTATGGTTGGATTTTCCGAACATAAGACCTGAGATGCAGCTTGGGACAAGACGCCCCGTCATACTTGGTAAAGGATGGTGCCTTGAACTTCCGAGGAATAATCACACCAGTTGACAAACCCAGATCTCCAAAATCCAGCCCAGGTACCTGTTGGATCTCCATAGCATTCAGCCTATCCTCCAACTGTTTGTACTTGTCCTCAGCCGGAGGGTACTGTTCGTCGTTGAAATCTGTCTCGCTGTCGGAGACCACTGGACTAGGCACCTCTCTCTCATGGTGACTGCTTTCCCTCACAGATGGGGTTGTCCTCTCAGTTTCCTCCTGCGGTGTATTCCCAGATCTGCGTCTAGGGCTGAACAGAACAGTCCTCTTCTTCTTCTTGTCCTTCTTCAAAAGCAAAGCCTTCAGATCTTGTTGACCCTGAGCCAAGCCTTTGATCAGCTCCTGAAATTGGGCGTTCTGCGCCTGAAATTGGGCGTTCTGCGCCTGAAGAGTCTTGATAGATGCCTCGGTTGATGATTCAGGATTCATGACGAGACTGCTGAAATTAAACAGCGAAGAAGGTAAGCAACCTGCAGAGAAAGGGTACCTGTTATGCAATGATGTGTATGACATGCATGTAATGTTTTCAAGGACCTCGAGGGATAAACAAGACAATATTGTTAGAACTTGGTAGCTTGATTGAATGAACTGCATATTATTGAGAGTCCTTCTTCAAAGGGTCAAAGGCTCACCATATCCAGTGGGTCATAGCCCCTGACTTTAGTCATCATGTCTGGTTTTGATTTCCAAACAACCTTGGTTAGGGAACCTTCTTCAGGAGTCAGAGCTCACCATATCAAGTGGGTCATAGCCTCTGACAACATTGGCTAGAGGAAAATAAATCCTCTTTGCCCCTTGCTAGATGTTTGATTTATATGACCTGTATCACAAGCCCTTGAGATCCTTGAAATGGGTTAGGAGGTATGCAATGGTATGATGTCATGATATGCATGGGGTAATGTGAGTAACCCTGTTATGAGTCCCAATTAAGGACTATAAACAGACCCTGCAAGAAATTCAGTATACTTTGTTATGAGTCCCAATTAAGGACTATAAACAAAACCTGCAAGAAATTTGGTAAACCTTGTCATGAGTCCTAGTTAAGGACTATAAACAAAACCTGTAAGTAGTTCATGTGTCAGCTAACAAGCATGCAAGTAGGCAAGTACAAAGGCACACAAGTCACACAAGAGAAACCCTTAGGGTTTAGGCCAGCATGGGGTCTGGGTAGTACCCTCTTGAAGTTGGTGGGCTCAACCTGTCCTAATCAAAGTAACCGGGTTCTAAGGTTCCCAATATCACGGGATTGCTTTCATTGTTCATCGTTTCGATTTAGCCACTGAACTGGCGACCGAAATATTCCAGGAAAGCAACCCTCAATTGAGTGTAGTATCGAGTATCAACCAACCTCGGACTGCACCAAAGTCAGTTATCTCACTACCCTAAAGAGGCCAAGATAGTTCAATTAAGGTTCCTAAGGTCTGTTGATGCTTCACGACACCACGCGGAGGCCCCGTACTCTCCTTGACTGAACTCAAGGGTTACCGGTACACACCAAAGTGCCACATCAACGTAGCAGACTGTTTCAACCATGTCGGTATACCCCGCACAGTTCCCTCACAGCCTTGTTGCTACTTTCTAAAAGGGTATCCCCCAGATCCGGGTTAGGATCTATAGAACTCCCAAGACAGTCCCACAATTTAAAGCAAACAAAGAAGACAATTGAAAACATAGTTATGACCTAGCCCTAAGGTACACCTCACTTTAAGTATATCTCCCCAGCAGAGTCGCCAGTTCTGTGATCGGTGGATCTGGAACTGACTGTTTTAAAGCTGGTTCGCGAAATGTCGCGGAAGCAAGAGTCGCCACCGTCTTTTATTTTCTCCAAGTGGAAAGGACAAAAGCACAGAAAAATTCCTTAAAGAGATTGCTCTCGGTTCGGGAGGTAGGTTATAGAAAGGGAAGGTGTTAGCACCCTTTCTATCCATGGTTATCCATGGGCTCTTAGATACTTGCTCAATGTGTTTTCAAAAATGTTTGCTTGCTTTTCAATTGTGGGTTTTAAAAAGTTTCTTTGAAAAATTTCAGTTCGACTCGTACGTCAGAGTGTTTGAAAAATTTGCTTTGAAAGCTTTTGAAAAGTGTTGGTGTGAAAAGTCTTTTAATTTTTTTGTTTGGAAGAGAGCAAGTATCCATGAGTCGTCTACCTACCCTAAGGAATTCGTCTGTGTAAATGTCCTTTAAAGTAGTGCCATCCCACCATTGAGAGGTAGGTAGCACCACCGTTGGAGGTGTTCGGGTCAATTCGAGTTTATAGGGACATGGTGATCACCAGAGCAATGGGAAGACACCTTAGAAGCTACCCTCATGCCAGGTTCCCGGATCATGAGGACTTACTAAGACATCCTCTGCTCGACGATCACCTTTCGAAAGGCAAGGCAACAGTGAGGCGTACCCTAGGGGTGGTGTGTGCGAATTGTGTGTCATTTTCATTGGTATTTGTCTTGTCATGTTTGTTGTGTTCTACACTTGATTTTAATTAGGGCCATTCATTCTTGCATGCATTTAACAATTATAAAGTTTGCGAAAAAATAAATCTAAACTATTACAAATGGCGCGGGTCCACATCGCCAAAATAAACCGAACCCGATTTGACTGAAAGTAAAGAAGCAATAAAATAAAAGTGCGAGAAATAAAGTAAAAATTGTTACAAGGCTTTGGGGCATATACATAATTATTTAAACGATATAAAATAAATGTGCGAAATGAAGGAATTAAAAACAAAACTAGGGCGTTGGACCCTTTTTGCAAAAGTATTTAAAGTTAATGAATCAATTAATTAGAACTAATGAAGAATTAAAATTAAAGAAAAAGGAATGTTTTTTGTATTTTTGTATTTTTTAAGATTTAAAAGAAAAAAAAAGAACTTTTTAGAATGAAATTTGAAATGCTAATCCTAATTCTAATGTTTTTAGTTATTGTGAAAATGTTATATTAATCTAAATTAAACCTTAATTTTTACTTATGTACATTTAATTATAAAAATAAAATAAATAAATAAATAATATTGTGATAAAAAAAAAGGAAAATTTAAAAGGTATAAAAAGTCATTAACCTAATGCTATATTTTTGGATTTTTAGTTATTAAGAAAGTATTAAAATCTAACCTAAAATGCAACCCTAGTTTAATTATGAAAATTACTAATATTATGGCAAAAAACAAGGAAAGTTAAAAGGAATAAAAAAAGTCATTAACCTAATGCTATATTTTTGGATTTTTATTTATTAAAAGAATTAAGTTGCAAACATCCTAATTAAAACTAAATTCATTATACATTAATTTATTTACAAGAAAATAATTATAATAAAAATATTTACTCTTTTTTTTTGGTCTTTTCTGGTTTTTAATTAAATTTTTGTATTTTGTAAAGAAAACAATTAATTAATTAAAACAATGAAAATAAATAAAAAAATAAATTATGAAAAGCAAAGCAAACCAGGGGGGGTGACCCCAAAATTGGAGGTAAGGCCTAGCATTCTGGCCCATTAAGCATTGGCCTTGTTGGACTTTTTGAATCCTGCGTGACACGTTTGACTCAAGCGCAGCATACTCTTTTAATCTAAGCCTTTAGTGTAGATTGGATGGACACGTGGGCATCTGGATGATGATGGTACATGGTGCACCATAGTGTTGTGCCTGCATAGGAATTGCCATTGCAAAATAATATTGAAATTTGCCAGACCTGGGACTTGAACCCAGGTCTTTGATGCTACAAGTACGTCCACCTGCCAGCTGAGCTACCACGCGTTAATTAACATATTACAATAAACAAATAACAAAAGAAAAGAATAAAAGCGTTAGTGGCTAAGCGCGAAAATTTAAAACTGGCCAATCACTGCTAGACAGCACATCATCTCCTTCGTTGTTCATTCTTTTTTTTCTGAAACAAAAGTCTATGGAAACGGTTTTCACGCGTGGCTTAAAGTAGCTTTTAGAAAAATAGCGACTAGCGCTATAGGACCAATAAATTGGGCGCGAGTGGTGCTTTTCCTTCGTCTAGGCTTGCTGAATATGACTATCATGGTTTGGAAGGCTAATTTTACAGTATTGAGAAAGCCCTAAAATCACAACCTGAAAACCCTAAAATGTGAACATGGTGAAATCGCGTATGGTCAACAAAAATGCAATTAAACACAATGGTTAGCTTAGAAACTTTGTAAGGAACAAGAATTCATCAATAAAAATGCAAAAGGACGTATGAATTGTGATATGCGATTTCAAAAGTTATGTGACACAGTTTGAGTTCTCCCTACCAATTCCTGGAGTTTTGAAGGATGTTTGGAGTTGGGATGTGTTCAGAAATGGTCCAGGAAGCTATTAGGATCAATCTTAGGACTTAAAACCCCCTCCAACCTTGATTTCAGATTTGACTTATATGGCTAATTTTTCAAGTTTTCCATAAGCTCTTTAGCGCAGCATTTGGTATATTGTGGTTAGGGTTTGACTTAGTGCTTATGCTGGAAGAGAATTAGCTTGTTAGTTGGCCTTAATTCATGCTCATGAAAGAACTAGTCCTAGGGTTTTCACCATTAACCAATTTTCCTTCTTTTAAGCCAAGACCAAGACTTAGTGTGCAATTTAACCCTAGCCTGAGTTTTTGAGTTGGCCCATGATATATGGAAGTTGTCCAAATTCAAATGACACTATTCCATTGGTTTTTGAATTTTATTTGAATTTTTAAAGATTTAAAATGAATTAAATTATCAAAAATTAAATAAAATAGAAAAATCAATATTTGGTCTTGAAATTAATCATGGGACACGTGTGTGGCATGACAAGGATGAATCAAGTGGAAGAAAGTGGGCCCTTTTGTCAAAAATTGGAGTTTCAAGGATAGTTGACTTTTGCCATTTCACAAAAATTTCCCAACTTCTACAAGGCATAACTTGCTCAATTTTTAAGCTTTTCACATGTTCTTGGACATTTTGGAAAGGTCTTTGAGTCTTTTAACCAATGCCTTTGGTCCCATGTCATTTTGATTTTCCAATCTCAAGTTATGGCCTTTGACTTAAAGTCCCTTTTTGTTGACTTTTGAAAATGACCTATAATGTTGAAATTGATAACTTTTTGTGAGAGCATTTCTTGGACTTGAAGTATGAAGATGAGTTGTAGGAAATGTCTTTCTCTTAAAAATGAGCTTTGGATGGCATTTTTCTGATAATCCATGTGAAAGTTATGCCCTGGTCAATTTCAGTTGACTTTTTCAGCTGTCCAAATAAGGAAACTTTTGCATCTTGATGATTTTCTGAGCCAAATTTTGAGAATCATGATCAAGCATTGATCAAATGATGTTTGTGGCTTCAAAATGATATGTTGACCAAAAATTTGAACTTTTGACTGTCAAATGACCATTTTGCCCCTACAGTTGACTGTAGTGCAATTTAGGGTTTTGACTGTGCAATTTTGAGCTGAATGCCTTGAAACTTGATATGAGGATGCTTGACCATGTTTGTAAGCATATGAGACTTGATTGAGCCTTTGAACACTTCCTTTTCTTGATCAGACTCAAAACCCTAATTTTGACTGTATGGGAGACTGTTGCACTGCACAACCCTTGGGGAATTTTGTAGCTTGGCTTGGCAATTTCTTGAGGAATATGGGAGGGCAAATTTTGGGGTATAACAGTTGCCCCTGTTCAATATTCTTAGACCTGAGGATGCAGATTGGCTGACGTGCCTTTCGTAATCCGAGGGTAGAAGATGATTGGACACTAGAGTGCCCAGAAATTTGCGCTCACATGTTAGCAATGATGGGGGAATGGGCTTATAGATGCCATTTAGAGATTGATCGCGTAAGATATTCCTTAGCGAGAACCTGCATACCTGCAAAAGAAAAAATGAGTACCTGACACGTTGCAGGAGCTGATTTTAGATGCTTGGTATAGATGTGTCCTGACTGGTTACAGGAGCTGAGTCTGGAGCTTCAAACGCTGATGAATGAACCAGGGATGGTTACTGCCTCAGCATGGATGGTAAGAGAACCTTGGGCGATTCTAACTTCAACAACGCTCGTTGAGAAAAATCTTGGGTGTCTTCTACTGGAATAAGAATCAGGGAGATCTTAGGGTCGATCTGACTGAACCAGAGGAGGCCTTTGACTGGATAAGCATCAGGAAAATCTTAGGGTCGATTTAACTGAACCGGTCTAGGTCTTGAAATATCTTCAACTGGATAAGCATCAGGGAGATCTTAGGGTCGATCTGACTGAACCAAGAGAAGGCCTTTGACTGGATAAGCATCAGGAAAATCTTGGGACGATTTAACTGAACCGGTCTAGGTCTTAAAATGTCTTCAACTGGATAAGCATCAGGGAGATCTTAGGGTCGATCTGACTGAACCAGAGAAGGCCTTTGACTGGATAAGCATCAGGAAAATCTTGGGACGATTTAACTGAACCGGTCTAGGTCTTGAAATGTAGCTTGAGAACTTAACTGGATCTTTCCTGAAAGGTAAAAGTCAGTCATATGCAATGCATGATATGGATCAAGCAATTATGTTCTCAACATAAATGAGATTTGTAAGATATGATGTGTACATGCATGCTATAATGATGTATGTGATGTTTCATGTATATTTTTGTCTAGGAAAGTGAATCCTTGACGGGTGCCGGGAAGTCGTATCCCGGGCTGATGTCGAAGAATAGATTTTGCTTCCGCTGGGGATGATAACTGCAAGGATACCGGTAGGAGAAGATGACTCCGTTGCGGAATAAACTTGGCGAATGGAAGATTCTGCGGGGAGAAAAGATATTCTAGCGATCATGCTGGGAAGCAATACTCTGTGGGGATAGAGATGCTTTGCTGAGTGTTGATAGCAGTAATTTGCTGAGGATGTCTTTGTTGTTGGAAGTGTTAATGGACTTCGCTGGGGATAGGAAAGAACTATGTTGACGATGACCTTTCCGTGGCTTTTGGCTGAGGATAACCCAGTTATATCCTGTTAAGGAAATAACTCTTTGAATAAAGCCGGACGACGCGTTCGTGCTCTGCGAGGGGATAAGCTTCCAGAATCTACTGGGGATAAGCTTACTGCTTGGAGAGATGAATTCCAATTTTCCTGGGGAAACTGGATTGGACTCTTCTGGGGAGTTTTGGAATGTAATTTTATAAGTTGAAAGGGGGAACCTATGTAGGGTTGCATGCTGATGAGTTTGTGTAAAACTGTATCTAAAATGGAGAAGGAACCTGGGTAGGGTTACTTTGATGATGAGTTCGTGTAAAACTTCGTTTTTTTGGAAAGGGAGAACCTGTGTAGGGTTTCTGGGTGACGAGTCCATGTAAAACTGCATCTTGAAGAGAGGGAACCGATGTAGGGTTGCTTGGTGAGGTAAGTTCATGTAAAACTTCTTGATGAACCGGGGTGAGGTTATCTTGAGCTAAATCCATGTAAGACTTCTGGGGGGAACCAGGGTTAGGTTGCCGCAGGATAAGTTCGTGTAAAACTTCTTGACGAACCGAGGTAAGGTCATCTTGAGATAGGTCCATGTGAGACTCTTGGAGGAACCGGGGTTAGGTTACGGCAGGATAAGTTTGTGTAAAACTTCTTGATGAACCGGGGTTAGGTCATCTTGAGATAGGTCCATGTGAGACTCTTGGAGGAACCGGGGTTAGGTTACGGCAGGATAAGTTTGTGTAAAACTTCTTGATGAACCGGGGTTAGGTCATCTTGAGATAGGTCCATGTGAGACTCTTGGAGGAACCGGGGTTAGGTTACGGCAGGATAAGTTTGTGTAAAACTTCTTGATGAACCGGGGTTAGGTCATCTTGAGATAGGTCCATGTGAGACTCTTGGAGGAACCGGGGTTAGGTTACGGCAGGATAAGTTTGTGTAAAACTTCTTGATGAACCGGGGTTAGGTCATCTTGAGATAGGTCCATGTGAGACTCTTGGAGGAACCGGGGTTAGGTTACGGCAGGATAAGTTTGTGTAAAACTTCTTGATGAACCGGGGTTAGGTCATCTTGAGATAGGTCCATGTAAGACTTCTGGAGGAACCGGGGTTAGGTCACTTTGGGATAAGTTCGTGTAAAACTTCTTGACGAACCGGGGTAAGGTTACTTGTGATAAATCCATGTAAGATTTCTGGAGGAACCGGGGTAAGGTTACTTGGATAAGTTTGTGTAAAAACTTCTGGAGGAACCGGGGTAAGGTTATTTGGTTGAGTTTGTGTAAAAATCTCTGGAGGAACCGGGGTAAGGTTACTTGGATAAGTTTGTGTAAAAACTTCTGGAGGAACCGGGGTAAGGTTGCTTCGGGATAAGTTTGTGTAAAACTTCTTGATGAACCGGGGTTAGGTCATCTTATGGAGGAGGAGTCTGTGTATGACTTTGTCTGAAGGTTGAGCAGAAACCGGTGTTGGGTTGCATGATTTTGATTAAGTGGATAATTGTCCTGTTTGGTCTCGGACGTTAGCCCACGATCTGGAATTTGTAAAGGTAGATGGTAATCATTTTTATGTTGATCTGTCCTTTGTAATTTGGTTGACAGAGCAATTGGATCGCCTGGATAGCTCATTATTGCCCCTGCTTCGGAGGTGAGGGAAGAGGATACCTGTGCGGGTGATCGACAAATCTTCGGGTAGGCAAGTGACGAGATACCGGAACATAGTCGTACGCTTCGATCCCTAACTTTTGCCTGGACCGCCCTTTCGGGTTTTCAGTCCACCGGGATACCCATTTTTGCCCAAGCCGCCTTTTCAGGTTTTCGACTTGCCGGGTGTACATGTTTTTCGTTTCATCCCTTCATTTTGCCCGAACCCTTTTAGTTCGCCGGGAAGCCCTTATTGTTGCCTAGGTATGTCAACCTAGCGGGTCTTTGATTATGCGCAGTATTTTTTCCGACTATGTCCACGCTCTCAGAATGTAGGGAGTTGCCCCTGTTGGAAGTATTTTGCCATGCCCCAGATAATGGGCAATGCTCCTACTGTGCCCCTTGATTGGAGGTACTTCTGTTCACAAGGTGTTTATCGTGCGAATTTCCCTGCTGTTCAAACAAATAGTCATATGCAAACAAGGTTATTTTAAAAATGCAAAAGCCTATGTCTGTCTTGAATTTTGAAAATGCATTTTTGATAAAGGTGAGTTTTTCTTTGTAAACTGTGATGTCAACTCGTTACTTTACAGCAAACCTTCAGGAGTCAGGATACCTTCGTAACAGTATGCTTTCGAACTAACCCATGCTTCGGCTAGGACTTTTAAGGGTTATATCGTGGCCTGGTTCACGGTTTTAGAAACAAAGGATAAAGGCTCAAGTTATTTGTACCCACCCGCTCTTCGGGATGTTTTCCAAATCTAAACTCATTTGATCATGCGTTAGACCTTGTTCGAGTCTTTGTTTTGATTTTCCGGTGATGATTCGGATGTTGATGATTTCTTTTGAACAGGCAGTCATTTTTTGCTTTGGTTGAGGGTTTGTGAGACCTCTTTCTTGATTTTTGTTATCCCTTTCTTTTTTTGCCTGAACTGTTTCCTTTTTGAAATTACAGTCAGCGGGATGCCCCAGTTTGGTAAGTCTTCTTTATTGGTTTTGACTTTTTGGGCTTTTCATTTATGATTTTTTTTATAATGACTACCTGTCCTTATGATTGTTCAGAACCATCACTGTCTTTTGTTTTTGAAAAACCCATTTGGTGCCATTCATTGTGCACTTGGATCAACTGAGAGAACTACCCTGCCCCAGGTTATGATTAAGGGTTTTGATTTTCGAAAATAAAAACTCCTACTTCTTTGGCTCTGATGGGTTGACGAGGGATTATCATCCTTATAACTCCAGTGTTTAGGAATTGAAACAATGCCTGTACTTCATCAGCGGGGTCTGTTCAAAAGCATACTGTAAATTGTGGTATTGTTTTCGTCATCCTCCCTCAAGAGGTTTAGAATTTTCAATTAAGAATTGACCATCGCAAAAAATATGAAAGCAGTTTTAAGCATAGTAAACATAATTAATTCAAGACAGACATGTGTAATGCATTCATGAAATAAAAGAGTTTAACACAATAATTGTTTATCTGAACAAGAAAAGGAAAAATACAACTTGAAATCAAATGAACAAAAATTTAGCCATGCTTTGGCAATGGAGCGGTGATCACGTTGGGAGTCTCCGCAGGCTCGAACTCGATCTCTTTGGCATCGATCATGTTCTGAATTTTGTACTTCAGTGCCCAACAGTCCTCAGTATCGTGCCCCGGGCTATCAGAATGATAAGCACACCTTGCTTCTGGATTGTAGCTAGGAGAGGAGGTCTTAGGATTGGCAGGAGGGTTGATCACTGCAATCAGGTTCATCTTCACCATATGCTGCAATGCTTGTGACCAAGGCATGTTAATGTTGGTGAATTGCCTTTTAGGCCCTTCCGGCCTTTGCTGGTTTCCCCTTTGTGGTTGACGGCGTGGTGCAGAACCAGAGATCATGACTGCCCCTGCATGTTGATCACGGCGACTCTTTTGACTGTATACAGCATTGGATTCCTTCTTTCCCGTGTAAGGTTTTTTATGAATATCAGAAGGTGTGGCCTCTTGAATCTTCCCCGACTTGATACCAGCTTCAATTCTTTCGCCAGTCAGGATGAGGTCGGTAAATCCAGCAGATGAGTTACCAATGAGGTGATTGAAGAATGGCCCGGATAGGGTCCCCAAGAACATATCAACGAGTTCCCGGTCAGTTAACGGAGGTTGCACCCTTCCAGCAAGGTTTCTCCATCTTTGTACGTACTCCTTGAAACCTTCACTTGACCCCAACGACATACCCTGGAGTTGGGTACGTGTGGGAGCAAGGTCGGCATTGTACTGGTACTGCTTATAGAAAGCAGTCGCCAACTCCTCCCAGTTACGAACTTTGGTCCCATCCAGTTGATAGAACCATTCGAGGTGAGTCCCTGAAAGACTTTCCTGGAAGAAGTGGATCCACAAGTTCTTGTCTGCTGAGTATGGTTGGATTTTCCGAACATAAGACCTGAGATGCAGCTTGGGACAAGACGCCCCGTCATACTTGGTAAAGGATGGTGCCTTGAACTTCCGAGGAATAATCACACCAGTTGACAAACCCAGATCTCCAAAATCCAGCCCAGGTACCTGTTGGATCTCCATAGCATTCAGCCTATCCTCCAACTGTTTGTACTTGTCCTCAGCCGGAGGGTACTGTTCGTCGTTGAAATCTGTCTCGCTGTCGGAGACCACTGGACTAGGCACCTCTCTCTCATGGTGACTGCTTTCCCTCACAGATGGGGTTGTCCTCTCAGTTTCCTCCTGCGGTGTATTCCCAGATCTGCGTCTAGGGCTGAACAGAACAGTCCTCTTCTTCTTCTTGTCCTTCTTCAAAAGCAAAGCCTTCAGATCTTGTTGACCCTGAGCCAAGCCTTTGATCAGCTCCTGAAATTGGGCGTTCTGCGCCTGAAATTGGGCGTTCTGCGCCTGAAGAGTCTTGATAGATGCCTCGGTTGATGATTCAGGATTCATGACGAGACTGCTGAAATTAAACAGCGAAGAAGGTAAGCAACCTGCAGAGAAAGGGTACCTGTTATGCAATGATGTGTATGACATGCATGTAATGTTTTCAAGGACCTCGAGGGATAAACAAGACAATATTGTTAGAACTTGGTAGCTTGATTGAATGAACTGCATATTATTGAGAGTCCTTCTTCAAAGGGTCAAAGGCTCACCATATCCAGTGGGTCATAGCCCCTGACTTTAGTCATCATGTCTGGTTTTGATTTCCAAACAACCTTGGTTAGGGAACCTTCTTCAGGAGTCAGAGCTCACCATATCAAGTGGGTCATAGCCTCTGACAACATTGGCTAGAGGAAAATAAATCCTCTTTGCCCCTTGCTAGATGTTTGATTTATATGACCTGTATCACAAGCCCTTGAGATCCTTGAAATGGGTTAGGAGGTATGCAATGGTATGATGTCATGATATGCATGGGGTAATGTGAGTAACCCTGTTATGAGTCCCAATTAAGGACTATAAACAGACCCTGCAAGAAATTCAGTATACTTTGTTATGAGTCCCAATTAAGGACTATAAACAAAACCTGCAAGAAATTTGGTAAACCTTGTCATGAGTCCTAGTTAAGGACTATAAACAAAACCTGTAAGTAGTTCATGTGTCAGCTAACAAGCATGCAAGTAGGCAAGTACAAAGGCACACAAGTCACACAAGAGAAACCCTTAGGGTTTAGGCCAGCATGGGGTCTGGGTAGTACCCTCTTGAAGTTGGTGGGCTCAACCTGTCCTAATCAAAGTAACCGGGTTCTAAGGTTCCCAATATCACGGGATTGCTTTCATTGTTCATCGTTTCGATTTAGCCACTGAACTGGCGACCGAAATATTCCAGGAAAGCAACCCTCAATTGAGTGTAGTATCGAGTATCAACCAACCTCGGACTGCACCAAAGTCAGTTATCTCACTACCCTAAAGAGGCCAAGATAGTTCAATTAAGGTTCCTAAGGTCTGTTGATGCTTCACGACACCACGCGGAGGCCCCGTACTCTCCTTGACTGAACTCAAGGGTTACCGGTACACACCAAAGTGCCACATCAACGTAGCAGACTGTTTCAACCATGTCGGTATACCCCGCACAGTTCCCTCACAGCCTTGTTGCTACTTTCTAAAAGGGTATCCCCCAGATCCGGGTTAGGATCTATAGAACTCCCAAGACAGTCCCACAATTTAAAGCAAACAAAGAAGACAATTGAAAACATAGTTATGACCTAGCCCTAAGGTACACCTCACTTTAAGTATATCTCCCCAGCAGAGTCGCCAGTTCTGTGATCGGTGGATCTGGAACTGACTGTTTTAAAGCTGGTTCGCGAAATGTCGCGGAAGCAAGAGTCGCCACCGTCTTTTATTTTCTCCAAATGGAAAGGACAAAAGCACAGAAAAATTCCTTAAAGAGATTGCTCTCGGTTCGGGAGGTAGGTTATAGAAAGGGAAGGTGTTAGCACCCTTTCTATCCATGGTTATCCATGGGCTCTTAGATACTTGCTCAATGTGTTTTCAAAAATGTTTGCTTGCTTTTCAATTGTGGGTTTTAAAAAGTTTCTTTGAAAAATTTCAGTTCGACTCGTACGTCAGAGTGTTTGAAAAATTTGCTTTGAAAGCTTTTGAAAAGTGTTGGTGTGAAAAGTCTTTTAATTTTTTTGTTTGGAAGAGAGCAAGTATCCATGAGTCGTCTACCTACCCTAAGGAATTCGTCTGTGTAAATGTCCTTTAAAGTAGTGCCATCCCACCATTGAGAGGTAGGTAGCACCACCGTTGGAGGTGTTCGGGTCAATTCGAGTTTATAGGGACATGGTGATCACCAGAGCAATGGGAAGACACCTTAGAAGCTACCCTCATGCCAGGTTCCCGGATCATGAGGACTTACTAAGACATCCTCTGCTCGACGATCACCTTTCGAAAGGCAAGGCAACAGTGAGGCGTACCCTAGGGGTGGTGTGTGCGAATTGTGTGTCATTTTCATTGGTATTTGTCTTGTCATGTTTGTTGTGTTCTACGCTTGATTTTAATTAGGGCCATTCATTCTTGCATGCATTTAACAATTATAAAGTTTGCGAAAAAATAAATCTAAACTATTACAAATGGCGCGGGTCCACATCGCCAAAATAAACCGAACCCGATTTGACTGAAAGTAAAGAAGCAATAAAATAAAAGTGCGAGAAATAAAGTAAAAATTGTTACAAGGCTTTGGGGCATATACATAATTATTTAAACGATATAAAATAAATGTGCGAAATGAAGGAATTAAAAACAAAACTAGGGCGTTGGACCCTTTTTGCAAAAGTATTTAAAGTTAATGAATCAATTAATTAGAACTAATGAAGAATTAAAATTAAAGAAAAAGGAATGTTTTTTGTATTTTTGTATTTTTTAAGATTTAAAAGAAAAAAAAGAACTTTTTAGAATGAAATTTGAAATGCTAATCCTAATTCTAATGTTTTTAGTTATTGTGAAAATGTTATATTAATCTAAATTAAACCTTAATTTTTACTTATGTACATTTAATTATAAAAATAAAATAAATAAATAAATAAATAATATTGTGATAAAAAAAAAGGAAAATTTAAAAGGTATAAAAAGTCATTAACCTAATGCTATATTTTTGGATTTTTAGTTATTAAGAAAGTATTAAAATCTAACCTAAAATGCAACCCTAGTTTAATTATGAAAATTACTAATATTATGGCAAAAAACAAGGAAAGTTAAAAGGAATAAAAAAAGTCATTAACCTAATGCTATATTTTTGGATTTTTATTTATTAAAAGAATTAAGTTGCAAACATCCTAATTAAAACTAAATTCATTATACATTAATTTATTTACAAGAAAATAATTATAATAAAAATATTTACTCTTTTTTTTTGGTCTTTTCTGGTTTTTAATTAAATTTTTGTATTTTGTAAAGAAAACAATTAATTAATTAAAACAATGAAAATAAATAAAAAAATAAATTATGAAAAGCAAAGCAAACCAGGGGGGGTGACCCCAAAATTGGAGGTAAGGCCTAGCATTCTGGCCCATTAAGCATTGGCCTTGTTGGACTTTTTGAATCCTGCGTGACACGTTTGACTCAAGCGCAGCATACTCTTTTAATCTAAGCCTTTAGTGTGGATTGGATGGACACGTGGGCATCTGGATGATGATGGTACATGGTGCACCATAGTGTTGTGCCTGCATAGGAATTGCCATTGCAAAATAATATTGAAATTTGCCAGACCTAGGACTTGAACCCAGGTCTTTGATGCTACAAGTACGTCCACCTGCCAGCTGAGCTACCACGCGTTAATTAACATATTACAATAAACAAATAACAAAAGAAAAGAATAAAAGCGTTAGTGGCTAAGCGCGAAAATTTAAAACTGGCCAATCACTGCTAGACAGCACATCATCTCCTTCGTTGTTCATTCTTTTTTTTCTGAAACAAAAGTCTATGGAAACGGTTTTCACGCGTGGCTTAAAGTAGCTTTTAGAAAAATAGCGACTAGCGCTATAGGACCAATAAATTGGGCGCGAGTGGTGCTTTTCCTTCGTCTAGGCTTGCTGAATATGACTATCATGGTTTGGAAGGCTAATTTTACAGTATTGAGAAAGCCCTAAAATCACAACCTGAAAACCCTAAAATGTGAACATGGTGAAATCGCGTATGGTCAACAAAAATGCAATTAAACACAATGGTTAGCTTAGAAACTTTGTAAGGAACAAGAATTCATCAATAAAAATGCAAAAGGACGTATGAATTGTGATATGCGATTTCAAAAGTTATGTGACACAGTTTGAGTTCTCCCTACCAATTCCTGGAGTTTTGAAGGATGTTTGGAGTTGGGATGTGTTCAGAAATGGTCCAGGAAGCTATTAGGATCAATCTTAGGACTTAAAACCCCCTCCAACCTTGATTTCAGATTTGACTTATATGGCTAATTTTTCAAGTTTTCCATAAGCTCTTTAGCGCAGCATTTGGTATATTGTGGTTAGGGTTTGACTTAGTGCTTATGCTGGAAGAGAATTAGCTTGTTAGTTGGCCTTAATTCATGCTCATGAAAGAACTAGTCCTAGGGTTTTCACCATTAACCAATTTTCCTTCTTTTAAGCCAAGACCAAGACTTAGTGTGCAATTTAACCCTAGCCTGAGTTTTTGAGTTGGCCCATGATATATGGAAGTTGTCCAAATTCAAATGACACTATTCCATTGGTTTTTGAATTTTATTTGAATTTTTAAAGATTTAAAATGAATTAAATTATCAAAAATTAAATAAAATAGAAAAATCAATATTTGGTCTTGAAATTAATCATGGGACACGTGTGTGGCATGACAAGGATGAATCAAGTGGAAGAAAGTGGGCCCTTTTGTCAAAAATTGGAGTTTCAAGGATAGTTGACTTTTGCCATTTCACAAAAATTTCCCAACTTCTACAAGGCATAACTTGCTCAATTTTTAAGCTTTTCACATGTTCTTGGACATTTTGGAAAGGTCTTTGAGTCTTTTAACCAATGCCTTTGGTCCCATGTCATTTTTATTTTCCAATCTCAAGTTATGGCCTTTGACTTAAAGTCCCTTTTTGTTGACTTTTGAAAATGACCTATAATGTTGAAATTGATAACTTTTTGTGAGAGCATTTCTTGGACTTGAAGTATGAAGATGAGTTGTAGGAAATGTCTTTCTCTTCAAAATGAGCTTTGGATGGCATTTTTCTGATAATCCATGTGAAAGTTATGCCCTGGTCAATTTCAGTTGACTTTTTCAGCTGTCCAAATAAGGAAACTTTTGCATCTTGATGATTTTCTGAGCCAAATTTTGAGAATCATGATCAAGCATTGATCAAATGATGTTTGTGGCTTCAAAATGATATGTTGACCAAAAATTTGAACTTTTGACTGTCAAATGACCATTTTGCCCCTACAGTTGACTGTAGTGCAATTTAGGGTTTTGACTGTGCAATTTTGAGCTGAATGCCTTGAAACTTGATATGAGGATGCTTGACCATGTTTGTAAGCATATGAGACTTGATTGAGCCTTTGAACACTTCCTTTTCTTGATCAGACTCAAAACCCTAATTTTGACTGTATGGGAGACTGTTGCACTGCACAACCCTTGGGGAATTTTGTAGCTTGGCTTGGCAATTTCTTGAGGAATATGGGAGGGCAAATTTTGGGGTATAACAGTCTGCATACTTGTTTATTTTTTACTATGTTTTGTTTGCCTCATTGGATAATTATGGCACTTCCAATGGCAGTGTATCGTTGTTGTGTTCTTGCACCCAGCCATGAGAGAAAAATCCAGATTCGCGGTGAATCCGTTTTTTATGCATGCACCCTATAGAACCAAGTGAACCCATAAGATAAGGGAACTCATTGAGATTTAGTAATCTCACCCCAATCCTCTTATTATTTTTTAGGAACAGGTTATAAGTCGTAGAATTGCTAGATGGACAATTTTGAAGACTGCGGACGAGCAGATGGCAGAAAGACCTTTGTAGATGTTATCTTTCCGTTGTGCAAAGTTGAAGACAAGCTTATCGTATACGTCCAGTTTTAGAATTGTATTATATACAACTTTAATTTCTTGTATTTTCCATCTATTTGTATGTTTCTTTGTACCATAATTAACATAACTACATATTATTCTAGATATATATGTACGGGGTGTTACACCAACTCAGCCATGGCACTCTCAGAGGTCACTCTCAATTTACCTACCAACATATCTAACACCCCCTCTTTGTAAATATTTTCACAATCTAAGAATGTCCCTCTAATCGGGAGATGCAGCAGAGACGCGGTGTCGTACAATGTGATTGACATCTCACCATATGGTAGATGGATTAAAGACGTCTCTGTAAGAACAAGATTTGAATATATGTTTAATCTCTAAGTTTTGAAGATAACAAGCATACATTTTATGAAGAAGTTTTTTAGTTTTAGTTGTTTCATTGAGTGTGCAAATACATTGCTAGTATTCTAGATAGTCTTAGTCAAGATATCATCAGAATCACTTCACCACTAAGAAGAAGAACCATTGAGTTTTGTTTCTAATGTAACATAAGTAGTTCTATGGAATGCTGAATGTTCGACAAGAAAAGAATCTCTATGAGTTTACAAGAAGAGAGAATTTATGATAAGTTTTTGCTTCAAGATCATAAATCAAGAGGAGATAAGAAACAAGCTTCCAATGTAGAAGGTTAGAAGTCAAGACTAGTTCATTAGAAAAGTTGTTGCTTATGATTCTAAAGACGAATTCAAGATTCTGAACACATATAGAGAAAGCTTCTACTCCAACATCATAAGTTAAGATTTGTTCGTCACAAGAGTTGTTGCTCATGTATCTAAAGACAAAGTCAGGATTCTGAAGACTCGAAGAGTTCATGGAATACGCACCTTCATTCAACATTAGAAGTATTCCATATGAACAAAAGATTGAAGAAAAGAAGATCTTCTAGACTCATTTCTAATCAACATCACAAAGTCCATCAAAAGACAAGATCAAAGGATGATATATTCTCAAGCCAAACTACTCAGCAGAAGTAATACCCATAAGAAGACCAATATCATCAGAAGTACCGCTGCACTCAACATAAGAACTATTGAGACCATTTCTACAGAAACATCAACAGTTCTAAGGAATGCTGAATGTTCATCAGAAAGGGAATCAAGTATGTTCCCAGGAAAGTGTTGCTCTCAAATCAGAAAACATATACGCTTCCAAAGAAAGAAAAGAATTCATGATCAAACAACAAAGATGTAGCTGACTATAAGTTGTTGCTTTCAGCTCAATCCAAAGATCAGAATTCAAGGGATCAGAAAGAAGGAACTCAACATCAAAATTAGATGTACTGATATAAGTTGTTTCTTCAGAAATCAGACGTCAAATATGAAACTTAATAAAATACGATTATCAAGGGATCAACAATCAAGGACCAGTTCAAGAAGTCAAGATCAAAAGAGCTTTCACTTAAAGAAGAAATTTATCATCAAATAAGCTATTGCTTATATATCTGAAGACAATTTTCAAATATCTGAAAGATTATGACTCTACAACAAAGAAGAATCCTCCGGATCATTATCACTCCTCAATCATAATCAATCTATCAAGAAGAAAAGAATTAAAGATCAAGAATTCAAACACTTGAGAATTAGATATGCTGTTGTCACAATATCTGATTTCAAGATCCATCACAAGAAAATCTTTTGATATCTTCATCAGAAAAGCTTTCACGTACAATGTCAAGACTTGTTATTTCAGATAGGATGTTGTCGATCATTCTGAAAACAAGAATCCACTATTGAAAGAATCTGAAATGAAACATCTTCTCAACACAATCTTCATCTCACATATCAGAAAAGAAATATGCCTTCACAACTAGTTCTAGATGAGAAGAAAAGCTTTGTGTTTCAGATAGGCTACTGCCCATAATTCTGAAGACATGATTTAGTTCTGACCACTCTAGTGTTCCTGCGTTACAACAATAAAGTAGTTTCCGAACTACTCATCAGTCAGCCATCAGAAGAACTAAGTCAAGTGATTAACCTTTTCCAAGCTTAATACTTCAGAATCAGAAGTACATCATCAGAAGATAAAGATCAAGAAACTTTGTCAAGAAGAAAATAATACATTAGTTGTACTATTGAAAGAAGTTGTTATCCCACTATCGTACGTTAACCACTGCAAGTAGTAGGTCTAGAAAAGTGATGTTTCGTACTGTTCCAAACCTCTATTGAATATATCTGTTGGGAATCAACCGTTGGAAGGAGAAAAGACTTCTCTATCCTTACAATGAATCTTTTCATATTAAGGCTATATAAGAAGACTAAAGCTTCAAATTCAAATTGACGAAGATATTGGCAACGGAGACAATGTCTAAGTCCAAACAACATTATTGTTCTTAATAGAAAATATTTACAACGTTAAAGAGATGAAATAAAGAAGCAAAGAGTTATTACTCATATCTTGCTTAATGTAGAAAGAAGATGAAGAAGAATAATTCTATAAGATATTATTCAAACTACCAATCATACACATCTTGGTAGAATTATGAAGAAGCAATAAGTTGTTGCTCATAGCTTGCTCAACAAAGAAGATGAAGAAAAGAAGACTACAAGATATTGCACTCACTTTAGATTATATTCATTTTTGTAGAAATAATATAAAACACAAGAGTTGTTGCTCAAATTGTGTTATTTCTTAAGAATCTTCATGTATTGTTTGTACACAAGAGTTGTTGCTCAGAATTGTGTCAAACAATATGTACTTAAATTAGGAGTAACATGCTTGATAAGAAGCACTCATGTAATCTCCAAAAAAACAATTCTGTTCAGAATCGACTGGTTCCTCAAGTGATTGAGTGAAGATCAGAAGACTTGAGATGAAGTTGGTTGCAGTCATCATAGATGAAATCCTATTCTAAGGGACCAGCTTGGTCAGAAACCTTATGGGATCAATGATCGCTACATATCTTAAGGGACCAGGAAGGACAAAATTCTTAAGAGATCATTGGCTGAGGGTCATTATGAGAAATCCCTCATAGAAAGATCAAGTTGATCAGATTTCTGATAGGGTCAATGATCATTATTTCTCGTGGAGATACTGAATGTATCATTGCGATGTTCCTTGAGTGACTAATGTTAGTTAGGAGACTCAATATGACAATGGCTGGGGGTCATTGTGAAATCCTGTTAAGGAAGACCAGGTAGGTCAGATTTCTTAAGGGGTCAACGGTCGCTGCTCATTGTTTGATTGTTAGTCATCGACAGGTAGCCCCTACATGTGTAATCGGTTTGGTTATAGTGGATTAAGTCCTTATTGAAGGCAAAATCATCCGAGGAGGGTGGACATGAGTAGTCTAGTTAATGGTGAACCTTGATAACTAAATGTGTCTCTTTATATTTATTTCATTCTATATTCTTTCGTAGTTCAATAAAATAATTTTCTAAAGGGGAATATTTTCTTAAAACCCAATTCAACCCGCCCTTTATTGTGTTTTTTTCTACCTTCAGTCTCATGGTGCCACCTCTCAACAAATGTGTTAATCATACCATAACTAACGATGTTATAACCATACTTTGTCAAATATTTCAACCCTGTAAGCATCAACACCTCATCAAACCATGGCTCAAGAGGGGCTTCCAATTTATTAATCTTTCGCCCATGATTAATGACCTTCAACGGATCACGTTCCTACATATTGACAAAATTAATTCAACAAAAATCCATAAGAAAAATGTAATAGAAGGAACAAGTCAAAATTCATACATGTTCGTCCCATATATATATAGAAACATGGTCTGAGTATAGAGGCAACATAGATAAATCAGACGGTGTTCCTCTAAAACTCTGAGGTGTCTGAGATGTCTAGGGTGCCTGCTCGAGTGCCTGCTCAGGTGCCGACTCAGGTGCAGGTGCCGGCTCAAGTGCCTGGGATGAAGGTTGTGGCTGGGCCTAAGGTGTCGGCTATGTGACCTCAGTCCTGATGTTGTGTTCTGTGTTGAGACATCAGTCTTCACATCTGTATTACAAGTGCCATAATTTCACCTCCAATAGCTTCTTTAGACATAATCCTCTTCATAACTTTCATATGTAAATGGCCAAGGTTTTGATGCCAGAGTTTGACTTCATCTTCCTTGAACAACATGCATATGGAGGTATAGTTGATTCCTTGAGGTGTCCAAAAGTAGCAATTATCCTTAGACCTGTCTTATTTTATTAGCAATTCATTCTCCTTATTAGTAACCAGACATTCAAACTTAGTGAAGTTAACCTTAAGGCCTTGATTACATAGCTAACTAATACTTATCAGATTGGCAGTCAGACCTTTTATAAAAGGACTCTATTAAGCTTTGAAAATTCTCCCTCGGAGGATTCATCATCTGACCAAGAAATAGTCAGACCCTTAGGTTGTCTCTTGAGATAAGAGGGACATTCTGCTCTAATGGGCCAAAATCCTTCACATCCATGACACTGAATCCCTTTACTTTGATTAGAAATTTCTTCAGTTCTGAATTTATTTTGAGAATCATAGTTATTGCTAATGTCAGATGAGAAGTTCTTGACATTTGGTCTTCCCTTCCTGTCCAATCTATTCAATATTCTATTGAATTTCCTCCCAAGTAACACAATGGTATTTGACAATCCTTCTTCAATATCAAAATTAACCTGACTCTCGTCATCTTCAGTATTGGATACAAAATATATGTTTTTGTTCTTCATCTCAGCTTTGTCACTTATAGCCAGTTCAAAAGTTTGAAGTGACACAACAAGTTCATCAACCCTCATGCCGTTGATTTCATGAGCTTCTTTAATGGTTGTCACCTTCATGTCAAATCTCTTAGGTAGAGACATGAGAATCTTCCTAACAAGCTTTTCTTCTGGAATCTTCTCTCCCAAGGCACTAGATGCATTTGCTATTTCAAGAACATTCATGTGAAAGTCTTGAATGCTTTCATCATCATTCATATTTAGGTTTTCAAATCTGGTAGTGAGAAGTTGAAGTTTGGACATCTTCACTTTAGATGTGCCTTCATGAGTTATCTTGAGGATTTCCCAAGCATCCTTAGCTATAGTACAATAATTTATTAACCTGAAAATATTTTTGTCCACTCTATTGAATAGAGCATTCAAGGATTTGGAATTTCCAAGAGATAATTCATCTTCCCCCTTAGACCAATCTTCTTATGGCTTCAAAGAATCATTCCCATCTTTGTCCTTCACAACAAGATGATTCCATCCTTTCATAACATCCTTCCAAGATTTTTTGTCCATAGATTTCATAAAGGCTACCATTCTGACCTTCCAATAGTTATAGTTTGCACCATCTAACAAAGGTGGTATGTTGTTGTAACCTCCTTCCCTATCCATAGTACCAGAAAATATTCTCCCTGGAGCTCACCCAACAACATAACATAGTGTTTGCTCCGATACCAATTAAAATTATGGCACTTTCAATTAGATGTTAAGACGGATGTCCCAACATCAAAATACAATGTCAAGAAAGATGTTAAGACATCATCTACTAATAGAATACTTTTTACCAAAACAATAAGTTATGCATAAGTAAATTGCAGAAGGTAAAAGACACAATCTATTGCTAACCTAGTTCGGTGCAACTCACCTACTCTGGGGGAATCCAAGCTAGGAAGGAAATTCACTATGATAGTATTATTTCAAAGCTAAACAATCTTAGTTTACAACTTATCACCTAATCACTACCTTATGCAACTTCTACCTAAGAACCTCCTAGATATGAGAACCCCGACTCACTTCTCACAGTCACCTCGTGACAATAGAAAAAAACCAAAATAGAAGATCACACTTCCAGTTACACACAATTCACTTTTTGCTTAAAAACTCATGAGTGACTGACAATGAAAAATGAACAATCAGTCAAACTCTATGTATCAACATGATACATGAGTGACATACAAAAAAATACAGTACTCTAAAAAATACTCTCAAATCCTAATACTCTTGTAAAATAAATTCTCCTTATTTTCCACACTTTTATTAGGTTTAGGTTTTTCCTTTTAAAGACCTCAATTGTACATGGGATTGAAATTTTATACCCAATTTGTTGTAGATCCATAAGTCGATGACTGCACCAATTATGCATAAAAATCTCCTTGAATATTAGAACAAAACATCATAAGTTTCCTAAATTGTCTCAACATCTAATTTTAGAAACTAATGTGCAACTGAAGATAAAATAAATTGTTCCAAATAAAATCTTCTTGACCTGCATAAATAAGTGAGATGTATCCAAGAGAATCTTATAAAATCAAATCAAATATGTCAAGAAAGTAACAACATAATCTACTATATCAGTTGGCAAAGATGTCACAATATCTTGCTAAACATATGGAGGCAGCATCACCTGCTATGACAATTGTTCAAGATGTCACAACATCTTGCTCAACATCTGGCTGTGATACATATTTTCCCAAATGAAACATGTTTTACCAAAATTGTTGCCAATCATAAAATCACAAACTAACACTATGCAATGATTACATGCCTTATAGAAATCCTAAAATACCCTTCATATAATTTAGATTTAAAATTCAGACGTACCTAATCTACAACAAAATTAGTTCATGATTAATGCATCACATTTTTGTCAAAAAATTGGTCTAGATTCCAATCTCTGTATTATTGGTCTGAATTCCAATCTTCGAATTAATTTCATGACAATATTTTACACCCTTTGACAGTAAGTTAAAATTTTTTAACATTTTTTTTATAAACTAACATTATAAGTCATTTATAAATCAATCTCAAAATAAATCATACAATAGCGGGGTCTCTTCATATACTTTGGATATATTTAAATTGCAGGACTCGCTAAGGTCGATAGAGCTACATAAGTAGAAAACAACAAACCAACCATTCATAGAACAATATTATCACCTCCAAGGGTCGTGTATCACGATGATTGGTGTGCGCCACCTAGAAAATATCATCTAGAACGATGCAATCAAGAGTAACTTGGAATGAACCGGTCACATGATTTCCTCTGTGGGAAAACCCCAAACTAGTCTTCCACACATGCCTAGCCGATAAGACGTGGAAAACACCAGTGGATCCATGTTTGAAAACAATTCAAATGAAATATTAATAACAATGTAGCATATATATATATATATATATATATATATATATATATATATATATATATATATATATATATATATATATATATATATATATATATATATATATATATATATATATATATATATTATTATTACATTAATATCATTAAAGGTGCATAAAAATTATCGTAAATAGATAGTTGTTTCCTGTCAACTGTCGAGTCTTTCATAAACTACCCTCAACTAGTTTGCAGTAGAGGTATACCAAACAAGAAATCTCGTAGTTATACTCGTGAATTATCTCCAAGCCAATGAAATATTTGAGGCAAACAACGTCGACGTATGTCACACTTTTGCCTATAAAAATGGAAGTGTCGATCAAAACCAAAAGGTATGGTCTTAATGCACATGCTAGGTGGCATGCAACACATGCATCATCCCCATTAGTATCCACAACTGCAACCAGGTGGTGCTCATACAAATATAATAAGAATGAAACCTAGCATGACATCCTTTGGTGTCATCTAACCCCTATTGGACTTTTCTCGGGTCAATTCGCAAATAAGTCACCATCATCTCTAGTGCCTAAGATCTCCTGGTTTTGGAGTAGTTTAATAATTTTCTCGTATTTGAAAGATGTAGAAGGAATGATACATAATCAAGTGTGATAGACATCTCACTGATTGAAAGATTAAATGAAGATGTTTTCGTGTGTCCTCTTTCCACAAAAGCAGACAATAAGCCATGATTAATATAATTATATCCAATTCTGCATACATCTTACAATCTAGATAGTTGTATGACATCCTAAACTCATGGATCGTCAGGTTGCACCAACTTGACAACCTTCCTATCATGGTTGATACATTTTAGTAAGTCACAATATTGCAAAAAGTAAATGCATCCATCCAGGACCGGTCCTGGACCAGGGCAAACAGATCCACAACCCAGAGCCTAAAAAAAAGAAGGGCCTCAAATATTTAGTTGTAGACTTTATGAATTGTAATGATAAAATAATTATATATTTTTTATTTTGAAATATTACATTATATTGTCTTTGTAGCGCGACACACTTGTTTTGCTTCCAGACCAAGGATGCTAGTTCGAGCCTTGAAACTTCTTTTTATGCTTTTAATTAGTTATTTTAATAAAATGTCAAAACTATTTAAACAAATGATTGAACCTATGCACTACACCAAGAAAAATACACCCATTGCCAACTGAACTAAATAAAATCCTTGTATTAATTCTTTTTTATTTTATATATATATATATATATATATATATATATATATATATATATATATATATATATATATATATATATATATATATATATATATATATATATATATATATATATATATATATATATATATATATATATATATATATATATATATATATATATATATATATATATATATATATATATATATATATATATATATATATATATATATATATATATATATATATATATATATATATATATATATATATATATAAAATATTAGTTTCATTAACTTTATTGATTTCATTTATTTACTATAAATTTTAGATAATATTCATTTTTGTAATTAAATTTTTAAAGATTTATTATATGGCTAAATTATTTATTATTAAGTTCTTAGGTTAAGAAATATCATATAATTATTAGTGGGTTGATCTTGTTCTATAAAAAAATATATTATTAAACTTTATTATAGAATAATATATTTAAAAAAATAGATATTAGTGTTTTTTTTAATTAATTCTTATGTAGTCTAACAACAACTAAAAAACTTATCTCTATATAATCACTACTAACAACTTTCACTCTTTTAATACCTAGAAAAAGAGAAAACGGTAGACAAACTTAATTCAGATTATTTGTGCTTTTTTAATAAAAATATATATTATCATAATTAAAAACTTAGCAATATTAGTATTATTTATAACAATTTTTTTGATTAATTGCTCAATTTTTTTGTTGAGGTATATTTTATTATTTGTCTTGGACCTCTAAAAAATCAGGACCGACCTTGCATCCATTGTCACACAGTTTAAATATTATAATTTAAATATTTAAAATGATAATTAAAGAGTTATGCTACCTCTCTCTTCCACACGTGTTAGACAACATGGTCTGAATACAAAGGAATCAATGAAATGTCTGAGGGGTCTCCTAGAAAACCCTTTCGTGCATTTGGGGTTGCCGTGACTTCTAGAATAGAAGGAAACACATGAATCCGAAAAGAGTTTAAAAACTCAAAGCAAGGTTGTTATGACAAACATACATGACACATCCGTTGCATTTAATCCTAAAGTATCATACCTATAAGCTATTTAGGTAATGTATGCATGTGAAATAAAAAAAAAGAACGAACAACTTATTAATGCAATGGAGTAAAACTTTAAACATGTGCAATACAATATAGTAAAAATGCGATAAGCTTTAATGCAATAAATAAAGTATATGAGAATGCATGATAAATGATGAAGCTGACTTTGAGAACGCAAATGTGGATAAGCTTTTTGTTTATCTGTTTTTTCTCTTTTGCACAAATGAAAATGAGAAGAAAGGGTTAAAGACTTGAGTTAAGTTAAAAAGCAACGTTCGTATTTCAATCTTCATAAGTAATTTGAACATTAAAACCCACACTAATTTGAAAACGCGTGGTTAGGCATAAATGTGATACATTAGACATGTCTAGAATTTAATCTCCATAATTTATTATACAAATTTCAAAATTAGATTTTTTTTCCCTATAATTTTGAAGTGTTTAAGAGAATCATATTTGAAAATCAAATTTTTTGTGTGAATTTCAAAATCATTTAATAAATGTTGTGTCTTTGATGTCACTAATAAAATTTGGTGGTATTTCTCATAATATCTAAATATATAAAAAAATATATTTTATATTTTATTCATAAATTAATATTTATTAGAGTTTAAAGGTAGTGTACAGACCTGTGTAAAACAATATTTTTGAATAAAAGCTGATAATATTAAAAGAAAACGGTGTTATAAACACAAGGACCAAGATATGTGAATAAAACAAGTCCCATGAAAAATGTGAGAACCTAAAAAAAGGTAAACTAAACATATTCTTTATAAAATCCCCTCTAATCCCAATAGAGATGAAGTAAGAAATTATCAAGGAATTTACGCTAAGACCTATATTTGCAAAATAATATGCGCAAGATAAAAGTTAGATAAATTAGATAAATTATAAGGACAAGTAGTTTCCAGACATATATTCTTTAAAATGCTAGGAATCAAATTATGGTTGGAGAAAGCTTTGATAACCATTAAATAATTTGTTTCACCTAAAACTTTCGCCAACCACGAGCCTTCGCAATTTCGATTGTCTTAGCACTGTAGAGAACTCTCCATAAATCAGAGAACCTATCTCTAACTCTCCATGATTGTTCTTAAATATGCTACCACATCCACTGATTTTTGTGTTTCAGACAAAATGCTTCGTCACAATTACACTTATACCAGTCCTGGTTCAGGGGCTTCCAGAGAACATATGAAATGTTGGGAGCATGAGGAGGCCGAATTATGACATTAAAAGTCTTGATCGAAGCGAAATCAGTAATCGAGATGGAAGAATCATTCTAAGCACTATTACAAGACAACATAGTCTGATTCTATACTGATGGACTTTCTTTTGTTAGGCCTCAAATTATCATGCTTACACTTATTTCGCAAAAGTCAAATATGATTGATAATGAAAATCACACTATCCTTCAATGCAAGACCTGCTTGATTAGAACCGTTAGCATTGCAAAAACTAATATTACACATACAATCAATTAAAATTTTTATACTTGTCATGTCATATAAATATTTTAAAAATAAATATAAAAATATTTTACAATATCATTGCATATTCTTTATATTTTATCTTTCAATATTTCATTAAAAATATATTTTTATAGTTTTCAATATTTCATTAAGCGTAATGAAATTATATTTGTATAGTTTTTAATATTTAATTAAAAAATATATTTTTATAGTTTTCAATATTTCATTAATTGTAAAAATATTTTTTTAGTTTTCAGTATTTCATTTATTGTAATGAAACCATTATTTTAATTTTTAAATTTTTTTTACTATATTTAATTTATATTTATATTTATATTTCTTCAGTGCTATAATAAGTGATTTATTTGAAATAAAATAGTATTTCAAAATGAATGACCCATTTCAATTTTTAATATTTTTTTTTTCAATTCTACTATCTAATTAATTAAGCTTTCATCATTTCCAATACATAATTAAGGATACTATAGTAAAAATATTATTCTCTCTTAGATTTCTAAACTTTTCTTAATATGTGTGGAATAGTGGACTGTGTCACTTATTGTAGGATGTATGAAGTATTATTTTATACATAGATATTATTTTAGTCTGGACTTGCAGCTGATGCACTGTAGGGCAAGACCCAATCCAGTCATCGCTCAACAAAGGCCTAACGTTATGGTCCAAGTATACATAACCATGAAGACCACTCTCATATTTTCCATCCTAGGGGACGTGGCCAACTGTCCCTCTTATTACGGGACTCTGCCCTCCAGGCGGAATTGATCACCATCTTTTGAAGATCACGGGACAATTGACCCAGGATCGTGGGCACGTGCTGCTCCATTTCACACACGTGAATCCTAGCAGACTCCTTATTAGACTAGGGCGTTTGGCCCAAATGGAGATCTTGACTCAGTACTGAAAACTATAAACATCCTCGCTCACTAGAGGGTCAGATGCATTATTCTTTATACTTTTATTACTTACATTCTACTTTGAACCTTACTTTAACATCAATATTTTTTTCACCTTTTAATTTCTTTTTCTTTTTCATCGAACTATTAAATCATTACTCCCTCAGATTCTTTTTAAGTGTCGTTTTAGAAGTTTTTTTTTGTTCCTATTTAAGTGTCGTTTTGATGTTTTAAGGTTACAATTTACCAATTATACCCTTACTTTTTAAATAAGTCCACTTTATATTTTATAAAATTTTCCTTTCTTAATATATGTAATAACTCACTTCACATTTTCCATAAAATTCTCTTTCTTAATACGTATTCCTATTCCCATGAAAATTTAATATATGTAATAACTCACTTCACACTCACTTCAAATTATATTCCAATATTACATAGAAAAATATTTAGCATTAAATTTTGTCAAAGGAACAAATTTTTCAATTGAAGACTAATAATTCTATAAAAAGGATTAGTACCATTGTTTAAATTATCCCGTACAAAACAAAAGAGCTATGGTGGAATAACAAAAGACTCCATGGATCTTCAAAAAGAAGAAAGAGTGGAAGAGTCATTGGAGCAAGAAGAAGGGGAAATCGTGGAAGACTCTTTTGACAAGATTCAATAACAAGATGACAATAAAGAAGAAGTATTATCAAGAGTTTGTTGGCTGAAGATTTTGATAATGTTATCTAGAATTTAAAAGAGTTAAAAGTTCTGATCGAAATGGAATTGAACACCATATTTCGAAGTTGCAGAAGCAGTGTTTCGAATGAGTGTGTCAAAGCTTGAAGCTTCGAACGGTGATCATGGAAAATATCCAAAGGGGTCTCGAAACAACAGCGAGGCTAGGTTTGGGAAGAGCGTTCGAAACGGAAGAACACTAAAGCATTTAAAATTCAAATAGAAGCGGGACTTTCAAAGTTTGAAAGTTTTGTGTTGGAGCATTTGGGGACACGTGGAAAGATGAAAGAAGCATTGTCTTGCATGTTCGAAATGTGGCATGATCCTATAGCGAGACCGTTAGGGTCGAATTAGTATAAATAGAAGTCTTAGTATTAGGATTTCAGTGTGTCATATCTGTTATACAAAATACTCAATAACATTCAAACTACCACATGGCAAGGGAAACAAATGCAAGAGAGATGTATGTATGATAGCACCATGTATTTCTAATTTAATGAAAGCCTTTTTACCATTTCCAGTACTTTCCTCTTTTCTTTTTATCGAATAACATTTACAAGTTTCTTTATTTATTGTCTTTTCATTTCAAAGTCTTTTCCTCAAAGTTTTACTCTTTAATGCTTTCTTTATATTTCGAGCACTTTATATTTCAGAGAACTGTTACGCTTTCAATACCTTTACTTCCAAGTATTGTTTTCTCAAACGCATCCTTTTACTTAAAATTGCATTAAACGCTTTCTTCACGTTTTAAACTTCTACATTCCAGAAACCTTTTATGTTAAATGTTTTGCAAATCGAAACCATTTACTTCATTTTTCATGCAGTTTTATATGTCTCTTCAATCAGCGTTACAATTAGCATTTATTCGTATAACCTAGTTTTCATGTACATTTTGACCACAATTTTAAACTCTTAGAGAGAGGGATCGAAATAAACCAAACACTTGTACAATAGCAACCATGAATAATTGTTCGATTGTGAGAGTAACTTTAATATCCAAGGAGTCCTAGGATCAATCTAGTCGATCCTGTGAGTTACCAGAGAGATTGAATAGCGTTAATAAAGATTATTCGATAGTTTGGAAGACTAGCGGTTGTTTACCAGAAATCACTGGAAACAAATTGGCACACCCGGTGGGACCAATAGTTGGATATCAGAATTAAGGATTGTCGAGACATAGCCATCCCAAAAACGTAGGAACCATAAGAAATTTGCTGTTTTATGAACCTGAGAAGTGGTAAGATAACCAACAGCAACCAACCTTTATCCAGAAGAAAACGTTTGGACAAAATGTCTAATTCAGACAATCAACAAGGAAACCAAGGTGACCCACATGCAACAGGCACTAACGCGTCCATTTCGAGCGGAACATCCAATGTAATCCCTTCGAATGCACAGTCTGTTGCATCTTCAACCAGTAACATAGCCACCACTGGAGTAAGTGGCATATCAACTAACAGTTCGATCCTAGGAAATACTGGAACTATGGGCTACCCTGGGGGATTCGTTCCACCACCAGGAACACAATCCCATTTAGCCACACCATTAACTAGACCACCCGGCTTCGATGGGAATAGAATTAGAAGTTCTTCTTACGGAATGCCAACATCTTTTATGGCAGGTTTACACAATTCCACTTCGAATTCATCCCCACAACTAGGATCTGGGTCTGGGGCGAACCAATTTATGACAAATAACCAAGGGTCAGTGGGTTATAGCATGTTGCCTATCCTAACCACAGATAACCAGTTGGCTTTTAGGCAATTGATGGATGACAGCAACCACAATATGATAGGGGTGTTAGCGCAAACCATGCAGGAAATATTTGCCCCAATAGTTCAGAATGTGACTGTGACGAACAGGGAAAACGCTGACAATATGAGTCGAATAGCAGATTTCTTTGCTCCCACAGAAAGGCGTAGGCAGAACCAGGCGGGATTTCGAACAAACATGCCTGTTATAGAACGAATTGCTAACGACCCAATTCAGAGACTACCCAGAGAAGAAGCTAACTTAGGGGCCAGAGCACCAAGGTTAGAAGCCCCAGTAATTCAGGGCCCACAAAGGGAAGTTATGGAACCAGGGGCAAGGATCGAAAGGCCAGAAGCCCCAGAATTTCGAGAAGAACAACCTAGGGGAGTTGTTTTGGTTGGTCGAAATCAAGATGCCGATGCCGTCGTTCATAGGATTCGAAACGATAACATCTTGGCAGAAAATAACCTAACCACCATGATAGAGAGGATCATGGCCCAGAATGGCCTCAATACGGGAATGAGGAGGCCAAATTACGCTTCTCCTATATTGGATTGTATAATGCATACTGATTTACCAAGGGGATACAAAATCCCTAAATTTACAAAGTTCGCTGGGGACACCAACGAGTCAACGGTCGAACACATAGCGAGATATTTAACCGAAGCGGGAGACATAGCCAATAATGAAGATCTCAGGATCAAATACTTCCCAAGTTCCTTGACAAAAAACGCCTTCACTTGGTTTACCACGTTGCCTCCTGGATCTATTGACACTTGGGCCCTTTTAGAGAGATTATTCCATGAACAATTTTACATGGGACAAACGAAAATAAGTTTGAAGGAATTGGCCAGTGTTAAGAGAAAGTTCACTGAACCCATAGATGATTATTTGAATAGATTTAGGCTGTTAAAATCCAGATGTTACACAGTAGTGCCTGAACATGAGTTAGTCGAAATGGCCGCTGGGGGTTTGGATTATTCTATTCGAAAGAAATTAGATACTCAGTATTTGAGGGATATGGCCCAATTAGCCGACAGGGTTCGACAGGTCGAAAGACTAAAAGCCGAAAAAGCCAGAGTCTTTAAGAATAGTAAGAAAGAAAGGGTTTCCTATGTTGGGACTGAGGAAGTAGAAGAATATCCTGAATTCGAATTCGAAGAGGTCGAAATCGACCTTGCTGAATTAAAACAGGCCCCACCTTACTCCTGCAAAATGTTAGTTCCCACGAAAGGGAAAGATATTGTTGAAAATGAGAAAAGTGACAAGTTTCCAAAGAAGGTTTATACCTTCGACGTCACTAAGTGTGACGAAATTTTTGACTTGCTTGTCAAGGATGGCCAACTAATTGTGCCATCAAATGTTAAAATACCTCCCTTGGATCAGAGGAAGAAAAGGGGATTTTGCAAATATCATAGTTTCCTAGGCCACAAGACCTCACAATGTTTTCTTTTCAGGGACTTGATTCAAAACGCGATCAAAGATGGCAGACTAAAGTTTGCTGATAAGGTGAAGATGAAAGTGGACGAAGATCCTTTGGACGTCGCAGACACCAACTACTCCGAGCCTGCATGCATTGGAGAGGTCAACATGGTGGAAACTGATCAAAGCGATGCCCCAACAGGAGAGAAGGACACTGGAGTCGAAAACTGGGTGATGGTCGAAGTCAGCGAGGAAGTCACTGAAGACATCCAGAAAACGCCAGACACTTCGATTGTTGCACCTGTGGCTGTTGCAGGAGAAACCCAGGCTACTGAAGGCCAAGGGAATCAAAACGAAGGATTGACACAAGTCACTGAGGGCTTGAGGCTGGAATTGGAGAAAGTCCAAATTACGCAGCCAGTCCCCCTTCAGAAGGAAATATGGGACACTCTGGGGGAACCCAGTGGAAAGTTCGACTATCTGGTCAAATATTCTGCCCCAGAAAGTTCGAAGGTCCAGATCGAAGATATAAAGCCCACAAGATGGGGTGATGATGAAACTAAAGAGGGGGATGTGGAAATAAATATGGTGGATATGGAAGGACCCCGTTCTGAGATGGAGGAAGTGGAAAAATACTTAGAAAAAGAAAAGCACAGAATGGGGGACAATCACACTGGGGATGCTACTCTCAAAGACTATCTCATGACATGCCACAAAGGAGATCCAGGCATGATATTGTGCCCTAGGTGCAGCATCCTCTGCAACCAAAGAATTGCTGCAAATTTCGAAAGGGTAGAGAGGGCTCGAACTGGCAACAATTGGCGCCAGGATAACCAACTCTTTAGGTGCTATCCCAAGGCTGGAGAGAGTCTGTTGGAGTTTGTTTTTCGCTGCTACAAAGGGGCAACTAAGTGTTTGGTTTGCCCAAGATGTTCTGCTGTGTATGACCAAAGCATGGCCAGGGCCTTCGAAACGATCCCCTTCGCCCCTTGTTGGAACCATTAAGAAACTGCCCAGATGGGCCCGCGTTTCGACAGCAGATACAAACAGCGAAGACCTGATAGCCCTCACCCCAAAGTTGCTCGAAGAGTGACTTTCAAACTCCCTGCTGAAGTGCCAACCGATAGATGGCTACAAGTCAGAAATGACAAAGGCAAAGACAAATGGAGGAGTGCTGAACGAAATGCACGCCATGCTGTGACATACAGGAGGCAATTCAACACACAAAAAAGGGAGGAAGTGAGATTAGAGAATTACAAAGGAAGGAACCCCATGTCAAGATCCCAGTGGCGCAGACAGCAAAGGATTCGAAAGGCTGAGAGAGAAGCTATGGCAAACAAAGGGGATACTTCAACGAAGATACAAGGTGAATCAAGCACCAACAAACCAAAAAATCAGACTGAAGAGAAACCTCCAGTCAATAGGAGGCTTTTTTCTGAAGACCAACGAGATGAAACAAAGGAATACACTCCAGGCCCGGAAGAGGACGAAGATATGATAACAGATAACTTCGAATCGGAGGGGGAGTCTTCATTCAACCTGAACTGTAACGTGGTGTCTGTGCTTCCCTGCGAATTTGGGCAGGAAACCGAAATCAATGAATATGAGGAGGAAGACACCACAGATTTAATGAAACATAGGCCCGTGTGCTACTACGTGATGGACAATGGGGCTGTTGAGGAACAAAATGCGTTCTTCGAACGTCCAGAGCCTGCAATGAAGAATCATCTCAAGCCACTTTTCATTCGGGCGAAAGTAGGTGTCCATGGTGTGAACAAAGTTCTAGTGGATGGGGGTGCTGCAGTCAACCTGATTCCCCATTTCATGCTAAAAAGGTTAGAGATCCGCGAAGGAGATATCAAGCCCCATAATATGGTTCTATCCAATTATGAGGGAAAAGTGGGCAAAACACTGGGGGTGGTCCAGTTGGAATTGACAATTGGCTCAAGTTGCAGGCCCACCATGTTTATGGTTATCGAAGCCAAGGCCAACTATAACCTACTGCTAGGAAGAGAATGGATTCATGGCGTGGGGGCAGTTCCTTCGTCAATGCATCAACGACTAGTTCTGTGGAGAGATGACGGAATCGTGGAAAACATCGAAGCAGACCAGAGTTACTTTATGTCAACTGTCAATTTAGTTGACAAAAGGGATTATGATAAAAATCTGGCAAAGATTGCTCCATGTGTCCCAAACGATGAGATGAATGAAACTAGAAACGCCCACTACTACATGACACTTCGTCATGATGGTCTTTACTGGGATAGAACAATAATCAGTGAAGAAGAGGAAGTTGAAGGTGCTATACAAAAACGGCCAGCAGGCTGGAACTTCGACAACCTTAACCATGACTGAGTCTACCTTCTTCGAAAGGATTTCGGCCTATATGGCTGAGAATGAATCGAAAGCGGCCTTAGAGGCTGAAATAAATGAATCAACTGTAAAGACGAATGAAGTCAGTGGGGGGGGGGGGGTGCGAAATGCTCACCCATCAAAGAATTGGAGATGGATCAAAGGTTGGATGCCATCTATGACAAAGAACCCTTAGGCTTCGAAAGGGACCCCATAAACTCAGGTGTCAAAATGTTGGCACAGGACCCGCTCGAAGAAGTCAACTTAGGGGATGAAGAAACGAAAAGAGTAACTTACGTGAGTGCTAAACTTAGCCCAGGCCTCAAGGAAAAAGTGATCGAAGTCCTTAGGAAAAACAAAGATTGTTTCGCATGGGATTATGATGAGATGCCTGGTTTAAAGAGGGAGTTGGTCGAACATAGGCTGCCAATCAAAGATGGCAAGAGGCCCATCAAACAAACTCCCAGAAGATTCGCACCAGCGGTTCTCACAAAAATTAAAACTGAGATCGAAAGGTTGCTGCGTTGCAAATTCATCAGAACAACAAGGTACGTTGAATGGTTAGCAAACATAGTACCTGTTATTAAGAAAAATGGTTCTTTAAGAATTTGCATAGATTTTAGGGATTTAAATACTGCAACCCCTAAGGATGAATATTCCATGCCCGTGGCAGAAATGCTAGTAGATTCTGCTGCAGGATTCGAATACTTGAGCATGTTAGATGGATATTCTGGATATAACCAGATTTTCATTGCTGAAGAAGATGTTGCAAAAACAGCATTTCGTTGCCCAGGAGCCTTAGGCACCTACGAATGGGTGGTGATGCCTTTTGGTTTAAAAAATGCTGGGGCAACTTATCAAAGGGCGATGAATTCAATCTTTCATGACTTCATCGAAACCTTCATGCAGGTGTATATTGATGATATAGTCATCAAATCTATATCTGCAGAAGCACATTTGCATCATTTAAGCCAATCATTCGAACGAATGAGAAAACATGGCTTAAAAATGAATCCCTTGAAATGTGCATTTTTTGTGCAGGCTGGAGATTTTCTTGGTTTTGTGGTCCACAAGAAAGGAATTGAAATCAACCAGAACAAAACCAAAGCCATAATGGAGACGAAAGCACCTGCGTCAAAGAGGGAGTTGCAATCTCTACTAGGGAAAGTTAACTTCCTCAGAAGATTCATTTCGAACCTGAGTGGAAGGACCCAAGCTTTCTCTCCGTTACTTCGTCTGAAGCAAGGTCAGGCCTTCGAATGGAAAGAAGCTCACCAGGAGGCGTTTGACAAAATAAAAGAATATATTTCCCAGCCTCCTATTTTGTCTCCACCATCATGGGGGAAGCCCATGAGATTGTACATATCTGCTTCTGAAGTTAGCATAGGTAGTATGTTAGCACAAGAGGATAACAATGGCGTCGAAAGAGCCATATACTATTTAAGTAGAGTGCTAAATGATGCAGAAACCAGATATAGCAATTTAGAAAAGCTATGTCTCTGTTTATACTTCTCTTGTATGAAACTCAAGTATTATATAAAACCTGTTGATGTTTATGTTTCGTCTCACTTCGATGTCATTAAACATATGCTTTCAAAGCCAATAATGCATAGTAGAGTTGGAAAGTGGGCTCTGGCCTTAACAGAATATTCATTGACTTTTATGCCCTTAAAAGCTATGAAAGGTCAAGTGATTTCTGATTTCATTGTGGATCATTCGTTGGTTGAGCAGACAAGCATGAGTTACGTCGAAATGCAACCATGGAAATTGTACTTTGATGGTTCAACCCACAGGAATGGAAGTGGTGTTGGAGTCCTTCTAATTTCTCCTGAAGGAATTCCAACAAAATTCAAGTATAAATTGGATGGTCCTCGTTGTTCGAACAACGAAGCTGAATATGAAGCGCTCATTGTTGGACTTGAAGCTTTGTTGGAATTGGGGGCAACCAGAGTCGAAATTAAAGGAGACTCTGAATTGGTGGTCAAACAAATCACAAAAGAATACAAGTGCATAAAGGAAAATTTAATGGTATACTTCGTCATAGTCAATAGGCTATTAAGAAAGTTTGAATACATGGATATTCAACACATACCAAGGTTAGAAAACCAAGAAGCAAATGACTTAGCGCAGTTGGCTTCAGGTTATAGAGTATCTACCAAGAATCTTAAGGATTTGGTCGAAATAAGGGGAAGAGTTATGGCTACTAGATTCACACCATCGGATCTGGAAAGTATGAGATTGGGATATGCTGAGAAACAAGGATTCGAAATTCTAGCCATAAATACTTTGTCAGATACAGATTGGCGAAGTCCATTAAAGAGTTATTTAGCAGACCCAACTCTAAAGGTGGATAGAAAAACAAAATATAGAGCATTGTCATATCTCCTCATGGGGAACGAATTGTTCAAAAAGACCCAAGAAGGTGTATTATTGAAATGCCTAGGAGAAAGTGAGGCATATTTAGCATTGTCTGAAGTCCATAATGGGGCATGTGGGGCACACCAAGCAGACCATAAAATGAAATGGTTGCTATTTCGATATGGTTTGTATTGGCCTAGCATGCTCAAAGATTGCATAGACTTTGCTAAAGGATGTGAGGAATGTCAGAAACATGCAGGAATTCAACACGCCCCTGCAAGTGAGTTGCATTCGATCATCAAACCATGGCCATTCAGAGGATGGGCATTGGATCTGATATGGGAGATAAATCCTGCTTCGTCCAAAGGTCAGAAATATATCTTGGTAGGAGTAGATTATTTCACCAAATGGATCGAAGCTATACCTTTGGTAGTTGCTGATCAAGAGGCAATTATCGAGTTTATACAAAAGCACATTATCTATAGGTTTGGATTGCCAGAAAGTATAACTACAGACCAAGGCTCTGTATTTACTGGTAGAAAGATGCAAGGATTTGCCCAAGAAATGGGGTTCAGATTGCTAACATCAACACCATATTATGCTCAAGCAAACGGACAAGTCGAAGCAGCAAACAAAGTAATAATAGGATTAATCAAGAAGCATATTGGCAAGAAGCCAAGAAATTGGCACAAAACTCTGGACCAAGTGTTATGGGCTTGTAGAACATCTCCTAAAGAAGCCACTAACACTACGCCTTTCCAACTTACATTCGGCCATGATGCAGTATTACCAGTAGAAATTCATCTGCAATCAGTTCGAATCCAGAAACAAAACGAAATCCCAGCTGCATTATATTGGGAAATGATGATGAATGAATTAGTTGAGTTGGACGAAATTAGATTACATGCGCTGGAAATTCTGATGAGGCAAAAAGAAAGAGTGGCCAGAACATACAATAAAAGGGTGAAGAAAAAAGTATTCGTTATTAATGACTTGGTTTGGAGAGTCATATTGCCTATGGATAAGAAGAACAAAGCATTAGGTAAATGGTCACCTCATTGGGAAGGACCTTTTCGAATATTAAAAGTATTCTCAAACAATGCATACGAAGTCGAAGAACTCTTGGATGATAAACGAGTCCTGAAGGTTAATGGGAAATATTTAAAGAAATATAAGCCAAGCCTGCGGGAGATTCGAATAATAACAACATAAACAAAATATTATAAAAAGCCAAGATGGCAAGATAAGAATGCCAAAATGGCGTTGTTCGAATATTACATGTAAAAAGCCAAAGTTATGGTCAGATGAGATATAAAAATTTAGAAATAAACATTATTTTTCAATCGATTAAAGGTGCTTCGAAATGTTTCAAGTCTCTGCTGAGCAAACCGCCTGGCACCTTCCAAGGTTGCCACTTCTCCTTTAAGTTGTTATGCAGTCTCCATTTCTGCAAGCCCCCGGTTGAGAAGCTCTTCGAATTGGTTACCTGCAGGATTAGTTTCGAAGGCTAGTTGTTGTTCCTTAGCCTCCTTAACTTTCTGCTGAAGTTCCAGAATCTGCCTTTCCCAAATAAGAATGGACTCAGCTCGAGCCTCATATTCAGTTTTCGCCTGCTTCAGATGCATAGCCTGATCCTCAGCTTCTTGAGAAAGCTTCGAAGCTTGTTCGTAGGTGGCATCCATGGCAATGCGTTTCTCATGAACCTTCTTGGCAGCAGATTCGTCTTGAAGAAGGTAGCCAGTTACGTTGTCCAGCAAATTCTGAAGATCAAACAAGAGAGTACTAACTGGCAAAGAGCAATTGGAAAGATTAACCTTTGTGAGCAACTCCTTCATAGTATAGCAAGCAGTACTATCTTGCTTAAGCACTTCGAAGATATCCACATTGAGAATAGTTCTCCTAATTTTGTTAAGAAGAACAACTCTTTCATCTGTGGGAAGAGGATAGCTGGTTGAACTTGTGCCAGCCCTAGTGATTGGAACATCCCTCTGAGCCAACTTTGCCTTCATATACCCAATGGGGTCATTGCGCCTCAGAAGTGCCAGTTCCTCGTCAGTCATTCGAGACGGAGAGGATTGGGGGAATTCCACGCGTAGGGGAACCACGTTTGTTTCAACTTCTAGGGTTTCGTTGATTGCATCACCACCCCTTCATTTGCTTCGTGCTCTTGCTCTTCTTCATCTTCGTCCAAATCTACCACTTCGATACCATCCCTTTCGCCGCTATGTGCGTTAGACTCCGTCCCGACAGTCGAACCATCATTGGCGTTATCCTCGTCATTGACGTTTTCCTCGTCATTGGCGTTTTCCTCCTCAGATTCTTCGCCTGCAGATTCTTCGAATTCTCGCCCAGAATCAGCTTTTTCTTCTTTAGTCTGAGTATCCTTTGGGTCCTCTTGAAGAGTTTCAAGAGGGGACTTTTGAAGAACCCTTTGTGAATCCTCTGCAGACGTTTGAAGTATCGTTTCGTTCACCTCTTTCAGAGGAATGGAGGTACCTTGGTCATCTGGCTGTTCAGAAGTTCCAGCTAAAACCGCCACATTGGAAGAACCTTTGTTTTGGACCAAATTGCTGGAATCTCCTTGAGGAGAGGAGTTAAGCGGAGCAGCAGCCCTGGACGGTGAGGTCGAAATGGTAGAAGTGGGATTCAAGATGTTCTGCAAAGAGTGGCAGAATGTTAAAGAAAAATATTCACCAAGATAATAAGAAGTTAAACATTTTTAGAGGAAGTTCGATTTACCTGTGGGCCCTCAGAGGAGAGGTTACTAGCTATGCGTTCCAACTGTGGGTTGGAGGTCGAAGGTGGATTTTTGGATTTTGGTAAGGGAGCAGCATCCCTGGAGTCGAGTCCAGAGACGCTAGTCGGAACAGTACTTTTAGGTGTAGCTTTCTTTAGCTTCTTCTTCGAAGCAGTATTTGAGTTTCCTCCAGCAGTGGGATCTTCCCCAGTAGTGCTTGGTTTTCGCTTCTTAGGAGTAGTGGGAGGAAGCTTGTTGGTCTGAACGAATTTTAACGAAGTTAGATATAAAAAGCTTGAGTGAATTCGAAGCATCAAAAACTAAGTGATTACCGTTGGAATTGGGGCACTTGTTGTTGGCGTTATTGTTGTTGTTGTAGTTGCAGCAGTAGCAGTTGTTTCGGGTGGATTAGCTTTTTCAGTAGTTTCGACGGAGGTCTGAGAGGCACTCCCTTCCTTCGATTTCGAGGCAGCAGTCTTTATCCTGATAGCTGAAAATCAAAACAATTAAGGCAAAGGTTAAAGATATGGAAAATAAAAGACATTTGGGATTGTTCCCAAGCATTCGCACCTGTGCCTTGATCAGATTTAATTGACATGGCAGAAAGGTCATATCGAAGATGTCCTGGGAAATCATGAAGCCAGTGTCAAGCCCATGTCACAGTCTCAGATGGCTTTGGTTTCCTTTGAAGATATTTGAACATCTCTTTGCAAGTAAACCACCATGGATATGGGGGAAACCAAGCCAGAGCCAGTTCTGAGGTAGGTAATCTGGGAAATTTCGGTGGATGCATTTCGAATGCCAACCTATACCTATCCTCAGGTGACAGCCCTGAAGGAAGTTTTAGCTTAGAAACTTTTTGTTTAAATTTTTCCTTCAAGGTCTCAGCTGCTTGATGCACAGTGGAGTCCAAGCGCGTGGGGTCGTAAGTAGTTTCAAAATAATTTTGAAAAGCTTTTATCTCTTTGGCATGAGTAAACATACCTTTCTTTGCTGGTACCTGCACATCGAAGGCATCAATTAGTTTCTGTCGAATTGTAAGTGTATCGAACATGCAAGTTTGATAAAACTTAATCCACCACTCCAGAAATCCTTTAGCCGCGAGATGGGTAGGTTCGAAGGCTATCAGCTCAAATTGGGCAAAGCCTTGATATTGTTCTTGTTGGATCTTGGCTTCCCTTGCCTTGAAAGTTCGACCAGATGTGATGGCGCTCTCAGTTTGGAACAAAGGTTCAGGAATCAGTTGGCATAAGCCAAACTGCCTCGAAACGAAGTTTGGTTGGTAGGCAAAGAGAAGAATTTGGTTCTTAGCTGGGGTTATCCTCGAAGAGATGAGTCTAGGAAGCAAGAAAGCTCTCCATACATCTTGGATCTCCTTGCTCTTGATGGCTTCTGAGAGAGCCATGGTGAACCAAGAAGGTCCATGAGCCCTCGAAGCGAAAGGCGCCATGCTCTCTTCAAACTTATGCCTTTTGGAGAGGATCATGATGTACTTCGAGAATTGAACCTTGAAGTCATCCTTGTCATCATTAGGAGTTAGTCTTCGAAGCCTAGTGCCTTCGACTATCCTGTCACTTATTTCCGAATCTTGCTCATCTATAGTGTTAGCGGTTGGTAAAGAAGGTTCGAACATGGCGTTTAGCCATAATTGGAGTAACCAAAATGGGCCAGCTAATAGAATGTTTTTAGAGGTGTGGGATTTGAGACTCGAAACGGCTGACCTCAGGCTCTCATAGAGGTCAACTAAGAGTAATTCACTTAGGCACACTTTGCGATTTTCGTGTAAATCCCTAGCTAGAGGAATGAACCTACTAGCTACCTGCAGGGATCTACTGCAGAAAACGTACTTAGACAGCCACAGGGTTAAGAATGCAATATGCTCTATGTCAGACACATTATCCCCTTCAGCATGATAATGGCTGATAAATTTGGAAAAGCTGGCTAACTTGACTTCGAAGTCAATTATGCTGGAGTGTTCTTCGTTGTCAGGAACATAAGTTTCTCCCACTGGCGATAACCCAGTAATAGCCGCTATATCAAAGAAAGTTGGGGTAATCATTCCACCTGGGAGATGGAAAGTGTTGTAGGTACTATCCCAGAAATAAAGGGACGCAAACAGCAAAGGATGGCTATAGGTGAATCCAGGTTTCGACAGCTTAATGAGGTTATAAATGCCTAGTTCTTCCCATTGCTGGGATTTTTTGGCTTCTACTTTCGCGAACCAATTTTGATAGGCAATATGATAAGTAGGGCAAGATCTAAATGGTTTAAAATTGCTTTTTACATAATCCAAAACAAATGGGTCCTTGGGAGGAACAGTTGGGGTTTCTGCGGTATTCGAACTGAGGGATTCTACTACCCTAGGGGTATCCATTTTGTTGAATAAAGGTTTGAAGCTATAACATACGGGAAAAATTGTCCTGGTGTCCTTTAGTATTTCAAAAACTGTAAGAGGACCATTTAAGGCTAACCTCTTACCAGCAACATGGGTAGGGATGAGTACCTGTGATGCGTACAGCATTTCTTTTTCTTTGGAAATCATTTGAGGAGCAAGAGCAGATTGGCCTTGAATGGTGACGATTTTACTCTCCATGGTTGCTCCTGTAGTCTTTCCCTTCTTCTTTGAGACTTTCTTGAGTTGGGAAGAGGTGGAAGAAGACATTTTTGTTGTTTGAGAGCTTAGATTGTTTATGAGAGAAGAAGAGTAAAAATCCAGAGTATGAAGGATTTAGAGTGTAAAAAGAAAAAGGAAGAGTAAATTAGCGTTTTATAATGAGAAGATTAAACATCCACCGAGTAAAAGTGTGATACGTGGAGATCATGGGTTGGTGTGATGAAGAGGTGGCGAGAAGTTGATATAGGTAATAGGCGTGATTTAAAAACAATCATTACTTATAACTGCACCACGCTGTGAAGTGACTCTGGGCGGTTAAGGAACTCAAAAGGTGCTATGATTGATGTGACTGGAGTCAAAGGCATTAAATGTTATGATGATTCGAAAATCCTATCAAAATCTTGTATAAATGTTTAAAATAGGTATTTCTCAAAGAGATCGAAATACATATTTTAAAGGGGCAATTTGTTGGCTGAAGATTTTGATAATGTTATCTAGAATTCAAAAGAGTTAAAAGTTCTGATCGAAATGGAATTGAACACCATATTTCGAAGTTGCAGAAGCAGTGTTTCGAATGAGTGTGTCAAAGCTTGAAGCTTCGAACGGTGATCATGGAAAATATCCAAAGGGGTCTCGAAACAACAGCGAGGCTAGGTTTGGGAAGAGCGTTCGAAACGGAAGAACACTAAAGCATTTAAAATTCAAATAGAAGCGGGACTTTCAAAGTTTGAAAGTTTTGTGTTGGAGCATTTGGGGACACGTGGAAAGATGAAAGAAGCATTGTCTTGCATGTTCGAAACGTGGCATGATCCTATAGCGAGACCGTTAGGGTCGAATTAGTATAAATAGAAGTCTTAGTATTAGGATTTCAGTGTGTCATATCTGTTATACAAAATACTCAATAACATTCAAACTACCACATGGCAAGGGAAACGAATGCAAGAGAGATGTATGTATGATAGCACCATGTATTTCTAATTTAATGAAAGCCTTTTTACCATTTCCAGTACTTTCCTCTTTTCTTTTTATCGAATAACATTTACAAGTTTCTTTATTTATTGTCTTTTCATTTCAAAGTCTTTTCCTCAAAGTTTTACTCTTTAATGCTTTCTTTATATTTCGAGCACTTTATATTTCAGAGAACTGTTACGCTTTCAATACCTTTACTTCCAAGTATTGTTTTCTCAAACGCATCCTTTTACTTAAAATTGCATTAAACGCTTTCTTCACGTTTTAAACTTCTACATTCCAGAAACCTTTTATGTTAAATGTTTTGCAAATCGAAACCATTTACTTCATTTTTCATGCAGTTTTATATGTCTCTTCAATCAGCATTACAATTAGCATTTATTCGTATAACCTAGTTTTCATGTACATTTTGACCACAATTTTAAACTCTTAGAGAGAGGGATCGAAATAAACCAAACACTTGTACAATAGCAACCATGAATAATTGTTCGATTGTGAGAGTAACTTTAATATCCAAGGAGTCCTAGGATCAATCTAGTCGATCCTGTGAGTTACCAGAGAGATTGAATAGCGTTAATAAAGATTATTCGATAGTTTGGAAGACTAGCGGTTGTTTACCAGAAATCACTGGAAACAGAGTTGTACTGGATTTTGATTTAAATGAAGAGGCAGATTATGAATTTGATTTGAACAAATTTCCTGAAGAAGACGAAGAAGGAGAAAAAAACGGAGAAGAATCTTCCCACCATACTGAGTTTCGACCTGTGATAAAAAAGATGATAAAAAAACTTCTTCCAAAATTTTACTGAAAAATATTTGTGGACTCAGTATGGAGTATCTCATTTTAGATTTGGCTTAAGTGCATAAGTTGTAGGAGTTGTTATTTAAGAAGTCCTTATTATTGGTATTTTTTTAATAAAATAAGTATGAAGAAGAATTCCTTGTTATTGCTACAATTTAGGAATGCATTTCTTAAGTTCATTCTTATTGTTTTTTTATTGATACATTAAAAAAAATCATGGCAAAAGTTTAGGAAGTTACGTGCAGAGATTTGCTAAAGTTTAGGAAGTTACTGTAACTTTTTATGGCAAAAGTTTAGGAAAATATAAACTTAATTCTCACGCACAATACATATGATAAAAGTGACTACATCCATAAACTATATTTATGGCAAAAGTTACTGTAACTAAATTTGTTATTCCATAAACTAAATTTTAGGAGTACAATCCATAAACTTAAAAAAAAAAGTCTATTTGAAAATCTCAAATGTGACTACATCCCACTTACAATAAGTGTTACTCCATGTTTAAGTAATTCTTGACTTCTTGTATTAATATTGGATCACACTTAATTTGAATCGGTAGTTGTCCTATTCTTTCTACCCTTTCCTTATTTATATGAGGAATTTTATATTTATTGGAACCTGTCACTTTCATGATGTCTACCATGCATAATTGCAATGATACAAATATACGATTGAACATAATTGAAGGAAAATTTTCAAATGACTTCACCACTGCATCGATAAGTTGATCAATAGTTTTTTGTGCTTCCTTTTATTATTGGTTCAACCTCATCATTGGTTTTAATCTTATGGTGGGAAACTTAAGTTTTTATTAAAATAATTGGAGGGAATAAGTATTTTTACGGTGGGAAACTTAAGTTTTCCTTTAGCCATTCATTCAAACAATAAGCAATAAATATTTTTATAGTAAAAGTAAATATTTAATGAAACAGCAGTACATATTCTTATAGCATGCATGATTAATTACAAAAATTTAGGAGTAGTTACGGAAAAGAGAGAGTTGTGTGCCCCAAAATATGGAATTAATTATTTGAATTAAATAATTTAATGAGTTTTATTTGAAAAGAGAATGAGGGTAGAATGGAAAAAAAATTATAATAATTCATGTATCTTGGTTGAAGAGCTTTTGGCTAAAATGTCAATTAAAAAGGAACGGAGGGAGTATAATTTTTCCTCTGTTTTTACTTATTTTCTTCTTCAAATAAACAAAAGTATAAATAAATAGAAACTAAATTGTCCTAATTTGGATTCTCATATTCCAAAACTTGAAATCTTGCTGTTGCTAGCTTCAAACAGTGCAAAGTAAAACCCAACTAAATGGCTGCTTCTTCTTCTTCATTTTCCGTTACCTTAACCACCAAAATCCCCAAAATCGCTTCAACCCACCACAAATCCCATAATTACCAAACTACCCATCTCCAATTCAAATCATCCCCTATTCGCACCCTCCTCCAATCCACACGCAGACCAATCAACCTCCGCACCAACGCCGTCTCAATCCAATGCCTCTTCACCGGCCTCGTCGAAGAAATCGGCACTGTCAAGCAAATCGGAGCATCCTCTAATGGCGGTTTCGACTTAAAAGTCAACGCAAAGACCGTCCTCGACGGCGTCAATCTCGGCGACAGCATCGCCGTCAACGGCACATGTCTAACCGTGACACAATTCGACAAAAATACTTCCGATTTCACCGTCGGTTTGGCCCCCGAGACGCTGCGGAAGACATCCCTCTCGGAATTGGAGACCGGATCGCCGGTGAATCTGGAGAGAGCGGTGACTCCGGTGACTCGAATGGGCGGACATTTCGTGCAGGGTCACGTGGATGGCACGGGGGAGATTGTGTCTATGGTTCCTGAAGGGGATTCTTTATGGGTGAAAGTTAGGGTTGAGAAGGAGTTGCTGAAGTATATTGTGCCGAAAGGGTTTATTGCTGTGGATGGGACTAGTTTGACTGTGGTCGATGTTTTTGACGAGGAGGTTTGTTTTAATTTCATGCTGGTTGCTTATACTCAGGACAAGATTGTTGTTCCTATGAAGAAGGTTGGGCAAAAGGTGAATCTTGAGGTTGATATTCTTGGCAAGTATGTGGAGAGGCTTCTCAGTAGCGGATTTGTTTCGTCGATTGCAACAAAGGTTGATGCTCTTAAACTATGATTTTCTCTGCATCTACCTGTATTAGCACTTGTTGTAAAATTATTTGAACTAGTACTTTTTAAGATTGAAAGTGGCACAACATCAATAAGATCATAAGCTTCTTCTTAATATTTTGCAAACTTGACTGAGATTCCGTTTTAATACGTAGAACAGGAATTTTATGATTCTAAGAAAGGATGATGAAAAAGATATCTTAGGCATGATCCATAAACTATGCAGTTGCACAATTCTGGTGTGCATTTTTATCATAAGCTCAGAGTATTTAATTGGTCAAACAGTTTGATATGATATGCATCTTAGTGTGTACATCAACTCACAGACCAAGCATTTTGTCAGCTACTAATGGTTTTGTTTGTAGATTCATGCCTTCGCATTCTCTTGATATTGCTCTTTTTTGTTTTGGGTTGAGATTGAAGTTGCTCTTTCTAACTGCATGATAGGACTCTGGGTTTGGGCCTAAGGCCAACCACTAAGTTGAACAGGAAGTTGGTGATTGTTGCGGCATTAGAGTCGACACAATTTGGTTAGTGAGTGAAAATATGAGGGAAGCAAGGAGAGTGTGGAAATCATTCACGTTATTGGTGATTTGATTGTTAGGACAATTTCTCTCTAATAGGAGCTTTGTTCTGGTTTATTATTATTATTATTATTTTTTTACAATGCAAAGCTTTTAAGTTTTATTTCCAGTAAATAACGAATAATACATATTATTCCTTATTTGAATGGTGGGTTCTATTACTGTTGCATTGCAATAGCTCTATGTTTCTATCTTGATTCCTTAGGCCTCTACGCTGTGTCTGTTTTCATGTCTCAAGTTTTGGAAAGGCCACACATTACTAAATCACATGTGCTACCCCTTCCATTGAAATTCTAATTTTTTTCTTGGTAGATGATTTCCTCTATTTATAAACATATATTTAAATCTTAGGTTGAGGTAACTAATCGAAATTTTTTCTGCAATAATTAATATTTTTAATTAAAATTCCCCAATAACCTGTTTTTCACATAAATTACCCAATAATTAAGTTTGAATTTCCAGGTTAGTGAAGTAGTAATGTGAAATGGTGCATGCATGTTAATGTAAAAGGGAGGCGTCATATGAGATGATGCTTAGGTTCATGGCAGTTTTGGATAGTCATCTAATATGGCGTCTATGTGTTATTATTTTTTTTTAAATAATAAAAAAATTAATAAAAAAAACTACTATTATTTATTTAATAAAATTATTACACTCGTGGAATAAAAATTATATATTATTTATTTGCCCGGTTATTGATAACGATCGTTGGTTTCGCACTCCCGTGCTATCCTAATTTGTTGTCTTCTAAGCTTTTGAGTTTGCCTTTGAGGTCTCTCTTGTGTTTGGGTCGAGGGTCCTAAGAGGTCAATGCGATCAGGATTCATGAAATCTGTCAAGTCACCAAATAGTCTCGAAGATCAGCTGACAAAAAGTTAGTTATTCATGCCCTCAAAGTTTGATTGTGTTGATGGGAGATAGGGATGGATGGGTGGTCGGTAGTACTGGTCAGTTGAATCGGTAGGGTAAAAAGGAAATCTTTCTTATGGTGTTTGGTAGTCATAGGTTTCTTGGGTGCTACGGTGATGTGATGTTTGTAGGTATGTTGGGTTACTTGGGCTATATTCCTCATGTAGGTCGAGGTCGAGGCTAAGGTGAGAACTGGAGGGACCCACATGGGGTAGTTGTATGGTCTTTGTTCTTGGTAATGTGTGTGTGTGTGGCATGTATTACCTCTTGTAAACAATAATCCATCATTGAAGGTGAGTACGATAATCTCTGATATCGCTACAATATACAATTATACTCCCTCATACAGAAAGACGTGGTTAGCGAGGACCAAGGCGATTGAACAAGTATACAAAAATTATGAGGATTCGCACAAAGAATTTCCGCGATACTTGGTTGTACTTCACAGATATGCTCCTGGAACTGTTTCTATTATGGAGACATTGCCGGTGTATGCCCTAGACGGAACTTAAGCCAATGAAAATGGAATATTCCATCAACTATTCTGGGTGTTTATGTAACACCTCAATTTTCTATTTAGTTATTATTTAATTAATTATTTATTTATTTTATTTTCTGAATAAATGATTATTTGATGTATATTGTATGTGAGGGGTTAAGTATGTTGAACCATAGAATTATAATGAGTAACAATGTTGGTTATGATATAATACTTTTAATAGTGATAATTATTATAGAAATAATATAATATTAGTAATCAGACCTAATGATGAATTGTGAGGAGTAATGTGAAAGTTGTGTTAGTAAGTCCATTAGTGGTTACTAGAGTTAATTTTGTAAGGGTTTAATAAAAGAAAAGAAATAAGAGTAGTATGAAAAAGGTTAGAATCATCTCACGTGAAAAGAAGAGAAGAGCGAGAAAGAGGAGAAAAGATCAAGAATGCAAAAGTTGTGGAATCTACCTAGAACAAGGTAAGAGTGGGTTTTCATTTGGTTATTGGAATTATTGACAATGCATGATGGATAGTAGCATGTATTAAGATTGATTTCTCTAGTTTTTCCATGTTTGTATTGTTTAGGTTTTGATTGAGAATCCATGAAATAGGTATGTGATTATGTTGAGATGTTTTGATTAATCAATAGATGTTGGATATGAGTTAAAATGATTTAAGTCGTGACAAATTGGATGTTAAAACATATTTTGGGTGAAAAAAATTGCATTGGGATTATGCTATCATCACAAGTTTTTTTGGAAGAATCGTAAAGCCCGATCAGTGCAAGATTAGCTCGCTTAGCACACTCTGGTCTGTAATGAGCCCGCTTAGCGCGAGATAACGCGCTTAGCGCGAGCTGGAAGTTCAAGGTTTGTATTTTCTTAAATTGCTTTGGGATTATGTATACTTATATTTTATACTGATTTCTACTTAACTTTCTGGAATTTAATTTGCATGTTAGATGTGTTTTCGAATGCTATTTGTTACTGGCTGTTGTACCCCAATTTTTACCCCTAAGATTCCCCTATCATATCATATCAACTCGATCATAACAAGATCACATTAGGGTTGGTTCTTCCTCTTTTTCTATCTCCTATCTTTAAGTTTGCTCTTGAGGAATCTCCAAGCACCTTAATTGTGTATTTTGTATATGTTTTGTCGACTAACTTCTAATCAAAATATAAAAAATATTTGTGTTTTGTAGGTACCGAGTCAAAGCATCTGACAAATAAGGTTTTCAGGTATTATTTCCCTAAAATCTCTATTTGCAAAGAAAAATAATTAAAATTTTTCATTTTTTCACTGTACAATCGATTTCTCTTAGAGTGCAATCGATTGCACATAGTGTATTTTACGCCATTTTTGAAAAAAATACACTGATGCAATCGAATGCTCCCAGAGTGCAATCGATTGCACAAAGTGAAAATTTGAAAAAATCAGCAATTTCAAGCTTGTCAATTTTGACTCCAATTTTTCTTCATTTTTGAAAGATATATCATTAATTCAAATTTTGGCTCCAATTTTTCTTCATTTTTGAAAGATATATCATTAATTCAAATTTTGGCTCCAATTTTTCTTCATTTTTGAAAAATACATCATTAATTCAAATTTTGGCTCCAAGAATTAATTATCAAGCCTAATTTTATTTCTCAACCAAAACTCCAAACCATCACTAATCCCAAGCCAAAACTCTATAAATAGAGCCCTCATTTCATTCAAATCTCAAACTTTTGATAACCAAATTCACCTTGCTAAAAAATCTCTCAATTCACTCCATCTACCAAATTCACTCAAAGCTCCATTTTCAAAAAACAGTTAGTAAGCTTTGCATTTAAGCTTACTAATCTTTGAGCTAAACCTTCATCCAAACACTTTTTCTTCATCAATTCTCTACATCCAAGCTTGAGAAATTGATTCTTGGGGCTGAATTGAAGCAAATTCTTGAAGTTGTTTTGATAATTCTCTAGATTTATCTTTGGTAAGTTGGATTTTTCATCTTTCACAATGTGATCTCTTATTGATCTTTGGGCTTGATTTACTGAGCATTATTTTGTTATTCCATTGGTGCTATTTTCTCATAATTTGATGGAATTTTCGTGCTCAATTGAATTCATGATCATAAGGCGTTTGATGGAAAGTTTGAACAAGAATTTGGCCTTTTGAAATGCTGATTTTCTAATTTTAATAGAGTGCAATCGATTGCTGTAACAGTGCAATCGATTATCACAGAAGATTTTCACGTTTTTTTGAAAAAATACACTAATGCAATCGATTGTTGTCAGAGCGCAATCGATTGTAACAACGTCAAAATGCTTTTTCTGCCTTGTTTTAGGGCTGTTTTGATCCATCTATCTTTTTTTACTCACTCCTTTGATTGTTGATTTGGATTGCAATTTTAAATGTTCAATTTCTGTTTAAATTCAATGGACTTTGGGTGTATATGAAGTTGGATAATTGTTCATTGATCCAAATCTACCAAAGAGTGAATTATTCAATTCATTTTTTGTGCTTTGAATTAATGATATATTTAGTACTTTAATCCATCTAGATGAGTGATTGAATTTAAAGATGAAAGAAATTTGAGGTAGTGATACAAATTAGCTTATCATTCCCCTCCCTCTTCATCTTATCCCTTTCTTTTTTATTTGTGCTACATGTTAAGGGATGATGATCTCTATATCATTTACCCAAACATGAAGTATATAAATTGCTATTGACCGGCCTCAAAATAGGTGCGACTTCCATATAAGTCCACTTACGATTGCTTAACAACGTTAAATTTTGTCCCGTTTCGAGAAAATGATCATTCGAGGCCCAAACCTATATTTGCAAGCCCAAGTATGTTAATTTGAATCCTTTGATCCATTAACCTTGAGATTTATTGTTAGGAGGCTTTGGTTCTACCTATCCTCCAATAGATCTTCATCAATTTTGGTCAACGCGGATTACTTAAACATCATTGATCATTAAATGTTGCCTTGAAGATTATTACATGGATGATATACTTGACAAAAAGCAAATGTAACTTGTTGTTGAGAGGCTTTGGTTCTACCAATTCTCTAATGAGTTCCAAATGCAAGTTTCAAGATGGTCATCCAACTAACCATTAACTTCTAACAATTGACTTTATTTTATGCTTTCATTTTTATGCTTTTACTTTATGTACCATTTACTTTAGCATTTATATTTCATCCTATTTTCATCTTTGCTCATTTGAGCATTTACTTTTTTGACATTTTTATTTTGTTCACTTGAGCTTTTCTTTTCTTTTTGAAGACACTTAATAATCAACATGAACCATAAAAAACATTAATGATACTTTGACTATTTGGTTACTATCCTTGGAATTATGGAGTATTGGACTTCTTGGACTTAGGATTAGAGACCTTGACATATGTTGGAGACCTTGTGACCTTAATTGATATTTTGTCTGGAGTTCTTGAGGTTTACCTCAAGACATTGGGTTGTTTGTTTGTTTTGTGTGCATGATATTGTGATTACATACTTTATCTGTAATCTGGAATTCACCCGTATACAGCCGTTACTCTGCCCAATTTTTGTGAAGACTTAATATATTTGAAGTTTGATCTTCTCAAGAGGTCTAGTATCTTTTCTTTCTTGGTTTCAATCCAAAGAATGAAAATTCTATCTTGACTCATAATATCAAGTGTTGGCTTCTTGTTGGTTAGATGGTTCTTGTCCTTAGCTTTTACCTTATGCTTTAGGATAGTCCCTTCTTCTCCTCCCATCTTCTTTAATTTCAAAAATATTCTCCCTCCTTTTGAAAACTCTTCTTGTTTCTAAACTTGAACTACTTTCATAATAAATTTGGACTTAGGTCTATGCATTTTCAAAATATTTTTCATAAATAAATTTCAATCAACTTAATAATACCTTGACATTTTTTTTGAGAAGACTAAAAGTCAATCAATCTCATTCAAACCATTTTGCCATTTTGGCTCTTATCTTTAAAATTTTCTCAAAAAGATTAGACTCTTGTCAATCCTTGTAGTGGTGCAAACAACTGTACTTCTACAATATGTAGTGAAGAGAGATATTTTTCACTTGGGTGTTGAGTGAGGCATTGTTGATTTTAAAATCCAAACCATATCCTCCACTTTGAGATGATACAAATTCTCCTTTCTCGTGATTATGGGTAGTAAGTATGTTTTCCATACGGACAATGACAATGATGTCTTATCTCATAAAATTAACCAACACACTTGTGTTTTAAATTTTTTAAAATGTGAACTACGAGTACCCTGATCCCCTATTGCACGGAAGGTGGTACGTAGGCACTAAAGGTTCGCAATCGCGGCGGGTGCAAAATTTATTAAAAAAAAATATTTTTTTCTCACCTCCACCATCTATTTTTATACAACATTTTATAGCCAAAATATACAGATTTTACAAAGAGGTTCCTGCGGAGTACCGTAGATGTTTAGGGTGCTAATACCTTCCCTTTGCATAATCAACCCCCTTACCTAGAATCTTTCTCCCCTCTTTTAGGTTATTCGCTCTTTTCCCATTCCTTTGGAAACAATAAAGCGCGGTGGCGATTTTTTTATTTTTGATCTGTGCGAGTCAAATCGATCCAATGGCTTAGTCTTAAACATTTCTACCGCCACAGAAAAGAATGGCGAGTTCACTGGAGAAAGATTGACCTCTTGCTGGTCCATCCATAAGTGGGTTGAACCTATCTTTGTTTATATCTATATATGTGCTATTATGTGTTATATATTATATGTTGTATATATGTTTATCTGGGTTTTCCTGGTTTTCAGGGTGCTTGGTGATTACTCATAAGTTCTATACTCGGACTTGAGAAAACTTAATATAGGACGAGCGGTATAGTCATGTTAACTTTGAGGGAATAATCCCAAAAAAGGAGGCATGAGATCCCTCACTCAGTGGAGGCCCCTTTAGCTGTAGTGTTGTTTACCGAGTAATCGGGAAGACGTGCTGCTTTTGACCTGGGAGCCTGCTGAAACTGAGGACCGTAGAATACCTAACCCATCTTGGCCTTTTTAGGTGTAGTGCAGAAGCTATGACAAAGTAATCCGGAAATAGTTGTCACGCGATACTACGCTCGTACGAGTTTTTCTTGAGAATATTACTAATTACCGAGTTAATCGGGAAGTTGGTAATATCCGAAGAAAGGATGTACACTATGGGAACCTCTAAAACCTTATTCGGCAGGTGATAACTTTTAGACCAATACCTTATGGGTAGTACCTTTGACCTCATGCTCGTGATGTTGAACCTATGAACCCTATGTTTATGATCTTGTGTGTGATTGTTGCGTCATGCATCCATGCACCCATGAGCATTTTTTAACCAAATTTTAAGGAACTTAAGACTTTTGCTTGCAAACATCACAAGTTTTATAATTATGGATTTTGGAAACAATACTAAGAGGTACAATGTCAAGATTCCTGATTCAGAAGAATTGAGAAAGCCTTAATCTTTGGTATCTAGTCCTTGGGACTTCAAATTCTCCTAGCTATCTTGAATATGGATTTCTCCACGCTCTTGATCTAGTTCCTAAATCTTTTGTATCAGTGATTTATTTTCCCGATTATCAACAAAGTAGAAGAGAAGAGTGCAAGAGGATTTATTTTCCTTTAGCATTTCAAATTCAAGCTCAAGAAGATTTTTACAACAAGGTGTTAGATCTTAATTGGATGCAGTTCATTTGGATCTGAGGATTTAGTTTTCTCTTTCTTCTGTTTAGGATTAGTGAAGTCTTGTACTTCCAATGTAATCCTCCCAATATTAATGAAATGCGTTTTTAAGTTATCCCAATTATGTCTTTTAATTGATGTTTGCAATTCATTTATAATGTTCCAAAGTTCTTTGAAAACATGGTTTTAAAACTTTTAAACAATCATATACATTGCATATCATGCATCATATTGTACATGCTTCTTGTATTTCTTTTCATATCCAGGTGTCTCACCAAGCTTCTTTACTTCGTTCAACAAGCTATCTCACCGGTATAATACTCGAGCTAACTTCAGATTGAAGATGGAAAACATTAAGAAAGAGATCTTTGAACTCCACAAAGAGGTAACTACTTTGAAGGCTGATATGGAGTATCTAACTGCTTTGGTTAAAACTTTGGTTGCTGCCCAAGTCAATCCTTTTAGGAAGGAAAATGAGATGGCAAAGGTCTTCACAGAAACTCTAAAGTCATTCTTTCATGAGAAGGTGATAGTCAATGCACCCAGTGATTTCCCTGAAAAGGTGAATGTGGGAGTGCTTCTAGAAGAGGACGTCTGAAAGGGGATGTTTATCTGAAGATGGTGGATAAGCTAGTGGTGTGAAGAAGTTTGATAATGATTTTTCCAAGAAGAGAACTAGAGGAAGAAACAATTATCATCCGAATTAACATGTTTCTCGTGTCATCCTTGTGTTCAACTTACCTCTGTTTGCTCCAGTTTGTCAACAGACTCAGCAAGTTATTGATCAAAGGAAAACTCTGTTTGACCCAATTCCTATGATGTATACTGAATTATTGCTTGATTTGTTGCAAAAGAATTTGGTTCATACAAGATCACCACCAGTTATCCTAGAAGTAATTCCTTGGTGGTACAAGGCTAGTGCTTTCTGCGATTTTCACCAAGGCGCTCCTGGGCATGACATTGAGAATTGTTTTCCATTGAAGATAGAATTACAAAAGTTGATAAAGAGTGTCATCTTATCCTTCAAAGATGTTAACCCACTGCTCAAACATGATTGAAGGATACCTTGGAATTTAAGGATGATTAGCCTTCTCGGTTTATTATCATTTTTACTGCTTTCTCATTTGTAATTTTTCTTGTTTATTATTGCACTGTTTCCATGTAAGAACTTGTTTGCATTTGAATGTTTAATCTTAATACAATGAGTATGCTTGTCTTGAAGAAATTCATTCATTTCACTTATATTTGTTTTCAATTTTAAATTGCTTTATGATACCAACTTGTTATCCATTATCTCTCCTAGGCAGAGATTGAAGGGAGGATGATGATATTAAAACACAAATTTTCTGGTTGTATGCTTTTGGATAAAACCCTGTTGACGATGTACAAGCATTGTTTCAAATCCTCAAACACTGGAGATATAAGTGAGTGAAACCTTTGTAACCCCTTTGAGCCTTGAAGTAGAAATTTCTTTTCTGTTCAGAAAAAACCCTCATTTTAACATGGGGCAGGGTAGTCTTCAATTAATCTGATTGAGTATTCAAATATCATCAAGAGTGTGCATCTAAGGATACAACAATGGTTATACTTCAAGAGGTTGAGGAAAGTTAAAACCGCAATGGGTAAAATTCACTTATCAGGAGGGTGCGTCAATTGACGATATCTTAATGGCTATCTCTCGCACACCAGGAGATCAACAGATGATAATACAACAATGGTTATCTTTCATCTACCCAGAAATAGGGCAATCACAATTCTTCCAACAAGTCACAAATGACTTGAAGTCACGCAACATGTTCAAAAAGAAAAAAGAAAAAAGATGATATGAAAAAAAAATGATGATGATGAAAAAGAAAGAGACAAAAAGCCCCGCTAAGTCGGGACTTGAAAAAAACAAGTCACTTAGGAAAAAGTCAGGGCATCTCGATGCACTTCAGAGTCAAAGTCAAAAGGAATTTGTCCAGAAAACAAGGAAGAAATGGAAATCCTAAAATGAGATAAAGGATTGCAGTGTAAAATCCTTAGCAAAGAACAGAGTCGTGTGACAAGAAACCCAAAAGAAGTAGGAATGAGTGACTTGCATGTCCAAATAAAACCTGTTTGATTCCTCAAGCATCTCGAAATTTCTTTGAGAGATGAATGTTCGTATCAAGTTAACTGAACTTAGGACTGAAGAACATCACGAAGGGGGTGGGCACCAAATATTTTTGAGCCTTAAAACTTTTTTCTAAAACCGTGAACCAGGCCGTGTTACAACCCTCAAAAGTCCTAATTGAAACAAGGTTTGTCTCGAAAGCATACTCCAATGAGATAGTGTTTCCTGACTCCCATTAATTTTGCTAAATTATTGTGATTGGTATCATATTGCTTTTGTCATCTTTAATATAAAAAATCCATGTTGCATCCTGGCTAGTGATTCATTCACAAGGTTTTGCGACATCTTTTCAAATAAAATCTTCAAGACTTACATGATTGTTGCATTAGAATTTTCATTCTTAGAATAAACATTTTTCTGCTTGTAAAACAACTGCTTGGTACCATAAAAGTTTACATTCGAGTATCAGTAAAAGGCATGTTACCGAGAAGATTTGCGGAGCAAAGAGGATGCAACATTCAACCAATCTAGGGCAATTACGTCCAGATTCAACAAATATCTAGAAGCCATTTGATCAAAAAGGTTATGTTAAAAGCATGCAGCCAAAGGCAAGTTATGAAAGTTAGCTTGATCAACACGGTAAGCTTGGGACACCAGATTGGTTTCCAAGGGCATATCCAGATTTCGTCAAGATAACTGCTATGTCTAACCCAAGCCGAGAATCTTCCTCAAGCAGAATTGTTTCTTGTGATATGTTTTGTAGATATGTGTCTGGCTTCCTCTAACATTTGTTGATCAATTAAAGGGTTTCCTACAGGATGTGTTATGGTGTTGGTTTTATAATCCCATTTTCCAGTCTTGTTGCAGACTTCTCCAGCTGAGTGTGATTCTTTCCCCAGTCAGGTGGTGATCAAACAGAGGTTAAAAAAGAGCTATGAAGCCTTTGCTCATTTGATGGAGTTCTTTCTCCTTTTGTATATTTAGAATTGATATGAAATATATTTTAGAGCATTGCCCCCTCTAGTTACAACATTATTGTTGTTATGTGCTCCCTAAGTAGTTAGACCAGGGCAGTATCTTTTCTAAGAAATGTTGAGACAGTTGTCAATTTTTCGGGTTTTCTCTCACCAAGTGTTGAGTTTAATTTAAAATCCCCATAATTTTGACTTCTTACTGTAATGTTAACTTCTTGATTCCCCAGGATGGTTCTCCCAGGTCACTTTTGCTGGTATACATATGATCTTCTTGTGTCTCTTAGATAGTTAGAGATGCTACCAATTGACGTAAGGTGCGGTATCGGGTTTGTAATCCCATTGTCCCCAGTCAAGACTTGGTTCATTTTTTATTTCGGGTTTGCAGGGTCTGAGGCCTCTATCCCAGATTCCCCCAGTAAAGTCTTCCCTCATATGATGAAAGTTATTGTTCCCTTGGTGTGCTGAGATGGAACTATTTACAAAATATCGCTCTTTTTGCAGTGTTGGAATTATGGTTGGTATTTATTTCCCAGGAAACTAGGCCAGGGCAATATCTTTTCTAAGAAGTGTTGAGACATTTGTCAACTTTTTTGGTTTTCACCCGTCAAGTGCTGGTTTGATTTAAATACCCCATAAGTTTGACCTTTTGCTATAATGTTAACTTCTTGATTTCCCAGGAAGGCTATCACAGGGCACTTTTGTTGGAATAAGCATGATTTTCTTGATGTATGGCTCGGTGTTGGGTTCATGATCATGTTTTCCCAACCAAGTCTTGTTTCATTTGAACCTCAGGTTTGCATGATATGAAGACTCTATCCAAGATATCCCAGTGAAGGCTTCACTTATTTGTTAAAAGTCTTGTCTTCCAGTACATGATGAGATTGGACTCCGTTGTACCCCAAAATTTGCCCTCTCATATTTCTCAAAACATTGCAAGAAAAATCTCCAAGTGACTCAAGATTGCTCAAGAGTGGGTCAGACAAGCTATCTCCTAAGGCAGTCTACCCCAAATTAGGGTTTTGTGTTGCATCAAGATCTTTGAGTCCAAATGACCTCAAGTTCTCCCCAATTTCCTAATATGCTCTCAAGATCATCCATGTCAAATTTCAAGCCTTGTAGAGGAAGTTTGCTCAGTCAATTGCTCAAGGGTCCAAAAATCGACTATGCTAGGGCAAAAGTCAATTGTGACCCAAATACAGTAAAACTTCAAGATTTTTTTGCCAACATTCTCATTTTTAAGGATATTTCATCATTTTATCAAGGGTTGATCATTATTCATCAAGGATTGCTCAAAATTCATCAAGACTCAAAAGTTGCTAAATTAGGGTTTTGTAGGAAAAGTCAACTCAACTTTGACCAAGCATAACTTTCTCATACTTTATGAGAAATGAACCATCCAAAGCTCATTTTGAATAGGATTTAATTTCCTACAATACATCTTCATACCCCAAGATCAAAAAATGCACTCACAAGAAGTTACAAATTTGGACATTATAGGTCATTTTTGGAAGTCAACAAAAACACCTTTTTTGCCAAAGCTTATAACTTGAGCATGGAATATCAAAATGATATGAGACCAAAAGGGTTGGTTAGAGGATATCTCAAGCTTTCTAAAAAGGTCTAATAACATCTCCAAAAGTTCAAAATTGAAGAAGTTATGTATTGTTGAAGTTGGGCATTTTTGCAAAATTGCCAAAAGTCAACTATCCCCAAAACTTCAAATTTTGTCAAATGGGCCCATTCTTTTCCACTTGATTTGAGCTTGAATAGTTGCCCACGTGTCCTAGCTTCAGCCATGAGCTCATATTCTATTTTTATTATTTAATTTGATTTTTTATTGAATTTATTCATTTTAAATCAAATTAAATCATATAAAATCCAAACTTTGATTACCTAAGATCTTTTTGGTTGTTTCAGGTCTTAATTATCATCATTAGTATCACCAAACTCGAATCAAACAAGATCATATGCAAAAAGATTGATTTTTGGCAAATTTGGAAAGGTTTAAAGAGTGAATCAAATCAAATCTCAATGCATTGATTTAGAGAGATTCAATCCAAAATTGTTACCCTAATACATTCCATAGTACATAAGGAAGCAAAACAAATCGAGACAGGGGTTGGAGGCTGCAGAAAGAGGAAATACAAAAGTGGAAAAATTCACTAAAAAGTGTGGAATCGAATCCATAGCTAGAGCCAATTTCAGAAGTTGAGATCTGTCCCAATATCTTCCTGGGTGTTCACACAAATGATTTGGATCAAAAGCAAGTGTTCTCGCACACCACAAAGCGCTGTAAGTGTCACGATACCTAGCTTTTTTCTTGAAATCGCAACTCATTATTTTGGCATCCTTTAAACAAATTAATGGCATATTTGTAATCACCAGATCATTTCCAAGCCTTTGGCATTATTTGATTTCATTTATATACTTTGTGGCGCAAACCACCATTGTTAGGGTTTTGCTTCTTGGTTTAGGGTTTTTTGTTTTAGGTGAAATCAGCCTTAATAATGGCTACAGGCGTGACCGGAAGAGGAAGGCGAGTTTAACCATGGCATTGGAAGGCATTTCCATGGCCTGTGGAGGATTTTGGAGCGTGACAGGCTTGTAGCGACGGACTTCCGTCCGTAGGTATAGCCTCCTTGGTCTTTAGCAACGGATGGAGGACAGGGGTGATGAGTTGTCACCCACTCATTCGCCTATTCAAATAATGGCGCGCATATTTTCTTTTCTGACCAATTAATGTTGTTTTGTTATATTATTATTATTATGCAATATACTAACAAATGAAACAAAGCGGCCTAGTGGTAAACGTGTACATCCAAACTCCTTCAGGACCTGGGTTCGAATCCCAGGTCCCCCACTTTCTTTGTTATTTCTCTTTTTCAGGCAATTGTGTGCATATCCAGGTCGGCAGCTCATCATACACCCTCACATATCCAATGGCCAGATGGCCAAAGGCCAGATCTGGTGGCCAAGATCTGAAGGACCACCATAGGCAAAGTCAGCGCATGCACACCAAATCAAAAAAGTCAAACAAGGCCAGCGTGTTTTGGGCCTCAGATTGCTGTTCAAACACCCTATTTCAGGCCCAAACCCCCCTCTCTTTCTATTTCATTTATTTTCTTTATTTTAATTATTTTGTTATTTTTGTTTAATTTACTAACCAATTAAAAAATCCTTTTTAAAATAAAAACCACAAAAACATTTTTATATTTAATCAAATTTTAACTTTTATTTTATTTTTATTAATAAATACTAATTAAATTAATTTAGGTTCTTAATTAGAATAACTTTAACATTTTTGTAAATAATTAAAATTAAAGATTTAATTAGGCTTTTACTAATTCAATTAATTCTTATTTCTTTCTTAAAATACCAAAACCCAAAAAATATTTTTTTCATTAATTAATTTATTAATTTAATTTAGTAATTAATTTAGGTTAGGTTTAACTTCTTTGTTAAAATAAAATAACAAAATAATCTTTTCTTTAACAAAAAGGGTCAAAACCCTAAACTCGCACTCGATTTAATTTTTCGCACGCGATTTATTTATTTTATTCAATAATGTACTTGCCTCTGGATTGTAATAGTAAATAGGACCTTTATTTATTTTTTATTGCTTTATTTATTCTTTAAGGGTTTGTCTTTGGCGATGTAAATACCCGACGCCTTGTAATTTAAATTCCGCAATTTATTTTCCGTAAAATATAACTGTTAGATGTTTGATAATAGGGTTTGCATGACAAGACTGAATGTTTTAACCTAAAATCAACTTAGATCACCTTTAACATGTACAAAGATAAAAATAACTGAAAACGACACACTCGCACATGCGCACTCTTAGGGTACACCCCACTTGGTTGCCTTCATACGCGGTCATTAAGTATAAGTCACTTTAGAGGTCGTCCTTTTGTCTAAAAGATCATAGTCGCCTCGAAACGGTTGCCTCGGATATTGTTGCCTCAAACAAATGATCTAAGACATTAGGGTTACCGCTAAGGCATCTTAACATTGCTTTGGTGACCGTAAGTCCCGCATTCAAATTGACCCTTAAAACTCCAACGACGATGCTACCTACTCATCAATAGTGGGATAGCATTGTCTAAAGGAAGATAGCATATAACGATTCCTTTTTCGAGTAGGTAGATGGTTCTTAAGTACTTGCTCTTTCAAAAAACAAAATCTTTTTCACACTTACACTTTTCCGAACAAAGTTTTCAAAAACACTTCATACACTCTTGAGGACAGAAGCAAGAGTTAAATCGAAGTTTCAAACAAAAACTTTTTTTCAAACCCACAAGCACAAAGAAAGCAATTTTTAAAATAATGAGCAAGTACCTAAGAGCCCGTGGATAACCACGGATAGAAAGGGTGCTAACACCTTCCCTTTATATAATCTACCCCCCGAACCCGAGAAATATCTCGAAAAAGGAATTTTTCTGTGCTTTTTTCCTTTCCTTGTTGGATAAAATAAAAGTCGGTGGCGACTCTTGCTTACCGCGACATTTTGCGAACACAAACGCAAAACGCAAACTAGCATTCCAAAAACAGTCAGTTCTTCCCACCGTATCACAGAACTGGCGACTCTGCTGGGGACGCTTATAAGTGCGGTGTACCTTAGGAATATTTCATATTGTTTTCAATTGCTTGACTTGTATGCTTTATATTTGTGGGCTTGTATCGGAGTTACTATAGATCCTAACCCGGATCTGGGGAATACCTTTTAGGTAAGTAGCAATAAACTGTGAGGGAACTGTACGGCGTAGACCGATACGGTTGAAGTAGTAGCTACGTTGGTGTGGCACTTTAGTATGTTCTGATATCCCTTGTGGCGCAACAGGGAGAATATGGGTCTGCTAAGGGGTCATTAAGCACCAACTGACCTTAGAACCTTTAAATTGACCAACTTGGCCATAGAACAGTAGCAGTATGCTACACTCATTGAGACTAAACTCTCGCGATGATTCCGGCCGCAAGAAAAGGTTGCTAAACTGGAATTATGACCGATCGAGGGTAGTCAGTGATATTGAGATCCTCTAGAACTCGGTTACTATTTTTAGGACAAGTTTGAACCAACTGAACTGAAAGAGGGTAGTACCTAGACTCATTGCCAGCCTAAAATCTAAGGGCTCTCTGTGTGACTTGTGTGCCTTTACCATGTTTGCTATTTATGGATACTTGTGGTGTGTTTTCTATCATGACATCATGACATCATAACATTGCATGCATCTTGCATTGGACTAACCTATTTCAAAGACAGGAGGGATTCATCTTTGTTCTGTTTTGTAGGTCATGACACCCATGCGTAGGAACACCATTCGAATCAACTTTGTCCAGATTCCCACTCAGCTCAAGGAATTGGTTTCAAAGGTTTCAGATACTACTTCCTTTATCAGAAGACATGGGCACCTTCTTGGTTTGGTCACTTCCAAATTGGACGAACAGATGATGAGTGTCTTAGTCCAGTTCTTTGATCCACTGTACCACTGCTTTACTTTTCCGGATTACCAGTTGGTCCCTACCTTGGAAGAGTTCTCTGATCTGCTTGGTATCTCTATTTTGGAGCAAATCCCGTTCACATGTTGGGAGAAGATCCTTAGGCCGGAAGAGATTGCTTCAGCCCTCCATCTGACAAAGGCTGAGGTAATGGCTAATTGGGAGACTAGAAGTGGGACAAAAGGCTTTTTGACTAAATTCTTGGTTGGTAAAGCTAATCAGTTCTGGGACAGTCTAGACTTCCAGACATTTGAAGACATTCAGGCTCTTCTCATATATGGTTTGGTGTTGTTCCCTAACTCAGATGCTTTCGTCGACGTGAATGCAGTGAAGATTTTTATGTCTGGTAATCTTGTACCCACTCTCTTGGGTGACATTCTTCACTCCCTTTATGCCCGTACTGCTCGGAAGCGGGGAACCCTTATGAGCTGTGCACCGTTGCTGGCAAGGTGGTTTATTTCTCACCTCCCCAAATCAGTTTTGAAGAACAAGGAAGGCATGGGCTGGGCCTATAGGATTATGTCTCTCTCTCATAATGACATCATTTGGACTATCAAGGGTATGGAAGATGTGGCTATTATTGATCGCTGTGGGGAATACCCCAATGTTCCACTGATAGGAACCAATGGAGGAATCACTTATAATCCGTGCTTGTCCTTACGTCAGTTTGGGCGAGCTAGAAGGGAAGGACCTCATGAGTTGCTAATGCCTAGTATTGTCTTTGATTTCCAAGGGGATAGTGACGAGCAACGCCGCAGATTCATAAGAGCTTGGGATAGAGTACACAGGTCTGATCCGCACGAGCTGGGTGCAAAGACTTCTCTTCAATGGAGCCATATCTCCGATGGGTTCGTATCCATGCCCAAAAGCTAGGAATGCCCTATGAAGCTGTCTTGCCTATAATTGTTGAAGTTGCTGATGAAGAGGGGGTTCCTCCTACCATCATACATCATACATGCCTACGGATATTGGGGCATTAAAGAGATCATGGATACAACTGAGAGAGGAACGTGATACTTATAGAGAAAAGTATCACGAGCAAGAGCAGAAGATCCAGAAGTTGACAAGGAAGCTGGAGAACGAGCAGATCCTCAATGATTATGTCAGCACCAAAGGGAAACGACCATGGGAGCGCTGATGTCCTTTGATTATTTCTAGTTTTTATTTACTTTTTAGTATTTCCTTTTTGTAACGCCTTAAAGGCATCCGTTGAACAATTGGATTTCAAGTTTATCTAATAAAAGTGTGTTTCATTTTTGGTTTACGAATTTGAATCTCTCGACGTCTTTGAAATCATATCATACGCATTTCATTCCATGCACCTCATAACAGGTACCCTTACAGGTCTCTTATCTTCTTCGCTGTTTATTTCAGCATCATGTGTTCTGAACCATCAATTGAACAAGCAATCAAGGCTCTACAGGCTCAAAACGCCCAGTTCCAGGAGTTGTTCATGAACCTGGCTAAGGGTCAGCAAGATCTGAAGGCCCTTATCCTGAAAGAGAAGAAGAAGAAGAAGAAGAAGAAGACGGTCCTATTCAATATGGGTCGCAGATTCAGAAACGATTTGCGAGAAGAGATTGATTTGACCCACTCATATGGAGGGGGAGATAATCAGGAAGAAAAGAGGGCTCCTAGCCCTGTGGTTTCAGACAACGAGACCTATTATGACGAAGACCAGTATCCTCCGGCTGAGGATAGATACAAGCAATTGGAAGACCGATTAAGTGCCATGGAGATCCAAAAGGTCCCTGGGTTGGACTTTGGTGATCTGGGTTTATCGTCTAGGGTGGTGATTCCCCACAAGTTCAAAGCACCAGCCTTTGCTAAATACGACGGGGTTTCTTGCCCAAAACTACACCTCCATTCGTATGTTAGGAAGATTCAGCCATACACCGATGACAAGAATCTCTGGATCCACTTCTTTCAAGACAGTCTCTCAGGGACTTAACTTGAATGGTTTTACCAGTTAGAAGGAGCTAGCATCCGTAATTGGGAGGACTTGGCTGCTGCTTTCTACAAGCAGTACCAATATAATGTCGACCTCGCTCCTACGCGTACCCAACTCCAGGGTATGTCTATGGGTGCGGGTGAAGGTTTCAAAGATTATGCTCAGAAGTGGAGGGACCTCGCTGGAAGAGTGCAACCACCCTCGGCTGATAGGGAGCTAGTGGATATGTTTCTGGGGACCTTGTCTGGTCCATACTTTAACCATCTGATTGGAAGTTCTTCGTCTGGGTTTACAGAGCTGATTATGACCGGGGAAAGGATTGAGGCCGGTATCAAATCCGGTAAAATACAGAAGGGTGCTTCATCAGGCACCAAGAAGAAGCCTTTTAAGAAGGAGTCCAGTGTTGTGTACAGTTCAAAAAGTCAGAATAGACCTGAACGCCGCCAAGCTGTTAATGCGGTGGTTATTTCAAGACCTGCTGTTTCTCCTCAGCGCAACAATCAGCCAAGGGCCGAGAGACCACAAAGACAATTCACTCAGCTCAACATGACTTTATCCCAGATTCTGCCGCAGTTATTAAAGACCAGTCTAGTGATTCCAAGGGAGGCCCCGAAGAATCCAAAAACAGCATCACTGAAGTACAACCCTAATGCCCGCTGTGCTTTTCACTCTGATAGCCCGGGGCATGATACGGATGATTGATGGGTCTTGAAGAACAAAGTACATGACTTGATTGATGCTAAGGAGATCGAGTTCAGAGCACCAGAAAAGCCTAAACATGACGCGGGAGTAAATGCTATTGGGGATGACGATGATGAAGAGTTTGATATTGACAGTTGGATATACCCGACTGCTAATGGTGGATTAAGCAACTGGACATCGAAGGATTCTATGCCCGTTTCTATTATCACCCAGTAATGAGACTTTTTGTTTTGTGTTTGTAACAGACAATGTTTTAAACTTTACGGCCCGGTGTCTTACCCGGGGCACCGTGGCTTCATTTGTGAGGGCTTTATGTGTGTCATCTACATATATCATTAATAAAAGCATTGGACGTTCCTTGCATTTCAAATTTTGCGCTCCTTGTTTTTCTTTTATTATATATTGCAAAACAGCTATTTTACACACACTCACGTATCATGATCTACATCCACTCTAGATTCCACTGATAACGACTCTGCTACTGTCGATTATGACTTCGAAAGTCCGATCAACCAAGCCAAGGACGAAGGTGAGGATGATTGTGAAGTGCCCGGGGAATTTTCTAGACTACTGCTTCAAGAAGAGAGGGCCATACTACCTCCAAGCCACCAATTCTGATGCCTCCAATTGCAGGAATACCGTTGATCTTATACTTAAAAGTGCTGGATAATACAAAGAGGTGTGTGCTGGGGCAGCATGACGAGTCTGGCCGAAAAGAGCATGCTATTTACTGCTTTAGCAAAAATTTTTTATCGAGTGTGAGACCTAATACTCACTGCTCGAGAGAACTTGCTACGCTTTGGCATGGGCTGCTCGCCGACTGAGACAGTACATGTTGGCTCATACTACCCTTTTTGATACCAAAAGAGGTGGATGTCCTGACAACTCTGGCCTTTTGCAATGTGGGGCATTGACATGATCGGCGAGATCAGACTTACGACATCCAACGGGCATAATTTCATCCTGGTAGCTATTGATTACTGTATGAAGTGGGTTGAGGCAGCTTTCTTTGCTACCGTAACCAAGAACGTCGTGGCACGGTTCATTCAGCATAATCTGATCTATCGATACGGTGTACCAAAGAGAATCATTACGGACAATGGTACAAATCTCAACAATAAGATGATCACCGAGCTCTACAAGCAGTTCAAGATACAACATCACAACTCTTCTCCCTACCGGTCGAAGATGAATGGGGCTGTTGAAGCGGCTAATAAGAACATTAAGAAGATCCTGCAGAAGATGACGGTGACATATAAAGATTGGCACGAGATGTTACCATTTGCTCTTCATGGATACCGTACCTCAGCACGGACGTCAACAGGGGAAACACCCTATTCCTTGGTAAATGGCATGGAGGAAGTCTTGCCCAATGAAGTTCAGATACCCTCTCTTCAGATTATGAAGGATGCAGGTTTGAGCGAAGATGACTGGATTCAGACCCGGCTTGATCAGCTGAACTTAATTGACGAAAAGAGACTTACTGTTATTTGTCATGGTCAGACGTATCAAAAACGGATGATCAAGGAATTTAACAAGAAAGTTAGACGACAAGAGTATCAAGTCGGAGACCTGGTTATCAAGCGCATTATCTTACCTCAAGGTGATCCCAGGGGCAAATGAACCCCTACTTACGAAGGGCCATTTGTGGTTAAGAACATTTTCTCAGGAGGAGCTATGATTCTAACCACCATGAATGGTGACGACCTTCCTCACCCCGTAAATGCAGACATAGTGAAAAAATACTACGCATAATCAAAGACCCGCTAGGTCGACTGGCCTAGGCAAAAATAAGGGCTTCCCGGCGAACCAAAAGGGTTCGGACAAAAATAAGGGATGAAAATGAAAAAAAATCTGTACACCCGGCAAGTCCAAAACCTGAAAAGGCGGCTTGGGCAAAAAAGGGTATCCCGGTGGACTGAAAACCCGAAAGGGCGGTCCAGGCAAAAATTAGGGATCAAAGCGTAACACTATGTCTCATTGGATCACCTTGCATCCAGACTTCGGTATCGACTATCAAGATCGAACGACACTAATTAATCTGATCTACCTTCAACCAGTAGCAAAGTGATGAGATGCTCGAGGACATAAAGGCAATAGCAGAGTTGGAACCCAGTGGGATTATTCACATAGATGTTTTGTTTAGTTTTTCAAAAATCGTGTAAATTCTATTATTCGGCGGCATTCTCTTACTAGGACGTCAGCCTCTTGTACAAAAACGCCTATTTACAGGCCAAACTTCAAAAATAAATACATTTCATTTTCAGAGAAATTTTAAACTGTTTTTCCTTTTTTTGTTTTGCTTTGCAAAGAACGTCCAATATTCATTTTTGATATATGCATTTGACATTAATTGCTGCTCATAAATATTTACATGCGAAACAAAAGACGTTTACTAGTAATGTCAGAAACAGGGGCAATAAGATTTGTCCAAGCTTTACAGTTGCTCTATCCACCAAGGTACAAAAGTAAAATCAGCTGAAGAACATGGTTGAGATGCATTCACTCCCCGCAGAGTAAGACAGTAATGATAGCTCTACCCAGCTGAGACTTGCAACTGTGTTTGAATCGGTAATATTCTCCCCCAAGCAGAGTTTATCTACCATCAACACTGAAAAGGCTTAATATCCCCGACAATCTTAATATTCCCCAGTAGAGTATACGAATATTCCCCGGAAGAGTACAAGATATCCCCAGTGGAGTTTGAAATTTTTCCCAGCGCAGTCTGAAAAAGCTTCCCCAGTGGAATTTGGAGAGTCATACCCAGTAGACTTTGGAAGATTATCCCCAGCAGAGCTCAAAGGATTATCCCCATAAGAGTCTAAAAGGTTATCCCTAGTGAGGTCGCAATTGAAGGATCATCCCCAACGAAGTTCTTTCCTTTCACAAACAAGAAGCCAACCCCCAACAGAATTCGGTATCACCAACAACGATAATTCATCCCCAGCGGAATTTATCGGTGAAATCCTCAGCAGAGCATCTCTTCTCCTCAAAGTAATCTCCTCATCAGTTTATTCCCCATTGGAGTTATCCTCTTCTGCAGGTTCATTCCCGCAATCGTCTTCATTCGCCATCCCCAGCGGAAACGAAGAATTCAGCTTTTTTCTCCAGCAGCTATACGGGATTTATTTTCCCCAGCTAAAAATATTACATTTCCATACATCATTATACATGCATATACGCGTCATACAACACAATCTCATTTATTTTGAGAACATCATTGCTTGATATATGTCATGCATTGCATACGATTGACCTTTACCTTTCAGGAAGGATGCAGTTAAGTTCTCAGCTATGTCGAAGAACTGACCGATTCTTAAATCTCAATTGAATTATTCTCGGTTTAATTACATATAAGGTTCTCAATCTCGACAATTTTCCTCCGTCGAAGTGTGGACGAGTTCTTAAATCTCAATAGAATTATTCTCCGTTGAAGTAAACAGACAGTCCTAGATCTTGATGAAGATGTTTCCCTCAGTCGAAGACCTGACCGGCTCTTAAATCTAAACTGAATTATCCTCGGTTGAATTACAGATAAGGTTCTCAATCTCGATAATTTTCCTCCGTCGAAGTGTGGACGAGTTCTTAAATCTCAACAGAATTATTCTCCGTTGAAGTAAACAGACAGTCCTAGATCTTGATGAAGATGTTTCCCTCAGTCGAAGAACTGACCGGTTCTTAAATCTCAACTGAATTATTCTCGGTTGAATTATAGATAAGGTTCTCAATCTCGACAATTTTCCTCCGTCGAAGTGTGGATGAGTTCTTAAATCTCAACAGAATTATTCTCTGTTAAAGAAAACAGACAGTCCTAGATCTTGATGAAGATGTTTCCCTCAGTCGAAGACCTGACCGGTTCTTAAATCTCAACTGAATTATTCTCGGTTGAATTACAGATAAGGCTCTCAATCTCGACAATTTTCCTCCATCGAAGTGTGGACGAGTTCTTAAATCTCAACAGAATTATTCTCCGTTGAAGTAAACAGACAGTCCTAGATCTTGATGAAGATGTTTCCCTCAAGTCGAAGACCTGGCCGGCTCTTAAATCTCAACTGAATTATCCTCGGTTGAATTACAGATAAGGTTCTAAATCTCGGCAATTTTCCTCCGTCGAAGTGTGGACGAGTTCTTAAATCTCAACAAAATTATTCTCCGTTGAAGTAAACAGACAGTCCTAGATCTTGATGAAGATGTTTCCCTCAGTCGAAGACCTGATCGGTTCATAAATCTCAACTGAATTATTCTCGGTTGAATTACAGATAAGGTTCTCAATCTCGACAATTTTCCTCCGTCGAAGTGTGGACGAGTTCTTAAATCTCAACAGAATTATTCTCTGTTGAAGTAAACAGACAGTCCTAGATCTTGATAAAGATGTTTCTCTCAGTCGAAGAACTGATCGGTTCTTAAATGTCAACTGAATTATCCTCGGTTGAATTACAGATAAGGTTCTAAATCTCGACAATTTTCCTCCGTCGAAGTGTGGACGAGTTCTTAAATCTCAATAGAATTATTCTCCGTTGAAGTAAACAGAAAGTCCTAGATCTTGATGAAGATGTTTCCCTCAGTCGAAGACCTGACCGGTTCTTAAATCTCAACTGAATTATTCTCGGTTGAATTACAGATAAGGTTCTAAATCTCGGCAATTCTCTTTAGTCGAAGTACATATAAGGTTCTAAATCTCGACAGAGTTCCCCCAGTTGAATTACGGACAAGTTCTTAAAACTCAGCAGAGATGTTCTATCAGTTGAAGTACATGCAAGCTCCTAAATCTCAACAAAGATCATGCTTCCCCAGCAGAACCTTCCATAACAACAGGTATATAAATTCTCGCTAAGGAATCTCTTATGCGATCGACACTCCTGCAGATGGCATCTTTAAGCCTATCCTCCCGCCAGCAATCTCCAAATGGCATCTGTAAGCCCATTCCCGACATCACAAGGCTGATACCACTTCATGCGAGTGCAAATTTCTGGGCACTCTAGTGTTCAATCATCTTCCACCTTTGGATCACGAAAGGCACGAAAGCCAATCTACATCCTCAGGTTTAAGAAGATTGAACAGGGGCAGCTGATGTACCCCAAAATTTTCCCTCTTATATTTCTCAAAACATTGCAAGAAAAATCTCCAAGTGACTCAAGATTGCTCAAGAGTGGGTCAGACAAGCTATCTCATAAGGCAGTCTACCCCAAATTAGGGTTTTGTGTTGCATCGAGATCTTTGAGTCCAAATGACCTCAAGTGCTCCCCAATGTCCTAATATGCTCTCAAGATCATCCATGTCAAATTTCAAGCCTTGCATAGGAAGTTTGCTCAGTCAATTGCTCAAGGGTCCAAAAATCGACTATGCTAGGGCAAAAGTCAACTGTGACCCAAATACAGTCAAATTTCAAGATTTTTTTGCCAACATTCTCATTTTGAAGGATATTTCATCATTTGATCAAGGGTTGATCATGATTCATCAAGGATTGCTAAAAATTCATCAAGACTCAAAAGTTGCTAAATTAGGGTTTTGTAGGAAAAGTCAACTCAACTTTGACCAAGCATAACTTTCTCATACTTTATTAGAAATGACCCATAAAAAGATCATTTTAAGAGGATTCAATTTCCTACAATCCATATTCATACCCCAAGATCAAAAAATACACTCACAAGAAGTTACAAATTTGGACATTATAGGTCATTTTTGGAAGTCAACAAAAACACATTTTTTCCAAAGCTTATAACTTGAGCATGGAATATCAAAATGAGATGAGACCAAAATGGTTGGTTAGAGGACATATCAAGCTTTCTAAAAAAGTCAAATAACACCTCCAAAAGTTCAAAATTGAAGAAGTTATGCATTATTGAAGTTGGGCATTTTTGCAAAATTGCCAAAAGTCAACTATCCCCAAAACATCAAATTTTGTCAAAAAGGCCCATTCTTTTCCACTTGATTTGAGCTTGCATAGTTTCTCACGTGTCCTAGCTTCAGCCATGATCTCATATTCTATTTTTATTATTTAATTTGATTTTTTATTGAATTTATTCATTTTAAATCAAATTAAATCATATAAAATCCAAACTTTGATTACCTAAGATCTTTTTGGTTGTTTCAGGTCTTAATTATCATCATTAGCATCATCAAACTCGAATCAAACAAGATCATGTGCAAAAAGATTGATTTTTTGCAAATTTGGAAAGGTTTAAAGAGTGAATAAAATCAAATCTTAATGCATTGATTTAAAGAGATTCAATCCAAAATTGTTACCCTAATACATTCCATAGTACATAAGGAAGCAAAAAAAATCGAGACAGGGGTTGGAGGCTGCAGAAAGAGGCAATACAAAAGTGGAAAAATTCACTAAAAAGTGTGGAATCGAATCCATAGCTAGAGGCAATTTCAGAAGCTGAGACCTGTCCCAATCTCTTCCTGGGTGTTCACACAAACGACCTGGATCAAAAGCAAGTGTTCTCGCACACCACAAAGCGATGTAAGTGTTATGATACCTAGCTTTGTTCTTGAAATCGCAACTCATTATTTTGGCATCCTTTAAACAAACTAATGGCATATTTGTAATCACCAGATCATTTCCAAGCCTTTGGCATTATTTGTTTTCATTTATATACTTTGTGGCGCAAACCACCATTGTTAGGGTTTTTCTTCTTGGTTTAGGGGTTTTTGTTTTAGGTGAAATCAGCCTTAATAATGGCTACAGGCGTGATCGGAAGAGGAAGGCGAGTTTAACCATGGCATTGGAAGGCATTTCCATGGCCTGTGGAGGATTTTGGAGCGTGACAGGCTTGTAGCGACCGACTTCTGTCCGTAGGTATAGCCTCCTTGGTCTTTAGCAACGAATGGAGGACAGGGGTGATGAGTTGTCACCCACTCATCCTCCTATTCAAATAATGGCGCACATATTTTCTTTTCTGACCAATTAATGTTGTTTTGTTATATTATTATTATGCAATATACTAACAAATGAAACAAAGTGGCCTAGTGGTAAACGTGTACATCCAAACTCCTTCAGGACCTGGGTTCGAATCCCAGGTCCCCCACTTTCTTTGTTATTTCTCTTTTTCAGGCAATTGTGTGCATATCCAGGCCGACAGCTCATCATACACCCTCACATATCCAATGGCCATATGGCCAAAGGCCAGATCTGGTGGCCAAGATCTGAAGGACCACCAAAGGCAAAGTCAACGCATGCACACCAAATCAAAAAAGTCAAACAAGGCCAGCGTGTTTTGGGCCTCAGATTGCTGTTCAAACACCCTATTTCAGGCCCAAACCCCTCTCTCTTTCTATTTCATTTATTTTGTTTATTTTAATTATTTTGTTATTTTTGTTTAATTTACTAACCAATTAAAAAATCCTTTTTAAAATAAAAACCACAAAAACATTTTTATATTTAATCAAATTTTAACTTTTATTTTATTTTTATTAATAAATACTAATTAAATTAATTTAGGTTCTTAATTAGAATAACTTTAACATTTTTGTAAATTATTAAAATTAAATTAGATTTAATCAGGCTTTTACTAATTCAATTAATTTTTATTTCTTTCTTAAAATAACAAAACCCAAAAAATATTTTTTTCATTAATTAATTTATTAATTTAATTTAGTAATTAATTTAGGTTAGGTTTAACTTCTTTCTTAAAATAAAATAACAAAAAAATCTTTTCTTTAACAAAAAGGGTCAAAACCCTAAACTCACACTCGATTTAATTTTCCGCATGCGATTTATTTATTTTATTCAATAATGTACTTGCCTCTGGATTGTAATAGTAAATAGGACCTTTATTTATTTTTTATCGCTTTATTTATTCTTTAAGGGTTTGTCTTTGGCGATGTAAATACCCGACGCCTTGTAATTTAAATTCCGCAATTTATTTTCCGTAAAATATAACTGTTAGATGTTTGATAATAGGGTTTGCATGACAAGACTGAATGTTTTAACCTAAAATCAACTTAGATCACCTTTAACATGTACAAAGATAAAAATAACTGAAAACGACACACTCACACATGCGCACTCTTAGGGTACACCCCACTTGGTTGCCTTCGTACGCGGTCATTGAGTATAGGTCACTTTAGAGGTCGTCCTTTTGTCTAAAAGATCATAGTCGCCTCGAAACGGTTGCCTCAGATATTGTTGCCTCAAACAAATAATCTAAGACATTAGGGTTACCACTAAGGCATCCTAACATTGCTTTGGTGACCGTAAGTCCCACATTCGAATTGACCCTTAAAACTCCAACGACGATGCTACCTACTCATCAATAGTGGGATAGCATTGTCTAAAGGAAGATAGCATAAAACAATTCCTTTTTCGAGTAGGTAGATGGTTCTTAAGTACTTGCTCTTTCAAAAAACAAAATCTTTTTCACACTTACACTTTTCCGAACAAAGTTTTCAAAAACACTTCATACACTCTTGAGGACAGAAGCAAGAGTTAAATCGAAGTTTCAAACAAAAACTTTTTTTTCAAACCCACAAGCACAAAGAAAGCAATTTTGAAAACAATGAGCAAGTACCTAAGAGCCCTTGGATAACCACGGAGAGAAAGGGTGCTAACACTTTCCCTTTCTATAATCTACCCCCCGAACCTGAGAAATATCTCGAAAAAGGAATTTTTCTGTGCTTTTTTCCTTTCCTTGTTGGATAAAATAAAAGTCGGTGGCGACTCTTGCTTACCGTGACATTTTGCAAACACAAACGCAAAACGCAAACCAGCACTCCAAAAACAGTCAATTCTTCCTGTTATACCCCAAAATTTTCCCTCCCATATTCTTCAAAGTTTTGACAAGCATCATCTAAATTTGCTCAAGTCTACTCAAGGGTTGTACAGTCAAACCATCCTCCTAAGCCAGTCAAAATTAGGGTTATGGTTCTTGCAAGGAAGTTGAGGTTTTCAAGGGCTCAATCAAGTCCCATATGCTCATATACATTGTCAAGCACCCACATGTCAAGTTTCAAGGCTCACAAGGTCAAGTTGCACAGTCAAAACCCCTAATTGCTTCACAATCAACTGTAGGGGCAAAATGGTCATTTGGCAGTCAAAAGTCAAAATTTTTGGTCAACATCTTATTTTGAAGCCACAATCATCATTTGGTCAAATCTTGACCATGATTTCACAAGAATGGCTCAAAAATCATCAAGGTGTCAAAAGTTTCCATTTTTGGACAACTGAAAAGTCAACTGTAACTTGACCAAGGCATAACTTTTTCATGGTTCATCAGAAAAATCCCATCCAATTCTCATCTTGAAGGGGAGGACATTTCCTACAACTCATCTTCACATTCCAAGTCCAATAAATGCTCTCACAAAAAGTTATCAATTTCAACATTATAGGTCATTTTCAAAAGTCAACAAAAATGCACTTTAAGTCAAAGACCATAACTTGAGATTGGTAAATCAAAATGACATGGGACCAAAGTCATTGGTTAGAGGACTTCAATACCTTTCCAAAATGTCCAAGAACATGTTCATATGATCACAATTGAGCAAGATATGCATTGGAGAAGTTGGGAAATTTTTGTGAAATGGCAAAAGTCAACTATCCTTGAAACTTCAATTTTTGACAAAAGGGCCCACTTTTTTCCACTTGATTCAGCCTTTTCATGCCACCCACGTGTCCCATGATCAATTTCAAGACCAAATAATTATTTTTCTATTTTTATTTAATTTTTATGGATTTAATTCATTTTAATCCATGATAATTCAAGTAAATCTAAAAAAATTAATTAAATGGTATCTTATGGTTTGAATAGCCTTCATGAAGCATTTGCAACCTACCAATTTCGTGCTAAGCTCATTTAGGCATGAAAATTCAAATTTTAAACAAGCTTTGAAAGGCCTTTAATGGTGGTTAAGACAAAATCCAAAGCTTAATTGCAATGGTTAAAGGCTCCTAAATGTGACTTATTCTCACTCATTACTATATATGCAAGCCTTGCAAGCCTCATTCACAACCCAGAGTGTGCACAAACGGCCAGAGCAAAATCCAAAAAGTGTCAAAAAAGTGTGAGATCAAAAGGAGTGTTGCAAGCATTTTCAGGCCAAAAGGAGAACGTGACTCTCTTCTTTGCCATACTCTGAAGCTAAAGCAACCCTTGCCACGTCCTAAGGTCCATCATACCATGCTGTAAGTTTTCCCAGGTCCCCCAAACGCTTGTTTCATTTTTTCTCTAACATATTCCCATGCAGCATTCCAGCGAAAGTCCACCATATGTCTCAAGCAATCAGCGTGCCATGTGTCCAGTCCTACAAATCTGATGGCCAAAGAATGCAGACCATGGTGCTCATGAGTCAACACAGGCGTAGGCAATCAGGAAAGTCAAAAGGGGCTTGAAGGTTCATGGGCCTCACAATTCCATTAACACCTCCAATCTGGCCCACCCCCCCCCCCCCCTTGGTTTTGTTATTTCTTTTTATCTTTTTATTTTTTCTTTTCTTTTATAACTCCTTTTTTTTATTAATTATTAGTATTATTAACATAATTAATATTTTCATAAAAAATCCAAAAAAAGAACTAATATTATTATTATTATTAATTTCGTGTTATTTTTGTAAATAAATACTAACAAATTGAATTAGTTTTAATTAGGCAACTTTAACCTTTTTTCTTAATAACTAAAATAAATTTAGAATTAGATTTTTATTAACTTTTAATTTTAATTCCTTTTATTTTATTTCATTAAAAACATAAAAAATACAAAAACATTTTTCTTTTAATAAATTAAATAATTAGTTTTAGTTCCATTTCATTAAAAAAAGACAAAATTCAATTCTTTCTTAAAAGGGTCAAAACCCTCAAGACATTCCTGATTAAATTTCTATTCGCGCGTATTTATTTATTTTGATTATATTTATGTATCTGTACAGAGGATGTAATAGTAATTAGGATTTTATCGCCTTATTTAAATTCTCGCACTTTACTTTTCAAAACGGGTTTTTGTTTTTGGCGATGTATAGACCCGCGCCTTGTAATAGTTAGAATTTATCTTTCCGCAATTTATTTTCCGCACTCCTAACTGTTAATATGCATGAAAGAATGTATGTAAATAAAATCAATCCGTAGCTCACAAATAACATGTACAAAACATTAACTGAAAAACAACACACAAAGCACATGCCACTTCTAGGGTACGCCTCACTGGTTGCCTCGAACGTGGTCATCAAATATAGGGTGTCTTAGAGGTCGCCCTTCTGTCCAAAAGATCCAGTTGCCTCGAAACGGTTGCCTCGGATACAAAGGATCTAGGACATTAGGTTTACTTCTAAGGTGTCCTACCATTGCTTCGGTGACCACACTGTCCCGATAATCGAATTGACCCGAATACCTCCAACGATGGTGCTACCTATCTCTCAATGGTGGGATAGCACTATCTAAAGGACTCTTACACAGCCTAATTCCTTAGAGTAGGTAGATTCTCTTAAGTACTTGCTCTTCAAAAAAACAAAACAACTTTTCGCACCTACACTTTCTAAAAGTTTTCAAACAAATTTTTCATACACTCTTGAGGACTGATACAAGAGTTACTTAGAAATCTTTCAAAACAAAACTTTTTTTTCAAAACCCACACACATTTGAAAAGCAAACAATTTTGAAAACATAAGAGCAAGTACCTAAGAGCCCGTGGATAACCACGGATAGAAAGAGTGCTAACACCTTCCCTTTCTATAAATCTACCTCTCGAACCGAGAAACAATCTCGAATAAGGAATTTTGCTGTGCTTTTGTCCTTTCCATATTGGAGAACATAAAAGACGGTGGCGACTCTTGCTTACCGCGACATTTCGCGAAACCAGCTAAAAAACAGTCAGTTCTATTTCCACCGGTCACAGAACTGGCGACTCTGCTGGGGAATAATCATAAGTGAGGTGTACCTTAGGAATAGTTCATCATCATGTTTTCAATTGCTTATTTTGTTTGCTTTATATTGTGGGTCTGTTTTGGGAGTTTCATAGATCCTAACTCGGATCTGGGGGATACCTTCTTAGAAAGTAGCAACAAACTGTGAGGGAACTGCGCGGAGTATACCGACACGGTTGAAGCATTTTGCTACATTGATGTGGCACTTTGGTGAGTACCGGTAACCCTTGAGTCTAGTCAAGGAGAGTACGGGGCCACCGCGTGGTGTCGTGAAGCATCAACTGACCTTAGGAACCTTACTTGACCATCCTGGCTTCTTTAGGGGTAGTGAGATGACCGACTTTGGTGCAGTCCGAAGTTGGTAGATACTCGATACTACACTCATTGAGGGTTGTTTTCTTGGAATATTTTGATCGCTAGTTCAGTGGCTAAATCAAAACAATGAACACAGAAAACAACCCAATGATATTGAGCTCCTTAGAACCCGGTTACTTTTGATAGGACAGGTTTTTGAGCCCACCAACTTCAAGAGGGTAGTACCCCAAACTTCATACTGGCCTAAACTCTAAGGGCTCTGTATGACTTGTGTGCCTTCAAACTTGAATTACTTGCACACTTGTTATCTAACAACACGAGTTCCTTGCAGGTTTTGTTTACAGTCCTTAATTAAGACTCATTACAGGGCCTACTTACATCACTCCATGCATAGCATAACATCATACCATTGCATACATCCTACATAAGGACTAATCCATTTCTAGGATCTCAAGGGTTTGTGATACAGGTCATGATGAATCAAATGTCTAGCAAGGGGCAAAGGGGATTTATTTTCCCCTAGCCATGGTTGATAACTTGAGTCAGGGGCTATGACCCACTCGATATGGTGAGCTTTGACTCTTGAAGAAGGACTCTCAACGACATGAAGTTCCTTCAATCAAGCTACCAAATTCAAATTCTAACAAGTTTATCTGTTTACCCCGCGAGATCCTTGAAAACATTGCATGCATATCATACATATCATTGCATTACAGGTACACTTTTTACAGGTCACTTACCTTCTTCGCCGTTTATTTCAGCAGTCATCATGAATCCTGAATCATCCAATGAACAAGCTATCAAGGCCCTCCAGGCCCAGAACGCCCAGTTCCAGGAGCTGGTCATGAGCTTAGCCCAGGGGTAACAGGAGTTGAAGACTCTGCTCTTGAAGAAGAAGAAGAAGAAGAGGACTGTTTTGTTTAACCCTAGACGCAGATCTGGGAATGGATCACAAAATGAGGCTGAGCTGACCACCCCATCTGCTGGGAAAGACAACCCACAAGGGAGAGAGGTTCCTAGTCCCGTGGTCTCCGACAACGAGACAAATTACAATGACGAACAGTACCCTCCTGCTGAGGACAGGTACAAACAATTAGAGGACCGACTGAATGCTATGGAGATTCAACGTGTACCTGGGTTGGATTTTGGAGATCTAGGTTTATCTTCTGGGGTGGTGATCCCTCACAAGTTCAAGGCACCGGCTTTTGCAAAGTACGACGGGGCTTCCTGTCCCAAGCTGCATCTCAGATCCTATGTAAGGAGGATCCAACCGTACACTGTTGACAAGAATCTATGGATCCATTTCTTCCAGGAAAGTCTTTCAGGGACTCAACTCGAATGGTTCTACCAGCTGGATGGAGCCAGTATTCGTAACTGGGAGGACTTGGCTACTGCATTCTACAAGCAGTATCAGTACAATTCCGACCTCGCTCCTACGCGTACCCAACTCCAGGGTATGTCACTTGGGACGGGTGAAGGATTCAAAGAATATGCTCAAAAGTGGAGAGACCTTACTGGAAGGGTGCAACCACCTCTGACTGACTGGGAACTCGTTGACATGTTCTTGGGGACCCTGTCTGGGCCATTCTTCAACCATCTGATTGGGAATTCTTCTGCTGGGTTCACAGATCTGATCTTAACTGGTGAGAGGATAGAAGCTGGTATCAAGGTCGGGAATATACAAAAGGGTGACTCCTCGAACGCTGAGAAGAAACCATTCAAGAAAGAGTCCAATGCTGCGTACAATCAGAAGGATCGTCGTGACCAACACATAGGGGCTATCATGATCTCAGGTTCTGCGTCACGCCGACAACCGCCAAAGGGAAATCAGCGAAGGCCAGACAGCCTAAGAGACAATTCACCAACCTCAACATGCCATTGTCACAAGCATTGCAGCACATGTTGAAAATGAACCTGATTGCAGTGATCAACCCTCCTGCAAATCCTAAGACTTCTTCTCCAAGCTACAACCCGGATGCGAGGTGTGATTATCATTCCGGTAGCCCGGGGCACGATACTGAGGATTGTTGGGCGCTGAAATACAAGATTCAGAACATGATTGACGCCAAGGAGATCGAATTCGAGCCTGCTGAGACTCCTGATGTGATCACTGCTCCCTTGCCAAAACATGGCTAGGATTGAGAGACTCTTGCTCATTTAAATTCTGATATTGTATTTTTCTATGCTTATTCAAACAATTATCATGTCAAACTCTATTATTTCATTAATGCATTACACGTGTCTGTTTTGAAGTAATTGTGTTCAATATATTCAAAATTGTTGTTATTTTTTTATGATGTTCAAACGCTCGATTAATAATTCTAAGCCTCTTGAGGGAGGATGACGAAAACGATACCACGGTCTTTACAATATGCTTTTGAACAGACCCCGCTGATGAGGTACATGCATTATTTCAATTCCTAAACACCGGAGTTATAAGGAAGATAATCCCTCGTCAACCCCTTCGAGCCAAAGAAGTAGGAGTTTTTTTTTTCTTTTTACAAAAAACTTAAAACCCTTAATCATAACCTGGGGCAGGGTAGTTCTATCAGTTGATCCAGGTGCACAAAATGACATCAAAGGAGTCCTTCCAAAGAAAAAGACAATGATGGTTTTGAATAATCATAAGGACATGCAGTCGTCATCTTTTAAAATAAAAACCCAATAAGTCAAAACCTATGAAGGAGACTTACAAAACTGGGGAATCCCATTGACTGTAATCATAAAAGAAACAGTTCAGGCTAAAAACAGGGATAACGAAATCGAAAAAAGAAAGAGGTCCTACAAACCCTCAACACAAAAGGAAATGACTGCCTATTCCAAATAAATTGTCAATATCCGAACCATCACTGGTATATCAAAGCAAAGACTCAAACAAGGTCTAACGCACGATCAACTGAGTTTAGGTTTGAAGAACATCACGAAGAGCGGGTGGGTACAGATAAATTTGAGCCTTTATCCTTTGTTTCTTAAACTGTGAACCAGGCCACGTTATAACCCTCAAAAGTCCTAGCTGAAGCATGGGTTAATTCGAAAGCATACTGTTACCAAAGGTATCCTGACTCCTTAAGGCTCGCTGTAAAATCTTGAGTTGACATCACATTTTACAAAATTTGCTTGCTTTACTGAAAAAATGCATTCAAGACAGACATAAGCTTTGCATTTTTAATATAACATTGCTTGCATATGACTATTTGTTTGAACAACATAGAAGTTCGCACGACGAATGTCTAATGAACAAAAGCACTTCCAATCAAGGGGCATGGCATGATCGTTGTCCGTCATCTGGGGGCAGTTAAGTCAAGATTCCAAGAATCTCTCAAAAGGCCAACCAGCTTGGGGCAAATCTCCATCACTTGGGGCATTGGACGATCAAACGAAGATCTTCCGGTGGTATGGAAACACAACGCTATTGACAGGGGCACCTCCCTACATCCTGAGAGCATGGACATAGTCGAAAAAATACTACGCATAATCAAAGACCCGCTAGGTTGACACACCTAGGCAAAAATAAGGGCCTCCCGACGAACCAAAAAGGTTCGGGCAAAAATGAGGGATGAAAATGAAAAAATCTGTACACCCGGCAAGTCGAAAACCTGAAAAGGCGGCTTGGGCAAAAATGGGTATCCCGGTGGACTGAAAACCCGAAAGGGCGGTCCAGGCAAAAGTTAGGGATCAAAAGCGTACGACTATGTCCCGTCATCTCGTCACTTGCCTACCAGAAGAAAATTTGTCAATCGACAGTTGTCTAACACCTCACAAGGTATCTTCTTCTCTCACATCAGAAACAGGGGCAATAATGAGTTGTCCAAGCGATCTAGTTGCTCTATCAACCAAGGTACCAAGGTAGGTTCGGCTGACGAACATAACCGAGAGGCCTCCACTCCCCAGGAGTAAGACAAGATTCAGCAATACTCTCCCCCGAGCAGAGTTGGTCTCCCGTCATCCCTGACAAGGTACAGTATCTCCAGCAAGTCAACAACGCTCTCCCCAAGCAGAGTTAGTCTACTGTCAGCCTTAAGGAAGTTGGGTATCCCCAGAAAATCTCAATATTCTCCAGCAGTATGCAGATGTTCCTGAGCAGGCATCCCCGGCCGTCTTAATATAAGATTATTCCCCGGTGGAATACCAGACACCCCAGTGGAGCCATTCCCTAGTACAGTTCAAAAGTTCCCCCAGGAGAGTTGAACCATCTCCCCAGTAGATTCTGGAAGCTTATCCCCAGTAGATTCTGGAAGCTTATCCCCAGTAGATTCTGGAAGCTTATCACCTGAAGAGTACGAACGCTTCTCCCAGGCTTTATTTTAGAAGGTTATTCCCCACCAGAGCTTATAACTGGGTTATCCTCATCCAATTACCACGGAAAGATCGTCCTCGGCGAAGTTCTTCCTACCCTCCAGCGGAGTTCATCAGAATCCTCAACAGAACATATCAACGGAATCCCCAGTGGAGTTATCATCAAAACCTCAGCGAAGTATCTCTTCCCACAGAGTAGATTCCCCTCAGAGTAATATCTTCACCAGGATTATTTCCCAACGGAGTCATCTTCTCCTACCGGTTTGTTCTTGCAATCATCATCCCCAGCGGAAACGAAGAACTCTACTCTTCAACATCAGCCCAGGATTCAACAAACTCCCCGCATTCATCAAGGATTTATTTTCCCAGACGAGAATACATTCATAAACATCACATCTTCATACATTATAGCATGCATACGCATCATACAACACAAATCTCATTTATTTTTGAGAACATCTTAAAATCATGCAGTTCATGCATCATGAAATTGCATACGACTAATACTTTGCCTTTTCAGAAAAAAGTCAATTAAAAGATGATTACCATCTACCTTTATAGTTCCAGATCAACACCGGTAACAAGCCAGGAAAATTCTGTGGACGACTGATCGTGGGTTAATATCCGAAACCAAACAGGACAATTATCTACTTGATCATCCTCAGGAAACCCTACACCGGTTCCTTCTCAACCTCAGATGTAGTTTTACACGAACTCATCATCAGGCAACCCTACACCGGTTCCTTCTCAATTTTCAGACGAAGTCTTACACGGACTTATCATCAAAGTAACCCTACACCGATTCCTTTTCTTTCAGAAGAAGTCTTACACGGGCTTATCTCAAGATGACCTTACCCCGGTTCATCAAGAAGTTTTACACGAACTTATCCTGCAGTAACCTTACCCCGGTTCCTCCAGAAGTCTTACACGGACTTATCTCAGGATGACCTTACCCCGGTTCATCCAGAAGTCTTACACGGACTTATCTCAAGATGACCTTACCCCGGTTCATCTCGAAGTCTTACACGGACTTATCATCAAAGTAACCCTACACCGGTTCCTTTTCTTTCAGAAGAAGTCTTACACGGACTTATCTCAAGATGACCTTACCCCGATTCATCCAGAAGTTTTACACGAACTTATCCTGCAGTAACCTTACCCCGGTTCCTCCAGAAGTCTTACACGGACTTATCCCAAGATGACCTTACCCCGGTTCATCCAGAAGTTTTACACGAACTTATCCTGTAGTAACCTTACCCCGGTTCCTCTAGAAGTCTTACACGGACTTATCTCAAGATGACCTTACCCCGGTTCATCCATAAGTTTTACACGAACTTATCCTGCAGTAACCTTACCCCGGTTCCTCCAGAAGTCTTACACGGACTTATCTCAAGATGACCTTACTCCGGTTCATCCAGAAGTTTTACACAAACTTATCCTGCAGTAACCTTACCCCGGTTCCTCCAGAAGTCTTACACGAACTTATCTCAAGATGACCTTACCCCGGTTCATCCAGAAGTTTTACACGAACTTATCCTGCAGTAACCTTACCCCGATTCCTCCAGAAGTCTTACACGGACTTATCCCGAAGTAACCTTACCCCGGTTCCTTCAGAAGTCTTACACGGACTTATCTCAAGATGACCTTACCCCGGTTCATCCAGAAGTTTTACACGAACTTATCCCGCAGTAACCTTACCCCGGTTCCTCCAGAAGTCTTATACGAACTTATCTTAAGATGACCTTACCCCGGTTCATCCAGAAGTTTTACACGAACTTATCCTGCAGTAACCTTACCCCGGTTCCTCCAGAAGTCTTACACGGACTTATCCCGAAGTAACCTTACCCCGGTTCCTCCAGAAGTCTTACACGAACTTATCCCGAAGAAACCCTACACAGGTTCTCTCTCTCCAGACGTAGTTTTACACGGGCTCATCGTCAAAGAAACCCTACGCAGGTTCTCTCTTCCCAAATATGCAGTTTTACACGGACTCGTCATCAGAAACCCTACCCAGGTTTTACTTCTTCCAGGATGCAGTTTTACACGGGCTCGTCATCAAAGTAACCCCACACAGGTTCCCTTCTCAAACTCCATACGTAGTTTTACATGGGCTCGTCATCAAAGTAACCCTACATAGGTTCCTTCTCCATTCCAGATGCAGTCTTATACGGACTCATTATCAGTAAACCCTACACAGGTTTCCTTCCTCCAAAGATGCAGTTTTACACTAGCTCATCATCAGTCAACCCTACACAGGTGTCCTTCTTTCCAAGATGCAGCTTTACACGAGCTCAACATCAGGCAACCCTACACAGGTTCCCTCTTTCAACTTACAAAAATTACACCTCCAGATGGCATCTATAAGCCCATCCACCTGTCAACAGTCTCCAAATGGCATCTATAAGCCCATTCCCGACAAGGTTCTGTCACATCCCCCGATGGCATCTATAAGCCCATCTCCGCAACTATCCATTACACTTCCAGATGGCATCTATAAGCCCATCCTCCTATCCACCATCTCTCCAAATGGAATCTGTAAGCCCATTCCCGACATCACATTGCTGATACCTCACTATGTGAGTGCAAATTTTTGGGCACTCTAGTGTTCAATCATCTTCCACCTTCGAATCACGAAAGGCACACAAGCCAATCTACATCCTCAGGTCTAAGAAGATTGAACAGGGGCAACTGTTGTACCCCAAAATTTTCCCTCCCATATTCTTCAAAGTTTTGACAAGCATCATCTAAATTTGCTCAAGTCTACTCAAGGGTTGCACAGTCAAACCATCCTCCTAAGCCAGTCAAAATTAGGGTTTTGGTTCTTGCAAGGAAGTTGAGGTTTTCAAGGGCTCAATCAAGTCCCATATGCTCATATACATTGTCAAGCACCTACATGTCAAGTTTCAAGGCTCACAAGGTCAAGTTGCACAGTCAAAACCCCTAATTACTTCACAATCAACTGTAGCGGCAAAATGGTCATTTGGCAGTCAAAAGTCAAAATTTTTGGTCAACATCTTATTTTGAAGCCACAATCATCATTTGGTCAAATCTTGACCATGATTTCACAAGAATGGCTCAAAAATCATCAAGGTGTCAAAAGTTTCCATTTTTGGACAACTGAAAAGTCAACTGTAACTTGACCAAGGCATAACTTTTTCATGGTTCATCAGAAAAATCCCATCCAATTCTCATCTTGAAGGGGAGGACATTTCCTACAACTCATCTTCACATTCCAAGTCCAATAAATGCTCTCACAAAAAGTTATCAATTTCAACATTATAGGTCATTTTCAAAAGTCAACAAAAATGCACTTTAAGTCAAAGACCATAACTTGAGATTGGTAAATCAAAATGACATGGGACCAAAGTCATTGGTTAGAGGACTTCAAGACCTTTCCAAAATGTCCAAGAACATGTTCATATGATCACAATTGAGCAAGATATGCATTGGAGAAGTTGGGAAATTTTTGTGAAATGGCAAAAGTCAACTATCCTTGAAACTTCAATTTTTGACAAAAGGGCCCACTTTTTTCCACTTGATTCAGCCTTTTCATGCCACCCACGTGTCCCATGATCAATTTCAAGACCAAATAATTATTTTTCTATTTTTATTTAATTTTTATGGATTTAATTCATTTTAATCCATGATAATTCAAGTAAATCTAAAAAAATTAATTAAATGGTATCTTATGGTTTGAATAGCCTTCATGAAGCATTTGCAACCTACCAATTTCGTGCTAAGCTCATTTAGGCATGAAAATTCAAATTTTAAACAAGCTTTGAAAGGCCTTTAATGGTGGTTAAGACAAAATCCAAAGCTTAATTGCAATGGTTAAAGGCTCCTAAATGTGACTTATTCTCACTCATTACTATATATGCAAGCCTTGCAAGCCTCATTCACAACCCAGAGTGTGCACAAACGGCCAGAGCAAAATCCAAAAAGTCTCAAAAAAAGTGTGAGATCAAAAGGAGTGTTGCAAGCATTTTCAGGCCAAAAGGAGAACATGACTCTCTTCTTTGCCATACTCTGAAGCTAAAGCAACCCTTGCCACGTCCTAAGGTCCATCATACCGTGCTGTAAGTTTTCCCAGGTCCCCCAAACGCTTGTTTCATTTTTTCTCTAACATATTCCCATGCAGCATTCCAGCGAAAGTCCACCATATGTCTCAAGCAATCAGCGTGCCATATGTCCAGTCCTACAGATCTGATGGCCAAAGAATGCAGACCATGGTGCTCATGAGTCAACACAGGCGTAGGCAATCAGGAAAGTCAAAAGGGGCTTGAAGGTTCATGGGCCTCACAATTCCATTAACACCTCCAATCTGGCCCACCCCCCCCCCCCCCCCCCACCCCCCTTGGTTTTGTTATTTCTTTTTATCTTTTTATTTTTTCTTTTCTTTTATAACTCCTTTTTTTTATTAATTATTAGTATTATTAACATAATTAATATTTTCATAAAAAATCCAAAAAAAGAACTAATATTATTATTATTATTAATTTCATGTTATTTTTGTAAATAAATACTAATTAATTGAATTAGTTTTAATTAGGCAACTTTAACCTTTTTTCTTAATAACTAAAATAAATTTAGAATTAGATTTTTATTAACTTTTAATTTTAATTCCTTTTATTTTATTTCATTAAAAACATAAAAAATACAAAAACATTTTTCTTTTAATAAATTAAATAATTAGTTTTAGTTCCATTTCATTAAAAAAAGACAAAATTCAATTCTTTCTTAAAAGGGTCAAAACCCTCAAGACATTCCTGATTAAATTTCTATTCGCGCGTATTTATTTATTTTGATTATATTTATGTATCTGTACAGAGGATGTAATAGTAATTAGGATTTTATCGCCTTATTTAAATTCTCGCACTTTACTTTTCAAAACGGGTTTTTGTTTTTGGCGATGTATAGACCCGCGCCTTGTAATAGTTAGAATTTATCTTTCCGCAATTTATTTTCCGCACTCCTAACTGTTAATATGCATGAAAGAATGTATTTAAATAAAATCAATCCGTAGCTCACAAATAACATGTACAAAACATTAACTGAAAAACAACACACAAAGCACATGCCACTTCTAGGGTACGCCTCAATGGTTGCCTCGAACGTGGTCATCAAATATAGGGTGTCTTAGAGGTCGCCCTTCTGTCCAAAAGATCCAGTTGCCTCGAAACGGTTGCCTCGGATACAAAGGATCTAGGACATTAGGTTTACTTCTAAGGTGTCCTACCGTTGCTTCAGTGACCACACTGTCCCGATAATCGAATTGACCCGAATACCTCCAACGATGGTGCTACCTATCTCTCAATGGTGGGATAGCACTATCTAAAGGACTCTTACACAGCCTAATTCCTTAGAGTAGGTAGATTCTCTTAAGTACTTGCTCTTCAAACAAACAAAACAACTTTTCGCACCTACACTTTCTAAAAGTTTTTAAACAAATTTTTCACACACTCTTGAGGACGGATACAAGAGTTACTTAGAAATCTTTCAAAACAAAACTTTTTTTTCAAAACCCACACACATTTGAAAAGCAAACAATTTTGAAAACATAAGAGCAAGTACCTAAGAGCCTGTGGATAACCACAGATAGAAAGGGTGCTAACACCTTCCCTTTCTATAAATCTACCTCCCGAACCGAGAAACAATCTCGAATAAGGAATTTTGCTGTGCTTTTGTCCTTTCCATATTGGAGAACATAAAAGACGGTGGCGACTCTTGCTTACCGCGACATTTCGCGAAACCAGCTAAAAAACAGTCAGTTCTATTTCCACCGGTCACACTTCCCACCGTATCACAGACTCATTTGCGGAAAAACTTCTTTCGATAGCATTAGCATATTGTTTGTTTGCTCGGCAGTCAGGCCAGGGCAATATCTTCTCTAAGAAATGTTGAGACAATTGTCAACTTTTTGGGTTTTCACTCGCCAAGGGTTGGGCTTGATTTAAAATTCCTATAAGTTTGATTTCTTGCTATAATGTTTGACTTCTTAGCTTTCCAAGTTGTTATCCCCATGAGGTTTCATACTTTTTCCCCAGAGAAGTTTGTGCAATAGTCACTCTCAATATTGAAGAATGTATCTTGGCTTTCCCTCGATGATGTGGTGTTGTCCTCCCCAATAAAGTAAGTGCAAGGTCTCTAGTTGATATCTCGATAATGAGGCACTATCTCCCTTAGTGAAGTTTGTATGATATTTCCCCAATGAAGTCAGCACGAGATCCTTAGTTGATGTTTTGATGATATGGTTTTCATCTGCCTTATTTGAAATCAGTATTGCAATCCCCAATAGAAGTATGAACTGTAAAACATTTGTTTTCCCCATTAAAGTCTGTGTGATATTCCCCGGTGAAGCCTGAAGGAGGATGTTATATCCTTGTATCTGTACTGATATATTGCTATGATGCAATTATTTTCGGATTATGTTCCTTCCCAGTGAAGTTAAGCCGTGAAGTGGGAATTTGTTTCCTCAGTTGGTGCTTATTTCCTTATGGAATTTTCATCTTGGATTTGATTTAGTCGAGTATTGACTTTACCCGAGTTGGTTTTGTCTGGTCATCTCCAGTGATTATATGTCTGTTTTGTCAGCATATACATAATAACACTCATACATTCATACATACATCATGCATAGTTGAATTTAGAAAATCATTGCTCATTTGCATTCATTAATTTTTTGTTAGCCTATTACCTTGTTTTGCAGAATTGTGTTATCCTCTATCCAATAGAGTGTCAACCTTAAGCAGAAAGTGTATATTATTTCAATTTCCCCACTAAGTTATCCCTCGTGGAAGATTTTTTCTTTAGCCTTCCTGTACAACTCTTTGTCTGGATAGAATGTGATTCCCCTTTGAGTTTATTTCTCATGAGGTGTTATTTTGGTTGACTGATTCATTCTGGTTTATTTCTGGTTTGAATCTATGATCCCCAACAATATTATTACTTTGGATTTCTGCAAGCTTCGAGCGCTGGTTTGAGAATATGCATTTATTTTGCACGAGAAGACTTTATCTCCTCAGCAGGAATATATTAGTGTTTCCCCAGGAAGCCATATTTCTTTCCCCAGGAAGCCATATTTCTTTCCCCAGGAAGCCACATTCCTTTTCCCAGGAAGTCATTTTTACAATCCTTCCCTTAACAGCAAGTAGCAGGTCTCTTTATTTGAGCAACTTATACTTCCCCGTAAAAGTCGACGTTACTTTTTTTTCTTTCTTCTCTATGAGTGGATAGTTTGCAATTCGTTTTCAAATTACTCCAATGGATGGCAAGTCTTTTCAATATGGCAGAGACAATTCGTTGAGAAATCTTTACAAGTAGCAGTCTCTTTATTTGAGACAATTTATATATTACCCTTTCCAGGCGAAATGCCTCGGTTAAAGAAGTTGAGACCCGTTCTAGGTGAAACGCCAGAATTTTGGGAAACTTGTTATTATCAAAATGTTTTTTCTACCTTTAACTATTGAGTTAGTAGTTTACCATCATCTGTGAGTCGGTATCTTTTTTATTTTCTACCTTCAACTATTGAGTTAGTAGTTTACCGTCATCTGTGAGTCAGTATCTTTTTGATCTTCTACCTTCAACTATTGAGTTGGTAGTTTACCATTATCTGTGAGTCGGTATCTTTTTGGTCTTCTACCTTCAACTATTGAGTTGGTAGTTCATCGTCATCTATGAGTCGGTATCTTTTGATCTTCTACCTTTAACTATTGAGTTGGTAGTTTACGTCACCGGTGAGTCGGTATCTTTTTGATCTTCTACCTTCAACTATTAAGTTGGTAATTTACCGTCATCTGTGAGTCAATATCTTTTTTATATTCTACCTCCAACTATTGAGTTGGTAGTTTACCGTCATCTGTGAGTCGGTATCTTTTTGATCTTCTACCTTCAACTATTGAGTTGGTAGTTTATTGCATTTGTGAGTCAACATCTTTTTGATCTTCTACCTTTAACTATTGAGTTGGTAGTTGTGATACGGTGGGAGAACTGACTAGGGTTTTGCTTTATTTTCGCAAATGTTTCGGTTGAGCAAGAGTCGCCATCGACTTTTTATTTTATCCTAAGGAAAGGTTTAAAAAGCACAGCAAAAACCTTTGAGATTTTTCTTGGGTTCGGGGAGTAGATTATAGAAAGGGAAGGTATTAGCACCCTTTCTATCCATGGTTATCCATGGGCTCTTAGGTACTTGCTTAGATCAACTTGCCTTGGTTTTCAATTGTTTGAAATGGTGCTTGGTGTGTGGTTTTGAAAAGATGCCTTGTATAGGCTACCCTTGTAACAATTCTTTACTCGAATGTTTTACAAAAGGTGTTTTGTCTTTAGAAAAGATGTTTCAAGGTTTTTTTTTTGAAAGTTGGTTTTGAAAGTGTTTGTGAAGTGTGGTTTGAAATTAGACAAGTGTTTTCTTGGCAAATTGACAAGTACTTTAAGAGTTATCTACCCTAAAGTTTTCTCAAAGAGTTTGTTATGTTTTAAACCTTTTGACAATTTTGTTCCACCATTGCATTTGGTGGACAATCTTGCTTTAGGAGGTGAAAGGGACGGGCGCGGGTCATCGTTTAGACCATAATTGCAATAGTGTTAAATGTCTTTGGGCAATTTTTTTCTTTAAAAGGGACTTGATCATTCATTTAGGCAACATTTTGAGGGACGATGATCATTTGATTGTTTGTTTTACCCAAAGAAATTCAACATGCAATATGGCCCAATTATTTGAAGGCAACAAAGTGGAATACCCTAGGGGTGCAAGTGTGAAATGTGTTGTCCATTTTCATGCTTATTTATCTTGAAATTAGGTCAAACTATTTTGTTCGTTTTATTCGCATACAAACCCTAATTCTAGCATGGTATGTTTAGAAAGCATTAAAGTGCGAAATTTAAATTCCTACACTATTACAACACAATAATATGGGGAGGGGGGTACAATGTTTCAAATGGGGTATATTTAGACAAGAAATTAAACCTAGCTATTACATCATTTTCTTTGAATATTTACAATATAAATAATTGCATAATTAAATGGAAATGAAATAAATATGCAAAATGTAAAAAGAATTTTTATGTGTATAAAAAAAGTATTATTTATGTAAAAATAAAAAGAGATAAAAAAAGGTATTATTTTTGGAGTATTCTCATATTTAGGGCAAAACCCTAATTTTAATCAAAAGGGGATTAACTATTTAATATATATAATATTTACTATTTATGTACAAAAAATAAAATAAAAATGAAGTATATTTGTAAAAAAGGTATTTTTTAGTATTAACTATTAATAAAATAAAAATATGTACATTTTTTGGTATTTTATCCTAAGTGTATTAATATATACATATTTATTTATATTATTTACAAAATATGTATTATATACATTAATTAATAATATTTAATATTTAATAAAAAAGTATTTTTTCTATAAAATATTTTCAGGAGGTAAAAATAAGATAAAAATGTATAAAAATATATTTGTACTATTTTAGTATTTTAAACAAAAAGTATATATTTATTTATTTATGTACAAACTAAAAGAAAAAAAATCAAATAAATACCTAATAAATTCAAAAATGATGAGAAAAAATATTTTTATATTTTTAATATGCTGAGAAAAAATAAATGAGTCAATTAAAAAAAGAAAAAGTCAAAAACATTAAAAATAAAGCAAATGGGCTCAGGGGGGTGTGAACCAAAAAGCATGGTGTAAGAAGCAAAACAAAAGCTGGCCCAGCCCATGAGGCACCTTCTTCAACCTCTGAACCATGTTATTCAAAAAAACGCGCGCCCTGTTCTTCCATCCACACATCCTGATTCCTGGCTTATTAATGAAAACTCATAACATAAAAAATGTTCAGCATCAAGAGACGAATCCAACCATATGCAGAACTTGATCTAACTCTCTAAGATGAGGGAGAATTTCTTCTCCCCCAAATCCTAACCTAGATTTTCTGCCATTTTCAAACCTTAAATTCTCACAGCTCAGGCAAAAGAAATGAAAAGTGAAAGTATGTACAGGTTCAGTGGCATGAGTAGAACATTGCTTATTCACAAACTTAGAGCTAATGATGCCTAATAAGAGAGATAGAAGTTCACCAAAATACCTGTTCAATTGAAGTTCTATCTGGCAATGGGGGAGCTTTCAGTGCAAGATAATGGTTGGTGTAGCTTCCTTGAGGTGTGGTGATGCTGTTCCAATATTTACTTTGCCTTGAGACACCTTGAATTGAGATGTAGAACTTCAACTGCAAAATGAAAAAGTGAAAATGGTGGAACTTGTTAGAGGAATTACAGGTCGTGTTTCAAGTCATGGTTAGCTTGCATAGATGCTAGGGAATGTGTGTGAACTGGTTTGGGCAAGAGAGCTTGAGGGAAATGGAAGATGGCACTCAAACTGCAGGCCTGGCCCTGTTTTTGCAGTTTGAAGGTGATTCTGAGATTGGGAGTGTATGAGAGATGTTCGGGTCGTGTACTAGCTTGGTTATGATGTCCTGGATGTGTTTTTTAAGTTTGCTTAAGTGTTTGTAAGCTGATATGAGAGTTGTGTTACAATATGCCAAGTTACTTACACTTTAAGCAACAAATGCCCAAGTTATGTTCTAGGTCAGTAGAGGCCCCCTAATGAGCTGCATAATCTCTCCTTGATCAGAGTGTTTTGCTCATAATCTTGTGCCAATTAGATCTCATTTGTACTGCTTGGATTTTCAATTGGACATAAAGCTACCTTTTTGCAAAAATGGAAGAAATGCTTTATCTATTTTGGGATTAATCCTCTAGGCAATGCTTGAACACACAAAACATGGTCTTGGCAAAAAGGTTTTGCATTGAATTATTGAGTTTCAAAGGGTTTTAGGACCTGTAATTTAGCACAAACTATGCTGACTTGAAAATGGCCTAAGTTATGAACATGTTCATGATCAATTCAAAAGTGAGTTTTTGCCATATTGTGAAATTCGATTCTCTCAAGTTATGAGGTTGTTTGAGAAGTTCTTGGACATTTTGGAAAGCTTGGAATGTGTACTACAATCCATCTTTGAAATGAAAATTGAAATTCCAAGTGGAAGTGTATGGAAAATGGCCTTGAAGTTGGGTAGAAAACCTTGTCAAAATAGGTTAAAATTTCACTAAGTTAAGAATGGTTTAGTGCCCTTATTCAAAAATTTGTAACTTGAGATACAAGCCTCAAATGGGAAAACTTTGTGAATCAAAGTTGTAGATTATGCAACAAGCTACAACTTTCATGTTTTGACTTTTGTTTGAATCCAAATGGATCTTGGTGAGAAAGTGGGGCAAAGTTGGGAAAAAATTAGGGTTTTTTATAACTTAGAAAAATTCTAAGTTATGAAAAATTCTAATTTCTAACCCTAATTTGCATTTTGTGATTTCTTGATGAACAAGTTTCATGATTTGGCATGTTTTGATGAAAAATGAATCTTGACTCTTGATTTTGACCAAAAAGTCAAAGTTTGACTTTTCAATGTACAGTCAAAATTGATCAATTGACTAGGAAATTCAACTGTCAATTTTGTGTACTTGGGATCTTTTGAGTTTGTTGAGCATGTCAAGATAATTCCATGGGGTCTTTGAGTCCATATGTGAGCTTGGTTTGCCATTGGCTAGGTCAAACAGTCAGAAATTGCCTTTGTTCAGTCAAAACCCTAAAAATGACCATTTTGCCCTTTTGGTGATCTGATCAAATTTCTTATGGAATTGTGATCCAAACTTGATCAAATGGTTCATATGAGTTCATAATGTTGATGTGGGTCAATTTTCATGAGATTTGACTGTCAATTGGCCACAGTTGACTTTTTCCCCAATACAGCTGATTTCTGGGTCAACTGTCCAATTGACTAGGCAAAACTTGGAATCAAGACTTGAAACTTGATGTGGATAAACTTGGGAGTCCAATATGAAGCAAGAAAGTCATCTTAGGCATTTTAGGTCAAAACATCTTTATGCAAACACAAACCCTAATTTGGGTCAACAGTGCAAGGAGAAGTTTTGAGCAGATGAAACCCTAATTGGACCTTGATCTCCAAGGGCTTTGTGATGAGAAATCCATGAGAAATGGGAGGGCAAATTTTGGGGTACAACAGTTGCCCCTGTTCAATCTTCTTGAATCCGAAGAGTTAGATTGGCAAGTTTGCCTTTCGTGACTCAAGGGTAAAAGGAGATTGGACACTAGAGTGCCCTTAAATTTGCACTCGTCAAAGCAAGGGATGCGGGAATGGGCTTAGAGATGCCATTTGGAGATGGGCTTAATGATGCCATCGAGAAGAGTGACAGAAACTTGTCGGGGATGGGCTTAAAGATGCCATCTGGAATGAATTATCAGAAAGGTGTCCATGCTTTGGACCATCTCTGAACTGGGGATATGAATAAGCAATAGATTGGCATCCGTTGTTGGGAGGAATCCGTAAGCTGTTTTCAAAAATCTTGAGAAGAAACTGAACAAGCGACAGGTTAGCATCCGTTACTTGGAGAACCCGTAAACTGTTTTCAGAAATCTTGGAGTTGAATAAGCAATAGAGCAGCATCCATTGTTGGGAAGCGTCCGTAAACTGTTTTCAAAGGTTGCATCTGAATAAGTGATAGATTAACATCCGTTGTTGGGAAGAATCTATAGACTGTTTTCAGAAGTCTGGAGTAGAAACTGAACAAGCGATAGGTTAACATCCGTTACTTGGAGAACCCGTAAACTGTTTTCAGAAGTCTTGAAGTTTGAATAAGCAATAGAGCAGCATCCGTTGTTGGGAAGCGTCCGTAAACTGTTTTCAAAGGTTGCATCTGAATAAGTGATAGATTAACATCCGTTGTTGGGAAGAATCTATAGACTGTTTTCAGAAGTCTGGAGTAGAAACTGAACAAGCGATAGGTTAACATCCGTTACTTGGAGAACCCATAAACTGTTTTCAGAAGTCTTGAAGTTTGAATAAGCAATAGAGCAACATCCGTTGTTGGGAAGCGTCCGTAAACTTTTTTCAAAGGTTGCGTCTGAACAAGTGATAGATTAACATCCGTTGTTGGGAATAATCCATAGACTATTTTCAGAAGTCTGGAGAAGAAACTGAACAAGCGATAGGTTGACATCCGTTACTTGGAGAACCTGTGAACTGTTTTCAGAAATCTTGGAGTTGAATAAGAACCGGTGTAGGGTTACTTGATGATGAGTCTGTGTAAAACTGCATCTGAAACTGTTAAGGATAGCTTTTTATTCTTATCCTGAAAAGGACAAAATGTTAGCTAGACACAAAATTATGTCGCATGAAATGTATGATGCAATATATGTTATATCAATGCTTATGATATGAATGTAATGAATGCGCATGTAAGCTGATGAGCTGTCTTGCTGGGGATAGATGAATCCTGGATGGCTGAAGATAAACACATCCTGACTGCTGCCGGGAAGAATAATTCCTTGGCTGTGACTGGGGGAATAAGGAGTTTGGGTTGTATACCAAACCTCTGGGGGATTCCTGATGACTTCTACTGGGGAGTACCAATCTAGTAGACTCCTGCTGGGGATGCAAGACTGAGAATCTTCAGTTTGGAGGGAAGCATCTCTGGTGACCTTACTGGGGAATTCAAGATCTGCTCTCCTAAAACTCTGTGGGGAGAAGGTTCATTAGTATGGCTTCGCTGAAGATTCTGAAACTTAAACTTTGGGGGGAATTGAATTCCTGAGGATCCTCTGGCTGGGGGATTGTAAAGATAAGTTACTGCAGGGGAACTTTGATGAACTCCGCTGGGGATAGGAAGAATTTTGGCGAGTGCGATCTTCTGTGGTTGTTAGCTGAGGATAACCCAGTTATAAGGCCTTGTGAGGAATAACTTTGAATAAAACTCGGGAGAGACGTCCGTTCTCTGCGGGGAATAAGCTTCCAGAATCTACTGGGGATGAGCTTCAAGACTTGCTAGGGATATGGATTCCAAATCTCCCGGGGGTTTCCTTTGAAGGGTATCAAGATATCCAACTGTACCTTTGACCTATCAGTAATCCTCTTTCCCGACTCATAAGAAAATGATTATGTTTCAAATGCATATGCCTATTTAACAAAACATTGGACGTTTCTCAAAATAAAACAAATAGTGCAAGAGAAAAGAAAAGGAAATGACACAAATTTCTGGGAAAAGTATTTGTATTGATTTTCTATGAGTATATTTGTACAAAAGAGACAATCATCCTAGCAAGAGGATTTTGTCGTAAGTATTTGAAAGGTTTATACAAAATAAGGATGGCTATGTGAAATAATTCCATGGGATTCCATTCCGCTATAGCTTTCACAACTCTGAATATCTGTCCATTCAATGCTTCGCTTGACGATGACTGGATTGATCAGAAGCCTGGAACCGGTTGATGAAGCGATTGTCCTTGAAGTGATCCGACGAGACATAGTCATACGCTTTAATTCCCTAACTTTTGCCTGAATCGCCCTTTCGAGTTTTCGATCCACCGGGAAACCCCTTTTTGCCCAAGCCGCCCTTTCGGGTTTTCAACTTGCCGGGTGTACAGATTTTTTTTGGTTTTTTATCCCTAATTTTTGCCTGAATCGCCCTTTCGGGTTTTCAATCCACCGGGATGCCCATTTTTTCCCAAGCCGCCCTTTCGGGTTTTCGACTTGTCGGGTTATTTATGCGTAGTATCTTTTGACTGTGTCTGCATTCGCAGGGTGCGGCAAATCGTCGCCGTCCATGGTGGTCAGGATCATTGCACCACCAGAAAATATGCTCTTGATCACAAATGGTCCTTCATATGTAGGAGTCCATTTGCCCCTGGGATCACTTTGCGGCAAGATAATCCGCTTGATTACGAGATCTCCGACTTGATACACTTGACGTCTGACTTTCTTATTGAAGGCCTTGATCATCTGCTTTTGATACGTCTGACCATGGCATATAGCAGAAAGTCGCTTTTCGTCGATCAGATTGAGTTGATCAAGTCGGGTCTGCATCCAATCATCTTCGTTCAAACCTGCATCCTTCATAATCCTTAGAGAAGGGATCTGGACTTCCATAGGCAAAACAGCTTCCATGCCATACACCAAAGAAAATGGGGTTGCCCCAGTTGAAGTACGTGTCGTCGTACGGTATCCATGTAGAGCAAACGGTAACATCTCATGCCAGTCCTTGTAAGTGACTGTCATTTTCTGAATGATCTTCTTAATGTTTTTGTTCGCAGCTTCAACAGCACCGTTCATCTTCGGCCGATAGGGAGATGAATTGTGATGATAAATCTTGAACTGTTCGCAAAATGCAGTGATCATCGTGTTATTCAGATTTGTACCGTTGTCTGTGATGATCCTGTCCGGAACACCATACCGACATATAAGATTTTGCTTGATGAAGCGGGAAACCACATTTTTAGTAACAGAGGCGAAGGAAGCTGCTTCGACCCATTTGGTGAAATAGTCAATGGCAACCAGGATGAAGCGATGTCCGTTGGAAGCCGTGGGTTTGATCTCTCCAATCATATCAATGCCCCACATTGCAAAGGGCCATGGAGCAGTCAGGACGTTGAGAGGAACCGGAGGGATATGAACTTTGTCAGCATAGACTTGACACTTGTGGCCAGTACGGGAATGTTGATGGCAGTCAGCCTCCATGGTAGACCAGTAATAGCCTGCCCTCAGGATCTTCTTAGCCATTGTATGCCCGCTCAAGTGAGTGCCAAATGTGCCGCTGTGTATATCAGTCATGATCAACTCTGCTTCAGCTTTATCTACGCATCGGAGTAACACACAATCATGGCTTCGTTTGTAAAGGATGTCGTTGCTCAGGAAGAACTTAGCAGCGAATTTCCTTAAGAACTTCTTGTCATTTATGGAAGCCCCTTCAGGATAATCTCTAGTCTCGAGATACCTTTTGATTTCATGGAACCAGGGTTGTTCCACTACTTCTTCGGTATTAATCTCGTGACAATGCGCAGGTTCATCCATTCGCTCGATGGTGATTTGGGGAGCCTCGTTATCCCAGTTGAGTTTAAACATGGAGGACATTGTGGCTAGAGCATCTGCTAGCTGATTCTCTTCTCGCGGGAAATGCTCGAAGGTAATTTGCTCGAAATAAGGCAACAATGTCAGGACATGTTCTTTGTATGGGATAAGATTAGGATGTTTGGTATCCCACTCTCCTTTGATTTGACTGATAACCAAAGCTGAGTCCCCGAATACGATCAAAGATTTGATCCCCAAGTCTATAGCAGCCTTGAGACCAAAGATGCAAGCTTCATACTCAGCCATGTTGTTTGTGCAGCTGAAGCAAAGTCGGGCCGTGAAAGGTGTGTGACAACCTTCCGGAGAAATGAGTACTGCGCCGATACCATTTCCAAGTGCATTTGAAGCCCCATCAAAGTACAGGGTCCATCGGGATCCCTTTTCGGGTCCGTCATACGGTCCGTTACCTTCAATGTTGTCCAAATTCATGATGTCCTCGTCCGGGAAATCAAATCTCATGGGTTGATAATCTTCGATAGCCTGATGAGCCAGATGGTCAGCTAGTACACTCCCTTTTATAGCTTTTTGGGTGGTGTACTGGATGTCATATTCAGTTAAGATCATTTGCCATCTAGCTATCCTTCCAGATAAAGCGGGCTTTTCGAAGATATACTTGATAGGATCCATTTTGGAAATCAACAAGGTAGTATGAGTCAACATATACTGTCTTAGTCGGCGAGCAGCCCATACCAAAGCGCAGCAAGTTTTCTCGAGCAGTGAGTAGCGAGTCTCACAGTCGGTAAACTTTTTGCTAAGGTAATAAATAGCATGCTCTTTTCGACCAGACTCGTCATGCTGGCCCAAAACACACCCCATTGAGTTATCCAAGACGGTCAAATACATGATCAATGGTCTTCCTTCGACGAGTGGCATCAGAATAGGAGGTTCTAGCAAATACTCCTTGATTCTATCAAAAGCAGCTTGACAATTGTCGTTCCATTCGACTACCTGATCTTTTTTCAAGAGTTTGAAAATTGGCTCACAGGTAGAAGTCAGATGTGAGATGAATCTGGCAATATAGTTCAAGCGCCCCAAGAATCCCCTAACCTCCTTCTCAGTACGGGGAGCAGGCATCTCTTGTATTGCTTTTACTTTTGCCGGATCGACTTCAATGCCCTTGTTGCTTAAGATGAATCCCAGGAGTTTACCAGACCTAACTCCAAAAATGCATTTACTTGGATTCAGCCTGAGCTTGTATTCTTTCAACCTGGCAAACAACTTCTCCAGATGTTCAAGGTGCTCTTCCTCTATTTGTGACCGAGCTATCATATCGTCTACGTAAACTTCAATCTCATGATGTATCATATCGTGAAATAAAGCTACCATGGCGCGTTGATAAGTTGCCCCTGCATTCTTCAGCCCGAACGACATCACCTTATAACAGAAAGTGCCCCACTGTGTGACAAAAGTCGTTTTCTCCATATCCTCGGGAGCCATTTTGATTTGATTGTAGCCCGAGAATCCATCCATGAAGGAAAACACTTTATGCTGAGCTGTATTGTCGATCAAGATGTCAATATGAGGTAGCGGGAAATCATCTTTAGGGCTGGCCCTATTCAAATCCCGGTAGTCCACACACATCCTGACTTTGCCATCTTTCTTAGGTACTGGCACAATGTTAGCGACCCATTGAGGATAGGACGTAACAGCCAGAAAGCCAGCATCCAATTGTTTCATTACTTCTGCTTTGATCTTTTCAGACATGTCAGGCCTCATTCAGCGAACTTTTTGCTTGATCGGTGGACAATCCTCTCTTGTGGGGAGACGGTGAACCACGATGTCTGTGTCTAAACCCGGCATGTCTTCATAGGACCAAGCGAAGATTTCAACATACTCATTCAACAACTGTACCAAGCGCTCCTTGACTTTTGGTTCCAGATTGGCACCCACTTGCACCTCCTTCCGGTCTTCCTCGGTCCCTAAGTTGACAGTTTCCAGTGACTCTTCATGCGGTAAGATGGCCCTTTCCTCTTGTTGCGGAAGTCTGGCTAGTTCCCCGGGTACTTCACAACCTTCGTCATCTTCATACTCGGCTAGATTGACCAAATCTTCAGAGTTATTGAAAGATATAGCAGAATAGTCACCCATGGAATCCGGAGTGGATGGGTACCTGCATTGGTGAGTGTGGGTGTGTGTAAGGGATAGCCATCCTTAAAAATGCAAAAGGAAAGAAAATGAACACAAGCAGTTTATCACATGAAAAACGTCCAATGAATCATTAAACATGGCATATGGATATGAAAAATAATCAAAACCCTTACAAATGGACCTACATGCCCCGGGCAAGGCAGGAGGTGAAAAGATAGTGTACGGATTGTTTGAGAGTAAATATTACAGACCAAATAGGAAATGTTTAACAGATAAATTACTGATGAATAAAAGTGATGGGGACAAAGTCCTTTGCCTCCCAGTTGCTCAATCCTCCTTTGATAGTTGGATAAATCCACTCTTCAATGTTGCTCTCTTTGTCTTCATCCTCCAAAGCGTTGATTCCGTAGGGAGAAATATTGACTGGCGCCCTTTCAATCTTCGCACGGCGCATAGCTTTCTGGCCAGCGGCTGTGAACCCTAATCCAAATTTGTCTGTCTTATGTGGAATGTTCGGTAACTGCCCCCATGCTGAATTCTTCCCTTCTTTTATTGCGGCCCTTGCGTCTTCCAGAGATGCCATCCTGGCCATCTGTCTCGGTGTCTCAGCTGCCAACTTTGCTACTGCTATTTCAGGAAGGACTTCTTCGAAATGTTGAAACGGTGTCTCAATGAACTCTCCTTCAACCTCCACACACCGGAAAGAATTTAAGTGGCTAATCATGTACTCTTCTTCGCCATGGACGGTAATGATCTTTCCCTTAACAGGATACTTCAACATCTGATGTAAGGAGGAGGTGACTGCCCCAACATGGTGTATCCAAGGTCTACCCAGCAAGCAAGAGTATGATGGGCGGATGTCCATCACATAGAAAGTGGATTTAAATACCTCAGTGCCTATCTTGAAGGGAATTTCAACTTCTCCATGGACCATTCTCTTCGAACCATCGAAAGCTCTGACAACAATATCACTCGGCTTTAATTCCAACCCTTCACAATCTAGTCGGTCCAAGGCCTTCTTAGGTAAAACATTCAGCGACGACCCAGTGTCGACCAAGACGTGTGCGAGAGTAGTTCCTCGACACTCGACTAAAATGTGCAAAGCATCATTGTGGTTTCTTCCTTTAGGAGTTAGGTCAGCGTCAGAAAAACCTAATCCATTGTCCGCAGTCAGGCTAGCCACGCAATTTTGAAATTGATCCGCAGAGGTTTCCTGGGGCACATGGGCTGCCTTCAGGAATTTTATCAGGGCTTTAGCGTGCGCTTCTGAGAAAAGTAGTAGTGCCAGCATGGAGATCTTGGAGGGGGTTTGCCCCAGCTGTTCTACCACATCGTAATCACTTCTTTTGATTATCCTCAAAATCTCATCCATTTCCTTCTTGGAGGTTTCCGGGATAACCAAGGGTTGAGCCCTCGTCCTGACGGGCTCATCTTGGATTCCCTTACCTTTGTCAGCAGCGGTAGGAGAGACGGTACTAGGAACAACAACACCTTCAATCAAAGGAGTTCTAGCAGAAAGTTTGATTGGTGCAGGGACGACCTTGTCAGCTGATGAGGGTCCAAAGACTGCTCTTGGAGGGGCAATCTCTGGAGAAAATATTATCCCGCTCCTGGTGATTTTGCTAGTGCCTGCAATGTTACTAATGCTGGCTTCTTCAACATCCGAACTTTCTTCAATTATTTCGATTTGTTTGATACCATGGTAGTAGATGTCGCCGCCATAGTTCCAAGGTATCGACTTCTCAGAAACATAGGGAACGGGCCCTGGCATTGTTATCTTCAAAGGAACAGATTTCGTAGCTGGTGTAATCTTAACAGGCTTTTTGACGGCCTTGGAAAGATTGGCGTGAATGGTTATGATTGAGACATCTTCAGTATGAACTGGAACAGCAGAAACTTTTTCAAACAAAATTTGTCGACTATCCATAAGGCCTTGGATGCCTTTCTTCAGTGACGGACAATCAAACGGCAGAGAGTAACAACAATAGCAGTCTTCCTTACATCCCGGGAAGATCCCGGCCCTCAACAGATTCAACTTAATGGTTAGCAATGGAGTAGTCAGATCGCTGACATCAGCAACATACAAATCTTCTTCAATGGCATTGACATTTCGGCCGTGCTTCGGCATGGGTGCAGATATCACATTAGGCTTCTCTGGAGCGTCAAACTCTACCTCCTTAGCCTCTATCAGGTCTTGGATTTTATGCTTGAGTGCCCAACAATCATTGGTGTCGTGTCCAACACTGTCTGAATGGTAGGCGCATTTAGCATTGGCGTGATAATGCGGAGAGGACGTATTCACATTCTTTGGTGCCTCCTTGATGGTGGCAAGATTCAACTTCAACAGATGGGGAAGCACTTGCGTTGGAGTCATATTAATACGGGTGAACTGCCGTTGTGGCCGTTCCACTCGTTGTTGATTTGGTCTGGACTGGTTATAGCGAGGCTGCTCGCTTGGAGTGTTTTGAATCATTACGGCCCCTACAGTTGGCCGACGCTCCGTCTTCCCTGCTCTTCTCTGAGAATATACCATAGCTGTTTCCTTCTTAAAAGGCTTCTTCTCAACACTTGCAGCAACACCCTTCTGAATCTTTCCTGACTTGATGCCAGCTTCTATTCTTTCGCCTGTTAAGATCAAATCGGTAAACTTCGCGGAAGAGTTACCAATTAAATGATTGAAAAATGGCCCGGATAGGGTCCCAAGAAACATATCAACGAGTTCACGGTCGGTTAAAGGAGGCTGCACCCTGCCAGCCAAATCCCTCCATTTTTGTGCATATTCTTTGAATCCATCACTTGTTCCTAGTGACATACCCTGAAGTTGGGTACGAGTAGGAGCAAGGTCAGAATTATACTGGTATTGTTTGTAGAAAGCGGTGGCCAAATCTTTCCAATTTCTGACACTGGTTCCTTCTAACTGAAAAACCACTCCAATTGAGCTCCGGAAAGGCTGTCTTGAAAGAAATGAATCCAAAGGTTTTTATCTGCCGTATAGGGTTGAATCTTCCTCACGTAGGACCTGAGATGCATTTTGGGACAGGACATCCCATCATACCTCACAAATACTGGCACTTTGAATTTTGGGGGAATCACAATCCCGGCAACCAAGCCCAAGTCTTCAAAATCCAAACCCGGTACTCTTTGTAATTCCATGGCGGCCAATCTGTCTTCTAAACCCTTGTATTTATCATCAGCTGGAGGGTATTGCTGGTCAGAATAATCTTCATCCTCTTCAACCTCCTCTTCTTCCGCATCAGACTCGGAAGGCACCGCAGCTCCATCTCTTTTACTGGTCCCCTCATCAGAAGTAGGGGGAAATTCAAGCACTCTCCGAGCTTCTCCGTCAAATCTTCTCCCCAAAGTAGCCACCCCAATCCTCTTTTTCTTCTTTTTCACCGGGTCCTTATTCCCCAATTGAGTCTTGATATCCCCCTGACCCTTAGCCAAGGTCATCAGGAGTTGCTGGAACTGTGCATTCTGAGCTTGTAGGTCTTTGACTGTTTGCTCGAGATCCATCCTACTGAAATAAACAGCAGACAGATAAGGAAACCTGGAGTGAGACCTGCTTATGCACATGATGAATGGTATGCTTATGTATGCAATGCATTCAAGGATTTAGAACATTCAAAATTGTTTCAGACAAAGAAGAACGCACGCCATATTAATAAGAAGGAATTTGTTAGTACATAAATGCCCCATGGGCCAAATATTACAAAATAAACTTCTTAAGGCAGAAAGACATTGCGCATCCTCTTTGGTGTGATATAGGTGTTGAGGGCCTCTTGCTCGTGGAGTCGGCGGGTAAGCTCTAGAACCTTCTTTTCACTGGCATAGAAGCTAGCTTCAAAAGTATTCCGTTCCTCCTTGAGCTGAATCCAACTTTTCTGCATTTCCTCCCACGATGTAGGCATGTCTGGATGTAGGATGGTGTAGGGGACCTCTCCTTCATTGACGGGCTCTTTAATCACTGGGAGTACATGAGGATAAGGCATCATTAGACCTTGGGTTCGGGCTCATACCCACTTGAGATAGGGCTCAAGAGGGATGGAGTTCTTGTGTCCCAGAGTCTTGCTATCAACCTTGTTGAGTTTTCCCCAAGCTCTGATGAATCTTTGGCGAAGTCCTTGCGCATCGTTGTCGAAGTCAAAAACTAGGTTAGGAATCAACATGTCATGAGGGCCATCCCTCCGTGCATATCCAAATTGCCTCAAAGCTAGGCAAGGGTTGTAGGTGATACCTCCCCTGATTCCAAGTAAAGGAACATTAGGAAATTCTCCGCAACGATCGACAATGATGACATTTTCTCTGGACCGAGAACACCAATGCACATCAGAATGAGTAAGAGTCATCAACCGTTGGGACCACCTTGAACCTTGGTCATTCTTCAAGACGGATTGTGGAAGGTGCGAAATAAACCACCTTGCTAGGAGAGGAGTACAGCACATGAGAACACCCCTCTTTCTCATTGTTCGTGTGTAAAATGAGTGAAGGATGTCCCCAAGCAATGTTGGTATTGGATTTCTGGACAAGAAGATTTTGACGGCGTTGACATCTACCAATTGGTCAGGTTTTGGGAACAAGACCAACCCATAGATAAGGAGTGCCACAATCTCTTCGAAAGCTTGTAGGTCCAATGAATTCCAACATTCTTGTGCCTTCTCAAACAAGAATTTTGCTAAGAATCCCTTGACGCCGCTTCTGGTTTCCCAATGCCCCTTGATGTCAGATGGTTGTAGATGTAATGCTCGAGCAACATCTTCCGGCTTTGGTTCCTTTTCCGTACCGTTGAAGGGTAGTTGATTAAGGATAGGAATTCTCAGGAGTTGAGAAAACTCCTCCAAAGTGGGTACCAACTGATAATCAGGGAAAGTGAAACAGTGGTGAAGAGGGTCAAAGAACTGGAATAGCACTTTCATCATGTCTTCTTCAATGTTGGTGCTGACTAGGCTGAGCAGTCTACCATTTCTTTCACTGAAGGATGAGTTTTCCGGGATTCTTGAGGTGATCTCCTTGAGTTGAGGAGAGATTCTCACAAGGTTGACTTGAATGGTGTTTCTGCGAGGAATTTCCATGTCCTACAAAACAAGAACAAAGATGAAGATCCAAAACCCTTGAAATGGTTAGTGAATGCATATGATGTTTTATGATGTTTATGATGTATGCACAAAACATATGTACAAGCAAATCACACCAAACCCTAGTTTCAGGCTTGCATTGGGTTTCATAGGTAAGTACCCTCTTGAGTGTAGTTGGCTTAAAAACCTGTCCTATAAATAGTAACCGGGTTCTAAGGAGCTCAATATCATTGGATTGTTTTCAATGTTCATTGTTTTGGTTTAGCCACTTAACTAGCGACCAAAATATTCCAGGAAAACAACCCTCAATGAGTGTAGTATCGAGTATCTACCAACTTCGGACTGCACCAAAGCCGGTCATCTCACTACCCCTAATAAAAGGCCAAGATGGTCAAGTAAGGTTCTAGGTCATTAGTGCTTAGTGACATCACTCAGCGGCCCCGTACTCTCCTTGATTGAACTCAAGGGTTACCGGTACTCACAAATATGTCGCACTAATATAGCTATTGCTTCGACCGTGTCGGTATACCCCGCACAGTTTCCACAACGTATTGCTATCTATGAATGTTTCCCAAAATCCGGGTGTAGGATTGTAAACCTTAACAATAGAGCCAAGATATAAAGCAATCAATTCAAATAATTTGTCATGCAAGAGGGTGATCTAAGCCCGAAGGTTACTCCACTTTTAAAAAACTCCCCAGCAGAGTCGCCAGTTCTGTGATACGGTGGGAGAACTGACTAGGGTTTTGCGTTTATTTTCGCAAATGTTTCGGTTGAGCAAGAGTCGCCACCGACTTTTTATTTTATCCTAAGGAAAGGTTTAAAAAGCACAGCAAAAACCTTTGAGATTTTTCTTGGGTTCGGGGAGTAGATTATAGAAAGGGAAGGTATTAGCACCCTTTCTATCCATGGTTATCCATGGGCTCTTAGGTACTTGCTTAGATCAACTTGCCTTGGTTTTCAATTGTTTGAAATGGTGCTTGGTGTGTGGTTTTGAAAAGATGCCTTGTATAGGCTACCCTTGTAACAATTCTTTACTCGAATGTTTTACAAAAGGTGTTTTGTCTTTAGAAAAGATGTTTCAAGGTTTTTTTTTTGAAAGTTGGTTTTGAAAGTGTTTGTGAAGTGTGGTTTGAAATTAGACAAGTGTTTTCTTGGCAAATTGACAAGTACTTTAAGAGTTATCTACCCTAAAGTTTTCTCAAAGAGTTTGTTATGTTTTAAACCTTTTGACAATTTTGTTCCACCATTGCATTTGGTGGACAATCTTGCTTTAGGAGGTGAAAGGGACGGGCGCGGGTCATCGTTTAGACCATAATTGCAATAGTGTTAAATGTCTTTGGGCAATTTTTTTCTTTAAAAGGGACTTGATCATTCATTTAGGCAACATTTTGAGGGACGATGATCATTTGATTGTTTGTTTTACCCAAAGAAATTCAACATGCAATATGGCCCAATTATTTGAAGGCAACAAAGTGGAATACCCTAGGGGTGCAAGTGTGAAATGTGTTGTCCATTTTCATGCTTATTTATCTTGAAATTAGGTCAAACTATTTTGTTCGTTTTATTCGCATACAAACCCTAATTCTAGCATGGTATGTTTAGAAAGCATTAAAGTGCGAAATTTAAATTCCTACACTATTACAACACAATAATATGGGGAGGGGGGTACAATGTTTCAAATGGGGTATATTTAGACAAGAAATTAAACCTAGCTATTACATCATTTTCTTTGAATATTTACAATATAAATAATTGCATAATTAAATGGAAATGAAATAAATATGCAAAATGTAAAAAGAATTTTTATGTGTATAAAAAAAGTATTATTTATGTAAAAATAAAAAGAGATAAAAAAAGGTATTATTTTTGGAGTATTCTCATATTTAGGGCAAAACCCTAATTTTAATCAAAAGGGGATTAATTATTTAATATATATAATATTTACTATTTATGTACAAAAAATAAAATAAAAATGAAGTATATTTGTAAAAAAGGTATTTTTTAGTATTAACTATTAATAAAATAAAAATATGTACATTTTTTGGTATTTTATCCTAAGTGTATTAATATATACATATTTATTTATATTATTTACAAAATATGTATTATATACATTAATTAATAATATTTAATATTTAATAAAAAAGTATTTTTTCTATAAAATATTTTCAGGAGGTAAAAATAAGATAAAAATGTATAAAAATATATTTGTACTATTTTAGTATTTTAAACAAAAAGTATATATTTATTTATTTATGTACAAACTAAAAGAAAAAAAAATCAAATAAATACCTAATAAATTCAAAAATGATGAGAAAAAATATTTTTATATTTTTAATATGCTGAGAAAAATAAATGAGTCAATTAAAAAAAGAAAAAGTCAAAAACATTAAAAATAAAGCAAATGGGCTCAGGGGGGTGTGAACCAAAAAGCATGGTGTAAGAAGCAAAACAAAAGCTGGCCCAGCCCATGAGGCACCTTCTTCAACCTCTGAACCATGTTATTCAAAAAAACGCGCGCCCTGTTCTTCCATCCACACATCCTGATTCCTGGCTTATTAATGAAAACTCATAACATAAAAAATGTTCAGCATCAAGAGAGTATCCAACCATATGCAGATTTTGATCTAACTCTCTAAGATGAGGGAGAATTTCTTCTCCCCCAAATCATAACCTAGATTTTCTGCCATTTTCAAACCTTAAATTCTCACAGCTCAGGCAAAAGAAATGAAAAGTGAAAGTATGTACAGGTTCAGTGGCATGAGTAGAACATTGCTTATTCACAAACTTAGAGCTAATGATGCCTAATAAGAGAGATAGAAGTTCACCAAAATACCTGTTCAGTTGAAGTTCTATCTGGCAATGGGGGAGCTTTCAGTGCAAGATAATGGTTAGTGTAGCTTCCTTGAGGTGTGGTGATGCTGTTCCAATATTTACTTTGCCTTGAGACACCTTGAATTGAGCTGTAGAACTTCAACTGCAAAATGAAAAAGTGAAAATGGTGGAACTTGTTAGAGGAATTACAGGTCGTGTTTCAAGTCATGGTTAGCTTGCATAGATGCTAGGGAATGTGTGTGAACTGGTTTGGGCAAGAGAGCTTGAGGGAAATGGAAGATGGCACCCAAACTGCAGGTCTGGCCCTGTTTTTGCAGTTTGAAGGTGATTCTGAGATTGGGAGTGTATGAGAGATGTTAGGGTCGTGTACTAGCTTGGTTATGATGTCCTGGATGTGTTTTTTAAGTTTGCTTAAGTGTTTGTAAGCTGATATGAGAGTTGTGTTACAATATGCCAAGTTACTTACACTTTAAGCAACAAATGCCCAAGTTGTGTTCTAGGTCAGTAGAGGCCCCCTAATGAGCTGCATAATCTCTCCTTGATCAGAGTGTTTTGCTCATAATCTTGTGCCAATTAGATCTCATTTGTACTGCTTGGATTTTCAATTGGACATAAAGCTACCTTTTGCAAAAATGGAAGAAATGCTTTATCTATTTTGGGATTAATCCTCTAGGCAATACTTGAACACACAAAACATGGTCTTGGCACAAAGGTTTTGCATTGAATTATTGAGTGTCAAAGGGTTTTAGGACCTATAATTTAGCACAAACTATGCTGACTTGAAAATGGCCTAAGTTATGAACATGTTCATGATCAATTCAAAAGTGAGTTTTTGCCATATTGTGAAATTCGATTCTCTCAAGTTATGAGGTTGTTTGATAAGTTCTTGGACATTTTGGAAAGCTTGGAATGTGTACTACAATCCATATTTGAAATGCAAATTGAAATTCCAAGTGGAAGTGTATGGAAAATGGCCTTGAAGTTGGGTAGAAAACCTTGTCAAAATAGGTTAAAATTTCACTAAGTTAAGAATGGTTTAGTGCCCTTATTCAAAAATTTGTAACTTGAGATACAAGCCTCAAATGGGAAAACTTTGTGAATAAAAGTTGTAGATTATGCAACAAGCTACAACTTTCATGTTTTGACTTTTGTTTGAATCTAAATGGATCTTGGTGAGAAAGTGGGGCAAAGTTGGGAAAAAATTAGGGTTTTTTATAACTTAGAAAAATTCTAAGTTATGAAAAATTCTAATTTCTAACCCTAATTTGCATTTTGTGATTTCTTGATGAACAAGTTTCATGATTTGGCATGTTTTGATGAAAAATGAATCTTGACTCTTGATTTTGACCAAAAAGTCAAAGTTTGACTTTTCAGTGTACAGTCAAAATTGATCAATTGACTGGGAAATTCAACTGTCAATTTTGTGTACTTGGGATCTTATGAGTTTGTTGAGCATGTCAAGATAATTCCATGGGGTCTTTGAGTCCATATGTGAGCTTGGTTTGCCATTGGCTAGGTCAAACAGTCAGAAATTGTCTTTGTTCAGTCAAAACCCTAAAAATGACCATTTTGCCCTTTTGGTGATCTGATCAAATTTCTTATGGAATTGTGATCCAAACTTGATCAAATGGTTCATATGAGTTCATAATGTTGATGTGGGTCAATTTTCATGAGATTTGACTGTCAATTGGCCACAATTGACTTTTTCCCCAATACAGCTGATTTCTGGGTCAACTGTCCAATTGACTGGGCAAAACTTGGAATCAAGACTTGAAACTTGATGTGGATAAACTTGGGAGTCCAATATGAAGCAAGAAAGTCATCTTAGGCATTTTAGGTCAAAACATCTTTATGCAAACACAAACCCTAATTTGGGTCAACAGTGCAAGGAGAAGTTTTGAGCAGATGAAACCCTAATTGGACCTTGATCTCCAAGGGCTTTGTGATGAGAAATCCATGAGAAATGGGAGGGAAAATTTTTGGGTACAACAGTAGTTTACCGTCATCTGTGAGTCGGTATCTTTTTGATCTTCTACCTTCGACAATTGAGTTGGTAGTTCACCGTCATCCATGAGTCAGTATCTCTTTTGATCTTCTACCTTCAACTATTGAGTTGGTAGTTCACCGTCATCTGTGAGTCGGTATCTTTTTCATTTTCTACCTTCAACTATTGAGTTGGTAGTTTACCATCATCCGTGAGTCGGTATCTCTTTATCTTCTACCTTCAACTATTGAGTTGGTAGTTTACCGTCATCTATGAGTCGACATCTCTTTATTTTCTACCTTCAACTATTGAGTTGGTAGTCTACCGTCATCTGTGAGTCGGTATCTTATTATTTTTCTACCTTCATCTATTGAGTTGGTAGCTCACAGTTATCTGTCGATCGTTATCATTCTCTACTTTTTCCTTAATATTTGAGTTGATTCTACCTTGTCTCTTCTTTGAGTTTACCCCAATAGAGTTAGGTTTTTTCTCATAAGTGATTTTTTTCCCTAGTCGGGTTTCTCTTTTGATCCTTGTTTTATTTGCTACATCCCGAGTGGTGTCTTGCATCCTTTGGAATTTGCTCATATGCATTCATAATCACAAGCATTGCATGGCATCTTAGGGTCAAAAATAGGGCTTGTTTTATATTTAAGTATCTTCAATCGCGTCGACACAAAGATTTTAACCTTTGTGTCTCCGGATATAAGACACTTAAATAAGGGAAGCTGTTGTACCCCAATTTTTTCCCCTAAGATTCCCCTATCATATCATATCGACTCGATCATAATAAGATCACATTAGCGTTGGTTCTTCCTTTTTTTCTATCTCCTATATTTAAGTTTGTTCTTAAGGAATCTCTAAGCACCTTAGTTATGTAAGTTGTATATGTGTTGTCGACTAACTTCTAATCAAAATACAAAAAATATTTGTCTTTGAATATTTGTGTTTTGCAGGTACCGAGTCAAAGCATCTGACAAATAAGGTTTTCCGGTATTATTTCCCTAAAATCTCTATTTGCAAAGAAAAATAATTAAATTTTTTCATTTTTTTCACTGTACAATCGATTGCTCTTAGAGTGCAATCGATTGCACATAGTGCATTTTGCGCCATTTTTGAAAAAATACACTGATGCAATCGATTGCTCCTAGAGTGCAATCGATTGCACAAAGTGAAAATTTGAAAAAAAATCAGCAATTTCAAGCTTGTCAATTTTTGCTCCATTTTTTCTTCATTTTTGAAAGATATATCATTAATTCAAATTTTGGCTCCAATTTTTCTTCATTTTTGAAAGATATATCATTAATTCAAAATTTGACTCCAATTTTTCTTCATTTTTGAAAGATATATCATTAATTTAAATTTTAGCTCCAAGAATTAATTACCAAGCCTAATTTCATTTCCAAAACCAAACTCCAAACCACCACTAATCCCAAGTCTAAACTCTATAAATAGAGGTCTCATTTCATTCAAATCTCAAGTTTTTGATAGCCATATTCACCTTGCTAAAAAATCTCTCAAATCTCTCCATCTACCAAATTCATTCAAAGCTCCATTTTCAAAAAAAAGTTAGTAAGCTTTGCATTGAAGCTTACTAATCTTTGAGCTAAACCTTCATCCAAACACTTTTTCTTCATCAATTCTCTACATCCAAGCTTGGGAAATTGATTCTGGAGGCTGAATTGAAGCAAATTCTTGAAGTTGTTTTGATAATTCTCTAGATCTACCTTTGGTAAGTTGGATTTTTCATCTTTCACAATGTGATCTCTTGTTGATCTTTGGGCTTAATTCATTGAACATTATTTTGTGATTCCATTGGTGCCATTTTCTCATAATTTGATGGAATTTTCATGCTCAATTGAATCCATGATCATAAGGTGTTTGATGGAAAGTTTGAACAAGAATTTGGCCTTTTGAAATGCTTATTTTCTGATTTTAACAGAGTGCAATCAATTGTTGTAACAATGCAATCGATTGTCACAGAAGATTTTCACGTTTTTCTGAAAAAATACACTAATGCAACTGATTGCTGTCAGAGCGCAATCGATTGTAATAGTGTCAAAATGCTTTTTCTGCCTTATTTTGGGGTTGTTTTGATCCATCTATCTTTTTTAACTCACTCCTTTTGATTGTTGATTTGGATTGCAATTTTAAATGTCCAATTCATCTTTAAATTCAATGGACATGTGGTGTATATGAAGTTGGATAAATGTTCATCGATTCAAATCTATCAAAGAGTGAATTATTCAATTCATTTTTGGTGCTTTAAATTAATGATATATTTAGTACATTAATCCTAGATAAGTGGTTGAATTTAAATATGAAAGAAATTTGAGGTAGTGATACAAATTATCTTATCATTCCCCTCCCTCTTCATCTTATCCCTTTCTTTTTTATTTGTTCTACATGTTAAGGGATGATGATCTCTATATCATTTATCCAAACATGAAGTACATAGATTGCTATTGACCGACCTCAAAATAGGTGTGACTTCTACATAAGTCCACTTACGGTTACTTAACATAACGCTAAATTTTGTCCCGATTTGAGAAAATGATCATTCGTGGCCCAAAACTATATTTTCAAGCCCAAGTATGTTAATTTGAACCCTTTGACCCAATAACCTTGATATTCATTGTTAGGAGGCTTTGGTTCTACCAATCCTCCAATGGATCTTCATCAATTTTAGTCAACGTGGATCACTTAAACATCATTGATCATTAAATGTTGCCTTGAAGATTATTAAATGGATGATATACATGACAAAAAGCAAATGCAACTTGTTCTTGAGAGGCTTTGGTTCTACCAATTCTCTAATGAGTTCCAAATGCAAGTTTCAAGATGGTCATCCAACTAACCATTAACTTCTAACAATTTAATTTATTTTATGCTTTCATTTTTATGCTTTTACTTTATGTATCATTTACTTTAGCATTTACATTTCATACTATTTTCATCTTTGCTCACTTGAACATTTACTTTTATATCATTTTTATTTTGCTCACTTGAGATTTTCTTTTCTTTTTGAAGACACTTAATAATCAACATGAACCATAAAAAACATTAATGATACTTGGACTATTTGGTTACTATCCTTGGTATTATGGAGTATTGGACTTCTTGGACTTAGGATTAGAGACCTTGACCTATGTTGGAGACCTTGTGACCTTAATTTATATTTTGTCTGGAGTTCTTGAGGTTTACCTCAAGACATTGAGTTGTTTGTTTATTTTGTGTGCAGGATATTGTGATTACATACTTTGTCAGTAATCTGGAATTCCCCCGTATACAGTTGTTACTCTGCCTAATTTTTGTGAAGACTTAATACATTTGAAGTTTGGTATTCTCAAGAGATCTAGTATCTTTTCTTTCTTGGTTTCAATCCAAAGAATGAGAATTCTATCTTGACTCATAATGTCAAGTGTTGGCTTCTTATTGGTTAGACGGTTCTTCTCCTTAGCTTTTACCTTATGCTTTAGGATAATCCCTTTTTCTCCTCCCATATTCTTTAATTTCAAAAATCTTCTCTCTCCTTTTGAAAACTCTTCTTGTTTCTAAACTTGAACTACTTTCATAATAAATTTGGACTTAGTTCCATGCATTTTCAAAATATTTTTCATAAATAAACTTCAAGCAACTTAATAATACCTTGACATTTTTTGTGAGAAGACTAAAAGTCAATCAATCTCATTCAAACCATTTTGCCATTTTGGCTCTTATCTTTAAAATTTTCTAAAAAAGATTAGACTCTTGTCAATCCTTGTAGTGATGCAAACAACTATACTTCTATAATATATAGTGAAGAGAGATATTTTACACTTGAGTGTTGAGTAATGCATTGTTGATTTTAAAATCTAAGCCATATCCTCCAGTTTGAGATGATGCAAATTCTCCTTTCTCATGATTGTGGGTAGTAAATATGTTTTCTACACGGACAGTGACAATGATGTCTTATCTCATAAAATTAACCAACACACTTGTGTTTCAAATTTTTTAAAAGTTGAACTACGAGTACCCTGATCACCTATTACATGAAAGGTGGTACGTAGGCACTAAAGATTCACAACCGTGGCGGGTGCAAAAATCATAAAAAAAATATTTCTTTTCTCACCTCCACATCTATTTTTATACAACATTTTATAGCCAAAATATACAGATTTTACAAAGAGGTTCTTGCGGAGTACCGTAGATGTTTAGGGTTCTAATACCTTCCCTTTGCATAACCAATCCCCTTACCTAGAATCTTTCCCCCCACTTTTGGGTTATTCTCTCTTTTCCCATTCCTTTGGAAACAATAAAGCGCGGTGGCGATTTTTTATTTTTTATCTGTGCGAGTCAAGTCAATCCAATGGCTTAGTCTTAAATATTTATACCGCTACACTGACATGAAACTTTTTTTTTATGTTTGCGTGTGCATGTGATGGTGTTGGATGGCAAATATGTTTTGTACATTGTTTATGATGTGTAGTAATGATTTTTTGGCGCAGTGATGAGACGAATATGATTTATGTATGAATAATTCATGAGTATATGTATGTATGTATGTATGTATGTATGTATGTATGTATGTATGTATCTATATATGTATGTTTGTATGTATGTACATATGTATGTACGTACGTATGTATGTATTTACATATGTATGTATGTATGTATGTACGTATGTATGTATATATGTATGTATGTATGCATGTATGTATGTATATATGTATGTATGTATGTATGTATGTATGTATGTATGTATGTATGTATGTATGTATGTATGTATGTATGTATGTATGTATGTATGTATATATGTATGTATGTATGTATGTATGTATGTATGTATGTATGTATGTATGTATGTATGTATGTATGTATGTATGTATGTATGTATGTATGTATGTATGTATGTATGTATGTATGTATGTATGTATGTATGTATGTATGTATGTATGTATGTATGTATGTATGTGCAAATGTGTGGTAATTCAAGTGTGATGAATTACTTGCATGAATTTTAAGATTAGAGAATGGTCTAAATTGCATATGGTTATTGAAATTGCACATGTATCATTTATTGTCAAGAGGCATGCTTGTTAGTTCTGTGGGAGCTAGTGACTTGTCCCAAACCTAGAGAAGGATTTGAAAGCTTAAAGAATGGGATTTTGTGTGTTATTGGTCTAGAGAATGGACCCGATTTAAAGTAAAAACCGAATAAAAATAACAGAGATTGGTACCACATGCATGAGTATTGCATTGGAGTCTTGCATTGAGTCACATTGTGTTATTGTCATAAAATGAAATTATGTGCATTATGTAAGGTTTGTTGTGCTTTGTGAAATTGTGAAGATTATGAGAATATGGGTGATGTGTTGTTTATAAAACGTTTGAAGTGTGAGAATATTTATCTGTGTGCATGTACATTATACATTATGTATTATTATATGATTTCGATAATTATGTGAATTCTCACCCTTCTGTTGGAATGATGTTTTATACGATATCACTCAGGTACTGAAGAATAGTGTTGCTTCTAGCAAGAGATTAGCTGGATGAGTTATCTATTTTATTTCCATAATTTGGATTGAGTCATGCTCTGGTCATGTAACACTAGGGAAACCTTTCGATTCATGTATTAAGAGATACTTTGTATACTCTATTTTAATTGTTTTGAATATTTTGAGTTACATGGTGAATTTACTTTTATGCCTAAGATATTTTAGTAAAGGGATTTGATTATGAGATTTTATTATTAATTGTTTGAATGAGAATTATTCCGCTGCTACATGTTATATGAAATTGTATGAGAAGAATGAATTTAAATGAGTACGAGAGGTATTTGTGATATATGAAGTATGTGTGACACCCTTGTTTGAAATGCATGTTATATTTTACTCTGATTTATGACGTATTATTCTGCGGAGTTTTAGAAGTATGTTACATTAGTGGTATCAGAGCATGGTCGATCAGTTGGCCAAGTGGTCAATGTGTTTATTCCCTTTTATATTTGGTATGTGTATGTGACACTACCGATATTGGTTGTCTAATGAGGATTTGTTGTTGGAAATTCCCAGAATAATGGTTGGAGGAAGCAATGATGACGCAATTGCTGAAGCTTTAGCAATGCTGGCTGGTGCAATTGAGCATTAGCCACACGTCAATGTGAATGCTGGGAACAACAATAATGATTAGTTTCGTGCTTTGGAGAAGTTTCAGAGTAACAATCTGCCAATTTTCGAGGGAGCGCATGAACCTGACAAGGCACAAGTATGGCTGAAAGCGATAGAGAAGGTCTTTCGAGTGCTGAACTGTTCAGATGCGCATAAGGTGCAGTTTGACACCCATATGCTTGAAAAGTAAGCTGGGGACTGGTGGGGTAAGACTAGTTAGAGGTTTGAAGAAGAATAAATTGAGGTTACTTGGGCCATTTTCAGAGAATCATTTATGGAGAAGTATTTTCCAGAAGATGTGTGTGGGAAGTAAGAAATTGAGTTCCTTAAACTGAAGCAGGGTAATACAACTGCAACAGAGTATGTTGTAAGGTTTGAAGAGTTGATTAAGTTTTTTCCTCATTATAATACTGCTAATGCTGAGAGATCCAAATGTATTAAGTTTGTGAATGGTTTGAGGCCTAAGATCAAGCAAGCCATGGGTTACCAACAAATTACACGATTTTCTGAGTTGGTTAACAAGAGTAGGATCTATGATAAAGATAGTAAAGCTCGTTCTTCTCAATATAATAGTTTGAATGAGAAGAAGGGAAAATTTCAATTTAGAGGAAAGTCGTATGTGACTTCTGTAGATAAGGGGAACATAAAGTTGGTTATGACAAGAAGCCGAGTAGGGGAGGAGCTCCTTCTCCAGTTAAGTGCTATATGAAATTCTGGTATCAAATATTTGATGTCGAATAAGATGTCACTACATAAATATCTGTTTACAAGTAAAGAGCAGTAAAATCAAAAGCAGTAAAACCACAAGAGATTGTTCATCCAGTTCAGTGTACAACAACACCTACTATGAGGGCTACCAAGCCAAGGACAAATCCACTAAATAGTATCAATTCATAGATCCTCAGTAAACAACCAGTTTACAATCTAATCACTTAATCATTACCCGTGTTATACTTCTACCTAAGACTCACCTAGGTATGAAGCCCTCCTAAAATCCCTTCAATCACTTACAGTGAAGAAACAGCAAAAATAATAAGTTTAAAAACTTCAATCATTCAATGCTTAAAAGCTTATGAATGATACACAATTAATAATCGAAATAACAACACGAGTATTCAATCAATACTAGAGTGTTTGACAATTAAAAGACTTAGACTTTTTAAAGCAGAAAGAAAGTATTCTTCTTCAAAATTTGCAGTAGTTTGAATAAGGAAGCAAGTTCTTATATATGTGCAGCTGTGGGCTTGGGCTTTAAAACCAAAAATTCAATTATTTTGAATATTTCCATAAAAATAGGTCAAGATAAAATCCATGCATTTTGAAAAATAATCCTCCATATTTTTTGTTGCCTGTGAGTTACAAATCTTGAATTATGGAGCGCTAGAAAACAGGAAACATAAGACTTAAACTGATGTTGGGATGAGATCAGTTCAGGAGGCAGATGTTAAGACATCTACTTTGACATCATACAAAACAATTTTGCTCCAAATGTTAAGACATTTAGCAAAATATTATTAAGACATTGTTTTACCAAAATTGCCGCCAACAAACACTTACAAACTCCCCCTTTGACAAATTTTGGCTAAAACATTATCAGAGCATTATCATAGTAGCATCATAAGCAAAGCAATCAAAACATAAACTCAGATAGAAGTTAATTGTTAGCAAAGGAAGATGTCAAAACATCTTCTGAGACATGAGACTCCCCCTCAAGTATTGAGCTCCCCCTCAATCAATGGTCAGTGGTCAGTCAGTGGTCAGTGGTTACTCAGTCACTCACTCACTTTCTCTCCACCTTTTAGTCATAATATGCCAAATATAAGAGAATATCAGAATTAAGGTACAAACCATAGAATTCAAATGTCAAGCACATGCAAGTGCTAAAAGGAAAAAAAGGATCATATAAATAAACATCAATTAGGCTAACTGTCATCAGGACCAGTTGACTTGTCTGAGCCAGAACTTTCTTCCTCACTAGAGTCTTCACCTTCAGAGTTCATTGTATCATCAAGGCTACTGTCCTTTTGCAGGTCCTTGATCATATTTTCAAAGGTTAGCTTCCTTGCTGAGCTAACTCTGATCACATCATCCAATTCCTTGCATGCTTCTCTTAATTCTTTGATCATATCATCCTTGGTGGAGGTGTTTTCAGCAGGTGCAAATGTTAAAACAATGTCTGGGACATGTTTTCCTCAAAAGAGCTTAAAATGAAGGGTCAAGGCAGACTCCCTCTTGTACACTACATCATTTTCACTTAGGATTCCAGGATGCTAATTTAGGATAATTCTGCGGAGGAGGGAAGGAAAAGTAATTGGCATCTTAATGGCACAAGTTCCTGCATGTTTGATGGTCTGGTCAAAGATATAAGTCCCATAATCAAAATGTTTCTGGTTTCTAATAGCATAAATGAACTTTCCTAATCCAATGTAGATGGTTGAAGTGTGACTAGTGGGAACCCAATTTGCAGCTCTAATCCTATGTAAAATAGAATATTTCACACTCAGTTTGCTGACAGGAAGTTTTTTTTCATGGGCCACTCGCTTACTTGATTAGCAGTGATGGCTCTGCACACTTGATTGATTGTTACTTCCGGCTCACAACAGACATCTTCAGACCTATCTAGAAATCTATTTATAATGGTGGGAGAAAATTCTACACACTTTCCTCTAACAAAAACCTTTCTATACTCCTTACTTTTATGGTCAACACAATCAACATGAATATTAACAATAAACTCCTTAACAAGAGTTTCATAGCAATTGGAAAACCTGGTAACTGTTTTCATCAATCCAGCATAAGATATCAGCTCCATGATTTCTTTACATTCTAAGGCAATAACTCCCAGTTCTCTCTCCAGGGCAATCCTTCTTTGATACACATACTTCCACTTTTCAGCATTCCCAACAGAGTGAAAGGAGATGTTGTCAAGTGGGGCATCAGGAACCCTAACAGAAAACTTCTTGTTTGCATACTTTTTTATAGGAGAGATGTCCTGGAATCTTTCTCGACGTCATAGTCTGAGTCAACTTGTTCAACAACCACAACTTTCTTCTTATTCTTGGATCTTTTACAGTATCCTCATAATCATTTATGGAGCTAACAGGTCTAGCTTTTCTTTTGCTAGAGAGAGGAATCACTTTACTTCTTGGCTTTGGGGGTCCATATAATATTTTCTTCTTGGTTGTTTTGGTAGGTGGTGTGACACTTGCATCCTTCACTTTCCTGGACTTTAGCCTTCTTGCAATACCAGGCACCACATTTGTAATGAGTTCATTGTCAGATAGCTCATCTATATTAACAACTTTCTCAACAATGTGACCTTTTCCATCCTTGTAAGCAACAACATCTTCTTTAGAATGAGAGTTCTCTTCAACATTTTGTTCAACATTTTCTTCTTCCACTTCCTTTAGAGCAGAGATAGAAAGCTTCTCAAGTTTTCTTTCAGCAGTATCTTTCTTGAAGGTGGATGATTCAGTAGCATCACTTTTAGGGTTACTTTCGTTGTCAGCAGGAGAAGGCATGCGAGCAAAGGGAGTAGAAATCCCAGGCATAGTGAACCCTTCATTTAATACTCTGTCTACTAGCCTTCCGATGCTTCTATCAACATTGACAATCTCTTCTTTTGTCCTATTATCAGTTGTAGTGGAAGAGTTACCTCTATCATCTTTGGATTTCTTTGTAGGTGATGATCTGGGTTTCTTGACCTTTTTATCAAGAGGTGGGATGGTTGTTAGAGGAGTAGCATCGAGTACTCTGTCAATGGAAATATTTTTAGGGAGGTTGACAAATTTTGAGGAATATGATGTATGATGTTGAGACATGTTTGAGAATTTTTGAGCAAGGAGATGAAGAATGGAAAGGGTCCTTTTATGTGGAGGAGAATGAAGAGTTTGTGAAAGTAGAGAGAAGAAATTTTGTAGGGTGTGGGAAACAATTTGAGGCAGTCTTGTAATGATTGTTTTCTAAATTTTATTTGTTGGAAACACAAATAATACAATATCACTTTAATGATATCCCCACACACTTTTAATTGCTACAATCCCTCATATAAACAGATCCCTAATTTTCCTCTTAAATTCTCAAGTTGATTAACATCCAAAGCCTTTGTGAAGATGTCAGCCAGTTGCAATTCAGTGGCTACATGTTCTAAGGCAACAATCTTTTCTTCAACAAGCTCTCTTATGAAGTGATGACGGATCTCAATATGCTTGGTCCTGCTGTGTTGAATGGGATTCTTTGATATGTTTATTGCACTTAAATTGTCACAGAATAATGTCATGACATCTTGTTTGACATTGTATTCTGTTAACATTTGTTTCATCCAAACCAATTGAGAACAACTGCTTCCTGCAGCAATATACTCAGCCTCAGCAGTGGACAGAGACACACAATTTTGCTTCTTGCTGAACAATGATATGAGATTATTTCCCAGAAAGAAGCATCCTCCTTATGTACTTTTTCTATCCTCGGCATTTCCTGCCCAATCAGCATCACAAAAACCAGTTAAGGCAGAGTTTGATCCATGAGAGTACAACATACCATAATCACTTGTCCCATTCACATATTTAAGAATCCTCTTCACATGGTTGGCATGGCTAACTTTATGATCAACTTGATATCTTGCACACACACCTACAACAAAGGCAATGTCTGGTCTTCTAGCTGTGATATATAGAAGGCTTCCTATCATGCTTCTGTAGATACTTTGATCTACACTTACTCCTTTTTCATATTTAGTCAACTTCAGATGTGTGGGAGCAGGGGTTCTTTTGTGATTGGCATTCTCCATCCTAAACTTCTTTACTATATTCTTGGCATACTTACTCTAAGATAAAAATATGGAATCTTCCATTTGTTTAAGTTTCAAACCAAGAAAATAGGTTAATTCACCAACAAGACTCATCTTAAATTTAGACTGCATTTGCTTGACAAAATTTTGAGCCATCTAATTTGACATCCCACCAAATACAATATCATCAACATAAATTTGAGAAATTATAATCTTCCCTTCTTATTCTTTGACAAAGAGGGTTTTGTCTATGCCACCTTTCCTATATCCATTCTCCCCAAGGAATTCTGTCAGTCTATCATACCAAGCTCTTGGAGCTTGCTTCAATCCATACAGAGCTTTCTCTTGTTTGTAGACATGTTTAGGAAAACTTGGATCAACAAATCCCTTTGTTTGTTCCACATATACTTTCTCATTCAGATAGCCATTTAAGAAGGCACTTTTTACATCCATTTGAAACAAATTAAATTTCAATATGCATGCAACTTCCAATAGTAGTCTGATTGATTCAAGTCTGGACACAAGAGCAAAGGTTTCATCAAAGTCCACCCCTTCAAGTTGAGTGTATCCTTGTGCAACTAACCTTGCCTTATTTCTAGTGACCTCCCCTTTTTCATCAGATTTATTCTTGTATACCCATTTAGTGCCAATCACATTTGTCCCTTCAGGTCTTGGAACCAGATCCCAAACTTCATTCCTACTGAATTGTTCTAGCTCCTCTTACATAACATTAATCTAGAACTCATCAGTTAGTGCCTCTTTGACATTCTTAGGCTCAATTTTTGATACAAAGCAAGAATTTGAAATCCCTTCTCTTGATCTGGTAGTAACTCCTTTGTTTGGATCTCCTATGATAAGCTTCTTAGGATGATCTTTCTGAGTTATAATTGAAGGTCCTTTATTGAGGTGACTAGGCTAGGGATCTTCTTGAGGAGGATTAGAATCAATACTTGTGTCATTTGACTCAGTTGGACTATCAGGCAAATATGTTCTAACATCTTCTTCAATATTCCATCCTCTATCATCAATAGTAACATTTATTGATTCCATCATAACTTTGGTTATGGAGTTAAAAACTCTGTAAGCTCTGTTGTTTGTAGAGTAACCCAGGAATATTCCTTCATCACTCTTGGGATCCATCTTCCTCCTTTGTTCATGATCAGCTAAGATATAACATTTACTTCCAAAAACATGAAAGTATTTAACAATTGGTTTTCTTCCCCTTCATATTTCATACAAAGTAGATGAAGTGCCTTTCCTTAGAGTGACTCTATTATGGATATAGCATGTAGTATTCATTGCTTCAGCCCAAAAATGGTAGGGTAGCTTCTTAGCATGAATCATGGCTCTGGTAGATTCTTGGAGAGTTCTATTCTCGCATTCTATAATCCCATTATGTTGAGGAGTAATGGGAGAAGAGAACCCATGGTTGATTCCTCCAGAGGAGCAAAACTCAGCAAATTTATTGTTCTCAAATTCCTTTCCATGACACGGCTTTCCTTTTCCATTTTAAAGTTTTGACAAAGATCTTTGAACACTTTAAAAGTTTCTGATTTTTCTATAATAAAGTTTATCCATGTGTATCTTGAAAAGTCATCTACAACAACATAGGCATACTTCTTATCACCAAGACTTTCAACCTGCACATGTCCCATCAAGTCCATGTGAAGAAGTTCCAAAACTTTTAATGTAGTAAGATGTTGAATCTTATGATGTGACATCTTAGTCTGCTTTCCAATTTGGTAGTCACCACATACCTCTCCTTCTTCTATTTTGAGCTTAGGAATCCCTCTCACTGCTTCTTCAGATATATTTCTTTTCATACCTTTCAGATGCAAGTGGCCCAATTTTTGATGCCATAGTTTAACTTCATTCTCTTTGGCTAAAACACATGTTGAGGAGAGGTTAAACTCTTGAGGAACCCATAGATAACAATTGTCTTTAGATCTGACCCCTTTCATAATAACTTCATTCTTTTCATTGCACACAAGACATTCTTCCTTGGTGAAGTTAACTTTGAATCCTTGATCACATAATTGGCTTATACTTATCAGGTTAGTTATCAAACCTTTAACAAGTAACACATTATCAAGCTTAAGGACTCCTAAACAAGCAAGCTTACCAACACCTTTGATTTCACCTTTTGCCCCATCACCAAAAGTCACATAACTGGTGGAATGAGATTTGACATCCACCGACAGATTCTTGACACCTGTCATGTGTCTAGAACAACCACTATCAAAGTACCAGTCATCTTTGGTTGATACTCTGAGGGTGGTGTGAGCAATGAAACTACCAACATTGGACTTGGGAACCCACAATTTCTTCTTTTTTCTGTTTTTTGGAATCTTATTAGTTTTGGGAAAAGAAGTATTTTTAGGATACCCATACAACTTGAAACAGAAGGACCTTATATGTCCAAGCCTTCCACAGTGATGACATCTCCAGGGTTGGGGATTCTCTCTGATGTGATTAAGTTTTTTCTTCTCATGATGTTTGCCATGATGTCCTTTCTTCACATGAGGTTTTCCAAGATGTCCTTTCTTACCATGATGTTTGCCCACATGTTGAGACATTTGATTCGACATCTTTGGTTTAGGCTTGGCATGAGTGGAAACAGATGAGGGCTCTTCTGGGTTAAATTCCTTTTTCTTATTGAAACCTAGACCACTCTTGTCTCCTGTCACTCTTCCTGCTTGGAGAATTTTAGCTAATGTGTCAGACCCATTATTCAGCATCTTGAGAGATTTGACCATTCTATCAAGATTTGAATTTAGAGAAGACATTTCACTTTCTAGATAAGAAATAGTTTTGAGATGCTCTTGCCTTTCCTCCTTCAGCTGAGTTATGAGGGCTTTCTGTTTCTCCCCTTCAAGACATACTTCTTCACTTCTGAGACCTGCACTTCTGAGACATAATTCTTTGCATGAAGCATCCAAGTCATCAAACATTAGTTCCCCATCACTAGACTCTTCATCATATACATATTTTCCAGTTAATGCTTTAACATATTTGGCAGATTCTTTAAGATCACTCTCTGAGTCCTCTTCAGACCAAGTAACAAATAGATTCTTCTTCTATTTCTTAAGATATGTAGGGAATTCAACTCTAATGTGACCAAAGCCTTCACATTCATGACATTAAACTCCCTTCCCTTGAGTAGATTTTTCTTCAGCCCTTTTTCTTCCAAACTCATTTGACTTATGGATGTCAGATGAGGTGTTCTTGACATTTGACCTTTGGTTCATATCCATTCTTTTTATCACTTTGTTAAATTGTCTTCCAAGCATAGCTAAAGCATTTGATATTCCTACATATGTATCCAGATCACAGTCCTCTTCTTCATCTTCAGTATTTGATACAAAGGCTATGCTTTTGTTTTTCTTTTCAAATCTTTCATTGATGCTTAATTCAAATGTTAGAAGGGGTCCAACAAGTTCATCCACTTTCATTTTTTCAATGTTTTGAGCTTCTTCTATAGTAGTCACTTTCATATCAAATCTCTTGGGAAGAGACCTGAGCATCTTTCTTACCAATTTGTCTTCAGGAATTTTCTCTCCTAAAGCACCAGAGTCATTAGCAATTTCAAGAATGTTCATATGGAAGTCATTTATACTTTCATCATCCTTCATTCTCAAATTCTAAAATTTTGTGGTGAGTAACTGAAGTCTTGACATCTTAACTTTGGATGTGCCTTCATGAGTAGATTGAAGAATTCCCCATGCATCCTTAGCTACTTCACATGTATTCACTAATCTGAAAATGTTCTTGTCAATTCCATTGAATATAGCATTCAAGGCTTTAGAATTTCCAAGAGCAATTTCATCTTCTTCTTTAGCCAATCTTCCTCTGGTTTTAACTCAGAAGTAGGTTCTCCATTTTCTCCCAATTTGACAGGGTGTTTCCATCCTTTTAAAACAACTTTCCAAGCCCTGCTGTCCAAAGACTTTAAAAAGGCAACCATACGTGTTTTCTAGTAGTCATAATTACTTTCATCCAGAATGGTGGTCTATTCATAAATCCTCCTTCCTTGTCTATAGTGCCAGAAAGTATCTTCCCTGGATCTCACCTAGATAAAGAGCAGGATGCCTGCTCTGATACCAATTGAAATTCTGGTATCAAATATATGGTGTCGAATGAGATGTCACGACACAAATATCTGTTTACAAGTAAAGAGCAGTAAAATCAAAAGCAGTAAAAACATAAGAGATTATTCACCCAGTTCAGTGTACAACAGCATCTACTTTGGGGGCTACCAAGCCAGGGACAAGTCCACTAAATAGTATCAATTCATAGACCCTCAGTAAACAACCAGTTTACAATCTAATCACTTAATCACTACCTGTGCTATACTTCTACCTAAGACTCACCTAGGTATGAGGCCCTCCTCAAATCCCTTCAATCACTTACAGTGAAGAAACAACAAAAATAATAAGTTTAAAAACTTCAATCATTCAATGCTTAAAAGCTTATGAATGATACACAATTAACAATCCAAATAACAACACAAGTATTAAATCAATACTAGAGTGTTTGAAAATTAAAAGACTTAGACTTTTTAAAACAGAAAGAAAGTATTCTTCTTCAAAAGTTGCAGTAGTTTGAATAAGGAAGCAAGTCCTTATATATGCGCAACTGTGGGCATGGGCTTTAAAACCAAATATTCAATTCTTTTGAATATTTCCATAAAAACGGGTCAAGATAAAATCTAGGAATTTTGAAAAATATTCCTCGATATTTTTGCTGCCTGTGAATTACAAATATTGAATTATGGAGCGCTGGAAAACAGGAAACATAAAACTTAAACTGATGTTGGGCTGAGATCAGTTCAGGAGGCAGATGTCAAGACATCTGCTTTGACATCATTCAAAACAGTTTTTCTCCAAATGTTAAGATATTTAGAAAAACATTATTAAGACATTATTTTACCAAAATTGCTGCCAACAAACACTTACACTATAAGTGTTGTGTTAAAAGGACATCATGCTCCAGAGTGCACAAATGCTGAACTGAAATGTTTCAAATGTGGTAAGCCATGTCACAAGGCTTTTGAGTGCAAGAGTGGTGCAGAGGTGACTTGTAACAACTGTGGTGAGCAAGGGCACATTAGTACCAAGTGTGATAAACTGAAGAAGGAGCAATCTATAGGGAAGGTGTTTGCTCTATCAGGTTCTGAGACTACCACTAAAGAGAGGCTAATCAGAGGTACGTGCTTCATTAATGGTACACCTTTGATTGGTATAACTGATACTGGAGAGACACATTCTTTTATTGCTTTGGATTGTGTTAAGAGACTAAATATTGAGTTATCTAATGTGAATGGAAGTATGGTTATTGAGACTCCTACTATGGGTTTAGTGACTACTTCTTATGTGTGTTTGAATTGTCCGTTGAGAATTTTTTGTAGGGACTTTGGAATTGACTTAGTGTGTCTTTCGTTAGATCAATTTGATGATATCCTTGGGATAAACTAGTTGGAAGTCAACCGTGTTTATATCAACTATTTTTGTAAGACAGTTATTTTTCTTGAACCTGAGAAGGAAGGAGACTTGTTTATGTCTGCTAAACAAGTGAACGAGTCAGTACAAGATGGCGCCGAGATGTTTATGTTGATGGTAGATTTGAATATTAGTGGAAAAGAGAGATTGGTGATTTAACAATTGTTCGTGATTTTCTAGAATTATTTCTTGAGGAGATAAGTGATTTATCGTTGGAGCATGAAGTGGAGTTTACAATTGACTTAGTTTCAGGTACTAGTCTGGTATTGATGGATTCATATCGTATGTCAACATCGAAATTGAAAGAGTTGAAAAATCAACTTGAAGATCTGCTTGAGAAGATATTTATTCGTCTGAGTGTGTCACCCTGGAATGCACCAGTCTTATTGGTTAAGAAGAAAGAAAGTAATATGAGGCTTTATGTGGACTATAGACAACTGAACAAGGTGGATATTAAGAATAAGTATCCATTTCTGAGGATAGATAACTTGATGGATCAGTTGGTTGGTGCAAGTGTGTTCAGTAAGATAGAGTTGAGATATGGGTATCATCAGATTCATGTGAAGGCTAAATATATTCATAAAACTGCTTTTAGAACGAGGTATGGTCACTATAAGTATTTTGTGATGCTGTTTAGTGTGACCAATATACCGGGTGTGTTCATGGAGTACATGAATAGGATTTTCCATCCATATTTGGACAAATTTGTGGTTGTTTTCATTGATGATATATTGATCTATTCGAAGAGTGAAGAAGATCATGCCGAGTATCTAAAGATTGTGTTAACGGTGTTAAAGGAGAAGCAGTTGTATGCTAAACTTTCTAAGTGTGAGTTTTGGTTAAAGGAAGTGAGTTTCCTGGTCCATGTGATTTCGAGTGGAGGTATTGTGGTTGACCCATTAAAGATTGAAGTTGTGTCCCAGTGGAAAGCTCCAAAATTTGTTGCTGAGATTAGAAGTTTTCTTGGTTTAACATGTTATTACCAAAATTTCATTGAAGGATTTTCCAAGTTAGCTTTGTTGTTGGCGCAATTGACTAGGAAAGGTCGCAATTGACTAGACGTTCTTCCAAGTGTTTGTATTTGTCATCGGCCAGAGGGTATTGCTGTTCAGAGTAGTCCTCTTCCTCCTCTTCTTTTGCTTCAGAATCTGATGGTACTGCCGTCTCCTTTCCTTTTCTTTCCCCTTCCTCAGAGGTTGTTTGAAATTCTAAGGTCCGTATGGCTTGTCCCTGAAACCTTCTGCCCATGATAACCACACCGGCTGGCTTCTTCTTCTTTTTCTCTTTTTCTTTCTCTAGCAGAGTATTGAGCTCCTCCTGCCCCTTGGATAAGGTCAAGAGTAGCTGTTGAAATTGTAAATTTTGAGCTTGCAAGTCTTTAACCGTTTGTTCAAGATCCATTTTGCTGAAATAAACAGCAGAGGGATGAGGAAACTTCTTGCAAAGACCTGTTTATGCACATGATGAATGATATGTATTCATGCAATGTTTTCAAGGATTTGAAAATTAAAATTTGTGTCAAACAAAAAGGAACACACGTTATATTAATAAAATAGAATTTGATTACATCAATGCCCATAGGGCAAAATAGTACAAAAATTCTAAGATAAAAATACATTGCGCATCCTCTTTGGTGCAATGTAGGTGTTGAGAGTCTGCTCTTCGTGAAGTAACCGAGTGAGTTCCAAAACCTTCTTCTCGCTTGCGTAGAATTGGGCTTCAAAAGTATCGCGTTCTCCCTTGAGCCGTATCCAATTCCTTTGTAGATCTTCGAGTGATGTTGGCATGTCAGGATGTAAGAGGGTGTATGGAACCTCTTCTTCCTTAACAGGCTCTATAATCACTGGGAGAACAGAGGGGTAAGGCATCATAAGACTTTGGGCACGGGTTCGTACCCACTTGAGGTAAGGCTCAAGCGGGATGTAATTCTTGTGTCCCAAGGTCTTACTGTCTACCTTGTTGGGCATCCTCCAAGCTCGGATGAACCTTTGACGAAGTCCTTGATTGTCGTTGTCGAAGTCGAAAACCAATCCTTGAATCAGCATATCATGTGGGCCATCCCTCCGGGCATAACAAAACTGTCTTAGAGCCAAGAAGGGGTTGTAGGTGATGCCTCCCCTAATTCCAAGTAGAGGGACGTTAGGGAATTCCCCACAACGGTCGACAATGATAGTATTCTCTTTGGATCGAGAACACCAATGAATATCTGAATGTGTAAGAGTCATCAACCGTTGTGACCACCTCAAGCCTTGCTCATTCTTCAAGACTGATTAAGGAAGATGAGAAATAAACTATCTTGCCAGTAGAGGAGTGCAACACATGAGAACACCTCTTTTCCTCATTTTACGATTGTGAAAAGAGTGTAAGATGTCTCCAAGCAAAGTAGGCACCGGATTGCGTGACGAAGATTTTAACAGCACTCACATCTTTGAGTTGGTCAGGATTAGGGAACAAGACCATCCCATAGATGAGAAGAGCTACAATCTCCTCAAAAGCTTGCAAGTCCAAGGAGTTCCAACAGGTTTGGGCCTTCTCAAACAAGAATTTTGCCAAGAAGCCTTTGACACCACTTCTAGTTTCCCATTGGGTTGTGACATCAGATGAGTGCAAGTGCAAGGCTTGAGAAATCTCTTCTGGCTTTGGATCTCTTTTCGTACCGTTGAAAGGTAGTTGATTGAGAATAGGAATCCTCAAGAGTTGAGAAAATTCTTCCAAAGTAGGCACAGGCTGTCAGGAAATGTGAAGCAGTGATGCAAAGGGTCAAAGAACTGGAAGAGAACTTTCATCATGTCTTCCTCTGTGTTGGAAGTGACTAGGTTGAGTAGACGACCATGCCTCTCGGTGAATGGAGAATTCTCATGAATCCTTGAAGCTAGCTCCTTGAGTTGTGGAGGAATTTTTACAAGGTTGACTTGGATAGTTTTCCTGCGAAGTGAATCCATATCCTACAAAACAAAAACAAAGAGGAATTTCCAAAATCCTTGAAATGGTTAGTGGATGCATATGATGCTCATGATGTCCATGATGTTATGCACAAGTATATATGTACAAACAAATCATAAGTTCCTAGTTTAGGCTTGCATGGGGTTTCATAGGTAAGTACCCTCTTGAAGTTTAGTTGGCTCAACCTGTCCTAGAAATAGTAACCGGGTTCTAAGGAGCTCAATATCACTGGATTGTTTCCTTGTTCATTGTTTCAATTCAAGCCTATTGATTGGCGACCGAAATATTCCAAGGAACCAACCCTCAATGAGTGTAGTATCGAGTATCTACCAACTTCGGACTGCACCAAAGCCGGTCATCTCACTACATCCTAAAAGGCCAAGTTGGTCAAGTAAAGGTTCTAGAAGTTAGTTAGTGCTTCATGACATCACTCAGCGGCCCCATATTCTCTTTGATTGACTCAAAGGCTACCAGTACCCACAAATATATCACACTAACATAGCTATTGCTTAGACCGTGTCGGTATACCTTGCACAGTTTCCACAACGTATTGCTATTTACCTATAATATTTCCCAAATCTGGGTGGAGGATTCAAACCCAAACAATAGAACTAAAGTGTAAAGCAAACAAGTCAAACAATTGTAAGCAAATAAAGGTGATCTAAACCCTAAGGTAACCCCACTTTTTTAAAATAATCCCCAGCAGAGTCGCCAGTTCTGTGATACGGTGGGAGAACTGACTTAAGGTTTTGCGTTTTGTCGCAAATGTTGCGGTTTAGCAAGAGTCGCCATCGACTTTTATTTTATCCAAAAGGAAAGGTGAAAAAGCACAGGAAAGACCTTTGAGATGTTTTCTTGAGTTCGGGGGGTAGATTATGAAAAGGGAAGGTGCTAGCACCCTTTTCATCCATGGTTTTCCATGGGATCTTAGTTACTTGCTTAGATCACTTGCTTTGCTTTTGAAATTGTTTGAAATGGTGCTTTGTGTTTGGTGTGGTTTTTGAAAGCATTTTGAAAAGAGGCCATCGTTTAGGCAACCTTTGTAATGATTCTCGTTCGTAAGAATGTATACAAAGATGTTTGTCTTTTGAAAAATGTTTCAATGTTTTGTAAGATGTTTGGAAATGTTTTACAAATATGTGTGTGTTTGTTTTGAAAATAGCAAGGATTGTTGTTTGAAATGGAGCAAGTAACTAGGAGCTATCTACCTACTCAAATGTCTTTCCTATGCATTTTTATTCCTTTGACATTGTTGACTTACCATTAATTTGGTAAGCAACCCTATCTTTGGATGTTAAATGGGACGGGTGTGGGTCATCGTATGACCATGATAGCAATGTTGCCAAGTATCTTAGCATGTTTGAGGGACCAAGATCATTTTGTTTTAGGCAACCTTTTGATAGCGTCATCGAGGGACTATGATCTTATTTTTGTTTTGTTTTGCCAAGATACTTCGCATGCGTAACATGGCCATTTTTGTTTAGGCAACCAAGTAGGTGAAACCCTAAGGGTGCTTGTGCGCAATGTGTGTCATTTTACATGCTTTTGATTTGTCTTGTATTAGGTCTTTTCTATTTGTTTGTTTTTGGTCTTGTCATGCAAACCCTAGTTTACTAAACATGGTAGGAAAGCAATAAATTACGTAAATGTAAACTAAGTTATTACAATAATTATTATGGGAGGGGGGATACAAGTTTTTTGAATGGGGATATTGCACAAAATAAACCCTAAAATTACTATTACAACCCAATTGAATATTGTGCGCATTAAATAAAAATACAAATATTAAAATGCAATGCAAATGTATTTATGCAAAAATGTTTTGTATTTGATTTTTGTATGAGAAAATAATTTGAATTAACCCTAGAAAATAGGGGAAAATAATATTATTATTTTTGGAAAGGGGGAAACCCTAATTTTTTGATTAAAAGAAATATATTTCCTATATTATCATTTTGTTCATTTTTTGTACAAGAAAATAATAAATAATATTATATACAAATATTAAAAATTAAAATATGTATGAAAATAAATATTTTATGTATATAAATAACATAATAAAAATGTATAGTATTTTTAAATATATTTACAATTTCTTTAAGAAAATAAAGTATATTATCCTAATAAACTATTATTTATGTGAGAAAATAATTAAAAAAATAAAATAAAAGTGTGAAAATAAAAAAATTATTTTTGGATATTTTTTATCATTAGAAAAAAATAAATGCAAGTAATAAAATAAAAATATGCAAGAAAAATGCAAAAATATAAGAAAATAGTCAGGGGGTGCAAAAGTAATCCAGGGGGTGTGAAAAGTAGAAATAAAAAGGCCAGGCGCGCCAAAAAGCCTAAGGTAAGTCATCCCTGTCCTCCAGCCAAGCCTACGCGCGCGTTCTTCTTCAAATCTGTAACTCTCAGATGCTTGCATAAAAACAAAATCTCATAACATAAAAAATGTAGCAATTAATCTCACGATTCCAACCATGTAAAATTTGTTATCTAACTCTCAAAGATCAGGGAGAATTTCAGTAGCCCTAATTCGTTACCTAATTATTTCAGCAACTTCAAGCTTCAAATTATCACAGCACAGTTAATATAAATGAAAAGTATGCATATGTACAGCTTCACCATGTTATGGATTACATCTTTCCTTCACAAATCGTGGCTTGAGGATGCCTAAATACAGAGATAGAGTTTGAGAAAAATACCTCCTTCAGCTAGATTTGGATATGACAATGTGGGGACTTTGAGTGAGGCCTGAGGATTGTGTGAGCTTCCTTGTACTACCCTGAAGCTATTCCAATGCCTAGCTTGCCTTGTGGATGGCTGAAACTCTTTGCACAAGTCAAGTTGCAAGCTCCAAGTTTGAAAATGGAAATGGATGAAATAGAGCTTACAGAACCAAGACAAGGGCTTGGATAGCTTTGGTAGGATGTTTATGAAGTGTTTCAAGTATCAGGCCACAAAACGCATAGGCCAAAAATGTATTGGCTATAGTTTTGCAGAAGCTGGGTGTTTTGGCAGAAATTTGGAGTTTTTGTGTTTTGGAGAGTTTCAGATGTCAAGCATTCATGTCCTGAGTTGTGACAAGTTTGTATATTTGTATAGAATGGATACCAAGTCCACTCTTCATCAGATGTGCAAGCCTTTAGACTTTTGCAACTTTTCTTGCTTTTGAAGAAAAGTGAAGTGACCACACTAAACATGCTTGTACTGGCTAGTTTGAGGGCTGCAAAGGGCTTGTACAAATTGCTTAAGATTTGTGGAAATTTCCTGCACCAAAGGGACAACTCCAAGGCTCAAGATTGATAAAGTTACAAAAGCTCACTTTATGAAAATGGCATTGTAACCTTTTGGCCAAAAATGGAAATATCTCTTGTACAATGCTCCAAAAGCCAAGATAAAGCCTCTAACCTCTGAGTTTGCATTTAATTATGGAGTGTAGAATGAGTTTAGGACCTGTAATGCAAGGTACAAGCATCATGGATCTGATTTGCAACTTGATACTTTGTGAAAATGGCTTGATCAAAAGTGACAAAATGCCAATTTCTCTCCTTCGATTCTCCCTAACCACAAATGATCTTGGAGAGTTCTTTGACATTTTGGAAAGCTTGCAATGTGCTATATAATCCATATTTGAATGAATTTTGAGATACCTCTTGGAACTAGGTGAAAAATGTCCATGAAGTTGGGTCAAAAACCTGCCTAAATTAGGGCAAATTTTCACTAAGTTATTTAGTTCATGGACCTATGTTCACAAATTCATAACTTGAGATCCAAGCATCTTTTGGGAAATGTTTGTGAAGCAAAGTTGTAGATTTCATGGAGTACTACAACTTTCATGTTGGAAGTTTTCTTTGAATCAAATTGCATCATGGTGAAAAAGTGGTGGAAAGTTGGGGGAAAATAAGAAAATTTCCATACTTAGAAAAATTCTAAGTTATGAAAATTTTCAAATTTCAAAACCCTAATTTTTAAAATTGGTTTTCTTGGTGAAAAAGTTTCATATATTGACATATCTTGATGAATTATGACCCTTGGCATTTGATTTTTACCAAAAAGTCAAAGTTTGACTTTTCAGTGCACAGTTGACTTTTTATCAGTTGACTGGAAAATTCATTTGTCAATCCACGAACCTTGAGATGTTTTGAACCATGTAGTTAGGTCAAGATGATGCTATTGAGTCCTTGAAATCATGTTTGAATTCAATTGGCCCTTGGCTAGGTCAAAAATCAGAAATTGCCCTTTCTCAGTCAAAACCCTAATTTTGACAATTTTGCCCTTTTGATAATTTGATCAAATTTCTTGAGGAGTTGTGATCCAAACTTGATCAAATGGTACATATGAGTATAAAATGTTGTTGTGGATAAAAAATTATGAAGTTTGACTGTAAATTGGCCATGGTTGACTTTTTCCCCAATACAACTGATTTTTAGGTCAACTGTCCAATTGACTGATAAAAAATGTGGTTCAAGGCTTGAAACTTAACATGAGCAATCTTAGGGGTCCAAGATTATGTATGAAAGTCACATGAAGCATTGGTGGTCCAAAAATCCTTGTGCAAACTCAAACCCTAATTTTAGGTTATCAGTGCAAGGTGATGTCTTGAGCTGACCAAACCCTAATCATGTCTTGAGTCCAAGAAGTCTTGTGAGGAAAATCTTGATAAATGAGAGGGAAAATTTTGGGGTACAACAACTTGGAACAACGTGTCGAATAAGATGTCTTATGCAGGGTCATACAACACCGTGCCTGAGCTGAACTGGACTGTTATATTCTGTTAAGTTACAAAGACAAAATATACTTTGAGGATATTATACTATCCTATGAGGCGTTGAGTTATAGGTCAAGAAGAATATTGAAGAATATTGAATTTCTAAATATGGAGATAATTTAGGAAGATTTGATTGAAGACCTATTTTGTAGCAGAATTTTCTGCGGGTTTATAACAGCCAAAGAGTTGTGATTTGAAGGCTCAAATCCAGTTGGGTATAGGTTATAAATAGAATCTTTGTAACCTATGATTTGTGCTAGCCGAGAATTGTAAAGATGTAATCATTAGGGTTGAGTTTGTAGCCACTCTCTAGGATAGTTGGTGTAGTGAACCACTTGGGTTGTGAGATGGTCACTGTGTTCTCACTCAAAAACATGTAGGTAATGAGTTGAGTATTATTCTTGGAGGAAGCTTGTAAGTAAATCCAAGTTGATTTCTTATTCAAGAGTCTTGGCTAGGAATTGTCATGGAAGTGAGTCTTCTGGTTTATTATTATGAAAGTGTGTCTTCCTATTGTGTTGATCCAATCATTGTCTATGATTCAAGAGGGATTGAGGAGGGCCTCATATCTAGGTGAGTCTTAGATAGAAATCTAGCAAGGGTAGTGATTTAGTTCGTAAAATGGAGGTTTGTTGCAGGGTCTATGAATTGATACTATCATAGTGGATTTGTTCCTGGCTTGGTATGCCCTCAAAGTATGAGAGTTGCTCTGAACTAGGTTAACAATTCTGGTGTGTTGTTTATGCTTTTCAGTATTGTTTTCATTGTTTAGACCTTGCTTGTTTGTTTATGTCGGATTAGATGTATCAACATGTCATAGGACATCCTAGTTCTGTCATACCTGAATTTCAATTGGTATCAGAGCAGACATCCTATCTGTTTCTGGATGAGATCCGTGGGGGATAATTTCTGGTTTATGTACAAGGTAGAAGGTTTCTACTAAAAAGCTATTTGAACTTGGATAATTTATATAGTTTTTGAATGGTCTCTTGAAGTGGAGGATGTACTATTCGTGAAGGGATTGGACATGTCTGTTGTGTTCAGGCGTGTAACTGTGATGGAGAGTTGTTGCTTTTGGGTTTAATTTATTTTCAAACATATGTTGATCTATTGCACATGGATTGTGGTGGTTGTATGAAATATGTGGTGCCTGAAGACTGTTCAGGAGTTGGTATTTTTGTGCATTCCGCTGCATGGTATTTGTTGTAGCCCTAGTTGTTCCTTGCGTCTCAAGTAAAGGAAGGGCATTAGATTTTGGTCTCCTAGGCATGATGTGGTGTGTGCAAGACAACCTTAACTAACTCTGCGAAGTGGCCAACGATACTTAAGTTTTATTTCTCAAGTCTACTCATAAAGGCACTTTTGATGAGTTTATTGACGGAAGTTTAGAGCCATTTATTTTGGCTTCTAGTAGAGTCCTCCTAATACTTAACCTAATTAGGAAAGTGACTTCAAGTCTTGTTGTTGTTTGGTATTGCTGGAGCTTGGAATGTTTTTGAGGACCTTGAAGGTGATCAATGGTTATTTGTTTTCTTTGGAAGCAGTGTTAGAATTCATAACCAAGCTTTGTTTTAAGAGTTCCAGAGGAAGGGAACTAATGTCCTATAAGATGTTGGGATATTATATCAGTAGACATGGGGATTCCTGCTGCATAACAGATGCTTTGGGTGCTAAATAAATGTGTGTTAATCACATGTGTTTGAAACCTACTCCTGATTTGGAAGAGCAGGCATCTGGGTTGCGCATCTAAGGTATGTTGTCCAGAAAAACATGTCTTAGATTGATAGGGTGGTTGAAGGCTGATTAACCAATTGGTTACTTCTTGGTTCAGTTATTTCTAATCCAAGTTAGTAGAAGTGCAGAGGTCGAGATCTTGTGTCCAAAAAAGTTGTGTTATCTCAGCTAGGTTCCTTGTACATAAAGGTCAAATGTCAAGGACTTTCTCTCTGATATCTGGAGAATCCCTCTAATAAAAGGAGCCAGATTTGTGGAATCTTGTTTATAGCCAAAGAACATATTTTGTCTATATTGAGAGAGTTGTGTGGGTATGCACTAACCACATATTATGTTAAGAGAATATGTTATTATTAAAATGTTCATAGTAGTTATTGAAGAATATCAAATCTGGAGTTGAAGACTCTTGAAGAGATGTCTGATATAATGACTTGACATCCTTGTCTTGAGGATTTATGTTTCTCAACATGTTTGACTGGTGTTTCTCTCAAATAGGATGGGAGTTGTTTACTCAAACTTGATACCCTTTATCAAGTCTATGAGAACATTGAACTCTTGTTATGCTAAAGTGGAAGAGACATATAAGAGTGTGAGCATTTGAGGTGTATGAACCTGAGTCAAGAGGTTGATCATTGTCTGCACTTGTGGAGTGTCACCCAAACCACCTAGATGGACATTCCAGGCTTATCTCTGGAGTAAAGAGGAGGTTGTGGTTTCTAGAACCAAATGAGTATGATTCTCTATTGTGTGCATGAGAATGTTCTCCTCAAACTAAAGTTCAGTCATGTGGTATCTGTGCAAGGATTGAAGGGCATCCTTGTGGGAAGCAGGCTCAGTATGAACAATCTGCTTATGGCGTATAATGATCACCCAATGCCATGGTTGTTGAATACGGCTCTAGATATCTGTCAGAGGGAATATCCTCTTTAGGTGCATAAGGATGGCACCTAACACCTCAAAGTCATACAAGAGGTCTAAATATTACGAGAAGAAGATTCTTGAGGTGTTATATATGCAGTTGTTACATGTATTGGTGATCTTGTATTGAAGGATGATCAACTATTGAATGTTGATTCTTTTATGGTTCCTTCAAGAGTGATATATGGATTACTATGGTGTTGTCTCCAGAACCATAGTTAAAGGTGAAATCTATATGACTGGGAGTGATGTCTTGACAAGATGTTGAAACATTATCTCAAGTGTCTACAACTTCTAGGAGGAAGTTGTTGTTGAAGATCATGGGGTGAATATTGCTGTTCACCATTGGATTTCTAACCATGATAAAGTCGAGTCCAGTCACTTCCTAAGTATGGGATGTTGTGAATAACCCTCTTGTGCAAAGAAAGTAAAGAAGAAGAATGGAATCATCATCTACAGTTTATGTGTGAGGAAGATTTCCTCTAATGACAAATACCTTGATGGGAGCCGGGTATTAGTCTAATGAAGATAAGAATGTGACTAATGGTAATGACCTTGCCGGGAGCCTGGTACTTATTTGATGTGAGGATGCAAATCTAATTTTTGGAATGTCATTTCAGGAAGTTTATGAGAGTTTATTTCTCTCATTTGGTGTTCAGGTGTCTATGATAACCTGAATGAACTGCAGAAGGTGTGAACTTTTGAATTCTTCATGTTTTAAAGGAGTATCAAGTTTAATGAGCTCTTTGGATGTTAAATCAAGAATCAATTGATTGGATTCTATGAAGAAATGCTGATGTCCTAAATGATTTTGCAACATCATTTTGGAGGTATGAGGTTATGGAGAATTGGGGATCAACATTATTGTCAGAAAATGGAAGTTCTAACTATATGGATCAGAAAGGGCATATTCTGATCTTATCTACAGTAGTATGCTTGGTGAATGCATAACTACTATGTTGAATACTTTATTAGTACCAGCAATTGCTAGTGAATGTAAGGGCAGAGGACTAGTATCAGATAGTGTGATCTGATCATGAAGAATGTGGAGAAGTGGTTTCTCTGTTGTAAGTGTGGTAACCTAGAACTTGTGAAGCAAGCAAACTAATTGTTTTTGCTTGAGTGTTGTCAGTGCAAGTGTGTATGATGACTTAGAGGCGTATGGTGTTACTCTTCATTTCTCTTCTTCAGCAAGAGAATTATTTATCCATGATAGGGGGAGTTTTACATGTCAATGGTTTGTTTCTATGTAGTTTGCATGTCGTTCTCAGTGCATGGGTGATTCTATCTAGGTAAATCTAGTTGGTTAAGTCTGGGAGAATGTATTTTTCTCTGCTGAGTAATTTTTTTTGAAGGAATCTATAAAGGTCTATGTTGATGAGAGATGTCACACTTTTCTTGGAGTGTATGGTTAGGCCTAAATGGTAGGAGTTCTCTTAAAGTTTTGTTGAAGGCAATATGTTCATACATCAGAACATATTTGGATTTATGTGTGAAGCAGTTTTTTTTAGAGTGTGTTGTTTACTGGCCAGAAGGAGGATAAGAAAATTCCAGTAAAAGTCCATGGGATTGGATTTCAGATCGTGTGTGGATAAGGCCTTGGGAATCATCTTTGACCGAAAATTGCAAAAGTATAGGTCACAAGATAGTAGAAAGTGTTTGACTAGATGTCAGAACATTTTTTGGGAGATGTTTTTGTTGAGCCAAACAAGAGAGTTTTATAGATGCTACTTCCAGGAGGATGTATAAAGCCGACTTGTGCATCTGCATATTTTTTTGGAATTATGAAGACATTCAAAATCAGTCTTGGATGGTGCTTCTCTATTCAATGGTCTCCCTCAAATAACATCTTCTTTGACCAGGATCATTATTTCCTAAGAATACTACTTGGATATTTAAAGAGGTATTTAATTCACCTCTTTCAGTGTGGTAGTTATTCTTTCTATAGCCTTATGGCATATGTCTGGATGCAGATAAGCACTTTTTGGGTCTAGATGTATGAGGGATTTGTTTGTCAAGTTTTGGCTAAAAAGGGGGAGGAAAATATTGATCAGCTTCTGAGTTTGTACTTTGTATTAGAACCAACTCACAAGGATATTGAAGGAAATATTCTGAGTCTCCTAGTCATGTTATTTCTGACTTGTGACCTGAGTTAAGAACACAATTGTTACTTCAGTTATCCGAAGGAATTATAGGTATTTTGTTGCCCTGTAAGGGATGTTTCTGAGTTGAGGGGGAGTCTCAACAATTTTTTTTAATCCCGAGGGAGCTGAGTGATCAATGGTTTTTACACAGTCATTTACCATTGTTTTATGTTATCCTTTCTTTTTATCATTGCGTGTTTTATTTTAGTTTATCACTTTTTTTGTGTTGGTTTTGTGTTTTAATGTTTTCAGGTTCAAAAGAATAATTTGGGGAAAATCGGTGCAAAACTTGGAGTTTCAGAAGAAATGAAAATATCCATCTACAGGAGGCCTGACACGGCCACCCGTGTCACCTGACATGGGCCGTATCAGGATTACAACCAGGACGAGATCCAGGAATAGGGGAAGTCAGGGTGTGACACGGGTGTCTGTGTCAGTTGACACGCCCCGTGTCAGCTGACACGGCTCGTGTCAGAGTGCCTGAACCAAGAATTCAAGAATTAAATTTCCAGAGGTCTAACACGGGCATGCGTGTTGCTTGACACGACCTGTGTTGGGTTACGACGCTGATTTCAGTATTTCAGGTTATTTTGTTCATTAGTTGGCCTATGATGGTGTTTTGGGTATTTCCAACCGACCTAAATGAGTTTTTTCTTTTTAGAGGAGTTTCCACGATGAATTAGAGAATTTTTGACTAGAGAAGATTAGGAACGATAAAGATCGGTGTTGTCAAGAGATTTGGAGACAGTGATTCCTTAATGAGCGATAGCAATTGAAGATCGAAGAATCCATACCTTTTGTAATGTCTAATTTTATTATTGCTTTTCTTTTTAATACTATGAGAGGCTAGGGAGGTTTCCCTGATTTGCAAATGTAATGATTTTGAATTCTTGATTTTGATACAATAGTTTCTTTTCAACTTAATTATTCAATGTTCTTATGCTTTTCCTATTGGACCAATATGGATTGATTCACGGTTAACAATTAGGGCTAGACCCCTATTGTTATGGTTTTTGAACGATTAGACTATAGTAGATATCACCTAGGACTAGTGATACCCTATAGTTTACCGGTAAAATCTTGATAAAATAAATGCTTGATTTCATCATAATTCTCTAAGGACTTAGGTATTAGGATGAAGGACCAAAGGTTTTCCCACTAAGGACTTAGGGGAAAACAAACTAAAGATTCGATAGTTGAAGGTAATGAACTTGTTGAAGAAATCAAGACTAAAGGTTATTACAGGGGAAAATCACACACTTACCCTTAGCATGCTCCTCATATCAGTGAAAAGCCAATTTATATTCCTGCTATTTGTTAAGTGACAATTTCAAAACTAAAACACCAAATTAAGTTTTGTTTAATTGAACATGAATTGAACTCGATAATTGTACACAGTCCTTGAGATCGACATTCAGGAAACTTTCCTCATTATTACTACATTGGCGAAATAGTACACTTGCTATTTTAATGATCAAGTTTTTGGCGTCATTGTCGGGGACTGCAAAATTATATAGATTCAATTGTTGTTCAATTAAAATTTTATTTTCAGTTTTACTTTTTTTTTTAATTTTTTTTTGTTTCTACTAATCTGTGAAACAACCGACTGAAAAAATCATCGTGATGAAATCAATGAAGTCGCCATCGAACGTTTTTATCCCACAGGAAGGGAAAGGTAAACATTGAGTAAACCTGAGAAGGGTGAAATCAAGATCAAGCAAACGAGAGATCGGGTAAGGGAGTCTGTTACGCGAGGGGAAGGTATTAGCACCCCACACGCCCGTAGTACTCTATGGTATGCACTCATGTTGTTCTAATCAAAGAGTGTGTAAGAATCTATATCTAAGCTATACAGGGAATGCATGCAAAAGAAAAGAGAAAATAATGTAGGGAAAATAAAGTTATGCTCGTTCGGGCCCTACCCCAATGCCTACGTATCCCTTTTAAGGAATCAGAGCAGTCGTCGTTCGACTCATATGTTTTGATTTGTTTTGTGTTTTTTAATGAACAACATTAATTTCGTCTTCTGCTGCAACTCGACTTTGGAGACTCACGCGTCAGCACAGAAGTGTATTAACATGTTCTTTTGAAAAAGTTTGAAAGAAAAGACCGAAGGCGCAAAAAGCTTGCATTGGTTGATGTTTTTTTTACCTTAAAGAAGGATTTGAAAGTTGTTAGATGTTTTATGATTTGCCAAAAAAGAGTTTTAGTCTTAACACAAGGATGCAAAAGAAAGAAAAACATCTAAGGGAGGCTATCTAGTTTTATCCCTAATGTTATCATACAATGGTGGTCCTACGGTCGAGGATAAAAGGGAAATCTCTAACCTATATTAGCATGCATAAATACATATCCTAATGTGTAGCTCGAAAGCTACTCTAATCGAGTGATCCTAAGGGAAGCCTAAAAATTCCTATTCTAAGGGAACATGGTATAGTAAACAAATAAGAAAACAAGTGCTTCAGAAAAACACACGAACATGAGTAGCATGTAGTGACTAAAAGGGATGGGGAAACAAGAGAAATGCTTTAGCTAAGGGGAGCGTATCACCCAAAGCAAACAAGCAGGAGACAGATGAAATAAAAAAAAAAATTCTTTAGCTAAGAGGAGCGTATCACCCGAAGCAAACAAGCGGGTAGCGAAGTATCAGCAATGGCCATTGCGAATTCTTGACAAAGTGTGGGGGTTGGTTGCGAACCCTTCTCCACATGAGCGACTCGATACACAAGATCTGCACAACTCCGAAGCATCGATGTGCAACGTGAGCTAAGGATGACACGGACTAGAATGTGCAGGGGTTGGCTAATAACCCTCTCTGCTCGCCTCCTTTTGAGGATTTATCATCTGTAATATAATACGGGCATAAATGTAAACACACATGCGGAATACCTACTCTAAAGGTATGATTTTAAACAAACACAGATAACATATAGAAAGCGGTGCCTGCTACAAGACTTTAAACAGCGACTTCGAGCACACGTTCTTTATTTCCTACTTCTCATGATATCTAGAAAGCAATAAAGTTCCTACTTCTTGTGATATCTAGGAAGCAGTAAAGTGCAAAATGAGATAAACAAGAGAAAATACCAAACAAATATCAATCTGTAGCAAAGCATATCCAAACAAAGAAACCCGACGATCTTTGTGAAAGCTTCACCAATAAAAGTAAAGAGTTAGAAATCAAATGCTAAGAATAAGCATCAAAGTATCGTCGATGTGAAAATAAATCACAATCGAAATCTCGAACATATCCGCATATCACACAATAAACCTGCATAAGACTCAAATCTCAACAAGCAAAAGTGAATTACAAATTTCAAGTAATTGGATAATCGAGATTTAATTCCTAAAAAAACAAATAAAAAAATATAACATTTTTTATATGTGTTTTTTGTTTCATCAATATTTTTTATTAACAAAAATGTCATATAACAATTATGAAAAGAAAACAAAAATACTAAAGAAAAACTAAAAAAAATACACAGGGGGTGTCAGCCTGAAACATGGCGTGTTGTAGTAGAAATAGGTGCTGAAGGCCCATTCTGATATGTTACAGTTAGTTACAGGTGTGAAAATTCGTTGGTTCTGTTATGAAGAAATTATGTTAGGGTAGTTACAATTAGGAGGTTAGAAAAATAGTTAGCTGTTAATTCTAACTTAATGCTATTTGTCCATTGTTTTCTGATTTTATTAATGCATGATGCAGGTTTGTGTTAGAGATGCTTTACAAGATATATAGCCAAGTTATTGGGGAACATAAAAAGAGTGCAGAGACAACCCTTGCGGAACATGATGTTACACTAAGCAATGTTGCATACAGACTGAATATCAGACCTTTGCTAAGGCTAGCTTGCAGCTTTATTTTTTGTTCATCTTCAGGTTTCACTGATATGCTTGTTCAGCACATACCTGATGATAAGGATGATATGAATGTAAAAAAGTAACGAAGTTGTGGATTTATCAAGCTCGCAACAGGATGCCAATAGCTCAGGCTCTTCCCGTTAATATCTTTCTGATTCCGACTCTTTCGAAATTTTCTTTTCCTCTTCTCTTTCTCTGTATTCTGAAGGGACTTTGAGTAGGAAGATGATGATCAACTATTAGGGTTTCGTATACTTGATAGCTTCTTTTCTGTGATATTTTGTGATTTGGTTACGATTCTGTTTATTGGGCTTGAATTTGTGATTTTTGTTTGCACTTGTTGATTTCCTGTGAAAATTTGTTACTGCAGTAACTTGATTTTGCTGAGATGTAAAATTTGTGTTGGCATGTTTGTTACTGTTGTGCAACTGTGATGTTTGATGGGTTTTGACCGAGTTTGTGTGCAATGATTTATCTCTTCTTGAGTTTTTCTTATTGTGAACCAAAAATTCTCTTTGCACTTGTTTGAGATTTGCAGTAGGATGGAATTAGGCCCATGATTAAACTTGAAACTAATTTTTGTTATGAAGGATATGAGGCTTTATTGTTGGATTTGTGGACATGATTTGAAATATAATTCCTTAAACCACAAACTGATCCCTTCAAGCAAACCCTAATGATGAAATTTGAAAAATTCTTTGAAAATATCTTGTTTATACTCAAGTTTTGTTTGCTAACCACCTTCTTTTTCCTTCTTGTTTCATGAGATGGCAACAATGGTGAGTGCACGGAGAATGAAGAGGAGGTATATGTGGTGTAGCATGAAGTTTGGAAGAAAATGACAATTTGAAGTTTTGAGGGATATTCAAAAAGTAAACTAATGCGAAGCTCTCCTAGAAATCATAGGATTAGGCTTAAGAACATGTTTAGGACTTTTATGTAACTTTGTAATTTTGTTTGAAAGAACAACAACGAATTTGAATGGACTTGTAAATGATTATTATACCTCAAAATTTTCCCTCTCATTTCTCAAGTAATCTCTCACAAGATCTCCTTTGGTCCAAGACTACACAAGGTTTGATCAGCTCAAGACACCTCCTTAAGCACTTATAACTGAAAATTAGGGTTTGAGACACCTCCTTAAGCACTTATAACTGAAAATTAGGGTTTGAGTTTGCACAAGGACAAATGGACGTTTAATGCCCCATATGACTTTCATGGATCATTTTGGACCCTCAAGATTGCTCATGTCAAGGTTCAAGTCTCGGATCACATTTTTGCTCAGTCAATTAGTTGATCTAAAATCAGTTGTATTGGGGGAAAAGTCAACGGTGGTCAATTTACAGTCAAACTTCATAATTTTTGACCCATATCAACATCATGAACTCATACATGCCATTTTATCAAGTTTGGATCACACTTCCTCAAGAAATTTGATCAGATCATTAAAAGGGCAAAATGGTCAAAATTAGAGTTTTGAATGGGAAGGTGCAATTTTGACTTTTGACCTAATCAATGATTTATTGGTTTAAGCTATGATCTCAAGGATTCAAATGCTTCATTTTTACCTAATGGCATGACTCAAAATATTTCTCAAGATTAATTGATTGATAGTTGAATTTCAGTCAACGGATGAAAAGTCAATTGTACACTGAAAAATCAAACTTTGACTTTTTGATCAAAATCAAGTTTCAAAGATTACAATTCATCAAGACATGTCAAAATATGAAAAAATTTCATCAAGAAATCAAAAATTCAATATTTCATTTTGAAAAGTCAAAATTTCCAAACTTAGAATTTTTGTAAGTGTTGAAAATTCATGTTTTTTTCATAGTTTTGTGCCACATTTACACCATGATGCAAGATGATTCAAGGGAAACTTCCAACATAAAAGTTGTAGATCTCAATGAGATCTTAAACATTGTAAGGAATAACTTTTCCTATAAATGCTTAGATTTCAAGTTATGATTTTGTGAAGACATGTTCATGGAACTTAAAAAACTTAGTGAAATTTTGCCCTAGTTTAGGCAGGATTTTGACCTAACTTCATGGCAATTTTTCATCTAGTTCCAATTTGAATTTTCAAAAATGTCCAACATGAATGTTATATATGATGTTACAAGCTTTCCAAAATGTCCAAGGACTCATTGAGATCATATTTGAGCTAAGAGAATCGAAGCCATGAAGTTAGGATTTCAAACTTGAATTACAAGCCATTTCTTGATGAACACATAATCCAATCTCAATGTTAGGTTGTATAATCTTGCTTTGAAGGTCTTCTAACTTGTGTATCTATCCATAATTAATGGATTACATAAACTTTTGAGCCATAATCCAAGTGGTTTTAGCATTTTCCAAGTCTATTTGCCATTTTGGGAAGAAAGCTAACATTGTCATTCTTGAAAAGCAAGCTTTATGCACAATGTCAATTCCTGAGTCTCTCACTTGTTCCATATGATCACACTTCATCTACAAATTCAGAAGCAAGTTTGTTTAAAGTGTAACCACTCTACAATAGCAAGTACAAAGCATTGAAACTTGATTTTTCAAGAAAATCACATGTTGAGCTTAAACATTTGATTTTGAATTCTGATCAACTACAAGTCTCAAAACTTGTTGCTTATAAATAGAGGCACTATTTGTGAGCTAAGAGACGAGTTTAAGCACCCTGAAACTCTCCCAAACTATATCAAATTAGAATTGGCATCAAAACTCCATTTATGTGCACATTCTAACTTTGAACCTGTAACTCACAATTCCCTTGTGCATTTTCCTTCCTAATCAATCACAAAGCTCATATACATCAAATATAGTCCATCCATGTCCTTGTTCCAGAACTGTAACACGATTTTCATCAACCTCCATAACCAAAAAACAGAGTTTGCAAGTTGACTTCTCCAAGTCATTCTAGCCATCCATTGCTCAAGCTAATCATTGCATTAGCTTCCTGGGAACTTGAGGAAGCTAACCTGATCATTGCAGCACCTTGAATCAAGCTAATTTGCATTTTACGACTTCCAGTTTTGAGGTATCTTTTCTGAACTTCTATCTTTTCATTTAGGCATTGTTAAGCTTGCATTTGTGAAGATAAAATATAGATATCATTACCCTGAGACTGTACATGTCCATAGATTTCATTTATATTGATTGAGCTTAGAGAATTTTAGGTTTGAATCTCTGAAAAAAGTTAGGTCAGAATTTGGTACTTTTTGAAATTCTCATTCATCTTTGATTTATAGCTTATGATATTTATATGGTTGGATTCGTATTGAAAAATGGAGCAACTTTCATGTTTGCATCTTTCATTTTTGTTGAGAAATGAGCAAGTTACAGGAACCATGGCTGGAGGTTGAAGATGAAGTTATTTCCAGGACTTGACTTATGTTATGTATTTATTGTTTCACTTATGTTAACGGATGTATAGCCACCCCAGTGGTAAGGCAGCACGCGTTTCATGTACAGGGCGTGGGTTCAAGCCCCAGCGCTGCCACTTTTCATATTTTTCCACATTTTCCTTTCTTTTTTGCCACAACCAGCGCCTGGGCCTTGTCTTTTTTTGCTAACTTTTCACCCCCTACATGCTTTCACATACCTAGCCCAAACATTTTTTATCATTTCATTTTAATTTATTTTCTTTTTCTTATTTATTTTACTTCATTTTTATTTATTATTTATTATTATTATTATTATTATTATTATTATTTTTATTATTATTATTATTTTTAATAAAAATCCAAAAATATTTTTATTTATTATTTTCACACTTATTTATTTTATTTTCTTTATAAAGACAAAAGACAAAAAAAAAATCTTAACAAATTTAATTTCTTTTCTTTTTAAATTTAAATAATAATTAGACTCAAGTTTATTTTCTTTTCTTTTAAATTAAAATTAACTTAGAATTTAGGTTTCTTTTAATTAATTAATTTTCATATTATTTTTATTAAACTTAAAACCTTTTCATGAAAATCCTAAAAATGCTTTCTAACTTAATTTCTTTTTTTAATTAGTTTAGGTTTAATTTTATTTAATTTTAATTAATTATTTTCTTAATTATGTCAAAACTAAACCCTTTCACAAAAACCAAACAAAAAAATCATTTCTTTTTTTATTTACATTCTTGTATTATTTTCAATTCTTGTACATTATTCAATATGGTTGTAATAGATAATTAGGTTTAATTTTCTTGCAATCTCCATATGTAAATTTGTATACCCCCTCCCCTAATGATGTAATAGCGTAGTAATTTTACTTTCCGCAATTTATCGCTTTCATATAAATGTTAGTAATTAGGGTTTGTATGGAAAGACAAAATCAACAAGTAGCAAACCCTAATTCAAGATAAACAATGCATGTAAATCAAACACACTTGCACACTTGCACCCCTAGGGTAATTCCACTTGTTGCCTTACAAAAATGGCCATGTTATGCATGTGATATATCTTAGCAAAAAAAAATCAAAATACAAGATCATAGTCCCTCGATGACGCTACAAATGTTGCCTTTCAAAATGATCTTAGTACCTCAAAGAGAAATGCTAAGACATCTTACAACATTGATATCATGGCTATACAATGACCCATGCCCGTCCCTTTACATCCAAAGATAAGGCTTCTTACCAAATCAATGGTGAGATAGAAATATCAAAGGAAAGGAAGAAATGAACAAAGACTTTTGAGTAGGTATATTGTTCCTAGTTGCTTGCTCACTTTCAAAAAGCAAACATCCTTGCTCATTTTTCAAAAACAAACATCAAACACTTTCAAAAACAAACTTTCAAAACATGAAATATTTTCAAAAGTCCAACACTTTGTATACGTTCTTACGAATGAGAACTATTACAATTTTTTCCTAAACGAAGGCGCCTTTTCAAAAATACTTTCAAAACCATCACATAACACATTTTCAAACAAAAGCAAGTGATCTAGCAAGCAACTAAGAGCCCATAGATAACTATGGATGAAAAGGGTGTTATTACCTTCCCTTTTCATAATCTATCCCCTGAACTCAAGAAACAATCTCAAAGGTCTTTCCTGTTCTTTTCCACCTTTACTTTTGGATAAAAGAAAATTCGATGGCGACTCTTGCTAACCGCAAAATTTGCGATCAAACGCAAAACATCCCAAGTCAGTTCTCCCACCGTATCACAGAACTGACGAATCTGCTGGGGAATTTTTTTAAAAGTGGGGTTACCTTAGGGATATATCACCTTTACTTGCTTTCTTTGTTTGATTTATTTGCTTTACATTTTTGGCTCCTTGTTTGGGCTTGTTCTAATCCTCTACCCGGATTTGGAATACCTTATAGGTAAGTAGCAATACATTGTGCAAACTGTGTGGGGTATACCAACGCGGTCTAAGCAATAGCTACGTTAGTGTGACACATTTGTGGGTACCGGTAGCCCTTGAGTTGTCAAGGAGAATACAGGGTTGTTGTGTTGTGTCATGAATTGCTAACTGACTTTAGAACCTTTACTTGACCAACTTAGCCATTAGGAAGTAGTGAGATAGTCGACTTTGGTGCAGTCCGAAGTTGGTTGATACTCGATATTATGCTCATTGAGATCAGACTTCTCGGGATATTTCGGTCGCCGTGAAAGAGGCTTGCGCTGAAACCATGCCCGAAAAGAAAGATAAGTGATATTGAGATCCCTTAGAACCCGGTTACTATTTCTAGGACAGGTTTGAGCCAACTAAACTTCAAGAGGGTACTTACCTATAAGACTCCATGCAAGACTAAACCTAAGGACTTGTTTGTCTTGTTTGTATATGTTTATTTGTACATAACATCATAAATATCATAACATCATACTCATACTCATACTCACTAACCATTTCAAGGATTATTGGGATTTATCTTTGTTCTGTTTTGTAGGACATGGCTTCTATCCGCAGAAATACTATCCAAGTCAACCTCGTAAGGATTCCTTCTCAACTCAAAGAGTTAGAATCAAGTGTCCCTGAGAACTCTTCATTCACCTAAAGACATGGTCGCCTCCTAAACTTGGTTACCTCTAGCACTGATGAAAATATGATGAAGGTGTTTTTCCAGTTCTTTGATCCTCTACACCATTGCTTCACTTTTCCCGATTATCAACTTGTACCTACTATGGAATAATTCTCTCAACTCTTGAGAATTTCCATTCTCAACCAACTACATTTCAACGGTACGGAAAGAGATCCAAAACCTGAAGAGATTTCCCGAGCACTACACTTGCAACAATATGATGTCACGACTAATTGGGAAATAAGGAGTGGTGTCAAAGGGTTCTTAGCCAAGTTCTTGTTTGAGAAAGCTCAATATTGTTGGATCTCTTTAGACTTACAAGCTTTTGATGAAATCTTGGCCCTTCTCATCTATGGGATGGTTTTGTTTCCAAACCCTGACCAACTTATAGATGTAAATGCTATCAAAATCTTCATGTCTCGCAATCCGGTGCCTACTTTGTTGGGAGATATCCTACATTCTTTTCACTCTCGCACTATGAGGAAGAGAGGGATCCTCATGTGTTTCACTCCTCTCTTGGCTAGATGGTTTATTTCGCATCTTCCCCGGTCTGTATTGAAGAATGAGCAAGGTTTGAGGTGGTCCCCTAGGTTGATGATGCTCAGACATTCAGATGTTTATTAGTGTTCTCGGTCCTTGGAGAATGTTACTATCATCTACCATTGTGGGGAATTCCCTAATGTCCCTTTGTTTGGAATTAGAGGAGGTATCACTTATAACCCTTTCTTAGCCTTGCGACAGTTTGGTTACGCTCGAAGGGATGGTCCACATGAGATGCCCATCCAAGGAGTGGTATTCGACTACGAGAGCAACGATCAAGGGTGCCGTCAAAGGTTTATATGATCTTGGAGGATGATAAGAAAAGTGGATAGTAAGACGCTTGGACACAAGAATTCCATTCCCCTTGAGCCTTACCTTAGGTGGGTACTAGCTCGTGCTCAGAAACTTGTGATGCCTTATCCCTCCATCTTACCAGTTATCATGGAACCTATGTGTTGTACCCCAAAATTTTCCCTCTCATATTCCTCAAAATATTGCAAGAAAAATCTCCAAGTGGCTCAAGGTTGCTCAAGAGTGGGTCAGACAAGTCATCTCCTAAGGCAGTCAACCCCAAATTAGGGTTTTGTGTTGCATCAAGATCCTTGAATCCAAATATCCTCAAGTGCTCCCCAAAATGATATGATACCAAAAGCGTTGGTTAGAGGACATCTCAAGATTTCTAAAAAGTCCAAGAACACTTCCAAAAGTTCAAAATTGAAGAAGTTATGCATTGTTGAAGTTGGACATTTTTGTAAAATTGCCAAAAGTCAACTATCCCCAAAACTTCAAATTTTGTCTAATGGGCCCATTATTTTCCACTTGATTTGAGTTTGCATCATTGTCCACGTGTCCTATCTTCAGCCATGAACTCATATTTCATTTTTATTATTTTATTTGATTTTTAATTGAATTTATTCATTTTTAATCAAATAAAATCATAAAAAATCCAAAACTTTGATTACATGAGATCTTTTGGATGTTTCAGGTTGTAATTATCATCATTATCATCATCAAACTAGAATCATACAATATCATGTGCAAAAAGATTGAGATTTGGCAAATTTGGCAAGTTGTAAAGAGTGAATCAAATCAGATTGGCAAGCATTGATGGGAGAAGATTTGAGCCAAGTTTGTTACCCTAACACACTATGCAATACATAAGGAAGCCAAGGCAATCGAAACAAGGGTTGGAAAGTGCAAGCATAGGCAGAACAAAGTTTGAAAAAAGTGACAAAAAGCTTGAAATCGAAATCGTGCTTAGAGGTGGTTTCAAGGGCTGAGACTTGTCCTAAACGCTTCCTGGGTGTTCACTCAATCTACCTGGATCAAAAGCAAGCTTCCTCACACACCACAACACGCTTTAAGTATCACGAAATACACCTTTGTTCTTGATTTCATAACTCAGAATTTATGCATCCTTTTCATGAATCAATAACATATTTTGAATCTACATGACATTTGCAAACGTTTGGCATTATCCTATTGCGTTTTTCTGGCCTGAATGAAGAACCTCCATAGCTAGGGTTCTTCGTTTGTTTTTTAGGGTTTTCTTTTTCAGGAAAAATTGGGACTAAAGAAGGGCATGGTGTTTATCAGGAAGCCAATACGATTCCAACCATGCTCGTGGAATTTGTTTTCATGGTCTGGAATGGATTTTAGAATAAGCTTGCGCATTTAGCTGTGGATCCAAATCCGCAGGTAATTTTTGCAGGATTTGGAGGTAGGAGACGATGAGTTGTAGTTCTCCCAATGGCCCATTCAAAACCAAGCGCGCTTTTTTTTTGCTTTGCTGGCATATAATTTGTTTTCATTATATTATATTTTATTTGTGTTATACTTACAAATGAATCAAGGCAGCGTAGCGGCAAGGCAAGCAAGAAATCACTTCTAGGACCTGGGTTCGAATCCCAGGTCCCCCACTTTCTCTATATTTTTCTTCTTCAGGTACTCCTGTGCATATTCAAGCGCGCAGAACACCATGCTCCCTCGTTCATTCAGTAGACAGATGGCCACACCATGCTCCCTCGTTCATTCAGTAGACAGATGGCCATTGGCCAAATCTGGTGGCCAAGATCTGAAGGTCTACCATGGTCCAAGTCAACGCATGCACACTGAATCAGGAAAAGTCCACCAAGGCCAGCGTTTTTTGGGCCTTCAGATTGCTATTCAAACTCCCTATTTCAGGCCCAACCCCTCTTCTCTTATTTTATTTATTTTGTTTTAGTTAATTGTTTTATTATTTTTATTTAATTACTAACCAATTAAAATTCTTTTCTTTAAAATAAAATCACAAAAAAATATTTTTATTTCAAATCAAATTTTAGTATTTTATTTTATTAACAAATCTAATTAATTAATTTAGGTATTAATTAGAATAACTTTAACCTATTTTTGTAAATAATTAAAATTAACTAAACTTAATTAGGTTTTCACTAATTCAATTAATCTTTATTTTCTTTCTTAAAATAACAAAAACCCAAAAATAATTTATTTAATTAATTAATTAATTCATTAATTTAGTGATTAATTTAGGTTAATGTCTTTCTTAAAATAAAAACAACAAAAAAAAAGTCTTCTTTAAAGGGTCAAAACCCTAATCTTACGTCCGATTAAATTTTGCCCCGCGATTTATTTTCTTTTATCCAATAATGTATTTGCTCACGGATTGTAATAGCTAAATAGGATTTTTATTTATTTTTATCGTTTTATTTATTTTTAAAAGGGTTTGTCTTTGGCGATGTAAATACCCGACGCCTTGTAATTTAATTTCCGCACTTTTATTTTCCGCAAATTATAATTGTTAAGTGTTTGATAATAGGATGGCATGACAAGACTGAATGTTTTAACCTAAAATCAAATTAGATCACCCTTAACATGTAAAAAGACAAGAATAACTGAAAACGACACACTCGCACATACGCACTCTTAGGGTACACCCCACTTGGTTGCCTTCGTACACAGTCATTGAGTATAGCTCACTTTAGAGGTCGTCCTCTTGTCTAAAAGATCATAGTCGCCTCGAAATGGTTGCCTCGGATATTGTTGCCTCAAACAAATGATCTAAGACATTAGGGTTACCGCTAAGGCGTCCTAACATTGCTTTAGTGACTGTAAGTCCCTAATTCGAATTGACCCTCAAACTCCAACGATGGTGCTACCTACTCATTCATAGTGGGATAACATTGTTTAAAGGACGTTAGCATAGAACGATTCCTTTTTCGAGTAGGTAGATGGTTCTTAGATACTTGCTCATTCAAAAAACAAAATCTTTTTTCACACTTACACTTCTTTTTCGAACAAAGTTTTCAAAAACACTTCATACACTCTTGAGGACATAAGCAAGGGTTAAATCGAAGCTTTAAAACAAAAACTTTTTTCAAACCCACAAGCATAAAGAAAACAATTTTGAAAACAATGAGCAAGTACCTAAGAGCCCGTGGATAATCACGGATAGAAAGTGTGCTAACACCTTCCCTTTCTATAATCTACCCCCCGAGCCCGAGAAATATCTCGAAAAAGGAATTTTTCTATGCTTTTTTCCTTTCCTTGTTGGATAAAATAAAAGTTGGTGGTGACTCTTGCTTACCGCGACATTTTGCGAATACAAACGCAAAACCCAAACCAGCATTCCAAAAAACAGTCAGTTCTTCCCACCGTATCACAGAATTGGCGACTCTATTGGGGATATCTTGTAAGTGGGGTGTACCTTAGGAATAGTTCATAATGTTTTAAATTGCTTGACTTGTATGCTTTATCTTTGTGGGCTTGAATCGGAGTTACTATAGATCCTAACCCGGATTTGGGGGATACCCTTTAGGTAAGTAGCAATAAACTGTGAGGGAACTGTACAGCGTAGACCGATACGGTTGAAGCAGTAGCTACGTTGGTGTGGCACTTTAGTATGTACCAATATCCCTTATGGAACAACGAGGAGAATATGGGTCTGCTAAGGGGTCATTAAGCACCAACTGACCTTAGAACCTGTAATTGACCAACTTGGCCATAGAACAGTAGCAGTATGCTACACTCATTGAGACCAAACTCTCGCGATGATTCCAGCCGCAAGAAAAGGTTGCTAAACTGTAATTATGATCGATTGAGGGTGGTCAGTGATATTGAGATCCTCTAGAACCCGATTACTATTTGTAGGACAGGTTTGAACCAACTGAAGTGAAAGAGGGTAGTACCTAAGCTCCTTGCCAGCCTGAAATCTAAGGGCTATCTGTGTGACTTGTTTGCCCTTACCATGTTTGCTATTTATGGATACTTGTGGTGTGTTTTCTATCATGACATCATACATCATGACATTGCATGCATCTTGCATTGGACTAACCTATTTCAAAGACATGAGGGATTCATCTTTGTTCTGTTTTGTAGGTCATGGCACCCATGCGTAGAAACACCATTCGGATCAACTTTGTCCAGATTCCCACTCAGCTTAAGGAATTGGTTGTAAAGATTTCAGATACTTCCTCCTTTATCAGAAGACAGGGTCACCTCCTGGGTTTGGTCACTTCCAAATTGGATGAGCAGGTGATGAGTGTTTTAGTCCAGTTCTTTGATCCACTGTACCAATGCTTTACTTTTCCGGACTACCAGTTGGTGTCTACCTTGGAAGAGTTCTCTAATCTTCTTGGTATCTCTATTCTGGAGCAGACCCCATTCACAAGTTGGGAGAAAGTTTTTAGACCGGAAGAGATTGATTCAGCCTTCCATCTGACAAAGGCTGAGGTAATGGCTAATTGGGAAACTCGTAGTGGAGCAAAGGGCTTTTTGACTAAATTCTTGGTTGGTAAAGCTAATCAGTTCTGGGACAGTCTAGACTTCCAGGAATTTGAAGACATTCTGGCTCTTCTCATATATGGTTTGGTATTGTTTCCTAACTCAGATGCTTTCATCAACGTGAATGCAGTGAAGGTTTTCATCTCCGGTAATCCTGTGCCCACTCTCTTGGGTGACATTCTTCATTCACTGTATACCCGTACTGCTCGGAAGCGGGGAACCCTTATGAGTTGTGCACCATTGCTGGCGAGGTGGTTTATTTCTCACCTCCCCAAATCAGTTTTGAAGAACAAGGAAGGCATGGGTTGGGCCTACGGGATTATGTCTCTCTCTCATAATGACATCATTTGGACTATTAAGGGTATGGACGAGGTGGCTATTATTGATCGATGTGGGGAATACCTCAATGTTCCACTGATAGGAACCAATGGAGGAATCACCTATAATCCGTGTTTGGCCTTACATCAGTTTGGGCGAGCCAGGAGGGAAGGACCTCATGAGTTGCTGATGTCGAGTATTGTCTTTGACTTCCAAGGGGATAGTGACGAGCAACACTGCAGATTCATAAGAGCTTGGGATAGAGTACACAGGTCTGATCCGCACGAGCTGGGTGCAAAGACTTCTCTTCCGATAGAGCCATATCTCCGATGGGTTCGTATTCGTGCCCAAAAGCTGGGAATGCCGTACGAAGCCGTCTTGCCTATCGTTGTTGAAGTTGCTGATGAGGAAGGGGTTCCTCCTACCATCCTCCATCCATACATGCCCACTGATATTGGGGCATTAAAGAGATCATGGATGCAGTTGAGAGAAGAGTGGGATACTTACAGAGAAAAGTATCACGAGCAAGAGCAGAAGATTTAGAAGTTGACTAGGCAGCTGGAGAACGAGCGGATCCTCAATGACTATGTCCGCACCGACAAGAAACGACCATGGGAGCACTGATTGTCCTTTTGTTATTTCTAGTTTTGATTTACTTTTCAGTTTTCCTTTCTTGTAATGCCTTAAAGGTATCTGTTGAACAATTAATTTCAAAGTTTATCTAATAAAAGTGTGTTTCTTTTTTTTTGGTTTACGAATTTGAATCTCTCGACGTCTTTGAAATCATATCATACGCATATCATTCCCATGCACCTCATAACAGGTACCCATTACAGGTTTTCTCATCTTCTTCGCTGTTTATTTCAGCATCATGTCTTCTGAACCATCAACTGAACAAGCAATCAAAGCTCTACAGGTTCAAAACGCCCAGTTCTAGGAATTGTTCATGAATCTAGCTAAGGGTCAGCAAGATCTGAATGCCCTTATCTTGAAAGAGAAGAAGAAGAAGAAGAAAACGGTCTTATTCAATATGGGTCGCAGATTCGGAAACGATTTGCGATAAGAGGTTGATTTGACCCACTCATCTGGAGGGGGAGATAATCAGGAAGAAAGGAGGGCTCATAGCCCTGTGGTTTCCGACAACAAGACTGACTTCGATGAAGACCAGTATCCTCCGGCTGAGGATAGATACAAGCAACTGGAAGACCGGTTGAGTGCGATGGAAGTTCAGAAGGTGCCTGGTCTGGACTTTAGAGATCCGGGTCTGTCATATGGGGTGGTAATTCCCCACAAGTTCAAAGCACCAGCCTTTGCTAAGTACGACGGGGTTTCTTGTCCAAAACTGCACCTCCATTCGTATGTTAGGAAGACTCAGTCGTACACCGCTGACAAAAACCTTTGGATCCACTTCTTTCAAGACAGTCTCTCAGGGACTCAGCTTGAATGGTTTTACCAGCTGGAAGGAGCTAGTATCTGTAATTGGGAGGACTTGGCTGCTACTTTCTACAAGCAATACCAATACAACACTGACCTCGCTCCTACGCGTACCCAACTCCAGGGTATGTCTATGGTTGGGGGCGAAGGTTTCAAAGATTGTGCTCAGAAGTGGAGGGACCTCGCTGGAAGAGTGCAACCACCCTTGGCTGATAGGGAGCTAGTGGATATGTTTTTGGGGACCTTGTCTGGTCCGTATTTTAACCATCTGATTGGAAGTTCTTCGTCCGGGTTTATAGAGCTGATTATGACCGGGGAAAGGATTAAGGCTGGTATCAAATCCGGTAAAATACAGAAGGGTGCTTCATTGAACATTGAGAAGAAGCCTTTTAAGAAGGAGTCCAGTGCTGTTTACAGTTCAAAAATCCATAATAGACATGAACGCCACCAAGCAGTCAATGCGGTGGTTATGTCAAGACCTACTGTTGCTCCTCAACGCAACAATCAGCCAAGGGCCGAGAGACCATGAAGACAATTCACTCAACTCAACATGACTTTGTCCCAAATTCTTCCGCAATTATTAAAGACCAATCTGGTGATTCCAAGGGAGGACCCGAAGAATCCAAATACAACATCACCGATGTACGATCCGAATGCCCGCTGTGCTTTTCACTCTGATAGCCCAGGGCATGATACAGATAACTGCTGGGTCTTGAAGAATAAGGTACATGACTTAATTGATGCCAAGGAGATTGAGTTCGGAGTACCATAAAAGCCTAAACATGACGCAAGGGTGAATGTTATCGGGGATGACGATGATTAAGAGTTCGATATTGACAGCTGGATATACCCAACTGCCAATGGTGGACTAAGCAACTGGACAGCGAAGGATTCTATGCCCGTTTCTGTTATCACCCAGTAATGAGACTTTTGTTTTGTATTTGTAACAGACAATGTTTTAAACTTTACGGCCCGGTATCTTACCCGGGGCACCGTGGCTTCATTTGTGAGGGCTTTATGTGTGTCATCTACATATATCATTAATAAAAGCATTGGACGTTTCTTGCATTTCAAATTTTGCGCTCCTTGTTTTTCTTTTATTATATATTGCAAAATAGCTATTTTACACACACTCACATATACAGGTCTACATCCACTCTGGATCCCACTGGTAACGACTCTACTACTGCCAGTTATGACTTCGAAAGTCCGATCAACTTAGCCGAAGATGAAGGTGAAAATGATTGCGAAGTGCCTGGTGAACTTGCTAGACTGCTACTTCAGGAAGAGAGGGCTATACAACCACATGAAGAGCCAGTTGAAACAATAAATTTGGGTACAGACGAGGACAAAAAAGAGGTCAAGATCGGTGCAAATCTGGAAGCAAGTGTTAAGCAACGGTTGATTTAGATGCTGCAGGACTACGTTGAGATCTTTGTCTGGTCTTATGAAGATATTCCTGGGTTAGATACCGATATTGTGGTTCACCGCCTGCCTACCAAGGAAGACTGTCCTCCAGTAAAATAGAAAGTTCTCCGAATGCGCCCGGAGATGTCTGAGAAAATCAAAGCTGAAGTGATGAAGCAGTTTGACGCCAGTTTTCTAGCAGTTACTTCTTACCCACAGTGGGTGGCCAATGTGGTTCCAGTGCCGAAGAAGGATGGTAAGGTTCGAATGTGTGTTGATTATAGGGATCTGAACAGGGCAAGCCCCAAGGATGATTTCCCTCTACCTCATATCGACGTTCTGGTTGACAACACCGCACAGCATAAGGTCTTTTCCTTTATGGATGGTTTCTCCGGTTATAATCAGATTAAAATGGCTCCCAAAGACATGGAGAAGACAACCTTTGTTACTCAATGGGGTACCTTTTGCTACAAGGTCATGCCTTTCGGTTTGAAGAATGCTGGGGCAACGTATTAGCGCGCCATGGTCGCCTTGTTTCATGACATGATCCATCACGAGATTGAGGTATACGTTGACGACATGATTACAAGATCTCAAACTGAAGAAGAACATCTGGACCACCTTCAGAAGCTATTTGATAGGTTGAAGTTGTACAAGCTGAGGTTAAACCCGAACAAGTGCACCTTCGGGGTGAAATCTGGTAAGATGTTGGGTTTCGTCGTAAGCAATAAAGGTATTCAGGTGGATCCTGCAAAGGTGAAGGCTATACAGGAAATGCCAGCTCCCCGGACAGAGAAAGAAGTCAGAGGCTTTTTGGGAGGTTTGAACTATATTGCCCGATTCATCTCACACTTGACTGCTACTTGTGAGCCAATCTTTATGCTACTGAAGAAAGATCAAGTAGTACGTTGGAACGATGAATGTCAGGCCGCTTTCAAAAGGATCAAAGAGTATCTCCAACAACCACCTATTATGATGCCTCTAGTTGAAGGGAGACCCTTGATCTTATACTTGACAGTACTCGACAATTCAATGGGGTGTGTGCTGGGTCAACATGACGAGTCTGGCCGAAAAGAGCATGCTATTTATTACCTTAGCAAAAAGTTTACCGACTGCGAGACTCGATACTCGTTGCTCGAGAAAACTTGTTGCGCTTTGGCATGGGCTGCTCGCCAGCTGAGACAGTATATGCTGACTCACACTACTCTATTGATATCAAAGATGGATCCAATCAAGTATATCTTCGAGAAGCCTGCCTTATCTGGAAGAATAGCAAGTTGGCAGATGATCTTGACTGAGTATGACATCCAGTATACGACCCAAAAAGCAATCAAGGGAAGTGTGTTGGCAGACCATTTGGCACATCAGGCAGTAGATGATTACCAGTCTATGAACTTTGAATTCCCGGATGAGAATATCATGTTCGTAACTGACTATGAGACACCTGGACCACATGAAGGACCTGAGGAGGGATCCCGATGGTCTATGTACTTTGATGGAGCTTCAAATGCTTTGGGTAATGGCATTGGCGCCATGATCATATCTCCTAAAGGCTCTCATACTCCGTTCACCACCCGACTATGTTTCAACTGCACCAACAATATGGCGGAGTATGAAGCATGCATCATGGGTCTTCGAGCAGCAATTGACCTAAGGATTAAGTTTCTAAATGTTTTCGGAGATTCCGCTCTCGTGATCAGTCAGATCAAAGGCGAGTGGGATATGAAACACCCGAATCTTATTCCTTACAAGGAGTATGTATTGACGTTGCTTCCCCACTTCGAGGAGATAACCTTTGAACATTTCCCTAGAGAGGAGAATCAGTTGGCGGACGCGCTAGCTACGATGTCTTCTATGTTCAAGGTCAATTGGGACAATGAGGCTCCCCGAATTATCATTGAAAGATTGGACGAACCCACACATTGCTGTGATATTGAGACTGAAGAGGTAACAGATAAACACTGGTTCCACGAAGTGAAGAGGTACCTTGAGGCTCAAGAGTACCCCGAGGGTGCATCTGTTAATGATAAGAAGTTTTTGAGGAGGTTCGCGGCAAAGTTCTTCATCAGCAATGGTATTCTTTACAAGCGTAACCATGATTCAACCTTACTGTATTGTATGGATAAGAACGAAGCAGAAAGGATCATGACGGAGTTACATGAAGGTACTTTCGGAACTCACTCCAGTGGACACACCATGGCAAAGAAAATTCTTCGGGCAGGATATTTTTTCCACAATGGAAGCTGACTGTTATCAGCACTCTCGGACCTGTAACAAGTGCCAAGTCTATGCCGATAAGGTGCACATACCTCCAGTACCTCTGAATGTCTTGACGGCACCTTGGCCTTTTGCAATGTGGGGCATTGATATGATCGGTGAGATCAGACCTACAGCATCCAACAAACATCGCTTCATCTTGGTAGCAATTGATTACTTTACGAAGTGGGTCAAAGCAGCTTCATTTGCTATTGTAACCAAGAACGCCGTGGCACGGTTCATTCGGCACAACCTGATTTGTCAATATGGCGTACCAAAGAGGATCATTACAGACAATGGTACAAATATCAACAATAAGATGATCACCGAGCTCTGCAAGCAGTTCAAAATACAACATCACAACTCTTCTCCCTACCGGCCGAAGATGAATGGGGATGTAGAAGCGGATAATAAGAACATTAAGAAGATTGTGCAGAAGATGATGGTGACATACAAAGATTGGCACGAGATGTTGCCTTTCGCTCTTCATGGATACCGTACCTCAGCACGGACGTTAACAGGGGCAACACCTTATTCCTTGGTATATGGTGTGGAGGCAGTCTTGCCCATTGAAGTTCAGATACCCTCTCTTCGGATCATGAAGGATGCAGGTTTGAGCGAAGATGACTGGATTCAGACCCGACTTGATCAGCTGAACTTAATTGACGAAAAGAGACTTACTGCTATTTGTCATGGTCAAACGTATCAGAAGCAGATGATCAAGGCATTTAACAAGAAAGTCAGACGACAAGTGTATCAAGTTGGGGACCTGGTTATCAAGCGTATTATTCTACCTCAAGGTGATCCCAGGGGAAAATGGACCCCTACCTACAAAGGGCCATTTGTGGTTAAGAACATTTTCTCAGGAGGAGCTATGATTCTAACCACCATGGATGGTGACGACCTTCCTCACCCCGTCAATGCAGACATAGTGAAAAGATACTACGCATAATCAAAGACCCGCTAGGTTGACTGGCCTAGGCAAAAATAAGGGCTTCCCAGTGAACCAAAAGGGTTCGGGCAAAAATAAGGGATGAAAATGAAAAAAATCTGTACACCCGGCAAGTCGAAAACCTGAAAAGGAGGCTTGGGCAAAAAAGAGTATCTCGGTGGACTGAAAACCCGAAAGGGCGGTCCAGGCAAAAATTAGGGATCAAAGCGTAACACTATGTCTCATTAGATCACCTTACAACCAGACGTCGATATCGACTATCAAGCTCAGACGACACTAATCAATCTGATCTACCTTCAACCAAGTAGCAAAGTGATGAGATGCTCGAAGACATAAACGCAATAGCAGAGTTGGAACCCAGTGGGATTATTCACATAGCTGTTTTGTTTAGTTTTTCACAAACTGTGTAAATTCTATTATTCGGCGGCGTTCTCTTACTAGGACGTCGACCTCTTGTACAAAAACGCCTATTTACAGGCCAAACTACAAAATCAATACAATTCATTTTCAAATAAATTTCAAACTGTTTTTCCTTTATCTGTTTTGTTTTGAAAAAGAACATCCAATGTTCATTTTTGATATATGCATTTGACATTTATTGCTGCTCATAAATATTTACATGCGAAACAAAAGACGATTACTGGTAATATCAGAAATAGGGGCAATAAGTTTGTCCAAGTTTTACAGTTTCTCTATCCACCAGGTACAAAGGTAGATTTAGTTGAAAAATATGGCTAAAGTACTTTCACTCCCCGCAGAATAAGACAGTAATGATAGCTCTCCCCAGCTGAGACTTGCAACTGTAAATGAATTGGTAATATTCTCCCCAAGCAGAGTTTATCTACCATCAACACTGAAAAAGTTTAATATCCCCGGCAGTCTTAATATTCCCCAACAGAGTATAAGAATATTCCCCGATAGAGTACAAGATATCCCTAGTGGAGTTAAAAAATTTCCAGCGCAGTCTGAAGAAGCTTCCCCAGTGGAATTTGGAGAATCATCCCCAGTAGACTTTGGAAGATTGTCCCCAACATAGCTCAAAGGTTATCCCCAGTGAAGTCGCAAATGAAGATCATCCCCAATGGAGTTCATTCCCTTCACAAACAAGAGGTCAATTCCCAACAGGATTCAACTTCACCAGCAACGGTAATTCATCCCCAGCGGAAGTTATCAGTGGAATCCTCAGCAAAGCATCTCTTCCCCACAGATTGATCTCCTCATCAGTTTATCCCCCAACGGATTTATCTTCTCCTGCAGGTTTATTCTCGCAATCATCTTTGTTCGTTATCCTTAACGGAAAGGAAGAATTCAACTCTATTCTCCAGCAGCTATCCGGGATTTATTTTCCCCAGCCAAAACATTGCATTCCCATACATCATGATACATGCATATACGCATCATACAACATAATCTCATTTATTTTGAGAACATCATTGCATACGACTGACCTTTACCTTTCAGGAAGGATGCAGTTAAGTCTTCAGCTATGTCGAACTACTGACCGGTTCTTAAATCTCAACTGAATTAGTCTCGGTTAAATTACATATAAGGTTCTAAATCTCGACAATTTTCCTCCGTCGAAGTGTGGACGAGTTCTTAAATCTCAACAGAATTATCTTCCGTTGAAGTACAGACAGTTCCTAGATCTCGATAAAGATGTTTCCCTCAGTCGAAGTACTGACCGATTCTTAAATCTCAACTGAATTAGTCTCATTTGAATTTCAGATAAGGTTCTAAATCTCGACAATGTTCCTCCGTCGAAGTGTGGACGAGTTCTTAAATCTCAACAGAATTATACTCCGTTGAAGTACAGACTGTTCCTAGATCTCGATGAAGATGTTTACCTCAGTCGAAGTGTTGACTGGTTCTTAAATCTCAATTGAATTAGTCTCGGTTGAATTACAGATAAGGTTCTAAATCTCGACAATTTTCCTCCGTCGAAGTGTGGACGAGTTCTTAAATCTCAACAGAATTATACTCTGTTGAAGTACAGACAGTTCCTAGATCTCGATGAAGATGTTTCCCTCAGTCGAAGTACTGACCGGTTCTTAAATCTCAACTGAATTAGTCTCGGTTGAATTACAGATAAGGTTCTAAATCTCGATAATTTTCCTTCGTCGAAGTGTGGACGAGTTCTTAAATCTCAACAGAATTATTCTCCGTTGAAGTACAGACAGTTCCTAGATCTTGATGAAGATGTTTCCCTCAGTTGAAGTACTGACCGGTTCTTAAATCTCAACTGAATTAGTCTCGGTTGAATTACAGATAAGGTTCTAAATCTCGACAAAGTTCCTCCGTCGAAATACTGACCGATTCTTAAATCTCAACTGAATTAGTCTCGGTTGAATTACAGATAAGGTTCTAAATCTCGACAGAGTTCCCCCAGTTGAATTACGGACAAGTTCTTAAAACTCAGCAGAGATGTTCTCTCGGTTGAAGTACCAACAAGTTCCTAAATCTCAGCAAGATCAGACTTCCCCAGAGGAATCTTCCACAACAACAGGTATGCAAGTTCTCGCTAAGGAGTCTCTTATGCGGTCAACACTCCTGCAGATGGCATCTTTAATCCCATCCTCCTGTTAGAAATCTCCAAATGGCATCTGTAAGCCCATTCCCGACATCACCAGGCTGATACCACTTCATGCGAGTGCAAATTTCTGGGCACTCTAGTGTTCAATCATCTTCCACCTTCGGATCACGACAGCCAATCTACATCCTCAGGTTTAAGAAGATTGAACAGGGGCAGCTGTTGTACCCCAAAATTTTTCCTCTCATATTCCTCAAAATATTGCAAGAAAAATCTCCAAGTGGCTCAAGGTTGCTCAAGAGTGGGTCAGACAAGTCATCTCCTAAGGCAGTCAACCCCAAATTAGGGTTTTGTGTTGCATCAAGATCCTTGAATCCAAATGGCCTCAAGTGCTCCCCAACGTTCTAATATGTTCTCAAGGTCATCCATGTCAAATTTCAAGCCTTGCAGAGGAAGTTTGCTCAGTCAATTGCTCAAAGGTCCAAAAATTGACTGTGTTAGGGCAAAAGTCAACTATGACCTATAAACAGTCAAACTTCAAGATTTTTTGTCAACATTCTAATTTTGAAGGACATTTCATCATTTTATCAAGGGTTGATCATGATTCATCAAGGATTGCTCAAAATTCATCAAGACTCAAAAGTTGTTAAATTAGAGTTTTGCAGGAAAAGTCAACTCAAATTTGACCAAGCATAACTTTCTCATACTTTACGATAAATGACCCATCCAAAGCTCATTTTGAATAGGATGCAATTTCCTACAATCCATATTCATACCTCAAGATCAAAAAATGCACTCACAAGAAGTTATAAATTTGGACATTATAGGTCATTTTTGAAAGTCAACAAAAACACTTTTTTTTCCAAAGCTTATAACTTGAGCATGGAATATCAAAATGAGATGAGACCAAAAGAGTTGGTTATAGGACATCTCAATAATTCTAAAAAGTCCAATAACACTTCCAAAAGTTCAAAATTGAAGAAGTTATGCATTGTTGAAGTTGGACATTTTTGCAAAATTGCCAAAAGTCAACTATCCCCAAAACTTCAAATTTTGTCAAATGGGCCCATTATTTTCCACTTGATTTGAGTTTGCATCATTTTCCACGTATCCTAGATTCATCCATGAGCTCATATTTCATTTTTATAATTTTATTTGATTTTTATTGAATTTATTCATTTTTAATCAAATAAAATCATTAAAAAAAATCCAAAACTTTGATTACATGAGATCTTTTGGTTGTTTCAGGTTGTAATTATCATCATTATCATCATCAAACTCGAATCATACAATATCATGTGCAAAAAGATTGAGATTTGGCAAATTTGGCAAGTTGTAAAGAGTGAATCAAATCAAATTGGCAAGCATTGATGGGAGAAGATTTGAGCCAAGTTTGTTACCCTGACACACTATGCAATACATAAGGAAGCCAAGGCAATCAAAACAGGGGTTGGAAAGTGCAAGCATAGGCAGAACAAAGTTTGAAAAAAGTGACAAAAAGCTTGAAATTAAAATCGTGCTTAGAGGTAGTTTCAAGGGCTGAGACTTGTCCCAAACGCTTCCTGGATGTTCACTCAATCTACATGGATCAAAAGCAAGCTTCCTCACACACCACAACACGCTGTAAGTATCACGAAATACACCTTTGTTCTTGATTTCATAACTCAGAATTTATGCATCCTTTTCATGAATCAATAACATATTTTGAATCTACATGACATTTGCAAACGTTTGGCATTATCCAATTGCATTTTTCTGGCCTGAATGAAGAACCTCCATAGCTAGGGTTCTTCGTTTGTTTTTTAGGGTTTTCTTTTTCAGGAAAAATTGGGACTAAAGAAGGGCATGGTGTTGATCAGGAAGCCAAGACGAGTCCAACCATGCTCGTGGAATTTGTTTTCATGGTCTGGAATGGATTTTATAACAAGCTTGCGCATTTAGCTGCGGATCCAAATCCGCAGGTAATATTTGCAGGATTTGGAGGTAGGAGACGATGACCTGTCGTTCTCCCAATGGCCCATTCAAAACCAAGCGCGCTTTTTTTTGCTTTGCTGGCATATAATTTGTTTTCATTATATTATATTTTCTTTCTGTTATACTTACAAATGAATCAAGGCAGCGTAGTGGCAAGGCAAGCAAGCAATCACTTTCAGGACCTGGGTTCGAATCCCAGGTCCCCCACTCTCTCTATATTTTTCTTCTTCAAGTACTCCTGTGCATATTCAAGCGCGCAGAACACCATGCTCCCTCGTTCATTCAGTAGCCATATGGCTATTGGCCAGATCTGGTGGCCAAGATCTGAAGGTCTACCATGGTCAAGTCAACGCATGCACACTGAATCAGGAAAAGTCCACCAAGGCCAGCGTTTTTTGGGCCTTCAGATTGCTATTCAAACTCCCTATTTCAGGCCCAACCCATCTTCTCTTATTTTATTTATTTTGTTTTAGTTAATTGTTTTATTATTTTTATTTAATTACTAACCAATTAAAATTCTTTTCTTTAAAATAAAATCACAAAAAAATATTTTTATTTCAAATCAAATTTTAGTATTTTATTTTATTAACAAATCTAATTAATTAATTTAGGTATTAATTAGAATAAGTTTAACCTATTTTTGTAAATAATTAAAATTAACTAAACTTAATTAGGTTTTCACTAATTCAATTAATCTTTATTTTCTTTCTTAAAATAACAAAAACCCAAAAATAATTTATTTAATTAATTAATTAATTTAGTGATTAATTTAGGTTAATGTCTTTCTTAAAATAAAAACAACAAAAAAAAGTCTTCTTTAAAGGGTCAAAACCCTAATCTTATGTCCGATTAAATTTTGCGCCGCGATTTATTTTCTTTTATCCAATAATGTATTTGCTCACAAATTGTAATAGCTAAATAGGACTTTTATTTATTTTTATCGCTTTATTTATTTTTAAAAGGGTTTGTCTTTGGCGATGTAAATACCCGACGCCTTGTAATTTAATTTCCGCACTTTTATTTTCCGCAAATTATAATTGTTAGATGTTTGATAATAGGATGGCATGACAAGACTGAATGTTTTAACCTAAAATCAAATTAGATCACTCTTAACATGTAAAAAGACAAGAATAACTGAAAACGACACACTCGCATATGCGCACTCTTAGGGTACACCCCACTTGGTTGCCTTCGTACACGGTCATTGAGTATATGTCACTTTAGAGGTCATCCTCTTGTCTAAAAGATCATAGTCGCCTCAAAATGGTTGCCTCGGATATTGTTGCCTCAAACAAATGATCTAAGACATTAGGGTTACCGCTAAGGCGTCCTAACATTGCTTTAGTGACCGTAAGTCCCTAATTCGAATTGACCCTCAAACTCCAACGACGGTGCTACCTACTCATTCATAGTGGGATAGCATTGTCTAAAGGACATTAGCATAGAACGATTCCTTTTTCGAGTAGGTAGATGGTTCTTAGATACTTGCTCATTCAAAAAACAAAATCTTTTTTCACACTCACACTCCTTTTTTGAACAAAGTTTTCAAAAACACTTCATACACTCTTGAGGACAGAAGCAAGAGTTAAATCGAAGCTTTAAAACAAAAACTTTTTTCAAACCCACAAGCACAAAGAAAACAATTTTGAAAACAATGAGCAAGTACCTAAGAGCCCGTGGATAACCACAGATAGAAAGGGTGCTAACACCTTCCCTTTCTATAATCTACCCCCCGAGCCCGAGAAATATCTCGAAAAAGGAATTTTTCTGTGCTTTTTTCCTTTCCTTGTTGGATAAAATAAAAGTCGGTGGCGACTCTTGCTTACCGCGACATTTTGCGAATACAAATGCAAAACGAAAACCAGCATTCCAAAAAACAGTCAGTTCTTCCCACCGTATCACACTGTGGTTGAAGGAGATGTTCCGTACACTATCCTCCATCCCGACATGCCTACTTCTCTCGAAGACTTGTAAAAAGCTTGGATTCAGCTAAAGGAATAATGAGATGCCTTCGAAGCTCAATTCTATGCTAGTGAGAAAAGGGTCTTGGAGCTTACAAAGCAACTACATGAAGAGAAAAAGCGTGAACGCCTACCTTGCACCAAAGAGGATGCGTTCGGTCTTTTTATCTTTGAGATTTATTTTGTAAGCCCAAGAGGCATGTTGTAGTCATTTTGAACTAATTAATGAAATTTGACGTTTGTTCATTCTTTGTCTATACAAATTTAAACCTCATAAATCCTTGAAATCATTTACATACACATCTTCCATGCATCATAACATAACAGGTTTTCACACAACAAGTTTCCTTATCTTTCTGTCGTTTATTTCAGCAAGATGGATCTAGAGAAAATAGTGAAGGACCTACAGGTACAAAACTCTCAGTTCCAAGAGACTCTACTGGCCCTAGCCAAGGGGCAACAAGATATGATGGCATTGCTGGCAGCCAAAAAGAAACCCAAGAGGAAAGCTCTAGTCAATATGGGTAGATGGTTCAAAGAGTCAGTTCGTCAGATCCCGGTAGTGGAAGACTCATCTGTGGAAGACGAGAATTAGATTAGAGAAGCTAGGAGCACCCATACTGGGTGTATTAATGATCAAGCGTATGATGATGATGATTATTTTGACGAGCAGTATCCTCTCGCCGATGTCAAGTACAAGCAACTAGAAGATAGATTGAAGGCCGTTGAGATCCAAGCCGTCCTAGGTTTATATTTTGATGATTTGAGTTTGATCTCTGGGGTTGTCATTCCCCATAAATTCAAGATACCAGTCTTTGCAAAGTACGATGGGGTTTCATGTCAAAAACTTCACCTGAAATCTTATGTGCGCAAGATACATCCGCACACTGCTGATAAGAAACTCTGGGTTCATTTTTTTCAAGAAAGCTTGGCCAGAACGCAACTAGAGTGGTTTTACTAGTTGGATGGTTCCCGTATCAATACATGTGAAGACTTAGCCACCGCTTTCTACCACCAATACCAGTATAATACTGACTTGGCGCCGACAAGAGTTCAGTTGCAAGACATGACAATGGGGAAGAATGAAGGATTTAAAGAATACACACAAATGTGGAGAGACCTTTCCAGTAGGGTTCATTGAATGATAGAGAACACATTGACATGTTTATGGGCACTTTATCTGGTCTATTCTTTAACTTATTGGTTAGATGTTCTTCTTCCGGTTTCACCGAGCTGATCTTAACCGGTGAAAGAGTTGAAAGAGGCATCAAAAGCGGGAAGATTCCCATGGCATCTGCCTCCACCTCCAATCCTATAAAGAAACCTTTTACCGCGAAGAAAGAAGTCAATGTTGTGTATGGGGCAAGGGCTCGTACCAAGAAGGATGACCGCCAGTCTGTTAATGTTGTCCGAATTTCCAATCCAACTTCTGCTCAAAGACCATCTGCTAATCATCAACGATTTGAGACTCCGAGAAGATAATTCACGAGGATAGGCATGTCACTATCCCAAGCCTTACAACACTTGGTAAAGGCTAATTTGGTGACATTGTGCGATCCTCCGGCCAATCCATATACCTCTTCACCAAAGTACAATCCGACTAAATGTTCATATCACGCAAGTAGTCCCGGGCATGAGATTGACCAATACTGGGCACTAAAGAATAAAATTCAGGACTTGATCGATAACAAGACCATTGAATTTGATCCTCCTCCAACTTCGAATGTAATCACAGCGCCTATGCCAAAGCATGCCAACAAAGTCATCACTGTAGGTGATTCTGATGATGAGTGTGCATTTGAAGATTGGGTGTATCCTACTACAACGAAACTCAACAATTGGCACGCAAAGGACTTTGTGCCTATCTCCTCCATTGAGGAGTAATCACTTGTTTTTTGCTTTCTTATTAATTCAAGAACATTTTGTCTGTAATATTTAACAATGACTTTTAAGCCATGTTCCTGGCCCGGGCACTTTGGTCCATTTGTCAAGGGTTTTATTTATGTTCATTTTATCATATGATCATTCAATACAAATCATTGGACTTTTGCATTCCAATCCTTTGTGCTCATTGTATTTTTTTTATTCAAATACATTTTTCAAAATAGTCATGTGTCTTACATGCACACACACACACACACACTCTTGCAGGTCCTCATCCACTCAGGATCTCATTGCCAATGACTCTACTATTGTTGACTATGATTTCGAATGTCTAATTAACCAAGCCGAAGACGAAGGCGAGGAAGATTGTGAAATACTGGGAGAACTAGCCAAACTTCTATTACAATAGGAAAAAGTTATTCAGCCGCATGAAGAGTTAGTTGAAGTCGTCAATCTAGGTACCGAGATAGACATGAAAGAAGTCAAGATCGACACTAACTTGGAAAGCAGTGTCAAAAACAGATTGGTTCAGATGTTGCATGATTATGTGGAAGTGTTTTCTTGGTCGTATGAAGATATGCCAGGGTTGGATACCGATATTGTAGTTCATCGTCTGCCGACAAAAGAAGATTGTCGTCCTGTCAAATAAAAAGTTCGTCGCATGAGGCCTGACATGTCTGAAAAGATAAAAGCTGAAGTGATAAAACAATTTGATGCAGGATTCCTAGCTGTGACATCTTATCCCCAATGGGTTGCAAATGTGGTGCCAATACCGAAGAAAGACGGAAAAGTTCGCATGTGCATAGATTATAAGGATCCGAATAGGGAAAACCCCAAGGATGACTTCCCTCTACCTCACATTGATGTCTTGGTCGATAATACTGTTCAGCATAAAGTCTTCTCGTTCATGGATGGTTTCTCCGGCTATAATCAAATTAGGATGGCTCCCGAAGACATGGAGAAGACCACTTTCATTACGCAATGGAGTACCTTTTGCTACAAGGTCATGCCATTTGGATTGAAGAATACAGGGGCAACATATCAAAGGGTTATGGTAGCTTTGTTTCATGATATGATCCATCATGAAATAGAGGTATATGTGGATGATATGATTTCCAAATCACAAACTGAAGAGGAACATCTCGATCACCTGTACAAGCTATTCGAAAGGTTGAAAAAGTACAAATTGAGGTTAAACCCTAACAAGTGCATATTTGGAGTACGATCTAGAAAGCTTCTAGGTTTTGTTGTCAGCGGTAAAGGCATCAAAGTCGATCCTGCCAAGGTGAAGGCCATCCGAGAAATGCCAGTCCCCCACTCTGAAAAGGAAGTTAGATGATTCTTGGGTCGTCTCAATTACATCACCCGCTTCATATCTCACTTGACTGCTACTTGTGAGCCAATCTTCAAACTCTTGAAGAAAGCTCAAGTAGTCAGATGGAATGATGAATGTCAAGCTGCCTTCGACAAAATCAAAGAATATATGAAAGAACCTCCTATTCTCATGCCTCCAGTTGAAGGAAGACCCTTGATCATGTACTTGACTGTGTTAGAGAACTCTATGGGGTGTGTTTTGGGTCAACATGACGAGTCTGATCGAAAAGAGCATGCTATTTATTACCTGAGCAAAAAATTTACCGACTGTGAAATCAGATATTCACTGCTCGAGAAAACTTGATGCACTCTGGCATGGGCTGCTCGCCGACTAAGACAATATATGTTGACTCATATCACTTTACTGCTTTCTTTATAATTTGACTAAATGGCATTCATTCATAAAATGTCATGATTTTTATTAGAATGAAACATGGTTTTGTGTACAATGGATCTCCGCATTGAAAATTACCCTACTGTAGTTATGTATTTCTATTCTTATACATTTTGAAACATGAAATTAACTTGCTAATTTAACAATCCTTCTAAGATAAGTTTGAAACATGAAAAATATTTATAACCTTAGTTTGTATTATTTACATTATGTTGAATAAAAACTATTAAATGTCTCCATAATTATATATTGTTATTCATTCAATTTGACCACATTCAACTGTCAACCATTGTTATAACTAAATTTTATACTACAATTTAATTTTTTAAAGAAAATAAGAGACTAATATAAATGATGGTTTATAAAAAGGTTTTATACTAAAAAAAATTAATATATTATAATATATTAAAAGTTAATGCATGTAATTAATATATTATAATAAGAAAAATATTTTGAGATAAATGTAATAAGTGTATATGAAAAGTTTATGGTCAATAAATTTATATATTTTAGAAAGTATATAATAAATATAATAGAGTTTTATAGTAAATTTCTATATTTGTATATTTATATCGACTTTACGCGATCCGTGTGAATGCACGAGTCATATACATTACTTAACTATTATTAAATTATCTTTATTTACTATTTATAACAATATTGCACAATCATGTAAATGTACAGATAAATAATTAATTTTATAGATGTGTGTGAAGTGTATTACACCATATACTCATATATTTTTCAACATAAATTCTATGTATATCCTGACAACCACTACAACTTAATAAATTAAATTAAAATTTATGTGACAATCATAATAGACAACTTTTCCTCTCTTAATTCGTATATATTTTTATATACATTTTTTAACCATAATTATATAATATTTATTTAATATTTATATCAACTTTACACGACCCATACGAATGCACGAGTCCTTTACTAGTATAACATATAATATCACTTACTTTCTTTTATTTATGGAAAAATAGAGTAAAAGGATCATATTAATTATATTAATTATAAAGACTTTTAATGAATAATAGAGGTAGAGTGATGCTCTTTTTCCCGTAAGAGTATGAGTTTTTAACGAGGCGCCATTTTTTCTTAATTTATTGGCGCTTTGAATTTATTATATGTTACAGATTTTGTTAGACCTTTATAATGGATTCTTATTGTCTTATCATGATATGTTGCTAGATCCTTATCAAAAAAATGTGTCACCTCATTAGGCTATAACGATAAATCGTTATCAACGATACTATCCACTTTATTAGGTTACTATACTCGATCTTGGTAAAGAGTCTTTACCACCTCAAAAAGGTTACTCATTTAATGCAAATCAAGGAATCACCTCTACCTAAATCTCAACGAAGAACACACCTTAAGACTATGTCTTAGAATTAAAAATAAATTAAGAATCGTAGGACTAAAGATTTCACACATAAAACGTCAAAAGGTGTGAACATTTTCATAAGAAAAACCTCGAAAGACATAGTTACAAATACATATACAACATACGAGAGCACAAAATAAAGTATAGAATATAAAAGATTATATAATGCTAAAGCCTAGGAGTTGGGAGGGTGGAAACAAATGACTCACCATCTTTTTGAACTTGCCCCTCCTTGTTGAAATGGGTATTTTTTGGAGGAGGGATATTCTCCTCCTCAGTATGGGGGGCCATTTTCAAATCAGGCTCATCCTCCTCATCCATAGGCTAATCATCTTTTATGACTTTGAACAAGTTCAACTTGCTCAGATCTAATTCTGGACAAAGGAAAGCCACATGTGTTATGGCCTTCTCAAAGAGCTTGTCAACCACATCGATCACCTTGTCCTTTAATCTATTAGATCCTCACCCACCTTGTTCTCGGAGAGGGTCTCTGCATGGAGTATATCCTTTGAGGCCCTGAGATCCCTTTTCACTTGGCGAGCTTATCGCCTAGCTTATCGCCTAGCTTCTCAGTGTTTTCATCTTTCTTCTTATAAGATTCTTTCAATTCATTTAAAGAATGACGCGCCTCATTGTGATTCTCACTTGTGAACTTCAATGGTTGTTGGGCCTAAGTGAGCGTCTCCCTTACTGTGTTCAGCTTGATCTTTAAATCCACGATAGACCTATTTGATCGGTTATGTGAGCATCGAACATCAAATGTTCCAACATAAGCCCCCTTAGAAAATGTGTCTCCACCAAGTTTAACTTCCCGTCTTCACCAAGTTAGACATATGCCTGTACCCCAACTGACTCACTGTATTATAGTAATTGAGGAAGTTAGCATAAAAGTTGAAATGACCGCCCCCATAACTCTTGGTGTCAAAGTATGTGTTCCAAAAGGATGTAATCATTGTACTCTTTGAAGGAGTTATAAAGATGGTTATCCTTATGGGTGATCCATCGAGGTTTTCACAATCCTAGACTTCTAAATTAACGACCATTGAAGATTATATGCCTTTGCCTTTATGACCCTAAAAAGGGGATGAAGCCCCGTCGACCTCATCAGGCTTGCGAATCTTGATAGGTATGAGAGAAAGGATGTTTGCCCCCTCCAACATGCATTTCCCCCTAAATTAACAGGTCCTCAAAGTGACTCTTAGGATCATCATAACACTTCTCGCCCCTCACTCTATTTTTTTCCTTAATTCACGAGCTTTTCTTTCAACCATATTCATTGGGGTCATCCTCTTCGCAAACAAGAAAATTAAATATTAGGTAAAGTAAATTATCTAGCTATGAATGCCTAAATAAAGACCAAAATACACAAATATTCGCCAATTTTCCCTTTCCAGTCATTACATTGATAGAGCTCCACCATTTCCTTAGAGATCATAATGCCAAAATAGGATCTCTGTAACGATCGTAATTTAATTAATTATTTAATTAAATTATTTTTGGAATATTTATGAAGATGTGTTATAATTAAATTGGATTTATTTTATTAAGTGGAGAAATAATATTAGAGATATAATATTATGTGGTGAAATAATATTAGAAGTGTAATATTATTTGATGTGGGCTTATTTTGAGAGAATAGAAGTAATAAAGGGGGTGTATTAATTTTAAGCCCAATAAGGAATAATAGAATAATAGGGTTATTTTATTATTTGTTAGAAGGAATAGAAAGAAAAGAAGCAGTAGGAAGAATAAGGATTTGGAAGAGAACGTGCAAGCTGCTAGAGAAAGTGGAAAATGGCAAGAACGTGAATCCAACCGGAAATTGTAGAGCGACCTTCAATCCAAGGTAAGGGTGGGGTTCTAACTCTATAATTGAGTTTATGATGATTGGTATGTGGGGTTAGAGGTGATTGTTGTCTTGTTCTTGAATTGAGAATATATGATTGATGTATGATGAGAATTGATGAATTTTGATGAATATTGATGTCTTGATGTTGTTAAAATGCTGTAAGATTATAGGGTAATTATGGGTGATGAATTGTCATGATTAGATTAAGTTTTAGGGCTTTATGTACGAATATGTAGTGATAAGCAGAGAAGAAGAAACGCAGAAAGTTGCAGGGAAGAGAAAACGCAGAATTAGGCCAGAAGGATATCAGGTGCTGCTGTATCAGAATAATGAATTAAATTAGGGACGGAGTTTGTCATACTATTTTAGTTACGTTGATATCAGGCTAAAAATTAAAATAGTAGGGTTAATAGAAAGTAAAAGTTCTGACATTAGAAGTATGTTGTTAGAAGTTGCGTTGGATTATTAGAAAGTAGAAGCTGTGTTATTAGAAGTTGTACTGTTAGAAGTTGTATTATTAGAAGTTGTGCTGTTAGAAGTTGTGCTGTTAGAAGTTGTGCTGTTAGAAGTTGTGCTGTTAGAAGTTGTGCTATTAGGCGATGTGCTGTTAGAAGTTGTATTGTCAGAAGTTGTGCTGTCAGAAGTTGTGCTGTCAGAAGCTGTGTTGTCAGAAGCTGTGTTGTCAGAAGTTATGCTGTCAGAAGTTATGCTGTCAGAAGTTATGCTGTCAGAAGTTGTGCTTTCAGAAGTTGTGCTGTCAGAAGTTGTGTTGTCAGAAGTTGTGTTGTCAGAAGTTGTGTTGTCAGAAGTTGTGTTGGTCAGAAGTTGTGTTATTAGGAGTTGTGTTATTAGAAGTTGTGTTATTAGAAGTTATGTTGGTTATAGGATGTGATGTTAGAGGTTATGCTTGCCAGAAGTTGTGTTGGCCTTTACGTTATTTTGTGCAGAATGTGGGAGTTAGATGCTTAGAAGTTGTTGTTTGAACTATAACAGTAGGATGGTGTCGGTCTTGACGTTAGAGTTACAGAATGACAGTGTTGATTTACTGTGGAAATTAAAATACAGCTGAGTTGTTAGTGAGAAGTTATTAATAATATTGTGCTGATGATTTATAATAAATAAATGATGTTTTATGAATTATTTTGATGATATGAGATGTTGATGACGATACGTTGAGATGTTGTTATTTTGAGATGTTAATTTGAGATGTTTTGAGATGATTTGAGATGTTGTTAACTTGAGTGTTGTTATTACATTCATGGTTGTGTCGCATACATTGCATTTTTTTTGAGATGGAGCTTTTGCTCGTTGAGATGGCCTGGATTGGCAAATTTTGAGATGAAGGCTATGCCTTGTTGATGCCTCTATTAATTGGCAAATTTTTGAGATGGGAGTTCTGCTCCAATGGTACCACATGCATTTGCATAGTATTGAGTCGCATTATATGATTTCATAAAGAAGTGTATTTTGATGTTGATGAATGTATATTATTGTTGAGATTGTTGTTGATTATGAGATGAGAAGTGGTGATGTTGTTGATCTAATTTAATATATTAATTCTCATGCGCTTTATTATATTGTTAGATATCTCACCCTTCTGTTTGAATGTTTCCCTTATGTTGGTAACGTGCAGGTAATTGAGAGTGAAGGTTGTATACCTTCAGTAGTTCGAGTCGGTGTCATTGCTCTGATATGTAACACTCGGGGGGATGAGCGTTTGCTGATTTTTGACCGTTGATTTTCAGTTGTTGAATTTTAAATTGATTATTATTAAATATGAGATGTTTCGAAGTTGTTGTTTTATTAGAGATGTTATTAAGAATTCTGTTGCGTGGATGTTGATTTATTTAGTTAAAGATGTTATGTTGATGGTTCATCCGATGTTTGAAAAAGTGTTATATATCCATGATGAATGCAATGCATTTTTTTAGAAGAATTTGTGACGTCCCGATTCATTTGTATGATTGAAATTTTATAACTCTGATTTATTTATATAAATTGCCGGGGTAGAATTGGGGTGTTACAAAGTTGGTATCAGAACAAAACGTTGGTCCGACCTTGTCGTCGAGTCGTAGTTGTCTAACAATCAAGTATTGCTATTTTGATGTTCTAACTGTTGTTTGTGTTGTAGTGATAAGTTGAGATGGCTGGAAGGAATGATGCTACACTTGCTGCTGCTTTAGAAGCAATGGCTCATGCGATTGAAAACCAGCCAAATGCTGACGAGAATGCTGGATTTTAGAGAGAGAATCCACCTACGTTCAAGGGAAAGTATGGTGCTGACAGAGCTTTGGAATGGTTGAAAGAGATAGAGAGAATCTTTCGTGTGATGGACTGCACTCCAGCGCAGAAGGTTCGTTATGGGACTCATATGCTAGCAGTCGAGGCGGATGACTGGTGGCTAGAGACTTGTCAGAAGTTGGAAGCTGCGGGTGAGAATGTCACTTGGGTTGTGTTCCGTAGGGAATTCCTGAGAAAGTATTTTCCTGATGATGTCCGTGGTAAGAAGGAAATTGAGTTCCTTGAGCTGAAGCAAGGAAGTATGTCAGTTGTTGAGTATGCTTCCAAGTTTTCTGAGCTGGCTAAGTTTTATCCGCATTACACTAAGGAAAATGATAAGTTTTCGAAGTGTATTAAGTTTGAGAATGGGTTGCACCAGGAGATTAAGAAGGCAGTTGGATACCAGAAAATCCGTGTCTTTGCTGATTTGGTTGATAGCTGCAGGATTTATGAGGAGGATAATAATGCTCATTACAAGATTATCAGTGAGAAGAGGGGTAAGCACCAACAGAATCGTGGTAAGCCTTATGATTCCCCAGCTGGTAAAGGTAAACAAAAAGTTTCTCATGGACAGAGGACTAGTGGGGGAGATGCTCTTGTTGGTGTGATTTTCTTTAAGTGTGGGAAACCTGGGCACAAGAGTAATGTGTGCACTGCTGAAGTGAAGAGGTGTTACCGTTGTGGTAAGAACGGACATGTTGTATCTGAGTGTGAACACAAGAATGTGATTTGTTTCAACTGTAGAGAAGAATGGCATATTGGTAGTCAGTGTCCTAAACCGAAGAGGGCTCAGTCAAGTGGTAAAGTGTTTGCTTTGGTTGAGGATCAGACAGCTGCTGAGGACGGACTTATTAGAGGTACATGTTTCATTATTAGTACTCCTTTAATTACTATTATTGATACTGGTGCTACACATTGTTTTATTTCTGTTGATTGTGTTGAAAGATTGGGTCTTATGTTGTCTTCTTTGAATGGAGAAATGGTCGTCGATACTCCAGCCAAGGGGTCGATGACTACTTCTTTAGTGTGTGTTAAGTTTCCCTTGTCGATCTTCTACAGAGACTTTGTTGTTGATTTGGTTTGTTTACCGTTAAGAGGTTTGGACGTGATTTTGGGTATGAACTTGTTAGAGCATAATTGTGTTCATATTAACTGTTATGATAAGTCGGTGAAGTTTTCTACTCCTGAAGAAGAGGAAGATGATCTATAGTCTACTAGACAATTGAGGAATTTGATGCAAGAGGAAGCACAGATGTTCTCATTGATGGCATCGCTATCTATAGAGACTCAAGCTATAGTTGAGGAATTGCAGGTGGTGTGTGAATTTCCTGAAGTTTTCCCTGATGAGATTCCTGATGTACCGCCAGAGAGGGAAGTTGAATTCGCTATTGATCTTGTACCTGGTACCAGACCTGTGTCTATGGCACCATACAGGATGTCTGCGTCTGAATTGTCAGAGTTGAAGAAGCAATTGGAAGAGTTACTTGAGAAGAAGTTTGTAAGACTAAGTGTATCGCCGTGGGGAGCTCCAATGTTGTTAGTAAAGAAGAAAGATGGAAGTATGAGGCTTTGTGTTGATTATAGACAGTTGAACAAGGTGACGATTAAGAACAAGTATCCGCTTCCAAGAATAGATGACTTGATGGACCAACTGGTGGATGCTCGTGTGTTTAGTAAGATTGATTTGAGGTCGGGTTACCATCAGATTAAAGTGAAGGATGAAGATATTCAGAAGACGGCTTTCAGAACGCGTTATGGACATTGCGAGTATTCGGTGATGCCTTTCGGTGTTACTAATGCACCGAGAGTATTCATGGAATATATGAATCGTATCTTTCATACTTATTTGGATCGGTTCGTAGTGGTGTTCATTGATGATATTTTGATTTACTCTAAGTCAGAAGAAGAGCATGCTGAACACTTAAGAGTAGTATTGCAGGTTTTGAAAGAGAAGAAGTTGTATGCAAAGTTGTCCAAGTGTGAATTTTGGTTAAAAGAGGTTAGTTTTCTTGGTCACGTGATTTCAGGTAGTGGCATTGTTGTAGATCCATCGAAGGTTGATGCTGTGTTGCAATGGGAAACTCCAAAGTCAACTACTGAGATTAGAAGCTTCTTGGGATTAGCTGGTTATTATAGAAGGTTTATTGAAGGATTTTCTAAGTTGTCACTTCCGTTGACTAAGTTAACTTGTAAAGGTAAAGCTTTTGTGTGGGATGTTCAATGCGAAGAAAGTTTTACAGAATTGAAGAAGAGGTTGACGTTAGCTCCGATTTTGACGTTGCCTAATCCAGGAAAGCCTTTTGTAGTATATTGTGATGCTTCTAAGATGGGTTTAGAAGGTGTGCTTATGTAGAATGGTAAGGTAGTTGCTTATGCGTCAAGGCAGTTGAGGACTCATGAGAAGAACTACCCTACGCATGATTTAGAGCTTGTTGCAGTTGTTTTTGTGTTGAAGATTTGGAGGCATTATCTTTATGGTTCTAGATTTGAAGTGTTTAGTGACCATAAGAGCTTAAAGTATTTGTTTGATCAGAAAGAGCTGAATATGAGGCAACGAAGATGGTTAGAATTGTTAAACGATTATGATTTCAGTTTGAATTATCATCCAGGAAAGGCGAATGTGGTAGCTGATGCGTTGAGTCGAAAGACTTTACATATGTCACCAATGATGATTAAAGAGTTGGAATTAATTGAGCAGTTCAGAGATATGAGCTTAGTTTGCGAGGTTACTCTGCGAAGTGTTATGTTGGGTATGTTGAAGATTAATAATGAATTTTTAGACAGTATCAGAGAAGCTCAGAAGTTGGATGTAAAACTGGTAGATTTGATGGTTGGGACTGATCAATCTGAGAATAGTGATTTTAAGCTAGATGAGCAAGGTGTGTTGAGATTTCGTAACCGGATTTGTATTCCTGATGATGTTGAGATGAAGAAAGTGATACTTGAAGAGAGTCATAGAAGTAAGTTAAGTATTCATCCAGGAGATACAAAGATGTATCAAGATTTGAAGGGTTTGTTTTGGTGGCCTGGGATGAAGAGTGATGTGGCTCAGTTTGTGTATGCATGTTTGACTTGTCAAAAGTCGAAAGTTGAACATCAGAAGCATGCAGGATTGATGCAACCGTTGGAAGTTCCAGAATGGAAATGGGATAGCATTTCAATGGACTTTGTGACGGGGTTGCCTAATACTTTAAGAGGACATGATTCAATTTGGGTGATTGTTGATAGGCTTACGAAGTCAACTCATTTTATTCCTATTAACATCAGTTTTCCAGTGTTGAAGTTGGCCGAGATTTATATTAGTGTGATTGTGAAGTTGCATGGTGTTCCTTTGTGCATTGTGTTAGATAGAGATCCAAGATTTAATTCTGATTTTTCGAAGAGTTTGCAAGAAGGTTGGGTTCTAAGTTGAGGTTGAGTTCAGCGTATCATCCTCAGACAGATGGTCAGACTGAACGAACAATTCAATCGTTGGAAGACTTGTTGAGGGCATTTGTTCTTGAGCAGGGAGGTTCGTGGGATACTTATCTTCCGTTGATAGAGTTCACTTATAATAACAGTTATCATTCCAGTATTGGGATGGCACCTTTTGAAGCGTTGTATGGTCGAAAATGTAGAACTCCGTTATGTTGGCATGAATCTAGAGAAAGTGTAGTACTTGGACCTGAACTTGTTCGTGAGACTACTGAGAAGGTGAAGTTGATTCGGGAAAAGATGAAAGCTTCACAAAGTAGACAGAAGAGTTATCATGACAAGAGAAGGAAAGATTTAGAATTTCAAGCTGGTGATCATGTGTTTCTGAGAGTTACACCTGTGACCGGTGTTGGGCGAGCATTGAAGTCTAAGAAGCTCACTTCTCATTTTATTGGACCGTATCAGATTTCAGAGGGAGTGGGGAATGTTGCTTATAGAGTGGCTTTACCGCCTAATCTTTCGAATTTGCATGATGTGTTTCATGTGTCGCAACTTCAGAAGTATATTTCAGATCTATCTCATGTGATTCATATGGACGATGTGCAAGTACGGGATAATCTTACGGTGGAGACGATGCCTGTACGGATCGTGGATTGTGAAATGAAGACTCTGAGGGGAAAAGAGATTGCCTTGGTTAAAGTGGTTTGGCTAGGAGCTGTTGGTGAAAGCATGACTTGGGAGTTGGAGAGCAAGACGCGAGACTCCTATCCTGAATTGTTTGATTGAGGTAAACTTTTGAGGAAGAAAATATTCTAAGTGGGGGAGACTTGTAACGCCCGTAATTTAATTAATTATTTAATTAAATTATTTTTGGAATATTTATGAAGATGTGTTATAATTAAATTGGATTTATTTTATTAAGTGGAGAAATAATATTAGAGATATAATATTATGTGGTGAAATAATATTAGAAGTGTAATATTATTTGATGTGGGCTTATTTTGAGAGAATAGAAGTAATAAGGGGGTGTATTGGTTTTAAGCCCAATAAGGAATAATAGAATAATAGGGTTATTTTATTATTTGTTAGAAGGAATAGAAAGAAAAGAAGCAGTAGGAAGAATAAGGATTTGGAAGAGGACGTGCAAGCTGCTAGAGAAAGTGGAAAACGACAAGAACGTGAATCCAACCGGAAATTGTAGAGCGACCTTCAATCTAAGGTAAGGGTGGGGTTCTAACTCTATAATTGGGTTTATGATGATTGGTATGTGGGGATAGAGGTGATTGTTGTCTTGTTCTTGAATTGAGAATATATGATTGATGTATGATGAGAATTGATGAATTTTGATGAATATTAATGTCTTGATGTTGTTAAAATGCTCTAAGATTATAGAGTAATTATGGGTGATAAATTGTCATGATTAGATTAAGTTTTAGGGCTTTATGTACGAATCTGTAGTGATAAGCAGAGAAGAAGAAACACAGAAAGTTGCAGGGAAGAGAAAATGCAGAATTAGGTCAGAAGGATATCAGGTGCTGCTGTATTAGAATAATGAATTAAATTAGGGATGGAGTTTGTCATACTGTTTTAGTTACGTTGATATCAGGCTAAAAATTAAAATAGTAGGATTAATAGAAAGTAATAGTTCTGACATTAGAAGTATGTTGTTAGAAGTTGTGTTGGATTATTAGAAAGTAGAAGTTGTGTTATTAGAAGTTGTGTTGTTAGAAGTTGTGTTATTAGAAGTTGTGCTGTTAGAAGTTGTGCTGTTAGAAGTTGTGCTTTTAGAAGTTGTGCTGTCAGAAGTTGTGCTGTCAGAAGTTGTGCTGTCAGAAGTTGTGCAGTCAGAAGTTGTGCTGTCAGAAGTTATGCTGTCAGAAGTTGTGTTGTCAGAAGTTGTGTTGGTCAGAAGTTGTGTTATTAGAAGTTGTGTTATTAGAAGTTGTGTTATTAGAAGTTGTGTTATTAGAAGCTGTGTTATTAGAAGTTGTGTTGGTTAGAGGATGTGATGTTAGAGGTTATGCTGGCCAGAAGTTGTGTTGGCCTTTACGTTATTTTGTGCATAATGTGGAAGTTAGATGCTTAGAAGCTGCTGTTTGAACTATAACAGTAGGATGGTGTCGGTCTTGACGTTAGAGTTACAGAATGACAATGTTGATTTACTGTGGAAATAAAAATACAACTGAGTTGTTAGTGAGAAGTTATTAATAATATTGTGGTGATGATTTATAATAAATAAATGATGTTTTATGAATTATTTTGATGATATGAGATGTTGTTGACGAGACGTTGAGATGTTGTTATTTTGAGATGTTAATTTGAGATGTTTTGAGATGATTTGAGATGTTGTTAACTTGAGTGTTGTTATTACATTCATGGTTGTGTCGCATACATTGCATTTTTTTTTAGATGGAGCTTTTGCTCGTTGAGATGGCCTGGATTGGCAAATTTTGAGATGAAGGCTATGCCTTGTTAATGCCTCTATTAATTGGCAAATTTTTGAGATGGGAGTTCTGCTCCAATGGTACCACATGCATTTGCATAGTATTGAGTCGCATTATATGATTTCATAAAGAAGTGTATTTTGATGTTGATGAATGTATATTATTGTTGAGATTGTTGTTGATTATGAGATGAGAAGTGGTGATGTTGTTGATCTAATTTAATATATTAATTCTCATGCGCTTTATTATATTGTTAGATATCTCACCCCTTCTGTTTGAATGTTGCCCTTATGTTGGTAACGTGCAGGTAATCGAGAGTGAAGGTTGTATACCTTCAGTAGTTCGAGTCGGTGTCATTGCTCTAATATGTAACACTCGGGGGGATGAGCGTTTGCTGATTTTTGACCGTTGATTTTCAGTTGTTGAATTTTAAATTGATTATTATTAAATATGAGATGTTTCGAAGTTGCTGTTTTGTTAGAGAAGTTATTAAGAATTCCGCTGCGTAGATGTTGATTTATTTGATTAAAGATGTTATGTTGATGGTTCATCCGATGTTTGAAAAAGTGTTATATATCCACGATGAATGCAATGAATTTTGTTAGAAGAATTTGTGACGTCCCGATTCATTTGTATGATTGAAATTTTATAACTCTGATTTATCTATATAAATTGCCAGAGTAGAATTGGGGTGTTACAATCTCGACGTCTTCCATCTCTGTGATGGGCAAGTAATCACGATTGAAGCCGTTTATATACACAAGGTTGTATGTCCATTATAAAGGGAATCGATAGTCGTCGTCTTCCCTACTTATTACCATAGATGGATTTTCTCGCCACCTCACTCTCACAAACATATTCTTCCAGTTTTTATAGTTGTTTAAGTGAGGGGTAAAGGGAACCCTCCTAGGTAAGGAAACCAAGTAGGTGTGACTTCTATATGACTACAAATAATCTCGAATGCCCTTATGAAAGCCCATAAGTTAGGCTATATTTGAGAAGGGGAGAAAGTGATGGTCTTAATGACCTTAGATTCAAAAATTGTGAAAGGAATTAACACCCCCAGGTCACAAATAATCGGGAGTTGCATGCCAAAAAACTCATTCGATGAACCAGCAGAGACAACCATGTTAACCCGCTCCTCTTCATAACAAGGCTTCAATAAGACATCTTTCTCATCACAGAACTATATAGGTTTATACTTCTTACGAAACAAAGCCACCTTGTTCTCACTTGTGTAAAAAGTTTTAAAATTTTTTACTCCCAAACATTTTAAGGAACTGGTCTCCACCAGTACCTGTCTTGGGAATGACTAGGGTAAAAGGTATCAATATCACTACTAAAATGGGAACTATTATCGTAATTTCCAAACATTCCCAGTTCTACAAGTTTATAAGTTACTAATCCACCCAACCACCTCGTATTCTCCACAAAATGTCTCCATGTTTTCACAACTTCCCCATGAGTAAATGGTTCTACAACCTGGTTATTCTCATATAACTCCATGATAATCACCATCCCTAGAAAAAGAGAAAATGTAAGTAAAAATAAGAAGTTCAATACATGACAACTAGGGTTTGATGATGGTGGAGAGTGGAAGAACCAAACTTAGAGAAAAATAATTACTTAAATTATATGACGAGTGTGTAGTAAGAGTAAGGACAATGGACAATATTCCGCTATTATGAGGCCAAAAGCCTAGGCCGAGTAGGTATCATTGCCAAGCCGTAGGGTTGCACTTGCTAGTAGGTCGTAAGATGTCTATGGGCCAAAATCAGGCGCATGTTGGTAAATCAATGACCCGTGATGGTTACGCCTTCCTAAGATAAAACTGATCACATAAAGGAATTAAATGCCTCACATACTTCCCGAAGTAACGTTTAAGGGACCCACCCTCTAAAATACACTTAAGGGACTCACCCAGAGTAACGCTTGACACACTCACTCTCTAAGCTACACTTTAGGGACTCACCCTAAGTAACACATGAGGGAATCACCCTCTAAGATACGTTTAAGGGACTCACCCAAAGTAAAGCTTAGGAGACTTATTTTCTAAGCTACGCTTGAGGGACTTGCATATCTAGAAAGAGATCATTGTCTACTGGACTTAAATAACTTCTCATTTCCCATACCTCATGCTTGAGAGATTGTAGATTGAAATATATTTGATTGGACCCATAAGAGGACAACCTATAACTTAGTCGACCCAAGAAACATCATAAAGGTGCACATGAAGTTTATGCGGGCGCAACTTGGCGAGTTAAAGGCTGCTCGATCTGATCCATCTGCCATGTGACAAGTTGCCTGACCCATTTTCCTTACCTATTAGGGGATAACCGAATTATTACGTGTCAAACAACGTGTATCTGAAAGGGTCGATGTTTGTCACTCTCCCAAGGAAGAAACTACTTCTTTCTATTAACACGAAAAGTTGATCTTTGTGGAGAGAATCAATGTTCCTATGCCTATTCTCTAGTGAAATAGTTGAGAAGGAACTTATTCCCCACCCAACAATTTGATCCATTAGTTAGGCTTATAAATATCTCAATCCAGATTGAGGAGATCGTTCCTTCTTGACAAATTTAACATACTTAAAACCCCCTTGCAATTACGCACGTGAACAAGGTTCTTCTTATTGCATTTTTCACGTGCAAAATACATTGAATAATATTTAATTATATTTATTTTCAATTTTTACTTCAAATTATAATTTCAATTTGATTGATAAGAATTTATTTAAATTCTTATATCATATTCTTATTCATCTCTATAAGTCTATCCATGTCTATGATATAAGAAAAATTGAATAAAAAATCAAACCCAAAAATAAAAAATTTTAATTTCATAATTTTTGAGAAAAGAATAGAAATAGAATTTTCCAAAAAAGGCAAGAAAGAAAAAAAAACAAGAGGACACAACACAAGAACGTAGCTAGTTTCAAATCCTTTCTTATTACAACAAACTGCATATCACCAACTTCCTTATCCATACATACACCCTCACAACATCTCTTGTTTTTTCCAAATGGAGAACAAGCAGCAATGAACATCACTCTCCTAAAACCACTACCATCATCACCAATCTCAACCTCTTTCCAACCCCACCCACTCCACCACCACCACCACCACCACCACACTTCTTCTTCTCCGTTCAACTTCCCCAAAACCAAACCCTCCAACTCCAACTCTTTTGTGTTAAACTACACAAACCCCTCATCACTCACCATAAAATCCGAACCACGAGACCAAAAGCTTCTAACACTCTTACAACAGCGAAAAACCGAAGAAGCTTGGATTGTATACACTCTCTCCCCTCACCTCCCTAACCCCACTTGTCTCAGCCGTTTACTCTCCCAGCTTTCTCACCACAACACCCCTACTTCCCTCACGCGCGCTCAGTCTATCCTCACGCGCCTCCGTAATGAATCCCAGCTTCACCGTCTTGACTCCAACTCCCTCGGCCTCCTCGCCGTTGCGGCTGCTAAAGCTGGTCACACTCTCTATGCTTCTTCCGTTGTCAAATCCATGCTCCGCTCCGGGTATCTTCCTCATGTCAAAGCCTGGAGCGCTGTTGTAAGCCGTCTTGCTACTGATGATGACGCTTCCGGTCCCGTTGAGGCTCTGCGACTCTTCCACGCTGTCACGCGCCGGTTGCGTAGGCTTCCTGACCTTGACATGGCGGCGGATTCGCGGCCTGATACGGCGGCGTTCAATGCTGCGCTTAATGCGTGTGCGAATTTGGGGGATGGTAAGATGTTCTTGCAGGTGTTTGATGAAATGCCGCAGTTTGGTGTTGTGCCGGATTCGTTGAGTTATAATATTGTTATGAAGCTGTGTTGTGGAAGTAATAGAAAGGACTTGCTTGTGTTTGTGTTGGAGAGGATTCTTCAGTTGAATATTGATTTGTGTATGACCACTTTGCATTCCCTTGTTGCTGCTTATGTTGGTTTTAATGAATTGGAAACTGCTGAGAAAATTGTTCAGGCAATGAGGGAAAAAAGGAGAGATCTTTGTAGGATACTTAGAGAGTCCAATTCACACTATTCTGATGAAAATTATGTTGATGCTGATGATGATGTTGATTCTGTTTTTCATAAGTTGCTTCCGAATTTGATGATGGAGAAGAGTGGCAATGGAAATTTGAATGATTTGCCTTTGTTGCCAAAAGTTTATACGCCGAACACTAGAATTTACACCACTCTAATGAAAGGCTATATGAAAGCAGGGCGTGTTACGGATACAGTAAGGATGCTCGAGGCAATGCGTTGTCAGGACGATAGTGCCAGTCACCCTGACCATGTTTCCTATACCACCGTTGTTTCAGCACTTGTGAAGGCTGGTTTCATGGACCGGGCACGACAAGTTCTTGCTGAAATGACTAGGATCGGCATGCCTGCAAATCTGATAACCTACAATATTCTCCTCAAGGGTTATTGTAAACAGCTGCAGATGGTCGAGGCAAGGGAGTTAATTAAGGAGATGGCTGAGGATATTGGGATTCAACCTGATGTTGTGTCCTATAATATACTGATTGATGGTTGTATATTGGTTGATGACAGTGCTGGTGCTCTTTCCTTCTTTAATGAAATGAGGGAAAAAGGGATAGCTCCTACAAAGATTAGTTACACTACTTTGATGAAAGCTTTTGCATTGTCTGGTCAACCAAAGTTAGCTCAAAGAGTCTTCGACGAAATGGTGAATGACTCTCGAGTGAGGGTGGATTTGATTGCCTGGAATATGTTGGTTGAAGGATATAGTAGGTTAGGATTAGTGGAAGAGGCAAAGAAAGTGATTCAAAAGATGAAAGAAAACGGATTTCACCCCAATGTGAGCACATATGGAAGTTTTGCAAATGCAATCGCATTGGCAAGAAAACCAGGAGAAGCACTTATACTTTGGAATGAAGTGAAGGAGAGATGCGAGGTAGCGAAAGGAGGAAAAACTGATTCTTCTGTTCCACCTTTGAAACCTGATGAAGGGCTTTTGGATACACTTGCTGATATATGTGTGAGAGCTGCTTTCTTTAGAAAGGCCTTGGAAATTGTGGCTTGTATGGAAGAAAATGGGATACCTCCTAACAAGACAAAGTATACTAGAATATATGTGGAAATGCATTCAAGAATGTTTACTAGTAAACATGCTTCACAAGCTAGACAAGACAGAAGAGTGGAGAGGAAAAGAGCAGCTGAAGCTTTTAAGTTTTGGTTGGGTTTGCCTAATTCTTATTATGGGAGTGAGTGGAGGTTAGAACCTCTGGATGGATATGAGTGACACTGCCTCTCATTGGTTTTGATATGCTACAAAAGTAGAAAAGAGGATATATATTTAGTATATAAACTAGAAAGTAGAAACCATGTACTAATAACTTTCAAAAACATAAGTGGCTATTTTTCTTTGAAAATGGTCTTTTTTTGGATTACTTAATGTAAAATTTTGGCTACAGTCACACTATTACTTAAACCTGTGCTTGGTTTTGCCCTTTTGCAGATACAAAATTTGATTTTGAGTAAATTAATTATTGAATATTGCTTTAGTCTAAAAGTGAGTTTAAATGGCATTATCCTCAAGAGTTATTTGAGGGAAACATGTATGAGTGGTTTTCCGCACCAATCATCCTTCCAAAACTTAGTTGAACTTATATTTCCAAGCAACCAACTAGTTTGATTAATCAGGACACAAAACTAAGATTTGATGCTAGACCAAAGAGATGGAAAAAAAATGATGCTGGGTGATTTCCTTTTTTATCTTGAAACTCTACTTTTCAGAAGCTTAGCCCAAGACTCCTCACTCCAAATCAGATCCCAGCAAAGCTTGAAGTTCGATGTCTCATTTATGCAAATTAGGGATCTCAATACTAAGCCACCTTGGAAAAAGGTTTACAAACTTTCTTTGAAGCTAATATAACTAATTTTCTTTTGTTTACGTCATCACTCCAATGAAATTTCTCGAGGTAGTTTCTTAAGACTTAAGCAAAGATATAGGAAATATATAGACTGAGTTAGAGTGAGTGATCATGCTTTGAATTACATACCTGGCCAATTGAGCTCTACCTGCTATAGATGTGTAAAGGGAAGTAGAAGATAGAATGACAAGAATCCACTCACATGATTTATGGTTAAAACAAAACTCTTTAAGCACTTTGACTAAAAAACTCCAATCCAAAGTGTCAAAGGCGTTACACAGATATAACTTGAGGGGCAATTTTCCTCCAAACAAATTTTTGTCCAAAAGATTGTCAAATTTAGAAGTTAAGAAGAAGTAGTCTTTAATGTATCTACCATGAATGAAATATCTTTGCTCTTAAGAAATAATAATAAGTATGGTTTGAGCAAGCCTATCAATTAGAATTTTGGAGATTATTTTAAATTTTAAATTTTCTAAAGCCATAGGCCCAAACTTGTCCATGAAATCGACATCCCTTATCTTAAGAATTAGATCAATGGTGTTAGAGTTGAAATTAGGTGAACAAATGAAGGAGAACATTACACACGTGACACTAATACACATAAAATTAGATCTGCATCAGCCTGTAATTGCGTACCAGAAAGATGTAACCGGTTACAATAATGAAAATTCAGTTTATGCAAAGTTTTAGAGTGTAGAACTAGCCTCCGTTGAAACCCGGATTGAAGAGAATGTGAGAAGATCAACAAGGCAAAGAGGATTGCCTCCAAGTCCAAGATTGTGAGTTGTCCTGAGACAATGAAGTCAATAATGGTGGTGATTTCGTCCATTTTGCACTTATGACTGAATCCGGACCCGTTAAGACGGAAGAGGCCTTGAGTGATCTAAAATGGATCTATGCTATAAAGGACGAGCTGGAATATATTGAGAAGAGCAAGACTTGAGAGTTAGTTGATCTACCGGAAGGAATGAAATTGATTGGTGTAAGATAAGTCTATAAATTGAAGACAAATCTCAAGGGTGAAATAATCAAGCATAAGACTCAATTTGTTGCAAAGGAATTTTCGCAAAGGGAAGACATAAACCTTGAAGAGGTATTTGCAGCGATTGCTAGAATTGAAACCATTAGGCTAGTTGTTGGTATTGCGAATAACAACAATTGATCCATCTACCAAATGGATGTCAAATATGTGTTTTTGAACGAACTGCTTGAAGATGAGGTATTTGTAGAACATCTCCTGGTTTAGATGTGAAAAATCAAGAGTCAAAGTTCTACAAATTGAAGAAAGCGTTGTACATTTTGAAACAAGCTCCAAGATCTTGGAACAAGAGGATAAATGGTTTCTTAAAGGAGATTGAGTTTAAGAATTGTGTATCTGAATATGGTGTGTATGTGAAGAATGATACAAGTGAAAGGGTGATAATCCTTTGTCTATACGTAAATGATTTTTTGACAACGTGCAATAACAAAAAGTGAATCTCTAAGTTCAAGAGGTAGCTTATGAAAGAGTTTGAGATGACCAACCTTGGCCTCATGACATACTTCCTTGGTATTAAGTTCTACAAGCCCAAGAAGAGAGTGCTCACGAACGAAAGAAGGTATGCACTTAAGATTTTGAAGAAATTTAAAATGGAACATGTAATGTTGTCATTACTTTGACTAAAACGAGGCTAGAGTTCTCGAAGAATGAGGACGAGCAAGATGTTAATCCAACTCAGTATAGGAGGCTGATTGGATTCTTGCATTACTTGGGCAATACGCGATCAAATTTGGCATTTAGTGTCGGTATTGTGAGTATATTCATGGAGAGATCAAAAGTTTCTCATTTGGTAGAAGTTAAGAGGATTCTAAGATACGTCAAAGGATCTATTGGCTGCGAAACTCTCTTTCTTGCAGCAGATGGGGGTAGAAAATGCAATTTGCTCGATTTTACCGATTCCAATTGGTGCAGAGATAAAGATGATAGAAAGTCTACAACTGGATACATATTTATGTTTGGTGATACACCAATCTCATGGTGTTCAAAGAAGTAATTGGTAATAACACTCTTGTCTTGTGAGGCCGAGTACATTTCCGCTTTGTTATGTGCGTGTCAAGTCGTCTAGTTAATTAATCTATTGAAGGAGTCGAGAAATAATGAGGGTGACACTGTAACGCTTCTGCTATAAACTGTTAGCACCATGGTTGTGGGATTGGTACCAATTTTGCTAAAATATGGTTCACATCAAAGATATTATGGGAGACGTTCTAACATACTAGACAGGTTCATTGAAGAAAGATGTGATGTCTGACGTTGTGACATTTTGTACTAAAACATATACATGTTGTTTTAAATCTTGATAAATTCAATTGGATTTTGTGATATTCCTTTTGAATATGTCTCAGTAAATTTTGCAGGTCAAAAAGATTTAATCTAGAACAAGTTTTGTATCTCCAGCTCTACATAAGTTACTAAATTGGACCTTGGGACAATTTAGGAAACTTGGTATTGTTTGTTCCAAGATTTAAGGAGATTTTGCTGCAAAATTGGTGGATCACTTAGCTTGTGGATCAAGGAATATCTGGATGCAAATTTCGAAGCCCATGGACTACAGATGTGTATTTAAAGAGAAGACCTAAACCTAACGAATTAATTTTCTTCAATTAAGTTTTTCATATTTTGTAAATTAGGGGAAGTTTAGAGTCTTAGATTTTGAGAGTCTCTTGTGTGGGTGTAAGTCACCCTTGTATCTTTTGATACTTGTAGTAGACGTAATATTCTCACTCAGAAGCCTTTAGATAATGAATTGAGTATTGTTCTTGGATGAAGATTTTAAGCAACACCAAGTATTTTTGTGTTGGAAGTGTAATCTTCTTGTTGATATGTTCTTGATACAGTCACTGAGATTGAGACCGTTAGATATCACTGAGATGATTTAGAAAGTGATATGAGATTTCTCATATCTAGATGGCGATTTCTAGGTAGAAGGTGCACTAGGTAGGGATTAAGTGAGAAGTTGTAAACTGAGACTGTCTAGGCTTTAAATTGATACTACTAATAATGAATTTCTTTCCTGGATTTGTAGCCCTCAGAGTAGGTGATGTTTCATCGAATTGAGTTTACAATTCTATGTGTTATTTATCATTATGCAATTTAATTTTAGTATCACTTACATCTTGATAAATCTGTTCAGTCCGTCAACATATGTTGTAACATCTTTCTTGACATTATTCTGATGTTGAAGTATCATTATTAACATGTATTTCCTATACCAAAATTTCAATTGGTATCAGAGCAGGCATCCTGGTCTGTTTGGTGAGCTTCATGGAGTATTTTTCTGGTACCACTATTCTTTTTAGAAGGATGGAATGAGAGGATTCTGATTATTAATGGACATCAGATCTTGAAGAATTGTCAGGATGGAAGAATCCCGATGCTTAAGAGATAGAAGGGAAAAGATTGAGTTGACTCTTTGTCACTCTGAAATTATCAACTTCATGTTCTATGAAATTGGTAAGCACGTTATCACTTGTATTATGGCCAAAGATACTTGGGAATTTCTCAAGTCCACTCATAAAGGCACATTTAAGTGTGTTTGGAAGTAAAGAGTTCAGAAGAGAGAATGATCAAGAAGAAGATATTCTGGTCTCTACTCAAGGGGTTTGACATGAAAGTGACAAGCCATTGAAAAACAACAAGAGAATTCTTTTATTTCCTACTTTTAGGAATTTGTGCCCTGGTCTCTGATGAAGGGTTTCTTATTATTGTATTCCTTGGAAGGCAATCTAATTAGGTGTTGAAGAGATTGGACAGAATGTCTAGACCAAATGTCCAAAACATCTATACTGACTTTAGCAAGTCTGTGATGCTAAAGAAAAGTCTGGAACTAGAGTATAGGTCAATCAATGTAAAAGCATTCATATGAGTGGGTAGGCCTTGGATCTTTTTGGAGCAGAATATCTTACATATCTCAAGAACAATTGTATGGGTTTTTCTATTTCTTGGCTTAATTAGGAAAGTGGTCCTAATTATGAATTTTTCAAGGATATTACTGGTTTGACTGGAAGAAGGACTTCTAATGAAGATTTATATATTGTAGAATTATCTAATGAGGAGTTGGCTGTTTATTCAAGATATGTGCATATAGAATAAAGAAGGTTGTCAACCATGAAGAAAACATGAGGTGGGTATCTCTTATCTTATGTCTTAAGAGAAAGAAGGTTTATCTACCATCTATTATTTGCAGGGTGAGATGACTCTATTATCCTTCAAACTTGATATCATGATCAAGTCTGTAAGGTTAGTTCAGTTCAGTTCAGTTGAAGGAGGTTCCTCAAGTGGAAAGATGATTGGAAGGCTAAAAGGGATAGAGTTTTCAAGCTATAACTGGCAAAGAGAAAACTCAAGTGACAAAAGGTTATTTTTATAAAAAGGAAAGTTGAGTCAAGGATGTCAATCTTAATGTCTCAACATTGTACTAGACATCAGAATACTCAAGCTAAAGGCATATATTTGCACTAAATATGTCTCTTATGTGAAAAATTGATTTTAACAGTTTTGTTTACTTCCTCAAAGGTCAAGTTCAGCATGGGTTAACCAAGCAGTTGTTTAAACTCAGGAAAGGTGATAATTTTCTTATTCATCATATGTGTCTTAGAACTTCAACTAAGATTATTTGTATTTTGGCACTGACTGTTCCAGACACTTGACTGCAGTAAAAGTGTTTCTGGTGGTTTGTTTAAGTCTCATTCTAATCAAATGTTCTTGTTGTTGTTGATGCTAAAAGGGAAGTTTAAGGGCATTGGGCATCTAAAGAATACAAAATGCACTATCTAAGTTTTGGTAATGGTATTCTTACTAAAGAACTGATGACTATTATGTTAAACACAAGTCAAGTGTGTGATCAACGTCTGAAGGTATGTGTCATCAAGGAAGAATGTTTTATCTCTACTGAGATGTATGAAGTTCTTATGAGGATTTCAAATTAATTTCTATTTGTGAACTACACAAGTATTTAATTTCTTATCCTTTTGCTTGATGTTCATGGAAGATAAAGTCAAGATGTCACACCAGAAGGTGCAACATCAGACAGTTGTAAAAGCTCTAGAACATATTCTATGGATTTGTTTAGTCCAATGCAACGTGAGTGTCCTGAAGGATAGAGACACATATATATGATTTTCTGTTGTGATCTATAGCAAAGTAAATCTAATATCTGTGAAGTCTTTAAAGGTTCTTATCTAGTCCTTGAATGAGAACAAGGTTGTTTCTGAGTTACTCTACTGAGAGAAGTACTTTTAGTGATGTTAACTTCAAGACCAAAATCAGTGATGTGTTCATTAAAGAAATGTACTGATGTTCAACCAGATGTTGGAACATCATCACAACAGCTTGATACTCCAAACATTGTGGACGAATCTAAAGGGATGACAAGCACTAAATAAGATAGTTCTCAAGAAAATGACATTTTGTTAAAAAGGGAGTTCATTATTTGGAGTTTATTTTAGTCTGAAATATTCAGTTGTTTCAGAGATGAAATATATAATGATGGTGAGTCTTGGAGTAAAAATCTATTGGCCAAGTCTGAAGATGATTGTATTATTGGAGGATATTCTGGTCACTTAGATTATAATTAATTGAATCCTGGTATATCCTTAAGATTAGGTTCATTGATGAAGGAATATGTATTATCAATTGGGTTGATTACTAAAAGAGTGCAATGTCAAATTAAAGGTCATGACATTGTATGTGACATGCTACTGCAATCAAAGTACAAGGATTTTATTGTGCTTGCAGAACAAATTCATTGGTTCTGTCATCATTGTGTTAAGGATCTTGCTACAGGCTTATATTGACACTCCTAAGCTTGGTATGACTAAGAAGCTTTAGGAAGTATTTTCATCATAACTTGAGGTGCAAGTTACATTGAGAATATGAGGGGTGATTTTGGAATTGTACTATTGAAAAATTATAATAGTAAATGTTTTGAACGGTCTGTCAACTATATTCTTTCACCTAGTGGAGTGTGTAATTTCAGAAGAATAATTTTCAATGGCATGGAGAATGTCATTTCAAATATTGTAACATTTTTCAGCAGGCAAAGCCTTGAAAGAGAGAAAAGTTGAATAATGGGGTGTCTCTCTCCTATGGTGAGTGGTGCACTATTACTAAAGAAGATTTTATCTCTTTCCAATAACACTTTCATTGACTGGTCTATCATTACAAGCAAGGTTTTGTTAAAAACTAGGTAACTCTCCTTGTATTTAAAGACCTTACTACCTCACCATCCTCACAAACTACGTTTCATCACGAGCAAATCTTCCAAAAATTGTTGATGCAAAGAAGGCTCTTCTGTTGGAAACCAAGAAGGAAGTTGGTTCTGGTTCAAAGAAAGTAGTGTCCAACATTATAACAAATGTTGAAACATATACTGTAACATCTAGAACAGGGAAAATATCTGTAACAAAGATGAAGTCCCTCAAGAAGAATCATGTTTAGTTACATGACTCAAATTTAGACGTTGATAAAGATTGAGTCAATTCCATTGACTCGAGAGGTTGTGCTTGGACAGCTACTATATTTATAAAGAGGTGTGTTTTTTTGCTTGTTTGTCTGTTCATTGAGTCAGTCTTGTTTTGAGTCATTTTTAACCCTTAGTTTTGTCTCTTTGGGCAAGTCTGTTCTTTCTTTTTGTTTCTTTTAAGTTTGTTTGGTGCTATTAGTCCTGCATCAATTCATAGAGTTAATTTTCCTTTGTTTGTCTTGAATCAATTCTTGCTTCTATTGATTCTTTTTGTGTCAGTTTCTTTTCACTCTTTTTTTTTGTGTCAATTTTTGACTAAAAATGGGGAGAAAAGTATAATTGTCTAGTCTGAAGTTGTTGCTTGTGGTATGCAACAATTTAGGGTGGAGCATGACTATTTGTCATGAGAGTATTGTTTGCAAGATTTCCTATATGATGTTATAACATCCTGTCTGTTGTGTCTTATGTTCTGAGTTATGAGCATTATTGTGTTTTGTGCTCTGAGTTTTGTCATTTACTTCTGCTGCATGTTCTTCTAATATGTTGAATTCTTGAGAGGGAGATTTATCTCTGTGACAAGAATTGGTTATGTGTTTTAAGGGGGGAGTAACTTGGATGGTTCTGAAGATGTGGACCATCTTCTTCCTCATGTACAAAGTCTACATGTTTAGCATGTAGCTTGTGTTTGTGTAACTGCTGTATCTTTGATACAATTTTTGTGCAGTTTGATTTGTGGCTTTATTCCTTCGTGGTCTTATTCCTTGTGGTTTTATCTCTCCTGTCGACTTTATTTGGCTTTGGTTGTTTTAGCCAAAAATTACCAAAGGGGGGAGATTGTTAGTTTCATGATTATGGTATTGGCAACAATTTTGCTAAAACATGCTTCACATCAAAGATGTTATGGGAGATGTTCTAACAAGCTGGGAAGATTCACTGAAGAAAGATGTTCTGTCAGATGTTGTGACATTCTGTACCAGAACATGTACAAGTTGTTTTAAATCTTGACATATTTAATTGGATTCTGTGATACTCCTTTTGGATATATCTCAGTAAATTTCGCAGGTCAAGAAGATTTAATATGGAACAAGTTTTGTATCTCCAGTTGTACATAAGTTACTAAATTGGGCCGTAAGACAATTTAGGAAACTTGGTATTGTTTATTCCAAGATTTGAGGAGATTTTACTGCACAATTGGTGCATCACTCAGCTTGTGGATCAAGGAATATCTGGATGCAAATTTCAAAGCCCATGGACTACAGAGGTCTATTTAAAGAGAATACCTAAACCCAACGAATTAATTTCCTTCAATTAAGTTTTTCATATTTTGTAAATTAGGGGAAATTTAAAGTCTTAGGTTTTGAGAGTCTCTTGTGTGGGTGTAAGCCACCCTTTTATCTTTTGATACTTGTGGTAGACATAATTTTCTCACTCAGAAGCCTTTAGGTAATGAGTTGAGTATTGTTCTTGGATGAAGCTTTTAAGAAACACCAATTATTTTTGTATTTGAAGTGTAATCTTCTTGTTGTGTTGTTCTTGATATAGTCACTGTGATTGGGACACTTAGATATTACTGAGGTGATTTAGGAAGTGAGATGGGGTTTCTCATATCTAGATGGTGATTTCTAGGTAGAAGTTGCACTGGGTAGGAATTAAGTGAGAAATTGTAAATTGGAATTGTTTAGGCTTTGAGTTGATACTATTAATAATGAATTTCCTTCTTGGCTTGGTATCCCTCAAAGTAGGTGATGTTGCACCAAATTGAGTTTACAATTCTATGTGTTATTTATCAGTCTGCAGTTTTATTTTAGAATCACTTGCATCTTGATAAATTTGTTTAGTCTGTCAACAGATGTTGTAACATCTGTCTTGACATTGTTCTGATGTTGGGACATAAGTATTAATATGTGTTGCATGTACCAGAATTTCATAAACCTTACTAAGAACCCAATTGTACATGGGAGGAGCAAGCATATTGAGATGATGCTTCACTACTTGAGAGAACTTGTTAGTGCAAGAAGGTTGAGATTGGGATATTGTAGAAATAAAGACCAAGTGGCTGATTTTTTGATCAAGGGAATCACAATTGAAGTGTTCAATAGATTAAAGATGAACACGGGCATGGAAGAATTCGAGCACTTGAATTAAGATTGTGTGTTAAGAGAAAATTCATAATTCAAGTGTTGTAATCAGTTACCTCTGGGGTGTAACCGGTTACAGATATGGAGAAAAGTCAAATAATCTGGAAATAAGTTGTTTTCTCATGGGTGTAATCGATTATGCATTTGCAGTAACCGGTTACCACTATTATGTTTTTAGTTTTTGTAGCAGTTGTAACTGGTTACAGGTTCTGTGTCAACAGTTACAAGTGATAAGTGCAAATTAAAGTTATTTTTATTTATAAGTTTTGTTGCACTTATCTATATTTTTTGTTAATATTCAGTGAATAAACCTCACTTTGTAAATAAGTTTAGTTTGTGTATATTTGCATTTTTGTGTACACAGTGTATCGTTTGATAGTTTTCCATTCATTTTGTAGTTATTTGAGCATTGTGGGAGCATTGAGTAATAAAAGCTTCCATAATGCACCTTTTGAAAGGAATAAGACAAATAAAGAGAGCCATGGAAAAGCAATAAAGATTTGTTGTTCTGTCATTTTTGTCAGGCAAAACTGTGGCGAAGACAGGAGTGAGAAGAGCATCGGGCGAGCGTGAGGCGATGCAGAGGCAAGATGAAAAGAGAAAAATCCAGTGGCCACTAACTTGGGCTCGCGTGTTATTCGCCGGTCAAGGATGAATAAGAGCGCCGAGCGAGACTTTCTCTTGATGGGCGATGTGTTGCAACTGGTTTTTGAATCAGAGTCGCCACCCTTAATTTTTATCCTAAAGGAAGGGAGTATAAAGGAATAATCCTAAAGTTCAGAGATTCTAGATTTGGACTCGGTTCTAGACGAGGGGAAAGTGTTAGGCACCCCTTATCTACCTTGTTCACAAGGATACTAGGTTTAAAAGCGCAACTTTAGGAAAAAGGGTTTTTAATTTATTAGGGGAAATGGTTTAATTTTAATCAGGGGGACTAACCATGATTTTAATCGTATGCCTACGTGTCCTCTTAGGAGGAATCAGAGTCTCATTTCGTAGTTTGCGGTTTGGTTGGTGTTTTTTAGAGGATTGCATAGAATTATTTTCGAATTTATCCTTAAACCTTGTCTGGGTTGTAAATTGAGTGATAGTAGACGTAGTTCGTAGTTTAAATTTGAAATTAATTCTCCTTAATCCTTTTTCGAAAATATCTTGTAGTTTGATTATGTTAGTAAAAAATGAGTTGATGTTGGTTAGCTATATTAAGACGTAGAGCGGGGGAGTATGATATAGTCTCCTCATCATGTGGCCAGATATTGGCCAAGTGTCGCTCGTGGATGGTGAATTTAGTGAGTTGCGTAGACTTTAATTGTTTGATTTTGAATAATAAACCAGTAGACGATGTGTCGACCAATTTAATTACTCAAAGATATACATCCTATTATTTATAGAATCTTTGAATTAAGTATTAAAAAAAGTTTGATTTATATATTCATTATTTATTTTTTAATATTGATTTTTAGATAAACAAAATTTTAACAAAGAAATTAGTCAATCAAATAATCTAACCAAATAAACAAAAGTCTAATTAAATAACAAAGGGTGCACAAGATAAAGAAATGGTGTGCTAAATAAATGTGTAGAAACCTTAAAGCCAAAGTCCATATTAAAACTCTAAAGATTTAACCTTAATTCAAGTCATGATTTAGTAATAGTAATAATTTAAATAATGTATAAAACAAAACAAAAATCAGTACATTATGGGGGGAGCGCCCCTTTTGTTACGTGATTGCCGTTAAACAAAATGAGACATAGTAAAAAACTAAAATCGGACTAATTTAATCTATTTTATTAAAACCCAATAAGAATATGACACTTGGCCTTTTAGATAAAAACAAGTTAAATAAAAAAACAACTTATAATTAAGAGAGAGAACCAAATACCAGGACTACTTTCTTCTTTTTCTCTGTATTGCTTCTTCTTCGGAAAATTCTTCACAATTTTATTCACTCTTTTTTCAAGCTTCTCACAACATAAATATGCTACCTAAGAAACATGAAATCAAGATAAATAAAAACAGAAACTAACATAATGACGATGGCAAAAGATGCAGGGGACGATTGGATTCGGTTTCCGGCGAGGTTGTCAGCGAGGGCTGAAGGTAGAGCTTGGGCGCATATTAGATCTGGACGGAGGTGCAGTGGTGGTTCACGAAAGAAGTTGGAGAAGCGAACACCGATGGTTGAAGGCGACGACGTGGGTCCGCGCGGCTTCAAGGAGAGTTGCTGGAAGGAGTGAGAGCGGCAGGCTTCACCGACGGAGATCGTCGGGTTGCAGGATGGTCTCACGGTATTTATGCATAGTGAAAGGGATTGGCGGCTTCATCAGTATGAAATTGGAGATGGTAGAAACAATTGTTATCCTCTCTCTTCTCTATACAAACAAAAAGAATAACAATACACAATTTTCCAGATCCTTTTCTATTTGATTTTTTTGTAGTTTGTAAATGTTAGTTTTGGAGATCTGAGAACAAATTTTTGTATGAAAACTATTTGACACAATAGAATCTCTAATGAAAAATTATCTGAAATTTTGCAATGAATTTTCTTGTGTGTAATTAGTGTACCAATAAGACTTGGATGAAAGTTTTATGTTAGTTACTACTATAAACAAAAACCAAAGAGTGAATAAAAAAAAGGTTTGTTGAGACTGCTCCATCGGATTCCTGCTCCAAAGTTCATAAGAAAAGCTATGAAAAAGATTTGGTTAATGATCTAAAGTTTGTGTTTTATGCCAAAGTAGAAAGAAAGAGAAAAACATGAAAGAAAGATGATGACATATTATATGGTTAGAAAAAAAATATATGTAGATCGTTTAAGAACATTAGCACCAAGTTAAACCAAAATAATATATAAAAAAATAATAATGTTAGAGTTATTGTGTGTGCAAGTTAGTGTTAAAATTGTGCACATGGCGTATTATTGTGGATACTATGAGAAAATATTGTAAGCGTGCACATGATGATAACAACACAAATCCTCGTAATATCAAGAAAGACAAAAAATGAAAAGGGTGGCCTCATGTTAAATTAATTTAAACACATATTTGTCTAACTATTAATTTGTTAATCATCCGTCAAAATAACAAAATAATACCAAATATTTTAAAAAGAAACTTTGAGAAGAAAGTGAATGAAATTGTGAAATTCTTGATAAATGTGTGTGAGAGACTAGGACAACAATAGTCCTATTTATAGAGTTAATTAGGTTAAAAAAGAGACTTAGAGACTAAGTTTATCCAAAGACCCAAAAGAAAAGGCCAAAGTTTGATATCTAAAAAAGGAAAGAAAATTAGCAGCAAAAAAAGAAATAAAAAATTGTTAAAAATGCAATAAACAAGATTCAAACCCGCAACCTCATATTTGCAACCTTCATTCTTTACCAATTGTACTATGTTACCCATTTGTAAATAAACTCAATTGAAAGTATGTGAAAGGTATGCAAATATTTGTTATTTTAAAGATACAAATAATTTGAAATAAATCATTATATTTTTAAATAGGTTTGGAAGCGAATATTTATAAAAATCAAATAATATTATAAAAACAATGTTTAAAATATTTTTGACTGAACTTGAGTATGAACATCTATAAAAATCAAATAATTTTATAAAACAACGTTTAAAATATTTTTGACTGTAGAAATAAAAGGGCGGGAAAATTTGGGATATGACACGATGCTTGATATTTTTTCCTGTTTGCATGTGTGGCGCAGGCAGTGTGGGTGAATAAAGGCCTCTCATTGGGTGATACTTTCAAGCGTTAGGCGATGCTGTCTAAACAGATTTTGTATATATTTTCATTTAATTTAATTTTTAGGTTATAGAGTTTTGTAGTATTTGTTCCCAACTTCATCCCCTTCATTCTTTGGTAGTTTAGAGCTTAGAAAATAACAATGGAGCTTGCATCTGGATGATCCGAGGTCTAATTTCTCATCAATTGGTGCTGACAAACCAAAAGATGTTTGGCTCCTCTTCCTCTCTTCTCTTTGTAATCTCTATTTGTCGGAGTTTGTATGTAAATTTACCTTGATTATATGTATATTTATTGTTCACGGTGTTGTATGAGACTCATTTTACAAATCAATATTGATGATTTCTTTCTTTATTTGGGTTTGAGTTGTTACAGAAATGGACGGGTCGAATCCAGATTTAGAATGAACATCTATCAGGTTCTAGACTCTAGATATCGATTTAGGCTTAATATTCACTTCGGTATCGATTCTTAATGCCTATGTTTTGTTTGTGTTGCATTGAGATATTGTTGATGCGAGTATTACAGTTGGTGTCTCACTCTGTGTTAGAGATAACCTCTATATGAGAGATACATGATAATGTTGACAAGTGATTTAGGTTACGTACAAGTGAATGATAGATTTAAGTATTTGATAGGGTAGATGAAATGCATACCCGGGAGTTCTGTACTCTCCGAAGAATGAATTCTTTTTCTGTTGATAAGTTTTAATTCATGCATTAACCTTTAAACCATTCAAATCTAAACTTATAAACATGAGACTTGTCGAACGATAATTCATTAGCAATGATCTCTGTGGTCATGATAATTTCCCGGATTAATATTTTCCAAATCTTTTGCTTTCCACTTTACCGCTTCAACAACATGCAATTAATTTTTATTTTTTAGCTTATATTACTTGTATCCCAACTGTGATACGGTGGGAGAACTGACTTGAGGGTTTTGCGTTTTATCTCAAATGTTGCGGTTAGCAAGAGTCGCCACCGACTTTTCTTTTATCCAAAAGGAAAGGTGAAAAAGCACAGGAAAGACCTTTGAGATTGTTTCTTAAGTTCGGGGGGTAGATTATGAAAAGGAAAGGTATTAGAATCCTTTTCTTACATGGTTTTCCATGGGCTCTTAGTTACTTGTTAGATCACTTGCTTTTTGTTTTGAAATTGTGCTTTGTGTGGTTTTGAAAGTATTTTGTAAAAGAGGCCGCTGTTTAGGCAATCTTTGTAATGATCCTCGTTCGTAAGAATGTATACAAAGATGTTTGTCTTTTTGGAAATGTTTTCAATGTTTGTAAGATGTTTGGAAATGTGTGTGTTTGTTTTGAAAAATAGCAAGGATAGTTGTTTGAAATAGAGCAAGTAACCAAAAGTAATCCACCTACTCAAATGTCTTTCTTGTTCATTTTCTTTTCCTTTGATATTGTTGTCTTACCATTGTTTTGGTAAGCAACCCTATCTTTGGATGTAAACGGGACGGACGTGGGTCATCGTATAACCATGATTAGTAATGTTGCAAAGTATATTAGCATTTTGAGGGACCAAGATCATTTTGTAAGGCAACTTTGAATAGCGTCATTGAGGGACTATGATCTTATACTTGTTTAGTTTTGCCAAGATACTTCGCATGCGTAATATGGCCATTTTTGTGTAAGGCAACAGAGTGGAGTAACCCTAAGGGTGCTTATGTACAAGTGTGTTATTTTCATGCTTGGTTTTGTCTTGAATTAGGGTTTTCTATTTGATTTGTTTTTATCTTGCCATACAAACCCTAATTACTAGCATGGTATATAAAAGCGATAAATTGCATAATTTAAAGATTACTACGCTATTACAACATTTTATGGGAGGGGGGTATACAAATTATGAATGAGGATTTGCAATAATGTAAATCTAATTAAGCTATTACAACCAAATCGAATTTGTACAAGTATTTGAATGAACAATATACAAAATGTGGAATGGTATGTATATGCAAGAAAAGATTTTTGTTTTGTTTTTTCATATAAAGAAGAATTTTGAATTAAACCTAATAATATTAAAAAGGAAATTATTTATTGAAAAAGTGGTTAACCCTAATTTCTAATTTAAAAGAAAATAAAGTTCTTTAAGTATTATTTTTTGTGTATTTTTATCTTAAAATAATAAATAATATTTATGAAAATATTTAGTCTTTTTATATGTCAAAATAAATATTTACAAGTATGAAAAAAAAGGAATAAAAATATATCTAATTTTAATTTATTTACAAGTTTATTTAAGAAAAATAGTTAGTATATAATAAAATAAAATATATTTTTTTATGTGAAAATAAAATAAAATAAATCAAAAATGCAATATTTATCATATTTATATTTTTTTATGATTTTATAATACTTAAGGAAATATATTTGATAAAAAAATGGAAATAAAAATAAATAATAAAAAGATTGGGCCAGGGGTGCTGTAAGGAGAAAGGGAGGTAAGTGTTAGAAAACAAATGGAAAGCCCAGAAGCTGAGCCCACGCTGCCAAAAAATGCCAAAAATGAAACTGAAAAAAGAGAAAAATGCAAAAGGTAGCGCCAAGGTTCGAACCCACGACCTATGCATTTTTAGCGCGCTACCTTGCCACCGGGGTGGCTGTACATCCGTTAGTTTAAATGAAATAAGAAAAACATAACACATAATGCCTCCTTGCCATATACTTCATCTTCTTCCTCAAGCTGGCCAGAAACTTTGTATCTTTCTCATTTCTCCATGAAAATGGAAACTTCCAACATGAAAATGATAATACTCTTTCCCACGATTTCAACCATGTAACTCATGTAAACTAATAATCAAAGATCAAAGCGAATTTTAAAGGCCCTAATTTCAAACCTAATTTTTACAGAAATTTGAACTCTAAAATTCTCTATACACAATGAATATAAATGTAATTTATGAACATGGTTAGTTTTAGCACAAGGATATCTACATTTTATCTTCACAAATCGTGACCAATAGATGCCTGTATGAAGAGATAGAACTTGGAGTTCTTACCTCTTTCAGCGGAGATCGTGAATGGAGTTTGAGTGAGTTTTGTGAAGGCCCGGAGATTCCTTTAGCTTGCCTGAACCTCCCTGAGTGTGTTCCAATCCTTGCCTTGCTTTGGAAGTGCCTGAATCTCTCTATCCAAGTCAACCTGCAAGCTTGAAAAACAAAAATGGCAGATGGAGAAGGAGGAGTTACAGTGAAGGGGTGATGGTCTGGAACACTTAGATATGAGGTAGGTTAAGTGTTTGAGTGATTAGAACTTGAAACGCACGAGTAAATGTCTGGATTGCTTTGCTTGGTCTCAAACTGCAAGTTTATGACTGGTTTTTGATGATAGGGAGTTTTAGAGATTTTCTGGCCTTGAGCAATAGTGTCTTTTATTGTAATGTGTTTGTGTATAAGTATAAGGAAGGTTTCTAATCCACTCCACAATAGATTTCTCAGTTATAGGCTTTTTGCACTCTTACTTGCTTTTTAAGAAAGGTGAAGAGACCACTCTCTACATGCTTGTACATGTCTGCTTGGAGTTGGTACAAGTTCTAGACAACTTGCTTTTGGTTTATAGGACTTGTGTGTGCATAGAAAACAGGTCCAATGCTCAAGAAGTGAAAAGTTGAAAAAGTCATGCTTTTCTAAAATGGCAATGGCAACTTTGTGCCATTTATGGAATTAAAGCTTGGACAAAGACTCTTGTGCTTGGATTAAGGATTTATCATATGTGTAAGCATTAAATTATGAAGTGAGAAACAAGTTTGGGACCTGTAAAGCAAGGATTAGGCAGCATAGGTTCAGATTTGAATTTTGTTCTTCATGGAATGGCTTGAAATCAAAGTGAGAAATTGCCAACTTCCTCTCTTCGATTCTCCCTACTGAAGAATGATCTTAAGGAGTTCTTTGACATTTTGGAAAGCTTGAAATATTATCTATAACTCATATTTGAAATGAATTTCAAGATTCCTCTTGGAACTAGGTGAAAAATTTCCATGAAGTTAGGTAAAAAACCTGCCTAAATTAGGGCAAAATTTCACTAAGTTATTTTAGTTCATGGGCATGTATTCACAAAATTATATCTTAATATCCAAGCATCTTTAGGGGAAAATGTGTGAAGAAAAGTTGTATATTTCATGGAGATCTACAACTTTCAGGTTGGGAACTTTCTTTGAATCATCTTGTATCATGGTGAAAAATTGGCTTAAAGTTGAGAAAAAATAAGAAATTTTCTATACTTAAAAAATTTTCTAAGTTAAGAAAATTTCCAATTTCAAAACCAAATCTTCAATATTTGATTTCTTGATGAAAAACTTTCATATTTTGACATGTTTTGATGAATTGTGATCCTTGGCACTTGATTTTGACCAAAAAGTCAAAGTTTGACTTTTCAGTATACAATTGACTTTTGATCAGTTGACTGCAAATTTCATTTGTCAATCCAATGAAATTGCAATGTTTTGAACCATGTTATTAGGTCAAGATGATAAAATTTAACCCTTGAAATCACGCTTCAAATCAATTGGTCATTTGCTAGGTCAAAAACCAGAAATTGCCCTTTCTTAGTCAAAACCCTAATTTTGACCATTTTGCCCTTTTGATGATTTGATCAAATTTCTTGAGGAATTGTGGTCTAAAATTGATCAAATGATACATATGAGTCTAAAATGTTGATGTGGATAAAAAATTATAAAGTTTGACTGTAAATTGGCCATGGTTGACTTTTTCCCCAATATAGCTGATTTTTAGGTCAATTATCCAATTGACTGATAAAAAATGTGATTCAAGACTTGAAACTTGTAACGAGTAATCTTAGGGGTCCATAATGATGTTTGAAAGTCATATGAAGCATTGATAGTCCAAAAATATTTGTACAATCTCAAACCCTAATTTTGGGTGATCAGTGCATGATGAGATGTCTTGAGCTGGTCAAACCCTAATCCAGTCTTGAGTCAAAGAGATCTTGTGAGAATAATCTTGATAAATGAGAGGACAAATTTTGGGGTACAACAGCTGCCCCTGTTCAATCTTCTTAAACTTGAAGAGTTAGATTGGCGAGTTTTGTCGTTCGTGACTCGAAGGTGAAAGAATGATTGGACACTAGAGTGCCCATAAATTTGCACTCGATGATGTGATGATATAAGGAATGGGCTTACAGATGCCATTTGGAGAGATGATAGAATCTTGTTGGAGATGGGCTTTATAGATTCCATCCAAGAATGTTTGTTGAATTGTAAGTTGTAAGCTGAAAGAATGAGTATCAGAACGGAGTTCGTGTTTGGAGCGTATCTGATCTGTATCTAAAAGGTTGTATCTGGACGAATATCAGAATGACATCTGTGTCTGGAGCGTATATGAATTGTATCTGAGAATTGGATCTGAATGATTATCATAATGGCATCCGTGTCTGGAGCGTATCTGAACTGTATCTGAGAGTTGAATCTGAATGAGTATCAGAATGGAATCCGTGTCTGGAGCGTATTCGTACTGTATCTGAGAGTTGAATCTGAATGAGTATCAGAATGGCATCCGTGTCTGGAGCGTATATGAATTGTATCTGATTACATATTGTCAATGGTAACTGTTAATCTTATCCTGAAAAGGGTAAAATGTTAGCTAAAATACAAAGTTATGTTGCATGAAATGTATGATGCAATGTATTTGCTTTATCAATGTTTATGATATATGGAGGAAATGTATGCGCATGTGAGCTGATTTGCTGTATTGCTGTTTGATTGAGGAAAATAAATCCCTGAATGCTGCTGAGGATATGTGAATTTTCATGTCTTGAAGTTGAAGTACTGGTGAACTTTTGTTGAGAGAAGTAAATTCCATTGTGAGGGCAATGTCGTGTACTGCTCGTAAGATCTGCTTGGGGAATCCTGAGAAATTTGACGATTTCTACTAGGGATTAATAATTTGAAATTTTGTTCCGATGGGGATTTCTTGGGTAATAGTCTAGAGGTATTTCCCTATCCATTCAACCCATCAGTAATTGTCTCTCTCATTTTGTTTATTTGTAAACAGTAATCATGTTCAAATGCATATGTTCATCAATGAATCATTGGACGTTTTTTGCAAACAAAACACAAGCGTAAAGAAAAAGACAAATAGTTTTTTTGCACTTTCAAAGGGATATCTTTGTATTGATTTTGAATAAATATTTGTACAAAGGAGAAAAACATTCTAGTAAGAGAATGTTGTCGTAAAACAAGAAAATTTTGATACAAAGAAAGATGACTATGTGTAATAATCCCATGGGGTTCCCATTCTGCTATAGCCTTCATATCTCCGAATATTTGGTCTTTTTACTGCTTCGTCCGAAGATGATTGAATTGATCAGAAACTCCGAGTTTTTCAGTAGAAGCCAGAGGTTGTCTGTCAAATGATCCGACGGGACATAGTCATACGCTTTAATTCCCTATCTTTTGCCTGGACCGCCATTTCGGGTTTTCAGTCCATCGGGAAACCTTTTTTTTCCCAAGTTTCCCTTTCGGGTTTTCAACTTGCTGGGTGTACAGATTTTTTTTCATTTTATCCCTAAATTTTTCCCGATCCTTTTGGTTCGCCGGGATGCCTCTTATTTTTCCTAGGTGTGTCAACCTAGAGGGTCTCTTATGCGTAGTATTTTTTGACTATGTCTTTGTTCGTAGGGTGTGGCAGGTCATCACTGTTATACCCCAAAATTTGCCCTCCCATATTCCTCAAGAAATTGCCAAGCCAGGTCACAAAATTCCCCAAGGGTTGTGCAGGTCAACAGTCTCCCCTACAGTCAAAACTAGGGTTTGTGTTCTGATCAAGAATTGGAAGTTTTCAAAGGGTCAATCAAGTCTCATAGGCTTACAAACATGGTCAAGCATCCTCATATCAAGTTTCAAGGCATTCAGCTCAAGATTGCACAGTCAAAACCCTAAATTGCACTACAGTCAACTGTAGGGGCAAAATGGTCATTTGGCAGTCAAAAGTTCAAATTTTTGGTCAACATATCATTTTGAAGCCACAAACATCATTTGATCAATGCTTGATCATGATTCTCAAAATTTGGCTCAGAAATCATCAAAGATGCAAAAGTTGCTATATTTGGACAGCTGAAAAAGTCAACTGAAATTGACCAGGGCATAACTTTCACATGGATTATCAGAAAAATTCCATCCAAAGCTCATTTTGAAGAGAAAGACATTTCCTACAACTCATCTTCATACTTCAAGTCCAAGAAATTCTCTCACAAAAAGTTATCAATTTCAACATTATAGGTCATTTTCAAAAGTCAACAAAAAGGGACTTTAAGTCAAAGGCCATAACTTGAGATTGGTAAATCAAAATGACATGGGACCAAAGGCATTGGTTAAAGGACTCAAAGACCTTTCCAAAATGTCCAAGAACATGTGAAAAGCTTAAAAATTGAGCAAGTTATGCCTTGTAGAAGTTGGGAAATTTTTGTGAAATGGCAAAAGTCAACTATCCTTGAAAATCCAATTTTTGACAAAAGGGCCCCATTTTTTCCACTTGATTCATCCTTGTCATGTCACACACGTGTCCCATGGTTAATTTCAAGACCAAATATTGATTTTTTTATTTTATTTAATTTTTGATGATTTAATTCATTTTAATTCTTTGAAAATTCAAATAAAATTTAAAAACCAATGGAATAGTGTCATGTGAACTTGGACAATTTCCATGTATCATGAACCAACTCAAGAAATCAGGCTAGGGTTCATTTGCATACTAGGTCTAGGTTTTGGCTAAAAAGGAGGAAAAATGGTTAAGAGTGAAAACCCTAGGACTTGTTCTTTCCTAAGCATGAATCTAGGTCAGTTAGCTAGCCAATTCCATTCCATGATCATCACTAAGTCAAACCCTAACCACAATATGCCATATGCTGCGCTGAAAAGCCATTGGACAATTTGAAAAATGAGCCATATAAGCCAAATCTGATTTCAAGGTTAGGGAGAACTTGAGGCCTTAATTCTTTTGCTAATAGCATCCTGGACAATTTCTGAGCACATCCCAACCCCTAACCTCACTCAAAACGCGAAGAAACGGTAGCTACAACTCAGACTGTGTCCCAAATTTTTTGAAATCGTATTCTCAATTCCAAGCATGATCATTGCATTTTAATTACATATTCATGTTCATCACAAAGTTTCCAAGCTATTCATGGTGTTTAATTTCATTTTTGTTAATCATACGCGAATCTGCCATGTCCACGTTTTAGGGTTTTCAAGTTTTGATTTTAGGGCTTTTACCATACTGCAAAATTGGCCCTCAAGACCATGACTATCACACTCCATGCATCTGGACGAAAAGATCTACATACTCGCGCCTAATTTATATTAGGAAATAAGCTAATCGCTATTTTTCTGTAGCTAGCTTTAAGCCACGCATGAAAAACTGTGGCCATAGGGTTTTGTTTTACAGGATGAGGAAGAAGAAGGTCTCGTGTCACACAGCGATTGGCGTGTTTGAAAGTTCGCGCCAAGTCATCCACTAACAATTTGTTTTGTTTTTATTATTTGTTCGTTGTAATATATTAACACGCGCGTTTCAGCTCAATTGGTAAGCAAAGGGATTGTTCACGTCCTTGACCTGGGTTTGAGTCCCAGGTCAGAACAATTTCCATAATGTTTTTCTATCCTAATTCCCATGCAGCGTTACTATAGGGGTACACCATGCACACTCAAAAATCAACCTCCACGCGTCCATCATAAGCAATCCAAGGGCCATGACCAAAGGTGTATCATAGATTCCAGTCAACGTGCAGCACTCTATCCAGGAAAGTCAACCAATTCAAGCAAATGGGCCAGGCTTTTCAAATCTACACCCCACCCTGGTTTGCCAAATTTATTTATTTTTCTTATATTCTTCATTTATTTTAATTGTTATGTTATTTTAATTATTTGTTTTATTTAATTTTTAATCAAAATGCAAAAACATCACAAAAACCAGAAAAGTCAAAAAAATTAATAATTATTTTATTTTAAATATTTTTTTTTTGTATAAATAATAACATGTAAATATTTAGTTTTAATTAGGTTTTCAATTTTAATCCTTTTTAATAAAAATCCAAAAAATAGAATTTAGGTTTAATAACTTTTTATTTTCTTTTTTTTAATTTTCCCTTTTTTCAGAATAATAATGTTATTTATTTATTTTCATAAATTAAAAATGTACATAAATTAATTTAGAATTAAATTAGGTTAGAAATTAAATCTTTTTCATAATAAACTTAAAAAAACATTAGAACTAGGGTTTAGCATTTTAATTTTAATTAATTTTTTTCTTTTTTTCTTTTAAATCTAAAAAACCCAAAAATACCATTTTTCATTTAATTTTAATTTTAGATAACTTAATTGTTTTAATTCCTTTAAAGGGTTCAACGCCCTCACATTTGATTATTTTCTTTTTCGCGCGTTTCATTTATTTCTTTTGTGAATATAATGTACTTGTACCAAAGCCATGTAATAGCTATTAGACATTTCTTTTCTGCAATTTATTTTAAAACGGGTTCGGTTTATTTTGGCGATGTGGACCCTCGCCCTTTGTAATAGCGTAGGACTTTTATCTTTTCCGCACTTTAAATTCCCGCACTTTTAACTGCTAAACAATAACATGAAAGAATGAATGCCCAAAAATAAAATCGAATCGTTAGATCACCAATGCATGACAAGACAAACAATAAACTGAAGATGACACACAATTCGCACACACCACCCCTAGGGTACGCCTCACTGTTGCCTTTCGAAAGGTGATCGTCGAGTAGAGGATGTTTTAGTAAGTCCTTGTGTCCATTGATCTAGTTGCCTAAAACAAAGTTGCCTCGAATAAGTTGCCTCGGAATAAAAGATCAATGGCATAAGGGTAGCTTCTAAGGTGTCTTCCCATTGCTCTGGTGATCACCACGTCCCTAAAACTCGAATTGACCCGAACACCTCCAACAGTGGTGCTACCTACCTCTCAATGGCGGGATGGCACTACTTTAAAGGACATCTACACAGACGAATTCCTTAGGGTAGGTAGGTTCTCAAGGATACTTGCTCTAATTTCAAACAAATCAAAACATCTTTTCACACCGACACGCTTTCAAAAACTTTCAAAACAAACTTTTCAAACCCTCTGACGTACGAGTTGAATTGAAACTTTTCAAAGAATATTTTTGAAACCCACATTGAAAAACAAGCAAACAATTTTGAAAACACATTGAGCAAGTACCTAAGAGCCCATGGATAACCATGGATAGAAAGGGTGCTAAAACCTTCCCTTTCTATAACCTACCTCCCGAACCGAGAGCGATCTCTTTTAAGGAATTTTTCTGTGCTTTTGTCCTTTCCATTTGGAGAAAATAAAAGACGGTGGCGACTCTTGCTTCCGCGACATTTCGCGAACCAGCGTTAAAACAGTCAGTTCCAGATCCACCGATCACAGAACTGGCGACTCTGCTGGGGAATTAAGTTAAAGTGAGGTGTACCTTAGGGCTAGTTCATAACTGTGTTTTCAATTGTTTTCCTTGTATGCTTTAAAATTGTGGGTTGCTTGGGAGTTCTATAGATCCTAACCCGGATCTGGGGGATACCCTTTTAGAAAGTAGCAACAAGGCTGTGAGGGAACTGTGCGGGGTATACCGACATGGTTGAAACAGTCTGCTACGTTGATGTGGCACTTTGGTGTGTACCGGTAACCCTTGAGTCAGTCAAGGAGAGTACGGGGCCTCCATGTGGTGTCATGAAGCATCAACAGACCTTAGGAACCTTAATTGAACAATCTTGGCCTCTTTAGGGTAGTGAGATAACTGACTTTGGTGCAGTCCGAGGTTGGTTGATACTCGATACTACACTCAATTGAGGGTTGCTTTCCTGGAATATTTCGGTCGCCAGTTCAGTGGCTAAATCGAAACGATAACAATGAAAGCAATCCCGTGATATTGGGAACCTTAGAACCCGGTTACTTTGATTAGGGCAGGTTGAACCCACCAACTTCAAGAGGGTACTACCCAGACCCCATGCTGGCCTTAAACCTTAAGGGCCTGTCTTGTGTGCCTTGTGTGCCTTACATGTTTGTCTTTGTAAATATCTGTGGTGTTTAATCATAGCATCATGACATCATCCAGCATCATACGCATTAACTAACCATTTCAGGGGTTCGAATTTTCATCTTTGTTCTTATTTTGTAGGACATGGAAACTGCTCGTAGAAAGACAATTCCAATCAGTCTTGTAAGGATCCCTCCTCAGCTTAAGGAGCTTATATCCAGGATTCCCGAGAACTCTTCATTCAGTGAAAGGCATGGAAGTCTCATCAGCTTGGTCAATACCAACATTGAGGAAGATATGATAAAAGTCCTGTTCCAATTCTTTGACCCTCTGCATCACTGTTTCACCTTCTTGGACTATCAGTTGGTACCTACATTGGAGGAGTTCTCCCGACTCCTGAAGATCCCTATCCTTGATCAGCTACCCTTCAACGGTACAGAAAAGGAACCTAAGCTTGAAGAGATTGCTAAAGCCTTGCACCTACAGTCATCTGACCTCAAGGGACATTGGGAAGTCAGAAGTGGTATTAAAGGGTTCTTAGCCAGGTTTCTGTTTGAAAAGGCCTATGAATGTTGGAACTCCCTTGACTTACAAGCTTTTGAAAAGGTTGTGGCTCTCCTTGTTTATGGTTTGGTGTTGTTCCCTAACCCAGATCAGCTCATTGATATCAGTGCTGTCCAGATCTTTATGTCCAGGAACCCTATACCTACTGTGATCGGTGGATCTGGAACTGACTGTTTTAAAGCTGGTTCGCGAAATGTCGCGGTAAGCAAGAGTCGCCACCGTCTTTTATTTTCTCCAATTGGAAAGGACAAAAGCACAGAAAAATTCCTTTAAAGAGATTGCTCTCGGTTCGGGAGGTAGGTTATAGAAAGGGAAGGTGTTAGCACCCTTTCTATCCATGGTTATCCATGGGCTCTTAGATACTTGCTCAATGTGTTTTCAAAATGTTTGCTTGCTTTTTCAATGTGGGTTTCAAAAATATTCTTTGAAAAGTTTCAGTTTAACTCGTACGTCAGAGTGTTTTGAAAAGTTTGTTTTGAAAGTTTTTGAAAGTGTTAGTGTGAAAAGATTTGATTTGTTTTGTTTTAAAGAGAGCAAGTATCTACGAGAACCTACCTACCCTAAGGAATTCGTCTGTGTAAATGTCCTTTAAAGTAATGCCATCCCACCATTGAGAGGTAGGTAGCACCACCGTTGGAGGTGTTCGGGTCAATTCGAGTTTTAGGGACATGGTGATCACCAGAGCAATGGGAAGACACCTTAGAAGCTACCCTCATGCCAGGTTCCCGGATCATGAGGACTTACTAAGACGTCTTCTACTCGACGATCACCTTTCGAAAGGCAACAGTGAGGCGTACCCTAGGGGTGGTGTGTGCGAATTGTGTGTCATTTTCAGTTCATTGTTTGTCTTGTCATGCATTGGTGATCTAACGATTCAATTTTATTTTCGGGCATTCATTCTTTCATGCATATTTATTAACAGTTATATTTGCGAGAAAAGAAATCTAACTATTACAACTGGCGCGGGTCCACATCGCCAAAAAAACCGAACTCGATTTGACTGAAAATAAATAAAGCGATAAAATAAAAAGTGCAAGAAATAAATCTAGACTTATTACAAGGCTTTGGGGCATATACAGAGGTATTTAAACAATATAAAACAAATGCGCGAAATAAAAAGATTAAACAAAATTAGGGCTTTGGACCCTTTTACAAATAATTAAAATTAATCAAGGAAATTAAAAATTAAATGAAAAATAATGTTTTTGTGTTTCTTAGGTTTAAAAGAAAAAAGAAAAGTTAATTAAAATTAAAATCCTAGTTCTAATGTTTTTTAAGTTTATTATGAAAGAGATTTAATTTCTAACCTAATTTAATTCTAAATTAAATTATGTACAATTTTTGATTTAAAAAAAATAAAAAATAAATAATAATATTGTGAGAAAAAAGGAAAAAATTAAAAAGGATATAAAAAAATTAATAATTAACCTAATTCTACATTTTTTGGATTTTTATTATGAAAAAGAATTAAAATTAACATTAAAACCTAATTAAACTAAATGAGTTACATTTTAATTTATTTAAAAAAGAATCAAAATTAATTATATTTTTTTGTCCTTTCTGTATTTTTAATGTTTTTTTTTATATTTTTGTAAGAATTAATTAAATCAGAAAGTAAAACACAAGTAAATTTAAAAATAATAGAATTTAAAGAAAATTAAAAAAGAAGAAAAAAAGATAGAACCAGGAGGGTATGGTCCCAAATTTGGAGGTGCAAGCCTGAAAAGCCTGGCCCATTTGCTGGCAATTTGTTGACTTTTTCCATTCAAGTGTGCGCCTGCTGACTTGATGTATGGTGCACTCTTCATCTTGGCCATGGATCTGAGGCCCTGGGACACGTGGAGGGTGAATTCTGATGGAGTATGGTGAGCATCAGTGTGAGCGCTGCATGTGAATTGGAAATGAAAAATAACATTAAATTTTGCAAGACCTGGGGCTTGAACCCAGGTCATTGTGGTTACATGCGCGTGTCTTGGCCAGCTGAGCCATGTTGATTTCATTTAACATATAATAGTCAATAAAATATATAAAAGAAAATGGTTAGTGCTTATTTAAAACGCGCGCAAATTCAAACTCATCCAATCCACTTGTGCCACGCCATCGTCCCTTCCAATTTCCTGAAATACAAACAAAGAAGGCAACAGTTTTGAAACGTTGTTTTAAACATGCTATGAGAAAATAGCGAATAGCCATATAGGCTATATAAATTGTTCGCGATGGTATCTTCTTCTTCGTCTGGGTGTACTGAGTTCAACCATGGTAGTCAGGGACCCTAATTTTTCCCCTAGGCAAAATCCCTAATTTGAGAAAGCTGTAACCCTAGGATTCGAAAATGGCAATTTCTTATTCATGGCACAAAAATGAAATTAAATGCAAGGGTTAGCTCAGAAACTTCATCATGAGTATGAATATCTAAAAAAAACTGCAAGAATGTGCTTGAATCGTGCTATATGATTTCAAAATTTTGAAGATGCAGTTGGACTCGTGGATACCAGTTCAAGGAGTTTTGGAAGATGTTATGATTTGGGATACGTTCAAAATTGTCTCAGGAAGCTATTGGTACAAAAATTAAGGCTTGAGAAGATCCCTAGCACTGATTTCAGATTTGCATTATATGGCCAAAATTTCAAATGTCCAATGGCTTTTTCAGCGAGCTTTTTGCTATGTTCTAGCTAGGGTTGGACTCAGTGATGATTATGGAGTGGAATAGGCTTGCTATTTGACCTTAATCCATGCTTGAGAAAGAATTGGTCTTAGGGTTCCTTCCCTTAACCATTTTTCCTATTTTCTAGCCAAAACCTAGACCTAGTGTGTAAATGAACCTTGGCCTGATTTTTGAGTTGGTTCATGATACATAGAACTTGTCCAAGTTCATATGACACCATTTCATTGATTTTTAAATTTTATTTGAATTTTCAAAGAATTAAAATGAATTAAATCATCAAAAATTAAATAAAATAAAAAAGTCAACATTTGGTCTTGAAATCAACCATGGAACACGTGTGTAGCATGACAAGGATGAACAAAGTGAGAAAAATGGGGCCCTTTTGTCAAAATTGGATTTTCAAAGATAGTTGACTTTTGCCATTTCACAAAATTTTCCCAACTTCTACAAGGCATAACTTGCTCAATTTTTAAGCTTTTCACATGTTCTTGGACATTTTGGAAAGGTCTTTGAGTCCTTTAACCAATGCCTTTGGTCCCATGTCATTTTGATTTACCAATCTCAAGTTATGGCCTTTGACTTAAAGTCCCTTTTTGTTGACTTTTGAAAATGACCTATAATGTTGAAATTGATAACTTTTTGTGAGAGCATTTCTTGGACTTGAAGTATGAAGATGAGTTGTAGGAAATGTCTTTCTCCTCAAAAATGAGCTTTGGATGGAATTTTTCTGATAATCCATGTGAAAGTTATGCCCTGGTCAATTTCAGTTGACTTTTTCAGCTGTCCAAATATAGCAACTTTTGCATCTTTGATGATTTCTGAGCCAAATTTTGAGAATCATGATCAAGCATTGATCCAATGATGTTTGTGGCTTCAAAATGATATGTTGACCAAAAATTTGAACTTTTGACTGCCAAATGACCATTTTGCCCCTACAGTTGACTGTAGTGCAATCTAGGGTTTTGACTGTGCAATCTTGAGCTGAATGCCTTGAAACTTGATATGAGGATGCTTGACCATGTTTGTAAGCATATGAGATTTGATTGAGCCTTTGAAAACTTCCTTTTCTTGATCAGACTTGAAACCCTAATTTGGACTGTTTAGGAGACTGTTGCACTGCACCACCCTTGGGGAATTTTCTAGCTTGGCTTGGCAATTTCTTGAGGAATATGGGAGGGCAAATTTTGGGGTATAACAGTTGCCCCTGTTCAATCTTCTTAGACCTGAGGATGCAGATTGGCTGACGTGCCTTTCGTAATCCGAGGGTAAAAGATGATTGGACACTAGAGTGCCCGGAAATTTGCGCTCACATGTTAGCAATGAGGGTAATGGGCTTATAGATGCCATCTGGATGTTTGATTGCGTAAGAGATTCCTTGGCGAGAACCTGCATACCTGCAAAACAGAAAATGAGTACCTGACACGTTGCAGGAGCTGATTACTTCCTTAGCATGAATGGTAAGAGAGCCTTGAGCGACTTTAACTTCAACAACGCTCGTTGAGAAAAATCTGGGGTGTCTTCTACTGGGATAAGAATCAGAGAGATCTTAAGGTCGATCTGACTGAACCAGAGAGGCCTTTGACTGGATAAGCAATCAGGAAAATCTTGGGACGATTTAACTGAACCGGTCTAGGTCTTGAAATGTCTTCAACTGGATAAGCAATCAGGAAAATCTTGGGACGATTTAACTGAACCAGAGAAGGCCTTTGACTGAACCAGTCTAGGTCTTGAAATGTCTTCAAAGGGATAAGCATCAGGAAAATCTTGGGACGATTTAACTGAACCAGAGAAGGCCTTTGACTGAACCAGTCTAGGTCTTGAAATGTCTTCCACTGGATAAGCAATCAGGAAAATCTTGGGACGATTTAACTGAACCAGAGGAGGCCTTGGACTGAACCAGTCTAGGTCTTGAAATGTCTTCAAAGGGATAAGCATCAGGAAAATCTTGGGACGATTTAACTGAACCAGAGAAGGCCTTTGACTGAACCAGTCTAGGTCTTGAAATGTCTTCCACTGGATAAGCAATCAGGAAAATCTTGGGACGATTTAACTGAACCAGAGGAGGCCTTTGACTGGATAAGCAATCAGGAAAATCTTGGGACGATTTAACTGAACCGGTCTAGGTCTTGAAATGTCTTCCACTGGATAAGCAATCAGGAAAATCTTGGGACGATTTAACTGAACCAGAGGAGGCCTTTGACTGGATAAGCAATCAGGAAAATCTTGGGACGATTTAACTGAACCGGTCTAGGTCTTGAAATGTCTTCCACTGGATAAGCAATCAGGAAAATCTTGGGATGATTTAACTGAACCAGAGGAGGCCTTGGACTGAACCAGTCTAGGTCTTGAAATGTCTTCAAAGGGATAAGCATCAGGAAAATCTTGGGACGATTTAACTGAACCAGAGGAGGCCTTGGACTGAACCAGTCTAGGTCTTGAAATGTCTTCAAAGGGATAAGCATCAGGAAAATCTTGGGACGATTTAACTGAACCAGAGGAGGCCTTGGACTGAACCAGTCTAGGTCTTGAAATATAGCTTGAGAGCTTAACTGAATTTTTCCTGAAAGATAAAAGTCAGTCATGTGCAATGCATGATATGGATCAAGCAATGATGTTCTCAACATAACTGAGATTTGTATGATGCAGTGTGTTATGCATGCTATAATGATGTATGTGATGTTTTATGTATGTTTTCGTCTAGGAAAGTAAATCCTTGACGGGTGCCGGGAAGTCGTATCCTGGGCTGATATTGAGGAATAAACTTGTACTTCCGCTGGGGATGATAGTTGCAAGGATACCGGTAGGAGAAGATGACTCCGTTGCGGAATAAACTTGGCGAATGGGAGATTCTGCGGGGATAAAAGCTACTCTGACGACCATGCCGGGAAGCAATACTCTGTGGGAAGAGTGATGCCTTGCTGAATGTTGATAGTAACTCTGTTGGGGATACCGTTGTTGTATTGGAAGTATTGATGGACTTCACTGGGGATAGGAGAGAACTATGTTGACGATGACCTTTCCGTGGCTTTTGGCTGAGGATAACCCAGTTATATCCTGTTAAGGAAATAACTCTTTGAATAAAGCCGGACGACGCGTTCGTGCTCTGCGAGGGGATAAGCTTCCAGAATCTACCGGGGATAAGCTTACTGCTTGGAGAGATGAATTCCACCTTTCCTGGGGAACTTGGATGGGACTCTCCTGGGGAAGTTTTGATATGCTGGGGAAGAATGCACTGACTTGCTGTCTCACTCTCTGGGGAACTTAAGATGCCTGGTTAGGTTCTTTAACTGAACCTACCTTGGTACCTTGGATAAAACAATTAGACTGCTCAAACAACTCTTTATTGCCCCTGTTTCTAGTGTCACCTGCAATTAGTTCTTTGTCTTGTATGCAAATATTTATGAGCTAGCAAATTATTGTCAATGCATACATCATGAATTGAACCTTGGACGTTCTTCGCAAATCAAAACAGAAAACACTTGGCACGTTTAACTGAAAAGTATATTTGTATTGATTTTGAATAGCCTGAAAATAGGCGTTTTGTGTACAAGAGGCTGACGTCCTAGTAAGAGGAACGTCGCCGAACAAGAGAGTTTATACAAGTTTTGTACAAAAGAAAATAAAACAGCTGTGTGAAATATGAATGATCCACTGGGTTTCAACTCTGCTAATAGCCTTTATAACTCCGAGCGTCTCATCCCTTGGTGACCTTGGTTGAAGGTGAGGCTGACTGATCGATGCCGTCTTGATGTAGATACCGGATTCTGGATGCAAAGTGATCCAATGAGACATAGTATTACGCTTTTATCCCTAACTTTTGCCTGGACTGCCTTTTCGGGTTTTCAGTCCACCGGGATACCCATTTTTGCCCAAGCCGCCTTTTCAGGTTTTCGACTTGCCGGGTGTACAGATTTTTTCATTTTCATCCCTTCATTTTGCCCGAACCCTTTTGGTTCGACGGGAAGCCCTAATTTTTGCCTAGACATGTCAGCCTAGCGGGTCTTTTTTCATGCGTAGTATTTTTTAACTATGTCTGCATTGGCGGGGTGAGGAAGGTCGTCACCATCCATGTTGGTTAATATCATTGCTCCTCCTGAGAACACATGCTTAACCACAAATGGCCCTTCGTACGTAGGGGTCCATTTGCCCCTTGGATCACTCTGAGGAAGGATGATTCGCTTGATCACCAGATCCCCGACTTGATATTCCTGTGGTCTGACCTTTTTGTTAAATGCCCTGATCATTCGCTTCTGATACGTCTGACCATGGCAGATAGCAGCAAGTCTCTTTTCGTCAATAAGGTTGAGTTGATCAAGTCGTGTCTGGATCCAATCATCTTCGTTCAGATTTGCATCCTTCATTATCCGGAGAGAAGGAATTTGTACTTCGATCGGCAAGACTGCCTCCATGCCATAAACCAGAGAGAAAGGAGTTGCCCCAGTTGACGTCCTGGCTGAGGTACGATACCCATGCAGAGCGAACGGTAACATCTCGTGCCAATCTTTATACGTTACTGTCATCTTCTGCACAATCTTCTTGATGTTTTTATTAGCTGCTTCTACAGCCCCATTCATCTTCGGTCTGTAAGGAGAAGAATTGTGGTGCTGTATCCTGAACTGTTCGCAGAGCTCAGCAATCATCTTATTGTTCAGATTGGTACCGTTATCTGTAATAATCCGCTCAGGGACACCGTACCGACATATCAGATTGTGCCGAATGAACCGTGCCACAACAGTCTTGGTCACCGTAGCATAGGATGCTGCCTCAACCCACTTCGTAAAATAATCAATCGCCACTAGGATGAAGCGATGTCCATTGGATGCCGTAGGTTTTATCTCACCGATCATGTCTATGCCCCACATTGCAAATGGCCAAGGCGCAGTCAGAACATTCAGGGGAACCGGAGGAACATGCACCTTGTCTGCGTAGATCTGGCATTTGTGGCATGTCCTGGAATGTTGGTAGCAATCAGCTTCCATGGTGGACCAGTAATACCCTGCCCGTAGAATCTTCTTAGCCATAGTGTGCCCGCTGGAGTGTGTACCAAAGGTCCCTTCATGTAGCTCTTCCATGATTCTTTCTGCTTCCGCCTTATCCACACAACGCAGTAGGGTTGAATCCTGGTTTCGCTTGTACAAAATGCCGTTGCTAAGAAAGAACTTGGCTGCAAACCTCCTCAGGAATTTCTTATCGTTGACAGATGCTCCTTCAGGGTATTCCTGAGCTTCTAGGTATCTCTTCACTTCGTGGTACCAAGGCTTCTCAATTACCAATTCAGTTTCGAGATCACAACAGTATGCCGGTTCGTCCAGTTTCCAAATGATGATCCGGGGAGCTTCGTTGTCCCATTTAACCTTGAACATTGAAGACATTGTAGCCAACGCGTCCGCCAGCTGATTCTCTTCTCTTGGAAAGTGCTCAAATGTTATCTCTGTGAAGTGGGGGATCAGGGCCAACACACATTCTCTGTAAGGAATCAAGTTTGGGTGTTTCGTATCCCACTCTCCTTTGATCTGATTGATCACGAGAGCGGAATCTCCGAAGACACTCAGAAATTTGATCCTCAGGTCGATCGCAGCTTGAAGACCCATGATACACGCTTCATACTCCGCCATGTTGTTGGTACAGTTGAAACACAGCCGGGCGGTGAGTGGAGTATGAGTACCTTGTGGAGATACGATTATGGCACCGATACCATTTCCCAAAGCATTGGAGGCTCCGTCAAAGTGCATAGACCATCGGGATCCTGGTTCAGGTCCTTCATCCGGTCCAGGTATTTCACAGTCAGTTACTATCATAATGCTTTCATCTGGAAACTCGAAGTTCATTGATTGGTAGTCATCCACAGCTTGATGTGCTAGGTGGTCTGCCAATACACTTCCCTTGATGGCTTTCTGGGTCGTGTACTGAATGTCGTATTCCGTCAAGATCATCTGCCATCTTGCAATTCTCCCAGACAGAGCAGGCTTTTCGAATATGTACTTTATAGGATCCATTTTTGAGATTAACAAGGTAGTGTGAGTCAGCATATACTGTCTCAGCCGGCGAGCAGCCCATACCAAAGCGCAGCAAGTTTTCTCAAGCAGTGAGTATCGGGTCTCACAGTCGGTAAACTTTTTGCTAAGGTAATAAATGGCATGCTCTTTTCGGCCAGACTCGTCATGCTGCCCCAGCACACACCCCATTGCATTATCAAGCACTGTCAGGTAAAGTATCAAAGGTCTCCCTTCAACTGGTGGCATAAGGATGGGTGGTTCTTGGAGATATTCTTTGATTCTATCAAAAGCAGCCTGGCATTCATCATTCCAACGTACTACCTGATCTTTCTTCAGCAGCTTGAAGATTGGTTCACAGGTAGCAGTTAAATGTGAGATGAACCGAGCAATGTAATTCAGGCGTCCTAGAAAGCCTCTGACTTCCTTCTCCGTCTTAGGAACTGGCATCTCTTGAATGGCTTTGACCTTAGCAGGATCCACTTGAATTCCCTTGTCACTGACCACAAAGCCTAGCAACTTCCCAGATCTTACCCCGAAGGTGCACTTGTTCGGGTTCAATCTCAGCTTGTACAATTTCAACCGGTCAAACAACTTCTGCAGATGATCTAGATGCTCTTCCTCAGTCTGGGACCTAGCGATCATGTCGTCCACATACACCTCTATCTCGTGGTGGATCATATCATGAAATAAGGTAACCATGGCACGTTGGTAGGTTGCCCCAGCATTTTTCAATCCGAATGGCATGACCTTGTAACAGAAGGTGCCCCACTGAGTAACAAAGGTAGTCTTTTCCATGTCTTCAGGTGCCATCTTGATCTGATTGTAGCCTGAAAAACCATCCATGAAAGAGAACACTTTATGCTGAGCTGTATTATCAACAAGGACATCAATGTGGGGTAGAGGGAAGTCATCCTTGGGGCTGGCCCTGTTCAGATCCCTGTAATCAACACACATCCTGACCTTGCCGTCCTTCTTAGGTACCGGCACCACATTAGCAACCCACTGAGGGTAAGAAGTTACTGCAAGAAACCCGGCATCAAACTGCTTCATAACCTCGGCTTTAATCTTCTCAGACATCTCTGGACGCATACGACGGACCTTTTGCTTAACCGGAGGGAAATCTTCTTTAGTAGGTAAGTGATGGACCACAATGTTGGTATCTAATCCGGGCATATCTTCGTAGGACCAGGCAAAGATTTCTTTATAGTCATGCAGCATCTGAGTCAACCGTTGCTTCACGCTGAGTTCTAGGTTGGCACCAATCTTCACCTCTTTCTTGTCTTCCTCCGTACCCAAGTTTATTATTTCCACTGGCTCTTCATGGGGTTGAATTGCCCTCTCTTCCTGTTGTAACAGTCTTGCAAGTTCACCAGGCACTTCGCAATCATCTTCACCTTCGTCGGCGGCTAAGTTGATCGGATTTTCGAAGTCATAACTGGCAGTAGCAGAGTCGTTACCAGTGAGATCCAGAGTGGATTGAAACCTGTATGAGTGTGTGTGTGTGTAAATACAGCTGTTTTGCAATATGTAAAGAAAGGAAAGAAAAGGAGCGCAAAATTTGAAATGTGAAAAACGTCCAATGCTTTTATTCATGATATATGATAGTGATAAACAAAAAGCCCTCATAAATAAAACCACGGTGCCCCGGGTAAGACACCGGGCCATATAGTCTCAAATTATTGTTTATTACAAATCAAAAAAACAAAGAAATTCATTACTGGGGAACAAAAGTTATGGGAGTGAAATCTTTGGCAGTCCAATTGGTCAATCCACCGTCGGCCGTCGGGTAGATCCAACTATCGAACTCTGACTCTTCCACTTCATCTTCCTCTCCAATAGCATTCACTCCATGCTGAGTGATGAGCAACGGAGGTCTTCCAATTCTTGCCTTGCGCACCGCTTTCTGGGCTTCCGTGGTGAAACCCAGCCCAAACTTGTTAGTCTTAGGAGTAAGATCAGGGAGCTTGCCCCAATTTGCACATTCACCTTTCTCGATCACAGCCCGGGCGTCCTTTAAGGAGGCCATCTTCATAGGAGAAACCTCTTCATCTTCTGCTGTTGCCAAGGTTGGTGGTACCTCCTCAAAATGTTGAAAGGGGGTTTCAATGAACTCCCCATCCATTTCTACGTATCTGAAAGAGTTGAGGTGGCTGACCATGTATTCCTCCTCCCCTTGCACTGTTACGATCCTCCCCCTGACCGGGTACTTGAGCTTCTGATGCAATGTAGAAGTCACAGCTCCAGCTTTGTGGATCCATGGGCGACCCAGCAAACAAGAATAGGACGGATGGATATCCATCACATAGAACTTTGAATCGAATACCTGTGACCCAACCCTGATTGGGATGTCCACTTCACCATGCACCATTCTTTTGGACCCGTCAAAGGCCCGGACAACAATGCTACTTGGTTTGAGCTCTAGACCCTCACAATCCAGCCTATCCAGAGCCTTCTTGGGCAGCACATTTAATGAAGAACCTGTGTCAACCAGCACATGAGCAAGAGTAGTGCCCCTGCATTCAATGGAGACATGCAGGGCATCATTATGGTTTTTCCCCTTTGCTGTCAGATCGGCATCAGAGAAACCCAGGCCATTATCAGCAGTTAGGTTGGCCATACAATCGGTGAACTGGTCAGCAGTCGTATCTTGGGGTACGTGGGCAGTCTTTAAGAAAGCAATCAGAGCCTTTGCATGGGCCTCTGAACACAGCAGCAGTGACAACATGGAGATTTTAGAGGGGGTGTGCCCCAGCTGTTCCACAACATTGAAATCACTTTTCTTTATTATCTTGAGAATTTCTTCCATTTCCTGCTTGGAAGCCTCAACAATGGTCTTTGGTGCCTCCGTCCTGGCAGGCACATCAGCAGCAGTTCCCTTGCCCCGAGTATCAGATGACTCAGCAGCAGGGGTGGATACTTGGTCAGAAGGAGAAACAGGCACTCTGGCAGGTGTGAAGATCAAAGGCCTATGAATTGCTGGAGGAGCAATGTCTGGCGAGAACAGTCTTCCACTACGAGTGACCTTAGCAGGCCCGGTGATGTTGGAGACACCAGTATCAATGTTGCACTCTTGTTTCACACCCAGAACATAAACATCCGCCCCATAGTGCCATGGGACAGCCTTATCAGATTTGTAGGGTATAGGCCCCGGAACAGTAATGGTGATGGGAACATTCTTGTGAACTGACAAAACTTGTATAGGCTTCTTTGAAGGAGCCTCGGAATAGTTGTTGAAGATGGTAACGATTGACACTTCTTCAACAGGAGCAGCAGGAACAACAGTCTTTTCAAACAAAATCTCTCTATTATCTATCAGGTTTTGGATGCCTGACTTCAACAGAGAACAACCAACAGGGGAAGCAACACATAGAGGGCAAATTTCGCTACATCCCGGAAATAAACCGGCTAGCAACAGATTCCTCTTAACCATCAGCAACGGAGTAGCAACATCATCCACCGAAGCTACATACAAATTTTCCTCAACAGCATTCACTCCATGCTGGGGCAAGGGATCATTTACAACATTTGGCCCCTCGGGCGCCTCAAACTGTATCTCCTTTGCATCAATGAGATCTTGAACCTTATTTCTTAGGGCCCAACAGTCATCTGTGTTATGCCCCGGGCTATCAGAGTGATAAGCACAGCGAGCATTTGGATTGAACTTGGGGGATGCAGTATTGGAAAACTTTGGAGCCTCCTTGACAGTCACTAAATTGGTGGATAGCAACTGTGGCAGGATCTGTGATAAGGTCATGCTTAATCGAGTAAACTCTCTCCGGGGTCTCTCAAACTTTTGAGGATTAGTTGGCCGAGGAGCGGCAACAGGTTTGGCAATCATTACCGCACTGACAGATTGGCGGTGCTCAGGTCGCTCTGTTCTCCGGGAGTTGTATACAGCACTAGCCTCCTTTTTGAAGGGCTTCTTCTCAGTACTGGAGGAGGCAACTTTCTGTATCTTCCCCGATTTTATACCGGCCTCAATCCTCTCACCAGTCAGGATTAGATCGGTAAACCCAGCAGAGGAATTACCAATGAGATGATTGAAAAATGGACCAGACAGAGTCCCCAAGAACATGTCTACTAGCTCCCGATCCGTCAATGGTGGCTGCACCCTGCCAGCCAGGTCTCTCCATTTCTGAGCGTACTCCTTAAAACCTTCACCCGACCCTAGCGACATACCCTGGAGTTGGGTACGCGTAGGAGCGAGGTCGGCATTATACTGATACTGCTTGTAAAAAGCAGTGGCCAGATCCTCCCAGTTACGAATGCTGATTCCATCTAGCTGATAGAACCAATCGAGGTGAGTCCCTAAAAGACTCTCCTGGAAGAAGTGGATCCAAAGGTTCTTGTCTGCTGTGTAAGGCTGGATCTTCCTTACATAAGAACGGAGGTGCATCTTGGGACAGGAAGCCCCATCATACTTCACGAAGGCAGGTGTTTTGAACTTGTGTGGGATCACCACTCCGGTAGATAACCCCAAGTCTCCGAAATCCAATCCAGGCACCCGTTGAACTTCCACAGCCTTTAACCTGTCTTCCAGCTGTTTGTACCGGTCTTCAGCAGGAGGGTACTGGTCGTCATTGAAGTCTGTTTCAGTATCAGAGCCCACAGGAGTAGTGACCTCCCTTTCATGGTGACTACCTTCCGTCACAGATGGAGGAGTCCTTTCAGCTTCAACAACCAAAGTGTTCCCGAGTCTGCGCCCAGTGTTAAATAGCACAGTCCTCCTCTTCTTCTTAGTCTTCTTCAACAGCATGGTCTTTAACTCTTGTTGACCCTGAGACAAGCCCTTGATCAGCTCCTGAAATTGGGCGTTTTGTGCCTGAAACTGGACGTTCTGCGCCTGAAGAGCCTTGATAGCCGCATCGGTTGATGATTCAGGAAGGTTCATGATGCTGAAATAAACAGCGAAGAACGGTAAACAACCTGAAAAGAAGAGTATTTATGGTGCACATGATGAATGATATGCGTTTATGCAATGCATTCAAGAGTTCGAAAATTCAAATTTGTTGTAGACCAAAAGGAATACACTTTATTATTAAGAAAATCATTGTTTTAATACATCAAAGCCTCATGGGCAAAAATACAAAAAGATCAAGTCACATCCAAAATATGTTGCGCATCTTCTCTGGAGCTATGTAAGTGTTGAGATTCCTTTCCTCGTGCAACAGGCGAGTGAGCTCCAAAACCTTCTCTTCACTGGCATGCAAACTAGTCTCAAGAGAATTCCGCTCTTCCTTAAGCTGGATCCAGCTCTTCTGCATCTCTTCCCAGGATGTGGGCATATCAGGGTGCTGAATAACATGAGACACCTCTCCTTCCAAGGCAGGCTCTTTGATTACTGGAAGCATGTGAGGATAAGGCATCACTAATTTCTGAGAGCGGGCTCGTACCCACTTGAGGTAAGGCTCCAAAGGGATGGAGTTCCTGTGCCCCAGTGTCTTGCTGTCTATCCTACTAGGCATCCTCCAAGCTCTGATAAACCTCTGGCGAAGTCCTTGAGTATCGTTGTCGAAGTCAAAAACTATGTCAGGAATCAACATGTCATGAGGACCATCCCTCCGAGCATAACCAAATTGTCTCCAAGCCAGGCATGGACTATAAGTAATACCCCCTCTGATTCCAAGTAAAGGAACATTAGGATATTCCCCGCAACGATCAACGATAGTGACATCTTCTCTGGACCTAGGGCACCAATGTATATCTGCATGTGTAAGAGTCATCAACCGTTGTGACCATCTCAAACCCCGCTCGTTCTTCAGGACTGATTGTGGAAGATGCGAAATAAACCACTTTCCCAGGAGAGGAGTGCAACACATAAGGACACCTCTTTTTCTCATGGTTCGAGTGTAACATGAGTGAAGGATGTCCCCCAGCAACGTAGGTATATGATTCCTGGACATAAAGATCTGGACAGCACTGATATCAATGAGCTGATCTGGGTTAGGGAACAACACCAAACCATAAACAAGAAGGGCCACAATCTTTTCAAAAGCTTGTAAGTCAAGGGAGTTCCAACAATCATAGGCCTTTTCAAACAGAAACCTGGCTAAGAACCCTTTGATACCACTTCTAACTTCCCAATGTCCCTTGAGGTCAGATGACTGTAGGTGCAAGGCTTTAGCAATCTCTTCAAGCTTAGGTTCCTTTTCTGTACCGTTGAAGGGTAGCTGATCAAGGATAGGGATCTTCAGGAGTCGGGAGAACTCCTCCAATGTAGGTACCAACTGATAATCCAAGAAGGTGAAACAGTGATGCAGAGGGTCAAAGAATTGGAACAGGACTTTTATCATATCTTCCTCAATGTTGGTGTTGACCAAGCTGATGAGGCTTCCATGCCTTTCACTGAATGAAGAGTTCTCGGGAATCCTGGATATAAGCTCCTTAAGCTGAGGAGGGATCCTTACAAGACTGATTGGAATGGTCTTTCTACGAACAGTTTCCATGTCCTACAAAACAAGAACAAAGATGAAAATTCGAACCCCTGAAATGGTTAGTTAATGCATATGATGCTGGATGATGTCATGATGCTATGATTAAACACACCACAGATATGTACAAAGACAAACATGTAAGGCACACAAGGCACACAAGACAGGCCCTTAAGGTTTAAGGCCAGCATGAGGTCTGGGTAGTACCCTCTTGAAGTTGGTGGGTTCAACCTGTCCTATCAAAGTAACCGGGTTCTAAGGTTCCCAATATCACGGGATTGCTTTCATTGTTCATCGTTTCGATTTAGCCACTGAACTGGCGACCGAAATATTCCAGGAAAGCAACCCTCAATTGAGTGTAGTATCGAGTATCAACCAACCTCGGACTGCACCAAAGTCAGTTATCTCACTACCCTAAAGAGGCCAAGATGGTTCAATTAAGGTTCCTAAGGTCTGTTGATGCTTCATGACACCACATGGAGGCCCCGTACTCTCCTTGACTGACTCAAGGGTTACCGGTACACACCAAAATGCCACATCAACGTAGCAGACTGCTTCAACCATGTCGGTATACCCCGCACAGTTCCCTCACAGCCTTGTTGCTACTTTCTAAAAGGGTATCCCCCAGATCCGGGTTAGGATCTATAGAACTCCCAAGACGGTCCCACAATTTTAAAGCATACAAGGAAAGCAATTGAAAACACAATGATCTTAGTCCTAAGGTACACCTCACTTTAAGTTTGTCCCCAGCAGAGTCGCCAGTTCTGTGATCGGTGGATCTGGAACTGACTGTTTTAAAGCTGGTTCGCGAAATGTCGCGGTAAGCAAGAGTCGCCACCGTCTTTTATTTTCTCCAATTGGAAAGGACAAAAGCACAGAAAAATTCCTTTAAAGAGATTGCTCTCGGTTCGGGAGGTAGGTTATAGAAAGGGAAGGTGTTAGCACCCTTTCTATCCATGGTTATCCATGGGCTCTTAGATACTTGCTCAATGTGTTTTCAAAATGTTTGCTTGCTTTTTCAATGTGGGTTTCAAAAATATTCTTTGAAAAGTTTCAGTTTAACTCGTACGTCAGAGTGTTTTGAAAAGTTTGTTTTGAAAGTTTTTGAAAGTGTTAGTGTGAAAAGATTTGATTTGTTTTGTTTTAAAGAGAGCAAGTATCTACGAGAACCTACCTACCCTAAGGAATTCGTCTGTGTAAATGTCCTTTAAAGTAATGCCATCCCACCATTGAGAGGTAGGTAGCACCACCGTTGGAGGTGTTCGGGTCAATTCGAGTTTTAGGGACATGGTGATCACCAGAGCAATGGGAAGACACCTTAGAAGCTACCCTCATGCCAGGTTCCCGGATCATGAGGACTTACTAAGACGTCTTCTACTCGACGATCACCTTTCGAAAGGCAACAGTGAGGCGTACCCTAGGGGTGGTGTGTGCGAATTGTGTGTCATTTTCAGTTCATTGTTTGTCTTGTCATGCATTGGTGATCTAACGATTCAATTTTATTTTCGGGCATTCATTCTTTCATGCATATTTATTAACAGTTATATTTGCGAGAAAAGAAATCTAACTATTACAACTGGCGCGGGTCCACATCGCCAAAAAAACCGAACCCGATTTGACTGAAAATAAATAAAGCGATAAAATAAAAAGTGCAAGAAATAAATCTAGACTTATTACAAGGCTTTGGGGCATATACAGAGGTATTTAAACAATATAAAACAAATGCGCGAAATAAAAAGATTAAACAAAATTAGGGCTTTGGACCCTTTTACAAATAATTAAAATTAATCAAGGAAATTAAAAATTAAATGAAAAATAATGTTTTTGTGTTTCTTAGGTTTAAAAGAAAAAAGAAAAGTTAATTAAAATTAAAATCCTAGTTCTAATGTTTTTTAAGTTTATTATGAAAGAGATTTAATTTCTAACCTAATTTAATTCTAAATTAAATTATGTACAATTTTTGATTTAAAAAAAATAAAAAATAAATAATAATATTGTGAGAAAAAAGGAAAAAATTAAAAAGGATATAAAAAAATTAATAATTAACCTAATTCTACATTTTTTGGATTTTTATTATGAAAAAGAATTAAAATTAACATTAAAACCTAATTAAACTAAATGAGTTACATTTTAATTTATTTAAAAAAGAATCAAAATTAATTATATTTTTTTGTCCTTTCTGTATTTTTAATGTTTTTTTTATATTTTTGTAAGAATTAATTAAATCAGAAAGTAAAACACAAGTAAATTTAAAAATAATAGAATTTAAAGAAAATTAAAAAAGAAGAAAAAAAGATAGAACCAGGAGGGTATGGTCCCAAATTTGGAGGTGCAAGCCTGAAAAGCCTGGCCCATTTGCTGGCAATTTGTTGACTTTTTCCATTCAAGTGTGCGCCTGCTGACTTGATGTATGGTGCACTCTTCATCTTGGCCATGGATCTGAGGCCCTGGGACACGTGGAGGGTGAATTCTGATGGAGTATGGTGAGCATCAGTGTGAGCGCTGCATGTGAATTGGAAATGAAAAATAACATTAAATTTTGCAAGACCTGGGGCTTGAACCCAGGTCATTGTGGTTACATGCGCGTGTCTTGGCCAGCTGAGCCATGTTGATTTCATTTAACATATAATAGTCAATAAAATATATAAAAGAAAATGGTTAGTGCTTATTTAAAACGCGCGCAAATTCAAACTCATCCAATCCACTTGTGCCACGCCATCGTCCCTTCCAATTTCCTGAAATACAAACAAAGAAGGCAACGGTTTTGAAACGTTGTTTTAAACATGCTATGAGAAAATAGCGAATAGCCATATAGGCTATATAAATTGTTCGCGATGGTATCTTCTTCTTCGTCTGGGTGTACTGAGTTCAACCATGGTAGTCAGGGACCCTAATTTTTCCCCTAGGCAAAATCCCTAATTTGAGAAAGTTGTAACCCTAGGATTCGAAAATGGCAATTTCTTATTCATGGCACAAAAATGAAATTAAATGCAAGGGTTAGCTCAGAAACTTCATCATGAGTATGAATATCTAAAAAAAACTGCAAGAATGTGCTTGAATCGTGCTATATGATTTCAAAATTTTGAAGATGCAGTTGGACTCGTGGATACCAGTTCAAGGAGTTTTGGAAGATGTTATGATTTGGGATACGTTCAAAATTGTCTCAAGAAGCTATTGGTACAAAAATTAAGGCTTGAGAAGATCCCTAGCACTGATTTCAGATTTGCATTATATGGCCAAAATTTCAAATGTCCAATGGCTTTTTCAGCGAGCTTTTTGCTATGTTCTAGCTAGGGTTGGACTCAGTGATGATTATGGAGTGGAATAGGCTTGCTATTTGACCTTAATCCATGCTTGAGAAAGAATTGGTCTTAGGGTTCCTTCCCTTAACCATTTTTCCTATTTTCTAGCCAAAACCTAGACCTAGTGTGTAAATGAACCTTGGCCTGATTTTTGAGTTGGTTCATGATACATAGAACTTGTCCAAGTTCATATGACACCATTTCATTGATTTTTAAATTTTATTTGAATTTTCAAAGAATTAAAATGAATTAAATCATCAAAAATTAAATAAAATAAAAAAGTCAACATTTGGTCTTGAAATCAACCATGGAACACGTGTGTAGCATGACAAGGATGAACAAAGTGAGAAAAATGGGGCCCTTTTGTCAAAATTGGATTTTCAAAGATAGTTGACTTTTGCCATTTCACAAAATTTTCCCAACTTCTACAAGGCATAACTTGCTCAATTTTTAAGCTTTTCACATGTTCTTGGACATTTTGGAAAGGTCTTTGAGTCCTTTAACCAATGCCTTTGGTACCATGTCATTTTGATTTACCAATCTCAAGTTATGGCCTTTGACTTAAAGTCCCTTTTTGTTGACTTTTGAAAATGACCTATAATGTTGAAATTGATAACTTTTTGTGAGAGCATTTCTTGGACTTGAAGTATGAAGATGAGTTGTAGGAAATGTCTTTCTCCTCAAAAATGAGCTTTGGATGGAATTTTTCTGATAATCCATGTGAAAGTTATGCCCTGGTCAATTTCAGTTGACTTTTTCAGCTGTCCAAATATAGCAACTTTTGCATCTTTGATGATTTCTGAGCCAAATTTTGAGAATCATGATCAAGCATTGATCCAATGATGTTTGTGGCTTCAAAATGATATGTTGACCAAAAATTTGAACTTTTGACTGCCAAATGACCATTTTGCCCCTACAGTTGACTGTAGTGCAATCTAGGGTTTTGACTGTGCAATCTTGAGCTGAATGCCTTGAAACTTGATATGAGGATGCTTGACCATGTTTGTAAGCATATGAGATTTGATTGAGCCTTTGAAAACTTCCTTTTCTTGATCAGACTTGAAACCCTAATTTGGACTGTTTAGGAGACTGTTGCACTGCACCACCCTTGGGGAATTTTCTAGCTTGGCTTGGCAATTTCTTGAGGAATATGGGAGGGCAAATTTTGGGGTATAACACCTACGTTGCTGGGGGACATCCTTCACTCATGTTACACTCGAACCATGAGAAAAAGAGGTGTCCTAATGTGTTGCACTCCTCTCCTGGGAAAGTGGTTTATTTCGCACCTCCCACAATCAGTCCTGAAGAACGAGCGGGGTTTGAGATGGTCACAACGGTTGATGACTCTTACACATGCAGATATACATTGGTGCTCTAGGTCCAGAGAAGATGTCACTATCATTGATCGTTGCGGGGAGTATCCTAATGTTCCCTTACTTGGAATCAGAGGGGGTATTACTTATAGTCCATGCCTGGCTTGGAGACAATTTGGTTATGCTCGGAGGGATGGTCCTCATGACATGTTGATTCCTGACATAGTTTTTGACTTCGACAACGATACTCAAGGACTTCGCCAGAGATTTATCAGAGCTTGGAGGATGCCTAGTAGGATAAACAACAAGACACTGGGGCACAGGAACTCCATCCCTTTGGAGCCTTACTTCAAGTGGGTACGAGCCCGCTCTCAGAAGTTAGTAATGCCTTATCCTCACATGCTTCCAGTAATCAAAGAGCCTGCCTTGGAAGGAGAGGTGTCTCATGTTATTCAGCACCCTGATATGCCCACATCCTGGGAAGAGATGCAGAAGAGTTGGATCCAGCTTAAGGAAGAGCGGAATTCTCTTGAGACTAGTTTGCATGCCAGTGAAAGGAAGGTCTTGGAGCTCACCCGTCTGTTGCACGAGGAAAGGAACCTCAACACTTACATAGTTCCAAAGAAGATGCGCAACATATTTTGGGACTGATTTGATCTTTTTTTTGTACTTTTGCCCATGAGGCTTTGATGTATTAAACAATGATTTTCTTAATAAAAACGTGTGTTCCTTTTGGTCTATAACAAATTTGAATTTTCGAACCCTTGAATGCATTGCATAAACACATATCATTCATCATGTGCATCATAGGTACTCTTCTTTTCAGGTTGTTTACCGTTCTTCGCTGTTTATTTCAGCATCATGAATCCTGAATCATCAACCGAGACGTCTATCAAGGCTCTTCAGGCGCAAAACGTCCAGTTTCAGGCGCAAAACGCCCAATTTCAGGAGCTGATTAAGGGCTTGGCTCAGGGTCAACAAGAGTTGAAGACCATGCTTTTGAAGAAGACTAAGAAGAAGAGGAGGACTGTGCTATTTAACACTGGGCGCAGACTCGGGAACACTTTGGTTGAAGCTGAAAGGACTCCTCCATCTGTGACGGAAGGTAGTCACCAAGAAAGGGAGGTCCCTACTCCTGTGGGCTCTGATACTGAAACAGACTTCAACGACGAACAGTACCCTCCTGCTGAAGACCGGTACAAACAGCTGGAAGACAGATTAAAGGCTGTGGAAGTTCAGCGAGTGCCTGGATTGGATTTCGGAGACTTGGGGTTATCTACTGGGGTGGTGATCCCCCACAAGTTCAAAACACCTGCCTTCGTGAAGTATGATGGGGCTTCCTGTCCCAAGATGCACCTCCGTTCTTATGTAAGGAAGATCCAGCCTTACACAGCAGACAAGAACCTTTGGATCCACTTCTTCCAGGAGAGTCTTTCAGGGACTCACCTCGATTGGTTCTATCAGCTGGATGGAACCAGCATTCATAACTGGGAGGATCTGGCCACTGCTTTTTACAAGCAGTATCAGTATAATGCCGACCTCGCTCCTACGCGTACCCAGCTCCAGGGTATGTCGCTAGGGTCGGGTGAAGGTTTTAAGGAGTACGCTCAGAAATGGAGAGACCTGGCTGGCAGGGTGCAACCACCATTGACGGATCGGGAGCTGGTAGATATGTTCTTGGGGACCCTATCTGGTCCATTTTTCAATCATCTCATTGGTAATTCCTCTGCTGGGTTTACCGATCTAATCCTGACTGGTGAAAGGATTGAGGCCGGTATAAAATCGGGGAAGATACAGAAAGTTGCCTCCTCCAGTACTGAGAAGAAACCCTTCAAAAAAGAGGCTAGTGCTGTATATAACTCCTGGAGAACAGAGCGACCTGAGCACCGCCAATCTGTCAGTGCGGTAATGATTGCCAAACCTGCTGCCGCTCCTCGGCCAACTAATCCTCAAAAGTTTGAAAGACCCCGGAGAGAGTTTACCCGGTTAAGCATGACCTTATCACAGATCCTGCCACAGTTGCTATCCACCAATTTAGTGACTGTCAAGGAGGCTCCAAAGTTTCCCAATACTGCATCCCCCAAGTTCAATCCAAATGCTCGCTGTGCTTATCACTCTGATAGCCCGGGGCATAACACAGATGACTGTTGGGCTCTAAGGAATAAGGTTCAAGACCTCATTGATGCAAATGAGATACAGTTTGAGGCGCCCGAGAGGCCGAATGTTGTAACTGCTCCCATGCCCCAGCATGGAGTGAATGCTGTTGAAGAGGATTTGTATGTAGCTTCGGTGGATGATGTTGCTACTCCGTTGCTGATGGTCAAGAGGAATCTGTTGCTAGCCGGTTTATTTCCGGGATGTAGCAAAAGTTGCCATCTATGTGTTGCTTCCCCTGCTGGTTGTTCTCTGTTGAAGTCAGGCATCCAAAACCTGATAGATAGTAGAGAGATTTTGTTCGAAAAGACTATTGTTCCTGCTGCTCCTGTTGAAGAAGTGTCGATCGTTACCATCTTCAACAACTATTCCGAGGCTCCTTCAAAGAAGCCTATACAAATTTTGTCAGTTCACAAGAGTGCTCCCATCACCATTACTGTTCCGGGGCCTATACCCTACAAATCTGATAAGGCTGTCCCATGGCACTATGGGGCGGATGTTTATGTTCTGGGTGTGAAACAAGAGTGCAACATTGATACTGGTGTCTCCAACATCACTGGGCCTGCTAAAGTCACTCGTAGTGGAAGACTGTTCTCGCCAGACATTGCTCCTCCGGCAATTCCTAGGCCTTTGATCTTCACACCTGCCAGAGTGCCTGTTTCTTCCCCTGACCAAGTATCCACCCCTGCTACTGAGTCATCTGATACTCGGGGCAAGGGAATTGCTGCTGATGTGCCTGCCAGGACGGAGGCACCAAAGACCATTGTTGAGGCTTCCAAGCAGGAAATGGAAGAAATCCTCAAGATAATAAAGAAAAGTGATTTCAACGTTGTGGAACAGCTGGGGCACACCCCCTCTAAAATCTCCATGTTGTCACTGCTGCTGTGTTCAGAGGCCCATGCAAAGGCTCTGATTGCTTTCTTAAAGACTGCCCACGTACCCCAAGAGACGACTGCTGACCAGTTCACCGACTGTGTGGCCAACCTAACCGCTGATAATGGCCTGGGTTTCTCTGATGCCGATCTGACAGCAAAGGGGAAGAACCATAATGATGCCCTGCATGTCTCCATTGAATGTAGGGGCACTACTCTTGCTCATGTGCTGGTTGACACAGGTTCCTCATTAAACGTGCTGCCCAAGAAGGCTCTGGATAGGCTGGATTGTGAGGGTCTAGAGCTCAAACCAAGTAGCATTGTTGTCCGGGCCTTTGACGGGTCCAAAAGAATGGTACATGGTGAGGTGGACATCCCAATCAGGGTTGGGTCACAGGTATTCGATTCAAAATTCTATGTGATGGACATCCATCCGTCCCATTCTTGTTTGCTGGGTCGCCCGTGGATCCACAAGGCTGGAGCTGTGACTTCCACATTGCATCAGAAGCTCAAGTACCCGGTCAGGGGGAAGATCGTAACAGTGCAAGGGGAGGAGGAATACATGGTCAGCCACCTCAACTCCTTCAGATATGTAGAAATGGATGGGGAGTTCATTGAAACCCCCTTTCAACATTTTGAGGAAGTACCACAAACCTTGGCAGCAGCAGAAGCAGATGAAGAGGTTTCTCCTATGAAGATGGCCTCCTTAAAGGACGCCCGGGCTGTGATCGAAAAAGGTGAATGTGCAAACTGGGGCAAGCTCCCTGATCTTACTCCTAAGACTAACAAGTTTGGGCTGGGTTTCACCACAGAAGCTCAGAAAGCGGTGCGCAAGGCAAGAATTGGAAGACCTCCGGTGCTCATCACTCACTCTGAAGTGAATGCTATTGGAGAGGAAGATGAAGTGGAAGAGTCAGAGTTCGATAGCTGGATCTACCCGACGGCCGATGGTGGATTGACCAATTGGACTGCTAAAGATTTTACACCCATAACTTTTGTTCCCCAGTAATGAATTTCTTTGTTTTTGATTTGTAATAAACAATAATTTGAAACTATATGGCCCGGTGTCTTACCCGGGGCACCGTTGGTTTTATTTGTGAGGGCTTTTGTTTGTCATTGTCATATATCATGAATAAAAGCATTGGACGTTTTTCACATTTCAAATTTTGCGCTCCTTTTCTTTCCTTTCTTTACATATTGCAAAACAGCTGTATTTACACACACACTCACTCATACAGGTTTCAATCCACTCTGGATGTCACTGGTAACGACTCTGCTACTGCCAGTTATGACTTCGAAAATCCGATCAACTTAGCCGAAGACGAAGGTGAAGATGATTGCGAAGTGCCTGGTGAACTTGCAAGACTGTTACAACAGGAGGAGAGGGCAATTCAACCCCATGAAGAGCCAGTGGAAATAATAAACTTGGGTACTGAGGAAGACAAGAAAGAGGTGAAGATTGGTGCCAACCTAGAACTCGGCGTGAAGCAACGGTTGACTCAGATGCTGCATGACTATAAAGAAATCTTTGCCTGGTCCTACGAAGATATGCCCGGATTAGATACCGACATTGTGGTCCATCACTTACCGACTAAAGAAGAATGCCCTCCGGTTAAGCAAAAGGTCCGCCGTATGCGTCCAGAGATGTCCGAGAAGATTAAAGCCGAGGTTATGAAGCAGTTTGATGCCGGGTTTCTTGCAGTCACTTCTTACCCTCAGTGGGTTGCTAATGTGGTGCCGGTACCTAAGAAGGACGGCAAGGTCAGAATGTGTGTCGATTACAGGGATCTGAACAGGGCCAGCCCCAAGGATGACTTCCCTCCACCCCACATTGATGTCCTTGTTGATAATACAGCTCAGCATAAAGTGTTCTCTTTCATGGATGGTTTTTCAGGCTACAATCAGATCAAGATGGCACCTGAAGACATGGAAAAGACTACCTTTGTTACTCAGTGGGGCACTTTCTGTTACAAGGTCATGCCGTTCGGGTTAAAGAATGCTGGGGCAACCTACCAACGTGCCATGGTTACCTTATTTCATGACATGATCCATCATGAGATAGAAGTGTATGTGGACGACATGATCGCTAGGTCCCAGACTGAGGAAGAGCACCTTGATCATCTGCAGAAACTGTTTGACCGTTTGAAACTGTACAAGCTGAGGTTGAACCCGAACAAGTGCACCTTCGGGGTAAGATCTGGGAAGTTGCTAGGCTTCGTGGTAAGTGACAAGGGAATTCAGGTGGACCCTGCTAAGGTCAAAGCCATTCAAGAGATGCCAGTTCCTAAGACAGAGAAGGAAGTCAGGGGCTTTCTAGGACGTCTGAATTACATTGCCCGGTTCATCTCACACTTAACCGCTACCTGTGAACCAATCTTCAAGCTGCTGAAGAAAGATCAGGTAGTACGTTGGAATGATGAATGTCAGGCTGCTTTTGACAGAATCAAAGAATATCTCCAAGAACCACCCATCCTTATGCCACCAGTTGAAGGGAGACCTTTGATACTTTACCTGACAGTGCTTGATAATGCAATGGGGTGTGTGCTGGGGCAGCATGACGAGTCTGGCCGAAAAGAGCATGCCATTTATTACCTTAGCAAAAAGTTTACCGACTGTGAGACCCGATACTCACTGCTTGAGAAAACTTGCTGCGCTTTGGTATGGGCTGCTCGCCGGCTGAGACAGTATATGCTGACTCACACTACCTTGTTAATCTCAAAAATGGATCCTATAAAGTACATATTCGAAAAGCCTGCTCTGTCTGGGAGAATTGCAAGATGGCAGATGATCTTGACGGAATACGACATTCAGTACACGACCCAAAAAGCCATCAAGGGAAGTGTATTGGCAGACCACTTAGCACATCAAGCTGTGGATGACTACCAATCAATGAACTTCGAGTTTCCAGATGAAAGCATCATGATAGTAACTGACTGTGAAATACCTGGACCGGAGGAAGGACCTGAACCAGGATCCCGATGGTCTATGCACTTTGACGGAGCCTCCAATGCTTTGGGAAATGGTATCGGCGCCATAATTGTATCTCCACAAGGTACTCATACTCCACTCACCGCCCGGCTGTGTTTCAACTGTACCAACAACATGGCGGAGTATGAAGCGTGTATTATGGGTCTTCAAGCTGCGATCGACCTGAGGATCAAATTTCTGAGTGTCTTCGGAGATTCCGCTCTTGTGATCAATCAGATCAAAGGAGAGTGGGATACGAAACACCCAAACTTGATTCCTTATAGAGAATGTGTGTTGGCCCTGATCCCCCACTTCACAGAGATAACATTTGAGCACTTTCCAAGAGAAGAGAATCAGTTGGCGGACGCGTTAGCTACAATGTCTTCAATGTTCAAGGTTAAATGGGATAATGAGGCTCCCCGGATCATCATCTGGAAACTGGACGAACCGGCATACTGTTGTGATCTCGAAACTGAATTGGTAACTGAGAAGCCCTGGTACCACGAAGTGAAGAGATATCTGGAAGCTCAGGAATACCCTGAAGGTGCTTCTGTCAATGATAAGAAATTCCTGAGGAGGTTTGCAGCCAAGTTCTTTCTTAGCAACGGCATCTTGTACAAGCGAAACCAGGATTCAACCCTACTGCGTTGTGTAGATAAGACTGAAGCAGATAGAATCATGGAAGAGCTACATGAAGGGACCTTTGGTACACACTCCAGTGGACATACCATGGCAAAGAAGATCCTACGGGCAGGGTATTACTGGTCCACCATGGAAGCTGATTGCTACCAACATTCCAGGACATGCCACAAATGCCAGGTTTATGCAGACAAGGTGCATGTTCCTCCGGTTCCTCTGAATGTTCTGACTGCGCCTTGGCCATTTGCAATGTGGGGCATAGACATGATCGGTGAGATTAAACCTACGGCATCTAATGGACATCGCTTCATCCTAGTGGCGATTGATTATTTTACGAAGTGGGTTGAGGCAGCATCCTATGCTACGGTAACCAAGACTGTCGTGGCACGGTTCATTCGGCACAACCTGATCTGTCGGTACGGCGTTCCTGAGAGAATTATTACAGACAACGGTACCAATCTGAACAATAAGATGATCGCTGAGCTCTGCGAACAGTTCAAGATACAGCACCACAATTCTTCTCCTTATAGACCGAAGATGAATGGGGCTGTAGAAGCAGCGAATAAAAACATCAAGAAGATCGTGCAAAAGATGACAGTGACGTATAAAGATTGGCACGAGATGTTACCGTTCGCTCTGCATGGGTATCGTACCTCAGCTAGGACGTCAACCGGGGCAACTCCTTTCTCTCTGGTTTATGGCATGGAGGCAGTCTTGCCAATCGAAGTACAAATTCCTTCTCTCCGGATAATGAAGGATGCAAATCTGAATGAAGATGATTGGATCCAGACACGACTTGATCAGCTCAACCTTATTGACGAAAAGAGACTTGCTGCTATCTGTCATGGTCAGACGTATCAGAAACGAATGATCAGGGCATTTAACAAAAAGGTCAGACCACAGGAATATCAAGTAGGGGATCTGGTGATCAAGAGAATCATCCTTCCTCAGAGTGATCCAAGGGGCAAATGGACCCCTACATACGAAGGGCCATTTGTGGTTAAGCATGTGTTCTCAGGAGGAGCAATGATATTAACCAACATGGATGGTGATGACCTTCCTCACCCCGCCAATGCAGACATAATAAAAAAAATACTACGCATGAAAAAAGACCCGCTAGGCTGACATGTCTAGGCAAAAATTAGGGCTTCCCGTCGAACCAAAAGGGTTCGGGCAAAATGAAGGGATGAAAATGAAATATCTGTACACCCGGAAAGTCGAAAACCTGAAAAGGCGGCTTGGGCAAAAATGGGTATCCCGGTGGACTGAAAACCCGAAAGGGCGGTCCAGGCAAAAATTAGGGATAAAAGCGTAATACTATGTCTCATTGGATCACTTTGCATCCAGAATCCGGTATCTACATCAAGTTCAGACGGCATCGATCAGTCAGCTTCACCTTCAACCAAGGTCATCAAGTGATGAGACGCTCAGAGTTATAAAGGCGATAGCAGAGTTGAAACCCAGTGGATCATTCATATTTCACACAGCTGTTTATTTTCTTTTGTACAAAACTTGTATAAACTCTCTTATTCGGCGACGTTCCGCTTACCAGGACGTCAGCCTCTTGTACACAAAACGCCTATTCACAGGCTATTCAAAATCAATACAAATATACTTTTCAGTTAAACGTGCCAACTGTTTTTCTTTTTCTGTTTTGTTTTGCGAAGAACGTCCAAGGTTCAATTTGTGATATATGCATTGACAATAATTTGCTAGCTCATGAATATTTGCATACGAAACAAAGAATTAATTGCAGGTGACACTAGAAACAGGGGCAATAAAGAGTTGTCTGAGCAGTCTAATTGTTCTATCCTCCAATGTGCCAAAGTAGGTTCAGCTAAAGAACCTAACCAGGCATCTTAAATTCCCCAGAAAGTGAGACAGCAAGTCAGTGCATTCTTCCCCAAGCAAAGTTAACAAGTCTCAAGGAAATTAAGTATCCTCCAGTAGATCCCAATATTCCCCAGCAGCATATATTCTTAACAAGCATCCCCGGCAGTCTTGGTCTAAAGATTGTTCCCCGGCGGCATACATCAACATTCAAAGGAATCACGTCCCCAGCATATCAAAACTATCAAAGTTTCCCCAGAAGAGTCCTATCCAGTTTCCCCAGGAAAGATGGAATTCATCTCCCCAAGCAGTAAGCTTATCCCCAGTAAATTCTGGAAGCTTATCCTTCACAGGACACGAACGCGTCGTCCGGCTTGATTTAAAGAGTTATTTCCTCAACAGGATATAACTGGGTTATCCTCAGCCAAAAGCCAAGGGAAGGTCGTCGTCAACGTAGTTCTTTCCTATCCCCAGCGAAGTCTATTCACATTTCCAATACAACAACGGTATCCCCAACAGAGTTACTATCAACATTCAGCAAGGCATCACTCTTCCCACAGAGTATTGCTTTCCAGCATGATCGCTAGAGTATCTTTTCTCCCCGCAGAGTCTTCCACTCGCCAAGTTTATTCCGCAACGGAGTCATCATCTCCTACCGGTATCCTTGCAACAATTATCATCCCCAGCGGAAGCAAAATCTATTCTTCGACATCAGCCCAGGATACGACTTCCCGGCACCCGTCAAGGATTTACTTTCCTAGACAAAAACATACATAAAACGTCACATACATCATTATAGCATGCATAACGCACTGCATCATACAAATCTCATTTATGTTGAGAACATCATTGCTTGATCCATATCATGCAGTGCATATGACTGACTTTTACCTTTCAGGAAAGATCCCGTTAAGTTCTCAGGCTACATTTCAAGACCTAGACCGGTTCAGTTAAATCGTCCCATGATTTTCCTGATGCTTACCCAGTCAAAGGCCTTCTTTGGTTCAGTTAAATCGTCCCAAGATTTTCCTGATGCTTATCCAGTTGAAGACATTTCAAGACCTAGACCGGTTCAGTTAAATCGTCCCAAGATTTTCCTGATGCTTATCCAGTCAAAGGCCTTCTCTGGTTCAGTTAAATCGTCCCAAGATTTTCCTGATGCTTATCCAGTTGAAGACATTTCAAGACCTAGACCGGTTCAGTTAAGTCGTCCCAAGATTTTCCTGATGCTTATCCAGTCAAAGGCCTTCTCTGGTTCAGTTAAATCGTCCCAAGATTTTCCTGATGCTTATCCAGTTGAAGACATTTCAAGACCTAGACCGGTTCAGTTAAATCGTCCCAAGATTTTCCTGATGCTTACCCAGTCAAAGGCCTTCTCTGGTTCAGTTAGATCAACCCTTAGATCTCCCTGATGCTTATCCAGTTGAAGACATTTCAAGACCTAGACCGGTTCAGTAAATCGACCCTAAGATTTTCCTGATTCTTACCCAGTCAAAGGCCTCTCTGGTTCAGTCAGATCGACCCTAAGATCTCCCTGATTCTTATCCCAGTAGAAGACACCCCAGATCTTTTCTCAACGAGCGTCGTTGAAGTTAAAATCAACAAGATTTTTCTCAAAAATCAGCTCCTGCAACGTGTCAGGTACTCATTTCTCTTTTGCAGGTATGCAGGTTCTCGCCAAGGAATCTCTTACGCAATCGAACATCCAGATGGCATCTATAAGCCCATTCTACCATCATTGCTAACATGTGAGCGCAAATTTCCGGGCACTCTAGTGTCCAATCATCTTTTACCCTCGGATTACGAAAGGCACGTCAGCCAATCTGCATCCTCAGGTCTAAGAAGATTGAACAGGGGCAACTGTTATACCCCAAAATTTGCCCTCCCATATTCCTCAAGAAATTGCCAAGCCAGGTCACAAAATTCCCCAAGGGTTGTGCAGGTCAACAGTCTCCCCTACAGTCAAAACTAGGGTTTGTGTTCTGATCAAGAATTGGAAGTTTTCAAAGGGTCAATCAAGTCTCATAGGCTTACAAACATGGTCAAGCATCCTCATATCAAGTTTCAAGGCATTCAGCTCAAGATTGCACAGTCAAAACCCTAAATTGCACTACAGTCAACTGTAGGGGCAAAATGGTCATTTGGCAGTCAAAAGTTCAAATTTTTGGTCAACATATCATTTTGAAGCCACAAACATCATTTGATCAATGCTTGATCATGATTCTCAAAATTTGGCTCAGAAATCATCAAAGATGCAAAAGTTGCTATATTTGGACAGCTGAAAAAGTCAACTGAAATTGACCAGGGCATAACTTTCACATGGATTATCAGAAAAATTCCATCCAAAGCTCATTTTTAAGAGAAAGACATTTCCTACAACTCATCTTCATACTTCAAGTCCAAGAAATGCTCTCACAAAAAGTTATCAATTTCAACATTATAGGTCATTTTCAAAAGTCAACAAAAAGGGACTTTAAGTCAAAGGCCATAACTTGAGATTGGTAAATCAAAATGACATGGGACCAAAGGCATTGGTTAAAGGACTCAAAGACCTTTCCAAAATGTCCAATAACATGTGAAAAGCTTAAAAATTGAGCAAGTTATGCCTTGTAGAAGTTGGGAAATTTTTGTGAAATGGCAAAAGTCAACTATCCTTGAAAATCCAATTTTTGACAAAAGGGCCCCATTTTTTCCACTTGATTCATCCTTGTCATGTCACACACGTGTCCCATGGTTAATTTCAAGACCAAATATTGATTTTTTTATTTTATTTAATTTTTGATGATTTAATTCATTTTAATTCTTTGAAAATTCAAATAAAATTTAAAAACCAATAGAATAGTGTCATGTGAACTTGGACAATTTCCATGTATCATGAACCAACTCAAGAAATCAGGCTAGGGTTCATTTGCATACTAGGTCTAGGTTTTGGCTAAAAAGGAGGAAAAATGGTTAAGAGTGAAAACCCTAGGACTTGTTCTTTCCTAAGCATGAATCTAGGTCAGTTAGCTAGCCAATTCCATTCCATGATCATCACTAAGTCAAACCCTAACCACAATATGCCATATGCTGCGCTGAAAAGCCATTGGACAATTTGAAAAATGAGCCATATAAGCCAAATCTGATTTCAAGGTTAGGGAGAACTTGAGGCCTTAATTCTTTTGCTAATAGCATCCTGGACAATTTCTGAGCACATCCCAACCCCTAACCTCACTCAAAACGCGAAGAAACGGTAGCTACAACTCAGACTGTGTCCCAAATTTTTTGAAATCGTATTCTCAATTCCAAGCATGATCATTGCATTTTAATTACATATTCATGTTCATCACAAAGTTTCCAAGCTATTCATGGTGTTTAATTTCATTTTTGTTAATCATACGCGAATCTGCCATGTCCACGTTTTAGGGTTTTCAAGTTTTGATTTTAGGGCTTTTACCATACTGCAAAATTGGCCCTCAAGACCATGACTATCACACTCCATGCATCTGGACGAAAAGATCTACATACTCGCGCCTAATTTATATTAGGAAATAAGCTAATCGCTATTTTTCTGTAGCTAGCTTTAAGCCACGCATGAAAAACTGTGGCCATAGGGTTTTGTTTTACAGGATGAGGAAGAAGAAGGTCTCGTGTCACACAGCGATTGGCGTGTTTGAAAGTTCGCGCCAAGTCATCCACTAACAATTTGTTTTGTTTTTATTATTTGTTCGTTGTAATATATTAACACGCGCGTTTCAGCTCAATTGGTAAGCAAAGGGATTGTTCACGTCCTTGACCTGGGTTCGAGTCCCAGGTCAGAACAATTTCCATAATGTTTTTCTATCCTAATTCCCATGCAGCGTTACTATAGGGGTACACCATGCACACTCAAAAATCAACCTCCACGCGTCCATCATAAGCAATCCAAGGGCCATGACCAAAGGTGTATCATAGATTCCAGTCAACGTGCAGCACTCTATCCAGGAAAGTCAACCAATTCAAGCAAATGGGCCAGGCTTTTCAAATCTACACCCCACCCTGGTTTGCCAAATTTATTTATTTTTCTTATATTCTTCATTTATTTTAATTGTTATGTTATTTTAATTATTTGTTTTATTTAATTTTTAATCAAAATGCAAAAACATCACAAAAACCAGAAAAGTCAAAAAAATTAATAATTATTTTATTTTAAATATTTTTTTTTTGTATAAATAATAACATGTAAATATTTAGTTTTAATTAGGTTTTCAATTTTAATCCTTTTTAATAAAAATCCAAAAAATAGAATTTAGGTTTAATAACTTTTTATTTTCTTTTTTTTAATTTTCCCTTTTTTCAGAATAATAATGTTATTTATTTATTTTCATAAATTAAAAATGTACATAAATTAATTTAGAATTAAATTAGGTTAGAAATTAAATCTTTTTCATAATAAACTTAAAAAAACATTAGAACTAGGGTTTAGCATTTTAATTTTAATTAATTTTTTTCTTTTTTTCTTTTAAATCTAAAAAACCCAAAAATACCATTTTTCATTTAATTTTAATTTTAGATAACTTAATTGTTTTAATTCCTTTAAAGGGTTCAACGCCCTCGCATTTGATTATTTTCTTTTTCGCGCGTTTCATTTATTTCTTTTGTGAATATAATGTACTTGTACCAAAGCCATGTAATAGCTATTAGACATTTCTTTTCTGCAATTTATTTTAAAACGGGTTCGGTTTATTTTGGCGATGTGGACCCTCGCCCTTTGTAATAGCGTAGGACTTTTATCTTTTCCGCACTTTAAATTCCCGCACTTTTAACTGCTAAACAATAACATGAAAGAATGAATGCCCAAAAATAAAATCGAATCGTTAGATCACCAATGCATGACAAGACAAACAATAAACTGAAGATGACACACAATTCGCACACGCCACCCCTAGGGTACGCCTCACTGTTGCCTTTCGAAAGGTGATCGTCGAGTAGAGGATGTTTTAGTAAGTCCTTGTGTCCATTGATCTAGTTGCCTAAAACAAAGTTGCCTCGAATAAGTTGCCTCGGAATAAAAGATCAATGGCATAAGGGTAGCTTCTAAGGTGTCTTCCCATTGCTCTGGTGATCACCACGTCCCTAAAACTCGAATTGACCCGAACACCTCCAACAGTGGTGCTACCTACCTCTCAATGGCGGGATGGCACTACTTTAAAGGACATCTACACAGACGAATTCCTTAGGGTAGGTAGGTTCTCAAGGATACTTGCTCTAATTTCAAACAAATCAAAACATCTTTTCACACCGACACGCTTTCAAAAACTTTCAAAACAAACTTTTCAAACCCTCTGACGTACGAGTTGAATTGAAACTTTTCAAAGAATATTTTTGAAACCCACATTGAAAAACAAGCAAACAATTTTGAAAACACATTGAGCAAGTACCTAAGAGCCCATGGATAACCATGGATAGAAAGGGTGCTAACACCTTCCCTTTCTATAACCTACCTCCCGAACCGAGAGCGATCTCTTTTAAGGAATTTTTCTGTGCTTTTGTCCTTTCCATTTGGAGAAAATAAAAGACGGTGGCGACTCTTGCTTCCGCGACATTTCGCGAACCAGCGTTAAAACAGTCAGTTCCAGATCCACCGATCACAATCACCATCCATGGTGGTCAAGATCATTGCCCCATCGGAGAATATGCTTTTGATTACAAATGGTCCTTCATAGGTAGGAGTTTATTTGCCCCTGGGATCACTTTGTGGAAAGATGATACATTTGGTCACTAGATCTCTAACTTGATATACTTGGCGTCTAACTTTCTTGTTGAAAGCATTGATCATCCGTTTTTGATACATCTGACCATGGAAAACAGCAGTAAGTCTCTTTTCATCAATTAAGTTTAGTTGATCAAGTCGAGTCTGGATCCAATCGTTTTCATTCAATCCTGCATCCTTCATAATTCTCAGAGAGGGGATCTGAACCTCAATAGGCAAGACAACCTCCATGCCGTAAACCAAAGAATAGGGTGTTGCCCCGGTTGATGTGTGAGCCGTGATACGGTACAAGTGGAGAGCAAATGGTAGCATCTCATTCCAGTCTTTGTATGTGACTGTCATTTTCTGTATGATCTTCTTAATGTTTTTATTTGCAGCTTCTACAACACCATTCATCTTTGGCCGATAGGGAGAAGAATTGTGATGCTGGATCTTGAATTTCTCGCACAAGGCGGTGATCATAGTGTTGTTGAGATTTGTACCATTGTCAGTAATGATCCTTTCCGGGATACCGTACCGGCAAATAAGGTTTTGCTTGATGAAGTGGGCCATAACATTCTTGGTCGCGGAGGCGAAGGAGTCTGCTTCAACCCACTTTGTAAAATAGTCAATGGCCACTAGGATGAAACAATGTCCATTGGAGGCTATCGGCTTGATCTCTCCAATCATATCAATTCCCCACATAACAAAGGGCCAAGGAGCTGTCAAGACATTCAGAGGAACCGAAGGTACGTGCACCTTGTCAGCATAAATTTGACACTTATGACAGGTCCAAGAGTGTTGATAGCAATCTGCTTCCATGGTAGACTAATAATAGCCTGCCCATAGGATTTTCTTCTCCATCGTATGCCCACTGGAGTGGGTGCCAAAACGAGCTTCATGTAATTCAGCCATGATCTTTTTAGCTTCAACCTTATCCATGCACCGAAGCAAAATGGAGTCATGATTGCGTTTGTACAGGATGCCATTACTAAGGAAGAACTTAGCAGAGAATCTCCTTAAGAACTTCTTATCATTGATTGAAGCTCCTTCTGGATATTCTTGAGCCTCGAGATACCTCTTGACCTCATGAAACCAAGGCTGATCCACTACCTCTTCAGTATTAATCTCGTGACAATGCGCTGGTTCATCCATTCGTTCGATGGTGATCTGGGGAGCTTCGTTATCCCAATTAAGTTTAAACATAGATGACATTGTGGCTAGAGCGTCTGCTAGCTGATTTTCTTCTCGCTGGAAATGCTCAAAGGTAATCTTCTCAAAATGTGGTAGCAATGTCAAAACATGTTCTTTGTAATGGATAAGGTTTGGGTGCTTAGTGTCCCATTCCCCTTTGATCTGACTGATGACCAAACCTGAGTCTCCAAATACGTCTAAGGATTTAATTCCCAAGTCTATGACAGCTCCGAGACCAAAGATGTACGCTTCGTATTCCACCATGTTATTTGTATAATTGAAGCAAAGTCTGGCAGTAAAGGGAGTATGACACCCTTCCGGTGATATGGGTACAGTGCCGATACCATTACCAAGTGCATTGGATTCTCTATCAAAGACTAGGGTCCATCGGGATCCTTGTTCAGGTCTGTCATATGGCCTGATTTCTTCATAGTTGCCTAATGTCATGATGTCTTCATCCGGGAATTCAAACTTCATGGACTGATAATCTTCTACAGCTTAGTGAGCGAGATGGTCAGCTAGCACACTTCCCTTTATAGCTTTATGGGTAGTATACTTTATGTCGTATTCTGTTAGGATCATTTTCCATCTAGCTATCCTCCCAGACAGAGCAGGCTTCTTGAAGATGTATTTTATCGGATCCATCTTAGATATCAACAAGGTAGTATGGGTCAGCATATACTGTCTTAGCTGGCGAGCAGCCCATGCCAGAGTGCAACAAGTTTTCTCGAGCAGTGAATATCTGGTTTCACAGTCGATAAACTCTTTGCTCAGGTAATAAATAGCGTGCTCTTTTTGGCCAGACTCGTCATGCTGCCCCAATACACACCTCATTGAGTTTTCTAAAACAGTCAGATACATGATCAATGGTCTTCCCTCGACTGGTGGCATCAACACAGGAGGCTCTTGTAAGTACTCTTTGATTTTGTCAAAAGAAACCTGACACTCATCATTCCATTTGACTACTTGATCTTTCTTCAATAGCTTAAAGATTGGCTCACAAGTAGCTGTTAGGTGAGAAATGAATCTGGCAATATAGTTCAAGCGTCCCAAGAATCCTCTGACTTCCTTATCAGTATGAGGAGCAGGCATCTCTTGTATTGCTTTAACTTTGGCAGGATCGACTTCAATACCCTTGTTACTAATGACAAAACCTAAGAGTTTACCGGACCGTACTCCGAATGTGCACTTGTTTGGATTCAACCTTAGCTTGTACTTCTTCAATCTCTCAAACAACTTTTGTAAGTGATCCAAGTGCTCTTCTTCTGTTTGTGATCTGGCTATCATATCGTCTACGTAGACCTCTATTTCATGATGTATCATGTCATGAAATAAAGCTACCATGGCATCACCTTGTAGCAGAATGTGCCCCACTGTATGAAAAATGTAGTTTTCTCCATGTCCTCAGGTGCCATTTTGATTTGGTTGTAACTTGAGAATCCGTCCATGAAGGAAAACACTTTGTGTTGTGCCGTATTGTCAATCAGGATATCAATATGGGGGAGTAGAAAGTCATCTTTAGGGCTTGCCCTATTAAAATCTCTATAGTTCACGCACATTCGTACTTTGCCGTCCTTTTTAGGTACAGGAACAATGTTGGCAACCCATTAAGGATAGGAAGTGACAGCCAAGAATCCAACATTGAATTGCTTCATGACCTCCGCTTTGATCTTTTCTGACATATCAGGTCTCATGCGGCCGACTTTTTGTTTTACTAGCAGACAATCTTCTCTCGTAGGCAGACGATGTACCACGATGTCCGTATCAAGTCCTGGCATGTCTTCATATGACCAGGCAAAGATCTCAACATAATCATGCAACAGCTGAATCAGACGCTCCTTGACACTGGGCTCTAGATTGGCACCCACCTTGACCTCTTTTTTATCCTCCTCGATACCCAAGTTGATTGTATCCACAAGTTCCTCACGAGGCTGAATGGTTCTTTCCTCTTGTTGTAGTAGTCTGGCAAGTTCCCCTGGTACTTCACAATCTTCCTCACCTTCGTCTTCGGCTTGGTAGATTAGATCCTCAGAGTCACAAAAGGCCATAGCAGTATCGTTACCCATGGGATCCAGAATGGAGGGATACCTGCATTTGTGAGTGTGGGTGTGTGTAAGGGTATAGCCATCCTTAAAAAAATAAAACGTAAAAGAAAAACAATGAGCACAAAAGTTTGTATGCGAAAAACATCCATGATTCATTGAATGTCATATGAAGATGAAATAATAACCCTTACAAATGAACCATTGTGCCTCGGGTAAGGCACAAGGTTTTAAGAGTGCGAATTGTTTTTCAATATTACATATCCAACAAAATGTAAAAGATAAATTACTGAGGGATGAAAGTTATTGGGACAAAGTCTATGGCCTCCCAATTGCGGAGTCCTCCATCAATGGTCAGAAAGATCCAATCCTCCAAGCTTCAATCCTTTTCACCATCTTCAACCGTATTAACCTCTCAGTTGCTAATCTTCAAGGGTGGCCCTCCAGCACGGGCACGGCGTACAACCTTCTGAGCACTTGAAGTGAAACCTAAACCAAACTTGTCAGATTTATACGGAATATCCGGAAGTTGCCCCCAGATGGTGCATCCATCCTCCTCTACTACTGCTTTGGCGTCCTTCAGAGATGACATCCGGAGTGGAGGTCTTGTAATCTTGGGAATCTGGGACACAGTCTTGGTCACTGCTACCTCTTGGGGGACCTCTTCGAAATGTTGAAAAGGAGTTTCAATGAACTTGCTGTCCAATTCCACATACCCGAAGGAATTGAGGTGGCTAATCATATATTCTTCCTCTCCGTGGACAGTGATAATCTTTCCTTGGACCAGATATTTCAGCATCTGGTGCAGTGTAGAGGTGACAGCGCCAGCATTATGGATCCATGGTCGTCCTAGCAGACAGGAGTAAGAGAGGCGGATGTCCATTACATAAAAGGTTGAATCGAAATTCTGAGTCCAAACCTTTATGGGGATATCCACCTCCCCGTGTACCATCCTCTTTGAGCCATCAAATGCCCTTACGACTATGTTACTTGGTTTCAACGTCAGTCCTTTGCAGTCTAGTCTGTCGAGAGATTTCTTTGGTAAAACATTCAAAGATGAGCCAGTTTCCACCAAGACATGGGCCAGAGTTGTGCATCTACATTCCACAGAGACATGTAATGCCTCGTTGTTCTTTCTTCCCCTTGGTGTCAGATCAACATCTGATAAGCCTAGGCCGTTATCCGTTGTCAAGCTGGCCACACAATCTCTAAATTGATCAGCAGACGTCTCATGAGTCACTTGGGTTGTCTTTAGGAACTTTACCAGGGCTTTTGCATGTGCCTCGAAACACAGCAGAAATGCCAGCATGGAGATTTTGGAGGGAGTTTTCCCCAACTTGTCAACTACATCGTAGTCGCTCCTCTTGATTATTTTTAGAATCTCCTCCATTTCTTTCTTGGAGGTCTCGGGGATAATCAGTGATTGAGCCTTTGTCCGGACAGGCTCCACTTGAATACACTTTCCTCGAGTTTCAGCAGCAGAAGTGTTGGTAGGAATGACATCAGGGGTTGTATCGTCTTCGTCAATAGGAGCACTTGCAGGGATGATTATTGGTACAGAAGTAACCTTTGGAGCAACCACGGGTCCAAAAACTCCCTTTCGGGGGGAAATTTCTGGAGAAAAGATTCTACCGCTTCGGGTAATCTTACTGGTTCCGGTAATATTGCTAATGTCAGAGTCTTCTTCTTCGGAGCTTATCTCTTTGGCAGCCAACCCATCTTGTTTGATGCCATGGTAGTAAATGTCTCCACCGTAATTCCACGACACAGTTTTGTCTGATTCATATGGGACTGGCCCAGGCATTGTGATTATAAGAGGAGTAGTTTTTGGAACCGATGTAATTCTAACGGGTCTTTTGGGGACCCTGGAAGAATTGACGGAGATGGTGATGATTGAAACGTCTTCAACAGGAACAGGTGAAACAGGAGTACTTTCAAACAGGATCTCTTTGTTATCTATCAAGTGTTGAATGCCTTTTTTCAATAAAAGGCAATCAGTTAGTGAGGATAAGCAGAGGCGGAAGTCTTCATTACAACTCGGGAATACACCGGCTTTCAACAAGTTTATCTTAATGATTGGGAGTGGAGTCACGAGTTCATCAACTGTGGTAACAAATAAATCTTCTTAAATAACATTGGTGTTTTGACCATGTCTGGGCATAGGAGCAGAAATGACGTTTGCCTTCTCGGGCGCATCAAACTCAATTTCTTTCGCCTCTACAAGGTCTTGAATTCTGTTTTTCAAGGCCCAACAGTTGTTAGTGTCGTGACCTGGACTTTCGGAGTGATATGCGCAACGGGAATTTGGGTGATAATGAGGGGACGCTGTGTTGGGTTTTTTTGGAGCTTCTTTTAAAGTTGCCAAATTGGATTTCAGAAGATGCGGTAATACTTGGGACAGAGTCATATTGATTCTGGTGAATTGCCGAACTGCCCTTTCCACCCTCGGTTGATTACTTCTTGGTTGATCAGATGTAGGCTTTGGGATCATAACAGCCCCTACCATTGGTCGGCGTTAGGCTCTCCCTTGGTTCCTTTATGGATATACAACAACTACTTCTTTCTTCCCAATAAAAGGCTTCCTCACAACTGTAGAAGAAGATACATCCTTCTGAATCTTTCCACTTTTTATGCCAGCCTCCACCCTTTCTCCGGTCAGTATTAACTCAGTAAATTCTGCAGACGAGCTTCCAATTAAATGGTTGAAGAAAGGGCCCGATAGAGTGCCTAAGAACATGTCCACCAATTCCCTTTCAGACAGAGGGGGTTGAACTCTTCCATCTAGATCTCTCCATTTCTGCGCGTAATCCTTGAAACCCTCATTAGAAACCATAGCCATACTCTGAAGTTGAGTACGGGTAGGCGCCAAATCAGTATTATATTGATATTTCTTATAGAAAGCCGCGACAAGATCTTCCCAATTATGGACGTTGGCCCTTTCCAGTTGGTAAAACCAATCGAGTTGTGTTCCAGATAGAATATCTTGGAAAAAATGTACCCACAAGTCTTTATCGGCGGAGTGTGGTTGGATCTTTCTCACATATGATCGGAGGTGCATCTTAGGACATGACACTCCATCATATTTTGAAAACAAAGGCACTTTGAATTTTGGAGGAATCACAATCCCCGACACTAGTCCCAATTCTTCAACATCTAGACCTGGCACCTTTTGTATTTCCATAGCGCTCAAACGCTCTTCAAGATGTCTGTACTTATCATCAGCTGGAGGATACTGTTCCTCAGAGTAGTCTTCCTCTTCTTCCTCCTCTTCAGATTCTGATGGGACCGCTATTTCCTTTCCTTTCCCCTCTCCTTCACCGGATGTTGTTGCAAAATTCAAGGTTCTTCTAGTCTATCCCTGAAACCTTCTCCCCATGTTTAAAACCCCGGTGACCTTCTTTGTTTTCTTTTTTCCTTTCCTCAGCCAACAAAGTCTTCAACTCTTCTTGCCCCTTGGCTAGGGTCATGAGCAACTGTTGAAACTGCGTGTTCTGAGCTTGGAGATCTTTGATTGTCTGTTCGAGATCCATCTTACTGAAATAAATAGTAGAGAGATGAGGAAACTCGTTGCAAAAGACCTGTTTATGCTATGATGAATGATATGTGCATATGAAATGTTTTCAAGGATTTTAAAGATTCAAGTTCGTTTTAGACAAAAAGGAAACACACGTTATATTAATAAGATAAAGTTTGAGTACATCAATTCCCCTTGGGAAAAATAATACAAAACTCTAAGATAAAAAAGTAGTGTGCATCCTCTTTGGTGCTATGTAGGCATTTAGAGTCTGCTCCTCATGAAGTAGCCTAGTGAGTTCCAAAACCTTCTTCTCGCTTACGTAGAATTGGGCTTCAAAAGTATCTCACTCTCCTTTGAGCTGTATCCAATCCCTTTGTAGGTCTTTAAGAGATATGGGCATGTCAGGATGTAGGATAGTGTATGGAACATCTCCCTCCTTAACAGGCTCAATAATTACCGAAAGAATGGAAGGATAAGGCATCGTAAGACTTTGAGCGTGGGTTCGTACCCATTTGAGGTAAGGCTTAAGAGGGATGGAATTCTTGTGTCCCAAAGTCTTGCTATCCACCTTGTTTAGCATCCTCCAAGCTCGGATGAATCTTTGGCGAAGACCTTGATCGTTGTTGTCGTAGTCGAATACCAAACCTTGAATCAGCATCTCATGTGGGCCATCCCTTCGGGTGTAACCAAACTGTCTTAAAGCTAAGCACGGGTTGTAGGTGATTCCTCCCCTAATGCCAAGTAGAGGGACATTAGGGAATTCCCCACAACGGTCAACAATGATAACATTCTCTTTGGATCGGGAGCACCAATGAATATTTGAATGTTTGAGCGTCATCAACCTTTGTGACCACCTGGAACCTTGCTCATTCTTTAAGACTGATTGGGGAAGATGATAAATAAACCATCTTGCTAGGAGAGGAGTGCAACACATAAGGACACCTCTTTTCCTCATTGTGCGAGTGTGAAAAGAGTACATGATATCCCCTAGCAATGTAGGCACCGGGTTGCGTGACATGAAGATCTTGACGGCGCTCACATCTATGAGTTGGCCGGGATTGGGAAATAAGACCATCCCATAGATAAGAAGAGCCACAATTTCCTCAAAGGCTTGCAAGTCTAAGGAATTCCAACAACTTTGGGCTTTCTCAAACAGGAACTTTGCTAAGAAGCCTTTGACACCACTCCTAGTTTCCCAATGAGTTGTGACATCAGATGAGCAAGTGCAGAGCTTGAGCAATCTCTTCTGGCTTTGGGTCTCTTTCCGTACCGTTGAAAGGTAGTTGATTGACAATGGGAATCCTCAAGAGTTGAGAGAATTCTTCCAAAGTAGGCACAAGCTGATAGTCGGGAAATGTGAAGCAATGGTGCAAAGGATCAAAGAACTGAAAGAGCACCTTCATCATATCCTCATATGTGTTGGAGGTGACCAAGTTGAGTATACAACCATGCCTCTTGGTGAATGGAGAGTTCTCAGAGATTCTTGAAGCTAGCTCTTTAAGTTGTGGAGGAATTCTTACAAGGTTGACTTGGATAATTTTCCTGCGAAGCGAATCCATATCCTACAAAACAAGAACAAAGATGAATCTCCAAAATCCTTGAAATGGTTAGTAGATGTATATGATGTTATGTGATCGGGACTTTATGAGTCTATTGGGATACTAACTGCAAGTATACAATTTAGTCATTCTAGTTTTAAATGATTATCGAACTCACAGAGACTGAGGATCAATCGTGTATGATCTAATGTTACAATTGTTTAACTAAGTGATGAATATTTGGTTTTAGGGGGAAAAAGAGTTTAATTTAAAAACAATAGTAATAGCTATACCGGTATGTGATAGTCGGACTTCGGGAATTCGGTGAATCACTTGGCGTATAAAGTATTTCGGTAAAAACGAATTGTTTAAAAACCTGAGACATACACTCTCGTGTTCATGAAATAAGTCATGCTACTAAACCTAGTGGATGCACTTTAAATTTAATAACACTTTTTGAAAACAACTTGAGTTTAATTAATTTGTTAAAACACTCTCGTGTATTTAAAAATTAATGTTTCGTTACCACTATCTGGGTCGAACCCTAGCTCTCGCATGCAGGTTCTTGCCTTAATTAATTTCCCACTCTCGTGGCAAAATCGTGCTAAATATCCTCTCACTCTCGTGACAAGGGTAGTTAAATTAAACATGGAAATTGGAAACCAGAAATTATTTATAAAAGTTTTTATCCAAGTTATCATCGAATTTCTTTGGTGCTTAGGAGTCACATACCGGTACAAACGAATTTAGCCAGACATAATATATTTAGTAACTATGCAACTTAAAATATAATTCATAAAAATAAATAACATAGCATAAGAATAATAAAAACCAATTGCATAAAAACCTGTAAATAATGTTGTTGTTGTAATCTTGAGTGCGTACAAATTCCTTGCAATTAATTGAAATATATGACCGTATTAATTCTTAGATGAAGAACTAACACTCTTGGAACTAATTGTGAAAACTAAAAGTTACAGTAGGTATAAATAGTTCAAAAGCAAATTGTTGTACCCCAAAATTTTCTCTCCCATATCCTTCAAAGTTTTGGCAAGCATTTACTCAAGTCCACTCAAGGAGTTGCACAGTCAACCATCCTCCTAAGGCAGACAAAATTAGGGTTTTGGTTCTTACAAGGAAGTTGAGGTTTTCAATGGCTCAATCAAGTCACATATGCTCATACACATTGTCAAGCACCTACATGTCAAGTTTCAAGGCTCACAAGGTCAAGTTGCACAGTCAAAAACCCTAATTGCTTCACAATCAACTGCAGGGGGAAAATGGTCATTTGGCAGTCAAAAGTCAAAATTTTTGGTCAACATCTTATTTTGAAGCCACAATCATCATTTGGTCAAGTCTTGACCATGATTTCACAAGAATGGCTCAAAAATCATCAAGGTGTCAAAAGTTTCTATTTTTGGACAGCTGAAAAGTCAACTGTAACTTGACCAAGGCATAACTTTTTCATGGTTCATCAGAAAAATCCCATCCAATGCTCATCTTGAAGGGGAAGACATTTCCTACAACTCATCTTCACATTCCAAATCCAAGAAATGCTCTCACAAAAAGTTATCAATTTCAACATTATAGGTCATTTTCAAAAGTCAACAAAAAGGCACTTTAAGTCAAAGACCATAACTTGAGATTGGTGAATCAAAATGACATGGGACCAAAGGCATTGGTTAGAGGACTTCAAGACCTTTCCAAAATGTCCAAGAACATGTTCATATGATCAAAATTGAGCAAGATATGCATTGGAGAAGTTGGGAAATTTTTGTGAAATGGCCAAAGTCAAGTATCCTTGAAACTTCATTTTTGACAAAAGGGGCCCACTTTTTCCACTTGGTTCAGCTTGGCCATGCCTCCCACGTGTCCCACAATTTATTTCAAGATTAAAAATTAATTTTTCCATTTTTATTTAATTTTATTTGATTTAATTTATTTTAAATCTTTAAAATTCAAATAAAAATCAAGAAAATTAATGAAAGGCTATTTTGTGGCTTGAATAGCTTTGATACACTATGAAGCACCTTCCAAATTCGTGCAAGGCCTATTCCAAGCATGAAATTCAAATTTGAAGCAAATATGGCAAGTGGTTTAATGGTGTTCATGGCAAAATCAAAAGCATAATTGCATTGGTTTATTGTTCATTATATTGATGGATACTCATTACAAAACAGATATGCAAGCCTTCCTTACACAATACACGACCTAGAACACTCAGAAGCGGCCAAAACAAATCTCAAAATTTCAAAGAAAAAGTGAGAAACTGAAAACCTATCTCAAGCATACTTCAAGCCTCTCCTTTGATCCAAACACACTCCTGACCCTTCCAGGAACCTTTTGCAATCAGAATTAAGCCAAATCACTCAAGGAATCACGCTACACAAGTCACACAGTTTACACTCTTTCTCAAAATTACAGTCATACATTTACGCATTTTTAAATCTTTTCATTGATTGCATTGTACTCACAGGGTCCAAATGAAGCTTTCCATATAATTCAATTTGAGTATAATGCCCTGGATTGAAAATTACCATTAGCGATTTCTAGGTTTTCAGAGCTTTAGAATTGGGGCTTTCGCTATACTGTAAAATCAAAACTCCAAACAGGCATGGTTGAAATTAGCAGGATGAGACGAACAGGACGGATACCTCGTGCCTTTTTTATATTCAACGAGCGTCTATTCGCTATTTTTAAAATGCCTGCATTTTGTGGGGGTTTAAAACCCCCACTATGTGTTTTATGTTTACAGGAAAGGTTGAAGACGAAGGGCGTGGCAAGCAGGGAGTGGTCAATTCAAATTGACGCGCGCGTTTCAGCATATAACGCGTTTGTATTATATAATATTTGTTGTTCATTAGGTTTACAAATAAGCGCGTTTGGTTCAGTGGTTGGCCATGTGTTTGGTAATCTCTGGGACCTGGGTTCAATTCCCAGGTCCCCCCATAGTTCCATATTATTTTTTTCAATGCTTTCCTGTGCAGATTCCAAGATAAGGTGCACCATAAGCCTCACATCCCAGCGCTCCAAGTGTCCATCAGTGCAGATCCAAGGGCCAAGCATGAGGACCATGGTACTCTGGAGTCAACATGGACGCAGGCAACCAGAAAAAGTCAACAGGCCTTGTTCAAATGGGCCTCAAATCTCAATCCAACACCCTCAAATTCCAGCCCACACCCCCCTTGGGTTTACTCTCCTTTTTTATTTTGTCATTTTCATTTTTATTATTTGCCTTATTTCTTATTAACCCTTAACTTAATTAACATATTTTTTATAAAAAAATAAAAAAATAGAACTAACATCATCATCATTATTATTATTATTATTATTTTATTTTGTAAATAAAATATTAACAAATAAATAGTTTAATTAGGCAATTTTAACTTCTTTTCTTAATAATTAAAATAAGTTTAGAATTAGGTTTTTTTTTTATTAACTTTTAATTTTGTTTCTTTTTATTTTATTCCATAAAAATCATAAAAAATACAAAAAACTTTTTTTTTTAATTAATTAGTTTAACAATTAGTTTTTAATTTCATTTTAATTACAAAAAGACAAAAAAATCAATTGCTTTTCTTAAAAGGGTCAACACCCTTAAAACATTCCCGATTCTTTCTTTCGCGCGCATTTTAGTTTTAATTCCTTATATTTGATTATTTCTGTAACTGCCTCCGGATGTAATAGTAATTAGGGTTTTACTGCTTTACTTTCCGTACTTATTTACCAAAAACGGGTCTTTGTATTTTTGGCGATGTATAGACCCGCGCCTTGTAATAGCGTATGATTTATGTTTCCGCAATTTACTTTCCGCACCCCCTTAACTGCTAAACTTGCATGAAAGAATGTATGTAAATAAAAACAACTCGTAGCTCACTAATTACAAAGACAAACATTAACTGAATACAACACACAATGCACACACCACTTCTAGGGTACGCCTCACTCGTTGCCTTCGAAACGTGGTCGTCAAGTATAGGACGTTTTAGCAGTCGCTCTTATGTCCAAGATCCAATTGCCTCGAAACAGTTGCCTCGAAACAGTTGCCTCGAAACGGTTGCCTCGGATTAAAAAGGATCTAGGACATTAGGGTTACTTCTAAGGTGTCCTAACTGTTGCTTCGGTGACCACACTGTCCCTCAAATCGAATTGACCCGAACACCTCCAACGGTGGTGCTACCTACCTCTCAATGGTGGGATGGCACTACCTTAAGGACTTTTACACAACCTAATTCCTTAGGGTAGGTAGATGACTCATGGGTACTTGCTCTTTTCAAAAACAAACAAAATACTTTTCACACCTTACACTTTCAAAAGCTTTCAAAACAAATTTTTCAAACACTCTTGAGGACAGATACAAGAGTCATTCAGAAATCTTTCAAAGAAACTTTTTCAAAACCCACTCACACTTGAAAAGCAAACAATTTTGAAAACATAAGAGCAAGTACCTAAGAGCCCGTGGATAACCACGGATAGAAAGGGTGCTAACACCTTCTCTTTCTATAAATCTACCTCCCGAACCGAGAAACATTCTCGAATAAGGAATTTTGCTGTGCTTTTGTCCTTTCCATGGTGGAGAACATAAAAGACGGTGGCGACTCTTGCTTACCGCGACATTTCGCGAAACCAGCTAAAAACAGTCAGTTCTATTTCCACCGATCACATAACTGGCGACTCTGCTGGGGATATTAAAAGTGAGGTGTACCTTAGGACTAAGATCACTTGTGTTTTCAATTGCCTGATTTGTGTGCTTTAATATTATTGGGCCTGTCTTGGGAGTTTCATATATCCTAACCCGGATCTGGGGGATACCTTCTTAGAAAGTAGCAACAAGACTGTGAGGGAACTGTGCGGGGTATACCGACACGGTTGAAGCAGTCTGCTACGTTGATGTGGCACTTTGGTGAGTACCGGTAACCCATGAGTCAAGTCAAGGAGAGTACGGGGCCGCCGCGTGGTGTCGTGAAGCATCAACTGACCTTAGGAACCTTAATTGAACCATCTTGGCCTCTTTAGGGGTAGTGAGATAACTGACTTTGGTGCAGTCCGAAGTTGGTTGATACTCGATACTACACTCATTGAGGGTTATTTTCTTGGAATATTTTGATCGCCAGTTCAGTGGTTAAATCAAAACAATGAACATAGAAAATAACCCAATGATATTGAGCTCCTTAGAACCCGGTTACTTCTGATAGGACAGGTTTTGAGCCCACCAACTTCAAGAGGGTAGTACCCCAAACTTCACGCTGGCCTAAACTCTAAGGGTTGTGGTGTGATTTGTGTGCCCTATCATGTTTGCTTTTTGTGAATACTTGTGGTGTGTTTTATCATAACATCATAACATCATACAGCATCATATGCATCCACTAACCACTTCAGGGGTTCGAGTCTTCATCTTTGTTCTTGTTTTGTAGGACATGGAAACTATCCGCAGAAAGACAATTCAGGTCAACCTTGTAAGGGTCCCTCCTCAACTTAAGGAACTTACATCCAGGATTCCCGAGAACTCTTCATTCAGTGAAAGGCATGGTAGACTCATCAGCTTGGTCAATACCAACATTGAAGAGGATATGGTGAAAGTGTTGTTCCAGTTCTTTGACCCTCTGCACCACTGTTTTACTTTCCCGAATTATCAGTTGGTGCCTACTTTGGAAGAGTTTTCCCAGCTTCTGAAGATTCCTATCCTTAGTCAACTACCCTACAACGGTACAAAAAAGGAGCCAAAACTTGAAGAGGTTGCTAAAGCATTATGCCTACAACCATCTGACATCAAGGGACATTGGGAAGTTAGAAGTGGTATCAAAGGGTTCTTGGCCAAGTTTCTGTTTGAGAAAGCACAAGAATGTTGGAACTCCCTTGACCTACAAGCTTTTGAAGAAGTTGTGGCACTCCTCGTCTATGGGTTGGTGTTGTTCCCTAATCCAGATCAGCTTATAGATATCAATGCTGTCAAGATCTTCATGTCCAGGAATCCTATACTTATGTTGCTTGGGGACATCCTTCACTCATGTTACACTCGAACCATGAGAAAAAGAGGTGTTCTTATGTGCTGCACTCCTCTCCTGGCAAGGTGGTTTATTTCGCACCTTTCACAATCAGTTTTGAAGAACGAGCGGGGTTTGAGATGGTCACAACGATTGATGACTCTTACACATGCTGATATACATTGGTGTTCTCGGTCCAGAGAAAATGTCACTATCATTGATCGTTGCGGAGAGTTTCCTAATGTTCCTTTACTTGGAATCAGAGGAGGTATTACTTACAACCCCTGTCTAGCCTTGAGGCAGTTTGGATATGCTCGGAGGGATGGCCCTCATGATATGTTGATTCCTGACATAGTTTTTGACTTCGACAATGATGCACAAGGACTCCGCCAGAGATTTATCAGAGCTTGGAGGATGCCCAACAGGGTAGATAGCAAGACACTGGAGCACAAGAACTCCATCCCCCTGGAGCCTTATCTCAAGTGGGTACGAACCCGCTCCCAGAAGCTGGTGATGCCATATCCTCATGTTCTCCCCGTGATCAAAGAGCCAGTGTTGGAAGGAGAGGTTCCCTACACCATTCAACATCCTGACATGCCTACATCCTGGGAAGAAATGTAGAAAAGCTGGATCCAACTCAAGGAAGAACGAAATTCTCTTGAAGCCAGTCTACATGCCAGTGAGAAGAAGGTCTTGGAGCTCACCCGTCTACTGCACGAGGAAAAGACCCTCAACACTTACATTGCTCCAAAGAGGATGCGCAGTGTCTTTTGGGATTAATTATTTTGTAATGTTTTGCCCATGAGGCCCTGATGTACTGAACAAATTATTTCCTAATAAAAAGTGTGTTCTTTTTTGGCTACAACGAATTTGAACTTTCGAACCCTTGAATGCATTGCATAAATAGCATATCATGCATCATGTGTGTTGTACCCCAAAATTTTCCCTCCCATTTCCTCAACATTTTCTCATCACAAGACCCTTGAAGATCAAGACCCAGTTAGGGTTTCCTCTGCTCAAGACTTCTCCTTGCACTGTTGACCCAAATTAGGGTTTGTGTTTGCACAAAGATATTTTGACCTAAAATGCCTAAGATGACTTTCATGCTTCATGTTGGACTCCCAAGTTTATCCATACCAAGTTTCAAGTCTTGATTCCAAATTTTGCCCAGTCAATTGGACAGTTGACCTAGAAATCAACTGTATTGGGGAAAAAGTCAACTGTGGCCAATTGACAGTCAAATCTCATGAAAATTGATCCACATCAACAGTGTGAACTCACATGGACCATTTGATCAAGTTTGGATCACAATTCCACAAGAAATTTGATCAGATCATCAAAAGGGCAAAATGGTCATTTTTAGGGTTTTGACTGCACAAAGGCAAAATTTTGACTGTTTGACCTAGCCAATGGCAAACCAAGCTCACATATGGACTCAAGGACCCCATGGAATTATCTTGACATGCTCAACAAGTTCAAAAGATCCCAAATACACAAGATTGACAGTTGAATTTCCCAGTCAATTGATCAATTTTGACTGTATACTGAAAAGTCAAACTTTGACTTTTTGGTCAAAATCAAGGGTCAAGATTCATTTTTCATCAAAACATGCCAAATCATGAAACTTGTCCATCAAGAAATCAAGAAATGCAAATTAGGGTTTGAAATGAAGATTTTTCATAACTTAGAATTTTTCTAAGTTATGAAAAACCCTAATTTTTTCCTAACTTTGTCCCACTTTCTCACCAAGATTCATTTGGATTCAAGCAAAAGTCAAAACATGAAAGTTGTAGCATATTGCATAATCTACAACTTTGATTCACAAAGTTTTCCCAAAAGAGGCTTGTATCTCAAGTTACAATTTTTGGAACAAGGGTATCAAACCATTCTTAACTTAGAGGAAATTTGACCTATTTTAGGCAAGTTTTTTACCTCACTTCAAGACCATTTTTCATACTCTTCCACTTGGAATTTCAATTTTCATTTCAAAGATGGATTGTAGTACACATTCCAAGCTTTCCAAAATGTCCAAGAACTCATCAAACAACCTCATGGTTAGAGAGAATCTAATTTTGCAATATGGGAAAAACTCACTTTTGAATTGGCCAAGTTACATGTTCATAACACTATGCATTTTCAATCTCAGCTTGCACAACTTGATTACAGGTCTTTTATCTCAATTACACTCATAAATTTAATGCCAATCCTTTGTGCCAAGACCATGTTCTATGTGTTCAAGCATTTCCTAAAGGTTTAATCCCAAATTGGAAAAAGCATTATATCCATTTTTGCAAAAGTTACACTTTTTGTCAATTGGTAAATCAAGAAGGTACAAAGGAAATCTCTTTGGCACAAGTTTATGAGTTAATCACACTGATCAAGGGGAAGTTTAGCAGCATGGTATGGGGGCATGTACAGGCTAGAAACATCAAGTGGCCATTGCTTGCTTAAAGTTTAAGAAACATAGCATAACATGTACCAACTCTCATATCAGTGAACCAAGGCTTAGAGAAAGTTATCAAACACATTCTAAACATTCATCTTAAGCTGAAGCACGACCCTAAGATCCTCAATACCTCCCCATTCCCAGAATCACCTTCAAACTGCTCAAAACAGGGCATCCCTGCAGTTTGAGTTCCATAGCTCAAACCTTCCATACTTTCTTGCTAAAAACTTGTCAAACACATTCCCTAACATCCCTTGAAGCTAACCAAAACCTCAAACACGACCTGTAACACTCCCAGGCAACTTCACCATTTTCATTTTCTTGTTTTGCAGTTGAAGTTCTCTAGCACGATTCAAAAGGTTTCAAGACAAAGTAAAGCTTGGAATAGCATCCCTGGACATCAAGGAAGCTGTACCAATCATCACATGGCATTGAAGACACCTCAATCACCAGATACAACTTCAACTGAACAGGTAAGTTCATGAACACGAATCTCTCTATCCAGGCATTGTTAGCTTTAGGTTTGTGAAGAAAACATGTCACATTCATAGTCCTGAACATGTCCATGTAGTTAGATTTCATTTATATTATGTATGCTTAGAGAATTTTAAGTCTGAACATGGCATAAAAACTAGGTCAGGATTTGGGGGAGAAGAAATTCTCTCTCATTTCTGAGAGTTAGATTGACTTCTTTATATGTCTAGAATCGTGGCTTCAAGCTCTACAGGTTTCATGTTGGAAGATTTGGCAAAAGATCAAAGAATCAGGAGTTAGGAATTTGAGAAGCAGGCGCGCGTTTTTTTTGAATTTGTTGTCTGAAGGTTGAAGACAACAACTTCCTGGGCTGGGTCTGTTTGTTATTTCTTTTTGCACCCTAATTTTGCTTTTACACCCCCTGAGCCCATTTTGTTTATTTTAATGATTTTTTGACTTTTCTTTTTTTTGGCTTGACTTATTTATTTTTCCTCATAATATAAAAAATATAAAAATAATTTTTTGCACCATTTTCCTATTTATTAGGTATTTATTTGTTTAGATTAGTTTTTATACATAGATAAACAAATAGATACCCTTTTATTAAAGAATACTAAAAATATGCAAACACATTTTTATTTTCATTTTTATTTTGTTTTATCTTCTGAAAATATTTTATATAAAAAATACTTTTTTTATAAATATTAAATATTATTATTTTGCATATATAATACATATTAGTAAATAATACAAATATTTATATAGATATTAATATATTTAGGTTAAATTACAAAATATACACACTTTTATTTTTCTTATTAATATTTAATATAAAAATACCTTTTGACAAATATACTTCATTTTTATTTTATTTTTTGTATATAATAAATAAATATTATACATAATAAATAAATAATACATTTTATTTAATAAAATTAGGGTTTTGCCCTAAACATGAAAAAACTCAAAAAATAATACTTTTATTTTTGTTTATTTTGACATATAAAAATACTTTTTTTTTCTTTCATACATACAAAAACCATTTTTGCATCTTGCATATTTATTCTTATTTTATTTAATTTATGCAATTAAATTATCTTGTAAATAATTCAATATTGATGTAATAGTTTAGGTTTAAATTCCTTGTCAAAATCCCCATTTGAACATTTGTACCCCCCTTCCCATATATTGTGTTGTAATAGCTTAGTAAATTTATTTTTCGCACTTTATTGCTTTCTAATTATACCATGTTAGAATTAGGGTTTGTATGCGAATTAAAAACGACAAAAATAGTTTGACCTGATTTCAAGATAAACAAGCATGAAATCAATACACAATCACACTTGCACCCCCTAGGGTATTCCACTTGTTGCCTTCAATGAATGGGCCATATTGCATGTTAGGTCTCTTTGGGCAAAACAAACACAAATCAAATGATCATAGTCCCTCGATGACGCTTTCAAAAAGTTGCCTAAACAAATGATCAAGTCCCTTAAAGAAAATTGCCCAAAGATACTTGGCACCATTGCAATTTTGGTCTAAACGATGACCCGCGCCCGTCCCTTTCACATCCTAACATAAGATTGTCCACCAAATGCAATGGTGGAACAAACTTGTTAAAAGGGTTAAAACATAGCAAAGATCTTTGAGAAATTTAGGGTAGATAGTTCTTGGTTACTTGCCAACTTGCAAAACAAAAGCACTTGCCTATTTTCCAAACCACACATCACTACACTTTCAAAACAACTTTAAAAAAAAACATTGAAAACCTTTTCAAAAGACATACACCTTTATATACATCCCAACATGGATCATTACAAAGGTTGCCACCACATTGGCTTCTTTTCAAAACATTTTTCAAACCCGCACACACAAGAGCACCATTTCAAACAATTGGAAATTAAGGCAAGTTGATCTAAGCAAGTAACTAAGAGCCCATGGATAACCATGGATAGAAAGGGTGCTAATACCTTCCCTTTCTATAATCTACTCCCCGAACCCAAGAAAACATCTCAAAGGTTTTTGCTGTGCTTTTTAAACCTTTCCTTGGGATAAAATAAAAAGTCGGTGGCGACTCTTGCTGAACCGAAACATTTGCGAAAACAAACGCAAAAACACAGTCAGTTCTCCCACCGTATCACAGAACTGGCGACTCTGCTGGGGACTTAATCTAAAGTGGAGTAACCTTAGGGCTTAGATCACCTTTGTTTTCAATTGTTTGCTTTGTTTGCTTTTACATTTGTGGGCTTTGCATCGGAGTTTCATAGATCCTAACCCGGATCTGGGGAATACCTTTTTTAGGTAGCATAATCTGTGAGGGACCTGTCCGGCGTAGACCGACATGGGTGAAGCAGTGGCTACGTTGGTGTGGCACCTTGGTCTGTACCTATATCCCTTGTGTTGTAATGAGGAGAATATGGGTCTTCTAAGGAGTCATTAAACACCAACCGACCTTAGAACCTTAAATTGACCAAACTTGGCCATAGAACAGTAGCAGTATGCTACACTCATTGAGGCTAAACTCTCGCGATGGTTCTGGCCGCAAGAAAAGATTGTGATGCTGGAGTTATGACCGATTGAGGGTAGTCAATGATTTGAGATCCTCTAGAACCCGATTACTTTTGATAGGAAAGGTTTTAACCAATGAAACTAAAAGAGGGTAATACCTAAACTTCATGCTGGCCTGAAAACTAAGGGTTGTCTTGTGTAACTTGTGTGCCTTATCATACTTGTGGTGTGCTTCATCATAGCATCATGCCATCATACCATTGCATGCATCCTGTATAAGGACTAACCCATTTCAAAGACAAAAAAGGTTTCATCTTTGCTCTGTTTTGTAGGACATCATGATGCTCGTGTGTAGGAATACTATCCGGATCAACTTTGTTCAACCACCAGCTTTGCTCAAAGATTTGGTTGGTAGGATTCCAAACACTACTTCCTTCATCAAAAGGCATGGTTCTCTCCTTGGCTTGATCACTGCAAAGTGGGACCAACAACTGATAAGTGTCCTGACCCAGTTTTATGATCCCCTGTATCATTGCTTCACCTTTCAAGACTTCCAGCTGGTCCCTACCCTGGAAGAATTCTCTGATTTGCTTGATATCCCTGTCTTGGAGCAAACTCCATTCACTGGTTGGGAAAAGACTCCTAGGCCTGAAGAGGTTGCTGCAGTCCTCCCCTTGACCAAAGAAGAGGTATTAGCTAACTGGGAAACTAGAAGTAGAGTTAAGGGCTTTTTGGTCAAATTTCTGGTTGGCAAGGCTAATGATTTCTGGAATGACTTGGACTTCAAGGCGTACGAGGACATTCTGGCTCTTTTAATCTATGGTCTGATTTTGTTTCCCAACCATGACACCTTTATCAGTATACATGCCATAAGGATTTTCATGTCTCGGAATCCCGTACCCACTCTTTTGGGTGATATCCCGCAACAACTCTATGCTCGTACTGCTCGAAAACGGGGAACTCCGTGGTGTTGTGCTCCTTTGCTAGTGAGGTGGTTTATTTCGCACCTTCCTAAGTTCGTGCTGAAGAATGAAGAAGGAAAGGGTTGGGCTCATAGGCTAATGTCTCTCACTGATAGTGACATCACTTGGACTCTCCGAGGTTTGGATGAAGTAGCTGTTATTGATCGTTGCAGAGAATACCCTAATGTTCCGTTGATTGGTATCCAAGGAGGAATCTCTTATAATCCATGTTTAGCTCTCCGCCAGTTTGGTAGAGCCAGAAGAGTAGGGCCTCATGAAATATTGGTTCCTCACTTCCATTTTGAGTTTCAGGCAGACAGTGACAAACTACGCCATGGATTCATTAAGGCTTGGGACAAAATTCACAAAGCTGACCCACATGAGTTGGGACCAAAGACTTCTCTACCAATGGAACCCTATTGCAGATGGGTCCGCATCCGTGCTCAGAAGTTAGGTATGCCGGATGAAGCTGTCAGACCTATCATTCTTGAATCTCTTGATGAAGATGGGGTTCCTCCAACTGTCCTCCCTCCTCAGATACCCACTGATTTTGACACAATGAAGAGATCTTGGGCGCAGCTAAAAGAAGAACGGCATTTTTATCGGGAAAAGTTCAACGAACAGGAGCGGAAGATCCAGAGGCTGACTAAGCAATTGGAGGAGGAGCGGGTCCTGAATAACTATATCCACACTGAGAAGAGGAGGCCATGGGAGCACTGATGGGCTTTGGATATTTCCTTTTACAGCTTTTATTTCTGTTTCAGTATTTTTTATTCCTGTAATGCCTAAGGGCAAGTTGTTGAACAATTTAAAATTTGAATCTAATGAAGTGTGTTTCCCTTTTGTCTACAAAGTTGAATCTTGTTTGTCTTTGAAAACATAAAACATACGCATCTCATTGCACCATATGCATAACAGGTACCCTTTTTCACAGGTTGCTTAATCTTCTTCGCTGTTTATTTGAACAGTCATCATGAATCCAGACTCATCCAGTGAGCAAGCAATCAAGTCCCTTCAGGCCCAAAGTGCCCAATTTCAAGAGATGGTCCTGAGCCTGGCCCAAGGTCAGCAAGAGTTGAAGACTCTACTCCTGAAGAAGAAGAAGAAAAAGAGGACTGCGTTGTTCAACATCGGACGCAGGTTTAGGAACACACTCCATAATGAAGCTGATCCAACTACTTCTTCTGCTGAGAAAAACAGTCCCCAAGGGGGAGGAGCTCCTAGCCCTGCAGTCTCTGACAACGAGACGGACCACAATGACGAACAATACCCACCTGCTGCTGACAGATACAAGAAATTAGAGGACAGCTTGAGCGCCATGGAGATTCAGAATGTACCGGGGCTGGATTTCGGAGATTTGGGGTTATCTTCTGGGGTTGTAATCCCACACAAGTTTAAGGCGCCTTCCTTTGCCAAATATGACGGGGCTTCCTGTCCAAAGCTGCATCTAAGGTCGTACGTAAGGAAGATCCAACCTTACACGGAAGATAAGAACCTTTGGATTCACTTCTTCCAAGATAGCCTTTCGGGGTCACAGCTTGAGTGGTTCTACCAACTAGATGGAACTAGCATCCGACACTGGGAAGATTTGGCAACCGCATTTTATAGACAATATCAATATAATTCTGATCTCGCTCCTACGCGTACCCAACTTCAGGATATGTCTCTAGGAACGGGCGAAGGGTTCAAAGAATATGCACAAAAATGGAGAGATTTGGCTGGCAGGGTGCAGCCTCTATTGACTGATCGTGAGCTGGTTGATATGTTTCTAGGGACTTTGTCTGGTCCATTTTTCAATCATTTGGTTGGTAACTCCTCCGCTGGGTTTACGGATTTGATTCTGACGGGAGAAAGAATAGAAGCTGGCATCAGGTCAGGAAAGATACAAAAAGCTGCCTCCCCAAGTACTGAGAAGAGGCCTTTCAAGAAAGAAGCAAGCGCCGTCTATGGTCCTAGAAGACAAGTCAAGCCAGAAAGTCGCCAAGCCGCCAATGCTTTGGTCATTTCGAAACCTGTTGCTGCTCCTCAGCAGTACAATCAACAAAGAGGTGAAAGGCCCAAGAGGCAGTATACTCGACTGAGTATGAACTTGTCACAAATCTTACCACAACTGTTATCAACCAACTTGGTGACTGTCAAAGAAGCGCCGAAGGTCGTGAATACTGCATCCCTTAAATATAACCCAAATGCCCGTTGTGCTTATCATTCCGATAGCCCCGGGCATACTACTGATGATTGCTGGGCCTTGAGAAATAAAGTGCAAGATCTTATCGACGCAAAGGAAATTCAGTTTGAGGCGCCTGAGAGGCCAAATGTTGTAACTGCTCCTATGCCCCAGCATAGAGTAAATGCCATCGAGGAAGATTTGTATGCTGTTTCAGTGAATGATGTTGCTACCCCTCTTTTGACTGTTAAGAGGAACTTACTACTAGCCGGTTTATTTCCGGGTTGTAGCAAGGGTTGCCTCCTGTGTGCTGTTATCCCTACCGGTTGTCCGCTGCTGAAATCAGGCATCCAAAGCCTGATGGATAGTAAAGAAATTATGTTCAAGAAAACTGCTGTTCCGTTTGTTTCCGTTGAAGAAATATCTGTTGTCACGATTTACAATCCTACCAAAGCTCCCCCGAGGAAGCCAGTCCAAATTATGTCTGTTGCACCCATTACTATTACTGTTCCGGGGCCTCTCCCCTATGAGTCTGATAAAGCTGTCCCATGGCATTATGGGGCCGACGTGTATGTGCTTGGGGTGAAGCAGGAGTTCAACACCAATACCAGTATCAGTAACATCACTGGTCCCGCCAAGATTACTCGCAGTGGCAGGCTCTTCTCGCCTGACATTGCACCTCCAGTTATCCGAAAGCCGCTTATCATCACACCCGCAAGTGTGCATGTTCCAATTCAAGTTCCTGTGTCTACTATTGCCGCCGAGTCCTCTAATACTCGGGGCAAAGAAGTTGTTTCCGATTTGCCTGCCAGGACGGAGGCACCAAAAAAGACTGTTGTGGAAGTCTCCCAACAAGAAATGGAGGAAATCCTTAAAATCATTAAAAAGAGTGACTTCAATGTTGTTGAACAGTTAGGGCATACCCCCTCCAAAATCTCTATGCTATCATTGCTGCTATGCTCAGAGGCCCATGCAAAAGCCCTGATTTCATTTCTGAAAACGACCCATGTACCGCAAGAGACCTCTGCAGATCAATTCACTGACTGTGTGGCTAATTTGACAGCTGACAATGGTTTGGGGTTCTCAGATGCTGACCTTACCGCCAAAGGGAAAAATCACAATGATGCTCTGCACGTCTCTATAGAGTGCAGGGGCACTACTCTCGCACACGTGTTGGTGGATACCGGTTCTTCCCTGAATGTTTTGCCCAAAAAGGCATTGGATCGCTTGGATTGTGAAGGCCTGGAATTGAAACCTAGTAACATCATTGTTAGAGCCTTCGACGGTTCTAAGAGGATGGTGCATGGCGAAGTAGACATTCCTATTCGTGTGGGTTCCCAAGTCTTCAACTCAACGTTCTATGTAATGGATATTCATCCATCTTATTCCTGCTTGTTGGGTCGACCCTGGATTCATAAGGCTGGGGCAGTAACATCCACTCTACACCAAAAGCTCAAATACCCTGTCAAAGGGAAGATTGTTACTGTGCAGGGTGAGGAGGAATACATGGTTAGTAATTTGAATTCATTCCGGTATATCGAGATGGACGGAGAGTTTATTGAAACCCCCTTTCAGCATTTTGAGGAAGTACCTCCAACGTTGGCATCAGCTGAAATAGTGGTTGAAGAAGACTTTCCGTTGAAGATGGCGTCCTTGAAGGATGCCCGGGCTGTAATCGAGAAAGGCAATTGTGCAAACTGGGGTCAGCTTCCTGACTTCACTCAAAAGAATGACAAGTTTGGGCTGGGCTTTACTGCAGAGGCTCAGAGGGCTGTGCGCAAGGAAAAGATCAGAAAGGCTCCGGTGTTTATCTCCAACCCAAGGGTGAATGCTATCGCGGAGGACGTAGAGGAAGCAGAGTTCGACAGTTGGATCTATCCAACCACCAGCAACGGACCAAGCAACTGGACGGCAAAGGATTTTACACCTATCACATTTGTCACGCAGTAATTAATTCTTTTGATTTTCAATTTGTAACAAACAAATATGTTGAAACTTTTATTGGCTCGGTGTCCTACCTGGGGCATCGTAGCTCCATTTGTGAGGGCTTTTTGTATGACATTTCCATATATCATCAATCAAAACATTGGACGTTTGTTGCATTTCAAATCTTGTGCTCTTTTTCTTTCTGTGTTATATATTGCAAAACAGCTATATTTACACACACTCACTTATACAGGTTTCAATCCACTCTGGATCTCACTGGTAACAGCTCTGCTACCACCAGTTATGACTTCGAGAATCCGATCAACTTGGCCGAAGAAGAAGGTGAAGATGATTGCGAAGTGCCTGGTGAACTCGCAAGACTGCTACTCCAGGAAGAGAGGGCTATTCAACCACATGAAGAGCCGGTGGAAACAATTAACCTGGGTACTGAGACAGATAGGAAAGAGGTCAAGATTGGTGCCAATCTAGAGCTCGGCGTGAAGCAACGATTGATCCAGATGCTACATCATTACATGGAGATCTTTGCTTGGTCCTATGAAGACATGCCTGGTTTGGATGCCGACATTGTAGTTCATCACCTGCCAACCAAGGAAGACTGCCCTCCGGTAAAGCAAAAGGTCCGCCGTATGCGTCTAGAGATGTCCGAAAAGATCAAGGCTGAGGCTATGAAGCAATTCAACGTCGGGTTCCTAGCAGTAACTTCTTACCCTCAGTGGGTTGGAAATGTGGTGCCAGTGCCAAAAAAGGATGGTAAAGTCAGAATGTGCGTCGACTACAGGGATTTGAACAGGGCAAGCCCCAAAGATGATTTTCCTCTGCCTCACATCGACGTTCTTGTTGACAACACTGCTCAACACAAGGTGTTCTCCTTCATGGATGGTTTTTCAGGGTATAATCAGATCAAGATGGCTCCGGAAGATATGGAAAAGACTACCTTCGTGACTCAGTGGGGCACCTTCTGCTACAAGGTCATGCCATTCAGGTTGAAAAATGCTGGGGCAACCTACCAACGTGCCATGGTTGCTTTATTTCATGATATGATCCATCATGAGATTGAGGTATATGTTGATGACATGATTGCAAGGTCCCAAACTGAGGAGGAACACCTTGACCATCTGAGGAAGTTGTTTGACCGACTGAAGTTATACAAGCTGAGGTTGAATCCCAACAAATGCACCTTTGGGGTAAGGTCCGGAAAATTGCTAGGTTTCATTGTAAGCGATAAAGGTATTCAGGTGGATCCTGCCAAGGTAAAAGCCATACAAGAGATGCCAACTCCAAAGACAGAGAAAGAAGTCAGAGGCTTTCTGGGACGACTGAATTACATTGCACGTTTCATCTCACATCTAACTGCTACCTGTGAGCCAATCTTCAAATTACTGAAGAAAGATCAAGTAGTACGTTGGAACGATGAATGTCAGGCTGCTTTTGAAAAGATAAAAGAGTATCTCCAAGAACCACCCATTCTTATGCCACCAGTGGAAGGAGGACCTCTGATACTATACTTGACAGTGCTTGATAATTCAATGGGGTGTGTGCTGGGGCAGCATGACGAGTCTGGCCGAAAAGAGCACGCTATTTATTACCTGAGCAAAAAGTTTACCGACTGTGAGTCTCGTTACTCACTGCTTGAGAAAACTTGCTGCGCTCTGGTATGGGCTGCTCGCCGGCTGAGACAGTATATGCTGACTCACACTACTCTTTTGATTTCAAAGATGGATCCCATCAAGTACATATTCGAAAAGCCCGCTCTGTCTGGAAGAATAGCAAGATGGAAAATGATCTTGACAGAATATGATATCCAGTATACAACTCAGAAAGCAATTAAAGGAAGTGTACTGGAAGATCATTTGGCACACCAACCTGTGGACGATTACCAATCATTGAACTTTGAATTTCCGGACGAAGACATCATGGTGGTAACTGATTGTGAAGTGCCTGGACCGGATGAAGGGCCTGAGGAAGGATCCCGATGGTCTATGCATTTTGACGGAGCCTCCAATGCTTTGGGTAACGGCATCGGCGCTGTAATCATATCTCCCAAAGGAACTCATACTCCACTCACCGCCCGATTGTGTTTCAACTGCACCAACAACATGGCAGAATATGAGGCATGTATCATGGGTCTACAAGCTGCAATCGACTTAAGGATCAAGTATCTGAGTGTCTTCGGAGATTCTGCTCTTGTGATCAATCAGATCAAAGGCGAGTGGGATACGAAACACCCAAATCTTATTCCTTACAAGGAGTATGTGCTGACTTTGCTTCCCCACTTTGAAGAAATAACTTTTGAACACTTCCCGAGAGAGGAGAATCAGCTGGCGGACGCACTAGCTACGATGTCTTCAATGTTTAAAGTCAAATGGGACAATGAAGCTCCCCGGATCATTATCTGGAAATTGGACGAACCGGCATACTGCTGCGATCTTGAGGCTAAAGAGGTAACCGAGAAACCCTGGTATCATGAGGTGAAGAGATACTTGGAAGCCCAGGAATACCCTGAAGGTACATCTGTCAATGACAAGAAGTTCATGAGAAGGTTTGCTGCAAAATTCTTCCTCAGCAACGACATTCTTTACAAACGGAATCATGATTCAACTCTACTGCGTTGTGTGGATAAGGCTGAAGCAGAGAAGATCATGATAGAACTGCATGAAGGTACATTCGGAACATATTCCAGTGGACACACCATGGCAAAGAAAATCCTTCGGGCAGGGTATTTCTGGTCCACAATGGAAGCCGATTGTTACCAACACTCTCGAACTTATCATAAATGCCAGATCTATGCTGACAAGGTGCACATCCCTCCGGTCCCTCTAAACGTCCTGACGGAACCTTAGCCTTTTGCAATGTGGGGCATTGATATGATTGGTGAGATCCGCCCGACGGCATCCAACGGGCATCGCTTCATCTTGGTAGCGATCGATTACTTCACGAAGTGGGTTGAGGCAGCTCTTACGCCACGGTAACCAAGAGCGTCGTGGCACGTTTCATCCGGCATAATCTGATCTGTCGGTACGGCGTCCCGGAAAGAATCATTACGGACAATGGTACCAATCTCAATAACAAAATGATCACTGAGCTCTGTGAACAATTCAAGATACAGCACCACAACTCTTCTCCCTACCGGCCGAAGATGAATGGGGCTGTAGAGGCAGCTAATAAGAATATCAAAAAGATTGTGCAGAAGATGATAGTGACCTATAAAGATTGGCACGAGATATTACCGTTTGCTCTTCATGGGTACCGTACCTCGGCAAGGACGTCAACCGGGGCGACACCTTTTTCCTTGGTCTATGGCATGGAGGCAGTTTTTCCGATTGAAGTCCAGATACCCTCTCTCCGGATAATGAAGGATGCAGACTTGAGTGAAGATGACTGGATCCAGACTCGACTTGATCAATTAAACCTGATTGAAGAGAAAAGACTCACCGCTATCTGTCATGGTCAGACGTACCAAAAACGGATGATCAGGGCATTTAACAAGAAAGTCAGACCACAAGAGTATCAAGTTGGGGACCTGGTAATCAAGCGCATCATCCTTCCTCAAAGTGATCCCCGGGGCAAATGGACCCCTACGTACGAAGGGCCATTTGTGGTTAAACATGTGTTCTCAGGAGGAGCCATGATTCTGACCACCATGGATGGTGACGACCTTCCTCACCCCGCCAATGCAGACATAATAAAAAGATACTACGCATGAATAAAAGACCCGCTACGTTGACATACCTAGGAAAAAATAAGGGCTTCCCGGCGAACCAAAAGGGTTCGGGCAAAAATAAGGGATGAAATGAAAAAAATCTGTACACCCGGCAAGTCGAAAACCTGAATAGGCGGGTTGGGCAAAAATGGGTATCCCGGTGGACTAAAAACCCGAAAGGGCGGTCCAGGCAAAAGTTAGGGATAAAGCGTAACACTATGTCTCATTGGATCACCTTGCATCCAGAATTCGGCATCAACTATCTGGCTCAGACTTCGGCATCAACCAATCAGCTTCATCTTCAACTAAGCAGCAAAGTGATAAGACGCTTGAAGACATAAAGGCGATAGCAGAGTTGGAACCCAGTGGGAATATTATGCACATAGCTGTTTTGTTTCCTTTTCAAAATTGTAAATTCTATGTTATTCGGCGGCATTCTCTTACTAGGATGTCAGCCTCTTGTACAAAAACGCTTATTCACGGGCAAAATTCAAAATCAATACAAATCCACTTTTCCATACAAATTTCCATTGTTTTTTCCTTTTTCTGTTTTGTCTTGCGAAGAACGTCCAATGTTCATTTTTGATATATGCATTTGACATTAAATTGCTGATTCATAAATATTTGCATATGAAACAAAAGACTAATTACAGGTGACATCAGAAACAGGGGCAATGTAAAGTTGTCTAATGCAGCCTGTTTGCTTTGTCCGCCAAGGTACCGAGGTAGATCTAACTGAAGGATGTGACTAAGTTATCTCAGCTCCCCACAGAATAAGACAAGATAGCAACATTCCCCGGCAGAATATCAGTACCCCAGTGCAATTCCAAAAGTTTCCCCAGGAAAGTGGAATTCTTATCCCCAGCAGGTCTTAAAGCTTATCCCCAGTAGATTCTGGAAGCTTATCCCCTGCAGAGTACGGACATCTCTCCCGAGCTTTATTCAAAGTTATTCCTCACAAGGGCTTATAACTGGGTTATCCTCAGCTAATTGCCACGGAAGATCGCCCTCGGCGAAGTTCTTCCTATCCCCAGCGGAGTTCATCAAAGTTCCCCAACCTAACTTATCAACACAATCCCCAGCGGAATCCATCATTGAATTCCTCAGCGGGCCTCTCATCAAAACTTCAGCAAAGTATCTCTTCCACAGAGCAATTCCCCGGCCGGTCGTCAAGGATTTATTTTCCTAGACAAAAATACATTCATAAACATTTCACATTTCATACATCTTGCTTACATACATGATAAAGTGCATACAACACTATCTCATGTCGAACATCATGACATCATGCATTTCATACATCATGACATTGCATACAACTGATGTTTTTGCCTTTTCAGGGAAAAAAAACAATCCCAAAGATAACTACCTTCAACTGTCACAGTTCCAGATTCGATACCTGTATCTAGCCAGGGCACATCTGAGAGTGATCAGTTTCCAGACTCGATTCCTGTATCTAGCCAGGGCACGTCTGAAGAGTTCAAAGATTCGATTCCTGTACCCGGCCAGGGCATATCTAACAACTATCACAATTCCAGATTCGATTCCTGTATCCAGCCAGGACATATCTGTTGACGACTATTTCCAGATTCGATTCCTGTATCCAGCCAGGGCATATCTGTTGACGACTATTTCCAGATTCGATTCCTGTATCCAGCCAGGGCATATCTGTTGACGACTATTTCCAGATTCGATTCCTGTATCTAGCCAGGGCATATCTGCATGAGGAGATTGAAGATCAAACACCTGTAACAAGCCAGGAAAACATCTGTCTTTCTCAAATACACAAGTTCTCGCTAAGGAATCTCTTATGCGATCAACACTTCCAAATGGCATCTATAAGCCCATTCCCGACAAGGCTCTGCCACATCTCCAGATGGCATCAATAAGCCCATCTCCCTATCCACCATCTCTCCAAATGGCATCTATAAGCCCATTCCCGACATCACATTGCTGATACTCCAACATGCGAGTGCAAATTTCCGGGCACTCTAGTGTCCAATCTCCTTTTACCCTCGAGTCACGAAAGGCAAACTTGTCAATCTAACTCTTCAGGATCAAGAAGATTGAACAGGGGCAACTGTTGTACCCCAAAATTTTCCCTCCCATTTCCTCAACATTTTCTCATCACAAGACCCTTGAAGATCAAGACCCAGTTAGGGTTTCCTCTGCTCAAGACTTCTCCTTGCACTGTTGACCCAAATTAGGGTTTGTGTTTGCACAAAGATATTTTGACCTAAAATTCCTAATATGAATTTCATGCTTCATGTTGGACTCCCAAGTTTATCCATACCAAGTTTCAAGTCTTGATTCCAAATTTTGCCCAGTCAATTGGACAGTTGACCTAGAAATCAACTGTATTGGGGAAAAAGTCAACTGTGGCCAATTGACAGTCAAATCTCATGAAAATTGACCCACATCAACATTGTGAACTCACATGGACCATTTGATCAAGTTTGGATCACAATTCCACAAGAAATTTGATCAGATCATCAAAAGGGCAAAATGGTCATTTTTAGGGTTTTGACTGCACAAAGGCAAAATTTTGACTGCACAAAGGCAAAATTTTGACTGTTTGACCTAGCCAATGGAAAACCAAGGTCACATATGGACTCAAGGACCCCATGGAATTATCTTGACATGCTCAACAAGTTCAAAAGATCCCAAATACACAAGATTGACAATTGAATTTCCCAATCAATTGATCAATTTTGACTGTATACTGAAAAGTCAAACTTTGACTTTTTGGTCAAAATCAAGGGTCAAGATTAATTTTTCATCAAAACATGCCAAATCATGAAACTTGTCCATCAAGAAATCAAGAAATGCAAATTAGGGTTTGAAATGAAGATTTTTCATAACTTAGAATTTTTTTAAGTTATGAAAAACCCTAATTTTTTCCTAACTTTGCCCCACTTTCTCACCAAGATTCATTTGGATTCAAGCAAAAGTCAAAACATGAAAGTTGTAGACTATTGCATAATCTACAACTTTGATTCACAAAGTTTTCCCAAAAGAGGCTTGTATCTCAAGTTACAAGTTTTGGAACAAGGGTATCAAACCATTCTTAACTTAGAGGAAATTTGACCTATTTTAGGCAAGTTTTTTACCTCACTTCAAGACCATTTTTCATACACTTCCACTTGGAATTTCAATTTTCATTTCAAAGATGGATTGTAGTACACATTCCAAGCTTTCCAAAATGTCCAAGAACTCATCAAACAACCTCATGGTTAGAGAGAATCGAATTTTGCAATATGGGAAAAACTCACTTTTGAATTGGCCAAGTTACATGTTCATAACACTATGCATTTTCAATCTCAGCTTGCACAACTTGATTACAGGTCTTTTATCTCAATTACACTCATAAATTTAATACCAATCCTTTGTGCCAAGACCATGTTCTATGTGTTCAAGCATTGCCTAAAGGTTTAATCCCAAATTGGAAAAAGCATTATATCCATTTTTGCAAAAGTTACACTTTATGTCAATTGGTAAATCAAGAAGGTACAAAGGAAATCTCTTTGGCACAAGTTTATGAGTTAATCACACTGATCAAGGGGAAGTTTAGAAGCATAGTATGGGGGCCTGTACAGGCTAGAAACATCAAGTGGCCATTGCTTGCTTAAAGTTTAAGAAACATAGCATAACATGTACCAACTCTCATATCAGTGAACCAAGGCTTAGAGAAAGTTATCAAACACATTCTAAACATTCATCCTAAGCTGAAGCACGACCCTAAGATCCTCAATACCTCCCCATTCCCAGAATCACCTTCAAACTGCTCAAAACAGGGCATCCCTGCAGTTTGAGTTCCATAGCTCAAACCTTCCATACTTTCTTGCTAAAAACTTGTCAAACACATTCCCTAACATCCCTTGAAGCTAACCAAAACCTCAAACACGACCTGTAACACTCCCAGGCAACTTCACCATTTTCATTTTCTTGTTTTGCAGTTGAAGTTCTCTAGCACGATTCAAAAGGTTTCAAGACAAAGTAAAGCTTGGAATAGCATCCCTGGACATCAAGGAAGCTGTACCAATCATCACCTGGCATTGAAGACACCTCAATCACCAGATACAACTTCAACTGAACAGGTAAGTTCATGAACACGAATCTCTCTATCCAGGCATTGTTAGCTTTAGGTTTGTGAAGAAAACATGTCACATTCATAGCCCAGAACATGTCCATGTAGTTAGATTTCATTTATATTATGTATGCTTAGAGAATTTTAAGTCTGAACATGGCATAAAAACTAGGTCAGGATTTGGGGGAGAAGAAATTCTCTCTCATTTCTGAGAGTTAGATTGACTTCTTTATATGTCTAGAATCGTGGCTTCAAGCTTTACAGGTTTCATGTTGGAAGATTTGGCAAAAGATCAAAGAATCAGGAGTTCGGAATTTGAGAAGCAGGCGCTCCTTTTTTTTGAATTTGTTGTCTGAAGGTTGAAGACAACAACTTCCTGGGCTGGGCCTGTTTGTTATTTCTTTTTGCACCCTGATTTTGCTTTTACACCCCCTGAGCCCATTTTGTTTATTTTAATGATTTTTTGTCTTTTCTTTTTTTTGGCTTGACTTATTTATTTTTCCTCATAATATAAATAATATAAAAAATATAAAAATAATTTTTTGCACCATTTTCCTATTTATTAGGTATTTATTTGTTTAGATTAGTTTTTATACATAGATAAATAAATAGATACCCTTTTATTAAAGAATACTAAAAATATGCAAACACATTTTTATTTTCATTTTTATTTTGTTTTATCTTCTGAAAATATTTTATATAAAAAATACTTTTTTTATAAATATTAAATATTATTATTTTGCATATATAATACATATTAGTAAATAATACAAATATTTATATAGATATTAATATATTTAGGTTAAATTACAAAATATACACACTTTTATTTTTCTTATTAATATTTAATATAAAAATACCTTTTGACAAATATACTTCATTTTTATTTTATTTTTTGTATATACTAAATAAATATTATACATAATAAATAAATAATACATTTTATTTAATAAAATTAGGGATTTGCCCTAAACATGAAAAAACTCAAAAAATAATACTTTTATTTTTGTTTATTTTGACATATAAAAATACTTTTTTTTTCATACATACAAAAACCATTTTTGCATCTTGTATATTTATTTTTATTTTATTTAATTTATGCAATTAAATTATCTTGTAAATAATTCAATATTGATGTAATAGTTTAGGTTTAAATTCCTTGTCAAAATCCCCATTTGAACATTTGTACCCCCTTCCCATATATTGTGTTGTAATAGCTTAGTACATTTATTTTTCGCACTTTATTGCTTTCTAATTATACCATGTTAGAATTAGGGTTTGTATGCGAATTAAAAACGACAAAAATAGTTTGACCTAATTTCAAGATAAACAAGCATGAAATCAATACACAATCACACTTGCACCCCCTAGGGTATTCAACTTGTTGCCTTCAATGAATGAGCCATATTGCATGTTAGGTCTCTTTGGGAAAAACAAACACAAATCAAATGATCATAGTCCCTCGATGACGCTTTCAAAAAGTTGCCTAAACAAATGATCAAGTCCCTTAAAGAAAATTGCCCAAAGATACTTGGCACCATTGCAATTATGGTCTAAACGATGACCCGCGCCCGTCCCTTTCACATCCTAACATAAGATTGTCCACCAAATGCAATGGTGGAACAAACTTGTTAAAAGGGTTAAAACATAGCAAAGATCTTTGAGAAATTTAGGGTAGATAGTTCTTGGTTACTTTCCAACTTGCAAAACAAAAATACTTGCCTATTTTCCAAACCACACATCACTACACTTTCAAAACAACTTTAAAAAAAAACATTGAAAACCTTTTCAAAAGACATACACCTTTGTATACATCCCAACATGGATCATTACAAAGGTTGCCACCACATTGGCTTCTTTTCAAAACATTTTTCAAACCTGCACACACAAGAGCACCATTTCAAACAATTGAAAATTAAGGCAAGTTGATCTAAGCAAGTAACTAAGAGCCCATGGATAACCATGGATAGAAAGGGTGCTAATACCTTCCCTTTCTATAATCTACTCCCCGAACCCAAGAAAACATCTCAAAGGTTTTTGCTGTGCTTTTTAAACCTTTCATTGGGATAAAATAAAAAGTCGGTGGCGACTCTTGCTCAACCGAAACATTTGCGAAAACAAACACAAAAACACAGTCAGTTCTCCCACCATATCATAATGTACATAACAGGTGCCCATTTTTCTACAGGTTGCTTAATCTTCTTCGCTGTTTATTTCAGCACTCAAGCATCATGAATCCTGAACTCACTACCGAGCAAGCTATCAAGGCCCTCCAGGCCCAGAACGCCCAATTTCAGGAGATGGTCATGAACTTGGCCCAGGGACAACAAGAGCTGAAGGCTTTGCTCCTGAAGAAGAAGAAGAAGAAGAAGAGGATTGTGCTATTCAACACTGGGCGCAGACTCGGGAATACATTGCAGAATGAAGCTGAGAGGACTACTCCATCTGTGGGGGAAGGCAGTCACCAAGGGAGAGAGGTTCCTAGTCCTGTGGTCTCTGACACCGAGACAGACTTCAACGACGAACAATACCCTCCTGCTGAGGACCGGTACAAACAACTGGAGGACAGGTTAAATGCTATGGAGATTCAACGTGTGCCTGGGTTGGATTTCGGAGACTTGGGGTTATCTTCTGGGGTGGTGATCCCGCACAAGTTCAAGGCGCCGATCTTTGTGAAGTACGACGGGGCTTCCTGTCCTAAGATGCACCTCCGTTCTTATGTAAGGAAGATCCAGCCTTACACAGCAGACATGAACTTATGGATCCATTTCTTCCAGGAGAGTCTTTCAGGGACTCATCTCGAATGGTTCTATCAGCTGGATGGAACCAACATTCGTAACTGGGAGGATTTGGCCACTGCTTTTTACAAGTAGTATCAATATAATTCCGACCTTGCTCCCACGCGTACCCAACTCCAGGGTATGTCACGGGGAACGGGTGAAGGTTTTAAGGAGTACCCACAGAAATGGAGAGATCTGGCTGGCAGGGTGCAGCCACCGTTGACGGATCGTGAACTAGTGGACATGTTCTTGGGGACCATATCTGGTCCATTCTTCAACCATCTCATTGGTAATTCCTCTGCTGGGTTTACTGACCTGATCCTGACTGGTGAGAGGATCGAAGCTGGTATAAAATCAGGGAAGATACAGAAGGGTGCCTCCTCAAATACTGAAAAGAAGCCCTTCAAGAAGGAAGCTAGTTCTGTGTATGGTCCAAGGAGACATAACAAACCAGAACGCCACCAAGCTATCAACGCGGTGGTTATTTCTAAGCCTGCTGCTGCTCCTCAGCAATACAACCAGCCCAGAGATGAGAGGCCCAAAAGGTAGTATACTCGGCTCAGCATGACTCTCTCTCAAATATTACCGCAATTGCTGTCAACTAGCCTGGTATCTGTCAAGGAGGCTCTGAAGATGGTAAACACGACCTCTCCAAAGTACAACCCCAACGCCCGCTGCGCTTATCACTCTGATAGCCCGGGGCATAACACAGATGATTGTTGGGCACTGAGGAATAAGGTTCAAGACCTTATTGATGCTAAGGAGGTTCAGTTCGAGGCGCCCGAGAAGCCTAATGTGGTGACTGCTCCCATGCCTAACCATGGAGTAAATGCTATGGGGATGAAGACGAAGTGGAAGAATCCGAGTTTGACAGCTGGATCTACTCAACGACCAACGGTGGACCTAGCAACTGGACTGCAAAAGACTTTACACCTATTACTTTTGTCACCCAGTAATGAACTTCTTTGTTTTGGATTTGTAATAAACAATAATTTGAAACTTTATGGCCCGGTGTCTTACCCGGGGCACCGTGGTTTTATTTGTGAGGGATTTTGTGTGTCACTTCCATATATCATGAATAAAAGCATTGGACGTTTTTTACATTTTCAAATCTTGCGCTCCCTTTCTTTCTTTATATATTGCAAAACAGCTATATTTACACACACTCACTCATACAGGTTCTAATCCACTCTGGATCTCACTGGTAACGACTCTGCTACTGCCAGTTATGACTTCGAAAATCCGATCAACTTAGCCGAAGACGAAGGTGAAGATGATTGCGAAGTGCCTGGTGAGCTTGCAAGACTATTGCTCCAGGAAGAGAGGGCCATTCAGCCACACGAAGAGCCAGTGGAAACGGTAAATCTGGGTACTGAGATAGACAGAAAGGAAGTCAAGATTGGTGCTAATCTAGAGCTCAATGTGAAACAACGGTTGATCCAGATGCTGCATGACTACATGGAAATCTTCTCCTGGTCTTATGAAGACATGCCTGGGTTGGATATCGACATTGTGGTCCATCACCTGCCTACCAAGGAAGAATGCCCTCCGGTTAAACAGAAGGTCCGCCGTATGCGTCCAGAGATGTCCGAGAAGATCAAAGCTGAGGTTATGAAACAATTTGATGCCGATTTTCTAGCAGTGACTTCTTACCCTCAGTGGGCTGCCAACGTGGTTCCGGTGCCGAAAAAGGATGGTAAGGTCCGAATGTATGTTGATTACAGGGATTTGAACAGGGCGAGCCCCAAGGATGACTTCCCTCTGCCACACATCGACGTTCTGGTTGACAATACTGCTCAACATAAGGTATTCTCCTTCATGGACAGATTCTCCGGTTATAATCAGATCAAGATGGCTCCTGAAGACATGGAGAAGACCACTTTTGTTACTCAGTGGGGCACCTTTTGCTACAAGGTCATGCCTTTTGGGTTGAAAAATGCTGGGGCAACCTACCAACGTGCCATGGTTGCTTTGTTTCATGACATGATCCATCATGAGATAGAAGTATATGTCGACGATATGATTGCAAGGTCCCAAACTGAGGAGGAACACCTTGACCATCTACGGAAGCTGTTTGACCGTTTGAAGTTGTACAAGCTAAGGTTAAACCCAAACAAGTGCACCTTCGGAGTAAGATCTGGAAAACTGCTAGGCTTCGTCGTGAGTGACAAAGGTATTCAAGTGGACCCTGCCAAAGTGAAAGCCATACAAGAGATGCCAGCTCCCAAGACAGAAAAAGAAGTCAGAGGCTTTCTAGGACGTCTGAACTACATTGCCCGATTCATCTCACATCTAACTGCCACCTGTGAACCAATCTTCAAGCTGCTGAAGAAAGATCAAGTAGTACGTTGGAATGATGAATGTCAGGCCGCTTTCGACAGAATCAAAGAGTATCTCCAGGAACCACCCATTCTTATGCCACCGGTTGAAGGGAGACCTCTAATCTTATACTTGACAGTACTGGAAAACTCAATGGGGTGTGTGCTGGGGAAACATGACGAGTCTGGCCGAAAAGAGAACGCCATTTATTACCTTAGCAAAAAGTTTACCGACTGTGAGACCCGATACTCACTGCTCGAGAAAACTTGCTGCGCTTTGGTATGGGCTGCTCGCCGGCTGAGACAGTATATGTTGACTCACACTACTCTCTTGATTTCAAAGATGGATCCAATCAAGTACATATTCGAAAAGCCTGCCTTGTCCGGAAGAATAGCAAGATGGCAAATGATCTTGACAGAATACGACATCCAGTACACGACTCAGAAAGCTATCAAGGGGAGTGTGTTGGCAGACCATTTGGCACACTAGGCAGTGGATGACTACCAGTCAATGAATTTTGAGTTTCCAGACGAAAACATCATGGTAGTGACTGATTGTGAAGTACCTGGACCGGATGAAGGACCTGAGGAAGGATCCCGATGGTCTATGCACTTTGACGGAGCCTCCAACGCTTTGGGTAACGGTATTGGCGCTGTGATCATATCCCCCAAAGGCACTCATACTCCACTCACTACCCGGCTATGTTTCAACTGCACCAACAACATGGCAGAGTATGAGGCATGCATCATGGGTCTTCAAGCTGCAATTGACTTAAGGATCAAGTTTCTGAGTGTCTTCGGAGATTCCTCTCTCGTAATCAAGCAGATCAAAGGCGAGTGGGATACGAAACACCCAAACCTTATCCCTTACAAAGAATGTGTGTTGACATTGATCCCCCATTTCACAGAGATAACTTTTGAACACTTCCCAAGAGAGGAGAATCAGTTGGCGGACGCGTTAGCTACGATGTCTTCCATGTTCAAAGTCAAATGGGACAACGAGGCTCCCCGGATCATTATCTGGAAGTTGGATGAACCTGCACATTGCTGTGATCTTGAGGTTGAAGGGGTAACTGAAAAACCCTGGTATCATGAAGTGAAGAGGTACTTGGAAGCTCAGGAATACCCCGAGGGTGCATCTGTCAATGACAAAAAGTTTCTGAGAAGGTTCGCAGCAAAGTTCTTCCTCAGCAACAACATTCTCTACAAGCGAAACCATGATTCAACCTTACTGCGTTGCGTGGATAAGACTGAAGCAGAAAAGATCATGGCAGAGCTACATGAAGGCACCTTCGGAACACATTCCAGTGGACATACTATGGCAAAGAAAATCCTTCGGGCAGGATATTTCTGGTCCACAATGGAAGCTGACTGTTACCAACATTCTCGGACATGTCATAAGTGCCAAATCTATGCTGATAAGGTGCACGTTCCTCCAGTACCTCTGAATGTCTTGACAACACCTTGGCCTTTTGCAATATGAGGCATTGATATGATCGGCGAGATCAGACCTACGGCATCCAACGGTCACCGCTTCATCCTGGTAGCGATTGATTACTTCACAAAGTGGGTTGAAGCAGCTTCCTATGCTACGGTAACCAAGAACGTCGTGGCACGGTTCATTCGGCATAACCTGATCTGTCGATATGGCGTCCCGAAAAGGATCATTACGGACAATGGTACCAATCTTAACAACAAGATGATCACTGAGCTCTGGGAGCAATTCAAGATACAACACCACAACTCTTCTCCTTATCGGCCGAAGATGAATGGGGCTATAGAAGCAGCTAATAAGAATATCAAGAAGATTGTGCAGAAGATGACAGTGACGTACAAAGATTGGCACGAGATGTTACCGTTTGCTCTTCATGGGTACCGTACCTCAGCAAGAACGTCAACCGGGGCAACACCCTTCTCCTTGGTCTATGGCATGGAGGCAGTCTTGCCTATTGAAGTCCAGATACCCTCTCTCCGGATAATGAAGGATGCAGGCTTGAGCGAAGATGACTGGATCCAGACTCGACTTGATCAATTAAACCTAATTGACGAAAAGAGACTCACTTCTATTTGTCATGGTCAAACGTATCAAAAACGGATGATCAGGGCATTTAACAAGAAAGTCAGACCACAAGAGTATCAAGTCGGGGACCTAGTAATCAAGCACATCATTCTTCCTCAAAGTGATCCCAGGGGAAAATGGACCCCTACGTACGAAGGGCCATTTGTGGTTAAGCATGTCTTCTCAGGAGGAGCCATGATTCTAACCCCCATGGATGGTGACGACCTTCCTCACCCTGCCAATGCAGACATAGTAAAAAGATACTACGCATAATTAAAGACCCGCTAGGTTAACACACCTAGGCAAAAATAAGGGCTTCCCGGCGAACCAAAAGGGTTCGGGCAAAAATAAGGGATGAAATGAAAAAAATCTGTACACCCGGCAAGTCGAAAACCTGAAAAGGCGGCTTGGGCAAAAATGGGTATCCCGGTGGACTGAAAACCCGAAAGGGCGGTCCAGGCAAAAGTTAGGGATAAGCGTAATACTATGTCTCATTGGATCACCTCGCATCCAGAATCCGGTATCAAACATCAGGTTCAGACGGCATCAACCAGTCAGCTTCATCTTCAACTAAGCAGCCAAGTGATGAGACGCTCGAAGATATAAAGGCGATAGCAGAGTTGGAACCCAGTGGGATTACTCTTTTCACACAGCTGTTTTGTTTTCTTTGTACAAATTGTATAAACTCTACTCTATTCGGCGGCGTTCTCTTACTAGGACGTCAGCCTCTTGTACATAAACGCCTATTTACAGGCCAATTCAAAAATCAATACAAATTCACTTTTCAGACCAATTGCCAATTGTTTTTCCTTTTTCTGTTTTGTTTTGTAAAGAACGTCCAAGGTTCGATTGTGATATATGCATTTGACATTAATTGCTAACTCATAAATATTCGAATACGAAACAAAGGATTAATTACAGGTGACATCAGAAACAAGGGCAATATTGAATTGTCTAAGCGATCTAGTTGCTCTGTCCACCAAGGTACCAAGGTAGGTTCAGCTGAATAATGATCAGGATACCTTCACTCCCCGCAGAGTAAGTCAGGACTCAACAATACTCTCCCTCGAGCAGAGTTGGTCTCCAATCAGCCCCGAGAAGGCACAATATCTCCAGCAAGTCAGCAATACCCTCCCCCCAAGCAGAGTTAGTCTACTGTCAGCCTCAAGGAAGTTGGATTATCCCCAGAAAATCTCAACATTCCCCAGTGGAGTATGCAAATATTCCTAAGCAAGCATCCCCGGCAGTCTTGATCTAAGATTGTTCCCTGGCGGAATACAAGACATCCAGTGGAGCCATTCCCCAGTACAGTTCAAAAGGTCTCCCCAGGAGAGTTGAATGAATCTCCACAGTAGGAAGCTTATCCCTAGCAGATTCTGGAAGCTTATCACCTGCAGAGTACGAACGCATCTCCCCGGACTTTATTCAAAGGTTATTTTCCACCAGAGCTTATAACTGGTTTGTCCTCAGCTAATAACCACGGAAAGATCGTCCTCGGCGAAGTTCTTCCTCTCCCCCAGCGGAGTTCATCAAATCTCCCAACAAAACTTGTCAACGGTATCCCCAACGGAGTTCTCATCAAAAACCTCAGCGAAGTATCTCTTCCCACAGAGTATTCCCCGCAGAGTAACCTCTTCACCAAGTTTATTCCCCAACGGAGTCATCTTCTCCTATCGGTTTATTCTTGCAACCATCATCCCCAGCAGAAATGAAGAACTTCACTCTTCAAACATCAGCCCAGGATTCAACTTCCCGACATTCGTCAAGGATTTATTTTCCTAGACACATTCATAAACATATCACATTTCGTACATCCTGCTTACATACACAATGCATGCACATACGCATCATATCACACAATCTCATTTATTCTTGAGGACATCATGACATCATGCTTTTCATACATCATGACATTGCATACAACTGATGTTTTACCTTTTCAGGAAAAAGGTTAATCCAAAGATAATTACTATCAACTGTCGCAATTCCAGATTCGATTCCTGCATCCAGCCAGGGCATATCTGTTGACGACTATTTCCAGATTCGATTCCTGTATCCAGCCAGGTCACGTCTGAAGAGTTTGAAGATTCGATTCCTGTATCCAGCCAGGGCATATCTGTTGACGACTATTTCCAGTTTCGATTCCTGTATCCAGCCAGGGCACGTCTGAAGAGTTTGAAGATTCGATTCCTGTATCCAGCCAGGGCAAATCTGTTGACGACTATTTCCAGATTCGATTCCTGTATCCAGCCAGGGCACGTCTGAAGAGTTTGAAGATTCGATTCCTGTATCCAGCCAGGGCATATCTGTTGACGACTAATTTCAAATTCGATTCCTGTATCCAGCCAGGGCACGTCTGAAGAGTTCGAAGATTCGATTCCTGTATCCAGCTAGGGCATATCTGTTGATGACTATTTCCAGATTCGATTCCTGTAACCAGCCAGGGCACGTCTGAAGAGTTCGAAGATTCGATTCCTATATCTAGCCAGGGCATATCTGTTGACGATTATTTCCAGATTCGATTCCTGTAACCAGCCAGGGCACGTCTGAAGAGTTCGAAGATTCGATTCCTGTATCCAGCCAGGGCATATCTGTTGACGACTATTTCCAGATTCGATTCCTGTAACCAGCCAGGGCACGTCTGAAGAGTTCGAAGATTCGATTCCTTTATCCAGCCAGGGTATATCTGTTGACGACTAATTCCAAATTCGACTCCTGTATCCAGCCAGGGCACGTCTGAAGAGTTTGAAGATTCAATTCTTGTATCCAGCCAGGGCATAATCTGTTGACGACTATTTCCAGATTCGACTCCTGTATCCAGCCAGGGAACGTCTGAAGAGTTTGAAGATTCGATTCCTGTATCTAGCCAGGGCATATCTGTTGACGACTAATTCCAGATTCGATTCTTGTATCTAGCCAGGGCATGTCTGCATGAAGAGTTTGAAGATCAACCCCTGTAACAGGCCAGGTAATTATCTTTCTTTCTCAGGTACGCAAGTTCTCGCTAAGGAATCTCTTACGCGATCGACACCTAGATGGCATCTATAAGCCCATCCTCCCATTACAGTTCCAAATGGCATCTATAAGCCCATTCCTGACAAGGTTCTGTCACACTTCCAGATGGCATCTATAAGCCCATCCTCCTATCCACCATCTCTCCAAATGGCATCTGTAAGCCCATTTCCGCTATCACACTGCTGGTACTCTACTATGTGAGTGCAAATTTCTGGGCACTCTAGTGTTAAATCATCTTCCACCTTCGGATCACGAAAGGCACACAAGCCAATCTACATCCTCAGGTCTAAGAAGATTGAACAGGGGCAACTGTTGTACCCCAAAATTTTCCCTCCCATATCCTTCAAAGTTTTGGCAAGCATTTACTCAAGTCTACTCAAGGAGTTGCACAGTCAACCATCCTCCTAAGGCAGGCAAAATTAGGGTTTTGGTTCTTACAAGGAAGTTGAGGTTTTCAAGGGCTCAATCAAGTCACATATGCTCATACACATTGTCAAGCACCTACATGTCAAGTTTCAAGCCTCACAAGGTCAAGTTGCACAGTCAAAAACCCTAATTGCTTCACAATCAACTGCAGAGGCAAAATGGTCATTTGGCAGTCAAAAGTCAAAATTTTTGGTCAACATCTTATTTTGAAGCCACAATCATCATCTGGTCAAGTCTTGACCATGATTTCACAAGAATGGCTCAAAAATCATCAAGGTGTCAAAAGTTTCTATTTTTGGACAGCTGAAAAGTCAACTATAACTTGACCAAGGAATAACTTTTTCATGGTTCATCAGAAAAATCCCATCCAATGCTCATCTTGAAGGGGAATACATTTCCTACAACCCATCTTCACATTCTAAATCCAAGAAATGCTCTCACAAAAAGTTATCAATTTCAACATTATAGGTCATTTTCAAAAGTCAACAAAAAGGCACTTTAAGTCAAAGACCATAACTTGAGATTGGTGAATCAAAATGACATGGGACCAAAGGCATTTGTTAGAGGACTTCAATACCTTTCCAAAATGTCCAAGAACATGTTCATATGATCAAAATTGAGCAAGATATGCATTGGAGAAGTTGGGAAATTTTTGTGAAATGGCCAAAGTCAATTATCCTTGAAACTTCATTTTTGACAAAAGGGGCCAACTTTTTCCACTTGGTTCAGCTTGGCCATGCCTCCCACGTGTCCCACAATTTATTTCAAGATTAAAAATTAATTTTTCCATTTTTATTTAATTTTATTTGATTTAATTCATTTTAAATCTTTAAAATTCAAATAAAAATCAAGAAAATTAATGAAAGGCTATTTTGTGGCTTGAATAGCTTTGATACACTATGAAGCACCTTCCAAATTCGTGCAAGGCCTATTCCAAGCATGAAATTCAAATTTGAAGCAAATATGGCAAGTGGTTTAATGGTGTTCATGGCAAAATCAAAAGCATAATTGCATTGGTTTATTGTTCATTATATTGATGGATACTCATTACAAAATAGATATGCAAGCCTTCCTTACACAATACACGACCTAGAACACTCAGAAGCGGCCAAAACAAATCTCAAAATTTCAAAGAAAAAGTGAGAAACTGAAAACCTATTTCAAGCATACTTCAAGCCTCTCCTCTGATCCAAACACACTCCTGACCCTTCCAGGAACCTTTTGCAATCAGAATTAAGCCAAATCACTCAAGGAATCACGCTACACAAGTCACACAGTTTACACTCTTTCTCAAAATTACAGTCATACATTTACGCATTTTTAAATCTTTTCATTGATTGCATTGTACTCACAGGGTCCAAATGAAGCTTTCCATATAATTCAATTTGAGTATAATGCCCTGGATTGAGAATTACCATTAGCGATTTCTAGGTTTTCAGAGCTTTAGTATTGGGGCTTTCGCTATACTGTAAAATCAAAACTCCAAACAGGCATGGTTGAAATCAGCAGGATGAGACGAACAGGACGGATACCTCGCGCCTTTTTTATATTCAACGAGCGTCTATTCGCTATTTTTAAAATGCCTGCATTTTGCGGGGGTTTAAAACCCCCGCTATGTGTTTTATGTTTACAGGAAAGGTTGAAGACGAAGGGCGTGGCAAGCAGGGAGTGGTCAATTCAAATTGACGCGCGCGTTTCAGCATATAACGCGTTTGTATTATATAATATTTGTTGTTCATTAGGTTTATAAATAAGCGCGTTTGGTTCAGTGGTTGGCCATGTGTTTGGTAATCTCTGGGACCTGGGTTCGATTCCCAGGTCCCCCCATAGTTCCATATTATTTTTTTCAATGCTTTCCTGTGCAGATTCTAAGATAAGGTGCACCATAAGCCTCACATCCCAGCGCTCCAAGTGTCCATCAATGCAGATCCAAGGGCCAAGCATGAGGACCATGGTACTGTGGAGTCAACATGGACGCAGGCAACCAGAAAAAGTCAACAAGCCTTGTTCAAATGGGCCTCAAATCTCAATCCAACACCCTCAAATTCAAGCCCACACCCCCCTTGGGTTTACTCTCCTTTTTTATTTTGTCATTTTCATTTTTATTATTTGTCTTATTTCTTATTAACCCTTAACTTAATTAACATATTTTTTTATAAAAAAATCAAAAAATAGAACTAACATCATTATTATTATTATTATTATTATTTTATTTTGTAAATAAAATATTAACAAATAAATAGTTTAATTAGGCAATTTTAACTTCTTTTCTTAATAATTAAAATAAGTTTAGAATTAGGTTTTTTTTTATTAACTTTTAATTTTGTTTCTTTTTATTTTATTCCATAAAAAACATAAAAAATACAAAAAACTTTTTTTTTAATTAATTTGTTTAACAATTAGTTTTTAATTTCATTTTAATTACAAAAAGACAAAAAAATCAATTGCTTTTCTTAAAAGGGTCAACACCCTTAAAACATTCCCGATTCTTTCTTTCGCGCGCATTTTAGTTTTAATTCCTTATTTTTGATTATTTTTGTAACTGCCTCCGGATGTAATAGTAATTAGGGTTTTACTGCTTTACTTTCCGTACTTATTTACCAAAAACGGGTCTTTGTATTTTTGGCGATGTATAGACCCGCGACTTGTAATAGCGTAGGATTTATGTTTCCGCAATTTACTTTCCGCACCCCCTTAACTGCTAAACTTGCATGAAAGAATGTATGTAAATAAAAACAACTCGTAGCTCACTAATTACAAAGACAAACATTAACTGAATACAACACACAATGCACACACCACTTCTAGGGTACGCCTCACTCGTTGCCTTCGAAACGTGGTCGTCAAGTATAGGACGTTTTAGTAGTCGCTCTTATGTCCAAGATCCAGTTGCCTCGAAACAGTTGCCTCGAAACGGTTGCCTCGGATTAAAAAGGATCTAGGATATTAGGGTTACTTCTAAGGTGTCCTAACTGTTGCTTCGGTGACCACACTGTCCCTCAAATCGAATTGACCCGAACACCTCCAACGGTGGTGCTACCTACCTCTCAATGGTGGGATGGCACTACCTTAAGGACTTTTACACAACCTAATTCCTTAGGGTATGTAGATGACTCATGGGTACTTGCTCTTTTCAAAAACAAACAAAATACTTTTCACACCTTACACTTTCAAAAGCTTTCAAAACAAATTTTTCAAACACTCTTGAGGACAGATACAAGAGTCATTCAGAAATCTTTCAAAGAAACTTTTTCAAAACCCACTCACACTTGAAAAGCAAACAATTTTGAAAACATAAGAGCAAGTACCTAAGAGCCCGTGGATAACCACTGATAGAAAGGGTGCTAACACCTTCCCTTTCGATAAATCTACCTCCCGAAACGAGAAACATTCTCGAATAAGGAATTTTGCTGTGCTTTTGTCCTTTCCATGGTGGAGAACATAAAAGACGGTGGCGACTCTTGCTTACCGCGACATTTCGCGAAACCAGCTAAAAACAGTCAGTTCTATTTCCACCGATCACACAAATAAAATAGAATAATGCAGAAAGGCAGAAGTTTGGCTCTGTAGAAAAATCTCTGACCCTGTTCCATTAAAATGCCTCTTATTTATAGAAGAGGATTTTTGCAGTTAAGAGAATTTAGGAACTGCTTGAGTGGAGGAAGACTCGGATTGATAGTTGCTGGAAGTTGAGGAATTGTAGGAGAAGAGAACTGTCCATTACGTTGCCCACGTCTCCTGTTATGCATAACATTGAATTAAGCGTGTGACGATCGTCATGAGGAGGTGACGGTCGTAATGCGCTTAAATAGCGCGTTACGTTCGTCAATGATGTGTGACGAGCATCCTTCAAGTTGTGAGCGCGTTACGCTCGTCATGGGGGTCTGACGGTCGTCATGACAACAAAATCTGCAGATTTTGCAGATTTGGTTATTTTTCTTCTGATTCTTGATTAGCTTCCTTCATGTGATCCTTTTTCACTGATTTGATTTGAAACATGTTGTACCTGTGAAAAGACACAAAAACTTGGAACAATCGGGAGTTAAACGAGTTAATGTATTATGAAAATCGATAAAAAATGTAGTAATTATATGATACGATTTCTCGTTATCAAATTCCCCCATACTTAAACCTTTGCTTGTCCACAAGCAAATAGTCATTTAGAAAGATCAAACAGTTTTATCAAGCGCACATGCATGACATACCTTTGGGTTTTAAAGTAATTCTGAGAAATCCTCGTCAGTTCGACCGATACTTAAGTGAAACACTAACGATACGCTAATGACACAAGCAGTAAGCTAAGTCATGGACTTCCATTTTAAACAACCTGTCCAATAGTTCCGTTATAATTCTGCCCAGAGTTTCTCGTATCTATTTCACCCGGTTTTGTTCTGGCGCAATCACATTAAGCCCTTTGTCTTAGCACACACGTAGTGGAGTAACCGGTTAGTGACTTTGATCCTTTTAGCACGGGGTCTGGTACACGAATGTGGCAACCCTACATATGTTATCCAAATTGGAGGTTGTGGGGGATCGGGCCGTAGCACGCCCTACCAAGTTCAGAACCAGATACCTCTGAACCAACCAACAGTGGATTCCTTCATTATTTTCTCAACTCTTATATGTGACCTTGTATTTTGGTGCACAAAATTTTCTTTTCTTTTAGCAGCGAGATAAGAAGGATATTTCATTGATTAGGCATCAAACACTTATATTCATCGATTCTCCACGTGGTTTGTGTCAAGACGGTGCTGAATGCTAGTATAAACTACTAGGGGTTACTTTAGAACTAAAACTCAAGATATAGGTATAATGGTTATTGAAACGGATCGCGTAAGTAGGAAGTCTACGGTGTCATAACCGTATCGATCTTGTTGAATCTTTTTCGGCTTCCTCAACTGGGATTTCGTTAAAATAGGTATGTCGAGCGAATGCGAAGATAAAGTAAAAAATTTCGGTATGGCTAAATAAAGCGAAGAATTTGAATTGAGAAATATCATAAAAAATTACTCGTTTATGGAAGATGGAAAGGTACCTCTCCCACACTAAATCCGACATTGTCCTCAATGTTGCGGTATATAGGCGGGGAAATACAAATACAAAAACAAACAGAAAGGAAATGAAACAGAAAAAGTAAACTACTTAGAAAATAAATAAAGCTACTGATGGCCACGTCCTCTACTCCTGGTGCGAGAGCGCCTGGTAGGAGTGGCTTCTGTGTCAGTGTCTTGGTAGCCAAGGGTGCTGACGTCCAACCTTAAGGCGTTGAGTTCCAACAGGGCCTCGTCCAACCTCTCATTCATGCTCCACTGGCCAGTCAGAATCTGAGTGTTTTGTGCGCATAAATACTCATATTGTTCCTGTTGTCTTCTTTCAAGTGCGGCACTCATTTGGTTTTGCTGATGGATGGCGCAGAGAACGTCTTCAAGAGTAAAAGGAGGTGGTACAGATGAAGGTCCTGGAGTGTTGTGGACGGGGGCAGCACTGTCCAACTCTTCTTGCATTTCGTCTGCGGGGGCATTAGGCTGGTCTTCATGAGTAGGAACATGCCCCTCGGGAGCTGCAAGATTGAATAACCAGTTAGCTCTGTTTTGCGGATTGATTCGGTCCCTGCAAGGCAAAGTGATGTTATGATAAACAATGTTTCTGATCACAGGATGGAATCTGCCATCCTCCCACTCATAAATGAGGCGTGCGGCCTTGCAGTGGTCCAGAGTCAGCAAAGCCGATGCCATAGAAGGCATATCTGCGATAGCGGCACCATAATTCAGGGCTATGGCAAGAGAAGTGACAAGCCCTCCGAAATAGAAGGGTTTTCCGCCTCTAGCACAAATAGAGTGAATACAGGCCAGTAAAAATGGGGCGGCGTTGATCTTCTGGCCGGTGAATGCGTAATGCATGAAGAAGAGCTCCTTGGAGTTGAGCTTGTGATTGTTGTCTCGAGCGAAGATGGTGTTGCAGAGGATGCCGTGAAAGTATCGGATAGTTGGATTATGAATATGCGTGGCGTTGAGGTGGTCGTAAGATCCGGCATGAATGTTCGTCATACTGTGCCATAAATTAAAAGCTTCCTCACCGAAATTATCCGGCATCCAGAGATGGACACCTTCGTCAGAACAGAAACCGAACAGCCGTGCAATGTCAGTTTGGGATAACTGATGCTCAGTGCCAAACATACGGAATTTGGATACGCCTGAGAGTTGGTTCGTGGCACCAGAGGGAGTAATGTATGCAAAGGAACTCAGAAACTCAAAGGTGATAGTTTCGTAAATGGGTTGCGGTTCGCGGCACAGGTTCCATAAGTTCACATTCTGCAAAAGTTGTCGGACGCTGTCTAGAAGTCCCAAATTCCTCAAACAATCAAGGTCAACATACCGTGTAGGTTGGAGACCGCGGCGTTGGAACTTCTGGAATTTGAGTCGTTGGGTTTCACCTTGCTCGCCGGATCTGAAAGTGAGATTGGGGACTTGCTGATTGTTGGCCATAGTTCATGTAAAAGATTGAATCATAAAAATGGTTTGGAATGTGGATTGAGTAGTGGGTTGATGGAGTTTAAGTGTTGGAGTTTTGGAAGTTGAGAGAAAATTTGAATGGGTATGTTACGGTTTTGGGGAAAAAGGGAAGAATGAGAGGAAGGGGGAACGACTTCTGTAATAGCAGAATCTGCTATTGGGCGCGCGTGACGATCGTCACATTGGGCTGACGGGCGTAACACGGTGAAACGCGTGTTACGCTCGTCATGGGGATGTTACGAGCGTTACAGATCCAAATAATTAAATTCATGGAATGAACGAAACACTTTAGTTTCCAACATTATAACTCTAACACAGTAAACATGCACAATATTTCCAACACACATCGTGTGAAATTTTTTTGCAAAAAATATGAACAATAAATTTAATATCTGATGTAACACACAGTAAAATTAATAAAAATGAAAAATAAATTGAAATATTGAAAGAAAATGTATGTTTCTAAAAAATTGTAAAGAATGAACTTTGTTAAAAATGAAATAATAGCAGTAAGACAATAGAATTGAAATTTGATGAATAATTGAAATTTCATTAACTAGTAAAATTGTTTGGAATTTGAAGTAAATAATAACTAAATGCACAGAATAATAATAGAATACTAAAACAAACTAGGTTCCCCCCCCCCCCCCCCCCCCCCCCCCCCCCCCGCACTTAAACTAAACAGTGACCTCACTGTGTATACAAATGCAAGAGCAGAACAAATCAGCATAACGACGGCAACTCCTAGCCACGATGAGTAGGGAACAAATATTAGTGCATGAAATCCAGTTGGTCCGTCACCAAATCCATAAAAGCAATGAAATCCACACATAAAGATGTAAGCTCACCCCGCATTCCGGTTATTTCTGCATTCAAAGAGTCGAGGGTGACAATAGGTGGAGGTGGTAGTGGTATCTCGGGAGCCTGGAAGGTTGACTCAGTGGAAACTACATGCTGCTCCCATGGGTCAGGAAACTGGTGGTATCCAGGTGGTGTTTCAGGATCTTCAGCATCTCGAGAGGTATTTGGGACTTCATAGATGTCAATAGTGGAAGAAGACGAAGGCGGTGTAGGAGGATGGTGGAGATCAAAAAGCCAATTTGCTCTATTATGGACACTAGTGATAGGGTTTGGGAGTACAAACTGGTGGACAGTTTCATGGTTAATCAGTAGCTCAAAGTCATTCGGCCCAAGATTTCCTATAAAACTAGTGTTGAAGCAAAATTCAATATTCATTGGCTTAATTCCATAGTGCGGAGTTGATCCTAACATAGGCCTTCGGAGTCCAATGGCATTGGAGATCATAGTGACTAACCCACCTAAGAGGATTGGGGCATTTGGTGTTTGTATAATATGTTCCATATTAACAAGCATATAGGTGGCACCATTTACTGGACGGTTCTAAGAAGCACAGTACATGATGAAAAGCTCATCACGTGACACTGATGTAACATTCTGCTCTTTTCCAAAAAGGGTGTGGGCAATGATCTTATGGAAGTACCTGATAGCAGGGTTGTGGATGGACTCCGAGTAAAGGTCATTTGGCTCGGGATGGTTATTTCCAACAATGCTACCCCAGAAGAAATCAAGGTCAGTATCTAGCAATAGGTCTTCTTGGGTCATGGTGATAACATCAGGGCCATTAGGGAATCCTAACAGGTTGGAAAAATCCCTATGATTGTAGCGGTAGTCCATATCAAACAGTCTGAAGGTGATCAGCCCGCGGTTGAAACCTAACCCATGATTTGGTAGATAGCTCAGTGTGCTCAAGAACTCAAGGGTCAACTTACGGTAGGTACAATAGCGTCTCCGAATTGGAGCAATGTCCCAACCTATCTGGTGTAGCAGATACATAACACTCCCACAGATGCCTAAAGCAGTCATAGCATGGTCGTCAGCATAAATGGTAGGACACATCTCACGCTCAACTAGATCCTCAAAGCGCCTTTTCTGATTCATACCTCTCAGGGTTATGTTCATGTCGTGTATGTGTGACATGGAGCTAAATATTAAAGCTAATGAATTACCCCTGAAAATGTTTAATAAATGTATGAAAAACTAAGTTAGTATTTTCAGGTTAAAATGCCGAAGTTAAATCAAAAGAAAAAGAAGTTTAAAATAAAAAAATAAAAAAAGGAGTAAGGGATGCAACATGAAAATTTGAAAGATTAAGACAAAGTAAAAAAAAATAAAAACATATCAAAACAACAAAAATAATTAAAAGAAAACATGGGTTGCCTCCCATGAAGCGCTTTTGTTTTATGTCGATGGCTCGACAGACAGTACCTATTCAGTTAGGTATCAGGGTAGGTGACTCACTTAACTGCAGATAAGCCGAATAGTTTAGATTTTCGACGTTAAAATAATGCTTTAAGTGCTGGCCATTGACTATAAATGGTTCGATGGAATTTCCTTTAATTTCTACTGCACCACTTGGGAAAACTTTATTAATTTCGAATGGTCCAGACCATCTGGAACGTAATTTACCCGGGAAGAGTTTCAGTCTAGAGTTGAATAGGAGTACAATGTCTCCTTCCTTAAATTCTTTCCGCGAGATACGCTTATCATGCCATTCTTTTGTTCTCTCCTTATAGATTCTAGCATTTTCATAAGCGCCTAAACGCAATTCTTCTAACTCATGGATATTTAATATTCGTTTCTCGCCAGCATTCTTGTAATTTAAGTTAAGAGTTTTAATGGCCCAGTAAGCTTTATATTCTAATTCTACTGGAAAATGACAAGATTTTCCATAAACTAATTTAAACGACGTTGTTCCGATAGGGGTTTTAAAAGCTGTCCTATATGCCCAAAGAGCATCATTTAGCTTGGAGGACCAATCCTTTCTAGATGTGGCTACGGTTTTCTCAAGGATTTGTTTAATTTCCCTATTTGACACTTCCACTTGTCCACTCGTTTGAGGATGGTATGTTGTGGCTATGCGATGTTTAACGCCATATTTTGAAAGTAGTTTTTCGAAAATTCTAGAGATAAAATGGGAACCACCATCACTAATTACTAGTCTTGGTATACCGAATTGTGGGAAGATAACATGCTTGAATAATTTAAGTACTACTCGTGTATCATTTGTGAGTGCAGCGACGACTTCAATCCATTTTGATACGTAGTCAATAGCTACCAATATATACTTATTTCCAAAGGATGCGGGGAACGGTCCCATGAAATCAATTCCCCATACATCGAAAATTTCTACTTCCAGAATCCCTTTTTGCGGAATTTTGTCACGTCTAGATATATTTCCTGTGCGCTGACATCTATCGCAGTTCATAATTGCTACGTGGACGTCTTTCCATAAAGTAGGCCAAAAGAAACCAACTTGAAGTATTTTTGCGCAAGTTTTCAATGTACTAGCATGTCCACCATAAGGGGCGGAATGGCAATGAGCAATGACGTCGTCTATTTCATCTTTAGGGACACAATGACAGTGGATACCATTGGCGCCTCTTTTAAAGAGTAGTGGTTCATCCCAAAAGTAGTGTTTAAGATCATGGAAGAATTTCTTCCGCTGTTGGTACATTAGATCGGGTGGTAGAACACCAGCGGCTAAGTAGTTAACGAAATCAGCGTACCATGGTAATGCGGTGTTGGTACAAATGGATTTTACTACCGCAGTTGTTAAATGTTCATTGCATTGATCTAAATTGTCGGTAGGAGCTATCTCTAGTTTAGCAATAAGGCGTTCATATGGGAAATCTTCGTTTATGGGAACACTCTCGGTTTGGATTCCATCCAATCTTGATAAATGGTCCGCTACCACATTTTTAGTCCCCCTTTTGTCTTTTATTTCCAAGTCAAACTCTTGTAGGAGTAAGAGCCATCTGAGTAGTCGTGGTTTGGCGTCTTTCTTACTTAGCAAGTATCGGATCGCAGCATGATCCATGTAAATAACGATTTTGGCGCCTACTAAGTAGGAACGAAATTTGTCCAATGCGAATACAACAGCTAGGAGTTCCTTCTCCGTAGTGGCGTAATTCATTTGTGCGGGATCGAGTGTTCTGCTTGCGTAGTAGATAGAGTGAAGCTTTTTATCCTTGCGCTGTCCTAGGACTGCGCCTACAGCATAATTGCTCGCATCGCACATTATTTCAAATGGTAGGTTCCAATCAGAAGGTTGCGTTATAGGTGTTGAAATTAAGGCTTCTTTAAGCGTCTCAAATGCGTTTAAGCATTTATCGTCGAAAATAAACTCGGCTTCTTTCATCAATAATTCAGTTAGTGGCTTAGTGATTTTAGAGAAATCTTTTATAAAACGTCAGTAAAAACCAGCGTGTCCTAGAAAACTTCTTATTTCTCTAACTGTTTTGGGAGGTTGAAGGTTTTTGATAATTTCGATTTTTGCTTTATCGACTTTAATTCCTCTGTTTGATACAATGTGACCCAACACAATTCCTTGTCTCACCATGAAGTGACATTTTTCCCAGTTGAGCACTAGGTTGACATTGACACAGCGTTTCAGTACTAGTTCAAGATTTGGTAAACATCTGTCAAAACTTTCTCCACAGACAGAAAAATCGTCCATGAATACTTGCATAATTCCGTCCAAAAAGTCTGCGAAAATCGCCATCATGCATCGTTGGAAAGTTGCAGGTGCGTTGCATAGTCCAAATGGCATTCTTCGGTATGCAAAGGTACCATAGGGGCATGTGAACATAGTTTTCTCTTGATCATCAGGATGAAAGGGAATTTGGAAGAATCCTGAGTATCCGTCAAGATAGCAAAAATGGGAATGTTTGGCTAAGCGCTCGAGCATTTGATCTATGAATGGTAATGGGAAATGGTCCTTGCGCGTAGCTTTATTTAGTTTTCTATAATCAATACACATTCTCTATCCTGTTTGGGTACGTTGTGCCACCGATTCGTCTTTTGTGTTTGTTATAACCGTAACACCTCCTTTCTTAGGTACTACGTGAACTGGACTGACCCAGTTGCTATCTGATATTGGGTATATGATGCCTGCCTCTAGTAGTTTCTGCACTTCTTTCTTTACGACTTCACTTAGGATAGGATTTATTCGTCTTTGATGTTCTCTAGAAGTCTTACAGTCCTCCTCTAGCATAATGCGGTGCATACAGAGAGAAGGGCTTATTCCTTTTAAATCTGATATATTATATCCTAATGCGGTTGGGTACTTTCTTAACACATTAAGAAGTTTTTCGGTTTCGATCTTCCCTAAATTGGCATTGACTATAACTGGCCGTTCAAGTTCTTTATCTAAAAATTCATACCTTAGATCTTTGGGTAATGTTTTAAGTTCTATACCAGTTTTCTTATCAGTTGGGGTAGGATCGGGTGTTAAGGCGAAACATTCGCTTAGGTTGGCATCTTGATATTCTTGTTTCCAGTCATCGTCCTTGAAGATAGTTGGTGTCGGAATTTTCAACATCCTAGAATAGGTGTCTTCTTGGCTTTCTAGTTCTTTGACACATTCATCAATAATATCTAGGAAACAACATGAGTCATCTATAGCAGGGGCTTTGAAGAATTGGGAAAGAATGAATTCTACTATTTCTTCTCCTACCTCGAAGGTAAGCTTTCCTTTCTTAACGTCAATAATGGCTCATACAGTGGCTAAAAATGGCCTTCCTAATATGATGGGAATGTTTGAATCTTCCTTTATGTCCATTATTATAAAGTCAGTAGGTATGTAAAATTGTCCTATTCGGACAGGAATGTTTTCTAGCATACCAACAAGGAATTTGACTGATTTGTCGGCTAGTTGTAGGGACATCTTGGTAGGTCTCATGTCACCTAGTTTGAGCTTCTCGCAAATAGATAAGGGCATTAGACTAACACTTGCTCCTAAATCACATAGAGCTTTGTCTATGACAGATTTTCCAATTACACATGGTATGGAGAAACTACCAGGATCCTTTAGCTTTGGAGGCATGTTATTTTGAATTATGGCGCTACATTCGGCAGTTAGCATAACGGTTTCGTTTTCAACAATTTTTTTCTTATTAGACAATATTTCTTTTAGGAATTTAGCATATGACGGCATTTGGGTTATAGCTTCCGTAAACGGAATAGTAACGTTTAATTATTTCAGAAGTTCTACAAATTTCTTGAATTGCCCCTCGTTTTTGGATTTTGCAAGTCTTTGAGGGTATGGAATTGGTGGTTTATATGGCGGTGGAGGTACATAAGGTTTTTCTGAAACCTCTCTGTTCTCATTCTTGTCTTCCTCTACATTCTCAGATTGTTCTTTTGATTTCTCTGCTTCCTTTTCAGGTTTTTGATACATGGTCGGGTTTTGGAGTCTAGGATCTACCGGTCCATCAAGTGCTGTCCCACTTCGTAATGTGATAGCATTAGCATGTCCTTTAGGATTGGGTTGTGCCTGTCCAGGAAACGTACCAGCAGGTGCGGCAGAACTAGCTTGGTGTTGTGCTACTTGGGAGATTTGGGTTTCTAACATTTTATTGTGAGTCGCTAGGGCATCTACCTTATTTGCTAATAGCTTCAATTGTTCACCGGTGTGAACGTTTTGATTGAGGAATTCTTTGTTTTGTTGAGCTTGATTAGCGATAAAATTTTCCATTAGGATTTCAAGGTTAGACTTCTTAGGAATGTTAGGAACATTAGCAGCGGGTTTTTGATAGCCTGGAGGTACATCGGGTGCTTGGCCAGGTGCATATAAAGCGTTATTGTTCTTGTACGAGAAGTTAGGATGGTTCTTCCAACCAGGGTTATAGGTATTAGCATAAGGGTTTCCTTGAGCGTAATTCACCTGATCAACTGATATTCCTGCTAGGATTTTACATTCGGTTCCAACATGACCAGGAACTCCGCAAACTTCGCAGTTTGGGGTAACAACAGCCATGGTGGCTGCAGGAGGTAAGGTCAAGCTTTCTATCTTTTGGGTAAGAGAATCTACCTTAGCATTAACTTTATCTAGGCTACTAATCTCGTACATCCCACTTTTGGTTTGAGTTTTCTCCACAAGTGTTCTTTCTCCTCCCCACTGATAGTGGTTATGAGCCATATTTTCAATGAGTTGGTTAGCTTCGTCGTAAGGCTTGTCCATCAGTGTACCACATGCGGTGACTTCTATAGAGAGTCTTGTGTTGTACAAGAGTCCATTGTAAAACGTGTGGATGATCAACCGGTTTTCTAATCCATGATGTGGGCACATTCGCATCATATCTTTGTAGCGTTCCCATGCATCGAATAGTGATTCAGTATCCTTTTGCCTAAATCCGTTGATTTGAGCTCTTAATGCAGCAGTCTTGCTTGGGGGAAAGTATCGTGCTAAAAATACAGTCTTAAGTCCTTCCCACGTAGTGACAGAATTTGACGGCAAGGATTGCAACCAAGCCCAAGCTCTATCTCTTAGAGAAAAAGGAAAAATACGTAATCTTATTGCATCTTTACTAACACCATTTGCTATAACTGTGTCAGAAAATTGAAATTTTTTTGTAAGATGTTCATTTGGATCCTCGGTAGGATTTCCAGAGAATTGGCATTGTTGGATAGCTGATATCAATGACAGTTTCAACTCAAAATCGTTTCGATTAATTGTTGGAGCAGCAATGCTATTGTGGGGTTCTTGTTGTGATGGAGATGCGTACTCCTTCAGTGGACGGGTCCTTCATTTTTCGGCCATGTCTACTTCTGGATCAGTTTCGGTTTCAGAGGATGAATTAGAATCTGTTTCGGAATAAATCTCGATTTCAGGTTTGGGTAAAGGAATAGCGTGATTTAAACAGTAATCCCTGACTGTTCGTCTTATGGAAAGGATGCGTTCAGGTTCGTTCGTCGATTTGTCAACTGTTTCGCCTTGTGAACGAGTCCTTGGCATACAAATCGAAAAAGGGTTTCTGTTGCCTAGTCTAAACGCGCAACAGAAGAATCGTACTTAATTGACTAATCAGTCCCCGACAACAGCGCCAAAAACTTGATCGGGACTTTATGAGTCTATTGGGATACTAACTGCAAGTATACAGTTTAGTCGTTCTAGTTTTAAATGATTATCGAACCCACAGAGACTGAGGATCAATCGCGTACGATCTAATGTTACAATTGTTTAACTAAGCGATGAATATTTGGTTTTAGGGGGAAAAAGAGTTTAATTTAAAAACAATAGTAATAGCTATACCGGTATGTGATAGTCGGACTTCGGGAATTCGGTGAATCGCTTGGCGTATAAAGTATTTCGGTAAAAACGAATTGTTTAAAAACCTGAGACATACACTCTCGTGTTCATGAAATAAGTCATGCTACTAAACCTAGTGGATGCACTTTAAATTTAATAACACTTTTTGAAAACAACTTGAGTTTAATTAATTTGTTAAAACACTCTCGTGTATTTAAAAATTAATGTTTCGTTACCACTATCTAGGTCGAACCCCAGCTCTCGCATGCAGGTTCTTGCCTTAATTAATTTCCCACTCTCGTGGCAAAATCGTGTTAAATATCCTCTCACTCTCGTGACAAGGGTAGTTAAATTAAACATGGAAATTGGAAACTAGAAATTATTTATAAAAGTTTTTATCCAAGTTATCATCGAATTCCTTCGGTGCTTAGGAGTCACATACTGGTACAAACGAATTTAGCCAGACATAATATATTTAGTAACTATGCAACTTAAAATATAATTCATAAAAATAAATAACATAGCATAAGAATAATAAAAAGCAATTGCATAAAAACCTGTAAATAATGTTGCTGTGGTAATCTTGAGTGCGTACAAATTCCTTGCAATTAATTGAAATATATGACCGTGTTAATTCTTAGATGAAGAACTAACACTCTTGGAACTTATTGTGAAAACTAAAAGTTACAGTAGGTATAAATGGTTCAAAAGCAAATAAAATAGAATAATGCAGAAAGGCAGAAGTTTGGCTCTGTAGAAAAATCTCTGACCCTGTTCTATTAAAATGCCTCTTATTTATAGAAGAGGATTTTTGCAGTTAAGAGAATTTAGGAACTGCTTGAGTGGAGGAAGACTCGGATTGATAGTTGTTGGAAGTTGAGGAATTGTAGGAGAAGAGAATTGTCCATTACGTTGCCCACGTCTCCTGTTATGCATAAGGTTGAATTAAGCGTGTGACGGTCGTCATGAGGAGGTGACCGTCGTAATGCGCTTAAATAGCGCGTTACGTTCGTCAATGATGTGTGACGAGTGTCCTTCAAGTTGTGAGCGCATTACGCTCGTCATGACCATAAAATCTGTAGATTTGGTTCTTTTTCTTCTGATTCTTGGTTAGCTTCCTTCATGTGATCCTTTTTCACTGATTTGATTTGAAACATGTTGTACCTATGAAAAGACACAAAAACTCGGAACAATCGGGAGTTAAACGAGTTAATGTATTATGAAAATTGATAAAAAATGTAGTAATTATATGATACGATTTCTCATTATCATTATGTACAAGTATGCATATACAAGCAAGACAAACAAGTTCTTAGTTTAGGCTTGCATGGGGTTTTATAGGTAAGTACCCTCTTGAAGTTTAGTTGGCTTAAACCTGTCCTAGTAATAGTAACCGGGTTCTAAGGATCTCAATATCACCGGATTGTTTCCTTGGTCATTGTTTCAGCTCAAGCCTCTTTAATAGCGACCGAAATATCCTAAGAAACCAACCCTTAATGAGTGTAGTGTGATCGGTGGATCTGGAACTGACTGTTTAACGCTGGTTCGCGAAATGTCGCGGAAGCAAGAGTCGCCACCGTCTTTTATTTTCTCCAAATGGAAAGGACAAAAGCACAGAAAAATTCCTTTAAAGAGATTGCTCTCGGTTCGGGAGGTAGGTTATAGAAAGGGAAGGTGTTAGCACCCTTTCTATCCATGGTTATCCATGGGCTCTTAGATACTTGCTCAATGTGTTTTCAAAAATGGTTTGTTTGCTTTTCAATGTGGGTTTTAAAAAGTTTCTTTGAAAATTCCAGTTCGACTCTTGTATCGGTCCTCAAGAGTGTTTGAAAAATTGCTTTCGAAAGCTTTTTGAAAAGGTGTCGGTGTGAAAAGTATTTTGAATTTGTTTTGAAATTAGAGCAAGTATCTAGAGTCGTCTACCTACCCTAAGGAATTCTTCTGTGTAGATGTCCTTTAAAGTAGTGCCATCCCACCATTGAGAGGTAGGTAGCACCACCGTTGGAGGTGTTCGGGTCAATTCGAGGTTCGGGACGTGGTGATCACCAGAGCAATGGGAAGACACCTTAGAAGCTACCCTCATGCCAGGTTCCCGGATCATGAGGACTTACTAAGACATCCTCTACTCGACGATCACCTTTCGAAAGGCAACAGTGAGGCGTACCCTAGGGGTGGTGTGTGCGAATTTGTGTGTCGTTTTCATTTGTATTTGTCTTGTCATGTTCATTGTGATCTATGCGTTTGTTTTTATTTTAGGCATTCATTCTTTCATGCATTTATTTAACAGTTAAAAAGGTTGCGGAAATATAAAGTTCTAAACTATTACAAAGGCGCGGGTCCACATCGCCAAATTAAAATCCAGGACCCGATTTGACAGAAAATAAATAAAGCGAATAAAAGTGCGAAAAGTTTAGTTACATGGCTTCGGGAGAGATACATAATTATAATAAATGACATAAAATAAATATGCGAATTAAATAAGAATTGGAACGAGGGCGTTGGACCCTTTCGCAAAATATTAAACTTAACGAGGAATTAAGATTAAAAATTAAAAGAGCATGTTTTTGGTATTTTTATGTTTTTTAGTATTTTTATAGAAAGGGATTAATTAGAAATTAAAACAAAATATTAAACCTAGTTCTAATTACTTTTAAGTTTGTTATGGAAAGAATTAAAAATAAACCCTAATTTAGACTAAATTCACTTATATAATTTATTTATGAAAATGATTAAAATAAAATAACATTTATTACATTTTTAATTTATGAAAATAAATGAGATAAATATTATTATTATGAAAAAAGGAAAATAAAAAAAAAGGAATAAAATTTATGAACCCTAATTCTACTTTTCTTTGGATTGGTTACTAAAAGGAATTAAAGTTAAAAAACCTAATTAAACTAAATAATTTACATATTAATTTATTTATGAAAATATTAAAAATAAAAATTATTTACTATATTTTATCTTTTCTGATTTTTTTGTGATATTTTATATATGGTAAAAATAATTAATTAATTAAAATAAAGCAATAAAATAAATAAAACAATTATTGGAAGAAAATAAAATATGAAGGAAAGGCAAACCAGGGGGGGTTCAGGCCCCAATTTAGGAGGTGTAGGCCTAGCATTCTGGCCCATTAAGCCTGAGATTCGTTGACCTTTCTAGGATCATGTATGATGCATTGACTGGTGTTTATTGTGCTCATCAATCTGGAACCCTTGATTGGTTTCTGAGGGACGCGTGGCCATTGGATTTGGAAGGTGTATAGTGGACCAAGTTACTGAACCTGCACATGATTTCTAAGGGAAAAATAATATGAACATAATACAGACCTGGGGTTCGAACCCAGGTCAAAGGCGTTACCAGCGATTGTTCCAACCAACCGTGCCAATTAATCTATTTGATATATAAATAAACAGCGAATAATAAAAGAGAAAACGTGGGTTAGTTATTTGGAAACGCGCGAAATTTAAACCCACGTATCACTGGCTGCCACGAGGTCTTCTTCCTCGTTTCCCCTGAGATTAAAACATTGAGCCACGGTTTTCAGAGCGTGGTCTTAGAGGACTTTTGGAAAAATAGCGAATAGCGCTATAAGCTTCATAAATTGTTCGCGAATAGTGTTTCTTCCTCGTCTCTCTGCACTGAGTTGGATGGCCATGGTTTTGAGGCTTAATTTTGCCTTATTGCAAAAGCCCTCTTTGAACAACCTGTAAACCCTAAAATCTAAGCATGGTAGAATCGTGTATGGCGTGCAAAAATTCAATCAAACGCAATGGTTAGCTTGGAAACTTCATACTGAACAAGAATTCATAAATAAAAATGCAAAAAGATGTATGAATTATGATATACGATTTCAAAAGTTTTGTGACACAGTTCGAGTTCTATCTACCAATTCTCGGGGCTTTGGTTGTGGTTTGTGATTGGCACACGTTCAGAGAACCACAATGAAGCTATTGGGATCAAGATTAGGGCTTGAATCGTCTTGTAACCTTGAAATCAGATTTGAGTTTTTTGGACAATTTTTCAATGTTGCAATGGCTTTTTGGGCGCAGCTTAGAGTCCGTAAGGATTAGGTTTTGATTCCTGATCATATAGTGAAGGCATTAGGTTAAGAAAATTGGATCAAATCTCTTCCATTCATTGTTTTCAATATTTGATTTCCTTATATCTTTTTCATATCTTTTTCAAGTATTCTTTGTGTCAATTAGGCTCCAATCACACCAATTCTTTCCATAATTGAACAAGCACGAAATATTGAGTCCAAATCATGCATAAAAAGATTGGTTTTGTTAGGTTAGATATTTTTCATGTATTTAAATAATTTAAATGAATTAATATTAATATAAATTCAAATAAATAAATAAAAATTGAGAAAATACTTCCCTTTGGGCCAAGTGGTCGTGCATAGGCTTAGAATGATGAATCATGGAAGAAAAATGGGCCCATTTGCATTTTTAGGTCATTTGGATCAAAGTTGACCTTTCAAAATTTCCAAAAATTTCCCAACTTCCACAAGGCATAACTTGCTCAATTTGTAAGCTTTTCACATGTTCTTGGACATTTTGGAAAGGTCTTTGAGTCCTTTAACCAATGCATTTGGTCCCATGTCATTTTGATTTACCAATATCAAGTTATGGCCTTTGACTTAAAGTCCCTTTTTGTTGACTTTTGAAAATGACCTATAATGTTGAAATTGATAACTTTTTGTGAGAGCATTTCTTGGACTTGGAATATGAAGATGAGTTGTAGGAAATGTCTTTCTATTCAAAATGAGCTTTGGATGGAATTTTTCTGATAATCCATGTGGACGTTATGCCCTGGTCAATTTCAGTTGACTTTTTCAGTTGTCCAAATATAGCAACTTTTGTATCTTGATGATTTTCTGAGCCAAATTTTGAGAATCATGATCAAGCATTGATCAAATGATGTTTGTGGCTTCAAAATGATATGTTGACCAAAAATTTGAACTTTTGACTGTCAAATGACCATTTTGCCCCTACAGTTGACTGTAGTGCAATTTAGGGTTTTGACTGTGCAATTTTGAGCTGAGTGCCTTGAAACTTGATATGAGGATGCTTGACCATCTTTGTAAGCATATGAGACTTGATTGGGCCTTTGAAAACTTCATTTTCTTGATCAGAACACAAACCCTAGTTTTGACTGTATGAGAGACTGTTGAGCTGTGCAACCCTTGGGGAATTTTGTGACTTGGCTTGGCAATTTCTTGAAGAATATGGGAGGGCAAATTTTGGGGTACAACAGTTGCCCCTGTTCAATCTTCTTAGACCTGAGGATGCAGATTGGCTGACGTGCCTTTCGTAATCCGAGGGTAGAAGATGATTGGACACTAGAGTGCCCAGAAATTTGCGCTCACATAGTAGCAATGTGGTGGGAATGGGCTTATAGATGCCATTTGGAGATTGCTGGATAGGATGATGGGCTTATAGATGCCATCTGGATGCTGATTGCGTAAGAGATTCCTTAGCGAGAACCTACATACCTGCAAAACAGAAAAATGAGTACCTGACACGTTGCAGGAGCTGATTTAAGATGCTTGGTATAGATATGTCCTGACTGGTTACAGGAGCTGAATCTGGAGCTTCAAACGCTAATGAATGAACCAGGGATGGTTGCTGTCTTAGCATGGATGGTAAGAGAACCTTGGGCGACTTTAATTTCAACAACGCTCGTTGAGAAAAATCTTGGCGGGAACTACCATCTTTGCAATATCGGGAAGAGAACCCATAGACCATTACAATCTGAAGGGAAATCACCTCACTCGCCGTTGGAGAGGGAATCATAGGAAAAGGAATTGTCATCTCACACACCGTCGGAGAGAGAAACATTAGAGACTATTACCTCACACTCATCGTCGGAGAGGGAATCATCTGAAAAGGACTTACTACCTCACACGCCGTCGGAGAGGGAACCATGGGAGACTATCACCTCACACTCATCGTCGGAGAGGGAAACATCTGAAAAAGGAATTACCACCTCACGCACTTGCCGGAGAGGGGACCATAAGACTATCACCTCACACTCATCGTCGGAGAGGGAAACATCTTGAAAAAGGAATTACCACCTCACGCACTTGCCGGAGAGGGGACCATAAGAGACTATCACCTCACACTCATCGTCGGAGAGGGAAACATCTGAAGAAGGAATTACCACCTCACGCTCACTGTCGGAGAGGGGACCATAGGAGACTATCACCTCACACTCATCGTCGGAGAGGGAAACATCTTGAAAAAGGAATTACCACCTCACGCACTTGCCGGAGAGGGGACCATAAGAGACTATCACCTCACACTCATCGTCGGAGAGGGAAACATCTTGAAAAAGGAATTACCACCTCACGCACTTGCCGGAGAGGGGACCATGAGTTCTGCTGAGTCTTTATCAGAAAAATCTGTTGGGAGTCGATTTAGCTGGACTAGAGAAGGCTTTGAACTATGTTTGAGCATTTTAACTGCGTCTTTCCTGAAAGGTAAAGGTCAGTCATATGCAATGCATGATATGGATCAAGCGATGATGTTCTCAACATAAATGAGATTTGTATGATATGATGCGTTATGCATGCTATAATGATGTATGTGTTGTTTTATGGATGCTTTCGTCTAGGAATGTAGATCCTTGACGGATGCCGGGAAGTCGTATCCTGGGCTGATGTTGGAGAATAAGCTTTTACTTCCGCTGGGGATGATAGTTGCAAGAATACCGGTAGGAGAAGATGACTCCGTTGCGGAATGAACTTGACGAATGGAAGATTCTGCGGGGAGAAAAGATACCCTAACGATTATGCTGGGAAGCAATACTCTGTGGGGATAGAGATGCTTTGCTGAATTGCTGATAGCTTGTTGAGGATATCCTTGTTATTGGAAGTGTTGAAGGACTTCGCTGGGGTAAGAAAGAACTACGTTGACGACGACCTTTCCGTGGCTTTTGGCTGAGGATAACCCAGTTATATCCTGTTAAGGAAATAACTCTTTAAATCAAGCCGGACGACGCGTTCGTGCTCTGCTTAGGGGATAAGCTTCCAGAATATACTGGGGATAAGCTTATTGCTTGGGGATATGAATTCCAATTTTGCTGGTGAAGATGGATTGGACTCTTTTGGGGAAGTTTGAATTGTTGGGGAAAGTGATTCCTTTGAATATTGAGATACTGCCGGGGAACAATCTTTAGGCCAAGACTGCCGGGGATGCTTGTTTAAGGATATATGCATTGCTGCTGGGGAAGCATTGAGATCTACGAAGGATACTCAACTTCCTTGAGATTTGATAGCTTTGCTTGGAGAAGAATGCACTTTTGTTGGTTCACTCTCTGGGGAATTCAGGTATACTGGTCATGTTCTTTAGCTGAACCTACCTTGGTACCTTGGAGGATAGAGCAATTGGATTGTTTAGACAACTCTTTTATTGCCCCTGTTTTTAGTGTCACCTGCAATTAATTCCTTTGTTTCGTATGCAAATATTTATGAGTTAGCAATTTATTGTCAATGCATACATCACAAATTGAACCTTGGACGTTCTTCGCAAAACAAAACAGAAAAAGAAAGAACACTTGGCACGTTTAACTGAAAATATATTTGTATTGATTTTGAATGGCCTGAAACTAGGCGTTTTGTGTACAAGAGGCTGACGTCCTAGTAAGAGATACGCCGCCGAACAAAAGAGTTTATACAAGTTTTGTACAAAAGAAAATAAAACAGCTGTGTGAAATATGAATGATCCACTGGGTTTCAACTCTGCTATTGTCTTTATAATTCCGAGTGTCTCATCACTTGATGACCTTGGTTGAAGGTGAAGCTGACTGATCGATGCCGTCTGAACTTGATGTAGATACCGGATTCTGGGTGCAAAGTGATCCAATGAGACATAGTATTACGCTTTTATCCCTAATTTTTGCCTGGACCGCCCTTTCGGGTTTTCAGTCCACCGGGATACCCATTTTTGCCCAAGCCGCCTTTTCAGGTTTTCGACTTGCCGGGTGTACAGATTTTTTCATTTTCATCCCTTCATTTTGCCCGAACCCTTTTGGTTCGACGGGAAGCCCTAATTTTTGCCTAGGCATGTCAGCCTAGCGGGTCTTTTTTCATGCGTAGTATTTTTTAACTATGTCTGCATTGGCGGGGTGAGGAAGGTCGTCACCATCCATATTAGTTAATATCATGGCTCCTCCTGAGAACACATGCTTAATTACAAATGGCCCTTCGTACGTAGGGGTCCATTTGCCCCTTGGATCACTCTGAGGAAGGATGATTCGCTTGATCACCAGATCCCCGACTTGATATTCCTGTGGTCTGACCTTTTTGTTAAATGCCCTGATCATTCGTTTTTGGTACGTCTGACCATGACAGATAGCAACAAGTCTCTTTTCGTCAATGAGGTTGAGTTGGTCAAGTCGTGTCTGGATCCAATCATCTTCGTTCAGATTTGCATCCTTCATTATCCGGAGAGAGGGTATCTGCACCTCGATCGGCAAGACTGCCTCCATGCCATAAACCAGAGAGAAAGGAGTTGCCCCGGTTGACGTCCTAGCTGAGGTACGGTACCCATGCAGAGTGAACGGTAACATCTCGTGCCAATCTTTGTAGGTCACTGTCATTTTCTGCACGATCTTCTTGATGTTCTTATTTGTTGCTTCTACAGCCCCATTCATCTTCGGTCTGTAAGGAGAAGAATTGTGGTGCTGTATCTTGAACTGTTCGCAGAGCTCAGCGATCATCTTGTTGTTCAGGTTGGTACCGTTGTCTGTAATAATTCGCTCAGGGACGCCGTACCGACAGATCAGGTTATGTCGAATAAACCGTGCCACAACAGTCTTGGTTACCGTAGCATAGGACGCTGCCTCAACCCACTTCGTAAAGTAGTCAATCGCCACTAGGATGAAGCGATGCCCATTAGATGCTGTAGGTTTTATCTCACCGATCATGTCTATGCCCCACATTGCAAACGGCCAAGGCGCAGTCAGAACATTCAGGGGAACCGGAGGAACATGCACCTTGTCTGCATAGATCTGGCACTTGTGGCATGTCCTAGAATGTTGGTAGCAGTCAGCTTCCATTGTGGACCAGTAATATCCTGCCCGTAGGATTTTCTTAGCCATAGTGTGCCCACTGGAATGCGTACCAAAGGTCCCTTCATGTAGCTCTTCCATGATTCTTTCTGCTTCAATCTTATCCACACAGCGCAGTAAGGTTGAATCATGGTTTCGCTTGTACAAGATGCCGTTGCTTAGGAAGAATTTTGCTGCGAACCTCCTCAGGAATTTCTTATCATTGATAGATGCACCTTCAGGGTATTCCTGAGCTTCCAGATATCTCTTCACTTCGTGGTACCAAGGTTTCTCAGTTACCAATTCAGTTTCGAGATCACAACAGTATGCCGGTTCGTCCAGTTTCCAGATGATGATCCGGGGAGCTTCATTATCCCATTTGACCTTGAACATTGAAGACATTGTAGCTAACGCGTCCGCTAACTGATTCTCTTCTCTTGGAAAGTGTTCAAAGGTTATCTCTGTGAAGTGGGGAATCAGGGTCAACACACATTCTCTGTAAGGAATCAAGTTTGGATGTTTCGTATCCCACTCTCCTTTGATCTGATTGATCACAAGAGCGGAATCTCCGAAGACACTTAGAAATTTGATCCTTAGGTCAATCGCAGCTTGAAGACCCATGATACACGCCTCTTACTCCGCCATGTTGTTGGTACAGTTGAAACATAGCCGAGCAGTGAGTGGAGTATGAGTACCTTGTGGAGATATGATGATGGCGCCGATACCATTTCCCAAAGCATTGGATGCCCCGTCAAAGTGCATAGACCATCGAGATCCTGGTTCAGGTCCTTCATCCGGTCCAGGTACTTCACAATCAGTCACAATCATGATGCTTTCATCCGGAAACTCAAAGTTCATTGATTGATAGTCACCTACGGCTTGGTGAGCTAAGTGGTCTGCCAATACACTTCCCTTGATGGCTTTCTGGGTTGTGTACTGAATGTCATATTCCGTCAAGATCATTTGCCATCTTGCAATTCTCCCAGACAGAGCGGGCTTTTCGAATATGTACTTTATAGGATCCATCTTTGAGATCAACAAGGTAGTGTGAGTCAGCATATACTGTCTCAGCCGGCGAGCAGCCCATACCAAAGCGCATCAAGTTTTCTCAAGCAGTGAGTATCGGGTCTCACAGTCGGTAAACTTTTTGCTAAGGTAATAAATGGCGTGCTCTTTTCGGCCAGACTCGTCATGCTGCCCCAGCACACACCCCATTGAGTTGTCTAGCACTGTCAGGTATAGTATCAGAGGTCTCCCTTCAACCGGTGGCATAAGGATGGGTGGTTCTTGGAGATACTCTTTGATTTTGTCAAAATCAGCCTGACATTCATCGTTCCAACGTACTACCTGATCTTTCTTCAGCAGCTTGAAGATTGGCTCACAGGTAGCAGTCAGATGTGAGATGAAGCGAGCAATGTAATTCAGGCGTCCTAAAAAGCCTCTGACTTCCTTCTCTATCTTGGGAACTGGCATCTCTTGAATAGCTTTGACCTTAGCAGGGTCCACTTGAATACCTTTATCACTGACCACGAAGCCTAGCAACTTCCCAGATCTTACCCCGAAGGTGCACTTGTTCGGGTTTAGTCTCAGCTTGTACAGTTTCAATCGGTCAAACAACTTCTGCAGATGATCTAGATGTTCTTCCTCCGTCTGGGACCTAGCGATCATGTCGTCCACATACACTTCTATCTCATGATGGATCATGTCATGAAATAAGGCAACCATGGCACGTTGGTAGGTTGCCCCAGCGTTCTTTAATCCGAATGGCATGACCTTGTAACAGAAGGTGCCCCACTGAGTAACAAATGTAGTCTTCTCCATGTCTTCAGGTGCCATTTTTATCTGATTGTAACCTGAAAAGCCATCCATGAAAGAGAATACCTTGTGCTGAGCTGTATTATCAACAAGGACATCAATGTGAGGTAAGGGGAAGTGACTACATTCGGCTTTGCAGGCGCTTCGAATTGTATCTCTTTTGCATCGATAAGGTCTTGCACCTTATTTTTTAACGCCCAACAGTCATCAGTAGAGTGCCCCGGGCTTTCTGAATGGTAAGCACAACGAGCATTCGGGTTGTACTTGGGAGATGTTGTATTGGGGAACTTCGGGGCTTCCCTGACAGTCACTAAGTTGGTGGCTAGCAACTGTGGCAGGATCTGCGATAGGGTCATGTTTAACCGGGTGAATTCCCTCCGGGGTCTTTCAGCCCTTTGAGCATTGTTTGGCCGAGGAGCGGCAGCAGGCTTAGCATTCATCACCGCGCTGACAGATTGGCGGTGCTCAGGTCTCTCTGATTTCCTGGAACCATACACGGCACTAGACTCCTTTTTGAATGGTTTCTTTTCCGAACTAGATGAGGCGGCCTTTGCAATCTTCCCAGACTTCAACCCAGCTTTGATTCTCTCTCCAGTCAAGATCAAATCAGTGAAACCAGCAGAAGAGTTCCCAATAAGATGGTTGAAAAATGGCCCAGATAGGGTCCCCAAGAACATGCCAACCAGCTCCCGATCAGTCAATGGTGGCTGCACCCTGCCAGTCAGGTCTCTCCACTTCTGAGCGTACTCCTTAAAACCTTCGCTTGCACCTAACGCCATACCCTGGAGTTGGGTACGTGTGGGGGCAAGGTCGGCATTATATTGATACTGCTTATAGAAAGCAGTAGCCAACTCCTCCCAGTTACGAACTTTGGTCCCATCCAGCTGATAGAACCATTCGAGATGAGTCCCTGAAAGACTCCCCTGGAAGAAGTGGATCCATAAATTCTTGTCCGCAGAGTACGGCTGAATTTTCCGAACATAGGACCTCAAATGCAGCTTGGGACAAGATGCCCCGTCATATTTGGAGAAGGATGGTGCTTTGAACTTATGGGGGATAATCACACCAGTCGACAAACCCAGATCTCCGAAATCCAGCCCAGGTGCCTGTTGCACCTCCATAGCCTTCAACCTGTCCTCCAGTTGTTTATATCTGTCATCTGAAGGGGGGTACTGCTCTTCATCAAAATCTGTCTCGTTTTCGGAGACGACCGGACTAGGAACCTTTACTTCTGCCTGAGAAGGACTCTTGCCAACAGAAGAACCAGCCTCTTCATGTTGCAGAGTATTGCCAAACCTTCGGCCCGAGTTGAACAGAACAGTTCTTCTCTTCTTCTTCTTCTCCTTCTTCAGGAGCATAGCCTTCAGTTCTTCTTGGCCTTTAGCCAGACCCTTGATTAATTCTTGGAATTGTGCATTCTGCACCTGAAGAGCCTTGATTGATGTCTCAGTTGATGCAGATTCGGGATTCATGATGCTGAAATAAACAGCGAAGAACTGTAAGCAACCTGAAAAGAGGAAAAACCTGCTATGCACATGATGTATGAGATGCGTATGCAATGCATTCGAGGGTTCGAAAGTTCAAATTTGTTGTAGACAAAAGGAACACACGTCATCATTAAAGAAAATCATTGTTTAATACATTAAGGCCTCATGGGCAAAAGGTACAAAAATCAAGTCAATCCCAAAATACACTGCGCATCCTCTTTGGAGCTATGTAGGTGTTGAGATTCCTCTCCTCATGCAACAGGCGAGTGAGCTCCAGGACCTTCTTTTCACTGGCATGCAGACTAGTCTCAAGAGAATTCCTTTCCTCCTTAAGCTGGATCCAGCTCTTCTGCATCTCTTCCCAGGATGTGGGCATATCAGGGTGCTGAATAGTGTAGGGCACTTCCCCTTCCAAGACAGGCTCTTTGATCACTGGGAGCATGTGAGGATAAGGCATCACTAACTTCTGAGAGCGGGCGCGTACCCACTTGAGATAAGGCTCCAAAGGGATGGAGTTCCTGTGCCCCAGTGTCTTGCTGTCTATCCTACTGGGCATCCTCCAAGCTCTGATAAATCTCTGGCGAAGTCCTTGAGTATCATTGTCGAAGTCAAAAACTATGTCAGGAATTAGCATGTCATGAGGACCATCCCTCCGGGCATAACCAAACTGTCTCCAAGCCAGGCATGGGCTATAAGTAATACCTCCTCTGATTCCAAGTAAAGGAACATTAGGGTACTCCCCGCAACGATCAATGATAGTGACATCTTCTCTGGACCTAGGGCACCAATGTATATGTGCATGCGTAAGAGTCATCAACCGTTGTGACCATCTCAAACCCCGCTCATTCTTCAAAACTGATTGTGGAAGGTGCGAAATAAACCACCTTCCCAGGAGAGGAGTGCAACACATAAGGACACCTCTTTTTCTCATGGTTCGAGTGTAACATGAGTGAAGGATGTCCCCCAGCAACGTAGGTATAGGATTCCCGGACATAAAGATCTGGACAGCATTGATGTCAATAAGCTGATCTGGGTTAGGAAACAACACCAAACCATAGACAAGGAGGGCCACAACCTCTTCAAAAGCTTGCAAGTCAAGGGAGTTCCAACATTCAAGGGCCTTTTCAAACAGAAACCTGGCTAAGAACCCTTTGATACCACTTCTAACTTCCCAATGTCCCTTGAGGTCAGATGACTGTAGGTGCAAGGCTTTAGCAATATCTTCAAGCTTAGGTTCCTTTTCTGTACCGTTGAAAGGTAGCTGATCAAGGATAGGGATCTTTAGGAGCCGGGAGAACTCCTCCAATGTAGGTACCAACTGATAATCCAAGAAGGTAAAACAGTGATGCAGAGGGTCAAAGAACTGGAACAAGACCTTTATCATATCTTCCTCAATGTTGGTGTTGACCAAGCTGATGAGGCTTCCATGCCTTTCACTGAATGGAGAGTTCTCGGGAATCCTGGATATAAGCTCCTTAAGCTGAGGAGGTACCCTTACAAGACTGATTTGAATCGTCTTTCTACGAACAGTTTCCATGTCCTACAAAACAAGAACAAAGATGAAAATTCGAACCCCTGAAATGGTTAGTCAATGCATGTGATGCAGGATGATGTTATGATGCTATGATTAAACACACCACAGATATTTACAAAGACAAACATGTAAGGCACACAAGGCACACAAGACAAGCCCTTAAGGTTTAAGGCCAACATGGGGTCTGGGTAGTACCCTCTTGAAGTTGGTGGGTTCAACCTGTCCTAATCAAAGTAACCGGGTTCTAAGGTTCCCAATATCACGGGATTGCTTTCATTGTTCATCGTTTCGATTTAGCCACTGAACTGGCGACCGAAATATTCCAGGAAAGCAACCCTCAATTGAGTGTAGTATCGAGTATCAACCAACCTCGGACTGCACCAAAGTCAGTTATCTCACTACCCTAAAGAGGCCAAGATAGTTCAATTAAGGTTCCTAAGGTCTGTTGATGCTTCACGACACCACGCGGAGGCCCCGTACTCTCCTTGACTGAACTCAAGGGTTACCGGTACACACCAAAGTGCCACATCAACGTAGCAGACTGTTTCAACCATGTCGGTATACCCCGCACAGTTCCCTCACAGCCTTGTTGCTACTTTCTAAGAAAGGTATCCCCCAGATCCGGGTTTATGATCTATAGAACTCCCAAGCAACCCACAATTTAAAGCAAGCAAAGAAAGCAATTGAAAACATAGTTATAAGCTAGCCCTAAGGTACACCTCACTTTAAGTAAAGTCCCCAGCAGAGTCGCCAGTTCTGTGATCGGTGGATCTGGAACTGACTGTTTAACGCTGGTTCGCGAAATGTCGCGGAAGCAAGAGTCGCCACCGTCTTTTATTTTCTCCAAATGGAAAGGACAAAAGCACAGAAAAATTCCTTTAAAGAGATTGCTCTCGGTTCGGGAGGTAGGTTATAGAAAGGGAAGGTGTTAGCACCCTTTCTATCCATGGTTATCCATGGGCTCTTAGATACTTGCTCAATGTGTTTTCAAAAATGGTTTGTTTGCTTTTCAATGTGGGTTTTAAAAAGTTTCTTTGAAAATTCCAGTTCGACTCTTGTATCGGTCCTCAAGAGTGTTTGAAAAATTGCTTTCGAAAGCTTTTTGAAAAGGTGTCGGTGTGAAAAGTATTTTGAATTTGTTTTGAAATTAGAGCAAGTATCTAGAGTCGTCTACCTACCCTAAGGAATTCTTCTGTGTAGATGTCCTTTAAAGTAGTGCCATCCCACCATTGAGAGGTAGGTAGCACCACCGTTGGAGGTGTTCGGGTCAATTCGAGGTTCGGGACGTGGTGATCACCAGAGCAATGGGAAGACACCTTAGAAGCTACCCTCATGCCAGGTTCCCGGATCATGAGGACTTACTAAGACATCCTCTACTCGACGATCACCTTTCGAAAGGCAACAGTGAGGCGTACCCTAGGGGTGGTGTGTGCGAATTTGTGTGTCGTTTTCATTTGTATTTGTCTTGTCATGTTCATTGTGATCTATGCGTTTGTTTTTATTTTAGGCATTCATTCTTTCATGCATTTATTTAACAGTTAAAAAGGTTGCGGAAATATAAAGTTCTAAACTATTACAAAGGCGCGGGTCCACATCGCCAAATTAAAATCCAGGACCCGATTTGACAGAAAATAAATAAAGCGAATAAAAGTGCGAAAAGTTTAGTTACATGGCTTCGGGAGAGATACATAATTATAATAAATGACATAAAATAAATATGCGAATTAAATAAGAATTGGAACGAGGGCGTTGGACCCTTTCGCAAAATATTAAACTTAACGAGGAATTAAGATTAAAAATTAAAAGAGCATGTTTTTGGTATTTTTATGTTTTTTAGTATTTTTATAGAAAGGGATTAATTAGAAATTAAAACAAAATATTAAACCTAGTTCTAATTACTTTTAAGTTTGTTATGGAAAGAATTAAAAATAAACCCTAATTTAGACTAAATTCACTTATATAATTTATTTATGAAAATGATTAAAATAAAATAACATTTATTACATTTTTAATTTATGAAAATAAATGAGATAAATATTATTATTATGAAAAAAGGAAAATAAAAAAAAAGGAATAAAATTTATGAACCCTAATTCTACTTTTCTTTGGATTGGTTACTAAAAGGAATTAAAGTTAAAAAACCTAATTAAACTAAATAATTTACATATTAATTTATTTATGAAAATATTAAAAATAAAAATTATTTACTATATTTTATCTTTTCTGATTTTTTTGTGATATTTTATATATGGTAAAAATAATTAATTAATTAAAATAAAGCAATAAAATAAATAAAACAATTATTGGAAGAAAATAAAATATGAAGGAAAGGCAAACCAGGGGGGGGGGGGGGTTCAGGCCCCAATTTAGGAGGTGTAGGCCTAGCATTCTGGCCCATTAAGCCTGAGATTCGTTGACCTTTCTAGGATCATGTATGATGCATTGACTGGTGTTTATTGTGCTCATCAATCTGGAACCCTTGATTGGTTTCTGAGGGACGCGTGGCCATTGGATTTGGAAGGTGTATAGTGGACCAAGTTACTGAACCTGCACATGATTTCTAAGGGAAAAATAATATGAACATAATACAGACCTGGGGTTCGAACCCAGGTCAAAGGCGTTACCAGCGATTGTTCCAACCAACCGTGCCAATTAATCTATTTGATATATAAATAAACAGCGAATAATAAAAGAGAAAACGTGGGTTAGTTATTTGGAAACGCGCGAAATTTAAACCCACGTATCACTGGCTGCCACGAGGTCTTCTTCCTCGTTTCCCCTGAGATTAAAACATTGAGCCACGATTTTCAGAGCGTGGTCTTAGAGGACTTTTGGAAAAATAGCGAATAGCGCTATAAGCTTCATAAATTGTTCGCGAATAGTGTTTCTTCCTCGTCTCTCTGCACTGAGTTGGATGGCCATGGTTTTGAGGCTTAATTTTGCCTTATTGCAAAAGCCCTCTTTGAACAACCTGTAAACCCTAAAATCTAAGCATGGTAGAATCGTGTATGGCGTGCAAAAATTCAATCAAACGCAATGGTTAGCTTGGAAACTTCATACTGAACAAGAATTCATAAATAAAAATGCAAAAAGATGTATGAATTATGATATACGATTTCAAAAGTTTTGTGACACAGTTCGAGTTCTATCTACCAATTCTCGGGGCTTTGGTTGTGGTTTGTGATTGGCACACGTTCAGAGAACCACAATGAAGCTATTGGGATCAAGATTAGGGCTTGAATCGTCTTGTAACCTTGAAATCAGATTTGAGTTTTTTGGACAATTTTTCAATGTTGCAATGGCTTTTTGGGCGCAGCTTAGAGTCCGTAAGGATTAGGTTTTGATTCCTGATCATATAGTGAAGGCATTAGGTTAAGAAAATTGGATCAAATCTCTTCCATTCATTGTTTTCAATATTTGATTTCCTTATATCTTTTTCATATCTTTTTCAAGTATTCTTTGTGTCAATTAGGCTCCAATCACACCAATTCTTTCCATAATTGAACAAGCACGAAATATTGAGTCCAAATCATGCATAAAAAGATTGGTTTTGTTAGGTTAGATATTTTTCATGTATTTAAATAATTTAAATGAATTAATATTAATATAAATTCAAATAAATAAATAAAAATTGAGAAAATACTTCCCTTTGGGCCAAGTGGTCGTGCATAGGCTTAGAATGATGAATCATGGAAGAAAAATGGGCCCATTTGCATTTTTAGGTCATTTGGATCAAAGTTGACCTTTCAAAATTTCCAAAAATTTCCCAACTTCCACAAGGCATAACTTGCTCAATTTGTAAGCTTTTCACATGTTCTTGGACATTTTGGAAAGGTCTTTGAGTCCTTTAACCAATGCATTTGGTCCCATGTCATTTTGATTTACCAATATCAAGTTATGGCCTTTGACTTAAAGTCCCTTTTTGTTGACTTTTGAAAATGACCTATAATGTTGAAATTGATAACTTTTTGTGAGAGCATTTCTTGGACTTGGAATATGAAGATGAGTTGTAGGAAATGTCTTTCTATTCAAAATTAGCTTTGGATGGAATTTTTCTGATAATCCATGTGGACGTTATGCCCTGGTCAATTTCAGTTGACTTTTTCAACTGTCCAAATATAGCAACTTTTGTATCTTGATGATTTTCTGAGCCAAATTTTGAGAATCATGATCAAGCATTGATCAAATGATGTTTGTGGCTTCAAAATGATATGTTGACCAAAAATTTGAACTTTTGACTGTCAAATGACCATTTTGCCCCTACAGTTGACTGTAGTGCAATTTAGGGTTTTGACTGTGCAATTTTGAGCTGAGTGCCTTGAAACTTGATATGAGGATGCTTGACCATCTTTGTAAGCATATGAGACTTGATTGGGCCTTTGAAAACTTCATTTTCTTGATCAGAACACAAACCCTAGTTTTGACTGTATGAGAGACTGTTGAGCTGTGCAACCCTTGGGGAATTTTGTGACTTGGCTTGGCAATTTCTTGAAGAATATGGGAGGGCAAATTTTGGGGTACAACATGTAGTATCGAGTATCTACCAACTTCGTACTGCACCAAAGTTGGTCATCTCACTACATCCTAAAGGCCAAGTTGGTCAAGTAAAAGGGTTCTCGAAGTTCATTAGTGCTTCATGACATCACTCAGAGGCCCCGTATTCTCTTTGATTAACTCAAAGGCTACCGGTACCCACAAATATGTCACACCAACATAGCTATTGCTTAGACCATGTAGGTATACCCCACACAGTTTCCACAACATATTGCTATTTACCTATAATGCATCCCAAATCCGGGTAGAGGATTTCAAATCCAAACAAAGAACCATAATGTAAAACATACAAGTCAAACAATCTAAGCAAATAAATGTGATCTAGCCCTAAGGTAACCCCACTTTTATAATTGTTCACCAGCAGAGTTGCCAGTTCTGTGATACGGTGGGAGAACTGACTTGAGGGTTTTGCGTTTTATTGCAAATGTTGCGGTTAGCAAGAGTCACCACCGACTTTTCTTTTATCCAAAAGGAAAGGTGAAAAAGCACATGAAAGACCTTTGAGATTATTTCTTGAGTTTGGGGGGTAGATTATGAAAAGGGAAGGTATTAGCACCCTTTTCATCTATGGTTTTCCATGGGCTCTTAGTTACATGCTAGATCACTTGCTTTTTGTTTTGAAATTGTGCGCTGTGTGGTTTTGAAAGTATTTTGTAAAAGAGGCCATTGTTTAGGAAATCTTTGTAATGATACTCGTTTGTAAGAATGTATACAAAGATGTTTGTCTTTTTGGAAATGTTTTCAATGTTTGTAAGATGTTTGGAAATGTGTGTGTTTGTTTTGGAAAATAGCAAGGATAGTTGTTTGAAATAGAGCAAGTAACCAAAAGTATCCACCTACTCAAATGTCTTTCTTGTTCATTTTCTTTTCCTTTGATATTGTTGTCTTACCATTGTTTTGGTAAGCAACCCTATCTTTGGATGTAAACGGGACGGGCGTGGGTCATCGTATAACCATGATTAGCAATGTTGCAAAGTATCTTAGCATTTTGAGGGACCAAGATCATTTTGTAAGGCAAATTTGAATAGCGTCATCAAGGGACTATGATCTTATACTTGTTTGTTTTTGCCAAGATACTTCGCATGCGTAATATGGCCATTTTTGTGTAAGACAACCAAGTGGAGTAACCCTAAGGGTGCTTGTGTACAAGTGTGTTATTTCCATGCTTGGTTTTGTCTTGGATTAGGGTTTTCTATTTGATTTGTTTTTATCTTGCCACACAAACCCTAATTACTAGCATGGTATATAAAAGCGGTAAATTGCGTAATTTAAAGATTACTATGCTATTACAACATTTTATGGGAGGGGGGTATACAAATGATGAATGGGGATTTTCAATAATGTAAATCTAATTAAGCTATTACAACCAAATCGAATTTGTACAAGAATTTGAATGAACAATATACAAAATGTGCAATGGTATGTATATGCAAGAAAAGATTTTTGTTTTGTTTTTTCATATAAAGAAGAATTTTGAATTAAACCTAATAATATTAAAAAGGAAATTATTAATTGAAAAAGTGGTTAACCCTAATTTCTAATTTAAAAGAAAATAAAGTTCTTTAAGTATTATTTTTTGTGTATTTTTGTCTTAAAATAATAAATAATATTTATGAAAATATTTAGTCTTTTTATATGTCAAAATAAATATTTACAAGTATGAAAAAAAAGGAATAAAAATATATCTAAGTTTAATTTATTTACAAGTTTATTTAAGAAAAACAGTTAGTATATAATAAAATAAAATATATTTTTTTATGTGAAAATAAAATAAAATAAATCAAAAATGCAATATTTATCATATTTATATTTTTTCATGATTTTATAATACTTAAGGAAATATATTTGATAAAAAAAATGAAATAATAAAAAGATTGGGCCAGGGGTGCTGTAAGGAGAAAGGGAGGTAAGTGTTAGAAAACAAATGGAAAGCCCAGAAGCCGAGCCCACGCTGCCAAAAAATGCCAAAAATGAAACTGAAAAAAGAGAAAAATGCAAAAGGTAGCGCCGAGGTTTGAACCCATGACCTATGCATTTTCAGCGTGCTACCTTGCCACCGGGGTGGCTGTACATCCGTTAGTTTAAATGAAACAAGAAAAACATAACACATAATGCCTCCTTGCCCTATACTTCATCTTCTTCCTAAAGTTGGCCAGAAACTCTATCTTTCTCATTTCTCCATGAAAATGGAAACTTCCAACATGAAAATGATAGCACTCTTTCCCATGATTTCAACCATGTAACTCATGTAAACTAATAATCAAAGATCAAAGCGAATTTTAAAGGCCCTAATTTCAAACCTAATTTTTACAGAAATTTGAACTCTAAAATTCTCTATACACAATGAATATAAATGTAATTTATGAACATGGTTGGTTTTAGCACAAGGATATCTACATTTATCTTCACAAATCGTGACCAATAGATGCCTGTATGAAGAGATAGAACTTGGAGTTCTTACCTCTTTCAGCGGAGATCGTGAATGGAGTTTGAGTGAGTTTTGTAAAGGCCTGAAGATTCCTTTAGCTTGCCTGAACCTCCCTGAGTGTGTTCCAATCCTTGCCTTGCTTTGGAAGTGCCTGAATCTCTCTATCCAAGTCAACCTGCAAGCTTGAAAAAAAATGGCAGATGGTAAAGGAGGAGTTATAGTGAAGGGGTGATGGTCTGGAACACTTAGATATGAGGTAGGTTAAGTGTTTGAGTGATTAGAACTTGAAACACATGAGTAAATTTCCCGATTGCTTTGCTTGGTCTCAAACTGCAAGTTTATGACAGGTTTTTGGTGATAGGGAGTTTTAGAGAGTTTCTGGCCTTGAGAAATAGTGTCTTTTATTGTAATGTGTTTGTGTATAAGTATAAGGAAGGTTTCTAATCTACTCCACAACAGATTTCTCAGTTATAGGCTTTTTGCACTCTTACTTGCTTTTTAAGAAAGGTGAAGAGACCACTCTCTACATGCTTGTACATGCCTGCTTGGAGTTGGTACAAGTTCTAGACAACTTGCTTTTGGTTTATAGGACTTGTGTGTGCAGAGAAACAGGTCCAATGCTCAAGAAGTGAAAAGTTGCAAAAGTCATGCTTTTCTAAAATGGCAATGGCAACTTTGTGCCATCTATGGAATTAACGCTTGGACAAAGACTCTTGTGCTTGGATTAAGGATTTATCATCTGTGTAAGCATTAAATTATAAAGTGAGAAACAAGTTTGATACCTAGGTTCAGATTTGAATTTTCTTCATGGAATGGCTTGAAATCAAAGTGAGAAATTGCCAACTTCCTCTCTTCTATTCTCCCTACTCAAGAATGATCTTAAGGAGTTCTTTGACATTTTGGAAATCTTGAAATATTCTCTATAACTCATATTTGAAATGAATTTCAAGATTCCTCTTGGAACTAGATGAAAATTTCCATGAAGTTAGGTAAAAAACCTGCCTAAATTAGGGCAAAATTTCACTAAGTTATTTTAGTTCATGGGCATGTATTCATAAAATTATATCTTGAGATTCAAGCATCTTTAGGGAAAAATGTGTGAAGCAAAGTTGTAGATTTCATGGAGATATACAACTTTCAGGTTGGGAACTTTCTTTGAATCATCTTGTATCATGGTGAAAAATTGGCTTAAAATTGAGAAAAAATAAGAAATTTTCTATACTTAAAAAAATTTCTAAGTTAAGAAAATTTCAAATTTCAAAACCAAATCTTCAATCTTTGATTTCTTGATGAACAAGTTTCATATTTTGACATGTTTTGATGAATTGGGATCCTTGGCACTTGATTTTGACCAAAAAGTCAAAGTTTGACTTTTTAGTATACAATTGACTGCAAATTTCATCTGTCAATCCAATGAAATTGCAATGTTTTAAACCATGTTATTAGGTCAAGATGATAAAATTGAACCCTTGAAATCATGCTTCAAATCAATTGGTCATTTTCTAGGTCAAAAACCAGAAATTGCCCTTTCTCAGTCAAAACCCTAATTTTGACCATTTTGCCCTTTTGATGATTTGATCAAATTTCTTGAGGAATTATGGTCCAAACTTGATCAAATGATACATATGAGTCTAAAATTTTGATGTGGATAAAAAATTATGAAGTTTGACTGTAAATTGGCCATGGTTGACTTTTTCCCCAATACAGCTGATTTTTAGGTCAACTGTCTAATTGACTGATCAAAAATGTGATTCAAGGCTTGAAACATGTCATGAGTAATCTTAGGGGTCCATAATGATTCTTGAAAGTCATATGAAGCATTGATAGTCCAAAAATATTTGTACAATCTCAAACCCTAATTTTGGGTGATTAGTGCATGATGAGATGTCTTGAGCTGGTCAAACCCTAATCCAGTCTTGAGTCAAAGAGATCTTGTGAGAATAATCTTGATAAATGAGAGGGAAAATTTTGGGGTACAACACCAACCTAACTATAAATTGTATAAATAATCAAGGGGGATCTTCATCAATGGTTAATGCAAATGATAATTCTCACCCTCAATTATACTCTCTCTAATCCTCTCTCTCTTTCCACACTCAATTACTCCATTTTTACCAACCTTGTGATTCAAAGTTCTAACAAAAAGATCACTTTTGGCCTGAGATGGAGAGGAATACTACATATTTTTAAAAAATTCAAAAATAAAACTCTGAAACCCAATATTTTTCTCAAATATGGAGATAACATCATCATTGAACCTAATCAAATATAAACTCATGTTGCCAACTATTTCACTAACATTTTTTGTAATGTAGTTGCAACTTAGGTTCAATCTATGGGTTAAATCAACCCTTGAGAGAAGTTGAACATGTTCAACCTTCTCTCCACAAGGCTAGATCATTTTCTTCCATTAGATCTTCTAAAAAAGGTACCTTTAGTTGGGATGTAGACCAAGTAATTTTGATATATCCATTTGATAACATCTCTCAAAGGATTTATAGAATGAGTGTGCACACATCTATTCTCACGAGCCTCTAGAATGTAGTTAAAGTATCATATATCACCAAGGAATAAGTTGATTTGCTTGCAAATAGTAGAGATTATCCCACAGTTATCTTTTTTGGGTGACAAGTAGAATCATAAATTACAGATAGACCTATCTGATGAAGACCTGTGAAAATTTGGAATCAGACAAGCTGATAAATGGTAGAAATTATCCAAGAATTCAAAGTCTTGATGCAAATGCATTGTAAGTTAATGAGCAAATTTACTCTTTCTGGGATTCAAAGTTTAACCATTTTCTAAACTGGTTCCAGTGTGAATCAGAAGCAGCATGATTCAGATTCTCTAAGCAGGCTAGCTTCAGAGACTTAACCCATTCAAATATCTCTGTTTCATAAATTAGCAAGTTTTTACCAACATCTGCCTTGGTGATATTTGGTTTTGGTTTTGGGATGGCAATTTTGTGAGAGCTAGAGGCAAGGTTATCCAGCGCTTCTAAGTCTATTACTGTATGAAGGTGATCTTCTGGAGGGTTGAATGAAGAGGGAGAATCAGAAATGATAATGGGTGAAGGAGGTATGTTTGGTGGAGTGTGTGATCGGTGGATCTGGAACTGACTGTTTAACGCTGGTTCGCGAAATGTCGCGGAAGCAAGAGTCGCCACCGTCTTTTATTTTCTCCAAATGGAAAGGACAAAAGCACAGAAAAATTCCTTAAAGAGATTGCTCTCGGTTCGGAAGGTAGGTTATAGAAAGGGAAGGTGTTAGCACCCTTTCTATCCATGGTTATCCATGGGCTCTTAGATACTTGCTCATTTATGTTTTCAAAAATGGTTTGTTTGCTTTTCAATTGTGGGTTTTAAAAAGTTTCTTTGAAAATTCCAGTTCGACTCTTGTATCGGTCCTCAAGAGTGTTTGAAAAAATGCTTTCGAAAGCTTTTTGAAAATGTGTTGGTGTGAAAAGTATTTTTTAATTTTTGTTTGAAATTTAGAGCAAGTATCTATGAGAACCTACCTACCCTAAGGAATTCGTCTGTGTAAATGTCCTTTAAAGTAGTGCCATCCCACCATTGAGAGGTAGGTAGCACCACCGTTGGAGGTGTTCGGGTCAATTCGAGGTTCGGGACATGGTGATCACCAGAGCTATGGGAAGACACCTTAGAAGCTACCCTCATGCCAGGTTCCCGGATCATGAGGACTTACTAAGACGTCCTCTACTCGACGATCACCTTTCGAGGCAAGGCAACAGTGAGGAGTACCCTAGGGGTGGTGTGTGATTTGTGTGTCAGATTCATTTATTTTTGTCTTGTCATGTCAAAGTGATCTACGCGTTTGTTTTTATTTAATCATTCATTCTTGCATGCATTTATTAACAGTTAAAAATACGAGAAGTAAAAATTCTAAACTATTACAAACGGCGCGGGTCCACATCGCCAAAATTTCTCGAACCCGATTTGACAGAAAAATAATGAAAGTAAAGAAAATAAAGAATTAAAAGTGCGAGAAATTAATTACAAGGCCTTGGGAGAGATACATTAATATTATAAAGAAATAAAATAAATATGCGAATAAGAATTAAAAACGAGGGCGTTGGACCCTTTTTGCAAGATTAAATTAAATGATGAAATTAATTAATTAAAAAGGAAAGAAATTTTTTTTTGGTATTTTATGATTTTAATGGGAAAAAGAATTAAATGCAATTAAACCTAATTTTACAATTTTTTTATTTTATTATGAAAACATATTAAAGTTTTAACCTAAAATTAAACCTAATTAATTTACATGCAATTTAATTATAAAAATAAATATTTAATATTTTAATTATTTATGAAAGAAAAATAAAAAGGAATAAAAATTATCATAAACCCTAGTTCTACAAATTTTAAATTAATTATGAAAACATTACTATTAAACCTAATTTAATAACTAAATTTAATTAAGACAATTTATTTATAAAAATACTAAAATAAAATATTTATTATATTTTTTTCTCTTTTCTGATATTTTTATGGTTTTTGTGTATTATGAAAATAATAAATTAATTAAAAATAATAATTAAAAGAAGAATAGAAATAATGCAAAAGAAGAAAAAAATAAAATGGCAAACCTAGGGGGGTATCAGTCCCCAAAGTGGAGGTGAAAGTCCAATAATTCTGGCCCATTACTGGAGGCCTTGTTGACTTTTCCATGCAACGTGTGGGACCTTTGACTCAGGCTTATGGTACGCTTCAGATTGTGGCCTTCTGATTAATCTCATTGGGCACGTGGATGGTTTGATTGTGAAGGTACATCATGGACCACAACGTTGAACCTGCACATGAATATCAATTGGAAAAATATATGGAAAGGGGTGAGGACCTGGGGCTCGAACCCAGGTCCTATGGTTTACCAGTCTCATGCTTTACCAATCAAGCCAAACGCGCACTTTGTACAACTAGTGGATAATAAATAATACATATAATAAAACGTGTTAGTGACAATTAATTAAAAAACGCGCTAAAGTTTGAATTGTCCTTTCCCTTCTTGACACCTAAGCATCTTCTTCCCTGTTCTGAGTTTTCCTGAAACAAACAAGACAAGATTGCGGGGGTTTTAAACCCCCACTATATGCACAGTGTAAAAATAGCGATTAGAGCTCTGTCGCTCATAAATTGAGCGCGAGGTATGGAAACAACTGGCCATGAGCTGCTGATTCTGATGATATGGGTCTTATAGGCCAATTTTTCCAGAACAAGGAAGCCCTCTTTTTGAACCTCTGAAAACCTAGAATATATCAATGGCAGATTCTTGTATGATGCACGAAAATCAAATCAGACTACATGGTTAGCTTCAGCAAGGTCTCATTAGTATAAATCACTCAAAAAAAATGCAAGCATGATGCGTATAAATTGATGCACGAATTCAAGAAATATGATGAACAGGGTTGCCTCGTATTACCAATTCTTGAGGCTAGAAGATATGGTTTTTGATCCAGAAACCTTTCTTGATGTCTCAGGGAGATAATAGAATGGTTATTTTGGCCTGAATCCACCTAAAACCTGGTTTTCAGTTTTGAGTTTTTGGCAAAAATTTTCAAGTTTAGTATTGGAGTTTCTGCGCAGCTTCCTGGTTCTTTTGCATTAGGGTTGTGTTCTATACTTATGTATGAGTGAATTAGGTCAAAAACTTGATCAAAATCTTTTGCATTCATGGTTTGGAAGATTTGATTTTCAAGAATTAGTTTTTCAATCTTTTTCATGCACTTTTTGTACAAATCATATCCAATCAATTCCAATTCTTCCATATCTGATCATGCACGAATATTTGAACCTATTACATGTACAAAAAGATTTGATAAATTAGGTTTAGGATTTTCCATGTATTTAATTAATTTAAATGAATTATTAATAATAAAAAATCCAAATAAATAAATAAAAATGGAGAAAAACTTCCCTTTGGGCCAAGTGGTCGTGCACATGCCTTGGATAATGAATTGTGGAAGAAAAATAGGCCCATTAGCAATTTTAGGTCATTTGAGTCAATGTTGACTTTTCAAAATATCCAAAAATTTCCCAACTTCCACAAGGCATAACTTGCTCAATTTTTAAGCTTTGCTCATGTGCTTGGACATTTTGGAAAGGTCTTTGAGTCCTCTAACCAATGCCTTTGGTCCCATGTCATTTTGATTTACCAATCTCAAGTTATGGCCTTTGACTTAAAGTCCCTTTTTGTTGACTTTTAAAAATGACCTATAATGTTGAAATTGATAACTTTTTGTGAGAGCATTTCTTGGACTTGGAGTATGAAGATGAGTTGTAGGAAATGTCTTTCTCTTCAAAATGAGCTTTGGATGGAATTTTTCTGATAATCCATGTGAAAGTTATGCCCTGGTCAATTTACAGTTGACTTTTTCAACTGTCCAAATAAGGAAACTTTTGCATCTTGATGATTTTTGAGCCAAACTTTGAGAATCATGATCAAGCATTGATCAAATGATGTTTGTGGCTTCAAAATGAGATGTTGACCAAAAATTTGAACTTTTGACTGTCAAATGACCATTTTGCCCCTGTAGTTGACTGTAGAGCAATTAGGGTTTTGACTGTGCAATTTTGTGCTGAAAGTCTTGAAACTTGATATGAGGATGCTTGACCATATTTGTAGGCATGTGAGACTTGATTGGACCCTTGAAAACTTCGTTTTCTTGATCAGAACCAAAACCCTAATTTTGACTGTTCAGGAGGCTCTTGAACTGTGCAACCCTTGGGGAATTTTGAAGCATGACTTTGCAATTCTTGAAGAAATGGGAGGGCAAATTTTGGGGTACAACAGTTGCCCCTGTTCAATCTTCTTAGACCTGAGGATGCAGATTGGCTGACGTGCCTTTCGTAATCCGAGGGTAGAAGATGATTGAACACTAGAGTGCCCAGAAATTTGCGCTCACATGGTAGCAGTGTGATGATGGGAATGGGCTTACAGATGCCATGCTGAGAGATGCTGGAAGGTGGATGGGCTTATAGATGCCATCTGGATGTTGATCGCATAAGATATTCCTTAGCGAGAACTTGCGTACCTGCAAAAGAAAAATGAGTACCTGACATGTTGCAGGATCTGGTTTTCAGATGCTTTGTATAGATGTGTCCTGACTGGTTACAGGAGCTGGATCTGGCGTTTCAAAAGATGATGAATGAACCAGGGATGGTTACTACCTCAGCATGAACGGTGAGAGAACCTTGGATGACTTTAACTTCAACAGCAATCGTTGAGAAAATCTTGGGATTACCACCTCCGCAGGATCGGGAAGAGAACCGTAGGCAATTATAATCTCAACAGCGGACGTTTGAGAAAAACCTGGAGTGGAATTATCGTCTCCGCAACATCGGGGAGAGAACCATAGGAAATTATAATCTCAAAAGCGGACGTTTGAGAAAAACCTGGAGTGGAATTATCGTCTCCGCAGCATCGGGGAGAGAACCATAGGAAATTATAATCTCAAAAGCGGACGTTTGAGAAAAACCTGGAATGGAATTATCATCTCCGCAACATTGGGGAGAGAACCATAGGAAATTATAATCTCAAAAGCGGACGTTTGAGAAAAACCTGGAATGGAATTATCGTCTCCGCAGCATTGGGGAGAGAACCATAGGCAATTATAATCTCAAAAGCGGAGGTTTGAGAAAAACCTGGGATGGAATTATCATCTCCGCAACATTGGGGAGAGAACCATAGGAAATTATAATCTCAAAAGCGGACGTTTGAGAAAAACCTGGAGTGGAATTATCGTCTCCGCAGCATCGGGGAGAGAACCATAGGAAATTATAATCTCAAAAGCGGACGTTTGAGAAAAACCTTTGATAACTTCTACTGAGTCTTCATCAGAAAAATGTGTTTGGGGTCGATTTAGCTGGACTAGAGAAGGCCTTGGACTGGATAAGAAATCTTTGGATTCGATTAACTGAACCGGTCTAGGTCTTGAAATATGGTTGAGAATTTAGCTGAATCTTTCCTGAAAGGTAAAGGTCAGTCATATGCAATGCATGATATGGATCAGGCAATGATGTTCTCAACAAAATGAGACTTGTAAGATATGATACGTCTATGCATGCTATAATGATGTATGCGATTTTTACAAATGTATGCTTTTCGTCTAGGAAAGTAAATCCTTGACGGGTGCCGGGAGGTCACTCCTGGGCTGATGTTGGAGAATTAGATCTTTGCTTCCGCTGGGGATGATAGTTGCAAGAATACCGGTAGGAGAAGATAACTCCGTTGGGGGATACACTTGGAGAATGGAATAACTCTGCGGGGGGGGGGGGGGGGGGGGGGAGAAGTACCCTGACGATCTTGTTGGGAAGCAATGCTCTGTGGGGAGAGAAATACTTTGCTGAGTTGATGATAATAACTTGCTGGGGATATCTTTGCTGTGCTGGAAGTGCTGATAGACTTCGCTGGGGATAAGAAGACTGCGTTGACTGCGATCTTTCTGTGGCTTTTGGCTGAGGATAACCCAGTTATATCCTGGTAAGGATATAACTCTTTGAATAAAGCCGGGCGACGCATTCGTGCTCTACGAGGATAAGCTTCCAGAATCTACTGGGGATGAGCTTACTGCTTGGGGAGATAAATTCCAACTTTCCTGGGGGAGCTGGATTGGATTCTCCTGGGGAAGTTTTGAACTGCGGGGGAAGTGATTTCATTTGAATGTTGGATATGCCGCCGGGGAACAATCTTTAGACCAAGATTGCCGGGGATGCTTGTCAAGAATATGTGTGCTGCTGGGGAAATGTTGAGATCCACTGGAGGATACCCAACTTCCTTAAGGTCTAATAACTTTGCTTGGAGAAGAGTGCACTGACTTGTTGGCTCACTCTCTGGGGAATTTAGGATATCTGGTTATGTTCTTTAGCTGAACCTACCTTGGTACCTTGGAGGATGGAACAATTAGATTACTTAGACAACTCTTTATTGCCCCTGTTTCTAACGTTACCTGTAATTGATTCTTTGTTTCGTATGCAAATATTCATGAGTTAGCAAATTATTGTCAATGCATATATCACAAATTGAACCTTGGACGTTCTTCACAAAACAAAACAGAAAAAGAAAAACAATTGGCACTTTTAACTGAAAAGTATATTTGTATTGATTTTTGAATGGCCTGAAAAATAGGCGTTTTGTGTACAAGAGGCTGACGTCCTAGTAAGAGAACTCCGCCGAACAAAAGAATTTATACAAGTTTTGTACAAGAGAAAATAAAACAGCTGTGTGAAATGAATGATCCCACTGGGTTTCAACTCTGCTATTGCTTTTATAACTCCGAGCGTCTCATCACTTGATGACCTTGGTTGAAGGTGAAGCTGACTGATAGATGCTGTCTGAACTTGATGTAGATACCGGATTCTGGATGCAAAGTGATCAATGAGACATAGTATTACGCTTTATCCCTAATTTTTGCCTGGACCGCCCTTTCGGGTTTTCAGTCCACCGGGATACCCATTTTTGCCCAAGCCGCCTTTTCAGGTTTTCGACTTGCCGGGTGTACAGATTTTTTTTCATTTCCATCCCTTCATTTTGCCCGAACCCTTTTGGTTCGACGGGAAGCCCTGATTTCTGCCTAGGCATGTCAGCCTAGCAGGTCTTTTTCTATGCGTAGTATCTTTTTACTATGTCTGCATTGGCGGGGTGAGGAAGGTCGTCACCATCCATGTTGGTTAGAATCATGGCTCCTCCTGAGAACACATGCTTAACCACAAATGGCCCTTCGTACGTAGGGGTCCATTTGCCCCTTGGATCACTCTGAGGAAGGATGATTCGCTTGATTACCAGATCCCCAACTTGATACTCCTGTGGTCTGACCTTTTTGTTAAATGCCCTGATCATCCGTTTCTGATACGTCTGACCATGACAAATAGCAGCAAGTCTCTTTTCGTCAATCAGATTTAGCTGATCAAGTCGTGTCTGGATCCAATCCTCTTCACTCAGATTTGCATCTTTCATTATCCGGAGAGAGGGTATCTGCACTTCGATCGGTAATACTGCCTCCATACCATAAACCAGAGAGAAAGGAGTTGCCCCGGTTGACGTCCTAGCTGAGGTACGGTACCCATGTAAAGCAAACGGTAACATCTCGTGCCAATCTTTATAAGTCACTGTCATCTTCTGCACGATTTTCTTGATGTTCTTATTTGCTGCTTCTACAGCCCCATTCATCTTCGGTCTGTAAGGAGAAGAATTGTGGTGCTGTATCTTGAACTGCTCGCAGAGCTCAGCGATCATCTTGTTATTCAGATTGGTACCGTTGTCTGTAATGATTCTCTCAGGGACGCCGTATCGACAGATCAGATTATGCCGAATGAACCGTGCCACAACAGTCTTGGTTACCGTAGCGTAGGACGCTGCCTCGACCCACTTCGTAAAATAGTCAATCGCCACTAGGATGAAGCGATGCCCATTAGATGCCGTAGGTTTAATCTCACCGATCATGTCTATACCCCACATTGCAAACGGCCAAGGCGCAGTCAGAACATTCAGGGGAATTGGAGGAACATGCACCTTGTCTGCATAAATCTGGAACTTATGGCATGTCCTGGAATGTTGGTAACAGTCAGCTTCCATTGTGGACCAGTAATACCCTGCCCGAAGGATCTTTTTAGCCATAGTGTGTCCACTGGAATGTGTACCAAAGGTCCCTTCATGTAGCTCTTCCATGATCCTTTCTGCTTCAGTCTTATCCACACAACGCAGTAAGGTTGAATCATGGTTTCGCTTGTACAAGATGCCGTTGCTAAGGAAGAACTTTGTGGCGAACCTTCTCAGAAACTTCTTATCATTGATAGAGGCACCCTCAGGGTATTCCTGAGTTTCCAGATATCTCTTCACTTCATGGTACCAAGGCTTCTCAGTCACCAATTCAGTCTCGAGATCGCAACAGTATGCCGGTTCGTCCAGTTTCCAGATGATGATCCGGGGAGCCTCATTATCCCATTTGACCTTGAACATAGAAGACATTGTAGCTAACGTGTCCGCCAGCTGATTCTTTTCTCTTAGAAAGTGTTCAAAGGTTATCTCTGTGAAGTGGGGGATCAGGGTCAACACACATTCTCTGTAAGGAATCAGGTTTGGATGTTTCGTACCCCACTCTCCTTTGATCTGATTGATCACAAGAGCGGAATCTCCGAAGACACTCAGAAACTTAATCCTTAGATCGATCGCAGCTTGAAGACCCATGATGCACGCCTCATACTCTGCCATGTTGTTGGTACAATTGAAACACAGCCGGGCAGTGAGTGGAGTATGAGTGCCTTGAGGTGATATGATTATGGCGCCGATACCATTACCCAAAGCATTGGAGGCTCCGTAAAAGTTCATAGACCATCGGGATCCTTCCTCAGGTCCTTCATCCGGTCCAGGTACTTCACAATCAGTCACTATCATGATGCTTTCGTCCGGAAACTCGAAGTTCATTGACTGATAGTCATCTACGGCCTGCTGTGCCAAGTGGTCTGCCAATACACTTCCCTTGATGGATTTCTGGGTCGTGTACTGAATGTCGTATTCCGTCAAGATCATTTGCCATCTTGCTATTCTCCCAGACAGAGCGGGCTTTTCGAATATGTACTTTATAGGATCCATCTTTGAGATCAACAAGGTAGTGTGAGTCAGCATATACTGTCTCAGCCGGCGAGCAGCCCATACCAAAGCGTAGCAAGTTTTCTCAAGCAGTGAGTATCGGGTCTCACAGTCGGTAAACTTTTTGCTAAGATAATAAATGGCATGCTCTTTTCGGCCAGACTCGTCATGCTGCCCCAACACACACCCCATTGAGTTGTCAAGCACTGTCAGGTATAATATCAGAGGTCTCCCTTCAACCGGTGGCATAAGGATAGGTGGTTCTTGGAGATACTCTTTGATTCTGTCAAAAGCAGCCTGACATTCATCGTTCCAACGTACTACCTGATCTTTCTTCAGCAGCTTGAAGATTGGTTCACAAGTAGCAGTTAGGTGTGAGATGAACCGAGCAATGTAATTCAGGCGTCCTAAAAAGCCTCTGACCTCCTTCTCTGTCCTAGGAACTGACATCTCTTGAATAGCTTTAACCTTGGCAGGGTCCACTTGAATACCCTTGTCACTTACCACGAAGCCTAGCAACTTTCCCGATCTTACCCCGAAGGTACACTTGTTCGGGTTCAATCTCAGCTTGTACAGTTTCAACCGGTCAAACAACTTCTGCAGATGATCTAGGTGCTCTTCCTCAGTCTGGGACCTTGCGATCATGTCGTCAACATACACTTCTATCTCATGATGGATCATGTCATGAAATAAAGCAACCATGGCACGTTGGTAGGTTGCCCCAGCGTTCTTCAGTCCAAAAGGCATGACCTTGTAGCAGAAGGTGCCCCACTGAGTAACAAATGTAGTCTTTTCCATGTCTTCAGGTGCCATCTTGATCTGATTATAACCTGAAAAGCCATCCATGAAAGAGAACACCTTGTGCTGAGCTGTATTGTCAATAAGGACATCAATGTGAGGTAAGGGGAAGTCATCCTTGGGGCTGGCCCTGTTCAGATCCCTGTAATCGACACACATTCTGACCTTACCGTCCTTCTTTGGTACCGGCACCACATTAGCAACCCACTGAGGGTAAGAAGTCACTGCAAGGAACCCAGCATCAAACTGCTTCATAACCTCGGCTTTGATCTTCTCAGACATCTCTGGGCGCATACGACGGACCTTTTGCTTAACTGGAGGGCAGTCTTCCTTGGTAGGCAAGTGATGGACCACAATATCGGTATCCAACCCGGGCATATCTTCGTAGGACCAGGCAAAGATCTCCATATAATCATGCAGCATTTGAGTCAACCGTTGCTTCACGCTGAGCTCTAGGTTGGCACCAATCTTTACCTCTTTCCTGTCTGTCTCAGTACCCAGGTTTATTGTTTCCACTGGCTCTTCATGGGGTTGAATTGCCCTCTCTTCCTGAAGTAACAGTCTTGCAAGCTCGCCAGGCACTTCGCAATCATCTTCACCTTCGTCTTCGGCTAAGTTGATCGGATTTTCGAAGTCATAACTGGCAGTAGCAGGGTCGTTACCAGTGAGATCCAGAGTGGATTGAAACCTGTATGAGTGAGTGTGTGTGTAAATACAGTTGTTTTGAAATATATGTAAAGGAAGAAAAGACAGAAAAGGAGCATAAAATTTGAAATGCGAGAAAACGTCCAAGATTTTCATTCATGATATATGAAATGACAATTTATATGCCCTCACAAATGAAACCACGGTGCCTCGGGTAAGACACCGGGCCATAGAGTTTATTATTGTTTATTACAAAATAACAAAACAGGGAAGTTTATTACTGCGTAACAAAAGTAACAGGAGTATGGTCCTTAGCAATCAAATTGGTCAATCCGCCTTCGGTCGTCGGGTAGATCCAGCTATTGAATTCTGCTTCATCCACTTCGTTGTCTTCCCCAACAGCATTCACTCCTGGATTTGTAATGAACACAGGAGGTCTTCCGGTCTTCGCTTTCCGCATAGCTTTCTGACCCTCTGCAGTAAAACCCAGCCCAAATTTGTCAGTCTTCTGTGTAAAGTCTGGAAGCCTGCCCCAGTTAGCACAATCACCTTTTTGAACCACAGCCCGGACATCCTTCAGGGAAGCCATCTTCAACGGAACATTCTCCTCAACCGCTGTTTCTGCTGTTGCTGATATTGGAAGCACCTCCTCGAAATGCTGAAAGGGGGTTTCAATAAACTCCCCATCCATCTCAATGTATCTGAAGGAATTCAGGTGGCTTACCATACACTCCTCCTCCCCCTGCACAGTGACGATCTTCCCTCTGACGGGGTACTTCAGCTTCTGGTGCAAGGTAGAGGTCACTGCCCCAGCTTTATGGATCCAAGGTCGACCCAGTAGACAAGAGTACGATGGACGGATATCCATCACATAAAATGTAGAGTCAAACACCTGGGAACCCACACGAATGGGAAGGTCAACCTCTCCATGAACCATCCTTTTTGAACCGTCAAAGGCCCTGACGATGATATTGCTGGGCTTCAGTTCCAGGCCTTCACAATCTAAACGGTCTAAAGCCTTCTTGGGTAGCACATTCAAGGACGAACCAGTATCCACCAATACATGTGCCAAGGTAGTGCCCCTGTATTCGATAGAGACATGCAGAGCATCATTGTGGTCTCTTCCTTTTGCAGTCAGGTCAGCATCTGAGAAACCCAAGCCATTATCCGCTGTCAGATTTGCTACGCAGTCAGTGAATTAGACAGCAGATGTCTCCTGTGGCACATGGGCCGTCTTGAGGAATGAGATTAAAGCCTTAGCATGGGCCTCGGAGCACAGCAATAAAGAGAGCATGGAGATCTTGGAGGGCGTGTGCCCCAGCTGTTCCACAACATTGAAGTCACTCTTCTTTATTATTTTTAAAATCTCCTCCATCTCTTGTTGGGAGGCCTCAGTAGTTATAGGTATAGGTGCCTCCATCTGGGCAGGCTCAACTTCAATTCCTTTGCCCCGAGTATTGGATGACTCGGCAGCAGGGGAAACAACTTGATTAGCAACAGGAACAAGTACACTTGTAGGAGTTATGAGGAGGGGTCTTCGAGTAATGGGCGGTGTAATGTCAGGCGAGAAGAGCCTGCCACTGCGGGTGACTTTGGCTGGGCCAGTGATATCACAGATACTGGCGCCAGTGTTGAACTCTTGTTTGATCCCGTTTACATACACATCGGCCCCATAATGCCAGGGGACAGCTTTATCAGATACATAGGGCAGAGGCCCCAGAACAGTGATAACCACAGGTGCAACAGTCATGATTTGAACAGGCTTCTTCGGGAGAGCCTTGATTGGATTATTGAAGATGGTAACCACAGAAACTTCTTCCACCGGAACCAACTGAACAACAGACTTCTTAAACAGAATCTCCTTACTATCCATTAGGCTTTGGATGCCTAACTTCAGCAAGGGACAACCAGATAGGGAAACAGCACAGAACAGGCAACCCTTACTGCAACCCGGAAATAAACCGGCCAGCAGTAGGTTCCTCTTGACAGTCTTCAGAGGAGTGGCTAGATCATCCACAGAAACAGCGTAAACATCTTCGTCAACAGCATTTACCCCATGCTGAGGCATAGGGGCAGTAACCACATTCGGCCTCTCAGGCGCTTCGAACTGTATCTCCTTCGCGTCGATAAGGTCTTGCACCTTACTCCTTAATGCCCAACAGTCATCAGTGGAGTGCCCCGGGCTATCAGAATGGTAAGCACAACGAGCATTTGGGTTGTACTTAGGAGATGTAGTATTTGGAAACTTCGAAGCCTCTCTGACGGTTACTAAGTTGGTTGAAAGCAACTGTGGTAAGATCTGCGACAAGGTCATGCTCAAACGGGTGAATTCTCTCCGGGGTCTTTCAGCCCTTTGAGGATTTGTTGGCCGAGGAGCGGCAGCAGGCTTAGCAATCATTACCGCACTGACAGATTGGCAGCGCTCAGATCTCTCTGTTCTCTTGGAACCATATACAACACTAGCCTCCTTCTTGAAGGGTTTCTTCTCAGAACTAGACGATGCACCCTTCGGAATCTTACCAGATTTTAACCCAGCCTCAATTCTCTCTCCAGTCAGAATCAGATCAGTGAACCCTGCAGACGAGTTACCGATAAGATGGTTGAAAAATGGCCCAGATAGGGTCCCCAAGAACATGTCCACCAACTCCCGATCAGTCAACGGTGGCTGCACCCTGCCAGCCAGGTCTCTCCACTTCTCAGCGTACTCCTTAAAACCTTCACTTGAACCTAACGACATACCCTGGAGTTGGGTACGTGTAGGGGCAAGGTCGGCATTATATTGATACTGCTTGTAGAAAGCAGTAGCCAACTCCTCCCAGTTACGAACCTTGGTCCCATCCAGCTGATAGAACCATTCGAGATGAGTCCCTGAAAGACTCTCTGGAAGAAGTGGATCCACAAATTTTTATCCGCTGAGTACGGTTGGATTTTCCGAACATAGGACCTGAGATGTAGCTTGGGACAAGACGCCCCGTCATATTTAGTGAAAGATGGTGCTTTGAACTTCCGAGGAATGATCACACCAGTAGACAAACCCAGATCTCCAAAATCCAGCCCAGGTACCTGTTGTATCTCCATAGCATTCAGCCTATCCTCCAGTTGCTTGTAACGGTCTTCTGCAGGAGGGTACTGCTCTTCATCAAAATCAGTCTCGTTGTCGGAGACTACCGGACTAGGACCTTTTTCTGTTTGAGGAGTACCCTTGCCAATAGAAGAACCAACCTCTTCATTCTGCAGAGTATTGCCAAACCTTCGGCCCGAGCTGAACAGAATAGTCCTTCTCTTCTTCTTCTTTTCCTTCTTCAGAAGTAGAGCCTTCAGCTCTTCCTGGCCTTGAGCCAAGCCCTTGATTAATTCCTGAAATTGCGCATTCTGCGCCTGAAGAGCTTTGATGGATGTCTCAGTTGATGACGAGTCAGGATTCATGATGCTGAAATAAACAGCGAAGAACTGTAAGCAACCTGAAAAGGAGAAAACCTGCTATGCACATGATGAATGTAATGCGTATGATTTATGTTTTCAAAGACAATCTGGAATCAACTTTGTAAACAAAAAGGAACACACTTCATTAGATTCAACTTTGAAACTGAAATTATTCAACAGGTTGCCCTTAGGCGTTACATGAAAGGAAATACTGAAAAAGGGAAATAAAACTGCAAAAGAACATCCGAAGCTCCTTATTGATCCCATGGTCTCCTCTTCTCAGTACGGATGTAGGCATTCAGAGCTCTCTCATTCTCCAATTGCTTTGTCAGCTTCTGGATCTTTGATTCCTGCTCGTTGAACTTTTCCCGGTAAGAATCCCGCTCTTCTCGCAGTTGCGACCAAGATCTTTTCAACGTCTCGTAATCAGTAGGTATCTGAGGAGGAAGGACAGTTGGAGGAACACCATCCTTGTCAGGACACTCAAGAATGATAGGTCTGTCAGCTTCATACGGCATACCTAACTTCTGAGCACGGATGCGAACCCATTTGTAGTAGGCTTCCATAAGTAAAGAAGTCTTTGGCCCTAACTCTTGTGGGTCAGCCTTATGAACTTTGTCCCAAGCCTTGATGAACCTACGACGCAGCTCGTCACTATCCACCTGAAACTCAAAACTGATGTGAGGTACCAACATCTCATGGGGGCCTGCTCTTCTTGCTCTTCCAAACTGACGGAGTGCTAGACATGGATTGTAAGAGATCCCTCCTTGGGTACCAATCAGAGGAACATTAGGGTATTCCCCGCATCGATCAATAATAGCTATCTCATCCAAACCTCTGCAAGTCCAAATGATGTCTTTGTCGGTGAGAGACATTAACCTGTGAGCCCAACCTCTTCCTTCTTGGTTCTTCAGTACGAACTTGGGGAGGTGCGAAATAAACCACCTCACCAACAAAGGGATACAACACCATAGGGTTCCTCGTCTTCGGGTAGTACGAGCATGAAGTTGTTGCAAGATGTCACCCAAGAGAGTGGGTACAGGATTCTGAGACATAAAGATCCTTATGGCAGTGACGTTGATGAAGTTGTCAGGATTAGGGAACAGGACTAACCCATAGATTAGGAGAGCCAAGATGTCTTCATATGCCCTAAAGTCCGGGTCATTCCAGAAACTGTTAGCTTTACCGATCAGAAACTTGGCCAAGAAACCCTTAACTCCGCTTCTAGTTACCCAGTTGTCTGTTACCTCTTGATGGGTCAAAGGAAGAGCTGCAGCAACATCCTCAAGCCTGAGGGTTTTTTCCCAACCAGTAAAGGGAGTTTGATCCAAGATAGGGATACCAAGCAAATCAGAGAACTCTTCCAGGGTAGAGACCAGCTGGAAGTCTTGAAAGGTGAAGCACTGGTACAGAGGGTCATAGAACTGGGTCAGAACACTCATCAACTATTGATCCCGCTTTGCAGTGACTAAACTGAGAAGAGAACCATGCCTCTGAATGAAGGAAGTGGTATTTGGAATTCTGCTAACCAACTCATCAAGCAACTCAGGTGAACGAACAAAGTTGAACTGGATAGTATTCCTTCGCACAGGCATCATGATGTCCTACAAAACAGAGCAAAGGTGAAACCCTCTTGTCTTTGAAATGGTCAGTCCTTATGTAGGATGCATGCAATGCTCATGATGTTATGATGTTATGATAAAGCACACCACAAATAGATACAAAGGCAAACATGGTAAGGCACACAAGTCACACAAGGCAAGCCCCTAAAGTTTAGGCCAGCATGAGGTCTAGGTACTACCCTCTTTCAGTTTGTTGGTTCATACCTGTCCTATCAAAGTAACCGGGTTCTTAGAGGATCCCAATATCATTGACTACCCTCAATCGGTCATAACTCCAGCATCGCAATCTTTTCTTGCGGCCAGAACCATTACGAGAGTTTAGCCTCAATGGGCGTAGCATACTGCTACTGTTCTAATGGCCAAGTTGTGTCAATTAAGGTTCTAAGGTTGTTGGTGCTTAATGACTCCTTAGAAGACCCATATTCTCCTTGTTGCGACACAAGGGATATCGGTACAGACCAAGGTGCCACACCAACGTAGCCACTGTTTCACCCGTGTCGGTCTACGCCGGACAGGTCCCTCACAGCTTATGCTACCTAAACAGGGTATCCCCAGATCCGGGTTAGGATCTATGTAACTCCCATGCGACCCACAAATTTAAAGCAGACAAGTCAATACAATTGAAAACACAGTTATGAACTAACCCTAAGGTACACCTCACTTTAAGTTTAAATCCCCAGCAGAGTCGCCAGTTCTGTGATCGGTGGATCTGGAACTGACTGTTTAACGCTGGTTCGCGAAATGTCGCGGAAGCAAGAGTCGCCACCGTCTTTTATTTTCTCCAAATGGAAAGGACAAAAGCACAGAAAAATTCCTTAAAGAGATTGCTCTCGGTTCGGGAGGTAGGTTATAGAAAGGGAAGGTGTTAGCACCCTTTCTATCCATGGTTATCCATGGGCTCTTAGATACTTGCTCATTTGTGTTTTCAAAAATGGTTTGTTTGCTTTTCGACTGTGAGTTTTAAAAAGTTTCTTTGAAAATTCCAGTTCGACTCTTGTATCGGTCCTCAAGAGTGTTTGAAAAAATGCTTTCGAAAGCTTTTTGAAAATGTGTTGGTGTGAAAAGTATTTTTTAATTTTTGTTTGAAATTTAGAGCAAGTATCTATGAGAACCTACCTACCCTAAGGAATTCGTCTGTGTAAATGTCCTTTAAAGTAGTGCCATCTCACCATTGAGAGGTAGGTAGCACCACCGTTGGAGGTGTTCGGGTCAATTCGAGGTTCGGGACATGGTGATCACCAGAGCTATGGGAAGACACCTTAGAAGCTACCCTCATGCCAGGTTCCCGGATCATGAGGACTTACTAAGACGTCCTCTACTCGACGATCACCTTTCGAGGCAAGGCAACAGTGAGGAGTACCCTAGGGGTGGTGTGTGATTTGTGTGCCAGATTCATTTATTTTTGTCTTGTCATGTCAAAGTGATCTATGCGTTTGTTTTTATTTAATCATTCATTCTTGCATGCATTTATTAACAGTTAAAAATACGAGAAGTAAAAATTCTAAACTATTACAAACGGCGCGGGTCCACATCGCCAAAATTTCTCGAACCCGATTTGACAGAAAAATAATGAAAGTAAAGAAAATAAAGAATTAAAAGTGCGAGAAATTAATTACAAGGCCTTGGGAGAGATACATTAATATTATAAAGAAATAAAATAAATATGCGAATAAGAATTAAAAACGAGGGCGTTGGACCCTTTTTGCAAGATTAAATTAAATGATGAAATTAATTAATTAAAAAGGAAAGAAATTTTTTTTTGGTATTTTATGATTTTAATGGGAAAAAGAATTAAATGCAATTAAACCTAATTTTACAATTTTTTTATTTTATTATGAAAACATATTAAAGTTTTAAACTAAAATTAAACCTCATTAATTTACATGCAATTTAATTATAAAAATAAATATTTAATATTTTAATTATTTATGAAAGAAAAATAAAAAGGAATAAAAATTATCATAAACCCTAGTTCTACAAATTTTAAATTAATTATGAAAACATTACTATTAAACCTAATTTAATAACTAAATTTAATTAAGACAATTTATTTATAAAAATACTAAAATAAAATATTTATTATATTTTTTTCTCTTTTCTGATTTTTTTATGGTTTTTGTGTATTATGAAAATAATAAATTAATTAAAAACAATAATTAAAAGAAGAATAGAAATAATGCAAAAGAAGAAAAAAATAAAATGGCAAATCTAGGGGGGTATCAGTCCCCAAAGTGGAGGTGAAAGTCCAATAATTCTGGCCCATTACTGGAGGCCTTGTTGACTTTTCCATGCAACGTGTGGGACCTTTGACTCAGGCTTATGGTACGCTTCAGATTGTGGCCTTCTGATTAATCTCATTGGGCACGTGGATGGTTTGATTGTGAAGGTACATCATGGACCACAACGTTGAACCTGCACATGAATATCAATTGGAAAAATATATGGAAAGGGGTGAGGACCTGGGGCTCGAACCCAGGTCCTATGGTTTACCAGTCTCATGCTTTACCAATCAAGCCAAACGCGCACTTTGTACAACTAGTGGATAATAAATAATACATATAATAAAACGTGTTAGTGACAATTAATTAAAAAACGCGCTAAAGTTTGAATTGTCCTTTCCCTTCTTGACACCTAAGCATCTTCTTCCCTGTTCTGCGTTTTCCTGAAATAAACAAGACAAGATTGCGGGGGTTTTAAACCCCCACTATATGCACAGTGTAAAAATAGCGATTAGAGCTCTGTCGCTCATAAATTGAGCGCGAGGTATGGAAACAACTGGCCATGAGCTGCTGATTCTGATGATATGGGTCTTATAGGCCAATTTTTCCAGAACAAGGAAGCCCTCTTTTTGAACCTCTGAAAACCTAGAATATATCAATGGCAGATTCTTGTATGATGCACGAAAATCAAATCAGACTACATGGTTAGCTTCAGCAAGGTCTCATTAGTATAAATCACTCAAAAAAATGCAAGCATGATGCGTATAAATTGATGCACGAATTCAAGAAATATGATGAACAGGGTTGCCTCGTATTACCAATTCTTGAGGCTAGAAGATATGGTTTTTGATCCAGAAACCTTTCTTGATGTCTCAGGGAGATAATAGAATGGTTATTTTGGCCTGAATCCACCTAAAACCTGGTTTTCAGTTTTGAGTTTTTGGCAAAAATTTTCAAGTTTGGTAATGGAGTTTCTGCGCAGCTTCCTGGTTCTTTTGCATTAGGGTTGTGTTCTATACTTATGTATGAGTGAATTAGGTCAAAAACTTGATCAAAATCTTTTGCATTCATGGTTTGGAAGATTTGATTTTCAAGCATTAGTTTTTCAATCTTTTTCATGCACTTTTTGTACAAATCATATCCAATCAATTCCAATTCTTCCATATCTGATCATGCACGAATTTTTGAACCTATTACATGTACAAAAAGATTTGATAAATTAGGTTTAGGATTTTCCATGTATTTAATTAATTTAAATGAATTATTAATAATAAAAAATCCAAATAAATAAATAAAAATGGAGAAAAACTTCCCTTTGGGCCAAGTGGTCGTGCACATTCCTTGGATAATGAATTGTGGAAGAAAAATAGGCCCATTAGCAATTTTAGGTCATTTGAGTCAATGTTGACTTTTCAAAATATCCAAAAATTTCCCAACTTCCACAAGGCATAACTTGCTCAATTGTTAAGCTTTGCTCATGTTCTTGGACATTTTGGAAATTTCTTTGAGTCCTCTAACCAATGCCTTTGGTCCCATGTCATTTTGATTTACCAATCTCAAGTTATGGCCTTTGACTTAAAGTCCCTTTTTGTTGACTTTTAAAAATGACCTATAATGTTGAAATTGATAACTTTTTGTGAGAGCATTTCTTGGACTTGGAGTATGAAGATGAGTTGTAGGAAATGTCTTTCTCTTCAAAATGAGCTTTGGATGGAATTTTTCTGATAATCCATGTGAAAGTTATGCCCTGGTCAATTTACAGTTGACTTTTTCAGCTGTCCAAATAAGAAAACTTTTGCATCTTGATGATTTTTGAGCCAAACTTTGAGAATCATGATCAAGCATTGATCAAATGATGTTTGTGGCTTCAAAATGAGATGTTGACCAAAAATTTGAACTTTTGACTGTCAAATGACCATTTTGCCCCTGCAGTTGACTGTAGAGCAATTAGGGTTTTGACTGTGCAATTTTGTGCTGAAAGTCTTGAAACTTGATATGAGGATGCTTGACCATATTTGTAGGCATGTGAGACTTGATTGGACCCTTGAAAACTTCGTTTTCTTGATCAGAACCAAAACCCTAATTTTGACTGTTCAGGAGGCTCTTGAACTGTGCAACCCTTGGGGAATTTTGAAGCATGACTTTGCAATTCTTGAAGAAATGGGAGGGCAAATTTTGGGGTACAACAGAGTGGAATGGTAAGGAGATGGAATTTCTGGGATGTCGTGGATTGTGAGTGGTTGTCGAGCCATGAGAGGTTCTGTTATTCCAGGAATGGGTGAAGTGGTATCAGAGTCAAGATTTTCATTTTCTGGTTGGAGAGCGTGAAAGTTTGGATTTTCAGAGTGGAGAGCTTGAGAGTTTGGATTTTTTTTATTGGGAAGTTTGGAACACTGGATCAAATTGATCAATATCAAAAAGAACTTGAGCAAGTTCTTGCTGGTTTTGGTCAAGATGTGAGGTAGTAGAATGTGGTTCATCCAGAATGTTTTCTAAAGTGAGTGAAGGGTCAAATTCAATATCAAAATCATCAAAGGTTTATGGTGAAGGATCTTCTGTGGGTTTTGGAGAGGAGGGGGTTTCAGATGTTGATAAAAGCACTGATTCTACAACAGAAATAAAAGAAGAATTACCTATCTTCTTAGCAGCCTTGGGTACCTTCTGAGAAGATCCTTCTCATGAAGCTTTCCTTTTCCTTGATTTCTTGAGAACAACCTCTGGATCCTGTTGTCGCAGATCATGAATGTTCACTTCTGGATTAGTCCCATCCATTTTGCAAGCCTCCAGATATCTGACAATGATTTCTGGAGAAGCATCTATTTGGGAGAAAAGAGGGAAATTCTTCAGAGGAACTCGTCTTGTTGTGATGACTTCCTTTGTTGCAACAGTTGGATCCTTCTTGATGGTATCAATGATTTTCATTTTCTTCAAATTCTTCGCATTTAGAGGTTTTCCAGCACATGCTTCTAGAATGCTGACCTGTTGAGCTTCAGATAGATATTCTACCAGTTTGTTTTCCATCAGAATATCTGATATGAGCCTACCCAGAGGTATCCAGTCCCTCTTAGTCCTTTCTTTTTCTCTAGTCTCTTTGACTCCTGTCTTCAGATTATTAAATAACAGATGAAGAAGATTTACCTTTGCCTTTATTGCAATGAAGTACAGAAGAAATTGCTGGTCAATGTTGATGTAATCAGGATAACTTGTGGGCTTTCTGTGGTTAATGCAGCCCAAGATGATTTTTGACCAAATTCTAAAGTAGTCCTTCAGATCTTTAATTTTGTATGAAGGTTGGCCAGAAGTAAAAATCTCTTTTGAAATAGTTGTTAGGTCAGAGAATTTTTCTGCCATGTCGCTGCAACGAATGCCTCCGCCGCCATGACCTATAAAGCATGCAATAAGGTCTTCTAAAATTACTATTTTCTTCCCCATCACAAACGAAGTAACTTGATGGTTTGAAGCAGTAGCATGAATCCAAAATTCTTTTATTAATCTTGGAAATACTGGACCCAGAAGACGATCAAAATACTTGGTCCACCCTTGAAGTTCAACATCAGGAGTAAGGTCGCAACCGTTTTCCTTCATACTTTCAAAGTCCACAATGAGTTCACAGAGAAATTCTAGTGAATTAATTGGAGTCAGGAGTGTTCTTGAAGGTTCTTCGTATCTTTCTTCTATTGAAGAAGATGAGCCAGGAACACATTGAGAGCTTTGAGAACTTTGAGAAGAAGCCATTGTTCACACAAACTTTTTGAAGGTTTTTGAAATAAAATTGTACACAAATAGTAGAGAGAAGAAGTGAGCGTGAAAAAGTGAAAGTGAAAGTGAACGGTGTTTTTATAAGCAAATAGAAAACTTAATTAGCAAGAAAAGAGTAAAAAAATAATGATTACATAGCATTAATGATTCCTGAAAATAGGGAGATGGCATGGCGATATAGAACAATTATCGATACAACACGAGTCTCAATGCATCCAATCACGCTTTAGTCTCTTCAGAGTTTGAACGCGTGTTCAGCCTTAGATGAAACTCTTGTGAGAGGATGACAAATGTTGATGTTGTGAACTGCATGCTTCTATCTTTGAAATGAATCGTTTGAGAACTGTTCAGGTCTTCTTAGGTAGATCCTGATGCAACTGCCCTTCTAACTTCTGAAGAATTATTGATCAGATGTTCACCAAAAAAAATAAACTTCTGAGGGTTAAGGAATACATAAATAAAACTCTTATTCTGGACATAATTTCATGCTGAGATGTTTCATAATGAAATTAAACCTATCTTTAGAAAGGGGTTTAGTGAAGACATCAACCCATTGATGGTATGTGTCAATAAACTTTAAGGAAAGAATTCCTTTATGAATATAGTCCCTAATAAAGTGATGTTTTATTTCTATATGCTTAGCCCTAGAATGTAAAATATGATTTCTAGATAAACAAATGGTAGAAGTAATGTTAGAGTATAGGAATGTTACTCTCAAATATATTGAAGTCTTCAAGCTGACTTTTCATCCAGAGCATTTGTGTGCTGCATCCAGCTGCTGCTATATATTCAGTTTCAGCGGTTGATAATGCAATTATGGATTGCCTCTTGCTGGACCACAAGATCAGATTTTCTCCTAAAACTGGCAGTTTCCAGAAGTGTTTTTTCTTTCTACTCTGTCTCCAGCGAAGTCAGCATCACAGTATCCTACTAATTTGTATTCATTAGTTTTTCTATAAAACAAACCAAGATTAGTAGTACCTTTCAGATACTTGAAAATTCACTTAACAACTGTTAAGTGAGATTCTCTAGGATCTGATTGGAATCTAGCACATAGACATACACTATACCGAATATCAAGTCTATAAGCTGTAAGAGATAAGAGAGAACCAATCATACCTCTGTAGATCGTTTGTTCTACCTTTTTACTTACCTCTTCCTTTTCCAGAATGCATGTAGGATGCATTGGAGTTTTGGTTGGCTTACATTCTGATAAGTCGAATTTCTTCAGAAGTTCTTTGACGTATTTGCTTTGGTGTATGTATGTTCCTTCTGGAGTTTGGTTGATCTGAATGCCCAGAAAGAACTGAGTTCTCCCATCAAGATCATTTTGAACTCTGCCTGCATAGACTTAGCAAATTCTCTCCCCAAAGAGGCTTTAGTAGATCCAAAAATAATATCATCTACATAAATTTGACAAACTAGAATGTCATTTTTAAATGGCTTACAGAATAAAGTTGTGTCCACCTTCCCTCTGGTAAAATCATTTTCTAGCAGAAAACTACTTAGTCTTTCATACCAAGACCTGGGAGCTTATTTCAGACCATATAGTGATTTCTTTAGTTTAAATACATATTATGGATGTTTTGAATTTTCAAGACCAGGGGGTTGGTGCACATAAACTCCTTCATCAATGTATCCATTTAATAATTCACTTTTGACATCCATCTGATAGAGAGCGATGCCATTATTTATAGCAAAAGAAATTAAAAGTCTGATAGATTCTAACCTAGAGACTGGAGCAAAGGTTTCTGTATAGTCTATCCCTTCTTGCTGACTATAACTTTGTGCGACCAGTCGTGCTTTGCTTCTGACGACTTCTCCTTGTTCATTCAACTTGTTTCTGAATACCCATTTGGTTCCAATTATGTTGAACCCTTTTGGTTTAGGAACCAGATCCCACACATTATTTCTGGTGAATTGGTTTAATTCCTCCTGCATTGCAAGTATCCAATCATTGTCCAGGAGAGATTCATCAATGGAGGCTGGATCAATTAGAGACATTAATCCCATGAGAGATTCTTCAGAGTTTCTGAATATGGATCTTGTTCTGATTGGGTCTTCTTTCTTCCTAGAATTTTGTCTTCAGGATGAGCTAAGCTGCTTCTGGATTGTCTTTTCTGGAGAGGTTCTTCAGATGTAGTTGTAATATTTATGACATCTTCTTCTGGTGTTGTCTATGATTCTTTGTGAGAAACTTCTGATGCAATGTATCCAGTACCTGTAAATTGGACTTCTATATCTGCAAGGAGCCGACATATCTTGTATAGACTTCTTTTTTGCAGGGTCTACCTGAATTCCCTTGTCACTGACAATGAAACCTAGGAGTTTACCAGACCTTACCCCAAAGGTGCACTTGTTCGAATTCAATCTCAGCTTATACGTCTTCAACCTGTCAAACAACTTTTGTAGATGATCAAGGTGTTCTTCCTCTGTTTGAGACCTAGCTATCATGTCATCAATATAGACCTCTATTTCATGGTGAATCATGTCATGGAACAATGCTACCATGGCTCGCTAATAGGTTGCCCCAGCATTCTTCAACCCAAATGGCATCACTTTGTAGCAGAACGTGTCCCATTGTGTGACAAAGGTTGTCTTCTCCATGTCTTCAGGTGCCATCTTGATCTGATTGTAACCAGAGAAACCATCCATGAAGGAAAAGACCTTGTGCTGTGTGGTGTTGTCAACTAGAATATCAATGTGGGGAAGCAGAAAGTTATCCTTAGGGCTTGGTCTGTTCAAATCTCAGTAGTCCACACACATCCGTACCTCGCCATTCTTTTTAGGCACCGGGACCATGTTAGAAACCCATTGGGGATAAGAAGTGACAGCTAGGAACCCAGCATTGAACTGTTTCATAACCTCTGCTTTAATCTTCTCTGACATTTTAGGGCGCATACGACGGACCTTCTGCTTTACCGGAGGGCAATCCTCTTTAGTTGGCAGGCGATGAACCACAATATCGGTGTCTAGTCCGAGCATGTCTTCATACGATCAGGCAAAGATCTCGACATAATCATGCAACATCTGTATCAACCGCTATTTGACATGAAGCTCCAAACTAGCACCTATCTTGACCTCTTTTCTGTCTTCTTCTGTGCCCAAATTCACTGTCTCAACTGGCTCTTCATGGGTATGTATGGCCCTTTCTTCCTGCTGTAACAGTCTAGCAAGTTCTCTGGGTACCTCACAATCTTTCTCACCTTCGTCCTCGACTTGGTTGATCGGATTTTTAAAGTGATAACCGACAATAGTAGAACTGTTATCAATGGGATCCAGAGTGGATATGGATCTGCAGTTTGATACGTGAGTGTGTGTAAGAGCATAGCTCTATAGACAAAGTAAAAAAGAAAAGAAAAACAGAGAGCACAAAATTTGTATGCATAAATGTCCGATGCTTTATTAATGCCATATGAAATTGAATTATGATAGCCCTCACAAATAAACCATTGTTCCCCGTGTAAGACACAAGGTTTTAATGTTTCAATAGTTTAAATATTACATTTCCTTAAAACAAAAAGACAAATTTCTCTTGAATAAAAGAGATGGGAACAAAATCTTTAGCCTCTCAATTACTGAGTCCACTGCTGATGGTTGGGAAGGTCCAGCTGTCCATCTCCTCGTCGCCATCATTAACATATCCTGTAGCAGAGACAACCTCAATAGCATTGATTCTCGAGCCATGCTTGGGCATGGGTGCAGTTATGACGTTAGGAGTCTCAGGGGGATCAAATTAAATCTCCTTTGCCTCGATCAAATCCTGCACCTTGTTCTTCAAAGCCCAGTAGTTGTTGGTATCATGACTTGGACTTTTAGAGTGGTAAGCACAACGAGCCTTGGGGTTATAGTGAGGAGAGGTAGTGTTGGGATTCTTCGGAGCTTCCCGCAGGGTTACCAGATTTGTCTTCAATAACTGTGGCAAGATTTGAGACAGAGTCATGTTTATAACTGTATTACCCGCCTTTCTGTCCTTTTTTGATTATTCCTTTGTTGGATAGGTTTAGACTTAGAGATCATGACAGCCCCTACCGCTGGACGGTGTTCAGTTTTATCCTGATTTCTTTGACGGTAGACAACACTAACCTCCTTCTTCCAAGCGAAAGGCTTCCTTACAGCACTGGAGGACACATCCTTTTGAATCTTTCCACTCTTGATTCCTGATTCCACCCGCTCTCCTGTCAGAATTAATTCAGTGAAATCGGATGATGAACTTCCAATTAGATGATTGAAAAATGGTCCAGACAGGGTCCCCCGAAACATATCCACCAGCTCCCTATCAGACAGGGGAGGCTGGACTCTTCCTGCTAAGTCCCTCCACTTCTGAGCATAGTCCTTAAAGCCCTCACTCGAACCCATAGACATATTTTAGAGTTGTGTACGGGTGGGAGAAAGGTCTACATTTGTGATATGGTGGCAGAACCGACTGTTAATACTGGTTTGCATTTTTGTTTGCAAAATGTTGCAGTAAGCAAGAGTCGCCACCGACTTTTATTTCATCCAACAAGGAAAAGGAAAAAGAACAGAAAAAACCTTTTCGAGAATATTTCTGAGTATGGGGTTAGATTATAGAAAGGGAAGGTGTTAGCACCCTTTCTATCTGTGGTTTTCCACGGGCTCTTAGGTACTTTCTCATTTTAAAATTGCTTGTATGTTTGTGTTTTGAAAAGTTTTGTTTTACTTCATTTTAACCCTTGTTTCTGCCCTCAAGAGTGTTACGAAGTTGTTTTTGAAAACTATTTTGAAAGTGTTTGGTGTGAAAAAGTTTGTTTGTTTTGAGCAAGTACCTAACAGTTATCTACATACTCAAAAAAAGTCTGTTCGTTTACCTTTAGATAATGCTACCCTATTATTAAGAAATAGGTAGCATCGGCGTTGGAGTTTTAAAGGACATTCGAAGGGACAAATACGATCACAAAAGCAATGTTAGGAAATGTTAGTAATCATCCTAAAACCTTAAAGATCTTTTTTCGAGGCAACATCCGAATGGGTCATTTGAGATCTTTTGGGACTAGAGGACAACCACTAACAATCCCTATACTTCATGACCGTTTACCGAAGGCAACCGGAGTGGAGTAAACCCTAGGAGTGAGCATGTGCAAGTGTATTTTTTAGTTACTTATCTTTGCATAATTAGGGTTTTCTATTATTTTAATTTCAGTTTATCTTTCCATACAACCCTATTAACATAAATCTAACAGTTTATAGTTTGCAGAAATTAAAATGCGAGAAAGTTAAAGTCCTAACTATTACAAGGCTTTAGCAGATACATAATTATTTTTGGCTGAAAATAAAATGCAAAATTTAAAACGCTAATTACTATTACAAACTCGGAGCAGTTACAATATTAAAAAAGGAAATTAAAAAAATGCGCGTGGCGAATTAAATGCGAGGAATAATTAGAAAACCTAAAGTCTAATTGAAAAAATATTTAGGTTATTTTTTGAGAAAAATTAGGTTATGTACAAATTAACCCTAATTCTAATTATTTTAAATTATGAAAAAAGAATTAAATTTCCTTAGTTTAAATTAAACTAATTAATTATGGAAATAAATATTTTTTATGGAAAATATGATTTTTTTAATGTTTTTTGTGATTTTTGATTAAATAAAAAAATGATTTTTGGGTTATTTTGTAAAAAGAAAATAATTAACAAAATGATTAAAATAAGAAAATAAAAAGAAAAGGAAGAAATTGGGCCTGTATAGCAATCCAGGGGGGTATGATGCTGAATTTGTCAAGGCCCATTAGCTGCTCAGCCCACCCTCTGCGCTAGATTCAGTGGTGACCATGATTGGAGGGCGCACCATGGTCTTTGCTGCCTGGGACGTTGGATTGGATTGAAGATGAATCCATTGGCTGGATTGTGTGGCTGCATGGTGGACGCCTGGAAGCATAACGCGCTAGATCTGCAATCAAATATTGAGAAAACAAAGAAAACGCTTGGACCTGGGATCGAACCCAGGTCCTCCCACTTTCAAACACACGCCCTTGCCATATGCGCTGCGCTGCTTAATTGATAATATAATAACAATAATATATTATATGTAAAAAAACTTCGATAACTAAAACAACTAAAAACATGCGCCTATTATTCAAACAGGCCAATGGTTATCATCCACCTCATCACCTTCTTCCTCAGTCCGTCGTTTTAGGTACAATATTTTTACCTGCGGACATCTTCCATAGCTACAAACCTGCAACCTTCCAAAATCAATAGTAAGCATGATAAATTAATTCTAAGCACATGGATCAACTCGTTTTGATCTCACGAATATGATAATACTCTTTTCTTGGCCCAATTTCACCTGTACAAAGAAACCCTAAAATGGAACCTCAAACCCTAGCAATGGTAATCATCAATATATTCACTGAAACATCAATTAAACCATTCAAATATGTTGCAAATATGTCCTCAAACACAAATATATCATTAAAACATGTTTATGATGCAAGAATCATTATATTCGGATTTTGGAAAAGAAATAAATTGTGAGAGTATTATGTGATGATTCTGGGCTTTTGGAGGCGTGCAAATAATCCTATTAGCTTTGGGAGATACCCAAGAAGGGATTGGAAGCCTTGAATTGATGTGAATTGCCCTCTAAGCTTGAAACCGATCCATACTTATTTTTGCCAAAATTTTCAGTTTGGTTTGATGCTTTCACGACCTTTAATCCTTCCTCTTGTGCATTGTTCTTGTTCAGTATATATTAGAACAAATTAGGTTAACAAAAACACTTTGCATCTTTGAAGATCATGGAGGTTTAATTTAGTTTTTCCTTTGTATCATATCTTTCAAAAATCACCAAAATCATGCCAATTTTGATTCAATCCACCCTTGCACGATTTAATTTTATTATGCTAGCTTGATTGGATTGTGATTCCTACAAAAATCAGATCAAAATCAATCTTTTATATTTTTTGCAATTTATTTGATTTAATTTAACTTTTAAATAATAAAAATAAAAAATAAAATAAATAATGAAGCAAATAATGTATGGATGCTGATTTGGGTCATGGAACATGTCTCCAACAAGATACAATCATGAAAATCTAGGACTATTTGACAAAAAAATGCACTTTTGAGCACATTTGACTTTTGGAAATTTTTTCAAAATTGGCCAACTTTGACAATGCATATCTCGTCCAATTTTAACCCTAGAGAGGTGTTCTCTGACTTTTTAGAAAGCTTAGGATGTCCCCTAAACAACCCTTTTGGTCTCATATCAAATGGGTCTTCCATGTTCATGTAAGAAGCTTTGACCTAAAAGGTATTTTTGTTGACTTTTCAAAAGGACCTATAATGTAGAAAATCATATCTTTTTATGAGTGCATATTTTTAACTTTAGGGATGAATATGGGGTTGTATGGAATTTCATCCTCTTCAAAATGAGCTTTGGATGGAAAATTTCTGATAAAGTATGAGGAAGTTATGCTTGGTTAAAGTTTGGTTGACTTTTCTTGAGAAACCCTAATTTAGCAACTTTTGGGTTTTGATGAATTTGGGGCATTCCTTGGGGAATCATGATCAACCCTTGATCAAATGATGGATATTACTTCAAAATGTTGATGTTGACCAAAAATCTTGAAGTTTGACTGTATGTGAGCCACGATTGACTTTTGACCTAGTATAGTTGATTTTCAGGCATCTGGGCAATTGATTGAGAAAACTTCTTGTGAAAGGCATGAAACTTGACATGGATGATCTTGAGAACATACTAGGACCATGGAAAGCATTTGGGACCTTTGGATCTCCCATACCCTGATGAAAATGGAAACCCTAATTTGGGGTACATTGCCTTAGGAGAGAGTTTGTCTGGTCAACTCTTGGGCATCCTTGAGCAACTTGAGGACCTCAATGGGTATGTGTTGAGTGAAATGAGAGGGAAAATTTTGGGGTACAACAGCTTCCCCTGTTCAATCTTCTTAAACCTGAGGATGTAGATTGGCTTGTCTGCCTTTTGTAATCTGAAGGTGGAAAATGATTGAACACTAAGTGCCCATAAATTTGTACTCGTCTGAGATGGTGCAGGACTGTGCATGTAGTATCGAGAATGGGATTACATATGCCATTTGGGAAATATGACAGAGAATCGTCGAAGATGGGCTTAACGATGCCATCCGGCAGAGGTGACGGCGAAGCGTCGGAGATGGACTTAAAGATGCCATCCAGAATAATGTTGATTTTTTGAGATATTCCTTCGATGAGGATTCCTGTTCCTGTCGTTGATGAGCGATATGCTGAGGAATGTCGGTCTCTGTCTTGGGGGAAGTAGAATTTTAGGAGCTTCAGTTATCCGTTACTCTACTGGGGTATCCTCTTTTAGTCGAGGAGGTGAAAGTGAATTTCTATCTGGTCGTGCTCCAGGATTTACAGTGATTTACTGAGGATAATAAGATTAACTGCTATTTGGTCGCACTCCAGGTTTCACAGTGACTTACTGGGGAGATAAGATTAAACTTGTTATCTAGTCGTTCTCCATACTTTGCAATTTCTCAATTCTTATCTGGTCGTGCTCCAGGCTTCATAAGGATTTAAGTGGTTATCCGGTCACATTTGGGTTTCAACTTGAACTTGAGGCATCCTAATATCCGGTTGATTTACGTGCTTCATAGTAATTGGTCGAGTAAACTGCTATTTGGTTGAATTCCAAGCTTCACAGTACCTTATACTGTTATCTGGTCGTGTCCCAAGTTTCAGTGTCCTTTGCCGCTATCTGGTCGTGCTCCAGTCTTTACAGCTGCTTATACCATTATCTGGTCATACACCAGGCTTCACAGTGTCTTATACCACTATCTGGTCGATTCGAGGCTTCATAGTATCTTGTACTGTTATCCAGTCGATTTCCAGGCTTCACAGTAACTTGCTGGGGGTTAAGCTATTTTCTGGTTGATTTTCGGGCTTCATAGCTTGAATTTAAGATATACCACTATCTGGTCGATTCCAGGCTTCGTAGTATTTTGGTGAAATCAAGATACTACCCGGTCGATTTCCGGGCTTCATAGCTTGAACTGGAATAGAAATCTTAGTATCGATTTGACTGAACCAGGGGAAACTTGTGAGAACTTCAACTGGGAGAGAAATCTTAGTGTCGATTTGACTGATCCCGAGAGAGGTCTCGGATTAACTTTTACTGGCATAGAAATCAGGGGAATCTTAGCGGCGATTCGACTTACCCAGACGAAAGTCTTAAAACGTCTTCAACTAGAATAGAAACCTTAGTGTCGGTTTGACTGAACCAGAGAAAACTTGTGAGAACTTCAACTAGGAGAGAAATCTTAGTGTCGATTTGACTGATCCCGGGAGAGGTCTCGGATTAACTTTGACTGGCATAGAAATCAGGGGAATCTTAGCGGCGATTCGGCTGACCCAGACGAAAGTCTTAAAACGTCTTCAACTAGAATAGAAACCTTAGTGTTGGTTTGACTGAACCAGAGAAAAATTGTGAGAACTTCAACTAGAAGAGAAATCTTAGTATCGATTTGACTGATCCCGAGAGAGGTCTCGGATTAACTTTGACTGGCATAAAAATCAGGGGAATCTTAGCAGCGATTCGACTGACCCAGACGAAAGTCTTAAAATGTCTTCAACTAGAATAAAAACCTTAGTGTCGGTTTGACTGAACCAGAGAAAACTTGTGAGAACTTGAGTGCATCTTTCCCTAAAAGGTAAATAGTTAGTCGTATGCAATGTCATGATGCAATAAATTTATTGAGTATTGATGTTCCCAAAATAAATGAGATTGTGCTGTATAATATGTATGCGCATGCCATGATGTATGGATATGTAATGCCATTGTGATATTCTCGAGCTGGGGAGAATAAATCCTAGACTGCTGCTGGAGAGTATAAGGAGTTGAATTCTTCGTTTCTGCTGGGGATAGTAAACGAAGATGATTAGCTGGAGATTTACATCCATTCTGCTTGAGAACATTCTTCCGGGAGAGACTTTGTCTGAGAACAATCCTGTAGGGTAATGACTCTGTGGGGAAGGGAGATACTCTGTTGGAAGATCTGCTGATTTGGAGAGATAAACTCAGCTGAGGATGAACTTCCATTGCTAAAGAGAAGAGCTCTGTTGGAGATTGAGCTTCTGCTGTCAGAGAAATAAACTCTGCTCGGGAGAGAACTTTATAAACTGTTTATGAATATATAGCTCGGTTGGGGAATGCAGACATTAGCTTTCTGAAGGAACCTGCTGGGGGAGGAATTCCTGCTTGGGGACAAGGAGGTCGGACCTTGGTCGTCTCGGCTCTTCGGGGAGTTGTTGGCTCCCAAATTCGACACTTACTATATTTGGTCTTTTAGACCAAAAAACTGGAATGGACCAAGTCAAGAAGAATGTTTCGACGTATGGAATAACTTAGGAAAAAGATCTAAGTTATATTTGAGCCTTCGACCAGGGCTCACTTTCAGGTCTTTTCGACTGAAGAGGACTTACGTCCTTCGACTGAGAGAAAATATCCTCGCTTTTGACACATGATACGAGGGATATTTGAATTTTGAATTATTGGAGGGAAAGGCAGTTTCGCCAACGGCTAAGAAGAAGCAACGTGGCTGAAAGCCATAGGTCGAGGGACATGCAAAAGACATTTGTCTTCATCTTAGCGCAGAATGATCCCTCGACGGTTACTTAGTTTTTAGTATAAATTAGGAAACTTGTGTAGTTTTTTAGTGTGTTCAACCTATTGTACTAGTCACTCAAACATTGTCCAAGTAACCGTTGTGTGGGAAAGGATAAAACTGAGAGATGTACGTTGGAAACACCTCTTTTTATTAATGAAAGTCTTTTACATTGCTTTAATATTATCTTGCAAAGTCATCTTTCTTGCTTCCTTACCTGCATTTCTACATTTCTGCCTACTTTTCCAAAATCTCAAACATTTTTTCTCTGGGTCGAACGTGCATTCTTCCTGCTTATCTATCTTACATAAAAATTAGCATATGTTCTGGAATTAATCTGATCGATCCCGTAAGTAAACCAAAAAGAACTTTCCTTTTTGGAGATCAGCGGTTGTTTACCAAAAACAACGGTAAACAAATTGGCACACCTGGTGGGACGTTGCTAATTTTTTTTATTAAAAATCTTGTTTATGTTATTGTGTTTTTTCTGTACAGTTATAACGTTGCATGTTTTTAAGAAGTGGTAGAGTAACCAACGAGTATACTGTTAGGAAGACAAATAGTGAGAGTAGTATGGCTAACGAGCCAAATCATGGAGAAATACCTCCACCAGTTACTGGAACAGGGTTACTACCGCTGTCGAAGAGAATATTCCAACTTCTGTTGGATCAATACCAACGCTAACCACAAATCAAACTGGACCCTTACTTTCGTATGTAGGTCCAGGAGGTCCATTAGGAACGCATCCACCAAGGGTAAATCTAGGATCTCGATCAGTTGTGTCCCCAGGATTTTCGACAACCTAGATGGGTCGAGAGCAGCCATATGGCATGCCAACTACTGAAATGGCTAGCCTTATGAATGCTGCTTCCACTTTTTCAGAACCTTTGGTGAATGCAACATCGCCATTACAGGGGCCTGGAGCCAGTAGAAACCAATTTTTTGGGAGGGCCATCTCATGTAATACCAAGCCTCACAAATGTTTCGACAACAATTTTGAGGCAACAGATGGACGAAAGTAATCATGGTATGGTACAAATGCTAGCGCAAACTCTAAGTATAGTGCTAACCCCCTTATTTAAACTGCTATGCAATCGAATCAACAGATGACAGCGTAAATGACGCGCATGGCTGAATTCTTTGGGGTACCCCAAGTTGTTCGGAAACCCCAGAGGATACCAATAAGAGTAAATCAAGGGGTAATCATGGAAGAGGATTTGACCGTTAATCCAAACACCTAGATCCCTAGAGCAGAAATAGAACAACCAAGGGTCGAAATAACATGAAACCCTAGAGAAATCGATCAAGGAGTAATTATGGCTAATAGAAACCAAAATGCTGACGAATTGATACAGCAAGTTCGACACCAAAACTATGGGACGGACAATAATTTAACTTCCATGATCGAAAGGATTATGATTCAAAACGGGATGAATGTTGGTCTTCACAGACCAAACTTCACGTCCCCATTATCAGAATATATTCTGCAAACAGACTTACCACCTAGGGCAAAGGTTCCAAAGTTTACTAAATTTTCAGGGGATACGATAGAGTCCACTGTCGAACATGTGGCTAGATATTTGATAGAGGTCGGGGAAATAACAAACAACAAAAACCTTAGAATCAAATATTTCCCAAGTTCCCTAACAAAGAATGCTTTCACTTGGTTCACCGCCCTCCCAGCCAATTCGATCCACAACTGGAACCAATTGGAATATTGTTCCATGAACAATTCTACATGGGCCAAACCAAGATAAGTCTAAAAGAATTGGCTAGTGTGAAGAGAAGGTTTACAGATCCAATTGATGAATATTTAAATAGGTTTCGATTACTCAAAGCCAGATGCTTTACCGAAGTGCCTGAGCATGAATTGGTCGAAATGGCAGCAGGGCGCCTGGATTATTCGATTAGGAAAAAGTTAGATACACAATACCTAAGAGATATGGCCCAACTGGCTGATAGAGTTCGACAAGTAGAGCGCCTTAAAGCTGAGAAAGCTAAAGCTGCCAAAACTCATCGACGAGAAAGGGTAGCCTATGTCGAACTGGATGATAACGATCCAGAGATATCTAGTGATCCTTTAGAGGTCGAAGAAGGCGAAATCGATTTAGCAGAATTGAAACAAGGACCACCATGTTCTTGTAAATTGCTAGTGCCATCAAACAGGAAAAACCCTGTAGAGCCTGAGAAAAACAACGACAAATTTCCTAAGAAAACTTATAGTTTCGACATATCCAAATGTGACGAAATATTTGATCTATTAGTTAAAGATGGCCAGATGATAGTGCCCCCAGGGGGAAAATTGCCTCCTTTAGAACAGAGAAAGAAAAGAGGTTTTTGTAAATACCATAATTTTTTGGGACATAAAACCTCACAATGTTTCCTTTTCAGGGATCTCGTTCAACAAGCGCTAAAGGAAGGAAGGCTAAAATTTGCTGATAAGCCAGCAATGAAAATCGACACAAACCCACTGCAGATGGAGGCACATTATGCTGAACCAGTTGGCATTCACATGGTGGAAGTTTCTGAAGATTTCATCACTAAACCCATATTTGGAAGTTTTACTGGAAACATTTCTAGAAAAACTATTGAAGGGGTGAGAAAGGCCACTGAAGGCCTAGATTTGAAAAAGGAAGTTACCCAAGGGTCGAACAAGAAGGTTGCTGAAAGCCTAAAACTGATTAAACGGGTTACTGAAGACCCACACAAAAGCAAAGGAGTTGCTGAGAGCTCCAGCAAAAGAACCACCACATGTTCTTATTTGGCTGCTGTAAAAGGTTCAACAGAGAATCTAGAGGCCAAAATGCAGAAGATGAACCTTGTTGCCAAAAGCAACATGCAGATCAACATGGTTGAAGTCTTTGGCGCCAAAGCCTCTGAGGAAGCCATTCGACAAGAAGAAGTAAACAAAACAGAATTTCCAAAGGAGAATGAAGATCTGACAGATTTTCTACAAAGGTGCCAGAAAAAGAAATTGGAAGTAATGCTATGCCCTAGATGTAGCTCTATTTTCGACAAGAAAGCCGCAGAACACATACAAGCTATGCAGATTGTGAAAGCAAAATAGGGCACCGATGCCCAACAAAAAATGGATTCAGAAATCAGATTTGACCCCAGAAGGGGGCATCAACAAGGACCCATGAGTCAGGTAAGGAGGCCACCAACTTTTAGGCCTCCAACTAACGTACCTACAGATACTTGGCTAAACACCATCGGAAGAAAGAGGCCAAATGAAGAGAGATGGCAGGTGTTCGACGTGCCAAGAGGTTCATCTTTAGATTACAGAAAGGAGTACCATGCTTCTGCGTTGAATAAGATGACCCATGTATCGAGAAATTACAAAGGAAAAAATCCTATGTCTCGTTCGCAATGGAGAAGATTCCAAAGACAGCGAAAAGCCGAAAAAGAGGTAGTTGGACCTTATCCAGAGGTTAGCACTAATGTGAAAAGGAAACAAAGGAAGCCTCTATAGAGAAATCCTATGCCTTGGACGGAGGAATGTGGTTCAAATGATGAAGACAACTCCGATTCTGGTGACAGTTTAGACATCATGGTGAATGTCATATCAGTGTTACCTAAAGAATACAACCGGCAAGTCGAAGTTGAAGAAACTAACTTAATGGTTGAACAAGAAATGGCTAGACACAGGCCAGTATGTTACTATGTAATGAACAATGGCTGCGTAGAAGAACATAACACGTTTTTCGAGCCACCAACAGAGGCAATGAAGAATCATCTGAAACCCCTGTTCATTAGAGCAAAGATAGGGGAGATAACTATAAATAAAATTCTGGTTGATTGTGGGGCGACCATCAATATCAACCCACAATTCATGCTGGAAAAGTTAGGCAAGGGAGATGCTGACATAAAGCCACATAACATGGTCTTGTCCAACTATGAAGGGGGCATGGGCACCACAATGGGTGTCATACAGCTAGACCTTAAAGTAGGATCAATCCTCCGATCCACCATGTTCATGGTGATTTCAGCAAAACCCAACTACAATCTGCTCTTAGGTCGAGAGTGGATACATGGCATCAGAGCAGTGCCATCTTCGATGCACCAAAAGGTCACAATATGGCGCCCCGACGGCATTGTGGAAAACATTGAAGCAGATCAGAGTTATTACTTAGGTGAAATCAACAGTGTCGGAAAGAATAGTTTCAACAGAAATTTGGCTCATATAGGGCCATGTAATCCACCCGAGTTTGATTTAACCCCAACTCCTAATGCCTTCTGATCCCTATACCTGCACTCCGACTATGGCTTCCAGTGGGATATAGAAGACTTATCCAACATCGACTTTGGAGGAGTTGATGATATACGGCCAACAGGGCGGGGAAGTGAGTTTGGTGATGATGACTGAGTCACAAACTCTATAAAAAATTTCGGCGTATGTGGCCAAAAGTAGAATGATAGCGGCCTTGGAGGATGAAGTTAAATATATGGCATTCGAATGTAATGAACAAGTCCTTTCTAAGACAGGCCCTGAGAAAGATTTCGACCCAGAGCCTCCCGACTTAGAAACGAAATATCTTCGAGATCAGAGGTTAGACTCCATCTATGACGATGAACCTCTGGGTTTCGAAAAGGACCCGCTGGCGAACAATTTTAAAATGTTAGCGCAAGATCCTCTAGAAGAGGTATATCTAGGCGAAGGTCCTTTAAAAAAGCTAACGTACATAAGCACAAAAATGGATCCAGGACTCAGGTTCGAAATGATCCAATTACTAAAAGAGTTCAAGGATTGCTTTGCATGGGATTATGACCAGATGCCTGGTCTCGACATAAGTTTGGTAGAACTGTAGTTGCCAATAAAGCCTGGAAAGAAGCCCGTTAAGCAGACTCCAAGACGGTTTGCACCAGAGATTTTATTAAAAATCAAAACGAAAGTCGAAAGGCTGCTGAGATGCAAGTTCATCCGAACGACCAGGTACGTCGAATGGATTGCAAATATTGTGCCTGTTATAAAGAAAAACGGTACTTTGAGGGTGTGCATCGATTTCAGAGATCTGAATGCTGTAACACCCAAAGATGAATATCCAATGCCAGTGGCGGAAATGCTTATGGATTTTGCCGCTGGTTTCAAGTACATGAGTATGTTTGATGGCTACTCTGGATATAATCAAATCTTTATTGCTGAAGAAGATGTGTCGAAAACGGAATTTTGTTGCCCTGGGGCCTTAGGCACTTATGAATGGGTAGTGATGCCCTTTTGCCTAAAGAATGCAGGGGCAACATACCAGAGAGCCATGAATTCGATCCTCCATGATTTTATTGACACTTTCATGCAGATTTATATTGATGATATTGTTGTCAAATCTGTTTCAGGGGAGACTCACATGGATCATCTTCGACAATCCTTCGAGAGGATGAGACGCTACGGCCTGAAGATGAATCCTCTAAAATGTTCTTTCGGTGTCAAAGCGGGAGATTTCTTAGGTTTTGTGGTCCATAAAAAAGGAATTGAGATAAACCAAAACAAGACCAAAGCTATCTTGCAAGCCAAAGCGTCAACTAACAAAAATGAATTGCAATCCTTACTTGGGAAGATAAATTTCCTGAGGAGATTTATATCTAACCTCAGTGGGAAAACGCAAGCCTTTTCGCCACTACTTCGACTCAACAAAGGAGGATTTGAATGGAGGCAAGAACATCAAGAAGCCTTCGACAAAATCAAAGAGTACCTTACCAAACCACCTATTTTGGTGCCTCCTTGTCTAAGTAGAAATATGAGACTGTACATAGCTGCGTCTGATAAAACTTTAGGGAGCATGCTGGCTCAAGAGGATGAACATGGTGTCGAAAGGCCCATATACTACCTCAGTAGAGTTTTAAACGATGCAGAAACTAGATATAGCAAGGTTGAAAAACTATGTTTATGTCTATATTTTTCATGTACAAAACTTAAGCAATATATAAATCCAGTTAATGTTTATCTTTTGTCTCATTTTGATGTTTTCAAATATATGTTGTCGAAACCCATTTTGCACAGTCGAATTGGAAAATGGGCACTCGCATTAACTGAGTACTCATTAACCTTTGTGCCTCTCAAGGCTATGAAAGGTCAAGTGGTAGCAGACTTTATAGTCGACCATTCTATACAAGAGGGATCACTGAATTACTTGGAGATCGAACCTTGGAAACTGTACTTTGATGGTTCTAGTTACAAAGATGGAACTGGAGTTGGAGTTCTCATTATTTCTCCAAACAAAATTCCAACAACATTTAAGTACAAAATAGATGGGGATTGCTCTAATAATGAGGCTGAATACGAAGCGTTAATCGCAGGCCTTGAAATCCTATTGGAATTGGGGGCAACTCAGGTCAAAATAATGGGAGACTCAGAGTTAGTCCTAAAACAAATTACGAAAGAATACAAATGCATAAAAGAAAATCTTATTATGTATTTCGTAATATCCAGACGGTTGTTGAAGAACTTCGAGGTAGTTAACATTCGACATATACCCAGATTGGAAAATCAAGTAGCTAACGACTTGGCGCAGATTGCTTCTGGGTATAAAGATTCGAAAGACAGGCTATAACAAGCAATCGAAGTTAGAGGGAGAGTAACTTCCACTAAGTTATCTCCATTGTATTTAAAGACCACAACATTGGGATGCACTGATCATGAAAATTTTGAAATTCCATTCATAGACAATCTAACAGAACAAGATTGGAGAAAGCCTGTAGTGGATTATTTACAAAATCCAACGACTTCGACAGAACGAAAAATAAAGTATAGAGCATTGAGTTATGTGTTGATGGGAAATTAATTATTCAAGAAAACACCTGAAGGTGTGCTCCTAAAATGCCTAAGTGAAACAGAAGCATACATAGCTCTTGCCACCACACACGCTGGGGCATGTGGAGCACACCAAGTAGGACAAAAGATGAAATGGTTATTGTTTAGACAAGGATTATATTGGCCCACTATGTTAAAAGATTGTGTTGAGTTTGCAAAAGGATGCCAAGAATGTCAAATACATACAGGTATTCAGCATGTACCGGCAAGCGAACTTCACTCGATTGTGAAGCCTTGGCCTTTTAGAGGATGGGCTTTAGATCTTATTGGAGAAATTCGACCAGCATCTTCTAAAAGCCAGAAATATATATTGGTGGGCATTGATTATTTTACTAAGTGGATTGAAGCAATCCCTTTAGTCAATGTAGACCAAGAGAATGTCATTGAATTCATTCAAAAGTACATCATATATAGATTTGGAATTCCCGAAACAATAACTACAGACCAAGGGTCAGTCTTTACTGTTCGAAAGATGCAAGACTTTGCTGCGGAAATGGGGTTTAAACTGTTAACGTCTACACCTTATTATGCGCAAGCTAATGGCCAGGTCGAAGTAACAAATAAAGTACTGATCAATTTAATAAAGAAACACGTGGGAAAGAAACCCAGAAACTGGCATAAGACACTAGATCAAGTTCTATGGGCATGTCGAACTTGTCCGAAAGAAGCCACAGGAACAACACCATTTCACCTAACCTATGGTCATGATGCAGTGTTGCTAGTGGAAATCCACCTACAGGCGACAAGGATTCAGATACATCATGAGATCCCCTCTGAGGTCTATTGGAATATGATGTTAGATGAACTAGTTGACTTAGACAAAGAAAGGTTGAAAGCTCTGGATCTTTTGAGACTGCAGAAGAAGCGAGTTGAGAAATCCTATAATCGCAGAGTGAAATCTAAGACATTTCAGCCTGAAGATCTAGTTTGGAAAGTAATTCTTCCAATGGATCAAAAGATAGAAATTTGGGAAAATGGTCTCCTAAGTGGGAAGGACCTTTTAGGATTATCCAGGCCTTCTTTGGTGGATCCTATGAGATTGAAGAGTTAAGCGAAGATCAAAGACTTTTGAAGGTGAATGGTAAATACCTGAAAGCGTATAGACCCATGCTTCAAGAGGTAAAAATAAGTAATATATAGTCACTGTTGAATAGAGAACGCCAAAATGGAAACTTATATTTTCATTAAAAGTGCCAAAATGGCTCTAAAATCATTACAACAAGTGATTACATAAATGAAAGAAACAGGATTCAAAAGGGGAGATTGGCCTTAATCTGAAGATACTTGATTCTTTGCAATTCTAGGTGTCGATCACATAGAGCCTTCGATTGATGTAGGGTCTCAAGCTTAGCATCAAGATATTGGGCTCAATCAGCGTGCCTTAACCCTTCAGCCAGTTCCTCTTGGCTCTCTGATTCAGTGTTAACAGCGAGGAGTTCCTCCTTCTTTTTGTCATTGGCAGCAATTTTAGCTCCCAAATCTGCAATCTGCACCATCAGTTGAGCATTGTCTTGATCTAGCTCTTCGACCTCTTTTTGTCTAGCCTCCTGGGCCTTCGACAAATCCTTTACCTTAGAAGCTGATTCGGTAGCAGCATGCCAGGCAACAGCCACTTGACCATTGGCTTCTTCAATCTCACGATTAAGAGTCCTTTGACGATTATAATCAGCTGATACTTGATCAATAATGGAGATCAAGTCCAAGATAATGCTGGCCACGTCCGGAGAAGCAACGAGGAGATCGACAGCTTTTAGAGTAGTCTTTAGAAAAGAAGGAGCCATTGGTTCCCCCTCCAAGGTTAACATTAAATCTCTTTTGAAGATTTGTGCTTTAACTTTCTGAAGAGCCTCGTCGAGAGGAGAAGTCGAAGTAGATCTTCCAGACGCAGTTGAGGCACTATGATCAGAGGAACTTTCTTGACCTTCTAGAATTGCAGTCAGATAGCCCAAAGGATTTTGCTGTTTCAGCAAGGCCAAATCCTCCTTAGTTCTAGATCCCGTCGAAGGGACACTTTCGTTGGCAGCAACAACCACGTTGGCCACCTGCTCTGGAATTGCCTCAGTACCTGTAGGATTCTAGTTTCCTTCAGTAGAACCCTCTTCGCCATCAGCTCCTGGGATCCCTTCATTCTCCCTTGCTATCATAGTCTCAGCAACATGGATCCTTTCCTCTTCGTTCTCTTGCACGTTAACCAACGGAGCCCTGGTCTCTTCATGATTTCCTACAGGGCCTTCTTCATTGGCTTCCTCTATAGTTTCATGTTGAGGTTTGGAAGCTTGATTCACTTCATCAGCTAAACTCATGAAAGAGCCTTTCACTGAAGAAGGCCTATAAGTGGGCTCCCCTTCACTATTCAATAGGGTGGTAGAGCCTTCGACAGGAGTAGGGATTTGTTTGGAGATGCCAGCAGTGTCCTGGAAAATAAAAGGAGTTCATTTCTTTCAGAATTCTCATAAAGAAAAGAGGGAGTTCGAAAAGTAAAAGATGGTCTGTCGAAGCAAATACCTGGACTGGAATTTCAACACCGGGACTGGAGTTATCACTCTCGCTAGGATTGTTTAGCCTGGAAATTACTTCCCGTAAAGTAGGATCTTTGATGACTACAGGAGGAGGCCTCGAAGCTGTAGTCTTAATCTTAATTTTGGGACGAGACTCAACGGCAGGAACTGGTTTCTTCAACCTTCGTCTCTGCAGAGGAACATGAGGAGACTCCTCTTCTTCGTCGCTAGAGATTTGGATCTCCTGGACCTTCCGTTTCTTGGGGGTAGTTTTTTGAATACCCAAAAAGACAAGCCAAAGGAATCAGTACCCATGACAAACAGTCATAGAAAATAAGGGTATGGAAGAAAGTGAATACCTTTGGAGAGGAGTTGACAGTAGAATCTCCCCCTTTTGTGCTCTCAGCAGCCTTCTTCGAAGTGGTTCTCTTGAAAGCTAAACAAAAGACAAGAAAACTAAAGTTAATCGAGCGTCGAATGACAAATCTGAAGTGAAGAGAAAGAAAAGAAGTAATACCTTTCTTGATCCTGTCGAGAACCAGCTTAAACGCCTCACGAAGTTGTGAAACAACCGACTGACCAATCAATTGATAATGAAATCGATGAAGTCGCCATCGAACATTTTTATCCCATAAGAGGGGAAAGGTAAACATCGAGTAAACCTAAGAAGGGTGAAATCAAGGTCGAACGACCAAGAGGTAAGGGTAAGGGAGTCTGTTACGCGAGGGGAAGGTATTAGCACCCCACACGCCCGTAGTACTCTACGGTATCCACTCTTGTTATATATCTTATGGGTGTGTTTAATATATGCTTATTGTTTACTATACTACTGAAGGGAGAATGCATGCAAAAGGAATGAGAAAAGAATGTAGGGAAAATAAAATTGTGCTTGCTTGGGCCCTACCCCAATGTCTACGTATCCCTTTTAAGGAATCAGAGCAGCCGTAGTTCGGCTAACAAGTTTTTGTTGGTTTGTATTTTTTAATGAACAATATTAATTTCGCCTTCTGCCGCAACTCGACCTTTGGAGATTTATGCGTCAGCACAGAAGTGAATTAACATGTTCTTTCTGAAAAGTTTTGAAAGAAAAGCCCGAAGGCGCAAAAGAGTTTGCATTGGTTGATATTTTTTACCTTGAAGAAGGATTTGGAAGTTGTTAGATGTTTTAATATTTTTCAAAGAAAAAAAAAAGGAAGTTTTTGTTTTAATGCATGGATGCAAAAGAAAGAAAAATCATCTAAAGGAGACTAAACCTAAATCTATCCCTAATGTTATAATACAATGATGGTCCTATGGTTGAGTTTTGAAGGGAAATATCTACCCTATGTTGACATGCTTGGATAACAATCCTAATGTCTATCTCAACTCATCATCTATAGACGAATCAAGAAGTCTTAAAGGAGCATAGCAAGGGTCTATCACCTAAAACTATGTCTATCTCGAATCATCATCTAGAGTTGAATCGAGAGCTCCTAAGGGAACATGCCGAGGGTATATCATCTCAATACATGTACACAAAGATGAAATCAAACAGGTAAGTCAATAAGCTCAAGAGAACTAGCTCAAGCGAGAAAAACTAGAGAGAATCTATCTAGGCTACCATTATCTAAGAAAGTCTAACAAAACTATCCTATAGGGAACATGCAATGAGAGCAAAGTCGTGATCTCAATTTCTAAATTGAGTGACTCATCGATCAACAAGAAATAAAGGAAAGCGATGAAATCCTATAGGGAGCATGCACTGAGAGCAAAGTCGTTATCTCAATTTCTAAATTGAGTGACTCATCAATCAACAAGAAAGAAACAAACACAAGCACAACACCTATAGTAAATGAAGTGCAGAATGCCTGCTACAGGTCTTTAAACAGCGACTTCGAGCGCACGCACTTTATTTCCTGCTTCCTACTTCACATGATTTCTAGAAAGTGATAAATGCTCCTACTATATATGATCTCTAGAAAGTGGTAAATGTAATATTACAACAAATGGCCTGAAACCATACTAAACGGATAATAGAAATCCGCAAAAACCAAGTCAAAGCATGGAGAAAGCTCGGAGGGCGCCACAAACTAGCATCAACAACAAATAGCGTCAGAAGCGTGAACAACATATGCAAGCAAAGCGTATCCGTCACCAAAGCAAATGGTATCCAAATTACTTCTCAAAGTATGCACATCTCACAGAATTTGTTAGTAGATAACAACAAAATCAAATGTGGTAATGACAATTAACAATATGCACAAAAATGAAGTATGAATATGTACAAGACAATAAGTGCAAAAACCGGTTTAGAAACATCCAAACTTGCTATCGATATCGAAGAAATGCTCAAATAAGTATAACAATGCATATTCACAAACTAAAACTCAATGCACATGCGAAATACAAGTTCCGGACAACATTACGCACATTTTGAAATTCATCATGAATCGATTTGGAAATCAAAGTTTTAGTGCATTAATCTTGAATATTAGCATGAGATGGTTATCCGGAACTTGCACATGAACATGTAACTTCAAGATTGATCTAAAAATCAAGAATTAAAGTCTTAAAACCACATGAATTTAATGTATTGGAATTTAATCAACAAATTGCAAATTAACTCCAATTCATGAGTTTATGTATTTATGCCAAAAGTGTGATGAATAGGAATCAACTCACAATTTTCCAAACACAAAAGTTGTGAATCAAAATGTATTCCGATACGCTAAATTCACAAAGTTCTCAAACAATTAGTTAAAATCAAATGATATTACTTGACATCAAAGTATGAGTAACACACAAAAAGTATCACAATTCAACCATGAAATACAAGATAATATGCAAAAAACTTGAATCAAAAAGTTAGAAAATTAATCGAAAAGCATCCAAAATCAACCGCAAAAATTAAGGCGACATAGAAACATGCCAACGGTTCCAAAAATTAACTCGATTCGGCCAAATTCCGTTCCGAAATATGATTTTCAAAACTGCTACAGTAGCAGAAAAACAGAACGAAATTTGTCCGAATAAAAAACATACTCGCGTGAGAGATTCCGGATGGCTCAAGAAAATCGGTTTTCATTAAAGAAAGTCATAAAAACTCAATATGGATCAAATGTTAGAGCAAAAATACCAATTATGTCAAGAATTTGTCAATGTTCAAGTGTTGATGCATTTTCCACCAAACTCAATCAAATTTGTTTCCAATGTGTTTTATGATGTCATTTGAGTCTATTGGAATTTATCTCAACACATGTAAATGACAAACAACAAGTGTCAATCAACAAATTGACAAAAAGTAGTTTATGTCAAAAATCAAACAACTTGAAATTATATATCAAAAATGCATTTCAAATACATAAAAAAAATACAATGATCAATAATCAAATGGTTAGAAACAATTGATATTATTGATATCAAGATATTAAAGATAACTCTCACCATCCATTTCCAACCCATGAGATAATTCAACAACATTTTTCAATCAAGTTGTAAACTCCACAATTTACACATAATCTCATGAATTATCAACCAATGACAAACTTCGTTAACATTTCGATTTCAATAATTTTGAGCAATCAAAGAATTAAGCATAAACTAGGCTAATGTTAGCAAACAAATAAATGCTACAAGTATCACATAATTGACACAATCACAAACGATGAAAAGTAATGAATAAAGACAAAAAGTCACATTTAGGCAAAGAATCACAATTATAGACAAATTGAAAAAGTGAACTGGTACACAAGGTACACACTTAAAAATCAACCGAAATAATTTATCAAAATTATCGGAAGCTATGCACACGCATACGGTCTCAAAATACGGACTATTCGGTCAAATTTCGTTCAAAAATGCCATTTTTGCACACAAGTCAGCAGCTCCCAGATTTGACTGAAACGTATCCGAACCAAGGAACCGTTCGCGTGGAGAGCCTCAGATGGCTCAAGAAAATCAATTTTCATTGAAGAAAGTTGAAAAAACTCAAAAGGGATCAAAAGTTAGAGCAAAAACACCAATTTTGTTAAACTTTGCTAATTTACCAAGTATTGAGATATTTTCTATCAAACTCAATCAAAATTACTTCAAAAATGTTTAGCAATGGTATTTGAGTCAATTAGAAATTATCTCAATTCATTGAAATGACAAGCAACAAGTAATCAACCAAAAATTGGTAAAAGATTAGTATATATCAAGAATTAGTAACTTGCGATCATATGCAAAAATGTATTTCAAATGCGCAAAAATATCAATGATCATCAACCAAAAATAATTGGAAACATGTAGTAAATATTGAAAATCAAAGATTAGGCCTAAACTAAACTAATTGTTAGTTCATGTTACAACACCTAAATCAAAGTTAGTGTTAGAATCTACCTAACCTAAACTATTAACAAATTCTACATCAAGAATTAGAAACTAGTGTTAATCTAATCAAAACTTCAAAATCTCAAACTAATGTTAGTGCTAACTAGTTTTCTATAGCTAATTCAACTTAAACACTAGTGTAACTATACCTAGGGCTAAAAATCAACACAACAACACTATGTCAACTTCAAGTTACAACCAAAATCAATTTATCAAGTTCAATTAATCACTTATTTCAATAAGCAATTCAATAAAATGGTATTAAATTCTCAATTCAAATCAATTCTCAACAATTAAGCCTCAATTATACAATTAAAACCTCAATCAACACAAAACCAAGAAAAAACACTTATTCCAAAAAATCACTTATTTCAAAAAGTGTTTAATTCAAGAAAACTCACCGATAGAAGTGAAGAGGAGGCTTAGGTATAGAGATCACAACGAACGGATCAACAATCGGAGAATAATTGCTCTTGATCTTGACTTTTTGATCTTGATGAAGTTGTTGTTGTGTTCTTGTTGAAAAAGGTGTAGAACTTTGATTTGATCTTTGAGAGAATTGAGAGAAATTTTTTAATTGTTTTTAGTATATTTGTCAATTATGAGAGAAATTTGAGTAAAAAGAATATATAGTATGGGCTTATGTGAGTGAATTTGATTAATGGGTCTCAAATATTCATAAATATTGATGCAGAATTTTAATTCACTTGAGTGCGACACGTTTCAGGCAAATTTGTAGGAATCTCGGTGTGACTTTAGAATTTGAAATGTGAAACTAAAATGTAGCCAACGTCGAGAACAACATTGTGTCCGAAGATGAGCTCGATCGGATAAACAGTGATTTAGTTATGATTTTTTTAAGTTTTGTCTCAGATGAAAATATTTCTCGGTTCAGGATTTTCACACGCGTTGCGCGTGCTTCAGACCAAAAACGAAGGCCTTCGGAATACCGCTTGAATTGGAAAGCTGAAAGCAATATTTAACCAACTCAATTTGTGAACCAATGCCACTCGAACCGGCTCGATACGATAAGAATCAACCGAGTTATGATTTTATGAAGATGAAGCCGGTGAATATTTGTCACAATTTTCTCGTGCGAATATATTTGATAAATTCATATATTCGAAGACTCTCTGGGTAGAACTGGCTTCCGTCCGTGAGATACGAAATGTATATGACATCAAGACGGAATTTTAGCCACCGGAATGGGTTCAAAAAGATAAACGGTCTTCGAGTTATGAATTTTTTAGTGTGTGAAAAATGCACTTTCAGCACCTTTTTCTTTGTATTTTTCACCATATAACTTCCAAAAGAACCGCGTATCTGGAGACTTTCCTTTGAGAATTAGCTTTTGGTCCGAACAAAAAAATTAAAGAGAACATTGAGACGGTTTCAAAACCTCATGAATTAACCCAAAACACCATTCCAAGCTGGAGATGCGAATTTTCAAACTCTGATCAGTAAAAACACGGTTTCCAATTCGCACTATTTTAAATTCACCGAAAACACTCAAATCTTCCACAACTCAAACATGCGTTGAAAAATTACGACAGCTTTGTTGTGTTGATCAAATACCTTGATCCCATGAATACGGAAACAATGAGATGCATGCATGTGTATATGCAAACAAAGTATAAGCCAATCAACGTTAAAACAAAGAGGGCAAATTTTAGGGTGAAACAGTTGCCCCTATTTAATTGCCTTCAACCTGAAGGTGAGATTGGCGTTAACCTTTCGAACTTTCAGGGTGGAAGAAGATTAAATACTTAGAGAACCCTGAAATTTGCACTCCGAAGCCAGTCAGGTATTATTATATTTTTTTGGTTTTCTATATTTTATTGTTTTTGCTTTTTTGGATTGCAGTAGCTAGCTGAGTAAATCTCTTGGATGTCAGGTCAAGGTTAGACATACACAAGAAAGAGACCGACCGAAGAAGGCTCTAACGAAGGAACTCTAATTGAAGGAGAACTTACTGAGGGCACAAATAGACATTGACTTTGAATATAACACCGATCAAAGGAGAACTTACAAAGAAAAGAGACCAACCAAAGAGGACTCCTAACGAATGATACCAGCCGAAGGTGGATTTAAAGGGGAAAGAACGTCGATCAAGGGTAAATTTACAAAGAAAAGATACCAGCCGAAGGTGACTCTTATTAAAAGGTACCAGCCGAAGGTGGACTTTAAGGGTAAAGAAACCAGCCGAAGGGGAATATTTAACAAGGAATACTATGCCGGAGGTAGATTCCTAAGGAAAGAACGTCGATCAAAGGCGAACTTTCAACTGAAAAGAGACCAACCGAAGGTGACTCTCAACAAAAGGTATCAGCCGAAGGTGGATTTTAAGGGTAAAGAAACCAGCTGAAGGGGAATCTTTAACAAGGAATACTATGCTAGAGGTAGATTCCTAAGGAAAGAACGTCGATCAAAGGCGAACTTTCAACTGAAAAGAGACCAGCCGAAGGTGACTCTCAACAAAAGGTACCAGCCGAAGGTGGATTTTATGGGCGCCAACCGAAGGTGGACTTCAGGATAAAGAAACCAATCGAAGGGGAATCTTCATCAAGGAATACTATGCCGAAGGTAGATTCCTAAGAAAAGAACGCCAATCAAAGGCGAACTTACAACTGAAAAGAGACCAGCCGAAGGGGACTCTCAACAAAAGGTACCAGCAAAAAGTGGATTCTAAGGGTAAAGAAAACAACCGAAGGGGAATATTTAACAATGAAAAGAGACCAGCCGAAGGGGACTCTTAACAAAAGATACCAGCCGAAGGTGGATTTTAAGGGTAAAGAAACCAGCCGAAGGGGAATCTTTAATAATGGAAAGAGACCAGCCGAGGGGGACTCTTAACAAAAGGTACCAGTCGAAGGTGGATTTAAAAGATGCCAATCAAAGGCGAACTCATAAGGGATAAAGATATGCATATCTGGTCATAGTTAGACACACAAGAGCAAAATTGAGCATCAAGAAACAAATGTTTGGAGTTGATAGTGAATGAAAGAATGAGACTAACCGAAGAAAGCCCCAACAAAAAAGGACGCATTTGCCTAAACAAGGACGCCAGACAACTGGACTTTGAAGAGACACTGAAGGACTCTTAACAGAAAAGGTTAGCTAAGCTAACGAAAGGAGGACCTGAATGACGCGGATAAACCAAAACAAGGAACCGACTAGGCAGGACCTTCAAAGAGCACCAATCGAAGGTGAACTCTACAAGAGAAAGAGACCGGTCAAAGCGGACTCTAACAAGGATTGCCAAAACACGTTGGGCTTTCGATAGGTTGCAAATTGGCGAGAACTACAAAATTCCTCAGGCCAAAGGCGGGGTGTAATTCTTCAAGAGTGGCAATTATCTGAATTACAACACACCAAGTATGGATACTCAAATACTTGAGAAGCGAGAAAGGCTATAAACCGAATCTCACTCGCACTCTAACGACAAAGAAAACACATGTAAAATAACCAAAGGCTTGCAAAGGCAAGCGCAAACCACAAACTTACTGGGGAAATGGAGAAATACCAAAGACCCGACTGGTGGTGAATCAAAACAAACTCCATTGGGGAAACATAATAGAGTCACCCTAGGCTTGTTGTGGAGATAAATCAAATTTGAGCGTATAACAATATGGTTATCACAGGTGGACATAATTGGATTATACTCATGCATGTTTGAATTTTTATAGCGTAATGCTCCATACAATGGAAATACTACGTGTTTTAGTAGATGCAATGTAATGATGCAATGTAATGATACATCTTTAGCAATGCACTGGGGAAATCACATCAATAATCGGATGCTGGGAAGACAATGAACTTCCGAATGATTATTCTTGCACATCTGATCTTCTGTAGAGAACATGCAATATGAACTTAAATGGGGAACCGAGATTCAAAACCATCAACCTCGAACGATTGATAACATTGAAGAAATAACTTCCTGGGTAGTAATACTGCAAAAAATAAGTTGCAGTTTCAGAGAAAATCTTGAATTCTGACCAAACTTCCAACTTCCTCGGGAGTAATACTGCAAAAATAAATTGCAGTTTCAGAGAAAATCTTGAATTCTGATCAAACTTCCAACTTCCTGGGGGATAAATACTTTATCTTCTGTTAGAAAGAGGAGAGCTTCGCTTAGGATGGAAGCTTTCTCACGTAGAACTTCTTTACGAAGATAGCTTCTCCTGGGGAGTATAGAAATTCTTAAATAAATAGAATTCTACTCAGACCACACTGGGGATAACATCGCCGGGGGGTAAAAATCTTCACATGGGGAAGAACCAAACATCCTAGGACATAAACTCTACTGCGGACATATCAATAAAATCGTTTATATTCCGGGATGAAGGAGTAATAACTGGTGCTCCCATGTGCACCATACTGGGGAGAAGATGACACTTGTTCTAGAAAGATTGCTCCACTAGGGAATGAAAACTCGCTTCACTGGGGAATAATAGGTACCTTACTCCGGAAGGTTCTCAAAATTCGACTTCGATTGGGGACAAAGACTACCTCTTACACTGGGGATCCGAAAGACTTAGATGGTAACATCAACAATATTCATTACACTGGGTATAACGATCTCCGCAAGAGTCAAGCCGACAAGAATTTTATATTGGGAACAAAAATCATTCCATTGCGGATGCTGGTCGTCCTCATGAGGATAAAAAAAATAGAATCTCCTATAGATAAACATGAGTCTCTTCAAGAACTCTGATATAGCAGGTCTCATTGGAGAGAGAGGGAGCGCATCCCTCATTGAGTAGGATAATACATACTTCATGGGGAGAATAAGTGCAAACCTCACTGGGGAAGCCGTAGAATGTTGACTTCAAGGGGAGTATATCAAGAATATCTAGTTAGTTAGTAAAATGATTCTTCCTAGAAACCTAGAAAGAAACGGACTGCACTGAGAAGGAGGAATACTCGGGCAAGAGTGTGCCTTCACTGGGGAAAATACTATAAAAATAAATTGCAGTTCAGGGAAAATTTCAAAATCTGATCCAACTCCCAACTTCTTAGGGAAAAATACAACATCTCTTTCCAAGGATAAAGAGAATCTTGCTGGGAATTGGGACCTTCCGATATAAGTCTTTGATAAAAGTGACTTCGATTGGGGAATCGCAAATTTTTTTTGAATAAAATAATTCTACCCAGGCCACACAGAGGATACTACTGTCGAGGGTAACAATCTTCACTTGAGGAAGAGAAGGGCATCTTTGAACCATAAGCTTGAGGTTTGGAACTCTACCGAGGAAATATTTCATCCATACCCCATCACTGGGATAAAAAAATTTTAAACGGAATTTGTCCATGCACTCTGCCCCAGAAAAAATAGGAGACCTGCTCCGCTGGGCATAACAAACATATTAATCAAACATCTCTTCTAGAAAACCTGACTTGGGAAAAAATTCCCTAGGGAGAAAAGATACGAGCTTTAGAGAGACGATGAACGACAACCTCCCTAGGGAGATAAATACCTACCACGGAGATATATGGTATTGACTTCAAAAGGATATAACAAAGGTCTACAATCCAATGAAATGATCTTTCCCGGATTTGTCGAAGCTGAGTAGACTATGCTGAAGAAGAAGTTTATACAAAACTGTTGAAATGCATTTCTTCAGAGATAAGTCTTATGGGAGGGAAAAACTCTTAAACAAACTCTCATTGAGAGTACTGACTTCAGTGGGGATTACGCATGGACATACTTTCACTGAAGATAAGGAATTATGTCTGAGCGAGAGTATGCCCTTATTGGGGATACAAGATTTTGTCTTGAGAAGAAGTGAGCATTCACTGGGGAGATTGAATCCCATTCTACATAAATCCTCATGTTGGTTACATACAGACCTTTCTTGATTTACTTGCTGGTATGCTTCTTGTCATAAAAGACCAACAATACTTGCAAAACAGAAAATCGTGGCAATATGCCCCATGCGTGGAATGGCAAACTTCACTGATGAATAAACAATTTGAACTACCAATCAATGGGTAAAAAAAATGTGATGCAAGATTACAACTTCATCATGTCAACTCTGAGGAGGAATGCCATTGAAAAGTGGACTTTAGAGAAGATGCTGCAAAAATAAATTGCAGTCCACTGAAAATAAATTATCTTGACTTCAAACAACTTCTGAATTTCCAGGGAGAAGAACCATTCTCCTCTTGCATAGAAATGAGGATGCTTTGCTGGGGAATAAAGATCTCAGAAGAGAAATCCCTTGGTAGACAGACTTTTGTCAAGTAGCAACAAATCTTTTACTGGGGACAGGCGTCCTCCTATGAAACGACACTTCCATCACGTCTTGTATGGGTAAACAATCTCAAATGATCCTTGCGTTACTGCTCGTATCCTACTGAGGATAACAATCCAACTTCGAGTGGATATAATGATCTCGACTTCTGTAAAGGAACATCAATAAATGGACCTAAGTCTCTAATGAGCTGAGGATAACAATCCTGACTTCTCAACATGATTTTCAAACTCACGAGTCATTTAGCTTGCGTATGGACTTGATTTGATCAACCCTTGAAGAGGAGAAAATGCCCCTGCATAATGCCTTGCCCCACTCTATAGGGCCTTTGAAGATAATTGTCCCGAGGGGACTTTCTGATATATGTACCAGCAAAATAAGTTTCCCCAGTATGGTGAACTTCAGAACATTTCCCCTGGATGACCAGTGTTGGAAGCGCTTTCAACCATGCTTGAGTGAATGCCCATCCATCTGTAGATCCTGAAAAGATTCTCCTCTAATCAACGCATTCTCAGAGAGATTGGTCAAATATCAACATTATTGCCCCAATTTGACTGCACTTTGAGGGATAAAATCCTGACTTGAATGCCTCAGATTGACTGAACACTTACTCAACAGAGTATTCAACATGCTTGCCCCTACTCAACAGAGTCTCGACAAATCTTTTCTTTATCTTATACTCTCGGAGAGATGAGAAACTTAAGGATTTTCGAAGACAACACAACCTTTGGGTGGTTGCTTACGTCTTAAAAGTAGGTTAGTACACAATCGTACTTCTCAACTTGAACTGCTTCATTCTCGAGCAAATACTTGAAGCAATACGTCCCTCAGGACCAATTGACAGCAATGCACCGCTACTCAACACAGACTCCGGGCAATCAAACTTTTGAAATCTGCTTCAGATCATTTCTCAAACTGGTATTCTTTTACTCAACAATCAATAGTAGGTCTGCCCCAGATTAAAACCATTCTCACAAATAATTTACCTTTCAACGGTATCCTGAAGCAATTTGTCCCTTGAAATAATCAAACTTTCATCTGATGCTCATTATGCAAGCTTACTTGATGTTTAAGCACTTGTTCATATGCAAAGAATGTTTATTCTAAGAATGATAATTCTAATGCAAAGCTCATGTTTGTCTTGAAGTTTAAAACTTTTATTGAAAAGATGTTGAAACATCAAATTTTTTTGTACAAAAGATAGTAAAAAGATGTAGTGATACCAACTCAAAAAATATTAGCAAACCTCCTAGGAGTCAGGTTACCATACCCTCATTACGGTATCGCTTTTGAATTAACCCTTGCTTCAGTTAGGACATTTAAGGGTTGTAACGTGGCCTGGTTCACGGTTTTAGAAAAAAGGATTTAAGGCTCAAAATTATTTGGTGCCCACCCCCTTCATGATGTTCTCCAGTCCTAAATTCAGTTAACTCGACACGAGCACTCATCTCTCAAGAAGCGTTTACGATGGTTGAGGAGTCAAGCGAGTTTTTTTTTTTGACATGGAAGTCACTCACCTCTTTCTTTTTTGGTGTCTGATCACACGACTTAGCTCCTTGCCGGGGATTTTTATTTGGTAATCCCTCTTTCTCATTTCACGTTCTTTCGCTTTCCCTAAATTTTGCCTGGACAAATTCCTTTTGCTTTTGATTTTGAAGTCCAGCGGGATGCCCTGACTTTTGCCTAAGCAACTTGTTTTTTCAAGTTTCGACTTAACGGGGCTTTTTGCCTCTTTTTTTTCATCATTTCATTTTATTTGAACCCATCATGTGACTTTGAATCGTTCTTTGACTTGCTGAAAAAGGTGTAACTGCCTCGCTATTTGGTTGACGAGGAATAACCGTTGTGGTATCGTCGTCTTTCGAACTCCTGGCGTGCGAGAGATATCCATTGGGATATCGTCAATTGACGCACGCTGCTGATAAATGGGGGTTAACCATTGCGGTTTTGACTTTCCTCATCCTCTTGATGGATAACCATTATTGTATCCTTAGGTGTGCACTCCTGATGAGTTATGACCGCTCGATCGGATCAACTGAAATCTACCCTGCCCCAGGTTAGAGATGTGAGGGTTTTTTCTGACAAGAAAAGAAACTCCTACTTCAAGGCTCAATGGGGTTAACGAGGGTTTCACTTCCTTATATCTCCGGCGTTTAGGAATTGAAACAAGGCCTGCACATCGTCAGCAGGGTTTTTATTCAAAAGCACACCATTTGAAATATTTGGCATATTTCTCATCATTCTCCCTCCAGAGGTATTTTTATTTATTTAACAAGAATTAAGTATCAAAAAGCAAAGAAAAACATTAATGAGTGAATACGAATGGATTAATTCAAGACAAATATATTCAATGCATTATGATTAATATTAAAAAATAAGCAAGTTTTGCATACAAGAAAGTGCTGAACCAAAACAAGAGAGATTACAAATGAGAATGCATATGTAATTTGAAATTGCCATGTTGAGGAGACTAGTCTCCGTATGGACTTGTTGCTTCGGATGATGATCTGCCAGTATTGACATTTACTTAGTCAAGGGAGACCTCAAATATGACTGTTTGACTCGAAATTGATAGCCTTTGCATCAAGCAAGTCTTACACTTCATCTCTAAATGGTTTACAATATTCAGTTGAATGGCCAGATGCCCCAGTATGGTAATCACATCGAATTCCTTCACCATATGTGATGAAGGCTTTATCAAGTGAACTTGCATAAATTGCATCACAAAGTATCTTCTACCATAGAGAAGAAATGCCAACCATCTTCTACTACACAGAAGAGAAATCCAGCCGCTGAATTCCAGAGCGTCTCCTACTACACAAAAGAAGCGACGTCTTCTATTACATATAAGTGACATCCAACAACCATACCAAAGAATCTTCTACTACACAAAAGAAAGTAAACTTTATCTCCTACTTCACAAGAGAGAAGTAGCAACCGAATTACGGAGAATCTCCTACTTCATAAAAGAGTCTCCGTCTTCTACTAAACAGAAGAAAGTAAACTTCATCTCTTACTTCACAAGAGAGAAGTTTTAGCAACCGAATTACGAAGAATCTCCTCATTCACAAAAGAGTCTCCGTCTTCTACTACACAGAAGCAAAATTCAGAAACTGTAACAAAGAATCTTCTACTACACAGAAGAAACTAAACTCTGAATATAGAACTCGACCTTTGAGGTACTTTTCTTCTACACAATAGCAGATATCCAAGAACTCGATATCTTATACTTCTTCATCACAGAAGCATCACCCCATCTTATACTTACACATAAGAAGCACCCAGCTGAGGAAAAAAAGTCTGAAATGGTTTTCCAAACATGGATTGAACCTTGGAAAATAAGCCAAACAAGTACCAAACTTCATACTTCAGCCCCTTGCAGTATTTAATATCCTAACTAAGTGCCCCAGAATGGGAGACACATCTAGCATTTGCATTGAAATTAGGGGAGAAATTTGTTGGAGGATGACCCAAAGCACGGAGCTTAATCAACTGAGCTTCCAACACACGAGGAATTAACTGGATACAAGGCATTGAGATTGTATCAACCTGCTTCTCAAGATTTTTCTGTCTCTGCTGGTAAGTTTTACCCCATGGGTTCACTTAGAGACCAGAAACTAGCTGCTAGCAAGAAAATCCGAGAACACGAAGCTCTGGGTGAGACCCACAGAGTATCTCATGATTTAAAAAAATATCCCATAGGCTGGGGATGAATGACAACTCATTTTTCAACAACGTATACAAGGTCACTTTTCTTTGCTGACACTGTCTTCAAAACTTCCATACCTGACTCAACTAAGTCTTCAACTGGCTATTTTCCCCTTGAGGATTTCTGACTACAGGCCATTGCTTTCATATCCCCAATAAACATCCCCATCTGATTCTTTTCATCTCATCTAATTCCCCACAAAGTTGTTTCATAACTTGAATCAAATCACGAAGCGGCGAGAAGTCAAGATTGGCAGATCTGAAAAGAAAATACTGAGTCCGAATAAGGATTCCCCATTCTGAGTACCTCCTGAGTACCTGCTATGGATGCATGAAGATGCACGAAGATACACGAGGTGAATGAGTGGATGCAATGCTATGTTCAAACATATTTTTTATACATACAATCTTTCATATTTTGTGTGTGTGTAAAATAAACATGCTATGATGCAAGGTGCAATGACACAGGTTTAAAAGTTCAACATAACAACTGTACAATCCTCTGGATAACTGACGTATAAATCTGCTGAATAATCTAAATATCACAGGGTCAAAGGTTCGGTACCAATTTCATAACACAACGGAACCAAGTACCATGAATAACCGTTGTATAATCTCTAGACAAGATGAATATATTAGGATCAAAGGTCCAGAACATAACCAAAGAACCATCCTGAATATCGAATCCAAAAACTCAGAAAATAAATCTGAGACCCACATAGTCACCAACAGAACAACAATCACTAGAAGAACATAGTCATCATCTGTACCTGTAATAATCAAGTCCCTCCCCTCTCACGGGTGAAAACTAGGTCAGGGTAAGGTCGGGTAACCCAGAATCGAGGGTACTCCTGAAAAACTATCACCATATCACCTGCGTGAAAATGATAGTCCCTCATTTGTACCTCATCTGAGCGTGGACGAAATGACGGAAATAGTGAGACCTAAGTCAACTAGCCGTTCATGTTCCACTCTATTCCTAGTATCCTAGTTCACTCTGGCCTGGGTATTGGGCCTTTTACCTCATAGTAACACCCACCCAATCATGAAAATAGAGCCAACATAGCAGTATCACCAATATCGAAAGCAATAAAATGCAATGCAAACACATGCACAAGTAAACATGTACAAAATGAACAAGCTATAAAGCATAAAATAAACACCCAAGGAAAAGAAAACAAGAGCTAGGATCGACTCCGGGATGGACCAGCAATAGGTCAATCTTTTCCCCAGTGAAGTCGCCAGCTGAAACAACCGGCTGACCAATCAACTGATAATGAAATCAATGAAGTCACCATCGAACATTTTTTATCCCATAAGAGGGGAAAGGTAAACATCGAGTAAACCTGAGAAGGGTGAAATCAAGGTCGAATGACCAAGAGGTAAGGGTAAGGGAGTCTGTTACGCGAGGGGAAGGTATTAGCACCCCACACGCCCGTAGTACTCTACGGTATCCACTCTTGTTATCTATCTTATGGGTGTGTTTAATATATGCTTATTGTTTACTATACTACTGAAGGGAGAATGAATGCAAAAGGAATGAGAAAAGAATGTAGGGAAAATAAAATTGTGCTCGCTTGGGCCCTACCCCAATGCCTACTGTGATCGGTGGGAATGAGAACTGACTGTTTTTTAATGCTGGTTCGCGTTTGCGTTTGTTTTTGCAAAGTGTCGCGGTAAGCAAGAGTCGCCACCGTATTTTATTTTATCCAACAAGGAAAGGACAAAAGCACAGAAAAATTCCCTTTTGAGATTGTTTCTCGGGTTCGGGAGGTAGATTATAGAAAGGGAAGGTGTTAGCACCCTTTCTATCCGTGGTTATCCACGGGCTCTTAGGTACTTGCTCATTATGTTTTCAAAAGTTTGCTTTTCTTTGTGTTTGTGGGTTTTGAAAAGAGTTTTGTTGTTTTGAAGAATGTGTAAGTGTGCAAAGTTTTTGTTTTGTTTTTAAAAGGAGCAAGTACTAAGAACCTCTACCTACTCAAAAAAAAGAATTTAATTGTGCAAATGTCCTTTAGACAGTGTTATCCCACTATTGAGAAGTAGGTAGCACCGTCGTTGGAGTTTTCGGGTCAATTCGATTTAAGGGACTTGTGGTCACTAAAGCAACATTAGGACGCTTTAGTGGTAATCCTAATGTCTTAGATCATTTTTCCGAGGCAACTGTTTCGAGGCAACTTATGATCTTGGGACAAAAGGACGACCTCTAAAACATCCTATACTTAATGACCACATTTGAGGCAACCAAGTGAGGTGTACCCTAGGAGTGGCATGTGCAAGTGTATTGTTTTTTTCTCCAGTTATATTATCTTTGTATTTTTAGGTGTTCTACCATTTGTTTTTAGATCTCGTCATACAATCCTAGTTAGCATACATCTAAGCAGTTAATATATATACAGGAATTTAAAGTGCGGAAATTGTAAATCCTACGCTATTACAAGGCTTCGGGGAGGGGGATTATTTACATGTCCAAAATTAGGGGAATAATAAGCAATTACAATAAAATAAACGTGCGTGAATCTTAAAAATCCTAAGCATATAATTTTTTTGTTGTTTTATTTTTGGGAAAATGCTAAATGCTCAATTAAGCCAAATTTAATTAATTAAAAATACTGATTAAAATTAACCCTAAAACAAATCTAATATTTTTTGCATTTTTTGGTTTATGAAAAAAAAAGATTGAATTTAAATAAATCCTACGTCTACTGATTTTAAAATTGGAGGAAATAAGTTAAAATAATTAACTAAATTAAATCCTAATTCTAAGTTATTTATTTTTTTTATGATTTTTATGTTAATAAAAAAACTAAAAGGGATAAACAAAAGCAAAATAAACAGAGTACAAATGGGCCAGGCAGCAAAAACAAAAAAAAAAGAAATATAATTCTGGAGGTCTGGGTCGAAAGAGGTGCAAGCTATCTTTCGACCTAGTGAATAGGCTGGATCGAAGGTGCATGAGGGGCTGCACTCTGAAGGTGTTCGATCTGGGTATGTCATCCTTCGATCTGGGGGTCTTGGGTCCAGTTCGAAGCTAGACTACTGAGCTTCGAAACTCTGAACAGGAATCTGATGATGTAGTTCCTGCAAAACGAAACACATGTTAAAGGTCCAGGGGGAATTTTACCCCCCCTGGTTCGAATCTCCCCCTTATTCGCACCTGCTGAATCTGGGTCTGGGTTTGTCTTATCCTGGGATTCGAAGGAGAAACTAAGATTGTGCCCAAGCAATGGCACAATCTCAACTCTGCGCTGTAGCTTATATGTAGCACATTAAATCATTCACAAACAGCAGTAATAATATGAATATGCAATCAAAATGAATTTAAAAAATGAGTTTGAGATTAGATTTTTCTTTTACCAAACAGAAGTGCTTCGATCTGTAGTTCTGAGGGTGGAGGTGTTCGCTGGGTGGCAGCTTTGGCTTGGAAAATTCTGGGCAGCGTCTCTCCAAGTTTTCTATTTTTTTGTATGTATTTTCGTGTCCTTTTTGCAGCATTTGTGAATTCTTTATATAGAGGGGGTGGAGGGGACACGAGGACAAAGGTTTAAATGACCTTGATTATATGTTTTGACAGCCATGAAGGAGGATTTGTAACGTTAATCATGTGTTTGAAAGCCATGAATAAGAGTCGTAACATTGGCTAAACACATGGGATCTTATCCCTGTTTGAATTTTGAATGACATGCAACTGGCCTTCGAATGCTCCCTTTCGAATGGGCTGATGGCCTCCTTCGAAGGCTCCCTTTTGAATGGGATGATGGCCTCATTCGAATGCTCTTCGAAAGCTTCTTCGAATGGACCCTTTGAATACTTCTTCGAATGTACCTTTTTGGAATTCCAATCGAAGGACACTATTATAATGCCAATCGAAGTACTTGTCCATAATGCCAATCGAAAGGCTTGTCCAGAATGCCAATCAAAAGGCTCCTTCAAAACACCAATCGAAGGATCTTTCAGAATGCAAATCAAAGTGCTTGTCCAGAATGCCAATCGAAGTGCTCCTTCCGAATGCCAATCGAAATGCCTTTCAAAATGCCAATCGAAATGTACTTAAAACAACACTCAAAAATTTTCCTTTTCCTTAGGCAAGAGTTTGTGATCAACCATGCAGGGGGAAGACTTTGGAAAACATGAGAGGGCAAATTTTGGGGTACAACAGTTGCCCCTGTTCAATTTTCTTAAACCTGAGGATGTAGATTGGCTTGCGTGCCTTTCGTGATCCGAAGGTGGAAGATAATTGAACACTAGAGTGCCCAGAAATTTGCACTCGCATGGTGTAGTATCAGCATTGTGATGTCAGGAATGGGCTTACAAATGCCATTTGGAGATTGTTGGTAGGAGGATAGGCTTATAGATGCCATCTGCAGGAGTGTCGATCGCATAAGAGATTCCTTAGCGAGAACTTACATACCTTTTGTTCTGGAAGATTCCACTGGGGAAGTCTAACTTTGCTTGAGATTTAAGAGTTGACTCGTGCTCACCGGGAGTATACCGTTGAGGTTATAGAACTTGTCCTGTCTTCAATCTACTCATGTAGATGATTTTCCTGGCTGGTTTCAGGTATTAACCTACAATTAGTCGTCCACAGATATTTTCCCTGGCTTGTTACATGTATTAAACTGGGACTTGAGAAGGTTTTGGAATAACTTCAACTGGATCGGTATCAGAAAAAATCTTTGGGAATCGATTTAACTGAACCAGAGGAGGTCTTGAAATAACTTCAACTGGATCGGCATCAGAAAAATCTTTAGGAATCGATTTAACTGAACCAGAGGAGGTCTTGGAATAACTTCAACTGGATCGGCATCAGAAAAATCTTTAGGAATCGATTTAACTGAACCAGAGGAGGTCTTGGAATAACTTCAACTGGATCGGCATCAGAAAAATCTTTAGGAATCAATTTAAATGAACCAGAGGAGGTCTTGAAATAACTTGAACTAGATCGACATCAGAAAAATCTTCAGGAATCGATTTAACTGAACCAGAGGAGGTCTTGAAATAACTTCAACTGGATCGGCATCAGAAAAATCTTTAGGAATCGATTTAACTGAGCCACAGGAGGTCTTGGAATAACTTCAACTGGATCGGCATCAGAAAAATCTTTAGGAATCGATTTAACTGAACCAAAGGAGGTCTTGAAATAACTTCAACTGGATCGGCATCATAAAAATCTTCAGGAATCGATTTAACTGAACCAGAGGAGGTCTTGAAATAACTTCAACTGGATTGGCATCAGAAAAATCTTCAGGAATCAATTTAACTGAACCAGAGGAGGTCTTGGAATAACTTCAACTGGATCGGCATCAGAAAAATCTTTAGGAATCGATTTAACTGAACCAGAGGAGGTCTTGGAATAACTTTAACTGGATCGGCATCAGAAAAATCTTTAGGAATCGATTTAACTGAACCAGAGGAGGTCTTGGAATAACTTCAACTGGATCGGCATCAGAAAAATCTTCAGGAATCGATTTAACTGAACCAGAGGAGGTCTTGGAATAATTTCAATTGGATCCGCATCAGAAAAATCTTTAGGAATCGATTTAAATGAACCAGAGGAGGTCTTGGAATAACTTCAATTGGATCGGCATCAGAAAAATCTTTAGGAATCGATTTAACTGAACCAGAGGAGGTCTTGAAATAACTTCAACTGGATCGGCATCAGAAAAATCTCCAGGAATCGATTTAACTGAACCAGAGGAGGTCTTGAAATAACTTCTACTGGATCGGCATCAGAAAAATCTTCAGGAATCGATTTAACTGAACCAGAGGAGGTCTTGGAATAACTTCAACTGGATCGGCATCAGAAAAATCTTTAGGAATCGATTTAACTGAACCAGAGGAGGTCTTAGAATAACTTCAACTGGATCGACATCAGAAAAATCTTTAGGAATCGATTTAACTGAACCAGAGGAGGTCTTGGAATAACTTCAACTGGATCAGCATCAGAAAAATCTTCAGGAATCGATTTAACTGAACCAGAGGAGGTCTTGGAATAACTTCAATTGGATCGACATCAGAAAAATCTTTAGGAATCGATTTAACTGAACCAGAGGAGGTCTTGGAATAACTTCAACTGGATCGGTATCATAAAAATCTTTAGGGATCGATTTAACTGAACCAGAGGAGGTCTTGGAATAACTTCAACTGGATCGGCATCAGAAAAATCTTTAGGAATCGATTTAACTGAACTAGAGGAGGTCTTGGAATAACTTCAACTGGATCGGCATCAGAAAAATCTTTAGGAATCGATTTAATTGAACCAGAGGTGGTCTTGGAATATAGCTGAGAACTTAACTGGATCTTTCCTGAAAGGTAAAAGGTCAGTCATATGCAATGCATGATATGGATCAAGCAATGATGTTCTCAATATAAATGTGATTGTATGGTATGATGCGTATATGCATGTATCATGATGTATGGAAATGTGATGTTTTAGCTGGGGAAAATAAATCCCGGAGCTGCTGGAGAATAGAGTTGAGTTCTTAGTTTCCACTGGGGATGACGAACGAAGGTGATTGCAAGGATAAACCTGTTAGGAGAAAAGAACTCCGTTGGGGGATAAACATGATGAAGAGATTACTCCGAGGGGAAATACTCTGTGGGGGCAGAGACACTTTGCTGAGATTTTAACGATAAACTCCGCTGGGGATTCCGTTGATAAGCTCTGTTGGGGATTCTGATGATGAACTCCACTGGGGATTGATTACCATTGCTGGTGATATTGAATCTGTTGCGGATAGAAGTCCTGCTTGGGGAATAAAAGAACTTCGCTGGGGATGATCTTTCAGTTGCAACTTGCTGAGGATAACCCAGTTAGACTCTTATGAGGATAACCTTCTGAAATTGGCTGGGGAGATTTATTTGTACTCTACAGGGGATAAGCTTCCAGAATCTGTTGGGGAAGACGATTCAACTCTGTCGGGGAAGCTTTTTTAGACTGCGCTGGGGAAATAGCTCCACTGGGGGTGTCTTGCATTCTGCCGAGGAACATTCTTATATTCTATTGAGGAATATTAAGACTGTCAGGGATACTCTTATGCTTGCTGGGGAATATCCTTATAATCCGCTGGGGAATATTAAGATCTTTTGGGGATACCCAGCCTTTTAAGCGCTGATGGTAGACCAACTCTGCTTGGGGGGAGTATTGCCGACTCGTCCGTAATTGCAAGTTTTAGCTGAGAGAGCTATCATTACTGTCTTATCCTGCGGGGAGTGAAGGTATCTCAGCCATATTCTTCAGCTGAATATATACCTTGGTACCTGGTGGACAGAGCAACTAGACCGCTCAGACAATTCTTATTACCCCTACTTCTGATATCACCCGTAATTTGTCTTTTGTTTCGTATGTAAATATTTATGAGCAGCAATTAATGTCAAATGCATATATAAAAAATGAACATTGGACGTTCTTTGCAAAACAAAACAGATAAAGGAAAAACAATTTGAATTTTATTTGAAAATGAATTTGTATTGACTTTGAAGTTTGGCCTGTAAATAGGCGTTTTGTACAAGAGGCCGACGTCCTAGTAAGAGAACGCCGCCGAACCAATAGAATTTATACAATTTGTGAAAACAAAACAGCTATGTGAATAATCCCACTGGGTTCCAGCTCTGCTATTGCCTTTATATCTTCAAGAATCTCATCACTTTGCTACTTAGTTAAAGATGAATCTGATTGACTGGTGTCGTCCGAGCCTGATAGTTGATACCGAAGTCCGGATGCAAGGTGATCCAATGAGACATAGTGTTACGCTTTAATCCCTCACTTTTTCCCGGGCCGCCCTTTCGGGTTTTCAGTCCACCGGGATACCCATTTTTGCCCAAGCCGCCTGTTCAGGTTTTTGACTTTCCGGGTGTACAGATTTTTTTTATTTTCATCCCTTATTTTTGCCCGAACCCTTTTGGTTCACCGGGAAGCCCTTATTTTTTCCTAGGCCAGTCGACCTAGCGGGTCTTTGATTATGCGTAGTATCTTTTTACTATGTCTGCATTGACGGGGTGAGGAAGGTCGTCACCATCCATGGTGGTTAGAATCATCGCTCCTCCTGAGAAGATGTTTTTAACCACAAATGGCCCTTCGTAAGTAGGGGTCCATTTTCCCCTGGGATCACCTTGAGGTAAAATAATGCGCTTGATTACCAGGTCCCCAACTTGATACTCTTGTCGTCTGACTTTCTTGTTAAATGCCTTGATCATTCGTTTTTGGTACGTCTGACCGTGATAAATAGCAGTAAGTCTCTTTTCGTCGATTAGATTCAATTGATCAAGTCGGGTCTGGATCCAGTCGTCTTCGCTCAAACATGCATCCTTCATGATCCAAATAGAGGGTATTTGAACTTCAATAGGCAAAACTGCCTCCATGCCATAAACCAAGGAATAGGGTGTTGCCCCTGTTAACGTCCGGGCTGAGGTACGGTACTGTTGTACCCAAAAATTTGCCCTCCCATATTCTTCAAAGTTTGTCAAGAATCATCTTCAAATGATTCAAGATTGCTCAAGAGATTGTATAGTCAAACCACCTCCTAAGACAACCAAAATTAGGGTTTTGATTCTCTCAAGGAATTTGAGGTTTTCAATGGTTCAAACAAGTCTCATAGGCCCATATACATTCTCAAGCACCTACATACCAAGTTTCAAGACTCACAATGCCAATTTGCACAGTCAAAAGCTCCATTTGATCCACAATCAACTACAAGGGCAAAATGGTCATTTTGCAGTCAAAAGTCAGATTTTTTGGTCAACATCTTATTTTGAGTCCGCAATCATCATTTGATCAAGTCTTGATCATGGTTCCACAAGGATAGCTCAAAATCATCAAGATGTAAAAAGTTACTATTTTTGGACAGTAGAAAAGTCAACTGTATCTTGACCAGGGCATAACATTTTCATGGTTCAACAGAAAAATTCCATCCAATGCTCATTTTGAAGGGGATGACATTTCCTACAATCCATCTTCACATTCCAAGTCCAAGAAATGCTCTCACAAAAATTTATCAATTTTTACATTATAGGTCAAATTCAAAAGTCAACAAAAGTACCTTTTGAGTCAAAGGCCATAACTTGAGATGGGTAAATCCAAATGACATGGGACCAAAGGCATTGGTTATAGGACTTCAAGACCTTTCCAAAATGTCCAAGAACATGTTCATATGATCAAAATTGAGCAAGATGTGCATTGGAGAAGTTGGGAAATTTTTATGAATTTGCAAAAGTCAACTTTGCACAAAACACCTTATTTTTGCTAATGGGCCTCAAATCTCTTCTTGAAACTTCATCCATGGCCTATGCACGACCCATCAAGCTTAATTGAATTTATTTTCTTATTTTTTATTAATTAATTGGATTTTTAATTGATATTAATTCATTTAATTAATTTAAATTGTAGGAAAATACTAAGATTTGGTTTTTCAATCTTTTTGTGAAGCAAATATGACCTAAAAAGGCTGGCAATTTCGTGCACCAAGTCAAAGATGCAAAATATCCAAAATTGGCAACTTTGTTCAATCATGAAAATGCAAAAAGATTTGATTTTCAATCAAATATTCAATCATCATTGCAATGGATTCTTGCTCAAGATTTTGACCTAATTCCATTCCTCTATATATATGCAAGTAAACCCTAGCCTCATGGACGTGAAAAAAGCTGCAGAAAGACCATAGCCATATTGAGAAATTTCAAGAAAAACTCAAAACTGATTTTCACATTCCAGGCTAATTCAAGGCATTTTATTGATTCTAATACCTTGCAGGAGTTCTCAGGAACGATTTACACTCAAATTCCAATACCAAAGCTCAAGGAATCATCCATTACAGTTTCTCGGTTTGGCTCTTTTTTCCAGAATCGTAACTCTCAATTCATGTGCATTTAACATATTTTCTTGATTGTTTTGTGTTAATAGGAATCATACGAAGCTATTGGTATGGCTTAATTGAAATGCAACTCCCTAAATCACAAGATGCCATGAACGGTTTTTTAGGGTTCTTGAGTTTCAAATTAGGGCTTTGCAATCCAGGAAAAATTAGGACTCCTAAGGCATATGACTGGATTCGTTAGGACAAGACGAAAACAAAGGAACCCTCGCGAAATATTTATGTGTACCATAACTCTAGTCGCTATTTTTCGTGCAAGCATGTTGTGGGGGTTAAAAACCCCCGCTATCTAATATTGTTTTTTGCAGGTACATCAAGGAAGTTGATGAGGTGTTAACATGTGGTTGGCTGATTTGAATAAGCGCGCGTGTTTTGTGTTTTACATCATATGGACTAAATTCTTAATATAATGATTACTTGTTATTATATTATCAAAAGCGTGCAAGTGGTTGGAGTGGTTAAGGCATTGGCTTGGAAACGTTGGGACCTGGGTTCGAATCCCAGGTCCCCCAAAACATTTGTTTCTATTTTTCTTAACATGTTCACATGCAGCTTTCCAAAAGGAGTCCATCATGCACCTCTAACATCCAAGCGCCATGTGTTTCAAAACTCAAATCCAATGACCAAAGTTAGATATCCACCATATGCCTTAGTCCACGAGCGTGCAGGGAGTCCAGAAAAGTCAATGTGGCTGGAATTTTGTTGGGCCTGAGTATTACAAACATACCCCCTGATTTGGGCCATCACCCCCACAAGTTTATTTCTTTTCTTTTTTTTCTTTTATTTTTATTTCTTTCATTAATTATTTATTATAATTATTATTTAATTAACCAAATTAATTATTTTCATAATAAATCAGGAAACTAAAAAATATTATTTTTATTAGTTATTAAAATTAATTTCACCCTTAATTTATTATTTTTGTAAATAAATACATAATTAACCTATTTAGTTAATTAGGTTAACTTTAATATTTTTTCAATAAATAAAATCCATGTAGAATTAGGGTTTCTTGACAATTTTGACCATCTTTTATTTTATTTCCTTAAAATATTAAAAAACTCAAAAAAATATTTTTCTTTAATTAATTAATTAGTTTAGGTTTAATTTAATTTAATTCATAAATAATCAAAAAAAATTTCTTTCTCAAAAAAGGGTCAAAACCCTAAGGACTTCGCCGATTCAATTTTTTTCTCGCGCATGCTTATTTTTGATTCATATTTTTGATCCATATTTATGTAATTGCTCCGAGGATGTAATAGCTTTAATTAGGACTTTTTATCGCTTTCTTTATTTTCCCGCAATTTACTTTTCAAGGGTTGCTTTTGGCGATGTAAATACCCGACGCCTTGTAATAGCGTAGATTTATTTTTCGCAATATTTAACTGTTAGATGTATGTTAATTAGGCTATGCATGACAAGACTTGCCTGAAATTAAAATCAAACTGTAGCTCACCATAACATGTGCAAAGATAACTTAACATGAAACTTAACACACTCGCACATGCCACTCCTAGGGTACGCCTCACTTGGTTGCCTCGACGTGGTCATTGAGTATAGGGTGTTTTAGAGGTCGCCCTCCTGTCTAAAGATCCAAGTTGCCTCGAAACGGTTTCCTCGGATAAAACGATCTAAGACATTAGGGTTACCGCTAAGGCGTCCTACTATTGCTTTGGTGACCACATGTCCCTATAATCGAATTGACCCGAAAACTCCAACGACGATGCTACCTACTTCTCAATAGTGGGATAGTACTGTCTAAAGGACATTTACACAACTTAATTTCTTTTGAGTAGGTAGAGGTTCTCAGGTACTTGCTCTTTCAAAACAAAAATACTTTTCGCACCTACACTTTTCTGACAAAAGTTTTCAAACAACACTTCATACACTCTTGAGGACAGATACAAGAGTTAAATCGAAGTTTTCAAACAAACTTTTTTCAAAACCCACAAACACAAGAAAAGAAAAACCTTTTGAAAACATAGTGAGCAAGTACCTAAGAGCCCGTGGATAACCACGGATAGAAAGGGTGCTAACACCTTCCCTTTCTATAATCTACCTCCCGAACCGAGAAACATCTCGAAAAGGAATTTTGATGTGCTTTTGTCCTTTCCTTGTTGGAGAAAATAAAAGACGGTGGCGACTCTTGCTTACCGCGACATTTCGCGAACCAGCATTTCAAAACAGTCAGTTCTATTTCCACTGATCACAGAACTGGCGACTCTGCTGGGGAGATACATATAAGTGAGGTGTACCTTAGGATAAGAACACTTATGTTTTCAATTGTATGCCTTATTTGCTTTAATATTGTGGGCTTGTATTGGAGTTTCATAGACCCTAACCCGGATCTGGGGAATACCCTTTAGGTAAGTAGCAGTAAACTGTGAGGGACCTGTCCGGTATAGACCGACACGGGTGAAGTAGTAGCTATGTTGGTGTGACACCTTGGTCTGTACCGATATCCCTTGTGTTGGAACGAGGAGAATATGGGTCTTCTAAGGAGTCGTTAAGCAACAACTGACCTTATAACCTTAAATTGACCAACTTGGCCATAGAACAGTAGCAGTATGCTACACTCATTGAGGCTAAACTCTCGCGATGGTTCCGGCCGCAAGAAAAGGTTGCTAAGCTGGAGTTATAACCGATTGAGGGTAGTCAGTGATATTGAGATCCTCTAGAACCCGGTTACTATTTTTAGGACAGGTCTTAACCAACTGAAACTGAAAGAGGGTAGTACCTAAACTTCATGCTGGCCTGAACTCTAAGGGCTGTCTTGTGTGACTTGTGTGCCTTACCATGTTTGCCTTTTGTGAATACTTGTGGTGTGCCTTTATCATGACATCATACCATCATAACATTGCATGCATCCTGCATAAGGACTAACCCATTTCAAAGACAAGAGGGTTTCATCTTTGCGCTGTTTTGTAGGACATCATGATACCCATGCGTAGGAATACTATCCGGATCCACTTTATTCAAGTACCTACTCTGCTTAAAGAGTTGGTTGTCAGGATTCCAAACACTACCTCCTTCATCAAGAGGCATGGTTCTCTTCTCGGTTTAGTCACTTCAAAGTGGGACCAACAATTGATGAGCGTCCTGGCCCAGTTTAATGATCTGCTATACCATTGCTTCACCTTTCAAGACTTCCAGCTGGTCCCTACCCTGGAAGAATTCTCTGATTTGCTTGGCATCCCTATTTTGGAGCAGACTCCATTTACTGGTTGGGAAAAGACTCTTAGGCCTGAAGAGATTGCTGCAGCCCTTCCCTTGACCAAAGAAGAGGTAATGGCTAACTGGGAGACTAGAAGTGGAGTTAAGGGCTTTTTGGCTAAGTTTCTGATTGGCAAAGCTAATGGTTTTTGGAATGACTTAGACTTCAGGGCGTACAAAGACATTCTGGCTCTCTTAATCTATGGTCTAGTATTGTTTCCAAATCCTGATACCTTTGTTAATGTCAACGCCATAAGGATCTTCATCTCTCGGAATCCTGTACCCACTCTCTTGGGTGATATCCTGCAACAACTCTATGCTCGTACTGCCCGAAGACGGGGAACTTTGTGGTGTTGTGCTCCTTTATTGGTGAGGTGGTTTATTTCGCACCTCCCTAAGTTCGTACTGAATAATAAAGAAGGAAGAGGCTGGGCTCATAGGATAATGTCTCTCATTGATAATGACATCATTTGGACTCTCAGAGGTTTAGATGAGGTGGCTGTTATTGATCGTTGCGGAGAGTATCCTAATGTTCCTTTGATCGGAACCCAAGGAGGAATCTCTTATAACCCATGTTTAGCTCTCCGTCAGTTTGGAAGAGCCAGAAGAGTAGGGCCTCATGAGATGTTGATACCTCACATCAGTTTTGAGTTTCAGGTAGATAGTGACGAGCTGCACCGTAGATTCATCAGGGCTTGGGACAGAATTCACAAAGCTGACCCACATGAGTTGGGACCAAAGACTTCTCTACCAATGGAATCCTACTTCAGATGGGTCCGCATCCGTGCTCAGAAGTTAGGTATGCCATACGAAGCTGTCAGGCCTATTACTCTTGAAGTTCCTGATAAAGACGGGGTTCCTCCAACCATTCTCCATCCTCAGATACCCACTGATATTGGTACACTAAAGAGGTCTTGGGCGCAACTGCAGGAAGAACGGGATTCTTATTGGGAAAGGTTCAATGAACAGGAACAAAAGATCCAGAAGCTGACAAAGCAATTGGAGAACGAGTGGATCCTGAATGACTATATCCGTACCGAGAAGAAGAGGCCATGGGAGCATTGACGGACCTTGGATGTTTCTTTTACAGCTTTTGTTTACTTTCCAGTATTTTCATTCATGTAACGCCTAAGGGCAATTTGTTAAACAATTTAAATCCCAAAGTTGAATCTAATAAAGTGTGTTTCCCTTTTGTCTACAAAGTTGAATCCCGATTGTCTTTGAAAACATAAATCATACACATTTCATGTCATCATATGCATAACAGGTACCCTTTTACAGGTCACTTATCTTCTTCGCTGTTTATTTCAGCAATCATCATGTCTTCTGAACCTACTACTGAACAAGCTATCAAGGCCCTCCAGGCCCAGAATGCCCAGTTCCAGGAGTTGGTTATGAACCTAGCCCAAGGTCAACAGGAGTTGAAGACTCTGATTCTGAAGAAGAAGAAGAGGACCGTTTTGTTCAACACTGGACGCAGATTTGGGAATGGACTACAAAATAAGGTTGATCTGACTACTTCCTCTGTAGGGAAAGACAGTCCCTAAGAGAGAAGGGCTCCTAGTCCCGTGGTCTTCGACAACGAGACAGATTATAATGATGAACAGTACCCTCCTGCTGAGGACAGGTATAAACAATTGGAGGACCGTTTAAGTGCTATGGAGATTCAAAATGTGCCCGGGTTGGACTTTGGAGATCTAGGCTTATCCTCTGGGGTGGTGATTCCCCATAAGTTCAAGGCACCTGCTTTTGCAAAGTACGACGGAGCTTCCTGTCCTAAGTTGCACCTCCAGTCGTATGTAAGGAAGATCCAACCTTACACTACTGACAAGAATTTATGGATCCATTTCTTCCAGGATAGTCTTTCAGGGACTCAACTCGAATGGTTCTATCAGCTGGATGGAGCCAGTATTCGTAACTAGGAGGATTTGGCTACTGGGTTCTATAAGCAGTATCAGTATAATTCCGACCTTGCTCCTACGCGTACCCAACTCCAGGGTATGTCACTAGGGACGGGTGAAGGATTTAAGGAGTATGCTCAAAAGTGGAGAGACCTGGATGGAAGGATGCAACCACCTTTGACTGACCGTGAGCTTGTTGATATGTTCTTGGGGACCCTGTCTGGTCCGTTCTTCAACCATCTGATTGGAAATTCTTCTGCCGGGTTTACAGACCTTATCTTGACGGGTGAGAGAATAGAAGCTGGTATCAAGTTTGGGAAGATACAGAAAGGTGCCTCCTCGAGCACTGAAAAGAAACCCTTCAAGAAGGAATCTAGTGTTGTCTATGGTTCAAAGAGACAGAATAAACTGGAACGCCGCCAAGCTGTCAACGCGGTGGTTATTTCAAAGCCTGCTGCTGCTCCTCAGCATCACAACCAGCAAAGGGGTGAGAGACCTAGAAGACAGTTTACTCGACTCAGCATGACCTTGTCCCAGATATTGCCGCAGTTACTAACAACCAATCTGGTGACTATAAAAGAAGCTCCGAAGGTTGTAAACACAACATCCCCAAAGTACAATCCTAACGCCCGCTGCACTTATCACTCTGACAGCCCGGGGAATACTACGGATGATTGTTGGGCTCTGAAGAATACGGTTCAGGACCTAATTGATGCTAAAGAGATAGAGTTCGAGGCCCCCGAAAGGCCCAACGTTGTGACTGCTCCCATGCCCAAGCATGGAGTGAATGCTGTTGAGGAAGACCTGTATGTAGCCTTTGTGGATGATATTGTTACTCCGTTGTTGACTGTCAAGAGGAACCTGTTGCTAGCCGGTTTATTTCCGGGATGTAGTAAAGATTGCCCTCTATGTTCTGTTTCACCTGCTGGTTTCCCATTTTTGAAGTCAGGTATCCAAAACCTGATGGATAACAAAGAAATCCTGTTTGAGAAGGTTGTTGTTCCTGCTACCCCTACTGAAGAAGTGTCCATTGTTACTATTTTCAACAATTCTCCCAAGGCTCCCTCAAAGAAGCCTGTCAAAATCATGCCTGTTCAGAAGGTTGCACCTATAATCATCACTGTTCCGGGGCCCCTCCCCTATACATCCGACAAAGTTGTCCCTTGGCACTATGGGACATATGTTTATGTGCTTGGAGTTAAACAAGAGTTTGATACTAGTACCGGCGTCAGCAACATCACCGGGCCTGCCAAAGTCACCCGCAGTGGTAGACTTTTCTCACCAGATATTGCGCCACCAGCTATCCAGAGACCTATCGTCATCACACCTGCAAGTGTGCCTGCTTCCCTTCCTGACCAAGTTCCTATTTCTACTCCTGCTGCCGAGTCATCTGACGCTCGGGGCAAAGGGATCTCTACTGATATGCCTGCCCAGACGGAGGCACCGAAGACAACCACTGTTGAAGCTTCTAAACAGGAGATGGAAGAGATTCTTAAGATTATCAAGAAGAGTGATTTTAATGTAGTTGAGCAGCTGGGGCACACCCCATCCAAGATTTCTATGCTATCACTATTGTTGTGTTCAGAGGCCCATGCCAAGGATCTGATTACCTTCCTGAAGACGGCCCACGTGCCACAAGAGACGTCAGCTGATTAATTTACCGATTGTGTGGCCAACTTAACTGCTGATAATGGTTTGGGTTTCTCCGACGCTGATCTGACTGCTAAATGGAAGAACCATAACGATGCCCTGCATATCTCCATTGAATGCAGGGGCACTACTCTTGCCCATGTGTTGGTTGACACTGGATCCTCATTGAACGTCTTGCCCAAGAAAGCTCTAGACAGGTTGGATTGCAAGGGGTTGGAACTAAAGCCAAGTAACATTATTGTTCGGGCCTTTGATGGGTCCAAAAGGATGGTGCATGGCGAGGTCGACATTCCAATCAGGGTTGGTTCTCAGGTCTTTGATTCAACATTCTATGTGATGGACATCCGACCATCCTATTCTTGTCTGCTGGGTCATCCATGGATCCATAAAGCTGGAGCTGTGACCTCCACACTACATCAGAAGCTGAAATACCCGGTCAGAGGGAAGATTGTGACAGTTCAGGGGGAGGAAAAATACATGGTCAGCCACCTCAACTCGTTCCGGTACATAGAGATGGATGGGGAATTCATTGAGACTCCATTCCAGCACTTTGAAGAGGTTCCTCAGACACTGGCATCAGCTGAAAATGTGATTGAAGATTCTCCGTTGAAGATGGCTTCCTTAAAGGATGCCCGGGCTGTGGTTGAGAAGGAAGCTCAAAGGGTTGTTCGTCGTGCAAGGATTGGAAGACCTCCTGTGTTCATCAGCAACTCAGGAGTAAATGCCATTGAAGATGACGTGGAGGAATCTGAATTCGACAGCTGGATCTACCCCATGACCGACGGTGGACCAAACAACTGGACGGCAAAAGACTTCGTCCCTATTACTTTTGTGACTCAGTAATGAACTCCTTTGTTTTGAAATTGTAACAAACAATATTGTGAAACTTTATGGCCCGGTGTCTTACCCGGGGCACCGTGGCTTCATTTGTGAGGGCTTTTGTGTGTCATTTTCATATATCATTAATAAAAGCATTGGGCATTTTTTTGCATTTCAAATCTTGCGCTCCTTGTCTTTCTTTATTATATATTGCAAAACAACTATTTACACACACTCACATATACAGGTTCCAATCCACTCTGGATCTCACTGGTAACGACTCTGCTACTGCCAGTTATGACTTCGAAAATCCGATCAACTTAGCCGAAGACGAAGGTGAAGATGATTGCGAAGTGCCTGGTGAGCTTGCAAGACTGCTACTCCAGGAAGAGAGGGCCATTCAGCCACATGAGGAGCCAGTAGAAACGGTGAATCTGGATACTGAGACAGACAGAAAGGAAGTCAAGATTGGTGCAAACCTGGAGTCTAGTGTGAAACAATGGTTGATTCAGATGCTGCATGACTACATGGAAATCTTTGCCTGGTCTTACGAAGACATGCCTGGGTTGGATACCGACATTGTGGTTCATCAATTGCCTACCAAGAAAGAATACCCTCCGGTAAAACAGAAGGTTCTCTGTATGCGTCCAGAGATGTCCGAGAAAATCAAAGCTGAGGTTATGAAACAATTTGATGCTGGTTTTCTAGCAGTGACTTCTTACCCTCAGTGGGTCGCCAATGTGGTTCCAGTACCAAAGAAAGATGGTAAGGTCAGAATGTGTGTCGACTACAGGGATTTGAACAGGGCGAGCCCTAAGGATGACTTCCCTCTGCCTCACATCGATGTTCTGGTTGACAACACTGCTCAGCATAAGGTATTCTCCTTCATGGACGATTTCTCCGGTTATAATCAGATCAAGATGGCTCCTGAAGACATGGAGAAGACCACTTTTGTTACTCAGTGGGGCACCTTCTGCTACAAAGTCATGCCTTTTGGGTTGAAAAATGTTGGGGCAACCTATCAACGTGCCATGGTTGCTTTGTTTCATGACATGATCCATCATGAGATCGAAGTATACGTCGATGATATGATTGCAAGGTCCCAAACTGAGGAGGAACACATGGACCATCTACAGAAGCTGTTTGACCGGTTGAAGTTGTACAAGCTGAGACTAAATCCGAACAAGTGCACCTTCGGGGTGAGATCTGGAAAACTGCCAGGCTTCGTCGTGAGCGATAAAGGTATTCAAGTGGACCCTGCCAAAGTGAAAGCCATACAAGAGATTCCAGTTCCCAAGACAGAGAAAGAAGTCAGAGGCTTTCTAGGACGGCTAAACTACATTGCCCGATTCATCTCACATCTAACTACTACCTGTGAACCAATCCTCAAGCTACTGAAGAAAGATCAAGTAGTACGTTGGAACGATGAATGTCAGGCCGCTTTCGAAAGAATCAAAGAGTATCTCCAAGAGCCGCCTATTCTTATGCCACCTGTTGAAGGAGACCTCTAATCTTATACTTGACAGTACTTGACAATTCAATGGGGTGTGTGCTAGGTCAGCATGACGAGTCTGGCCGAAAAGAGCATGCTATTTATTACCTTAGCAAAAAGTTTACCGACTGTGAGACCCGATACTCACTGCTCGAGAAAACTTGCTGCGCTTTGGTATGGGCTGCTCGCCGGCTGAGACAGTATATGTTGACTCACACTACTCTGTTGATTTCAAAAATGGATCCAATAAAGTACATCTTCGAAAAGCCTGCCTTGTCCGGAAGAATAGCAAGATGGCAGATGATCTTGACTGAATATGACATCCAGTACACGACTCAGAAAGCAATCAAGGGAAGTGTATTGGAAGACCATTTGGCACATCAGGCAGTGGTGACTACCAATCTTTGAACTTTGAATTCCCAGATGAGAATATCATGGTAGTAACAGATTGTGAAATACCTGGACCGGATGAAGGACCTGAGGAAGGATCCCGATGGTCTATGCACTTTGATGGAGCCTCAAATGCTTTAGGTAACGGTATTGGCGCTGTGATCATATCTCCAAAAGGCTCTCATACTCCACTTACCGCTCGACTATGTTTCAACTGCACCAACAACATGGCGGAGTATGAAGCATGCATCATGGGTCTTCGAGCTGAAATTGACCTAAGGATCAAGTTTCTGAGTGTCTTCGGAGATTCCGCTCTCGTGATCAGTCATATCAAAGGCGAGTGGGATACGAAACACCCAAATCTTATTCCTTACAAGGAGTATGTGTTGACATTGCTTCCCCATTTCGAGGAGATAACCTTTAAACACTTCCCAAGAGAGGAGAATCAGTTGGCGGACGCGCTAGCTACAATGTCTTCTATGTTCAAAGTCAAATGGAACAACGAGGCTCCCCGGATCATTATTTGGAAATTGGATGAACCTGCACATTGCTGCGATCTTGAGACCGAAGAGGTAACAGAAAAATCTTGGTATCATGAATTAATGAGGTACTTGGAAGCTCAAGAATACCCCGAGGGCGCATCTATTAATGACAAGAAGTTTCTGAGAAGGTTCGCAGAAAAGTTCTTCCTCAGCAATGGCATTCTTTACAAACGAAACCATGATTCAACCTTACTGGTCCACAATGGAAGCCGACTGTTATCAACATTCTCGGACGTGTCACAAGTGCCAAATCTATGCTGATAAGGTGCACATTCCTCCAGTTCCTTTGAACATCTTGACAGCATCTTGGCCTTTTGCAATGTGGGGCATTGATATGATCGGCGAGATCAGACCTACGGCATCCAACGAGCATCGCTTCATCCTGGTAGCAATTGATTACTTTACGAAGTGGGTTGAAGCAGCTTCCTTTGCCACCGTAACCAAGAATGTCGTGGCACGGTTCATTAGGCATAACCTGATCTGTCGATACGGTGTACATGAGAGGATCATTACGGATAATGGTACCAATCTTAACAACAAGATGATCACTGAGCTCTGCGAGCAATTCAAGATACAGCACCACAACTCTTCTCCCTACCAGCCGAAGATGAATGGGGCTGTAGAAGCAGCTAATAAGAACATTAAGAAAATTGTGCAGAAGATGACAATGACCTACAAAGATTGGCACGAGATGTTACCATTTGCTCTTCATGGGTACCGTACCTCAGCATGGACGTCAACAGGGGCAACACCCTATTCCTTGGTCTACGGCATGGAGGCAGTCTTACCCATCGAAGTTCAGATACCCTCTCTCCGGATAATGAAGGATGCAGGTTTGAGCGAAGATGACTGGATCCAGACTCGGCTTGATCAATTAAACATAATCGATGAAAAGAGACTCACTACTATTTGTCATGGTCAGACGTACCAAAAACGGATGATCAAGGCATTTAACAAGAAAGTCAGACGACAAGAGTATCAAGTCAGAGACCTGGTAATCAAGCGCATCATTCTACCTCAAGGTGATCCCAGGGGCAAATAGATCCCTACGTACGAAGGGTCATTTGTGGTTAAGAATATCTTCTCAGGAGGAGCGATGATTCTAACTACCATGGATGGTGACGATCTTCCTCACCCCGCCAATGCAGACATAGTAAAAAAATACTACGCATAATTAAAGACCCGCTAGGTCGACTGGCCTAGGCAAAAATAAGGGCTTCCCGGCGAACCAAAAGGGTTCGGGCAAAAATAAGGGATGAAATGAAAAAAATTTGTACACCCGGCAAGTCGAAAACCTGAAAAGGCGGCTTGGGCAAAAATGGGTATCCCAGTGGACTGAAAACCCGAAAGGGCGGTCCAGGCAAAAGTTAGGGATAAGCGTAATAATATGTCTCATTGGATCACCCTGCATCCAAACTTCGGTATCGACTATCAGGCTCGGACGGCGCAAATCAATCAGATTCCTCTTCAACTAAGCAGCAAAGTGATGAGACGCTTGAAGACATAAAGGCGATAGCAGAGTTGGAACCCATTGGGATTTTTCACATAGCTGTTTTGTTTTCCTTTTCACAAATTGTATAAACTCTATTTTGTTCGGCGGCGTTCTCTTACTAGGACGTCATCCTCTTGTACACAAAGCACCTATTTACAGGAAAATTGCAAAATCAATACATGTTCATTTTTCAGACAAATTGCAAATTGTTTTCCCTTTATCTGTTTTGTTTTGCAAAGAACGTCCAATGTTCATTTTTGATATATGCATTTGACATTAATTGCTGTTCATAAATATTTGCATACGAAACAAAGGACTAATTACAGGCGACATCGGAAGTAGGGGCAATAAGAATTGTCTAAGAGGTCTAGTTGCTCTGTCCACTAAGGTACCAAGGTAGGTTCAGCTGAAGAATACGACCAAGATACCTTCACTCCCCGCAGAGTAAGACAAGATTCAGCAATACTCTCCCCAAGCAGAGTTGGCCTCCCTAAAAAGGCACAGTATCCCCAGGAAGTCAGCAATACTCTCCCCCAAGCAGAGTTGGTCTACCATCAGTCTTGAAAAAGTTGGGTATCCCTAGAAGATCTTAATATTCCCTAGCAGAGTATACATATATTCCTCAGCAAGCATCCCCGGCAGTCTTAATATTCCTCAACGAAATATAAGATTGTTCCCCGGTGGAATACAAGATACCCCCAGTGGAGCCATTTCCCAACGCAGTCTGAAAAAGTTTCCCCAGGAAGGTTGAATCATCTCCCCAGTAGATTCAGGAAGCTTGTCCCCTGCAGATTACAAATATCTCTCCCTAGCCATATTCAGAGGTTATCCCCACCAGAGTCTAACTGGGTTATCCTCAGCAAATTGCAACAGAAAGATCGTCCTCAGCGAAGTTCTTCCTATCCCCAGCGGAGTTCATCAAATTCCCCAACAAAGCTTACCAACGGAATCCCCAGCGGAGTTATCGTTAAAATCTCAGTGAAGCATCTCTTCCCACAGAGTAATTCCCCGCAGAGTAATCTCTTCACCAGGTTTATCCCCCAACGGAGTCATCTTCTCCTACCGGTTTATTCTTGCAATCATCTTCGTTCATCATCCCCAGCGGAAACGAAGAACTCTACTCTTCAACATCAGCCCAGGATTTAACAAGCTCCCGGCATTCGTCAAGGATTTATTTTCCCAGACGAAAATAAATTCATAAACATATCACATCTCATACCTCCTATTTACATACATGATAAAGTGCATATGACACGATCTCATTTATTTTTGAGAACATCATGACATCATGCATTTCATACATCATGACATTGCATACAACTAATGTTTTGCCTTTTCAGGAAAAGGTCAATCCAAAGATGATTACCATCAACCTTTGAAGTTCCAGATCAACACCTGTAACCAGCCAGGAAATATCTGTGAATGATTGATTGTAGATCTATACCTGTAACTAGCCAGGAAAGTATCTGCATAAAGAGATTGAAGATTAATACCTGAAACCAGACAGGAAAACCATATTTCTTTCTCCAGTCAGAGATTAATACCTGAAACCAGCCAGGACAACTATCTCCCCGACCACCCTTTCTTAAGTTCCGGATTAATACCTGTAACTAGCCAGGAAATATCTGTGGATGATTGATTGTAGATCTATACCTGTAACTAGCCAGGAAAGTTATCTACATGAAGAGATTGAAGATCAATACCTGTAACAAGCCAGGAAGACTATCTTTCTTTCTCAGGTCAGAGATTAATACCTGAAACCAGACAGGAAAACTATCTCATCGACCATCCTTCTTAAGTTCCGGATTAATACCTGAAACCAGACAGGAAAACTATCTCATCTACCAACCTTTTTCAAGTTCCAGATCAACACCTGTAACTAGCCAGGAAATATCTGTGGACGATGGAATGTAGATTAATACCTGAAACCAGATAGGAAAACTATCTACTTGACCATTATGAAGCAACCCTACACCGGTTCCTTCCTTCCAAGATGCAGTTTTACACGGACTCATCATCAGGCAACCCTACACAGGTTCCCTCTTTCAACCTACCAAGTTACAATTCAACGAACAATCTTCAGATGGCATCTATAAGCCCATCCCCCGACAAGATTCTGTCACATCTCCAGATGGCATCTATAAGCCCATCCTCCTATCCATCATCTCTCCAAATGGCATCTGTAAGCCCATTCCCGACATCACATTGCTGATACTACACCATATGAGTGCAAATTTCTGGGCACTTTAGTGTTCAATCATCTTCCACCTTCGGATCACGAAAGGCACGCAAGCCAATCTACATCCTCAGGTTTAAGAAGATTGAACAGGGGCAACTGTTGTACCCCAAAATTTTCCCTCCCATATTCTTCAAAGTTTGTCAAGAATCATCTTCAAATGATTCAAGATTGCTCAAGAGATTGTATAGTCAAACCACCTCCTAAGACAACCAAAATTAGGGTTTTGATTCTCTCAAGGAATTTGAGGTTTTCAATGGTTAAATCAAGTCTCATAGGCCCATATACATTCTCAAGCACCTACATACCAAGTTTCAAGACTCACAATGCCAATTTGCACAGTCAAAAGCTCCATTTGATCCACAATCAACTGCAAGGGCAAAATGGTCATTTTGCAGTCAAAAGTCAGAATTTTTGGTCAACATCTTATTTTGAGTCCGCAATCATCATTTGATCAAGTCTTGATCATGGTTTCACAAGGATAGCTCAAAATCATCAAGATGCAAAAAAGTTACTATTTTTGGACAGTAGAAAAGTCAACTGTATCTTGACCAGAGCATAACTTTTTCATGGTTCATCATAAAAATTCCATCTAATGCTAATTTTGAAGGGGATGACATTTCATACAATCCATCTTCACATTCCAAGTCCAAGAAATGCTCTCACAAAAAGTTATCAATTTTTACATTATAAGTCAAATTCAAAAGTCAACAAAAGTACCTTTTGATTCAAAGGCCATAACTTGAGATGGGTAAATCCAAATGACATGGGACCAAAGGCATTGGTTATAGGACTTCAAGGCCTTTCCAAAATGTCCAAGAACATGTTCATATGATCCAAATTGAGCAAGATGTGCATTGGAGAAGTTGGGAAATTTTTATGAATTTGCAAAAGTCAACTTTGCACAAAACACCTTATTTTTGCTAATGGGCCTCAAATCTCTTCTTGAAACATCATCCATGGCCTATGCACGACCCATCAATCTTAATTGAATTTATTTTCTTATTTTTTATTAATTAATTGGATTTTTAATTGATATTAATTCATTTAATTAATTTAAATTGTAGGAAAATACAAAGATTTGGTTTTTCAATCTTTTTGTGAAGCAAATATGACCTAAAAAGGCTGGCAATTTCATGCACCAAGTCAAAGATGCAAAATCTCCAAAATTGGCAACTTTGTTCAATCATGAAAATGCAAAAAGATTTGATTTTCAATCAAATATTCAATCATCATTGCAATGGATTCTTGCTCAAGATTTTGACCTAATTCCATTCCTCTATATATATGCAAGTAAACCCTAGCCTCATGGACGTGAAAAAAGCTGCAGAAAGACCATAGCCATATTGAGAAATTTCAAGAAAAACTCAAAACTGATTTTCACATTCCAGGCCAATTCAAGGCATTTTATTGATTCTAATACCTTGCAGGAGTTCTCAGGAACGATTTACACTCAAATTCCAATACCAAAGCTCAAGGAATCGTCCATTACAGTTTCTCGGTTTGGCTCTTTTTTCCAGAATTGTAACTCTCAATTCATGTGCATTTAACATATTTTCTTGATTGTTTTGTGTTAATAGGAATCATACGAAGCTATTGGTATGGCTTAATTAAACTGAAACTCCCTAAATCACAAGATGCCATGAACGGTTTTTTAGGGTTCTTGAGTTTCAAATTAGGGCTTTGCAATCCAGAAAAAATTAGGACTCCCAAGGCATATGACTGGATTCGTTAGGACAAGACGAAAACAAAGGAACCCTCGCGAAATATTTATGTGTACCATAACTCTAGTCGCTATTTTTCGTGCAAGCATGTTGTGGGGGTTAAAAACCCCCGCTATCTAATATTGTTTTTTGCAGGTACAACGAGGAAGATGATGAGGTGTTAACGTGTGGTTGGCTGATTTGAATAAGCGCGCGTGTTTTGTGTTTTACAGCATATGGACTAAATTCTTAATATAATGATTACTTGTTATTATATTATCAAAAGCGTGCAAGTGGTTGGAGTGGTTAAGGCATTGGCTTGGAAACGTTGGGACCTGGGTTCGAATCCCAGGTCCCCCAAAACATTTGTTTCTATTTTTCTTAACATGTTCACATGCAGCTTTCCAAAAGGAGTCCATCATGCACCTCTAACATCCAAGCGCCATGTGTTTCAAAACTCAAATCCAATGGCCAAAGCTGGATATCCACCATATGCCTTAGTCCATGAGCGTGCAGGGAGTCCAGAAAAGTCAACGTGGCTGGAATTTTGTTGGGCCTGAGTATTACAAACATACCTCCTGATTTGGGCCATCACCCCCACAAGTTTATTTCTTTTCTTTTTTTTCTTTTATTTTTATTTCTTTCATTAATTATTTATTATAATTATTATTTAATTAACCAAATTAATTATTTTCATAATAAATCAGGAAACTAAAAAATATTATTTTTATTAGTTATTAAAATTAATTTCACCCTTAATTTATTATTTTTGTAAATAAATACATAATTAATCTATTTAGTTAATTAGGTTAACTTTAATATTTTTTCAATAAATAAAATCCATGTAGAATTAGGGTTTCTTGACAATTTTGACCATCTTTTATTTTATTTCCTTAAAATATTAAAAAACTCAAAAAAATATTTTTCTTTAATTAATTAATTAGTTTAGGTTTAATTTAATTTAATTCATAAATAATCAAAAATTCGTTCTTTCTCAAAAAAGGGTCAAAACCCTAAGGACTTTGCCGATTCAATTTTTTTCTCGCGCATGCTTATTTTTGATTCATATTTTTTATCCATATTTATGTAATTGCTCCGAGGATGTAATAGCTTTAATTAGGACTTTTTATCGCTTTCTTTATTTTCCCGCAATTTACTTTTCAAGGGTTGCTTTTGGCGATGTAAATACCCGACGCCTTGTAATAGCGTAGATTTATTTTCCGCAATATTTAACTGTTAGATGTATGTTAATTAGGCTATGCATGACAAGACTTGCCTGAAATTAAAATCAAAATGTAGCTCACCATAACATGTGCAAAGATAACTTAACATGAAACTTAACACACTCGCACATGCCACTCCTAGGGTACGCCTCACTTGGTTGCCTCGACGTGGTCATTGAGTATAGGGTGTTTTAGAGGTCGCCCTCCTGTCTAATGATCCAATTTTCCTCGAAACGGTTGCCTCGGATAAAACGATCTAAGACATTAGGGTTACCGCTAAGGCGTCCTACTATTGCTTTGGTGACCACATGTCCCTATAATCGAATTGACCCGAAAACTCCAACGACGGTGCTACCTACTTCTCAATAGTGGGATAGTACTGTCTAAAGGACATTTACACAGCTTAATTTCTTTTGAGTAGGTAGAGGTTCTCAGGTACTTGCTCTTTCAAAACAAAAATACTTTTCGCACCTACACTTTTCTGACAAAAGTTTTCAAACAACACTTCATACACTCTTGAGGACAGATACAAGAGTTAAATCGAAGTTTTCAAACAAACTTTTTTCAAAACCCACAAACACAAGAAAAGCAAAACCTTTTGAAAACATAGTGAGCAAGTACCTAAGAGCCCATGGATAACCACGGATAGAAAGGGTGCTAACACCTTCCCTTTCTATAATGTACCTCCCGAACCGAGAAACATCTCGAAAAGGAATTTTGCTGTGCTTTTGTCCTTTCCTTGTTGGAGAAAATAAAAGACGGTGGCGACTCTTGCTTACCGCGACATTTCGCGAACCAGCATTTCAAAATAGTCAGTTCTATTTTCACTGATCACAGGTACCCATGAAGAGCAAATGGTAACATCTCGTGCCAGTCTTTGTATGTCACTGTCATCTTCTGCACAATCTTCTTAATGTTCTTATTAGCTGCTTCTACAGCCCCATTCATCTTCGGCCGGTAGGGAGAAGAGTTATGATGTTGTATCTTGAATTGCTCGCAGAGTTCAGTGATCATCTTGTTGTTAAGATTGGTACCATTGTCCATAATGATCCTCTCTGGTACACCGTATCGACAGATCAGGTTGTGCCGAATGAACCGTGGCGCGACGTTCTTGGTTACGGTAGCAAAGGAAGCTTCTTCAACCCACTTGGTAAAGTAATCAATCGCTACCAGGATGAAACGATGCCCGTTGGATGCCGTAGGTCTGATATCGCCGATAATGTCAATGCCCTACATTGCAAAAGGCCAAGGTGCTGTCAAAACATTCAGAGGAACTGGAGGAATATGGACCTTATCAGCATAGACCTGGCACCTATGACATGTCCGAGAATGCTGATAACAGTCGACTTCCATTGTGGACCAGTAATATCCTGCCCGAAGGATTTTCTTTTCCATGGTATGTCCACTGGAATGAGTTCTGAAAGTACCTTCATGCAGCTCTGCCATGATCCTTTCTGCTTCAATTTTATCCACGCAATGCAGTAAGGTTGAATCATGGTTACGTTTGTAAAGAATACCATTGCTGATGAAGAACTTTGCCGCGAACCTTCTCAGAAACTTTTTGTCATTAACAGATGCACCCTCGGGGTATTCTTGAGTTTCAAGGTACCTCTTCACTTCATGATACCAAGGTTTTTCTGTTACCTCTTCAGTCTCAAGATTACAGCAATGTGCAGGTTCGTCCAATTTCCAAATAATGATCCGGGGAGCCTCGTTGTCCCACTTGACTTTGAACATAGAAGACATCGTAGCTAACGCGTCTGCCAACTGATTCTCCTCTCTCGAGAAGTGTCCAAAAGTTATCTCCTCGAAGTGGGGAAGCAACGTCAACACATACTCTTTGTAAGGAATAAGATTCGGGTGTTTCGTATCCCACTATCCTTTGATCTGATTGATCACGAGAGCGGAATCTCCGAAGACACTTAGAAACTTAATCCTTAGGTCAATCGCTGCTCGAAGGCCCATAATGCATGCTTCATACTCCGCCATGTTGTTGGTGCAGTTGAAACACAGTCGGGCGGTAAACGGAGTATGAGAGCCTTTAGGAGATATGATCACAGCGCCAATGCCATTACCTAAAGCGTTTGAAGCTCCATCAAAATGCATAGACCATCGGGATCCTTCCTCAGGTCCTTCATCTGGTCCAGGTGTTTCACAATCTGTTATGAACATGATATTCTTGTCTGGAAATTCAAAGTTCATGGACTGGTAATCATCCACTGCCTGATGTGCCAAATGGTTTGCCAATACACTTCCCTTGATTACTTTTTGAGTTGTGTACTGGATGTCATATTCAGTCAAGATCATCTGCCATCTTGCTATTCTTCCGGACAAGGCAGGCTTTTCGAAGATATACTTGATTGGATCCATCTTTGAAATCAACAGAGTAGTGTGAGTCAACATATACTGTCTCAGCCGGCGAGCAGCCCATGCCAAAGCGCATCAAGTTTTCTCGAGCAGTGAGTATCGGGTCTCACAGTCGGTAAACTTTTTGCTAAGGTAATAAATAGCATGCTCTTTTTGGCCAGACCCGTCATGCTGCCCCAACACACACCCCATTGAGTTATCGAGCACTGTCAAGTATAAAATCAAAGGTCTCCCTTCAACTGGTGGCATAAGAATAGGTGGCTCCAGGAGGTACTCTTTGATTCTTTCGAAAGCGGCCTGGCATTCATCGTTCCAACGTACCACTTGATCTTTCTTCAGCAGTTTGAAGATTGGCTCACAAGTAGCAGTTAGGTGCGAGATGAATCGGGCAATGTAGTTCAAACGTCCTAGAAAGCCTCTGACCTCTTTCTATGTCTTGGGAGCTGGCATCTCTTATATGGCTTTCACCTTGGCAGGGTCCACTTGAATACCTTTGTCGCTCACGATGAAACCTAGCAGTTTGCCAGACCTCACCCCGAAGGTGCATTTGTTTGGGTTTAATCTCAGCTTGTATAACTTCAACCTGTCAAACAGCTTCTGTAGATGGTCAAGGTGTTCCTCCTCAGTTTGGGACCTCGCAATCATATCTTCGACGTATACTTCAATCTCATGATGGATCATGTCATGAAATAAAGCAACCATGGCACGCTGATATGTTGCCCCAGCATTCTTCAACCCAAAAGGCATGACCTTGTAACAAAAGATACCCCACTGAGTAACAAAGGTGCGCTTCTCCATGTCTTCGGGAGCCATTTTTATTTGATTATAACCGGGGAAACCATCCATAAAGGAGAATACCTTGTGCTGAGCAGTATTGTCAACCAGAACATCGATGTGAGGCAGAGGGAAGTCATCCTTAGGGCCTGCCCTGTTCAAATCCCTGTAATCAACACACATTCGGACCTTACCATCCTTCTTCGGTACCGGAACCACATTGGCAACCCACTGAGGGTAAGAAGGTATTGTTAGAAAACCGGCGTCAAACTGTTTCATAACTTCGACCTTGATTTTCTCGGACATCTCTGGACGCATACGGCGAACCTTCTGTTTTACCAGAGGACAACCTTCCTTCGTAGGCAGGCGATGAACCACAATGTCGGTATCCAACCCAAGCATATCTTCGTAAGACCAGGCAAATATTTCCACGTAGTCATGCAGCATCTCAATCAACCGTTGTTTCACACTAAGCTCCAGATTTGCACCGATCTTGACTTGCTTCTTGTCTGTCTTGGTACCCAGATTTATTGTTTCCACTGGATCTTCATGTGGCTGAATGACCCTCTCTTCCTGAAGTAGCAGTCTTGCAAGCTTAACAGGCACTTTGCAATCATCTTCATCTTCGTCTTCGGCTAAGTTGATCGGATTTTCGAAGTCATAATTGGCAGTAGCAGAGTCGTTACCAGTGAGATCCAGAGTGGATTGGGACATGTATATGTGAGTGTGTGTAAAATAGTTGTTTTGCAATATGTAATAAAGAAAGACAAGGAGCACAAAATTTGAAATGCAAAAATGTTCAATGCTTTTATTAATGGTATATGAAAATGGCATACAAAAGCCCTCACAAATGAAGCCACGGTGCCTCGGGTAAGACACCGGGCCATAAAGTTTCAAAACATTGTCTGTTACAAATTCGAAACAAAGAGCTCATTACTGAGTAATAAAAGTAATAGGGATCAAATCCTTTGCTGTCCAGTTGTTTGGTCCACCGTTGGTCGTAGGATAGATCCAGCTGTCGAATTCAGACTCCTCCACGTGATCTTCGATGGCATTTACTCTCGAGTTGCTGACGAACACAGGGGGTCTTCAAATCCTTGCACTTCGAACAGCCCTCTGAGCTTCTGCAGTGAAACCCAAACTGAACTTTTTAGTCTTCTGAGTGAAATCAGGAAGTCGGCCCCAGTTTGCATACTCACCCTTCTCAATAACAGCCCAAGCATCCTTTAAGGAAGCCATCTTCATGGGAGAATCTTCCATCACAGTCTCGGCCGACGCCAGTGTCTGAGGAACCTCTTCAAAGTGTTGAAATGGGGTCTCAATGAACTCCCCATCCATCTCTACATAATGGAACGAGTTGAGGTGGCTGACCATGTACTCCTCCTCCCCTTGAACTGTCACAATCTTGCATTTAACCGGGTACTTCAACTTCTGGTGGAGCGTTGAGGTTACGGCTCCCGCTTTGTGGATCCATGGACGACCCAACAAACAAGAATAGGATGGCCGAATGTCCATCATGTAAAATGTAGAGTTGAAGACCTGAGAACCAACCTTGATTGGGATATCAACCTCACCATGCACCATCCTCTTAGACCCATCAAAGGCCCTGACAACAATGTTACTCGGCTTTAGCTCCAAACCTTCGCAATCCAGCCTGTCTAGAGCTTTCTTGGGCAAGACGTTCAACGAGGAACCAGTGTCAACCAACACATGTGCAAGAGTAGTGCCCTTGCATTCAATGGAGACATGCAGGGCCTCATTATGGTTCTTCCCCTTAGCAGTCAGATCAGTGTCGGAGAAACCTAAACCATTATCAGCAGTTAAGTTGGCCACACAATCGGTAAATTGATCAGATGATGTCTCTTGTGGCACGTGGGCCGTCTTTAGGAAGATAATCAGAGCCTTGGCATGGGCCTCTGAACACAACAGCAGTGATAACATAGAAATCTTGGATGGGGTTTTCCCAAGTTGCTCAACTACTTTAAAATCACTCTTCTTAATAATCTTCCGAATCTCCTCCATCTCCTGTTTGGAAGCTTCAACATTGATTGTCTTTGGCGTCTCCGTCTGGGCGGGCATATCAGTAGCAATCCCTTTGCCCCGAGCGTTAGATGACTCAGCGACAGAGGTAGGAACAAGGACTTGATCAGGAATGGCAGCAGGTATACTTGCAGTCTTAATGATAACGGGTCTTCGGACAATTGGCGGAGCAATATCAGGTGAGAAAAGTCTACCACTGCGGGTGACTTTAGCAGGCCCAGTAATGTTGCTGACGCTGGTATCAGCACTGAACTCTTGTTTAACTCCAAGAACATAAATATCTTCCCCATAGTGCCAAGGGACAGCTTTGTCAGATGTATAGGGGATGGGCCCCGGAACAGTGATGATTATAGGTGCGGTCTTCGGAACAGATGTAATCCTAATAGGCGTCCTCGAGGGAGTCTTGGAAGAATTGTCGAAAATGGTAATGATTGAAACTTCTTCAGAATGAACGGGTGGAACAACAGTCTTCTCAAAAAGAATCTCTTTACTATCCATCAGGTTCTGGATACCTGACTTTAGAGATGGGCAACTAGTAGGTAAAGCAGAACACATAGGGCAACCTTCACCACAGCCCGAAAATAAACCGGCTAGCAACAGGTTCTTCTTGATAGTCATTAGAGGGGTAACAACATCATCTACAAATACTACAAACAAGTCATCCTCTACAACATTTACTCCATGTTTGGGCATGGGAGAAGTCACAACATTAGGCCTCTCAGGCGCCTCAAACTCAATCTCCTTTGCATCGATTAAGTCTTGCACCTTGTTCTTTAGGCTCCAACAATCATCTGTAGTATGCCCTGGGCTATCAGAGTGAAAGGAGCAGCGGGCATTAGGGTTATATTTTGGTGATGCAGTATTTTGATTCTTTGGAGCTTCTCTTAGAGTCACCAGATTGGTCTTTAGCAATTGTGGCAACATCTGAGACAGAGTCATGCTGAGACGAGTAAATTGCCTTCGAGGTCTCTCGTCCCTTTGTTGGTTGTGATGCTGAGGAGCACCAACAGGTTTTGAGATAACAACCGCGTTGACAGCTTGGCGGTGTTCAGGTCTGCTTTGTCTTCTGGAACTATAGACTGCACTGGACTCTTTCTTAAACGGTCTCTTCTCGGTGCTCGATGAGGCACCCTTCTGTATCTTCCCAGCCTTAATGCCAGCTTCAATCCTCTCACCAGTCAAGATAAGGTCTGTAAACCCGGCTGAAGAGCTTCCAATCAGATGATTAAAGAACGGACCGGACAGGGTCCCCAAAAACATATCAACAAGTTCACGATCAGCTAAAGGTGGTTGCACCCTTCCGGCAAGGTCTCTCCATTTTTGAGCATACTCTTTAAATCCTTCACCCGTCCCTATTGACATACCCTGGAGTTGGGTACGTGTAGGAGCGAGGTCGGAATTATACTGATAGTGCTTAAAGAATGCAGCAGCCAAATCCTCCCAGCTGCGGATACTGGCTCCGTCTAACTGATAGAACCACTCAAGCTGAGTCCCTGAGAGACTGTCTTGAAAGAAATGGATCCATAAGTTCTTATCAGTAGTGTAAGGTTGGATCTTCCTCACATATGACCGGAGGTGCAGCTTGGGACAGGAAGCTCCGTCATACTTAGCAAAGGCAGGTAGGTGCCTTGAACTTATGGGGAATCACCACCCCAGATGATAAACCCAAATCTCCGAAGTCCAAACCGGGCACCTTCTGTACTTCCATAGCATTTAAACGGTCTTCCAGCTGTTTGTACTTGTCCTCAGCAGGAGGATACTATTCTTCATCATAGTCCGTCTCGTTGTCGGAGACTTCAGGGCTAGGAGCCCTCCTCTCTTGTGGATTGTCTTTCTCTCCAGACGGGGTGGCCAGATCAATTTCATTCTGCAGCTCGTTTCCAAGCCTGCATCCAGTGTTGAATAGGATGGTCCTCTTCTTCTTCTTCTTCTTCTTCTCTTTCAGAATCAAGGTCTTCAGGTCCTGCTGAGCCTTAGCTAGATTCATGACCAACTCTTGAAATTGGGCATTCTGGGCCTAGAGGGCCTTGATAGCTTGCTCAGTGGAGGTTTCAGCAGACATGATGATTGCTGAAATAAACAGCGAAGAAGATAAGAGACCTGTAAAAGGGTACCTGTTATGCATATGATGAATGGTATGCCATTTATGTAATGCATTCAAGGGTTCAAAAATTCAAATTTGCTGCAGACAAAAAGAACACACGTCATACTAAGAAGAAATTTGTTAGTACATAAGTGCCTCATGGGCGAAATATTACAAAATTCTAAATGTAAAAAGACATTGCGCATCCTCTTTGGAGCGATGTAAGTGTTAAGGGTCTCCTCCTCGTGAAGTCGGCGGGTAAGCTCCAAAACCTTCTTTTCACTGGCATAGAAGTTGGCTTCAAAAGTATTCCGCTCTTCCTTGAGTTGGATCCAACTCTTTTGCATCTCCTCCCATGATGTTGGCATGTCAGGATGTAGGATGGCGTATGGAACCTCTCCTTCCATAACAGGCTCTTTGATTAAGGGGAGAATGTGAGGATATGGCATCATAAGATTCTGGGAGCGGGTTCGTACCCACTTGAGATAAGGCTCAAGGGGGATATAATTCTTGTGCCCCAGTGTCTTACTATCCACCTTATTAGGCATCCTCCAAGCTCTGATGAACCTTTGTCGAAGTCCTTGCGCATTGTTGTCGAAGTCAAAAACTAGGTCAAGAATCAGCATGTCATGAGGGCCATCCCTCCGAGCATATCCAAATTATCTCAAAGCTAGACAGGGGTTGTAGGTAATGCCTCCCCTAATTCCAAGTAATGGAACATTAGGAAATTCTCCACAACGATCAATGATGGTGACATTTTCTCTGGACCGAGAACACCAATGTACATCAGAATATGTGAGGTCATCAATCGTTGTGACCACCTTAAACCCTGCTCGTTCTTCAAAACTGATTGTGGAAGGTGAGGAATAAACCACCTTGCTAGGAGAGGAGTACAGCACATGAGAACACCTCTTTTCCTCAATGTTCATGTGTAAAATGAGTGGAGGATGTCCCCAAGCAATGTAGGTATGGGATTCCTGGATATGAAAATCTTGATAGCATTCACATCTATAAGTTGATCAGGATTTGGGAACAAAACCAACGCATAGATAAGGAGTGCCACAATCTCTTCAAAGGCTTGTAGATCAAGAGAATTCCAGCATTCTCGTGCCTTCTCAAACAGAAACTTTGCCAAGAATCCTTTGATACCACTTTTGGTTTCCCAATGCCCCTTGATGTCGGATGGTTGTAAGCATAATACTTGAGCAACATCTTCAAGTTTTGGTTCCTTTTCCGTACTGTTGTAGGGTAGTTGACTAAGAATAGGAATTCTCAGGAGTTGAGAAAATTCCTCCAAAGTAGGCACCAATTGATAATCAGGGAATGTAAAACAGTGATGTAAGGGGTCAAAGAACTGGAAGAGAACTTTCATCATGTCTTCTTTAATGTTGGTGTTGACCAAGCTAAGGAGTCTACCATGTCTTTCACTGAAGAGAGAATTCTCGGGAATCCTGGATGTAAGCTCTTTGAGTTGAAGAGGGACCCTTACAAGTTTGACTTGAATTGTTTTCCTGTGGAGAGACTCCATGTCCTGCAAAACAAGAACAAAGATGAAGATCTAAACCCTTGAAATGGTTAGTAGATGCATATGATACTTTATGATGTATGCAGAAACACATGTACAAGCAAGTCACACAAAAACCCTAGTTTCAGGCTTGCAGGAGGTTTCATAGGTAAGTACCCTCTTGAGTTTAGTTGGCTCAAAACCTGTCCTATAAATAGTAACCGGGTTCTAAGGAGCTCAATATCATTGGATTGTTTTCTATGTTCATCGTTTCGGTTTAGCCACTTAACTGGAGACCAAAATATTCCAAGAAAATAATACTCAATGAGTGTAGTATCGAGTATCTACCAACTTCGGACTGCACCAAAGTCGGCCATCTCACTACTCCTAAAAAAAGGCCAAGATGGTAAAGTAAGGTTCTAGGTCATTAGTGCTTAGTGATATCACTCAGCGGCCCTGTATTCTCTTTGATTGACTCAAAGGCTACCGGTACTCACAAATATGTCGCACTAATATAGCTATTGCTTCAACCGTGTCGGTATACCCTGCACAGTTTCCACAACGTATTGCTATCTATGAATGTATCCCAAATCCGGGTGGAGGATTTATAGAACTCCGATGCAAGCCCACAAAATTAAAAGCATACAAAGTAATACAAATGAAAACACAAGCGATCTAGTCCTAAGGTACACCTCACTTATAAATTCCCCAGCAGAGTCGCCAGTTTTGTGATCGGTGGGAATGAGAACTGACTGTTTTTTAATGCTGGTTCGCGTTTGCGTTTGTTTTTGCAAAGTGTCGCGGTAAGCAAGAGTCGCCACCGTCTTTTATTTTATCCAACAAGGAAAGGACAAAAGCACAGAAAAATTCCCTTTTGAGATTGTTTCTCGGGTTCGGGAGGTAGATTATAGAAAGGGAAGGTGTTAGCACCCTTTCTATCCGTGGTTATCCACGGGCTCTTAGGTACTTGCTCATTGTGTTTTCAAAAGTTTGCTTTTCTTTGTGTTTGTGGGTTTTGAAAAGAGTTTTGTTGTTTTGAAGAAAGTGTAAGTGTGAAAAGTTTTTGTTTTGTTTTTAAAAGGAGCAAATACTTAAGAACCTCTACCTACTCAAAAAAAAGAATTTAATTGTGCAAATGTCCTTTAGACAGTGCTATCCCACTATTGAGAAGTAGGTAGTACCGTCGTTGGAGTTTTCGGGTCAATTCGATTTAAGGGACTTGTGGTCACTAAAGCAACATTAGGACGCTTTAGTGGTAATCCTAATGTCTTAGATTATTTTTCTGAGGCAACCGTTTCGAGGCAACTTATGATCTTGGGACAAAAGGACAACCTCTAAAACATCCTATACTTAATGACCACATTTGAGGCAACCAAGTGAGGTGTACCCTAGGAGTGGTATGTGCAAGTGTATTGTTTTTTTTCCCAGTTATATTATCTTTGTATTTTTAGGTGTTCTACCATTTGTTTTTAGATCTCGTCATACAATCCTAGTTAGCATAGTCCTAAGCAGTTAATACATATACAGGAATTTAAAGTGCGGAAATTGTAAATCCTACGCTATTACAAGGCTTCGGGGAGGGGGATTATTTACATGTCCAAAATTGGGGGAATAATAAGCAATTACAATAAAATAAACGCGTGTGAATCTTAAAAATCCTAAGCATATAATCTTTTTGTTGTTTTATTTTTGGGAAAATGCTAAATGCTCAATTAAGCCAAATTTAATTAATTAAAAATACTGATTAAAATTAACCCTAAAACAAATCTAATATTTTTTGCATTTTTTGGTTTATGAAAAAAAAAGATTGAATTTAAATAAATCCTACGTCTACTGATTTTAAAATTGGAGGAAATAAGTTAAAATAATTAACTAAATTAAATCCTAATTCTAAGTTATTTATTTTTTTATGATTTTTATGTTAATAAAAAAACTAAAAGGGATAAACAAAAGCAAAATAAACAGAGTACAAATGGGCCAGGCAGCAAAAACAAGAAAAAAAAAGAAATATAGTTCTGGAGGTCTGGGTCGAAAGAGGTGCAGGCTGTCTTTCGACCCAGTGAATAGGCTGGATCGAAGGTGCATGAGGGGCTGTACTCTGAAGGTGTTCGATCTGGGTATGTCATCCTTCGATCTGGGGGTCTTGGGTCCAGTTCGAAGCTAGACTGCTGAGCTTCGAAACTCTGAACAGGAATCTGATGATGTAGTTCCTGCAAAACGAAACACATGTTAAAGGTCCAGGGGGAATTTTACCCCCCCTGGTTCGAATCTCCCCCTTATTCGCACTTGCTGAATCTGGGTCTGGGTTTGTCTTATCCTGGGATTCGAAGGAGAAACTCAGATTGTGCCCAAGCAATGGCACAATCTCAACTCTGCGCTGTAGCTTATATGTAGCACATTAAATCATTCACAAACAGCAGTAATAATATGAATATGCAATTAAAATGAATTTAAAAAATGAGTTTGAGATTAGATTTTTCTTTTACCAAACAGAAGTGCTTCGATCTGTAGTTCTGAGGGTGGAGGTGTTCGCTGGGTGGCAGCTTTGGCTTGGAAAATTCTGGGTAGCGTCTCTCCAAGTTTTCTATTTTTCTGTATGTATTTTCGTGTCCTTTTTGCAGCATTTGTGAATTCTTTATATAGAGGGGGTGGAGGGGACAGGAGGACAAAGGTTTAAATGACCTTGATTATGTGTTTTGACAGCCATGAAGGAGGATTTGTAATGTTAATCATGTGTTTGAAAGCCATGAATAAGAGTTGTAACGTTTGCTAAACACATGGGATCTTGTCCCTGTTTGAATTTTGAATGACATGCAGCTGGCCTTCGAATGCTCCCTTTCGAATGGGCTGATGGCCTCCTTCGAAGGCTCCCTTTCGAATGGGCTGATGGCCTCCTTCGAATGCTCTTCGAAAGCTTCTTCGAATGGACCCTTTGAATACTTCTTCGAATGTACCTTTTTGGAATTCCAATCGAAGGACACTGTTATAATGCCAATCGAAGTACTTGTCCATAATGCCAATCGAAAGGCTTGTCCAGAATGCCAATCGAAAGGCTCCTTCAGAACACCAATCGAAGGATCTTTCAGAATGCAAATCGAAGCGCTTGTCCAGAATGCCAATAGAAGTACTCCTTCCGAATGCCAATCGAAATGCCTTTCAAAATGCCAATCGAAATGTAATTAAAACAACACTAAAAAATTTTCCTTTTCCTTAGGCAAGAGTTTATGATCAACCATGCAGGGGGAAGACTTTGGAAAACATGAGAGGGCAAATTTTGGGGTACAACACCTACGTATCCCTTTTAAGGAATCAGAGCAGTCGTAGTTCGGCTAACAAGTTTTTGTTGGTTTGTATTTTTTAATGAACAATATTAATTTTACCTTCTGCCGCAACTCGACCTTTAGAGACTTACGCGTCAGCACAGAAGTGAGTTAACATGTTCTTTCTGAAAAGTTTTGAAAGAAAAGCCCGAAGGCGCAAAAGAGTTTGCATTGGTTGATATTTTTTACCTTGAAGAAGGATTTGGAAGTTGTTAGATGTTTTAATATTTTTCAAAGAAAAAAAAAAGGAAGTTTTTGTTTTAATGCATGGATGCAAAAGAAAGAAAAATCATCTAAAGGAGACTAAACCTAGATCTATCCCTAATGTTATAATACAATGATGGTCCTATGGTTGAGTTTTGAAGGGAAATATCTACCCTATGTTGACATGCTTGGATAACAATCCTAATGTCTATCTCAACTCATCATCTATAGACGAATCAAGAAGTCCTAAAGGAGCATAGCAAGGGTCTATCACCTAAATCTATGTCTATCTCGAATCATCATCTAGAGTTGAATCGAGAGCTCCTAAGGGAACATGTCGAGGGTATATCATCTTAATACATGTACACAAAGATGATACCAAACAGGTAAGTCAATAAGCTCAAGAGAACTAGCTCAAGTGAGCAAAACTAGAGAGAATCTATCTAGGCTACCATTATTTAAGAAAGTCTAACAAAACTATCCTATAGGGAACATGCAATGAGATCGAAGTCGTGATCTCAATTTCTAAATTGAGTGACTCATCGATCAACAAGAAATAAAGGAAAGCGATGAAATCCTATAGGGAGCATGCACTGAGAGCGAAGTCGTTATCTCAATTTCTAAATTGAGTGACTCATCGATCAACAAGAAAGTAAACAAACACAAGCACAACACCTATAGTAAATGAAGTGCAGAATGCCTGCTACAGGTCTTTAAACAGCGACTTCGAGCGCACGCTCTTTATTTCCTGCTTCCTACTTCACATGATTTCTAGAAAGTGATAAATGCTCCTACTATATATGATCTCTAGAAAGTGGTAAATGTAATATTACAACAAATGGCCTGAAACCATACTAAACGGATAATAGAAATCCGCAAAAACCAAGTCAAAGCATGGAGAAAGCTCGGAGGGCGCCACAAACTAGCATCAACAACAAATAGCGTTAGAAGCGTGAACAACATATGCAAGCATAGCATATCCGTCACCAAAGCGAATGGTATCCAAATTGCTTCTCAAAGTATGCACATCTCACAGAATTTGTTAGTAGATAACAACAAAATCAAATGTGATAATGACAATTAACAATATGCACAAAAATGAAGTATGAATATGTACAAGACAAAGCAAACAAGTCAAATGGAGCATAACATAGCATTCTGGACAGCAACCTCGTACTCATGAAAATAGGTGCAAAAACTGGTTTAGAAACATCCAAACTTGCTATCGATATCGAAGAAATGCTCAAATAAGTATAACAATGCATATTCACAAACTAAAACTCAATGCACATGCGAAATACAAGTTCCAGACAGCATTACGCACATTTTGAAATTCATCATGAATCGATTTGGAAATCAAAGTTTTAGTGCATTAATCTTGAATATTAGCATGAGATGGTTATCCGGAACTTGCACATGAACATGTAACCTCAAGATTGATCTAAAAATCAAGAATTAAAGTCTTAAAACCACATGAATTTAATGTATCAGAATTTAATCAACAAATTGCAAATTAACTCCAATTCATGAGTTTATGTATTTATGCCAAAAGTGTGATGAATAGGAATCAACTCACAATTTGCCAAACACAAAAGTTGTGAATCAAAATGTATTCCGATACGCTAAATTCACAAAGTTCTCAAACAATTAGTTAAAACCAAATGATATTACTTGACATCAAAGTATGAGTAACACACAAAAAGTATCACAATTCAACAATAAAATACAAGATAATGTGCAAAAAACTTGAATCGAAAAGTTAAAAAATTAATCGAAAAGCATCCGAAATCAACCGCAAAAATTAAGGAGACATAGAAACATGCCAACGGTTCCAAAAATTAACTCGGTTCGGCCAAATTCCGTTCCGAAATATGATTTTCGAAACTGCTACAGTAGCAGAAAAACAGAACGAAATTTGTCCGAATAAAAAACATACTCGCGTGAGAGATTCCGGATGGCTCAAGAAAATAGGTTTTCATTAAAGAAAGTCATAAAAACTCAATACGGATCAAATGTTAGAGCAAAAATACCAATTATGTCAAGAATTTGTCAATGTTCAAGTGTTGATGCATTTTCCACCAAACTCAATCAAATTTGTTTCCAATGTGTTTTATGATGTCATTTGAGTCTATTGGAATTTATCTCAACACATGTAAATGACAAACAACAAGTGTCAATCAACAAATTGACAAAAAGTAGTTTATGTCAAAAATCAAACAACTTGAAATTATATATCAAAAATACATTTCAAATGCATAAAAAAATACAATGATCAACAATCAAATGGTTAGAAACAATTGATATTATTGATATCAATATATTAAATATAACTCTCACCATCCATTTCCAACCCATGAGATAATTCAACAACATTTTTCAATCAAGTTGTAAACTCCACAATTTACACATAATCTCATGAATTATCAACCAATGACAAACTTCTTTAACATTTCGATTTCAATAATTTTGAGCAATCAAATAATTAGGCCTAAACTAGGCTAATGTTAGCAAACAAACAAATGCTACAAGTATCACATAATTGACACAATCACAAACGATGAAAAGTAATGAATAAAGACAAAAAGTCACATTTAGGCAAAGAATCACAATTAGAGACAAATTGAAAAAGTGAACCGGTACACAAGGTACACGCTTAAAAATCAACCGAAATGATTTATCAAAATTATCGGAAGCTATGCACACGTATACGGTCTCAAAATGCGGACTATTCGGTCAAATTTCGTTCAAAAATGCGATTTTCGCACACAAGTCAGCAGCTCCCAGATTTGACCGAAACGTATCCGAATCAAGAAACCGTTCGCGTGGAGAGCCTCAGATGGCTCGAGAAAATCAGTTTTCATTAAGGAAAGTTGAAAAAACTCAAAAGGGATCAAAAGTTAGAGCAAAAACACAAATTATGTCAAACTTTGCCAATTTACCAAGTATTGAGATATTTTCTATCAAACTCAATCAAAATTACTTCAAAAATGTTTAGCAATGGTATTTGAGTCCATTAGAAATTATCTCAATTCATTGAAATGGCAAGCAACAAGTAATCAACCAAAAATTGGTAAAAGATTAGTATATATCAAGAATTAGTAACTTGAGATCATATGCAAAAATGTATTTCAAATGCGCAAAAATATCAATGATCATCAACCAAAAATAATTGGAAACATGTAGTAAATATTGAAAATCAAAGATTAGGCCTAAACTAAACTAATTGTTAGTTTATGTTACAACACCTAAATCAAAGTTAGTGTTAGAATCTACCTAACCTAAACTATTAACAAATTCTACATCAAGAATTAGAAACTAGTGTTAATCTAATCAAAACTTCAAAATCTCAAACTAATGTTAGTGATAACTAGTTTTCTATAGCTAATTCAACTTAAACACTAGTGTAACTATACCTAGGGCTAAAAATCAACACAACAACACTATATCAACTTCAAGTTACAACCAAAATCAATTTATCAAGTTCAATTAATCACTTATTTCAATAAGCAATTCAATAAAATGGTATTAAATTCTTAATTCAAATCAATTCTCAACAATTAAGACTCAATTATACAATTAAAACCTCAATCAACACAAAACCAAAAAAAAGCACTTATTCCAAAAAATCACTTATTTCAAAAAGTGTTTAATTCAAGAAAACTCACCGATAGAAGTGAAGAGGAGACTTAGGTATAAAGATCGCAACGAACGGATCAACAATCAGAAAATAATTGCTCTTGATCTTGACTTTTTGATCTTGATGAAGTTGTTATTGTGTTCTTGATGAAAAAGGTGTAGAACTCTGATTTGATCTTTGAGAGAATTGAGAGAAAAATTTTAATTGTTTTTTGGATATTTGTCAATTATGAGAGAAATTTGAGTAAAAAGAATATATAGTATGGGCTTATGTGAGTGAATTTGGTTAATGGGTCTCAAATATTCATAAATATTGATGCAGAATTTTAATTCACTTGAGTGCGACACGTTTCAGGAAAATTCGTAGGAATCTCAGTGCGACTTTAGAAGTTGAAATGTGAAACTAAAATGTATCCAACATTGAGAACAACATTGTGTCCGAAGATGAGCTCGATCGGATAAACAGTGATTTAGTTATGATTTTTTTAATTTTCGTCTCAGATGAAAATATTTCTCGGTTCAGGATTTTCACACGCGTTGCACGCGCTTTAGACCAAAAACGAAGGCCTTCGGAATACCGCTTGAATTGGAAAGATGAAAGCAATATTTAACCAACTCAATTTGTGAACCAATGCCACTCGAACCGGCTCGATACGATAAAAATCGACCGAGTTATGATTTTATGAAGATGAAGCCGGTGAATATTTGTCACAATTTTCTCGTACGAATATATTTGATAAATTCATATATTCGAAGACTCTCTGGGTAGAACTGGCTTCCGTCCGTGAGATACGAAATGTAGATGACATCAAGACGTAATTTTAGCCACCGGAACGGGTTCAAAACGATAAATGTTCTTCGAGTTATGAATTTTTTAGTGTGTGAAAACTGCACTTTCAGCACCTTTTTCTTTGTATTTTTCACCATATAACTTCCAAAAGAACCGCGTATCCGGAGACTTTCCTTTGAGAATTAGCTTTTGGTCCGAACAAAAAAATTAAAGAGAACATCGAGATAGTTTCAAAGCCTCATGAATCAACCCAAAACACCATTCCAAGCTGGAGATGCGAATTTTCAAACTCTGATCAGTAAAAACACTGTTTCCAATTCGCACTATTTTAAATTCACCGAAAACACCCAAATCTTCCACAACTCAAACATGCGTTGAAAAATTACGACAGCTTTGTTGTGTTGATCAAATACCTTGATCCCATGAATACGGAAACAATAAGATGCATGCATGTGTATATGCAAACAAAGTATAAGCCAATCAACGTTAAAACAAAGAGGGCAAATTTTGGTGTGCAACAAGGTGGTGGGCGAAGTCCTTCTCATCGAAGAACTCTTCATCATAATACTGTTTCCATCACCCCTCAAAATTTACAGAACTCAAAAAATTGAGGTTAAAGTCGAACAGGGTCAGTATAGTTCGACTGGTGTACCTACCAATATGCTTGGTAGCAGCATCTTCTGAGTAGTCTGCATTGTAAAATAATAGCAGCTTCTCTCGAGGATAAATGGGTGATGGGAGTGACTGAACAATACCAAATTGTCGAGAGACAAGGTTTGGTTGATAAGCGATCAAGCTCAATTGATTTTTGGAGCTCTTGAATCTCAACGGCATGATCCTAGGGCGAAGAAACAATTCCCACATGCCCACGTATTCATCAGTCAAGTCTTCCTCCTCATTCGAAGGAAATGGTCTGGTGAACCATTCTGGACCAACTTTTTGACTGGAAAAAGGAGCCATGGTCGAAACAAAGCATTTGCGCTCCGCAAACATCATCACGAAGCTTGTGAAAGCCTTCTGAAACTGTTGGCCTTCATCAGTAGGAGTCAGCAGTGCAAGCCTGGTGCCTCCGACCCTCCTGTTCAGGATTTCTGGGGCCTCTTCGTTAATCTTATTCTTCTGAGGAAGAAAAGATTCAAAGGTGGCATTGAGCCAAAGTTGGAGAAGCCAAAAAGGGCCAGATAGCAGCAGGCTCCCCCTATCCCCTATAACCTTGAGTTGAGTCACACAATTACTGATGGACTCATATAGATTGGCCAAGATTAATTCGGCCAAACAAAAGGGATAACCATGGTGAAGCTGCGTCGCAAGTGTGAGCAGCTTCTTAGTCACCTGAAGTGACTTAGTGCAAAAAACAAAACGAGATAACCACATAGCCAAAAAGGCTATATGCTCCACCTCCGACACTATACTAGAGGCTTTATCATGGAAATGGTTGATAAAGGTGGTGTAGGTGAGTTTTGTAGCTGCAAACCCAATAACATCCTCAGACAAATCCTCAGGATCAAAATTATCGCCAGTTGGTCGAAGACCGGCGATTGCAGCTATGTCGAATAGAGTGGGGGTCATCATCCCACAGGGAAGATGAAAGGTAAAATGTGCGATATCCCAGAAGTACAACGAAGATACCAGCATGAGGGGGCAATAGGACAATCCTGTCTTTGACAACATCACCAAATCATAAATTCCCATTTCCTTCCAGACGGAGGTTTGCGCCTTCTCCATCTTATTAAGCCAATCTAAATACTCTGAGGAGAGGTTAGGGCATGATCGAAAGATTCTGTTACCTTTGTTCATAAATTGGAGGTTAATATCCTCCATAGTCTGAGCGTGCTGCTGATTGGCCAGAGTAGCGTCTTCAGGGTCATCCCTAGGCTTCTTCGCAAAACCTATGGGTCTGAGCCTTGGGTGAGAAGGGAAGAATCCGCGATTCTTCAAGGGATTTTCAATGCACGAAGACAAAGGACTAGACATAGCATACATGTCTCCACTGTACCTAATGGGAATGAGGAGCTGGGAATCATATGCTTATCGCCACTCCCTCGTCATGGGTTTAGCAACGTACCGATCAATCGATGAAGGAGAAGGGTTAGTAGAAAAGACCTCTGGTGGGTTTTGGACATCATCAACGTTTTTAGGTTGAGGATTGTTTGGTGCATTGGAAAGAAAAGCCATTGCTGTAGATTTGGAGAAAACAAAGTTGATAGTACGAGGTGTTTGAAAGCAAGAGATTTGGAAATGCTTAAAGTAGGGAAAGTTCCAAATGAAAAGGCTCAGAAGTATTTATAGCCTTCAGAAAGGGATATGTCTCATCAAGGCCATTTAATGTTTTGCAGATAGTGGGGAATGTGGCGAAGTGTGAAGCGGTTACCGTGTAGACGTTGGCAAACGTTTTGACATGCTTGCCTAGGTTCTAGGAATATGGCCATCATGGCAGCGTGGTAACGACAGTTAGAAAAGACATCTTAGAGAAAGAGTAATGATGATTTTTTCCAAGAGCAGCAGCTGTTGGTAGAGGAAGAGCGCACGTCAAGACCTTGTGGACAACTAGAAAGATAGGTGTCGAATGGAAGGATCAAAGAATGGCTATTTCTTTGAGCGTCAAAATAGACATTCTTGGGGGGCAATTTGTTGGCTCCCAAATTCGACACTTACTATATTTGGTCTTTTAGACCAAAAAACTGGAATGGACCAAGTCAAGAAGAATGTTTCGACGTATGGAATAACTTAGGAAAAAGATCTAAGATATATTTGAGCCTTCGACCAGGGCTCACTTTCAGGTCTTTTCGACTGAAGAGGACTTATGTCCTTCGACTGAGAGAAAATATCCTCGCTTTTGACACATGATACGAGGGATATTTGAATTTTGAATTATTGGAGGGAAAGGCAGTTTCGCCAGCGGCTAAGAAGAAGCAACGTGGCTGAAAGCCATAGGTCGAGGGACATGCAGAAGACACTTGTCTTCATCTTAGTGCAGAATGATCCATCGACGGTTACTTAGTTTTTAGTATAAATTAGGAAACTTGTGTAGTTTTTTAGTGTGTTCAACCTACTGTACTAGTCACTCAAACATTGTCCAAGTAACCGCTGTGTGAGAAAGGATAAATCTGAGAAATGTACGTTGGAAACACCTCTTTTTATTAATGAAAGTCTTTTACATTGCTTTAATATTATCTTGCAAAGTTATATTTCTTGCTTCCTTACCTGCATTTCTACATTTCTGCCTACTTTTCCAAAATCTCAAACATTTTTTCTCTGGGTCGAACGTGCGTTCTTCCTGCTTATCTGTCTTACATAAAAATTAGCATATGTTCTGGGATTAATCTGATCGATCCCGTAAGTAAACCAAAAAGAACTTTCCTTTTTGGAGATCAGCGGTTGTTTACCAAAAACAATGGTAAACAGGAGTATAGGTATCACTGGCTTATATGTGATAGTGACTTTGCTTCCAACTGTCTCTGTCCCTTGTACCATGACGGACAAGGTAATTGTTGGTATTTAGGTTTTGCACCAATTTCTTTGAGTTCTTAGTAACTGCCTTTTTGTTTTATATGCAGATATTTGTGAACAATAACCATATTCAAATGCATATGTCAAGAATAAAACATTGGACGTTTTTGAAAAACAAAACAGAAAAAGGAAAAACAAACAGAGTTTTGTACTTGAAAGACGCTTTGTATTGACTTGAAATTTGCCTATAACAGGCGTTTTTTTACAAGGAGGCTGACGCTCTAGTAAGAGAACACCGCCGTAAAAATGGAAATTATTACAGGAATTGTATACAAAAATAAAACATCTATGTGTAGTGATCCCATTGAGTTTCAATTCTACTATTGCCCCTATGTCTTCGAGCATCTCATCACTTTGCTGTTTGTCCGAAGCTGACTGGATTGATCGGTTCCGTTTGAGCTTGATATCTGATTACTGAAGTTTGATCGCAAGGTGATCCAATGGGACATAGTGATACGCTTTAATCCCTAACTTTTGCCTGGACCGCCGTTTTGGGTTTTCAGTCCATCGGGATACCCTTTTTTTACCCAAGTCGCCTTTTCAGGTTTTTGACTTGCCGGGTGTACATATTTTTTCATTTTTATCCCTAATTTTTTCCTGAACCCTTTTGGTTCACCGGGATGCCCTTATTTTTGCCTAGGTGTGTCAACCTAGCGGGTCTTCATTATGCGTAGTATTTTTTCACCATGTCCACATTAACAGGGTGTGGAAGGTTGTCACCATTCATGGTGGTCAGAATCATGGCTCCATTGGAAAATATGTTCTTGACTACAAATGGTCCCTCATAGGTGGGAGTCCATTTTCCCCTTGGATCACCTTGCGGCAGTATGATGCGCTTGATTACGAGATCCCCTACTTGATACACTTGTTGTCTGACTTTCTTGTTAAAGGCCTTGATCATCCGTTTCTGATACATTTGACCATGGCAGACAACAGTAAGTCTTTTCTCGTCGATTAAGTTCAATTGATCAAGTCGAGTCTAGATCCAATCATCTTCGCTCAAACCCGCATCCTTCATAATCCATCGAGAAGGGATCTGGACCTCTATGGGTAGGACAACTTCTATACCATATACCAGAGAATAGGGTGTTGCCCCTGTCGACGTACGTGCTGAAGTACGGTACCCATGAAGAGAAAACGGTAACATCTCGTGCCAGTCTTTGTATGTCACCATCATCTTCTGTATGATCTTTTTGATATTCTTGTTAGTAGCTTCAACATCCCCATTCATCTTCGGACGGTAAGGAGAAGAGTTGTGATGATGAATCTTGAACTACTTACAGAGTTCAGTGATCATTGAATTGTTGAGGTTGGTACCGTTGTCTGTGATGATTCTCTCAGTGATACCATAACGACACACCCGGTTATGCTTGATGAATCGTGCCACCACGTTCTTAGTAACCGTAGCAAAGGAGGCAGCCTCAACCCACTTCGTAAAGTAATCAATAGCCACTAGGATGAAGCGATGCCCATTGGACACATTAGGTCTGATCTCGCCGATCATGTCAATTCCCCACATTGCAAAAGGCCAGGGAGCTATCAAAACATTTAAAGGAACTGGAGGTACATGCACCTTATCAACGTAGATTTGACACTTATGACAGGTTCGAGAATGCTGATAACAATCGGCTTCCATAGTGGACCAATAATATCCTGCCCGTAGGATTTTCTTTGCCATGGTATGTCCACTAGAATGAGTGCCAAAGGTACCTTCGTATAGGTCTTCCATGATCCTCTCTACCTCGCTCTTGTCTACACACCGCAGTAAGGTAGAGTCATGGTTGTGCTTATAGAGGATTCCATTGCTGAGGAAGAACTTTACTACAAACCTTCTCAGAAATTTCTTGTCATTGACAAATGCCCCCTCGGGGTATTCTTGAGCCTCGAGATACCTTTTCACCTCATGAAACCAAGGTTTGTTGGCTACCTCCTCAGTATCGATCTTACAGCAGTATGCCGGTTCATCCAACCTCTCAATAGTGATTTGGGGAGCTTCATTGTCCCACCTGACCTTGAACATCAACGACATAGTAGCTAGCGCATCCACTAACTGATTCTCTTCTCGAGGTAAATGTTCAAAGGTGATCTCTTCAAAATGCGGCAGCAGTGTCAGTACATACTCTTTGTAAGGAATAAGGTTCGGGCGCTTCGTATCCCACTCGCCTTTGATCTAACTTATCACCAAAGCGGAATCCCCGAATACACTCAAGAACTTGATCCTTAGGTTAATAGGAGCTCTAAGACCCATGATACATGCTTCATACTCCGCCATGTTATTGGTACAGTTGAAACATAATTGGGCAGTGAACGGAGTATGACAGCCCTCAGAAGATATGATTACGGCGCTGATACCATTACCCAGTGGGTTTGAGGCTCCATCAAAATACATAGACCATCGGGATCCTTCCTCAGGTCCTTCATCCGGTCCAAGTTCTTCACAGTCGGTTACCAACATGATATTATCATCCGGGAACTTGAAATTCATGGACTAGTAGTCGTCCACAGCCTGATGTGCCAAATGATCTGCCAACACACTTCCCTTGATTGCTTTTTGGGTTGTGTATTGGATGTCGTATTCAGTTAAGATCATTTTCCACCTTGCTATCCTCTCGGAGAGAGCGGGCTTCTCGAAAATGTACTTGATCGGATCCATCTTAGATATCAACAAAGTAGTGTGGGTCAACATATACTGTCTCAGTCGGCGAGCAGCCCATGCCAAAGTGCAAAAAAATTTCTCGAGCAGTAAGTATCGTGTTTCACAGTCGGTAAACTTTTTGTTAAGGTAGTATATTGCATGCTCTTTTCGACCAGACTCGTCATGCTGCCCCAACACATACCCCATTGAATTATCTAGCACTATTAAGTACATTATCAAAGGTCTTCCTTCAGTCGGAGGCATCAGAATAGGAGGCTCTTGGAGACATTGTTTGATTATGTCAAAGGCTACTTGGCATTCGTCATTCCACTTTACCACTTGATCTTTCTTCAGAAGTTTGAAGATTGGCTCATAAGTAGCAGTCATATGTGAAATGAATCGGGAAATGTAATATAGGCATCCCAAGAAATCTCTAACTTCCTTCTTTGTACGGGGAGCCGGCATCTCTTTTATGGCCTTCACCTTTGCAGGGTATACCTGAATACCTTTGTCACTGACAATGAATCCCAAAAGCTTAATAGACTTTACCCCGAAGGTGCACTTGTTCGGATTTAACCTCAGCTTGTACGTCTTCAACCTAGCAAACAACTTTTGTAGATGATCAAGATGTTCTTCTTCAGTTTGAGACCTGGCTATCATATCGTTGACATAAACCTCTATCTCATGGTGAATCATGTCATGGAACAAAGCTACCATAGCTCGCTAATAAGTTTCCCCAACATTCTTTAACCCAAACAGAATCACCTTGTAGCAGAAAGTGTCCCACTGTGTAACAAAGATTGTCTTCTCCATGTGTTCAGGTGCCATCTTGATCTGATTGTAGCCAGAGAAGCCTTCCATGAAGGAAAAGACTTTGTGTTGTGCAGTGTTGTTAACCAGAACATCGATATGGGGAAGCGGGAAGTCATCCTTGGGGCTTGCCCGGCTCAGGTCTCTGTAATCCACACACATTCGTACTTTACCATCTTTCTTAGGTACTGGAACCATATTAGCAACCCATTGTGGATAGGAGGTGACAGCTAAGAACCCTGCATTGAACTGCTTCATAACCTCTGCTTTAATCTTTTCTAATATCTCAGAGCGTATACGACAAACCTTTTGCTTTACCGGAGGGCAGTCTTCTTTAGTCGGTAGACGATGAACCACTATATCCGTGTCTAGTTCTGGCATGTCTTCATATGACCAGGCGAAGATTTCAACATATTCATGCAACATCTGTACCAACCGTTGTTTGACATTAGGCTCCAGATTTGCACTATCTTAACCTCTTTTTTGTCTTCCTCGGTACCCAAGTTCATTGTCTCAACCAACTCTTCATGAGGCTGTATGGCCCTTTCCTCATGCTGTAATAGTCTAGCAAGTTCTCCGGGTACCTCACAATCTTCCTTATCTTCGTCCTCGGCTTGGTTGATCGAATTTTCAAAGTCATAATGAGCAGTAGCAGAATTGTTATTAATGGGATCCAGAGTGGATATGGATCTTCATTTGGATACGTGAGTGTGTGTAAGAGCATAACTGTATAGACAAAATAAAAGAAAAGAAAAGAGCACAAAATTTGTATGCAAACGTCCAATGCTTTATTGATGTCATATGAAAATGAAACATGATAACCCTCACAAATAAAACCATTTTCCCCCGGGTAAGACACATGGCTATAAAGTTTATATTGTTTTTAAATTACATATCCGAAAAAATCAAAAAGACAATTACTCCTAAACAAAAGTAATCGGCACAAAGTCCTTGGCGGTCCAATTACTGAGTCCACCGTTGGTAGTTGGGAAGATCCAGCTGTCAATGTCGGAATCACCATCACTGTCTTCAAGTGCATTGAACCCAGGATTACTGATGCGTAGGGGAGGTCCTCCATCCCGAGCATGACGAACAACCCTTTAAGCACATGTAGTAAAGCCCAAACCAGATTTGTCAGACTTGTAATGAATAAGCGGGAGTTGACCCCAAATGGTAGACCCACCTTCTTCAACTACTGCTCGTGCATCCTTGAGAGAAGCCATCTTTAAAGGAGGCCTGGTGAATTTCGGAGGACTGTCAATAGTTTATGTTGTAGTCGAAATCTGAGGTACCTCTTCAAAGTTCTGGCAAGGAGTCTCGATGAACTAACCATCCATCTCTACATACCTAAAGGAGTTCAAGTGACTGATCATGTACTCTTCTTCACCGCGCACAATGACAATCTTTCCTCTTACTGGGTACTTCAACATTTGGTGGAGGGTGGAAGTAACAGCCCCAGCCCCATGTATCCAAGGGCGTCCCAACAAGCAAGAATATGATGGTTTGATATCCATTACGTAGAAAGTGGAGTCAAAAGTCTGGGAACCAACTTTGATAGGGACATCCACTTCCCCGTGCACCATCCTCTTTGAACCATCGAAAGCTCTCACTACTATATTGCTAGGCTTCAAGGTCAAGCCTTCGCAATCCAATCTGTCTATAGCTTTTTTAGGTAGCACATTCAACGAGGAGCTAGTATCTACCAAAACATGGGCCAAATTCGTTCCCCTGTATTCAACGAAAACATGAAGAGCATCATTATGCTTCCTTCCTTTTGGTGTCAGATCCACGTCAGAGAAACCCAAACCATTATTGACAGTTATACTAGCCACACATTCTTCAAACTGATCAGCAGATGTCTCTTGTGGTACGTGAGCCGTCTTCAGAAATTTAACCAAAGCCTTCGCACGGGCCTCAGAACACAACAACAAAGCCTGCATAGAAATTTTGGATGGGGTCTGTCCCAGCTGCTCGACCAAATTGTAGCTGCTCTTCTTTATTATCTTCAAAATTTCTTCCATTTCTTTCTTGGAAGCTTCTGGTATGGTTACTGAATTAGCCCTTGTCAGGTCAGGCTTAATTAGTATGTCTTTTCCTCGAGTCTCAGCCGACTCGGTGATGGGAGGGTCAACAGGAGTAATTACTGGAGTTTCAGTAGTAGTCTTGAGTGGAACCACAATATGAATGATCACAGGTCCGATAGCGGTCTTTGAAGGAGAAATCTCAGGGGAGAACACTCTTCCACTTCTTGTTATCTTACTGGTTCCAGCAATATTGACGATGTCAGAATCAACATCTTCAGCAATCTTGTCTTCAATGGCTAGCATATCCTGCTTGACGCCATAGTAATAGACGTCGGCCCCATAGTTCTAAGGAACAGCTTTATCCGAGGAATATGGGATTGTCCCAGGCATGGTTATGATCAACGAAGTCACTTTCAGAATTGATGTAATCCTGACGGGTCTCTTAGCGGAGGCCCTGGGAGGATTGGCAGAAATGGTTATGATGGCAATGTCTTTACAGGAAATAGTCAAAACGGGAGTCTTTTCAAATAGAATCTCTTTGTCATCCATCAGGCGCTGAACACCTGCCTTCAACAAAGGGAAACCAGTCGGTAGAAACGAACAAAAGTGGAAACCTTCACCATAGCCCAGAAATAAATCGGCTTTGAACAAATTCTCCTTGATAGTCATGAGTGGGGTTGCCAATTCTTCCACAGAGGTCACAAACACCTCTTCTTCAACGACATTAACACCCCGACCATGTTTCGGCATAGGAGCAGTGATAACGTTAGGAGTCTTCGGGGGATCAAATTCAATCTCCTTAGCATCAATCAAATCATGTACTTTGTTCTTCAAGGTCTAGCAGTCATTGGTGTCATGGCCTGGACTCTCCGAAAGCACAACGAGCATTCGGTTTATAGTAGGGAGTGATGGTGTTCGGATTTTTTAGAGCTTCCCTCAGAGTAACCAGATTGGTCTTCAGCAACTGAGGTAAAATCTGAGACAGCATCATGTTGATTCGAGTGAATTGTCTAGTTGGCCTCTCTGCTCTCGGCTGATTATTTCTTTGCTGAGCAGGTGCAGGGTTGGGAATTATAACAGCCCCTACCTCCGGACGGTGCTCGGTTTGATTCTGATTCTTTTGGTTGTATACAACATCGACTTCCTTTTTACCTACAAACGGCTTCCTTACAGCACTAGAAGAGGCATCCTTCTGAATTTTTCCACTTCGGATTCCAGCTTTCACTCTTTCTCCCGTTAAAATCAGTTCAGTAAAACCCACCGATGAACTTCCAATCAGATGGTTGAAGAATGGTCCAATCAAAGTTCCCAGAAACATATCCACGAGGTCCCGGTCAGCCAAGGGAGGTTGAACTCTTCCAGCCAAATCTCTCCACTTCTGAGCATAATCCTTGAAACCCTCGCTCGAACCCATAGACAGATTTTGGAGTTGTGTACGGGTGGGAGCAAGGTCTGCATTATATTGATATTGCCTATAAAATGCAGCAGCAAGGTCTTCCCAGTTACGAACATTGGCTCTTTCCAGCTGATAGAACCAATCCATTTGTGTTCCAGACAGACTGTCTTGGAATAAGTGAACCCACAGGTCTTTATCAGTAGTGTGAGGCTGTATCTTCCTCACGTAAGAACAGAGATGCATCTTGGGACAAGAGACCCCATCATACTTAGCAAATACTGGTGCCTTGAACTTTGGGGGGATGATAACCCCAGAGACCAGACCCAAGTCTTCAAAATCCAGCCCAAGAACCATCTGGATTTCCATAGCGCTCAGACGCTCTTCTAACTATTTATACCTTTCATCAGTCGGAGGGTACTGCTTCTTATTCTAATCAGTTTCATTATCAGACTCTTTAGGACTAGGGTCCTCTTCTCTGTCTTCAACCTCTTAATTCTCTCCCTCTTTAGATGAAGAAGCTAGCTCAACAACCCGTCTTGGCGGCCCTCTAAACCTCCTGCTCATATGTGCAACACCGACCGTCCTCTTGGTTTTCTTGTTTTTCTTAGCAATCAGAGCCTTCAGCTCTTCCTGTCCTTTGGCCAGAGCCACAGTCATCTGTTGGAATTGCATGTTCTGAGTCTGAAGATCTTTCACAGTTTGTTCAAGAGCCATTGCTAAAATAAACAACGGAGGTGATGAGAAACCTGTTATGAATCCTGTTATTCAATGATATGTATGATATGTATGCAATGTTTTCAAAGACTTTGGCAAATTTAACTTTGCGAACACAAATGAAATAAAGCTTTTATTAGTTAAATTCAAAGTTCAAATGCCTTTTAGGTGTTACAATTAAAAACAAATCTAAAAAAACTAGAAAACAAAATAAAAAATCCCATGGATGCTTCCTCTTTGTGCCGAGATAGACATTAAGTCTTCTTTCCTCCCGGAGCTGCTTTGTGAGCTCTAAAACCTTCCTCTCCTGGGCATAGAACTGATCCCTTTAAGTATCCCGCTCTTTCTTCAACTTAATCCAAGACCTCTATAATTCTCCAAGATCAGTGGGCATATCAGGATAGAGAACCGTGTAAGGAATACCCTCTTTAGTAATGGGTCCCACAATCACTGGTAGAACGGCCATATAGGGCATCCTATGTTTCTGGGCGCGGGCTCGTACCCATTGGAGGTAAGGTCCCATAGGAATGAAAGCCTTTGGCCCCAAAGCCTTGGCGCCAAATCTGTTTACCATGCCCCAAGCTCGTATGAACCTCCGACGATACTCTTGAACATCATCCTCATAGTTGAATACAATGCCCTCGATAAGTAACTCATGGGGACCATCTCTTCGAGCGTAACCAAATTTTCGCAGAGCTAAACAAGGATTCTAGGTCATACCCCCTCTGATGCCAAGTAACAGGACATTAGGGTACTCCCCGCAGCGGTCAATAATAGTAGTATTTTCCATAGCTTGGGAACACCAGAGAATATCCATGTGAGAGAGTGACATTATCCTTTGTGACCAACCCACACCTTCTTCATTCTTCAGTACAGACTTAAGGAGGTGAGAAATAAACCACCTCGACAGCAATGGAATGCAGCACATAAGCACCCCTCTTCTCTTCATGGTACAAGTATGGAGAGTGTGTAAAATATCTCCGAGCAAGGTAGGCACAAGGTTGTGAGAGAGGAAGATCTTGATAGCATTCACGCCTATGAATAAGTCTGGATTAGGGAATAGTACTAACCCATATATTAGAAGGTCCAAGACCTCCTCAAAAGCCTGAAAATCCACATCATCCCAAAACAACTAGGCCTTGTGTTGTACCCCAAAATTTGCCCTCCCATATTCTTCAAGAAATTGCCAAGCCAAGTCACAAAATTCCCCCAAGGGCTGTGCAGTGCAACTGTCTCCTATACAGTCAAAACTAGGGTTTGAGTTCTGGTCAAGCAAATGAACTTTTCAAAGGCCCAATCAAGTCTCATATGCCTACAAAGAGGGTCAAGTATCCTCATATCAAGTTTCAAGGCATTCAGCTCAAAATTGCACAGTCAAAACCCTAAATTGCACTACAGTCAACTGTAGGGGCAAAATGGTCATTTGACAGTCAAAAGTTCAAATTTTTGGTCAACATATCATTTTGAAGCCACAAACATCATTTGATCAATGCTTGATCATGATTCTCAAAATTGGGCTCAGAAATCATCAAAGATGCAAAAGTTGCTATATTTGGACAGCTGAAAAAGTCAACTGAAATTGACCAGGGCATAACTTTCACATGGATTATCAGAAAAATTCCATCCAAAGCTCATTTTGAAGAGAAAGACATTTCCTACAATTCATCTTCATGTTCCAAGTCCAAGAAATGCTCTCACAAAAAGTTATCAATTTCAACATTATAGGTCATTTTCAAAAGTCAACAAAAAGTGACTTTAAGTCAAAGGCCATAACTTGAGATTGGTAAATCAAAATGACATGGGACCAAAGGCATTGGTTAAAGGACTCAAAGACCTTTCCAAAATGTCCAAGAACATGTGAAAAGCTTAAAAATTGACCAAGTTATGCCTTGTGGAAGTTGGGAAATTTTTGGAAATTTTTGAAAGTCAACATTGATGCAAAAGGCCTAAAAATGCAAATGGGCCCATTTTTCTTCCAAGTTTCTTCATGCCAAGCCTATGCACGGCTACTAGGCCCAAAGGGAAGTATTTTCATATTTTTTAATTATTTATTTGAATTTATATTAATTTATATTCATTTAAATCATTTTAATACATGAAAAATATAAACTTAACCTAAACAAATCTTTTTATGCATGATTTGAACTTGAGATTTCGTGCACATGCTAATATAGAAGGTTTTGGCTTGATTGAAACCTAATTGACACAAATGCACATGGAAAAGATTCAAAAAGATTTCATAAAATCAAATATGTAAAACCATGAACGCTTGAGATTTTGTGCAAAGTTTTTAACCTAATAGTCTCTATACATACTCAGCATGATAACCCTAATGGTCCTAGACTGCAAGCTGCGCCCAAAGACCCTTCACAAACTTGAGAAATTTCTCCAAAAATCCAAAACTGAAATCAGTTCTAGGAGGCAATTCAAAGCGCAAGTTTCATTCCAATAGCATCCTGAGACATTCTTGAACATTTCTCAATCATAAACAACAAGCAAAACGCCTTGAATTGGTATCAAGAACTCAAACTGTACCAAGAAAATCTTGAAATCGCATAGCATGATTTAAGCATCTTTTTGCATTTTTGTTTGTATATTCGTGCTCCTTATGAAGTTTGTGAACTAACCATCATAATTAATTGAGTTTTTGTGGCATAAACATGATTTCACCATGAACGATATTAGGGTTTGGCAGGTTTCAAAATTAGGGGTTTCTTAATCAAGAAAAATCAGAGCTCAAGATGACCATGGCTGGATTCAGCATATCTGGACGAAGCAATCTAGACCCTCGCGCCTAATTTCTGATCAACATGGCGCTATTCGCTATTTCTTTGAAGGTTGCCTAAGCCCACGCCTGAAAACCGTGGCCTATCTGTTTTTTGTTTCAGGGCAAACGAGGACGAAGACCTCGTGGCGAAGCATGATAGGTGGATTTAAAAAATTCGCGCGCGTTCCAAGCGTTGTTCCACTTTGCTTTTATATTATTTGTGTTATATTATATGTTAAATGTGAACGTGATGGCTCAGTGGTAACGCGTTATACGTATAACCCTCAAGACCTGGGTTCAAGTCCCAGGTCTGGCAAAAGTTTAATGTTATTTTTCAACGTAGAATCCTATGCAGGCACGTTCTTAAGGACTACCATACGTCCTCCTCATCTATTAGCCACGCGTCCAAAAGGCATCAGATCCATGGCTAAGATGCAAGGCGCAGCATACAGCAGGTCAACGCGTTGGCACATGATTAGGAAAGTCAAACGAATTCCAAATCAAATGGGCCAAAATCCCAGGCCTATACCTCCTAATTTGGGACTACCCCCCCTGGTTTGCCTTACTATTTTTCATTCTTTCTTTAATTTTTCTTTTTATTTCTTTTATTTGCTATTTGTTTAATTAATTATTTTCACATAAATATAATAAAAACATACAAAAATCAGAAAATATAAAAAAGATAATAAATATTTTATTGTAATTATATTTTCATCAATAAATTAATATATGTAAATATTTAGTTTAAGTAGGTTATAGTTTTAATCTTTTCAATATAAAAAACACCAAAAAATAGAATTTAGGTTTAATATCTTTTGTTTGATTTTTCTTTTAATTCTTCCACAATAATAATTATTATTTATCTATTTATTTTTATGATTAAATTTGTACATAAATAAATTAGGGTTTAATTTAGGTTAATTTAATCCTTTCTTAATAAATAAAAATATTAGAATTAGGGTTTGCCGTTTAATTTAATCTCAATTAACTCCTTTTTCTCATTAAATATAAAAACACAAAAAATACCATTTTTCATTTGATTTTAATTTTAAATTCCTTGATTAATTTTAATTGTTTGTAAAAGGGTCCAACGCCCATTGTTTTAATTTAATTGCGCATTTATTTTATGTCAGTTATTATAATTTTGTAAATCTCCCAAAGCATTGTAACTTTACTTTTCGCACCTTTATTTATTCGCTTTATTTATTTTCCGCTAAATCGGGTTCGGTTTAATTTTGGCGATGTGGACCCGCGCCTTTGTAATAGTCGTAGATTTATTTTTTCGCAAATATTAACTGTTAACAAAAGCATGAAAGAATGTATGGACTTAAAATAAAATCAAGCGTAGAACACCAATAAACGTGACAAGACAAATAACTGAAATATGACACACAATTCGCACACACCACCCCTAGGGTACGCCTCACTGTTGCCTTTCGAAAGGTGATCGTCGAGTAGAGGATGTCTTAGTAAGTCCTCATGATCCGGGAACCTGGCATGAGGATAGCTTCTAAGGTGTCTTCCCATTGCTCTGGTGATCACCACGTCCCGAACCTCGAATTGACCCGAACACCTCCAACGGTGGTGCTACCTACCTCTCAATGGTGGGATGGCACTACTTTAAAGGACATTTACACAGACGAATTCCTTAGGGTAGGTAGGTTCTCATAGATACTTGCTCTAATTTCAAAAACAAATCAAAAATACTTTTCACACCGACACATTTTCAAAAAGCTTTCGAAAGCAATTTTTCAAACACTCTTGAGGACCGATACAAGAGTCGAACTGAAATTTTCAAAGAAACTTTTTAAAACCCACAGTTGAAAAGCAAACAAACCATTTTTGAAAACACAATGAGCAAGTATCTAAGAGCCCATGGATAACCATGGATAGAAAGGGTGCTAACACCTTCCCTTTCTATAACCTACCTCCCGAACCGAGAGCAATCTCTTTAAGGAATTTTTCTGTGCTTTTGTCCTTTCCATTTGGAGAAAATAAAAGACGGTGGCGACTCTTGCTTCCGCGACATTTCGCGAACCAGCGTTAAACAGTCAGTTCCAGATCCACCGATCACAGAACTGGCGACTCTGCTGGGGACATTTACTTAAAGTGAGGTGTACCTTAGGGCTAGCTTATAACTATGTTTTCAATTGTTTTCCTTGTGTGCTTTAAATTGTGGGTTGCTTGGGAGTTCTATAGATCCTACACCCGGATCTGGGGATACCTTTCTTAGAAAGTAGCAACAAGGCTGTGAGGGAACTGTGCGGGGTATACCGACATGGTTGAAACAGTCTGCTACATTGATGTGGCACTTTGGTGTGTACCGGTAACCCTTGAGTTCAGTCAAGGAGAGTACGGGGCCTCCGCGTGGTGTCGTGAAGCATCAACAGACCTTAGGAACCTTAATTGAACTATCTTGGCCTCTTTAGGGTAGTGAGATAACTGACTTTGGTGCAGTCCGAGGTTGGTTGATACTCGATACTACACTCAATTGAGGGTTGCTTTCCTGGAATATTTCGGTCGCCAGTTCAGTGGCTAAATCGAAATGATGAACAATGAAAGCAATCCAGTGATATTGGGAACCTTAGAACCCGGTTACTTCTAATAGGACAGGTTGAACCCACCAACTTCAAGAGGGTAATACCTAGACCTCACGCTGGCCTAAACTCTAAGGGTTTCTCTTGTGTGACTTGTGTGCCTTTGTACTTGCCTACTTGCACGCTTGTTAGCTGACACATGAACTACTTGCAGGTTTTGTTTATAGTCCTCAACTAGGACTCATGACAGGGTTTACCAAAATTCTTGCAGGTTTTATTTATAGTCCTCAACTAGGACTCATAACAAAGTATACTGAATTTCTTACAGGGTTTGTTTATAGTCCTTAACTGGGACTCATAACAGGGTTTACCTACATCACCCCATGCATAGCATGACATCATACCATTGCATACATCCTAACCCATTTCAAGGATCTCAAGGGCTTGTGATGCAGGTCATGGTGAATCAACTATCCCAGCAAGGGGCAAAGAGGATTTATTTTCCTCTAGCCAAAGTCGTCAGGGGCTATGACCCACTTGATATGGTGAGCTCTGACTCTTGAAGAAGGTTCCCTTAACCAAGGTTGTTTGGAAATCAAAACCAGACATGATGACTAAAGTCAGGGGCTATGACCCACTGGATATGGTGAGCCTTTGACCCTTGAAGAAGAATTCTCAACAACATGGGTTTCCTTCAATCAAGCTACAAATTCCAATGCTAACAATTTTCTTGTTTATCCCGCGAGGTCCTTGAAAACATTGCATACATGTCATACTCATCATTGCATTACAGGTATCCCTTTTGCAGGTCACTCACCATCTTCGCTGTTTATTTCAGCAATGGCTTTCCAACCAGACAACCAAGATCTCCGTGCTCAGAACGCCCAACTGCGAGAAATGTTCTTGAACCTATCCCAGGGGCAAGAAGAAATAAAGACTCTCCTCACCAGGAACTTGACCCTAGGGAATGCAGGGGGCATCAGGAACGATCAGCTGGAAGGGCTACAAATCGAGTTGGCAACCATGAAGATCCAAATGATGGGGCAGTTGGTGGGCCAAATGACTCTCATTCAGGACTTAGCTCAAAAACAAGAAGAGCTCCGGGTCCTCGTCACCAAGCTGCTTCAAAATAATCCAGTAGGACAAACAGCCAAGGTGGAAGCTCCAGCCATCATTCAACCACATGCGGGGCAAGAAGACAAAGGAAAATCTCCTCAGCTTGCTTCAGGGTCACGAGCCCAGCCTCAACGGGGTAGTCAACGTAAACGAAATGCGCCCGGAAGACATTTCTCGGAAACTGATATACCCTCATCCTTTATACTGAAGCGCTTGCTGGAGGTCAATCTGATCGCTCTAAAGGACCCTCCCAAAAATCCCAACAGGACAGCTTCGAGGTATAACCCCGACACCCACTGCGCTTATCATTCAGACAGCCCGGGGCATGCTACAGATGACTGTTGGACCTTGAAGAACAAAATTCAGGATTTGATTGACGAAGGGGTGGTAGAGTTCATGCCGGATGGCGAGATGAAAATCTTCCGCTGAGAATTCTCCATCTGAGATGGCTGCCTCAAACTAGAAATTTTTGTTCATTAGGATTTTTCAAGTTGTAATTCCCTTTTGATTATTCAAACATTTGTTCATTGTTAAACATTGTTATTTCATTAATGCATCGCATACGTCTGTTTTGAAGCAATATATTCGTATTCACTATACGCAAATTATTTTCATATTTTTTCTGATGTCAACTCTCAATCAATAATTCTAAGCCTCTTGAGGGAGGATGACGAAAACGATACCACAATCATTACAGTATGCTTTTGAACAGACCCCGCTGATGAGGTACAGGCATTGTTTCAATCCCTAAACACTGGAGTTATAAGGATGATAAACCCTCGTCAACCCATCTGAGCCAAAGAAGTAGGAGTTTTATTTTCGAAAATCAAAACCCTTAATCGTAACCTGGGGCAGGGTAGTTCTCTCAGGTGATCCAAGTGCATAACGAATGGCACCAAAGAGATCCTTACGAAAAAACGGTGATGGTTCAGAACAATCATAAAGACAGGCAGTTGTTATCGAAAAAAAATCATAAACAAAAAGCCCAAAAAGTCAAAACCTATAAAAGGGACTTATGAAACTGGGGCATCCCGCTGACTGTAATTCCAAAAAGGAAACAGTTCAGGCAAAAAAAGAAAGGGATAACAAAAATCAAGAAAGAGGTCTCACAAACCCTCAACAAAAAAATGACTGCCTAGTCAGAATAAATCATCAATGTTTGAACCATCACCGGAAAATCAAAGCAAAGACTCGAACGAGGTCTAACGTATGATCAACTGAGTTTAGGTTTGAAGAACATCACGAAGAGCGGGTGGGTACAAATAAAATTTGAGCCTTTATCCTTTGTTTCTTAAACCGTGAACCAGGCCACGTTATAACCCTAAAAAGTCCTAGCTGAAGCATGGGTTAGTTCAAAAGCATATTGTGACAAAAGGTATCCTGACTCCTTAAGGCTTACTATAAAGGAGTTGACATCACGTTTTACAAACATTCATTTGTTTTATGAAAAAGAACGCATTTTCAAAATCTTCAAGACAGACATAAGCTTTGCATTTTTGATATAACATTGTTTGCATATAACTTTTTGTTTGAACAGCAGGGAAATCCGCACGATGAATACCTAGTGAACAAAAGCACTTCCAATCAAGGGGCATGACATGACTATTGCCCATCATCTGGGGCAGTCCAATCAAGATTCGGAGAATCTCTCAAAGGTCAAATAGCCTGGGGCAAATCTCCATCTGAGTCACTTGGGGCACCCCAGCAACGAATCTTGCCTGGTCAGACATCTTCTGGTGACAGGACAAAACACTTCTAACAGGGGCAGCACCCTACGTTCTGAAAGCGTAGACATAGTCGAAAAAATACTATGCATAATCAAAGACCCGCTAGGTTGACATACCTAGGCAAAAATAAGGGCTTCCCGACGAACCAAAAGGGTTCGGGCAAAAATAAGGGATGAAAATGAAAAATCTGTACACCCGGCAAGTCGAAAACCTGAAAAGGCGGCTTGGGCAAAAATGGGTATCCCGGTGGACTGAAAACCCGAAAGGGCGGTCCGGGCAAAAGTTAGGGATTAAAGCGTACGACTATGTCCTGTCATCTTGTCACCTGCCTACCAGAAGAAGGTTGGTCCATCAACAACTATCAGCGCCTCGCAGGTCTTCCTCTCCCACCTCAGAAACAGGGGCAATAAAGAGTTGTCTAAAAGCAATCTAATTGTTCTGTCCTCCAAGGTATCAAGGTGAGTTCAGCTGAAGAACATAACCAGCACATCTTAATTCCCCAGAGAGTAAGTCAGCAGTCAGTGCATTCTTCTCCAAGCAGAGTTAACAAATCTTAAGGAAATTGAGTATCCTTCAGTAGATCTCAACGTTCCCCAGCAGCAATACATATATTCTTAACAAGCATCCCCGGCAGTCTTGGTCTAAAGATTGTTCCCCGGCGGCATATCAACATTCAAAGGAACCACTTCCCCCGTATATCAAAACTTCCCAGAAGAGTCCAATCCAGCTCCCCAGGAAAGATGGAATTCATATCCCCAAGCAATAAGCTTATCCCCAGTAGATTCTGGAAGCTTATCCCCTCGCAGAGCACGAACGCGTCGTCCCGGCTTGATTTAAAGAGTTATTTCCGTAACAGGGTATAACTGGGTTATCCTCAGCCAAAAGCCACGGAAAGAGCCTCGGCAAAGTATCTTCCTACCCCCAGCATGACTCATCAACGGTATCCCCAGCGGAGTTATCTTCATCAACTCAGCAAAGCATCGCTATCCCCACAAAGTAGCACTCCCCAGCATGATCGCTAGAGTATCTTTTCTCCCGCAGAATTATTTCATTTGCCAAGTTTATTCCTCAACGGAGATATCTTCTCCTACCGGTATTCTTGCAACGAATCATCCACAGCGGAAGCAAAATCTCTTCCTCAACATCAGCCCAGGATATGACTTCCCGGCACCCGTCAAGGATTTATTTTCCTAGACGAAAACATACATGAATCATCACATACATCATTATAGCATGCATGTACGCATCATATCGTATAAATCGCATCCATGTTGAGAACATCATTGCTTGATCCATATCATGCATTGCATATAACCGACCTTTACCTTTCAGGAAAGATGCAGTTGAAATTCTCAAACATATTTCAAGGACTTCTCTAGTCCAGTTAAATCGACTCCAAACAGATTTTTCTGATAAAGACTCAGTAGAAGTTCTCTTATGGTCCCCTCCCCAACGGCGTGTGAGGTGGTAATTCCTTCTTCAGATGTCTCCCTCTCCGGCATGAGCGTGAGGTGATATTCTCTTATGGTCCCCTCTCCAACGGCGTGTGAGGTGGTAATTCCTTCTTCAGATGTTCCCTCTCCGACATGAGCGTGAGGTGATATTCTCTTATGGTCCCCTCTCCAACAGCGTGTGAGGTGGTAATTCCTTCTTCAGATGTTTCCCTCTCCGGCATGAGCGTGAGGTGATATTCTCTTATGGTCCCCTCTCCAACGGCGTGTGAGGTGGTAATTCCTTCTTCAGATGTTTCCCTCTCCGGCATGAGCGTGAGGTGATATTCTCTTATGGTCCCCTCTCCAACGGCGTGTGAGGTGGTAATTCCTTCTTCAGATGTTCCCCTCTCCGGCATGAGCGTGAGGTGATATTCTCTTATGGTCCCCTCTCCAACAGCGTGTGAGGTGGTAATTCCTTCTTCAGATGTTCCCCTCTCCGGCATGAGCGTGAGGTGATATTCTCTTATGGTCCCCTCTCCAACGGCGAGTGAGGTGGTAATTCCTTCTTCAGATGTTCCCCTCTCCGGCATGAGCGTGAGGTGATATTCTCTTATGGTCCCCTCTCCAACGGCGTGTGAGGTGGTAATTCCTTCTTCAGATGTTTCCCTCTCCGGCATGAGCGTGAGGTGATATTCTCTTATGGTCCCCTCTCCAACGGCGAGTGAGGTGGTAATTCCCTTTCAAGATGTTTCCCTCTCCAACGGCGAGTGAGGTGATATTTCCTTTCAGATTATAATTTCCTATAGTTCCCTCTCCAACGGTGAGTGAGGTGACTCCCTTTGAGATTATAATGTCCTTTGGTTCTCTTCCTGACACTACGAAGATGGTAATTCTCACCAAGATTTTCTCAACGAGCGTTGTTGAGGTTGAAATCATTCAGGATTCTCTTACCATTCACGCTAAGGCAGTAACCATCCCTGGTTCATTCATCAGCGTTTGAAGCTCCAGACTCAGCTCCTGTAACCAGTCAGGACGCATCTATACCAAGCATCCAAAATCAGCTCCTGCGACGTGTCAGGTACTCATTTTCTCTTTTGCAGGTATGCAGGTTCTCACTAAGGAATCTCCTACGCGATCAACGTCCAGATGGCATCTATAAGCCCATCATCCTATCCAGCAACCTATAAAATGGCATCTATAAGCCCATTCCCTCATCATCATTGCTACTATGTGAGCGCAAATTTCTGGGCACTCTAGTGTCCAATCATCTTCTACCCTCGGATTACGAAAGGCACGTCAGCCAATCTGCATCCTCAGGTCTAAGAAGATTGAACAGGGGCAACTGTTGTACCCCAAAATTTGCCCTCCCATATTCTTCAAGAAATTGCCAAGCCAAGTCACAAAATTCCCCCAAGGGCTGTGCAGTGCAACTGTCTCCTATACAGTCAAAACTAGGGTTTGAGTTCTGGTCAAGCAAATGAACTTTTCAAAGGCCCAATCAAGTCTCATATGCCTACAAAGAGGGTCAAGTATCCTCATATCAAGTTTCAAGGCATTCAGCTCAAAATTGCACAGTCAAAACCCTAAATTGCACTACAGTCAACTGTAGGGGCAAAATGGTCATTTGACAGTCAAAAGTTCAAATTTTTGGTCAACATATCATTTTGAAGCCACAAACATCATTTGATCAATGCTTGATCATGATTCTCAAAATTGGGCTCAGAAATCATCAAAGATGCAAAAGTTGCTATATTTGGACAGCTGAAAAAGTCAACTGAAATTGACCAGGGCATAACTTTCACATGGATTATCAGAAAAATTCCATCCAAAGCTCATTTTGAAGAGAAAGACATTTCCTACAATTCATCTTCATGTTCCAAGTCCAAGAAATGCTCTCACAAAAAGTTATCAATTTCAACATTATAGGTCATTTTCAAAAGTCAACAAAAAGTGACTTTAAGTCAAAGGCCATAACTTGAGATTGGTAAATCAAAATGACATGGGACCAAAGGCATTGGTTAAAGGACTCAAAGACCTTTCCAAAATGTCCAAGAACATGTGAAAAGCTTAAAAATTGACCAAGTTATGCCTTGTGGAAGTTGGGAAATTTTTGGAAATTTTTGAAAGTCAACATTGATGCAAAAGGCCTAAAAATGCAAATGGGCCCATTTTTCTTCCAAGTTTCTTCATGCCAAGCCTATGCACGGCTACTAGGCCCAAAGGGAAGTATTTTCATATTTTTTAATTATTTATTTGAATTTATATTAATTTATATTCATTTAAATCATTTTAATACATGAAAAATATAAACTTAACCTAAACAAATCTTTTTATGCATGATTTGAACTTGAGATTTCGTGCACATGCTAATATAGAAGGTTTTGGCTTGATTGAAACCTAATTGACACAAATGCACATGGAAAAGATTCAAAAAGATTTCATAAAATCAAATATGTAAAACCATGAACGCTTGAGATTTTGTGCAAAGTTTTTAACCTAATAGTCTCTATACATACTCAGCATGATAACCCTAATGGTCCTAGACTGCAAGCTGCGCCCAAAGACCCTTCACAAACTTGAGAAATTTCTCCAAAAATCCAAAACTGAAATCAGTTCTAGGAGGCAATTCAAAGCGCAAGTTTCATTCCAATAGCATCCTGAGACATTCTTGAACATTTCTCAATCATAAACAACAAGCAAAACGCCTTGAATTGGTATCAAGAACTCAAACTGTACCAAGAAAATCTTGAAATCGCATAGCATGATTTAAGCATCTTTTTGCATTTTTGTTTGTATATTCGTGCTCCTTATGAAGTTTGTGAACTAACCATCATAATTAATTGAGTTTTTGTGGCATAAACATGATTTCACCATGAACGATATTAGGGTTTGGCAGGTTTCAAAATTAGGGGTTTCTTAATCAAGAAAAATCAGAGCTCAAGATGACCATGGCTGGATTCAGCATATCTGGACGAAGCAATCTAGACCCTCGCGCCTAATTTCTGATCAACATGGCGCTATTCGCTATTTCTTTGAAGGTTGCCTAAGCCCACGCCTGAAAACCGTGGCCTATCTGTTTTTTGTTTCAGGGCAAACGAGGACGAAGACCTCGTGGCGAAGCATGATAGGTGGATTTAAAAAATTCGCGCGCGTTCCAAGCGTTGTTCCACTTTGCTTTTATATTATTTGTGTTATATTATATGTTAAATGTGAACGTGATGGCTCAGTGGTAACGCGTTATACGTATAACCCTCAAGACCTGGGTTCAAGTCCCAGGTCTGGCAAAAGTTTAATGTTATTTTTCAACGTAGAATCCTATGCAGGCACGTTCTTAAGGACTACCATACGTCCTCCTCATCTATTAGCCACGCGTCCAAAAGGCATCAGATCCATGGCTAAGATGCAAGGCGCAGCATACAGCAGGTCAACGCGTTGGCACATGATTAGGAAAGTCAAACGAATTCCAAATCAAATGGGCCAAAATCCCAGGCCTATACCTCCTAATTTGGGACTACCCCCCCTGGTTTGCCTTACTATTTTTCATTCTTTCTTTAATTTTTCTTTTTATTTCTTTTATTTGCTATTTGTTTAATTAATTATTTTCACATAAATATAATAAAAACATACAAAAATCAGAAAATATAAAAAAGATAATAAATATTTTATTGTAATTATATTTTCATCAATAAATTAATATATGTAAATATTTAGTTTAAGTAGGTTATAGTTTTAATCTTTTCAATATAAAAAACACCAAAAAATAGAATTTAGGTTTAATATCTTTTGTTTGATTTTTCTTTTAATTCTTCCACAATAATAATTATTATTTATCTATTTATTTTTATGATTAAATTTGTACATAAATAAATTAGGGTTTAATTTAGGTTAATTTAATCCTTTCTTAATAAATAAAAATATTAGAATTAGGGTTTGCCGTTTAATTTAATCTCAATTAACTCCTTTTTCTCATTAAATATAAAAACACAAAAAATACCATTTTTCATTTGATTTTAATTTTAAATTCCTTGATTAATTTTAATTGTTTGTAAAAGGGTCCAACGCCCATTGTTTTAATTTAATTGCGCATTTATTTTATGTCAGTTATTATAATTTTGTAAATCTCCCAAAGCATTGTAACTTTACTTTTCGCACCTTTATTTATTCGCTTTATTTATTTTCCGCTAAATCGGGTTCGGTTTAATTTTGGCGATGTGGACCCGCGCCTTTGTAATAGTCGTAGATTTATTTTTTCGCAAATATTAACTGTTAACAAAAGCATGAAAGAATGTATGGACTTAAAATAAAATCAAGCGTAGAACACCAATAAACGTGACAAGACAAATAACTGAAATATGACACACAATTCGCACACACCACCCCTAGGGTACGCCTCACTGTTGCCTTTCGAAAGGTGATCGTCGAGTAGAGGATGTCTTAGTAAGTCCTCATGATCCGGGAACCTGGCATGAGGATAGCTTCTAAGGTGTCTTCCCATTGCTCTGGTGATCACCACGTCCCGAACCTCGAATTGACCCGAACACCTCCAACGGTGGTGCTACCTACCTCTCAATGGTGGGATGGCACTACTTTAAAGGACATTTACACAGACGAATTCCTTAGGGTAGGTAGGTTCTCATAGATACTTGCTCTAATTTCAAAAACAAATCAAAAATACTTTTCACACCGACACATTTTCAAAAAGCTTTCGAAAGCAATTTTTCAAACACTCTTGAGGACCGATACAAGAGTCGAACTGAAATTTTCAAAGAAACTTTTTAAAACCCACAGTTGAAAAGCAAACAAACCATTTTTGAAAACACAATGAGCAAGTATCTAAGAGCCCATGGATAACCATGGATAGAAAGGGTGCTAACACCTTCCCTTTCTATAACCTACCTCCCGAACCGAGAGCAATCTCTTTAAGGAATTTTTCTGTGCTTTTGTCCTTTCCATTTGGAGAAAATAAAAGACGGTGGCGACTCTTGCTTCCGCGACATTTCGCGAACCAGCGTTAAACAGTCAGTTCCAGATCCACCGATCACACCTTGTCTATCAGGAACTTGGCTAGAAAACCCTTGACTCCGCTTCTTGTTTCCTAATTGGATACCATGTCAACCCGTTTCATATGCAAAGTTGAGGCAATAGATTTTGGCTTAGGAACCTCTTCCAGACCTATGAAGGGCAACTGTTCAAGAATGGGTATATCCAACAGTTGAGAGAATCCTTCTATGGTAGGCACCAACTGATAGTCTGGAAAGGTGAAGCAGTGGTGCTTGGGATCAAAGAACTGAAAGAGTACACTCATCATGTTTTCATCAAAGTTTGAAGTAACCAGGTTGAGAATTCGACCATGTCTCTTAGTGAACACAGAAGTTTCAGAAACCTTTGATACTAGCTCTTTGAGCACATTTGACTTTTGGCAATTTTTTCAAAAATAACCAACTTTGAAAATGCATATCTCCTCCAATTTTAACCCTAGATATGTGTTCTTGGACTTTTTAGAAAGATTAAGATGTACTCTAAACAACCCTTTTGGTCTCATCTCAAATGGGTCTTCCATGTTCATGTAAGAAGCTTTGACCTAAAAGGTGTTTTTGTTGACTTTTCAAAAGGACCTATAATGTAGAAATTCATATATTTTGATGAGTGCATATTTTGAACTTTAGGGATGAAGCTGGGTTGTAGGGAATTACATCCTCTTCAAAATGAGCTTTTATGATAAAGTATGAGGAAGTTATGCTTGGTCAAAGTTTGGTTGACTTTTCCTGAGAAATCCTAATTTAGCAACTTTTGGGTTTTGATGAATTTGGGGCATTCCTTGGGGAATCATGATCAACCCTTGATAAAATGATGGATATTACTTCAAAATGTTTATGTTGACCAAAAATCTTGAAGTTTGACTGTATGTGGGTCACATTTGACTTTTGACCTAGTATAGTTGATTTTCAGGCATCTGGGTAGTTGACTGAGCAAACTTCTTGTGCAAGGCATGAAACTTGACATGGATGTTCTTGAGAACATATTAGGACCATGTAAAACATTTGGGACCTTTGGAGCTCCCATACCCTGATGAAAATGGAAACCCTAATTTGGGGTACATTGCCTTAGGAGGGAGTTTGTCTGGTCAACTCTTGGGCATCCTTGAGCAACTTAAGGACCTCAATGGGCATGTGTTGAGTAAAATAAGAGGGAAAATTTTGGGGTACAACAGCGTTGTACTGGTACTTCTTGTAGAAAGCAGCGGCCAAATCCTCCCAATTACGGATGTTGGCTCCTTCCAACTGGTACAACCATTCTAGTTGAGTTCCGGACAGACTAAAGAAGTGGACCCATAAGTCCTTGTCAACAGTGTGAGGATGGATCTTCCTAACATAAGATCAGAGGTGCATCTTGGGACATGAGACTCCATCATATTTTGAAAATACTGACACCTTGAACTTTTGCGGGATGACAACCCCAGAGACCAAACCTATCTCTTCAAAATCCAGACCTAGTACCTTCCTGACCTCCATTGCATTTAAACGATCCTCCAGCTGTTTATATTTTTCATCAGCAGAAGGATAATGGTCCTCATCATAGTCGGATTCATCATCGGATTCTCTGGGACTGGAGTCTTCCTCTCTTGTTTCCTCTTCTTGACTGTTTCCTTCCCTTAAAGAAGTTATCAGTTCAGAGGCTTGCTGCACTGGTCCTCTGATCCTCCTTCCCAGATTCACTAACCCAGTTGGCTTCTTTGGCTTCTTATTCTCCTTAATAAGTAGGGCTTTTAGTTCTTCTTGCCCTTTGGTCAGAGCCATGATCATTTGTTGAAACTGGGCATTCTGAGTCTGCAGATCCTTAACTATTTGTTCTAGAGCCATTGCTTGCTGAAATAAACATCGAAGAAGATGAGAAACCTGCTATGAAACCTGTCCATGAAGTGATATGTATGATATGTTTATGCAATATTTTCAAGGACCTTACTGGATTTAAGCTCTTTTAAACAAAACAAGAAGCAAAACCTTTTATTAGTAAGTTTTTAAAGAAACAAAAGATTACACAAGAATAAACATTGAAAAGAAGTTTCTAAGTCTCCCATGGGCGTTTCCTCTTGGTGTTGAGGTAGGTGTTGAGGTTTCTCTCTTCATGAAGTTATTTTGTTAATTCCAACAACTTCTTCTCACTTGCATAGAATTGTGCTTCAAAAGTATCTCGTTCCCCCTTGAGCTGAATCCAAGACTTTAGGTTCTAAGATCAAGATGGAGAATAACACAGGATTCGTCCCCTTGGATAATAGGTTCTAATATCACTGGTAAGATGGAATCGTATGGCATCATAAGACTTTGAGCTTGAGCTCTCACCCATTTGAGATAAGGTTCTAAAAGGATGGAGTTCTTGTGCCCCAAAGTCTTACTATCAGTCCTCTTAACAATGCCCCAAGAGCGGATGAACCTCTGACGATAATTTTGCGAATCATCTGAGTAGTTAAACACAATACCCTGGATCAGCATATCCATTGGACCATATCTCTGTGCATAGCCAAACTGACGTAGTTCTAAAGAAGGATTGTAGGTGATGCCTCCCCTAATGTCCAGGATTGGTACATTAGGAAATTCTCCGTAGCAATCAATAAAAGAAACATCTTCTTGAGAGCGAGGACACCAATGGATATCAGAGTGAGAGAGAGACATTAGTCTTTAACTCCATCTTAAGCCTAAACAATTTTGCATTATTGACCAAGGTAGGTGAGAAATAGACCACCTATATAGTAGAGGGGTGCAACACTTGAGAGTTCCACGCTTCTTCAGAGTACGAGTATGGAGAGAATGTAGGATATCCCTGAGCAAGGTAGGAACCAGATTGCGAGCAAGAGAGATATTGATAGCATTCATATCTATAAGTTGATTCGAATTAGGAAACATGACCAACCCATAGATCAAGAGGGCTAATACATCTTTGAAGGCATGATAGCTCATAGCATCCAGGAAAATTAGAGCTTTCTTCATCAGGAAATTTGCAAGGAGACCCTTAACTTCACTTCTTTTTTCCCAATTGGACTAAATGTCAGATGGCTTCAAGTGTAGAGCTACGACAACATCTTCAGAAGTTGGGTCTTGTTCTAAACCAGTGAAAGGTACTCGCTCCAACATGGGTAAACCAAGTAACTTAGAGAATTCCTCCAGGGTAGGCACCAGCTGATAATCGCGGAATGTGAAGCAATGGTGCTTAGGGTCGAAGAACTGGAATAAGACACTCATCAAACCTTCGTCAAACCCAGTGGTAACTAAGCTGAGCAAGTTACCATGTCTTTTGTGGAATGATGAGTCCTCAGGGACTTTCAAGACTAATTACTTGAGCTTAGGAGGAACTTCTGTGAAGCGAATCCGGATGGTTTTTCTGCGACCTGAATTCATATCCTACAAAACAACCAAGAGGTAAATCCAACAGGTCCTTGAAATGATTAGTACATATGAATGTCATGATGTTTATGATGTCATGATTATGTTAAAAATCACAGATAAACACAAGCAAATTACACAAGAGACCTTAGGTTCAAAGGCTTGTATGAGTTTTTAAGGTATGTACCCTCTTGAATGTTTAGTTGGCTCAACCTGTCCTATTAATAGTAATCGGGTTCTAAGGAGCCTCAATATCACTGACCTTCCCTTTAGAAATTGTTTCAGCTCCGCACTGAAGTATTGCAGCCGAAAAATCCTGAAAGTCCAGCCTTAATGAGTGTAGTATCGAGTATCAACCAATCTTCAGTCGGAACCAAAGCCGGTTATCTCACTACTTCCTAATGGCTAGGATGAGTCAATTAAAGGTTAGTTAGAGCTTAATGACACTATGAGGAATCCTAATGTTATCCTTAACTTTCTCAAGGAACATTAGTACAATCCAAATCATCGCGCTAACGTAGCCACCACTTCTTCCATATCGGTCTACGCAGTACAACTCCATGATTTATTGCTACTTACCTAATAAGGTGCCCCAGATCCGAGTGTAGGATCTTTTAGTAACAACCCAAGCAAACCCTCAAAAGTAAAGAAAACAAGAACTAAAAGCAATTCAAAGATGAACTAACTCTAAAGCAAACCCCACTTTTACATATCCCCAGCAGAGTCGCCATTTCTGTTGCACGGTGGCAGAACCGACTGTTTTAATATGCTGGTTTTGCTTTTTTTGTTTGCAAATGTGCGGTAAGTAAGAGTCGCCACCGTCTTTTCTTTTATCCAACAAAGGAAAGGGTGAAAAGAACAAAAAAGACCTTTTCGAGATATTTCTGAGTAAGGGGGGTATATTATGGAAAGGGAAGGTGTTAGCACCCTTTCCATCTGTGGTTTTCCACGGGCTCTTAGAGGTTTGCTCATTTTGAAAATGCTTTGTGCTTTGTGTTTGAAAATGTTTTAAAAAAAACGCCTTATTGCGGCGATTTGCTTTGTATTTAATTCTTGTATCGGTCCTCAAGAATGTTAATAAAGCAAATGTTTTTGAAATATTTTTGAAAAGTAGTATTTGTGTGTAAGTGCAAAAAGGTATTTTTGAGCAAACTTCTAATAGCTATCTACTTTTTATACACGAAAAAGGCGTTCTTTTCCTCTTTTCCTTTAGACAGTGCTATCTTACTATTAGTGAGTAGGTAGCCTTGTCGTTGGATGTTTGAGGGACAATCGAAGGGAAGTTACAGTAACGAAGGCAATTATGGAGATGCTTTAGCAATTCTGTTTTAGGGACTAGATCATTTACCGAAAAGGCAACCGTAGGATCATTTAGGGACTATGATATTTTGATTTTATGGGTCTTTGCTAAAACATTCCTGCCTCATGACTGTTTTTTTAAAGGCAACCAAAGTGGGTGTACCTTAGAGGTGCTTGTGTGCAATTGTGTTGTGTTTCAGTTATTTTTTGTCTTTTTATTAAGTCTGCTAGCGTTTGATTATTAGTCTTATCATACAAGCATAATTACTAGCAGTTAATATGAAAAGCAGTAAAAAAATGCAGAAAATAGAGGTCCTACGCTATTACAGTGCTTCAGGGAGGGGATTTACATTATATAAGGAGTAAGGGGATAAAGCAGTAAAAATATCCTAAGTTATCTATTACATCCGGTAGGCAGATACAATAATAAAAAATACGAAATTAAATAACCACACGTGAAAATAGAAAAAACGTCTAAAACATCCTAAAGAAAAGAAATCCTTTTTTTGATTTTAAGTATAAAAGAAAATAAACCTAGGTCTATTTAATTTTATTTTTAAGAAAAAAAATGTTAAAATAATTAATTATTTTATTTACAAAAATGAATTTAATTGGAAAAAACAACTAGCCTAATATTTTTGATTTTAATGTTAATTTAAAAAAGATTAAAAAAAATAGAGAAAAGAACCAAAGAGTCAAAAATACAAATGGGGCACCCTTCGATTGCAGGAAAAAGGGGGGGGGGGGGGGTTCGATCCCAAAAAAATCATGTTCTTCAATTTAGAAGAGGTGTGGCCTTTTCGATTCAGAAGAACATGCCTTCTTTCGACTGGGCTAAGGAACAAGCATGACTAGCCTTTGATCCAAGGAAGGATGTCGTCTTTCGATCCTGGAGGTCATGATTTTCGATCTAGGAAGGAGATGCCTCCTTCAATCTGGGATGCTACACCTGCAGAAGTACGTTAGCGAAATGAAATGCAGGGCCTGCGTATCGAAACTCAGGTCCTTCGATCCCGCGCTTGCTGGATCTTCTTAGGCCATGTCTGCAGCAAATGTTAGCAAACCAAGAACATGGCCTGGGTGCTAAACCCAAGCCTTTTGATACTGTTTAGGATGGAAAATCGAAAGTAACAACAAGTAATGATGTGTTATGCAAATGCAAAGTTGGACAATTTACCCTTTCTTACCAACATATTGAGTCTTCGATTTAGGTTCTTGCTGGAGGTGGGCACCTTCGATCTGGGGCTTTTGGACATGGCTGCTTCTTGGAGAATTCTGGCAACTTTTGATGGATTTTGTGGGCAGCCTCTCTCCAAGGTTTTTTTTCGTCCTCCCTTTGCAACACTTGTGACCTCTTTATATAGAGGGGGTAGGGGGGACAAGAAGTTAAAGATTTAAATAGCCTTGATTGTGTTTGAAATCCATGAATGAGAATTTGTAACATTGGCCAAACACATGGGATCTTGTCTCCCTTTTTGAATTTTGAATGCTATGTAACTGTCCTTCAAATTCCCTTCTTTGAATGGATCTTCTGAAGCTCCTTCGAATGGCTCTCCTGATGCTCTTTCAAATGGCTCTTTTGGAATGTCAATCGAAGGGCATTTACTCTGATGCCCCAATCGAAGGAAGCTCTGATGCTCCAATCGAAGGAAGCTCTGATGCTCCAATCGAAGGAAGCTCTGATGCTCCAATTGAAGGAAGCTCTGATGCTCTAATTGAAGGAAGCTCTGATGCTTCAATCGAAGTAACTTCTGATACTTCAATTGAAGGAACTTTTAATAATGCCAATCGAAGGATCATGTTGCAAGGCCAATCGAAAGGCTTTGCTGACATGCCAATCGAAGGATCCTTGAAAACATTACTCACAAATTTTCCTTTTCCTTAGGCAAGGGTTTGCGACCAACCATGTAGGGGAAGATCTTGGAAAACATCAGAGGGCAAATTTTGGGGTACAACACTCTTGGATGCAAGGTTTTCGTCTGGCTAATGCTTGTATGGGAAAGAATGCTTCTGTCTGATGCAGTGTATGTGTGTTCCCAATGGTTTCTTTTCCTCTGCCCTTTTTTTCGTGTCCTCATGCAATGTGTCCTTGGCCTTATATTTATAGGGGTGTGATGTGCATGGAAATGGCAAGGGACAACCATTAACTATGGCTTTGAAAGTAGAATCAAAAGATATCATCCATTAACCATGGCCTTGAAAGCAATGATCAAGTATTTGAAAAGTTGCCATTTTTGACAATTTCCTACCCTTTTGGGTTTTGAATGAACCTAGACATGTTTCAATCCCTAACTCCTTCGAATTCCTCCAAGTCTTGCCCTTCAATTGACTCTTAGTTACTTCCTTCGAATGGACCTCTTGTGTACCCTTTGAATGGACCTTTTGAATGCTTCTTTGAATGGACCTTTTGTTACTTCCTTTGAATGGAACACCTGTACATCCTTCGAATGGAACACCTGTACATCCTCCGAATGGCCCTTTTGTGTGTCTTTCGAATAGCACGCATGTATGCCTTGTGCATTCTTTGAATGGGTCACCAATGTGTGCTCATGATGTGGCAATCATGTGCTGAAAGGTTCATAGATAGAGTTGACGCAAGCAGTTTCGAAGGGAACCATTGGCCAGTCAAAACTAGCACAAAGGAAACCAATGCCTTGTGGATGTTAGCATGAGGAGGTCATTGCTATGTGAATCGAAGGCCAGTTGAAAGGGTCTTGGCCTTGTGCGTTGAAAGACAGAGGAAGTCTTTGCCCTTGTGAATCGAAATAAACTTGTAGGGGGTTCTTGCCTTGTGAATCGAAAGCAAGCTTGAAGTAGCTAATACACAGTTGAAGACTTTGTGAACTTAACTTGATCGAAGGAAGCCCAGCGCCCAATCAAAGACTTTGTGAACTTATCTTGATCGGAGGACACCTTGTCTCAAAGCCAATCGAAGACACCTTGTTTATCTTCAAAATTTTTATTTTTCTTTAATCAAGTGTTTGTAACCACCCATATAAGAGAAAACCTTGGAAAATAAGAGAGGGAAAATTTTGGGGTACAACACTTTTATATTTTCAATATAAATTTTTGGATGAATGCATAATGTAGTTTATTGTTTGCCAGATTGTTGGATGAGTGAAAAACCCCATTTTTGCGTATTTATCATCTACCGATGATTATGTTTGCTAGGTGTGATTCATTTGTGAACTATTATTATTTTTAGAATGTTTGACATGATTTTTGTATTTAGCATTTGTTTCGTGTTTATGTTATAGTCGTAGCTTAGTGGTTAGTGTTTACTTTGTGTGCACTGTTTTTTATTTGAACCATTGCATTTGTTTTCCATTTTCAAAAACCTGTTGATTCGTGATTCTTTGATTTATCATTCTTTGTTATTTGGGTTATTTTATTTTGTTTGAGGACAAACAATAATTCAAGTAGGGGAGAGTTTGATAAGTGCAAAAGTGTAGTTATTTTGTATATACTTTTTGTTGCACTTATCGATTATTTATTGTTAATATAGTTGAGTAATTCCCTTCTTTTTGTATAATTATGTATAAATTGTATTTAATCTAGTTTTTGTGTATTTGTGTAACGTTTGATAGTTTTCCATTAATTTTATATGTATTGATGTGTATTTGGAGCATGAGCAATAAAGTGTCAAAGATACGCCTTCAAACGCACGATTTTGAGCAACTCTTCAACGAATAAGGCTCACAATCAAAGAATAATAAATCATAAATTTAGTTTATATTTTTTCATTGTTAGAAAGATAATTTAATAAGCTTTCCAACACTTTGAACCAGGCGCAAATCAGAGTTACGTTTCTCAAGTTATGACTGAAATTGTGCAGAATTTTATGTTGTTGCTTCTAGTGTATTTCGCCGGGCGAATCCAGTTTCTCCCAGCGAACATGGCAGAACAAAAATACGTTAAAAGGGGGGTAAAACACATTTTTTTAGGTTATGTTTTGGGCATTTTTGGTCCTGTGATACGGTGGTAGAACCGACTGTTAATACTGGTTTTACGTTTTTTGTTTGCAAATGTCGTGGTAAGCAAGAGTCGCCACCGACTTTTATTTCATCCAACAAAGGAAAAGGGAAAAGAACAGAAAAAACCTTTTTCGAGATGTTTCTGAGTACGGGGGGTAGATTATAGAAAGGGAAGGTGTTAGCACCCTTTCTATCCATGGTTTTCCATGGGCTCTTAGGTACTTTCTCATTTTGAAATTGCTTGTGTGTGTTTTGAAAAGTTTTTGTTTAACTTCGCGGTAACCCTTGTATCTGTCTTCTAGAGTGTGACAAAGTTGCTTTTGAAAACTATTTTGAAAGTGTTTGTGTGAAAGAGTTTTTGTTGTTTTGAGCACGTACTTAAGAGTTTCTACCTACTCGAAAAAGACTGTTCGTTTTCTCGTTTCCTTTTGACATCACTATCCTACTATTGAGGAGTAGGTAGCCCTATCGTTGGAGTTAAAGGGACATTCGAAGGGACAATTACGGTCGCTGAAGCAATGGTTAGGAAACCTTAGTAATTACCCGAAAGTCCTAAAGTTCTTTCCGAGGCAACATTCGAACGGGTCATTTTTGATCTTTTGGGACTAGAGGACAATCACTAAAACTCCCTATCCTTCATGAACGTCTACCGAAGGCAACCAAAGTGGGGCAAACCCTAGGATTAAGCATGTGCAAGTGGTTATTTTTCAGTTTATTTATCTTTGCACAATTAGGGTTTTCTACCTTTTTAATTTCATTTGTCTTTTGCGTACAATCCTATTATCAATCATCTAGCAGTTAATAATAGCGGAAAGTAAAATGCGAGAATAAAACCTAGCTATTACAAGGCTTTGGGGAGGGGGTTACATAGCCAAAATAGGGGAAATAATAAGTAAAAACAGTAATAAGACCTGATTAAAAACTATTACAACCATTGGCAGTTACAATAATTGGAAAAATAAATAAATAAAACGGGCGCGAGGAGGAACACAAGAATTAAATATCCTAATGAATATAATTAATTAAAGGAAATATTTATGTATTTTTTATTGAGAAAAAATAGTTGAAATTTGCAAGTTAAACCTAATTTTCTAATTAATTTTATTTAACAAAATAATCAATGTTGAAATAATTAAAATAAATAATTTTCAAAAATTAATTTTAATTATAAAAACCCTAATTCTATTTTTTTGATTTTTTTTATTTAATAAAAAATGATGTTGTTTTGTAAAAATAATTAAAAAAATAATTAAAAATAAAGAAATAAAAAAAGAAACAAATTGGGCCTATTACTGTTGTTAGCAATCTGGGTGTGTGAAGCTGAATTGTTAAGCCCATATGTGTGGACCAAGATCTGCGTGAGATCTGGTGTTGTCATGTTTGGAAAGTTCACCATGGGGCTGCAAATCAGGAGCGTTGGATCTGTATGATGAATGATCCACTGGTTGAATCTGAGGGTGCAAGGTATATGTATGGGATGACGATGCATTGGATCTGAAATCAAATGGTTAGAAAATACAAAAACTCCAGACCTGGGTATCGAACCCAGATCTCTTACCTCACATGCATTCTTCCTTACCACCAGGCCAACCTGTTATTCGTTTTATATCAATGAAAAATAATAATATAATATATAAACAACATGAATGCTGAGTTGTCAGTGTGCGCCTTTTCAGTGGGACCCTGGATTTCAAACCAACCAATCAAAACGTAAGGGATTGCCACGCAGGGTCTTCGTTTGAGTCAACGACGTCGGAGCTACACTCCGGTCATCTTCTCCTGCCCTGCAAAAATGTAAAGGAAAAAATATAGCAAATCAAGGTACCAGGCTCCGGCTACCCCCCCTATTTCCTAGGCTACGAACTCCATGGTGGTGGTGGTTTATTCTGAAAGTCCCTGTACAGGGAGATACAATGCTCTCCTGAAACCTGGCCCTAACAATGGCAAACTGGGGATCCTGCATGCATGCTTGCTGCTAATGGTTCAAAACTCTTGCAAATATGATATTAAACACAAATATATGCAAAGATCTCATTTACATGCCATGAAATAAAAGTTTGAAGCATGAGAAATTTACCAATCCAGTGACTCTTGATCTGGGCGTTTGAGGGTACTGCAAGCCTAGATATGGATAGGGATAGACTCTTGGGAATCTCTAGGCGTGGATTAAAGGCTTAGGTTGGACTGAAAGATCCTGGGAGTTGCACTTTGGAATTTCACGATTTCTAATTATTTTTGCAATTTTGGTATGAGTACTTAGGGCTGCGTATCCGTCTCCTTGTGCTTCTTTATAGCCATGCATATATAGTGAATCATATTAGGTTAACAAAATTGGAAGAAATCTTTGCTTTCATTGAGAAAATAATTTCTTTCAAAAATATGATTTTTTTGCATATTTGGACCAAATCAAATCTTGATCTTTCTCCACGAGTTTGCCTTGATATGGCAACACATTTTGCCCATTATTTGATGAGAAGAAGATTTGAAATCAAATCTTACATTATTCCTTTTATTTATTTATTTATTTAATTTTGCATTTTTAATAGATAAAATCTCACAATAAATAATATAAATAGAATAATAATGTATTAGTGAGCTCAAAAGTTGTGGGCTATGTTAGAAATAAGTTTCAAGCATGAAAAGATGGGCCCATTTGGAAAAAAAGTCATTTTGATCAATATTGACTTCATGCATATTTCCAAAAATTGGTCAACTTTAGCAATGCATATCTCACTCATTTTTAACCCTAAGAGGGTGTTCTTGGACTTTTTAGAAAGCTTAGGATGTCCTCTAAACAATAACTTTGGTTTCATCTCAATTGGAACTTCCATGTTCATGTAAGAAGCTTTGACCCAAAAGGTGTTTTTGTTGACTTCTGAAAAGGACCTATAATGTCTGAATTTATATCTTTTCATGAGTTCATTTCTTGAACTTGAGGGCCGAAGATTAGTTGTAGGGAATTGAATCCTATTGAAAATGAGCATTGGATGGGAAATTTATGATAAAGTATGAGAAAGTTATGCCTGGTCAAAGTTTGGTAGACTTTTCTTATAGAAACCCTAATTTAGCAACTTTTGAGTTTTGATGAATTCGGGGAATTCCTTGAGGAATCATGATCAACCCTTGATCAAACGATGGATGTTACTTCAAAATGTTGATGTTGACCAAAAATCTTGAAGTTTGACTGTATATGGGCCATATTTGACTTTTGACCTAGCACAGTTGATTTTCAGGCATCTGAGTAGTTGAATGAGCAAACTTGTAGTGAAAGGCATGGAACTTGGCATGGATTATATTGAGAACATATTAGGGAAAAGGAAATCATTTAGGACCCTTGGAACTCAAACATCTTGATGAAAATGGAAACCCTGGTTTGAGGTTCATTGCCTTTAGGAGAGAATTTGTATGGTTAATTCTTGGGCATCCTTGAGCAATTGAGGACCTCTAGGAGTATGTGTTGTACCCCAAAATTTTCCCTCCCATATTCTTCAAGATTTATCAAGAATCATCTTCAAAATGGTTCAAGATTTCTCAAGGGTTGCACAGTCCAAATGCCTCCTAAGCTAGTCAAAATTAGGGTTTTGGTTCCTTCAAGGAATTTGAGGTTTTCAGTGGTCCAATCAAGTCTCATAGGCCTATATACGCTGTCAAGCATCTACATGCCAAGTCTCAAGACTCACAAAAGCAAATTGCACAGTCAAAAGCCTTATTTGCTTCACAGTCAACTGCAGGGGTAAAATGGTCATTTTGCAGTCAAAAGTCAAAATTTTTGGTCAACATCTTACTTTGAAGCCACAATCATCATTTGATCAAGTCTTGATCATGATTCCACAAGAATGACTCAAAAATCATCAAAGATGCAAAAGTTACTATTTTTGGACAGTAGAAAAGTCAACTGTAATTTGACCAGGGCATAACTTTTTCATGGTTCATCAGGAAAAATCCCATCCAATGCTCATTTTGAAGGGGATGATATTTCCTGCAACTCATCTTCACATTCCAAGTCCAAGAAATGCTCTCACAAAAAGTTATCAATTTCTACATTATAGGTCAATTTCAAAAGTCAACAAAAAGGCACTTTAAGTCAAAGACCATAACTTGATATTGGTAAATCCAAATGACATGGGACCAAAGGCATTGATTATAGGACTTCAAGACCTTTCCAAAATGTCCAAGAACATGTTCATATGATCAAAATTGAGCAAGATATGCATTGGAGAAGTTGGGAAATTTTTGGGAATTTGCAAAAGTCAACTTTGCCCAAAACACCTCATTTTTGCTAATGGGCCTCAAATTCCTTCTTGAATCTTTTTCCAAGGCTTATGCACGACCCATTGGGATTATTTGAATTTATTTTCTTATTTTCTATTAATTAATTGTATTTTTTATTAATATTAATTCATTTAATTGATTTAAAATGTAGGAAATTCCAAGATATGATTTCCCAATCTTTTTGTGAAGCAAAAGTTGTCAACAAGAGCTGGTAAATTCGTGTATCAATTAAGGGGACAAAAATCTCCCAATTTGGCAAGGTTTTCCAATCAAAAATATGTAAAAAGATTTGATTGAAATCAAATATTGAAAACATGAATTCCATGGTGTGATCGGTGGATCTGGAACTGACTGTTTAACGCTGGTTCGCGAAATGTCGCAGAAGCAAGAGTCGCCACCGTCTTTTATTTTCTCCAAAGGGAAAGGACAAAAGCACAGAAAAATTCCTTATAGAGATTGCTCTCGGTTCGGGAGGTAGATTTATAGAAAGGGAAGGTGTTAGCACCCTTTCTATCCATGGTTATCCATGGGCTCTTAGATACTTGCTCATTTGTGTTTTCAAAAAAATGGTTTGTTTGCTTTTCAATGTGGGTTAAAAAGTTTCTTTGAAAATTCCAGTTCGACTCTTGTATCGGTCCTCAAGAGTGTTTGAAAAATTGCTTTCGAAAGCTTTTTGAAAAGGTGTCGGTGTGAAAAGTATTTTTGATCTTTGTTTTGAAATTAGAGCAAGTATCTAGAGTCGTCTACCTACCCTAAGGAATTCGTCTGTGTAAATGTCCTTAAAGTAGTGCCATCCCACCATTGAGAGGTAGGTAGCACCACCGTTGGAGGTGTTCGGGTCAATTCGAGGTTCGGGACATGGTGATCACCAGAGCAATAGGAAGATACCTTAGAAGCTACCCTCATGCCAGGTTCCCGGATCATGAGGACTTACTAAGACATCCTCTACTCGACGATCACATTTCGAGAGGCAAGGCATCAATGAGGCGTACCCTAGGGGTGGTGTGTGATTTGTGTGTCGTTTTCAGATATTTTATCTTATTCATGTCATGGGTGATCTACGCTTTTGTTTTTATTTAGAAATTCATTCTTGCATGCAATTTATTAACAGTTAAAAAGTTGCGAGAAATATAAAGTTCCTAAACTATTACAAAGGCGCGGGTCCACATCGCCAAATTAAATCCAGGACCCGATTTAACATGAAATAAAGTAATAAAGTGCGGGAAATAAAACATCCAATTTACACGGCTTTGGGAGAATTACATAAATATTATAAGAAAATGCGAAGAGAATTAAAATTGAAAGCGAGGGCGTTGGACCCTTTTTAACGAAATTAAATTACTATTAAATTAAATGAGAAAAGAAATTATTTTTTTAGTTTTTTTTTTGTATTTATGGATTTTTAATGGGAAGATTAAATGAAATTGAAAATTTAATTAACCCTAATTCTAACTATTTTTATTTATTAAGAAAAGCATTAAAATTTAACCTAAAATTAAACCTAATTAATTAATGAGATTTATTTACAAGAATATATAATTAATTATTAGTAATGATAAAAGAAAAGATAAAAAGATAAAAGTAATTAAAACCTAATTCTACAAATTTTAAATTTATTAGGAAAATGTTAAAAGTTAACCCTAAAAAACCTAATTAATTAATAAGACTTTTTTACAAAAAATAACATTAAATGAAATATATTTTAATTTTTGTCTTTTCTGATTTTTATTATTTTTTATGTTTTATGAAAATGTTAATTTAAAGTTTTAATAGGAAATAATTAAATTAGACAAATAATAAAGAAGATAGAAAAAGAAAAAATAAACACAAACCCTAGGGGGTGTTGACCCCAAGTGGAGGTTTTGTTCAGCAATTTGGGCCCAATGTCTATGGCCTTGTTTGACTTTTATGCTGGCGTGTGGCTCGTCTGACTCATGCCCATGATGGTCTCCAAATCATAGCCCTTTGATTGATCTCAATAAGCACGTGGCAAGCCTGGATGATGGACGTATGGTGAACGCTTGGATTGAAGCTGCACGCAAGTAAGGTTAGAAAAATAATATGGAGAGAGGAGGGGACCTGGGAATCGAACCCAGGTCCCAGAGGTTACCAATGCTACGCTTTGCCAATGGAGCTGTGAACGCGCTTTGAATATATAATAGGAAACAAATAATATAATGCAAATCATGAGTTAGTGGACATTTTCGCGCGAAATTTGAATACACCAACCATCGCCTTACACATCACCATCTTCTTCACTGGCCCTGCATTTTATCTGAAAAAACAAATTGAATAGCGAGGGTTTTAAACCCCCACTAAATAACAAGCACAAAAATAGCGATTAGCAACCCTTTGATTATAAATTAGGCGCGACCCCAGCATTGAGTTCGTCTGAAGGTCCTGATTTTAATGGTCTAAGTCTCGTGTTCCAATTTTACCCTATGCCAGAATCCCCAATTCAAGGTCTCTGAAAACCTAGATCGCTTCCATGGTGGATCCTCCAATTTTGCACGAAAACTCAATTAAAGTATACAGTTAGCTTTAGAATCAATCAATTAGTGTAAATCCACAAAAAAAATTGCAATGAGAATGCTTGAAAACTGAAACACGAATATGCAAAAAAGACAACACAGTCTGACTTCTAGTTACCAATTCTGGGCGTTAGGGATGATGTTTTTGATCTGAAAACCTTCCTTGAAGTCTCAGGAATGTAATGGAATGATTATTTTCCTTTGAATCGTACTGGAATGTAGTTTTCAGTTTTGGAATTTTTTGACAAAAACTCAAACTTTGTTCTTGAGTTCTGGCGCAGCTTGGAGGTCCTCAGCTTTAGGGTTAGCATCTGGCTTATGTATGGAATGATTAGGGTTGAGTTTTTGGTCCAAAGAATCCTTGCATTGATGGAATGATATTTGATTTTCATGGCATAATATTTCAAATCTTTTCCATGCATATTTGATTCCAATCATGGAAAAACCTTCCACTTTTGATTATGCACGAATCTTGAGTGTCCAATGAGAGTTTATTCTGCACAAAAAGATTTGATTACATTGGTTTAGTATTTTTTCCACCTTTTAATTAATTAAATGAATTAATTGTAATTAAAAATTCAAATAAATAATAAAAATGATAAGAAAAATCCCTTTTGGGCCAAATGGTCGTGCACATGCTTTGGATGATCAATATTGGGAGAAAATGTGGCCCATTAGCAATTTTAAGACATTTGAAGCAAAGTTGACTTTTCAAAATATCCAAAAATTTCCCAACTTCCACAAGGCATATCTTGCTCAATTTTTAAGATTTAATCATGTTCTTGGACATTTTGGAAAGGTCTTGAAGTCCTCTAACCAATGCCTTTGGTCCCATGTCATTTTGATTTACCAATCTCAAGTTATGGCCTTTGACTTAAAGTCCCTTTTTGTTGACTTTTGAAAATGACCTATAATGTTGAAATTGATAACTTTTTGTGAGAGCATTTCTTGGACTTGAAGTGTGAAGAGGAGTTGTAGGAAATGTCTTTCTCTTAAAAATGAGCTTTGGATGGAATTTTTCTGATAATCCATGTGGAAGTTATGCCTTGGTCAAGTTAGAGTTGACTTTTTCAACTGTCCAAATATGGAAACTTTTGCATCTTGAGACTTTTTGAGCCAAGATTTGAGAATCATGATCAAGCATTGATCAAATGATGTTTGTGGCTTCAAAATGAGATGTTGACCAAAAATTTGGACTTTTGACTGTCAAATGACCATTTTGCCCCTGCAGTTGACTATAGTGCAATTAGGGTTTTTTGACTGTGCAATTTTGTGCTGTAAGTCTTGAAACTTGGTATGAGGATACTTGACAATGTTTATAGGCATGTGGGGCTTGATTGGACCCTTGGAAACTTCATTTTCTTTGTCAGAACCAAAACCCTAGTTTTTGACTGTTAGGAGGCTCTTGAACTATGCAACCCTTGGGGAATTTTGAAGCTTTGACTTGGCAAATTTTGAAGAATATGGGAGGGAAAATTTTGGGGTACAACAGTTGCCCCTGTTCAATCTTCTTAGACCTGAGGATGCAGATTGGCTGACGTGCCTTTCGTAATCCGAAGGTGGAAGATGATTGAACACTAGAGTGCCCAGAAATTTGCGCTCACATAGTAGTGTGATGGTGGGAATGGGCTTATAGATGCCATTTGGAGATTGATGGATAGGCTGATGGGCTTACAGATGCCATGCTAAGAGATGATGGAAGGTGGATGGGCTTATAGATGCCATCTGGATGTCGATCGCGTAAGTAATTCCTTAGCGAGAGTTTGTGTACCTGCACAAGAAAAGGATTACCTGACCCGTTAAGGGAGCTGGTCTTCAGATTCTTTGTATAGATGTGTCCTGACTGGTTATAGGAGCTGAATCTAGAACTTCAAAAGGTGATGAATGAACCAGGGATGGTTACTACCTCAACAGGAACGGTGAGAGAACCTTGGACGATTACTACCTCAACAGGAATGCTGAGAGAATCTTGGGCGACTTCAACCTCAACAGTATCGCTGAGAGAATCTTGGGCGACTTCTACCTCAACAGTAACGGGGAGAGAATCTGGGGTGATTACTACCTCAACAGGAACGCTGAGAGAATCTTGGACGACTTTAACCTCAACAGTAACGCTGAGAGAATCTTGGGCGACTTCTACCTCAACAGTAACGCTGAGAGAATCTTGGGCGACTTCTACCTCAACAGTAACGCTGAGAGAATCTTGGATATCTTCTACTTAGTCTTTATCAGTAAAATCGGTTAGGGGTCGATTTAACTGGACTAGAGAAGGCCTTTGACTGGATAAGAAACAGAAAAATCTTAGGGTCGATTTAACTGAACCGGTCTAGGTCTTGAAATCTTCAACTGGATAAGAAACAGGGAGATCTTAGGTTCGATCTGACTGAACCAGAGAAGGCCTTTGACTGGATAAGAAACAGTAAAATCTTAGGGTCGATTTAACTGAACCGGTCTAGGTCTTGAAATCTTCAACTGGATAAGAAACAGGGAGATCTTAGGGTCGATCTGACTGAACCAGAGAAGGCCTTTGACGGGATAAGAATTAGAAAAATCTTAGGGTCGATTTAACTGAACCGGTCTAGGTCTTGAAATCTTCAACTGGATAAGAAACAGGGAGATCTTAGGGTCGATCTGACTGAACCAGAGAAGGCCTTTGACGGGATAAGAAACAGAAAAACCTTAGGGTCGATTTAACTGAACCGGTCTAGGTCTTGAAATCTTCAACTGGATAAGAAACAGAGAGATCTTAGGGTCGATCTGACTGAACCAGAGAAGGCTTTTGACTGGATAAGAAACAGGAAAATCTTAGGGTCGATTTAACTGAACCGGTCAAGGTCTTGAAATATAGCTGAGAACTTAACTGAATATTTCCTGAAAGGTAAAGGTCAGTCATATGCAATGCATGATATGGATCAAGCAATGATGTTCTCAACATAACTGAGATTTGTAAGATGTGATGCGTATATGCATGCTATAATGTATGGAGATGTGATGTTTATGAATGTATCTTTGTCGTCTAGGAAAGTAAATCCTTGACGGGTGCAGGGAAGTCACTCCTGGGCTGATGTTGAAGAATAGATTTTTGCTTCCGCTGGGGATGATAGTTGCAAGAATACCAGTAGGAGAAGATAACTCCGTTGGGGAATAACCTTGGCGAATGAATTACTCTGCGGGGAAAAAGGTACTCTAGCGATCTTGCTGGGGAGCAATACTCTGTGGGGAGAGAGATACTTTGCTGGAACTGTTGATGGTAACTTGCTGGGGATACCCTTGTTGTGTTGGAAGTGTCAATAGACTTCGCTGGGGATAAGAAGACTTCATCGGGGACGATCTTTCTGTGGCTTTTGGATGAGGATAACCCAGTTATATCCTGGTAGGGAAATAACTCTTTGAATAAAGCCGGGAGACGCGTTTGTGCTCTGCGAGGATAAGCTTCCAGAATCTACTGGGGATAAGCTTACTGCTTGGGGAGATGAATTCCAACTTTCCTGGGGAACTAGATTGGACTCTCCTGGGAAAAGTTTGAACTGTATCGGGAAGTGACTCCATTAAATGCCTGATATACCGCCGGGGAACAATCTTTAGACTAAGATTGCCGGGGATGCTTGTTAAGAATGCGTATATACTGCTGGAGACTGTTGAGATCTGCGGGAGGATACCCAACTTCCTTAAGTTTGACAGTAACTTTGCTTGGGTGTTGTGTAGGAAGTGTTAATAGACTTTGCTGGGGGTAAGAAGACTTCGCCGAGGACGATCTTTCCGTGGCTTTTGGCTGAGGATAACCCAGTTATACCCTGGTAGGGGAATAACTCTTGTATAAAGCCGGGAGACGCGTTCGTGCCCTGCGGGGGTAGGCTTCCAGAATCTACTGGGGATAAGCTTACTGCTTGGGGAGATGGATTCCAACTTTCCTGGGGGAGCTGGATTGGACTCTCTTGGGGAAGTTTTGAACTGTAATTTTTGTAAGTTGAAAGAGGGAACCTATGTGGGGTTGCCTGATGATGAGCTCGTGTAAAACCGCATCTTGGAAAGAAGGACACCTGTGTAGGGTTACCTTGAGGTTGAGCTTGTGTGAAGCTGCATCCTTGAAGAAAGGAAACCTGTGTAGGGTTTGCTGATGACGAGTCCATGTAAAACTTCATCTTTGGAAGGAGAGAACCTGTGTAGGGTTTCTTCGGGGTAAGTTCATGTAAAACTTCTGGAGAGACCGGGGTAAGGTTATCTTGAGATAAGTCCATGTAAGACTTATGGAGGAACCGAGGTTAGGTTACTGCAGAATAAGTTCGTGTAAAACTTCTTGATGAATCGGGGTAAGGTTATCTTGAGATAAGTCCATGTAAGACTTCTGGAGGAACCGGGGTTAGGTTGCTGCAGGATAAGTTCGTGTAAAACTTCTGGATGAACCGGGGTAAGGTTATCTTGAGATAAGTCTGTGTGAGACTTCTGGAGGAACCGGGGTTAGGTTGCTGCAGGATAAGTTCGTGTAAAACTTCTGGATGAACCGGGGTAAGGTTATCTTGAGATAAGTCCGTGTGAGACTTCTGGAGGAACCGGGGTCAGGTTACTGCAGGATAAGTTCGTGTAAAACTTCTTGATGAACCGGGGTAAGGTTATCTTGTGGAGGGTGAGTCCGTGTAAGACTTCGTCTGAAAATTGAGAAGGAACCGGTGTAGGGTTACTTTGATGATAAGTCCGTGTAAGACTTTCTCTGAAAGGAAAGGAACCAGTGTAGGGTTGCCTGTGGATGAGTCCGTGTAAGACTTCGTCTGAAAGTTGAGAAGGAACCGGTGTAGGGTTGCCTGATGATGATTAAGTGGATGATTGTCCTGTTTGGTTTCGGATGTTAACCCATGATCTGGAATTAGTAAAGGTAGATGGTAATCATCTCTGTATTAACCTTTCCTTGGTACTTTGGTTGACAGAGCAATTGGATCGCCTGGACAACTCATTATTGCCCCTGTTTCGGAGGTGAGGGAAGAAGATACCTGTGGGGGTAATTGACAAATCTTCTGGTAGACAGGTGACGAGATGCCAGGACATAGTCGTACGCTTTTGATCCCTAACTTTTGCCTGGATCGCCCTTTCGGGTTTTCAGTCCACCGGGATACCCATTTTTGCCCAAGCCTCCTTTTCAGGTTTTCGACTTGCCGGGTGTACATATTTTTCCATTTTCATCCCTTATTTTGCCCGAACCCTTTTGGTTCGCCGGGAAGCCCTTATTTTTGCCTAGGTGTGTCAACCTAGCGGGTCTTCGTTTATGCGTAGTATTTTTCGACTATGTCCACGCTCTCAGAATGTAGGGAGTTGCCCCTGTTAGAAGTGTTTTGTCATGCCACCAGAAGGTGTTTGATCAGGCAAGATTCATTGTTGAAATGCCCCAAGTGACTCAGGCGGAGATTTGCCCCAGGCTATTTTGGCCTTTGAGAGATTCTCCGAATCTTGATTGGATTGCCCCAGATGATGGACCAAGATCATATCGTGCCCCTTGATTGGAAGTGTTCTTTCCACTTGAGGTGACTCTTTTGTTGAGAAGACCTTTGTTCACCAGATATTCGTCGTGCGAATTTCTTTGCTGTTCAAACAAATGGTCATATGCAAACAATATTATTCTAAGAATGCAAAAGCCTATGTCTGTCTTGAATTTTGAAAATGCATTTTTTGTAAAAATAAGTGAATTTTTTTTTGTAAACTGTGATGTCAACTCCGTATTTACCGTAGGCCTTAAGGAGTCAGGATACCTTTCGTAACAGTATGCTTTCGAACTAACCCATGCTTCAGCTAGGACTTTTAAGGGTTATAACGTGGCTTGGTTCACGGTTTAAGAAACAAAGGATAAATGCTCAAATTATTTGTACCCACCCGTTCTTCATGATGTTCTTCCAACCTAAGCTCAGTTGATCGTGCATTAGACCTTGATTGAATCTTCGTCCTGACGTTCCAACGATGGTTCAGATATTGATAATTTATTCTGAATAGGCAATCATCTCTTTTTTTATGTTGAGGGCTTGTATGACCTCTTTCTCTTTCTTGATTTTGTTATCCCTATTTTTTTTTGCCTGAACTGTTTCTTTTGTGATTACAGTCAGCGGGATGCCCCAGTTTTGTAAGTCTCCTTCATAGGTTTTGACTTAATGGGTTTTTATTTTTTTGAGATATAATGACTGCCTATCTGTATGATTGTTCGGAACCGTCGCTGTCTTTCTTTGTTTTGTAAGGACCTCTTTAGTGCCATTTGTTATGCACTTGAATTAACTGAGAAGACTACCCTGCCCCAGGTTGTGATTACGGGTTTTGATTTTCGAAAATAAAAACTCCTACTTCTTTGGCTCGAAGGGGTTGACGAGGGATTATCTTCCTTATAACTCCAGTGTTTAGGGATTGAAACAATGCCTGTACCTCATCAGCGGGGTCTGTTCAAAAGCATACTGTAACTGTCGTGGTATCGTTTTCGTCATCCTCCCTCAAGAGGCTTAGCATTATTAACCAAGAGTTGATCATCACAAAAATATGAAAACGATTTTAAGTATAGTAAACATAATTAATTCAAGACAGACATGTGTAATGCATTCATGAAATAAAAGAGTTTATCATGACAATTGTTTATTTGAACAAGAAAAGAAAAATACAACTTGAATCCAAATGAACAAAAAATCTCTCGATCCTAGCCATGTTTTGGCAAAGGAGCAGTGGTCACAATGGGAGTCTCAGCAGGCTCGAATTCAATCTCCTTAGCATCGATCATATTCTGGATTTTATACTTCAGCGCCCAGCAGTCCTCAGTATCGTGCCCCGGGCTATCAGAATGATAAGCACACCTCGCCTCTGGATTGTAGTTTGGAGAGGAGGTCTTGGGATTTGCAGGAGGGTTGATCACCGCAATCAGGTTCATTTTCAACATATGCTGTAATGCCTGGGACCATGACATGTTGATGTTGGTGAATTGTCTTTTAGGCTCGTCCGACCTTCGCTGATTTCCCTTTTGTGGTTGTCGGCGTGGTGCAGAACCAGAGATCATGACTGCCCCTGCTTGTTGGTCACGACGACTCTTTTGACCGTATGCAGTATTGGATTCCTTCTTTCCCACGTGAGGCTTTTTGTGGGTATCAGTAGGTGTGGCCTCCTGAATTTTCCCACTCTTGATTCCAGCTTCAATTCTTTCCCCAGTCAGAATGAGGTCGGTAAATCCTGCAGATGAATTACCAATGAGATGATTGAAGAACGGCCCGGACAGGGTCCCCAAGAACATATCAACGAGTTCCCGGTCAGTTAACGGTGGCTGCACCCTGCCAGCCAGGTCCCTCCACTTCTCTGCATACTCTTTAAAACCTTCTCCCGATCCTAACGACATACCCTGGAGTTGGGTACGTGTAGGAGCGAGGTCGGCATTATACTGATACTGCTTGTAAAAAGCAGTAGCCAACTCCTCCCAGTTACTAACCTTGGTCCCATCCAGCTGATAGAACCATTCGAGATGAGTCCCTGAAAGACTCTCCTGGAAGAAGTGGATCCACAAGTTCTTGTCCATAGTGTATGGTTGAATCTTCCGCACATAAGATCTAAGATGCAGCCTGGGACAGGATGCCCCATCATACTTAGCAAAAGAAGGAACCTTGAATTTGTGTGGGATCACCACACCAGAAGATAGACCCAGGTCTCTGAAATCCAACCCAGACACTCATTGAATTTCCATGGCATTCAGACGATCCTCTAGTTGTTTGTACCGGTCCTCAGCTGGAGGGTACTGCTCATCATTGAACTCCGTCTCGTTGTCAGAGACCACTGGACTAGGCCCCTCTCTCTCATGGTGACTGCCTTCCCCCACAGATGGAGTGGTCCTCTCAGCTTCATTCTGTAGTGTGTTCCCAGATCTGCGTCTAGGGTTGAACAAAACAGTCCTCCTGTTCTTCTTCTTCTGAATCAGAGTCTTCAATTCCTTTTGACCCTGGGCTAGACTCATAATCAGCTCCTGGAACTGGTTATTCTCGGCCTGGAGGGCCTTGATAGTTTGTCCCTCGGATGATTCAGGATTCATGATGACTGCTGAAATAAACAGCGAAGAAGGTAAGTGACCTGCAACAAGTGTACCTGTAATGCAATGATATGTATGATATGCATGCAATGTTTTCAAGGACCTCGCGGGGTAAACAAGAAATTGGTTAGAATTTTGTAGCTTGATTGAAGGAACTTCATCTTGTTGAGAGTCCTTCTTCAAGGGTCAAAAGGCTCACCATATCCAGTGGGTCATAGCCCCTGACAACCTTAGCTAGAGGAAAATAAATCCTCTTTGCCCCTTGCTAGACAGTTGGTTCATCATCACCTGCATCACAAGCCTTTGAGATCTTTGAAATGGGTTAGGATGTATGCAATGGTATGATGTTATGGTATGCATGGAGTGATGTAAGTAAACCCCGTTATGAGTCCCCTTTAAGGACTATAAACAAAACCTGCAAGAAACTTAGTACCCTGTTATGAGTCCTAATTAAGGACTATAAACAAAACCTGCAAGTAGCTTATGTGTCAGATAACAAGCATGTAAGTAGTCAAGTACGAAGGCACACAAGTCACACAAGAGAAACCCTTAGGGTTTAGGCCAGCATGGGGTCTGGGTATTACCCTCTTGAAGTTGGTGGGCTCAACCTGTCCTATTAGAAGTAACCGGGTTCTAAGGGTCCCAATATCACTGGATTGCTTTCATTGTTCATCGTTTCGATTTAGCCACTGAACTGGCGACCGAAATATTCCAGGAAAGCAACCCTCAATTGAGTGTAGTATCGAGTATCAACCAACCTCGGACTGCACCAAAGTCAGTTATCTCACTACCCTAAAGAGGCCAAGATAGTTCAATTAAGGTTCCTAAGGTCAGTTGATGCTTCATGACACCACGCGGAGGCCCCGTACTCTCCTTGACTGAACTCAAGGGTTACCGGTACACACCAAAGTGCCACATCAACGTAGCAGACTGTTTCAACCATATCGGTATACCCTGCACAGTTCCCTCACAGCCTTGTTGCTACTTTCTAAGAAGGTATCCCCCAGATCCGGGTTAGGATCTATAGAACTCCCGAGACAGTCCCACAATAATAAAGCAAACAAGCACAACAATTGAAAACACAAGTGATCTTAGTCCTAAGGTACACCTCACTTTTATGGTTTCCCCAGCAGAGTCGCCAGTTCTGTGATCGGTGGATCTGGAACTGACTGTTTAACGCTGGTTCGCGAAATGTCGCGGAAGCAAGAGTCGCCACCATCTTTTATTTTCTCCAAAGGGAAAGGACAAAAGCACAGAAAAATTCCTTATAGAGATTGCTCTCGGTTCGGGAGGTAGATTTATAGAAACGGAAGGTGTTAGCACCCTTTCTATCCATGGTTATCCATGGGCTCTTAGATACTTGCTCATTTGTGTTTTCAAAAAAATGGTTTGTTTGCTTTTCAATGTGGGTTAAAAAGTTTCTTTGAAAATTCCAGTTCGACTCTTGTATCGGTCCTCAAGAGTGTTTGAAAAATTGCTTTCGAAAGCTTTTTGAAAATGTGTCGGTGAAAAGTATTTTTGATCTTTGTTTTGAAATTAGAGCAAGTATCTAGAGTCGTCTACCTACCCTAAGGAATTCGTCTGTGTAAATGTCCTTAAAGTAGTGCCATCCCACCATTGAGAGGTAGGTAGCACCACCGTTGGAGGTGTTCGGGTCAATTCGAGGTTCGGGACATGGTGATCACCAGAGCAATAGGAAGATACCTTAGAAGCTACCCTCATGCCAGGTTCCCGGATCATGAGGACTTACTAAGACATCCTCTACTCGACGATCACCTTTCGAGAGGCAAGGCAACAGTGATGCGTACCCTAGGGGTGGTGTGTGATTTGTGTGTCGTTTTCAGATATTTTATCTTATTCATGTCATGGGTGATCTATGCTTTTGTTTTTATTTAGACATTCATTCTTGCATGCAATTTATTAACAGTTAAAAAGTTGCGAGAAATATAAAGTTCCTAAACTATTACAAAGGCGCGGGTCCACATCGCCAAATTAAATCCAGGACCCGATTTAACATGAAATAAAGTAATAAAGTGCGGGAAATAAAACATCCAATTTACACGGCTTTGGGAGAATTACATAAATATTATAAGAAAATGCGAAGAGAATTAAAATTGAAAGCGAGGGCGTTGGACCCTTTTTAACGAAATTAAATTACTATTAAATTAAATGAGAAAAGAAATTATTTTTTTAGTTTTTTTTTGTATTTATGGATTTTTAATGGGAAGATTAAATGAAATTGAAAATTTAATTAACCCTAATTCTAACTATTTTTATTTATTAAGAAAAGCATTAAAATTTAACCTAAAATTAAACCTAATTAATTAATGAGATTTATTTACAAGAATATATAATTAATTATTAGTAATGATAAAAGAAAAGATAAAAAGATAAAAGTAATTAAAACCTAATTCTACAAATTTTAAATTTATTAGGAAAATGTTAAAAGTTAACCCTAAAAAACCTAATTAATTAATAAGACTTTTTTACAAAAAATAACATTAAATGAAATATATTTTAATTTTTGTCTTTTCTGATTTTTATTATTTTTTATGTTTTATGAAAATGTTAATTTAAAGTTTTAATAGGAAATAATTAAATTAGACAAATAATAAAGAAGATAGAAAAAGAAAAAATAAACACAAACCCTAGGGGGTGTTGACCCCAAGTGGAGGTTTTGTTCAGCAACTTGGGCCCAATGTCTATGGCCTTGTTTGACTTTTATGCTGGCGTGTGGCTCGTCTGACTCATGCCCATGATGGTCTCCAAATCATAGCCCTTTGATTGATCTTAATAAGCACGTGGCAAGCCTGGATGATGGACGTATGGTGAACGCTTGGATTGAAGCTGCACGCAAGTAAGGTTAGAAAAATAATATGGAGAGAGGAGGGGACCTGGGAATCGAACCCAGGTCCCAGAGGTTACCAATGCTACGCTTTGCCAATGGAGCTGTGAACGCGCTTTGAATATATAATAGGAAACAAATAATATAATGCAAATCATGAGTTAGTGGACATTTTCGCGCGAAATTTGAATACACCAACCATCGCCTTACACATCACCATCTTCTTCACTGGCCCTGCATTTTATCTGAAAAAACAAATTGAATAGCGAGGGTTTTAAACCCCCACTAAATAACAAGCACAAAAATAGCGATTAGCAACCATTTGATTATAAATTAGGCGCGACCCCAGCATTGAGTTCGTCTGAAGGTCCTGATTTTAATGGTCTAAGTCTCGTGTTCCAATTTTACCCTATGCCAGAATCCCCAATTCAAGGTCTCTGAAAACCTAGATCGCTTCCATGGTGGATCCTCCAATTTTGCACGAAAACTCAATTAAAGTATACAGTTAGCTTTAGAATCAATCAATTAGTGTAAATCCACAAAAAAAATTGCAATGAGAATGCTTGAAAACTGAAACACGAATATGCAAAAAAGACAACACAGTCTGACTTCTAGTTACCAATTCTGGGCGTTAGGGATGATGTTTTTGATCTGAAAACCTTCCTTGAAGTCTCAGGAATGTAATGGAATGATTATTTTCCTTTGAATCGTACTGGAATGTAGTTTTCAGTTTTGGAATTTTTTGACAAAAACTCAAACTTTGTTCTTGAGTTCTGGCGCAGCTTGGAGGTCCTCAGCTTTAGGGTTAGCATCTGGCTTATGTATGGAATGATTAGGGTTGAGTTTTTGGTCCAAAGAATCCTTGCATTGATGGAATGATATTTGATTTTCATGGCATAATATTTCAAATCTTTTCCATGCATATTTGATTCCAATCATGGAAAAACCTTCCACTTTTGATTATGCACGAATCTTGAGTGTCCAATGAGAGTTTATTCTGCACAAAAAGATTTGATTACATTGGTTTAGTATTTTTTCCACCTTTTAATTAATTAAATGAATTAATTGTAATTAAAAATTCAAATAAATAATAAAAATGATAAGAAAAATCCCTTTTGGGCCAAATGGTCGTGCACATGCTTTGGATGATCAATCTTGGGAGAAAATGTGGCCCATTAGCAATTTTAAGACATTTGAAGCAAAGTTGACTTTTCAAAATATCCAAAAATTTCCCAACTTCCACAAGGCATATCTTGCTCAATTTTTAAGATTTAATCATGTTCTTGGACATTTTGGAAAGGTCTTGAAGTCCTCTAACCAATGCCTTTGGTCCCATGTAATTTTGATTTACCAATCTCAAGTTATGGCCTTTGACTTAAAGTCCCTTTTTGTTGACTTTTGAAAATGACCTATAATGTTGAAATTGATAACTTTTTGTGAGAGCATTTCTTGGACTTGAAGTGTGAAGAGGAGTTGTAGGAAATGTCTTTCTCTTAAAAATGAGCTTTGGATGGAATTTTTCTGATAATCCATGTGGAAGTTATGCCTTGGTCAAGTTACAGTTGACTTTTTCAACTGTCCAAATATGGAAACTTTTGCATCTTGAGACTTTTTGAGCCAAGATTTGAGAATCATGATCAAGCATTGATCAAATGATGTTTGTGGCTTCAAAATGAGATGTTGACCAAAAATTTGGACTTTTGATTGTCAAATGACCATTTTGCCCCTGCAGTTGACTATAGTGCAATTAGGGTTTTTTGACTGTGCAATTTTGTGCTGTAAGTCTTGAAACTTGGTATGAGGATACTTGACAATGTTTATAGGCATGTGGGGCTTGATTGGACCCTTGGAAACTTCATTTTCTTTGTCAGAACCAAAACCCTAGTTTTTGACTTTTAGGAGGCTCTTGAACTATGCAACCCTTGGGGAATTTTGAAGCTTTGACTTGGCAAATTTTGAAGAATATGGGAGGGAAAATTTTGGGGTACAACAGTTGCCCCTGTTCAATCTTCTTAGACCTGAGGATGCAGATTGGCTGACGTGCCTTTCGTAATCCGAAGGTGGAAGATGATTGAACACTAGAGTGCCCAGAAATTTGCGCTCACATAGTAGTGTGATGGTGGGAATGGGCTTATAGATGCCATTTGGAGATTGATGGATAGGCTGATGGGCTTACAGATGCCATGCTAAGAGATGATGGAAGGTGGATGGGCTTATAGATGCCATCTGGATGTCGATCGCGTAAGAGATTCCTTAGCGAGAGTTTGCGTACCTGCACAAGAAAAGGATTACCTGACCCGTTAAGGGAGCTGGTCTTCAGATTCTTTGTATAGATGTGTCCTGACTGGTTACAGGAGCTGAATCTGGAACTTCAAAAGGTGATGAATGAACCAGGGATGGTTACTACCTCAACAGGAACGGTGAGAGAACCTTGGACGATTACTACCTCAACAGGAATGCTGAGAGAATCTTGGGCGACTTCAACCTCAACAGTATCGCTGAGAGAATCTTGGGCGACTTCTACCTCAACAGTAACGGGGAGAGAATCTGGGGTGATTACTACCTCAACAGGAACGCTGAGAGAATCTTGGACGACTTTAACCTCAACAGTAACGCTGAGAGAATCTTGGGCGACTTCTACCTCAACAGTAACGCTGAGAGAATCTTGGGCGACTTCTACCTCAACAGTAACGCTGAGAGAATCTTGGGCGACTTCTACCTCAACAGTAACGCTGAGAGAATCTTGGGCGACTTCTACCTCAACAGTAACGCTGAGAGAATCTTGGATATCTTCTACTGAGTCTTTATCAGGAAAATCGGTTAGGGGTCGATTTAACTGGACTAGAGAAGGCCTTTGACTGGATAAGAAACAGAAAAATCTTAGGGTCGATTTAACTGAACCGGTCTAGGTCTTGAAATCTTCAACTGGATAAGAAACAGGGAGATCTTAGGGTCGATCTGACTGAACCAGAGAAGGCCTTTGACTGGATAAGAAACAGTAAAATCTTAGGGTCGATTTAACTGAACCGGTCTAGGTCTTGAAATCTTCAACTGGATAAGAAACAGGGAGATCTTAGGGTCGATCTGACTGAACCAGAGAAGGCCTTTGACGGGATAAGAAACAGAAAAATCTTAGGGTCGATTTAACTGAACCGGTCTAGGTCTTGAAATCTTCAACTGGATAAGAAACAGGGAGATCTTAGGGTCGATCTGACTGAACCAGAGAAGGCCTTTGACGGGATAAGAAACAGAAAAACCTTAGGGTCGATTTAACTGAACCGGTCTAGGTCTTGAAATCTTCAACTGGATAAGAAACAGAGAGATCTTAGGGTCGATCTGACTGAACCAGAGAAGGCTTTTGACTGGATAAGAAACAGGAAAATCTTAGGGTCGATTTAACTGAACCGGTCAAGGTCTTGAAATATAGCTGAGAACTTAACTGAATCTTTCCTGAAAGGTAAAGGTCAGTCATATGCAATGCATGATATGGATCAAGCAATGATGTTCTCAACATAACTGAGATTTGTAAGATGTGATGCGTATATGCATGCTATAATGTATGGAGATGTGATGTTTATGAATGTATCTTTGTCGTCTAGGAAAGTAAATCCTTGACGGGTGCAGGGAAGTCACTCCTGGGCTGATGTTGAAGAATAGATTTTTGCTTCCGCTGGGGATGATAGTTGCAAGAATACTAGTAGGAGAAGATAACTCCGTTGGGGAATAACCTTGGCGAATGAATTACTCTGCGGGGAAAAAGGTACTCTAGCGATCTTGCTGGGGAGCAATACTCTGTGGGGAGAGAGATACTTTGCTGGAACTGTTGATGGTAACTTGCTGGGGATACCCTTGTTGTGTCGGAAGTGTCAATAGACTTCGCTGGGGATAAGAAGACTTCATCGGGGACGATCTTTCCGTGGCTTTTGGCTGAGGATAACCCAATTATATCCTGGTAGGGAAATAACTCTTTGAATAAAGCCGGGAGACGCGTTCGTGCTCTGCGAGGATAAGCTTCCAGAATCTACTGGGGATAAGCTTACTGCTCGGGGAGATGAATTCAAACTTTCCTGGGGAACTAGATTGGACTCTCCTGGGGAAATTTTGAACTGTATCGGGAAGTGACTCCATTGAATGCCTGATATACCGCCGGGGAACAATCTTTAGACTAAGATTGTCGGGGATGCTTGTTAAGAATGCGTATATACTGCTGGAGACTGTTGAGATCTGTGGGAGGATACCCAACTTCCTTAAGTTTGACTGTAACTTTGCTTGGGTGTTGTGTAGGAAGTGTTAATAGACTTCGCTGGGGGTAAGAAGACTTCGCCGAGGACGATCTTTCCGTGGCTTTTGGCTGAGGATAACCCAGTTATACCCTGGTAGGGGAATAACTCTTGAATAAAGCCGGGAGACGCGTTCGTGCCCTGCGGGGGTAGGCTTCCAGAATCTACTGGGGATAAGCTTACTGCTTGGGGAGATGGATTCCAACTTTCCTGGGGGAGCTGGATTGGACTCTCTTGGGGAAGTTTTGAACTGTAATTTTTGTAAGTTGAAAGAGGGAACCTATGTGGGGTTGCCTGATGATGAGCTCGTGTAAAACCGCATCTTGGAAAGAAGGACACCTGTGTAGGGTTACCTTGAGGTTGAGCTCGTGTGAAGCTGCATCCTTGAAGAAAGGAAACCTGTGTAGGGTTTGATGATGACGAGTCCATGTAAAACTTCATCTTTGGAAGGAGAGAACCTGTGTAGGGTTTCTTCGGGGTAAGTTCGTGTAAAACTTCTGGAGAGACTGGGGTAAGGTTATCTTGAGATAAGTCCATGTAAGACTTCTGGAGGAACCGGGGTTAGGTTACTGCAGAATAAGTTCGTGTAAAACTTCTTGATGAACCGGGGTAAGGTTATCTTGAGATAAGTCCATGTAAGACTTCTGGAGGAACCGGGGTTAGGTTGTTGCAGGATAAGTTCGTGTAAAACTTCTGGATGAACCGGGGTAAGGTTATCTTGAGATAAGTCCGTGTGAGACTTCTGGAGGAACCGGGGTTAGGTTGCTGCAGGATAAGTTCGTGTAAAACTTCTGGATGAACCGGGGTAAGGTTATCTTGAGATAAGTCCGTGTGAGACTTCCAGGTCAATTTGAGGTGTCTGGTAACCATTGGGACCTGGGTTCGATTCCCAGGTCCCCCAAAAGCTCCATATTATTTTTTCTAACATGATTTCGTGCAGGCTTCAAAGAATAGGCTCATCATACGCCTTACTCATCCAAACGCCATGTGGCCATGATCATCAATCCAAAGGCCAAAAGGTGCTGACTACCATGCTCCCCAGTCAAAGCAAGCGTGGGCAATTCCATAAAGTCAACAGGGCTTGATTATTCTTGGGCTTCAGATTGCTTACAAAACCTCCTAATTGGGTCCATCAACCCCCCTGGTTCTTTCACAATTTTCCTTTTATTTTCTTTTTACTAATTTTTATTAACTCTTATTAATTGTTATTATTAATTCATAAATTAATTATTTTTCATATTAAATTCAGAAACTTAAATATTTATAATATTTTTATTATTTATTATTTTTACTATTAATTATTATTTTTGTAAATAAAATGTAAATTAATTAAATTAGTTAAATTAGGTTAACTTTAATCTTTTTTATAATAAATAAAATTAACTTAGAATTAGGGTTTTTCTTGTGACTTTTAATTTCTTATTTTTATTTTCATTAAAACATAAAAAACACCAAAAACATTTTTTCTGTAAATAATTAATTAATTAGTAAATTAGGTTTAATATTTAATTTAATTGCAAAAAAGGACCAAATGCCATTCATTTATCAAAAAGGGTCAAAACCCTAAGGACGTCCCGATTCAATTCCTTTCACGCACTATTGTTTATTTGATAATAGTTAATTAGGCTTTTATCGCTTTATTTACTTTCTCGTATTTATTTTCCAAACGGGTTATGTTTTTGGCGATGTATAGACCCGCGCCTTGTAATAGCGTAGATTTACCTTTCCGCACTTTATTTTCCGCACTCTTAACTATTAATATGCATGACAAGACTTGTATGAATAATAAAATCAATCCGTAGCTCACGAATGCATGTTCAAAGATAAACGTAAACTGAAAAACAACACACATGCACATGCCACTCCTAGGGTACGTCTCACTGGTTGCCTCGAACGTGGTCGTCAAGTATAGGGTGTTTTAGAGGTCGCCCTCCTGTCTAAAGATCCAGTTGCCTCGAAACCGTTGCCTCGGATAAAAAGGATCTAGGACCTTAGGGTTACCGCTAAGGCGTCCTACTATTGCTTTGGTGACCACATTGTCCCATTAATCGAATTGACCTGAATAACTCCAACGACGGTGCTACCTACTTCTCAATAGTGGGATAGTACTGTCTAAAGGACTCTTACACAGCCTAATTCCTTAGAGTAGGTAGATTTCTCCTGGGTACCTGCTCTTTCAAAAAAACAAAACAACTTTTCACACATACACTTTCAAAAAGTTTTCAAACAAATACTTCATACACTCTTGAGGGCTGATACAAGAGTTACCTAGAAGTTTTCAAAACGAAACTTTTTCAAAACCCACAAACACTTGAAAAGCAAACAAAATTTTGAAAACATAGAGCAAGTACCTAAGAGCCCGTGGATAACCACGGATAGAAAGGGTGCTAACACCTTCCCTTTCTATAAATCTACCTCCCGAACCGAGAAACATTCTCGAAAAGGAATTTTGATGTGCTTTTGTCCTTTCCATGTTGGAGAACATAAAAGACGGTGGCGACTCTTGCTTACCGCGACATTTTGCGAACCAGCTTAAAAAACAGTCAGTTCTATTTCCACCGATCACAGAACTGGCGACTCTGCTGGGGAGTACTTAATAAGTGAGGTGTACCTTAGGATTAGACCACTCTTATGTTTTCAATTGCTTGTCTTGTTTGATTTAATATTGTGGGCTTGCACCGGAGTTTCATAGATCCTAACCCGGATCTGGGGAATACCCTTTTAGGTAGCATAAGCTGTGAGGGACCTATCTGGCGTAGACCGACACGGGTGAAGCAGTGGCTACATTGGTGTGGCACCTTGGTATGTACGGATATCCCTTGTGTTGCAACGAGGAGAATATGGGTCTTCTGAGGAGTCATTAAGCACCAACCGACCTTAGAACCCTAAATTGACCCAACTTGGCCATAGAACAGTAGCAGTATGCTACACTCATTGAGGCTAAACTCTCGTGATGGTTTTGGCCGCAAGAAAAGGTTGTGATGCTGGAGTTATGACCGATTGAGGGTAGTCAGTGATATTGAGATCCTCTAGAACCCGGTTACTATTTTAGGACAGGTCTTAACCAACGAAACTGAAAGAGGGTAGTACCTAAACTTCTTGCTGGCCTAAACTCTAAGGGCTCTCTGTGTGACTTGTGTGCCTTCAAACTTGAATTACTTGCCTGTACTTGTTATCTGACAACACGAGTTCCTTGCAGGTTTTGTTTACAGTCCTTAATCTGGACTCATAACAGGGTTCACTTACATCACTCCATGCATAGCATAACATCATACCATCATACCATCGCATACATACTACATAAAGACTAATCCATTTCAAGGACCTCAAGGGTTTGTGATGTAGGTCATGATGAACCAACATGTCTAGCAAGGGGCAAAGGGGATTTATTTTCCCCTAACCAAGGTTGATAACTCGAGTCAGGGGCTATGACCCACTCGATATGGTGAGCCTTGACTCTTGAAGAAGGATTCTCAGCAACACGAAGTTCCTTCAATCAAGCCACCGGATTCAAATTCTAACGAGCTTCTCTGTTTACCCCGCGAGATCCTTGAAAACATTGCATGCATACATACATATCATTGCATTACAGGTACCCCTTTTACAAGTCACTTACCTTCTTCACTGTTTATTTTAGCAATCAGCATGAATCCTGCATCATCCACTGAACAAGCTATCCAGGCCCTCCAGGCCCAGAATGCCCAGTTCCAGGAGTTGGTTATGAGCCTAGCCCAGGGTCAACAGGACTTGAAAACTCTGATTCTGAAAGAGAAGAAGAAGAATAAGAGGACTGTGTTGTTCAACCCTAGACGCGGATCTGGGAATGGATCACAAAATGAGGCTGATCTGGCTACTTCCTCTATAGGGAAAGATAGTCCCCAAGGGGGAAGGGTTCCTAGTCCCGTGGTCTCCGACAACGAGACGGATTTCAATGATGAACAATATCCTCCCGCCAAAGACAAGTACAAACAGCTCGAAGACCGGTTAAGTGCTATGGAGATACAAAAAGTGCCCGACCTGGACTTCGAAGATCTAGGTCTATCCTCTGGGGTAGTGATTCCCCACAAGTTCAAGGCACCTTCTTTTGCAAAGTACGACGGGGCTTCCTGTCCTAAGCTGCATCTCAGATCCTATGTAAGGAAGATCCAACCTTACACTGTTGACAAGAATCTATGGATCCATTTCTTCCAGGAAAATCTTTCAGGGACTCAACTCGAATGGTTCTATCAACTGGATGGAGCCAGTATTCGTAACTGGGAGGACTTGGCTACTGCATTCTATAAGCAGTATCAGTATAATTCCGACCTCGCTCCTACGCGTACCCAACTCCAGGGTATGTCACTAGGGACGGGTGAAGGATTTAAGGAGTATGCGCAAAAGTGGAGAGACCTTGCTGGAAGGGTGCAGCCACCTTTAACCGACCGTGAGCTCGTTGATATGTTCTTGGGGACCCTGTCTGGTCCTTTCTTCCACCATCTGATTGGGAATTCTTCTGTTGGGTTTACAGATTTGATCTTGACCGGGGAGAGGATTGAAGCTGGTATCAAGGCTGGAAAGATTCAAGAAGCTGCACCTTCTGATGCTCATAAAAAGCCTTACCATGGGAAAAAGGAGTCCAATGTTGTGCATGGTAAAAAGAGTCGTCCTGATCAACAGATAGGGGCAACCCAGATCTCCAATCCTATGCCTGCTCAGTAAAGACAGGGGCATCAACGTAAGGAGGTCGCACCCAAGAGACAGTTCACTAAGATCAACATGTCATTGGATCAAGCGCTACAGCAAATGTTGAAGGCAGGGCTGATTACCTTAAGGGTTCCTCTTCGGAATCCAAACACTTCCGCTCCTAACTATCATCCCAATGAAAGGTGTGCATACCACTCTGATAGCCCGGGGCATACTACGGACAACTGCTGGGCCCTGAAGAATAAGGTGCAAGACATGATTGATGCCAAAGAGATTCAGTTTGAAGCACCAGAGACTCCAAACATAATCACTGCTCCTTTGCCAAATCATTGAAGGCTTTTGTTCTATTTGAATTTCCGAGTTGTATTTTTCTTTACTTATACAAACAATTAATGTCATAGCAAACTCTTTTATTCCATTAATGCATCGCATATGTCTGTTCTGAATCAATATATTCGTATTCACTATATTCAAACTGCTTTCATTTTTTGTGATGTTCAACGTTCGATTAATAGTTCTAAGCCTCTTGAGGGAGGATGACGAAAACGATACCACGATCCTTACATTATGCTTTTGAACAGACCCCGCTGATGAGGTACATGCATTGTTTCAATTCCTAAACACTGGAGTTATAAGGAAGATAATCCCTCGTCAACCCCCTTCGAGCCAAAGAAGTAGGAGTTTTTTTTTATTTTCAAAAATTAAAAACCCTTAATCATAACCTGGGGCAGGGTAGTTCTCTCAGTTGATCCAAGTGCACAACGAATAGCATCAAAAGGAGTCCTTCCAAAACAAAAAAACAGTGATGGTTCCGAATAATCACAAAGACAAGCAGTCATTATCTCTAAAAAAAAATAAAAACCCAATAAGTCAAAACCTATGAAGGAGACTTACAAAACTGGGGCATCCCGCTGACTGCAATTCCAAAAAAGGAACAGTTCAGGCAAAAAAAACAGGGATAACAAAATCAAAAAAGAAAGAGGTCCTACAAACCCTCAACCAAAAAAGGAATGACTGCCTATTCCAAATAAACTGTCAATATCCGAACCATCATTGGAATATCAGGACAAAGACTCGAACAAGGTCTAACGCACGATCAGCTGAGTTTAGGTTTGAAGAACATCACGAAGAGCGAGTGGGTACAAATACTTTGAGCCTTTATCCTTTGTTTCTTAAACCGTGAACCAGGCCACGTTATAACCCTTAAAAGTCCTAGCTGAAGCATGGGTTAGTTCGAAAGCATACTGCTACCAAAGGTATCCTGACTCCTGTAGGGCTCGTTGATAAAATCTTGAGTTGACATCACATTTTACAAAATTGCTTGTTTTACTGAAAACTGCATTTTCAAAAAAAAACTTTGAGACAGACATAAGCTTTGCATTTTTAAAATAACATTGTTTGCATATGACTATTTGTTCGAACAGCAGAGAAATTCGCACGACGAATATCTAGTGAACAAAAATCTCAACAAAAAAAGATCACCTCAAGTGGAAAAACACTTCCAATCAAGGGGCAGACATGATCATTGTCCATCATCTGGGGCAGTTAAGTCAAGATTCAAGGAATCTCTCAAGATGCCAAATAGTCAGGGGCAAATCTCTGCCTGAGTCACTTGGGGAATTGGACATGAATTCCAGCAGCGAATCTTGCACGATCGAACGAAGATCTTCTGGTAGTATGGCGACACAACACTACCGACAGTGACACCTCTCTACATCCTGAGAGCATGGACATAGCCGAAAAAATACTACGCACAATCAAAGACCCGCTAGGTTGACACACCTAGGCAAAAATAAGGGCTTCCCGGCGAACCAAAAGGGTTCGGGCAAAAATAAGGGATGAAAATGAAAAAATATGTACACTTGGAAAGTCGAAAACCTGAAAAGGTGGCTTGGGCAAAAAAGGGTATCCCGATGGACTGAAAACCCGAAAGGGCGGTCCAGGAAAAAGTTAGGGATCAAAAGCGTACGACTATGTCCCGACATCTCATCACTTGCCTACCAGAAGAAGATTTGTCAACCGATAGTCATCAAGCACCTCCACAGGTACTTTCTCCCGCAGAAACTGGGGCAATAAGAATGGTCTGAACTATACAGCTGCTATGTCCACCAAGGTACTGAAGTATATATTCAGCTGAAGAATATGACCAAGTTACCTCCACTCCCCGCAGAGTAAGACAACAAGTCAGCAATACTCTCCCCAAGCAGAGTTGGTCTCCCGGCAGCCCTAAAGAGGCACAAGTATCTCCAGCAAGTCAGCAATACTCTCCCCAGGCAGAGTTAGGCTACTGTCAGCCCTAAGGAAGTTGGGTATCCCCAGAAGATCTTAATATTCCCCAGCGGAGTATACAGATGTTCCCTCAGCAAGCATCCCCGGAAGTCTTAATATAAGATTGTTCCCCGGCGGAATACAAACACCCAGTGGAGCCATTCCCCCAGTACAGTCCAAAAGTTTCCCTAGGAGAGTTGAATCATCCTCCCCAGTAGATTCTGGAAGCTTATCCCCAGTAGATTCTGGAAGCTTATCCCCTGCAGAGTACATGCATCTCTCCCCGACCATGTTCAAAGGCTATTCCCCACCAGAGCCTATAACCGGGTTATCCTCAACTAATTATCGTCCTCGGCGAAGTTCTTCCTATCCCCAGCGGAATTCATCATCAAGATCCCCAACAGAGCTTATCAACGGAATCCCCAGCGGAGTTATCATCAAAACCTCAGCGAAGCATCTCTTCCCACAGAGTAGTTTCCCACAGAGTAATCTCTTCAACAAGTTTATTCCCCAACGGAGTCTCTTCTCCTACCGGTTTATTCTTGCGATCATCATCCCCAGTGGAAACGAAGAACGCTACTCTTCAACGTCAGCCCAGGATTCAACAAGCTCCTGGCATTCGTCAAGGATTTATTTTCCTAGACGAAAATATATTCATAAACATCATATCTTCATACATTATGGCATGCATACACATCATACGACACGATCTCATTTATTATTGAGAACATCATGACATCATGCATTTCATACATCATGACATTGCATACAACTGATGTTTTGCCTTTTCGGGAAAAAGGTCAATCCAAAGATGATTACTATCAACTGTCGTAGTTCCAGATTCGATACCTGTATCTAGCCAGGGCATATTTGTGAGCGATTGATTGTGGATTCGATACCTGTATCTAGCCAGGGCATATCTGCATGAAGAATTTGAAGTTCCAGATTCGATACCTGTATCTAGCCAGGGCATATCTGTGAGCGATTGATTATGGATTCGATACCTGTATCTAGCCAGGGCATATTTACATTAAAGAGATTTCAGAGAAAGCTTAGAAATGCTCCAGATATGGATGTTGTTCTTTTGCTTATTCAGAGTTTCCTTTCGGAGATAGCTTAGAAATGCTCCGGATGCGGATGTTATTCTATTGCTTATTCAGACTTCCTTCTAGAGATAGCTTAGAGATACTCCGGACACGGATGCTATTCTATTGCTTATTCAGATGTCCTTCTAGAGATGGTTCAGATGCGATCCAGATATGGCTAAATTCTGATACTTATTCCAGATTCCCTTCTAGAGATGGTTCAGATGCGACCCAGATATGGCTACATTCTGATACTTATTCCAGATTCCCTTTCAGAAATGGCTTAGAGATGCTCCAGACCCGGATGCTATTCTATCGCTTATTCAGAGTTTCTTCCCAGAAATGGCTTAGAGATGCTCCAGATATGGATGCTATTCTTTTGCTTATTCAGAGTTTCCTTCTAGAGATAGCTTGGAAATGCTCCAGATATGGATGCTATTCTTTTGCTTATTCAGGGTTTACTGTCAGAGATGGCTTAGATATACTCCAAATCCGGATGTTATTCTTTTGCCTATTCAGATTTCTCTTCAGAGATAGCTTAGAGATGCTCCTGACCCGGATGCTATTCTATTGCTTATTCAGATTCAAATTTCTAAAGACAACTTAGAGATGCTCCAGACCCGGATTCTATTCTATTGTTTAGTCCAGATTCATTCAAAAGACAGTCCAGATACGATCCAGGTTCGGACGACATTCTGTCACTCATTCAGATGCAATATGGATATACCCCAGACATGGCGGTCATTCTACTATTTATTCAGACATCAGCAATTAGATATAGACTAGATATGCTCCAGACACGGAAGTTATTCTATTTCTTATTCAGATTCAACTATCCATTACATTTCCAAATGGCATCTATAAGCCCATTCCCGACAAAATTCTGTCACATCTCCAGATGGCATCTATAAGCCCATCCTCCTATCCATCATATCTCCAAATGGCATCTGTAAGTCCATTCCCGACCTCACATTGCTGATACCACTACACCATGCGAGTGCAAATTTCTGGGCACTCTAGTGTTCAATCATCTTCCACCTTTGGATCACGAAAGGCACGCAAGCCAATCTACATCCTCAGGTTTAAGAAGATTGAACAGGGGAAACTGTTGTACCCCAAAATTTGCCCTCCCATATTCTTCAAGATTTATCAAGAATCATCTTCAAAATGGTTCAAGATTTCTCAAGGGTTGCACAGTCCAAATGCCTCCTAAGCTAGTCAAAATTAGGGTTTTGGTTCCTTCAAGGAATTTGAGGTTTTCAGTGGTCCAATCAATTCTCATAGGCCTATATACGCTGTCAAGCATCTACATGCCAAGTCTCAAGACTCACAGAAGCAAATTGCACAGTCAAAAGCCTTATTTGCTTCACAATCAACTGTAGGGGTAAATGGTCATTTTGCAGTCAAAAGTCAAAATTTTTGGTCAACATCTTATTTTGAAGCCACAATCATCATTTGATCAAGTCTTGATCATGATTCCACAAGAATGACTCAAAAATCATCAAAGATGCAAAAGTTACTATTTTTGGACAGTAGAAAAGTCAACTGTAACTTGACCAAGGCATAACTTTTTCATGGTTCATCAGAAAAATCCCATCCAATGCTCATTTTGAAGGGGATGATATTTCCTACAACTAATCCTCACATTCCAAGTCCAAGAAATGCTCTCACAAAAAGTTATCAATTTCTACATTATAGGTCAATTTCAAAAGTCAACAAAAAGGCACTTTAAGTCAAAGACCATAACTTGAGATTGGTAAATCCAAATGGGCCTCAAATTTGCCCAAAACACCTCATTTTTGCTAATGGGCCTCAAATTCCTTCTTGAATCTTTGTCCAAGGCTTATGCACGACCCATTGGGATTATTTGAATTTATTTTCTTATTTTCTATTAATTAATTGTATTTTTTATTAATATTAATTCATTTAATTGATTTAAAATGTAGGAAATTCCAAGATATGATTTCCCAATCTTTTTGTGAAGCAAAAGTGGTCAACAAGAGCTGGCAAATTCGTGTATCAATTAAGGGGACAAAAATCTCCCAATTTGGCAAGGTTTTCCAATAAAAAATATGAAAAAAGATTTGATTGAAATCAAATATTGAAAACATGAATTCCATGGACTCTTGGCCAAGATTGTAACCTAAATCCATTATACTACATATACTGAAGCCAACCCTAATGCTATGAACGTGCAAAACTGCTGCAAAGAGCCATTACCATATTGAACAAATATCAAAGAAAAACTCAAAACTGAATTCCATAATTTAACGTGATTCAAAGCTTGTTTTTGTTTCTAATAGATTGCTAGCACTTCCAGGAACGCGTAGGGATCAAAATCACACGCTAACACTCAAGGAATCCTGAGAAACAGTCCCACAGTTTGTCAATTTTTTTAAGAATCGAAATCCATATTCCATGCATCATTAACACAATTTGTTGTTTGTTTTGTATTGTATGAATCCACAGGAAACTTTTGGCATGGTTTAATTGCATTATAACACGCAGAATTGTGACTTGCCATTAACGTATTTTAGGGTTCTTGAGGTTTTGAATTGGGGCTTCCCACATACAGTAAAATCAGAACCTCTCATGACCATGGTTAAACTCGTTGAAACCAGACGAGTTCAATGGACATGTCGTGCCCTATTTATATAGCTTCCACGTCTAATCGCTATTATTGGACATTCCATATTGTGGGGGTTAAAAACCCCCGCTAATTGTTTTTGTTTTACAGGGAAACGAGGAAGAAGACAATACGTGTGGAGACGTGATTGGCTGGATTCAAAATAACGCGCATTTTTCTCTTTCTAGCATAGGCGTTTGTTTTCATATATTATTTTTATTGCTCACTATACTAACAGATGCAACGCAATGGCCTAGTGGAAGATGAGGTGTCTGGTAACCATTGGGACCTGGGTTCGATTCCCAGGTCCCCCAAAAGCTCCGTATTATTTTTTCTAACATGATTTCGTGCAGGCTTCAAAGAATAGGCTCATCATACGCCTTACTCATCCAAACACCATGTGGCCATGATCATCAATCCAAAGGCCAAAAGGTGCTGACTACCATGCTCCCCAGTCAAAGCAAGCGTGGGCAATTCCATAAAGTCAACAGGGCTTGATTATTCTTGGGCTTCAGATTGCTTACAAAACCTCCTAATTGGGTCCATCAATCCCCCTGCTTCTTTCACAATTTTCCTTTTATTTTCTTTTTACTAATTTTTATTAACTCTTATTAATTGTTATTATTAATTCATAAATTAATTATTTTTCATATTAAATTCAGAAAATTAAATATTTATAATATTTTTATTATTTATTATTTTTACTATTAATTATTATTTTTGTAAATAAAATGTAAATTAATTAAATTAGTTAAATTAGGTTAACTTTAATCTTTTTTATAATATATAAAATTAACTTAGAATTAGGGTTTTTCTTGTGACTTTTAATTTCTTATTTTTATTTTCATTAAAACATAAAAAACACCAAAAACATATTTTTTGTGAATAATTAATTAATTAGTAAATTAGGTTTAATATTTAATTTAATTGCAAAAAATGACCAAATGCCATTCATTTCTCAAAAAGGGTCAAAACCCTAAGGACGTCCCGATTCAATTCCTTTCACGCACTATTGTTTATTTGATCAAATTTATGTATCTGCTCCGGAAATGTAATAGTTAATTAGGCTTTTATCGCTTTATTTACTTTCTCATATTTATTTTCCAAACGGGTTATGTTTTTGGCGATGTATAGACCCGCGCCTTATAATAGCGTAGATTTACCTTTCCACACTTTATTTTCCGCACTCTAAACTATTAATATGCATCACAAGACTTGTATGAATAAAAAATCAATCCGTAGCTCACGAATGCATGTTCAAAGATAAACATAAACTGAAAAACAACACACATGCACATGCCACTCCTAGGGTACATCTCACTGGTTGCCTCGAACGTGGTCGTCAAGTATAGGGTGTTTTAGAGGTCTCCCTCCTGTCTAAAGATCCAGTTTCCTCGAAACGGTTGCCTCGGATAAAAAGGATCTAGGACATTAGGGTTACCGCTAAGGCGTTCTACTATTGCTTTGGTGACCACATTGTCCCATTAATCGAATTGACCCAAATAACTCCAACGACGGTGCTACCTACTTCTCAATAGTGGGATAGTACTGTCTAAAGGACTCTTACACAACCTAATTCCTTAGAGTAGGTAGATTTCTCCTGGGTACCTGCTCTTTCAAAAAAACAAAACAACTTTTCGCACATACGCTTTCAAAAAGTATTCAAACAAATACTTCATACACTCTTGAGGACTGATACAAGAGTTACCTAGAAGTTTTCAAAATGAAACTTTTTCAAAACCCACAAACACTTGAAAAGCAAACAAAATTTTGAAAACATAGAGCAAGTACCTAAGAGCCCGTGGATAACCACGGATAGAAAGGGTGCTAACACCTTCCCTTTCTATAAATCTACCTCCCGAACCGAGAAACATTCTCGAAAAGTAATTTTGTTGTGCTTTTGTCCTTTCCATGTTGGAGAACATAAAAGACGGTGGCGACTCTTGCTTACCGCGACATTTCGTGAACCAGCTTAAAAAACAGTCAGTTCTATTTCCACCGATTACAATATGTTTTGAGTAAAATGAGAGGGAAAATTTTGGGATACAACAGCTGCCCCTGTTCAATCTTCTTAGACCTGAGGATGTAGATTGGCTTGTCTGCCTTTCGTGATCTGAAGGTGGAAGATGATTGAACACTAGAGTGCCCAGAAATTTGCACTCGTATGAAGTGAGTGTCAGTCGATAATACGGGAATGGGCTTACAAATGCCATTTGGAAGGCAATGGAGTCATCAGAGATGGGCTTAAAGATGCCATCCATAAATGATATCGGTCGCATAAGAGATACCTTTGCGAGAATTCCTGTAACTGCCGTTGAGGAGAACTTCACCGGGGAATGCTGATTTATGTCTTGGGAAATAGAGGCTAAGAGCTTTAGTTGTCTGCTGCTCTACTGGGGAATTAACTCTTAATTGAGGAGGTGGAAGTAAACTGCATGTCTGGTTAGGGTCCAGGCTGCACAACGACTTATTGGGGAAATGTGAAATCGACCGTAACTAGTCGGGTCCAGGTCTTACAGTGTTGTAAACTGTTGTCTGGAGATAAGAGAGAAGGAACCTGGATAGTAGGGTTTCTTCCAAATGAAAGCATGGGAAGTAAGGCTGTGAGAAGGAACTTGGGTAGTAGGGTTGCTTCGAAATGAAAGCCTGAATAGTAGGGCTATGAGAAGGAACCTGGGTCGTAGGGTTACTTCGAGATGAAAGCCTGGATAGTAGGTCTATGAGAAGGAACCTGGGTGATAGGGTTACTTAGAGGTGAAAGCCTGGATAGTAGGGCTATGAGAAGGAACCTGGATAGTAGGGTTACTTCGAGATAAAAGCCTAGATAGTAGGGCTTATGGGAAGGAACCTGGGTTGTAGGGTTACTTCGAGATGAAAGCCTGGATAGTAGGGTTATGAGAAGTGTGATCGGTGGATCTGGAACTGACTGTTTAACGCTGGTTCGCGAAATGTCACGGAAGCAAGAGTCGCCACCGTCTTTTATTTTCTCCAAATGGAAAGGACAAAAGCACAGAAAAATTCCTTATAGAGATTGCTCTCGGTTCGGGAGGTAGGTTATAGAAAGGGAAGGTGTTAGCACCCTTTCTATCCATGGTTATCCATGGGATCTTAGATACTTGCTCACTTGTGTTTTCAAAAATGGTTTGTTTGCTTTTCAACTGTGGGTTTTAAAAAAGTTTCTTTGAAAATTCCAGTTCGACTCTTGTATCGGTCCTCAAGAGTGTTTGAAAAAATGCTTTCGAAAGCTTTTTGAAAATGTGTTGGTGTGAAAAGTATTTTTGAATTTTTGTTTGAAATTTAGAGCAAGTATCTATGAGAACCTACCTACCCTAAGGAATTCGTCTGTGTAAATGTCCTTTAAAGTAGTGCCATCCCACCATTGAGAGGTAGGTAGCACCACCGTTGGAGGTGTTCGGGTCAATTCGAGGTTCGGGACATGGTGATCACCAGAGCAATAGGAAGACACCTTAGAAGCTACCCTCATGCCAGGTTCCCGGATCATGAGGACTTACTAAGACATCCTCTACTCGACGATCACCTTTCGAGGCAAGGCAACAGTGAGGCGTACCCTAGGGGTGGTGTGTGCGCTTTGTGTGTCGTTTTCATTTGCATTTATCTTGTCATGTTATTGGTGATCTAACGTTTGTTTTTATTTTGTCCATACATTCTTTCATGCTTTGTTTAACAGTTAAAAAATATTGCGGGAAAAGTAAATTCTAAACTATTACAAAAGGCGCGGGTCCACATCGCCAAAAGTTTCTCGAACCCGATTTGACAGAAAATAAATAAATAAAGAAGGTAAAAGAATTAAAAATGCGAGAAGTTAATTACAAGGCTTCGGGAGAGATACATAAATATTTAAACGGAATAAAATAATATGCGAATTAATAATTAAATCGAAACGAGGGCGTTGGACCCTTCTTGCAAAATTAAATTAAACGATGAATTAATTAAAATTAAAAGGAGGAAAGAACTTGTTTTTTTGGTATTTTTAGTATTTTAGGATTTAATGTAAAAAAAGGAGAATTAATTGAAATTAAAATAAGATGCAAACCCTAATCCTAATTATTTTTAATTTATTAAGAAAATATTGAAGTTTTTTAACCTAAAATTAATCCTAATTTTTATATGCAAATTTAATTACAAAAATAAATAATATTAAATATTATGGGAGAAAAAAGAAAAAAAAGAAGATGAAATTAATTGAAACCCTAATTCTATGTTTTTTAGATTTTTTTATTAAATATTAATTTAAACCCTAATTTAAAACTAAATTTAATTATATGCATTTATTTATGAAAATACTAAAAAATAAAATATTTATTGTTTTTCTCTTTTTTCTGATTTTTATGGGTATTTTTTATATTTATGAAAATATTAAATTGATTAAAAGAATAATAATTAAAAGAAGATAAAAATAATGAAAAGATAAAGAATAACAAAATTTTTGCAAACCTTGGGGGTATCAGTCCCCAGATAGGAGGTATAGTTTAGCAGCCTGGCCCAAGAATCTGAGGCCTTATGGACTTTTTTCTGGGAGCATACACGCGCGTTGACTTGAGTTCATCATAGTCTTCAGTTCATGGCCGTTGATCTGACGCTCTGGGACACGTGGGCGTTGATTTTTGAGGATGCATGATAGTCTTCAGCACAAGCGCTACATATGAACGTTAATTGAAAAATAACAAATGGAAAGGGTGAAGACCTGGGATCGAACCCAGGTCATTAACATTACCAGTCAACACGTGCGCCACTGAGCCACTTCAAACGCGTTTACTATAGAATAACGAATAAACATTATAAGAGAAAAAATGTTAATGGCTTGGAAACGCGCGCAAAATTTGAAAGAGCCAACCAATGTACGCCACGAGGTCATCTTCTTCATGGTGTTTTATTTTTCCTGAAACAATAACAAACTAGCAACGGTTTTGTAAACGTTGCCATAGGTAAGATACAAGAAAATAGCGAATGGCCCTGTGACGCTCATAAATTGAGCGCGAGGGTGGGTTTAAGGTCGTCCAGATGTGCTGATTTGAATGGTGATGGTCTTGAAGGCTAATTTTTCTTTAATTAGAAACCCCCAATTTGAGGTCCTGCAAACCCTAAAATACAAACATGGCGATTTCTTGTATAGCTCATAAAAACACAATCAATCCATATAGTTAGCTTCAGAATACCTTACTCAATATAAATGCATAATCAAAATGCCATGAAAACGCCTAAATCTGGAAATACGACTTTGAAAAATATAAGAGAAAACTGGGTTTCTGTATACCAATTCTAGGCGCTGAGATGATCGATTTTGATTGGAATATGTTCTGTAACTCTCAAGGAAGCTAATGGGATAGGTCTGGAGGCTTGAATCGCCTTGCAAGTGTATTTTCAGAATTGAGATTTTTTGCTAATTTTTCAAGTTTGTCCAAGGGTTTCTGCGCAGCTTCAATGGTCTCTTGCATTAGGTTTTCGTTCTTTGTATAAGTAGTAATGCATTAGGTCAAAGAAATTGTCCAAAGATCCATGAATTAAAGAATTCAATATTTGATTTCTTCACCATGATTTTCAAATCTTTTTCCATGTGTTTTTGCTCTCAATCATATCCAATTGCATTGGTTCTTTCCTTATTTAGCTAGGCACGAAATCTTGGTGATATAATGTGCATAAAAGATTTGAAAAACTAGGTTAATCATTTTTCATGTATTTAATTTGATTTAAATGAATTAATATAAATAAAAATTCAAATAAATAAATAAAAAATGAAGAAATACTTCCCTTTGGGCCAAGTGGTCGTGCACATGCCTTGGGTGATGAATTGTGGAAGAAAAATGGGCCCATTAGCAATTTTAGGTCATTTGAACCAATGTTGACTTTTCAAAATATCCAAAAATTTCCCAACTTCCACAAGGCATATCTTGCCCAATTTTTAATCTTTTCTCTTGTTCTTGGACATTTTGGAAAGGTCTTTGAGTCCTCTAACCAATTCCTTTGGTCCCATGTCATTTTGATTTACCAATATTAAGTTATGGCCTTTGACTTAAAGTCCCTTTTTGTTGACTTTTGAAAATGACCTATAATGTTGAAATTGATAACTTTTTGTGAGAGCATTTCTTGGACTTGAAGCATGAAGATGAGTTGTAGGAAATGTCTTTCTCTTCAAAATGAGCTTTGGATGGAATTTTTCTGATAATCCATGTGAAAGTTATGCCCTGGTCAATTTACAATTGACTTTTCCAGCTGTCCAAATAAGGAAACTTTTGCATCTTGATGATTTTTGAGCCAAACTTTGAGAATCATGATCAAGCATTGATCAAATGATGTTTAAGGATTCAAAATGATATGTTGACCAAAAATTTGAACTTTTGACTGTCAAATGACCATTTTGCCCCTACAGTTGACTGTAGTGCAATTAGGTTTTTTGACTGTGCAATTTTGTGCTGAATGCCTTGACACTTGATATGAGAATAATTGACCATATTTGTAGGCATATGAGACTTGATTGGACCTTTGGAAACTTCATTTTCTTGATCAGAACACAAACCCTAATTTTGACTGCTTAAGAGGCCCTTACACTGTGCAACCCTTGGAGAATTTTGAAGCTTAACTTGGCAATTTCTTGAAGAATATGGGAGGGAAAATTTTGGGGTACAACAGTTGCCCCTGTTCAATCTTCTTAGACCTGAGGATGCAGATTGGCTGACGTGCCTTTCGTAATCCGAGGGTAGAAGATGATTGAACACTAGAGTGCCCAGAAATTTGCGCTCACATAGTAGCAGTGTGATGGAAATGGGCTTATAGATGCCATTTAGAGACTGATGGATAGGATGATGGGCTTATAGATGCCATCTGGATGTTGATCGTATAAGAGATTCCTTAGAGGGAACCTGCATACCTGCAAAACAGAAAATGATTACTTGACACGTTGCAGGAGTTGATTTTCAGATTCTTGGTATAGATGTGTCCTGACTGGTTACAGGAGTTGAGTCTGGAGCTTCACCAGATGATGAATGAACCAGGGATGGTTACTACCTTAGCATGAACGGTAAGAGAACCTTGGGTGACTTTAACTTCAACAACGCTCGTTGAGAAAATCTTGGCGGGAATTACCATCTTTGCAGTATCGGGAAGAGAACCAAAGGAAATTATAATCTGAAAGGGAATTACATCTCACGCACCGTCGGGGAGAGGACCAAAGGAAATTATAACCTGAAAGGGAATTACATCTCACGCACCGTCGGGGAGAGGACCAAAGGAAATTATAACCTGAAAGGGAATTACATCTCACGCACCGTCGGGGAGAGGACCATAGGAAATTATAACCTAAAAGGGAATTACATCTCACGCACCGTCGGGGAGAGGACCAAAGGAAATTATAACCTGAAAGGGAATTACATCTCACGCACCGTCGGGGAGAGGACCATAGGAAATTATAACCTAAAAGGGAATTACATCTCACGCACCGTCGGGGAGAGGACCAATAGGAAATTAATCTTAAAGAAAAACCTAAAATGGAATTATCATCTCATGCACCGTCGGAGAGAGAACCAATAGGAAATTAATCTTAAAGAAAAACCTAAAATGGAATTATCATCTCATGCACCGTCGGAGAGAGAACCAATAGGAAATTAATCTTAAAGAAAAACCTAAAATGGAATTATCATCTCATGCACCGTCGGAGAGAGAACCAATAGGAAATTAATCTTAAAGAAAAACCTAAAATGGAATTATCATCTCATGCACCGTCGGAGAGAGAACCAATAGGAAATTAATCTTAAAGAAAAACCTAAAATGGAATTATCATCTCATGCACAGTCGGAGAGAGAACCAATAGGAAATTAATCTTAAAGAAAAACCTACAATGGGATTATCATCTCATGCACCGTCGGAGAGAGAACCAATAGGAAATTAATCTTAAAGAAAAACCTAAAATGGAATTATCATCTCATGCACCGTCGGAGAGAGAACCAATAGGAAATTAATCTTAAAGAAAAACCTAAAATGGAATTATCATCTCATGCACCGTCGGAGAGAGAACCAATAGGAAATTACTCTTAAAGAAAAACCTAAAATGGAATTATCATCTCATGCACCGTCGGAGAGAGAACCAATAGGAAATTAATCTTAAAGAAAAACCTAAAATGGAATTATCATCTCATGCACCGTCGGAGAGAGAACCAATAGGAAATTAATCTTAAAGAAAAACCTAAAATGGAATTATCATCTCATGCACCGTCGGAGAGAGAACCAATAGGAAATTAATCTTAAAGAAAAACCTAAAATGGAATTATCATCTCATGTACCGTCGGAGAGAGAACCAATAGGAAATTAATCTTAAAGAAAAACCTAAAATGGAATTATCATCTCATGCACCGTCGGAGAGAGAACCAATAGGAAATTAATCTTAAAGAAAAACCTACAATGGAATTATCATCTCATGCACCGTCGGAGAGAGAACCAATAGGAAATTAATCTTAAAGAAAAACCTAATAACTTCTACTGAGTCTTCATCAGAAAAATCTGTTGGGAGTCGATTTAGCTGGACTAGAGAAGGCCTTGGACTGGATAAGAAATCTTTGGAGTCGATTAACTGAACCGGTCTAGGTCTTGAAATATGATTGAGAATTTAACTGCATCTTTCCTGAAAGGTAGAGGTCAGTCATAGGCAATGCATGATATGGATCAAGCAATGATGTTCTCAACATAAATAAGATTTGTATGATGCGTATATGCATGTTATAATGATGTATGTGATGTTTTATGAATGTGTTTTTCGTCTAGGAAAGTAAATCCTTGACGGGTGTCGGGAAGTCACTCCTGGGCTGATATTGAAGAATAGATTTCGCTTCCGCTGGGGATGATAGTTGCAAGAATACTGGTAGGAGAAGATAACTCCGTTGGGGAATAAACTTGGCACATGGAAGATTTTGCGGGGAGAAAAATACTCTAGCGACCATGCTGGGGAGTGATACTCTGTGGGGAGAGAGATACTTTGTTGAATGGTTGATGATAATTTGCTGAGGATACCATTGTTGTATCATAAGTGTTGATAGACTTCGCTGGGGGTGAGAAGATTCTGTCGACGACGACCTTTCCGTGGCTTTTAGCTGAGGATAACCCAGTTATATCCTGTTAAGGAAATAACTCTTTAAATAAAGCCGGACGACGCGTTCGTGCTCTGCGAGGGATAAGCTTCCAGAATCTACTGGGGATAAGCTTACTGCTTGGGGAGATAAAGTCCAACTTTCGGGGAAACTGGATTGGACTTTCCTGGGGAAGTTTTGATATGCTGGGGAAGTGATTCCTTTGAATATTTGATATGCCGCCGGGGAACAATCTTTAGACCAAGACTGCCGGGGATGCTTGTTATGGATATACACGCTGCTGGGGAAGTATTGAGATCTACGGGAGGATACTCAATTTCCTTGAGATTAGATAACTTTGCTTGGAGAAGAATGCCTCGGCTGCTGACTTACTCTCTGGGGAATTAAGATATTTGGTTATGTTCTTTAGCTGAACCTACCTTGGTACCTTGGAGGACAGAACAATTAGATTGCTCAGACAACTCTTTATTGCCCCTGTTTCCAATGTTACCTGTGGAGGTGCTTGGTGATTGCCGATTGACAAATCTTCTTTTGGTAGGCGAGTGATAAGATGCTGGGACATAGTCGTACGCTTTTGATCCCTAACTTTTGCTTGGACCGCCCTTTCGGGTTTTCAGTCCATCGGGATACCCATTTTTGCCCAAGCCGCCTTTTCAGGTTTTCGACTTGCCGGGTGTACAGATTTTTCATTTCATCCCTTCATTTTGCCCGAACCCTTTTGGTTCGCCGGGAAGCCATTATTTTTGCCTAGGTGTGTCAACCTAGCGGGTCTTTGATTATGCGTAGTATTTTTCCGACTATGTCTGTTCTCAGAAAGTAGGGAGTTGCCCCTGTTAGCAGTGTTTTGTCATGCCACCACAAGGGATTCGATCAGGCAAGATTCGTTGTTGGAATGCCCCAAGTGACTCAGGTGGAGATTTGCCCCTGGCTATTTGGCCTTTTGAGAGATTCTCCGAATCTTGATTGGACTGCCCCAGATAATGGACCATGGTCATGTCCTGCCCCTTGATTGGAAGTACTTCTGTTCATTAGGCATTCGTCGTGCGAACTTCTATACTGTTCAAACAAAAAGTCATATGCAAACAATGTTATGTTAAAAATGCAAAGCCTATGTCTGTCTCGAAGATTTTGAAAATGCATTCTTTTTTTCATAAAACAAATAAATGTTTGTAAAACGTGATGTCAACTCGTTATTTTATTGCGAGCCTTAAGGAGTCAGGATACCTTTCGTAACAGTATGCTTTCGAACTAACCCATGCTTCAGCTAGGACTTTTAAGGGTTATAACGTGGTCTGGTTCACGGTTTAAGAAACAAAGGATAAAGGCTCAAATTTTTTGTACCCACCCGCTCTTCGTGATGTTCTCCAAACCTAAACTCAGTTGACCATACGTTTAGACCTTGTTTGAGTCTTTGCTCTGATTTTCCGGTGATGATTCGGATGTTGATAACTTATTTTGAATAGGCAGTCATTCCTTTTTTGTTGAGGGTTTGTAAGACCTCTTTCTCTTCTGATTTTTGTTATCCCTTTCTTTTTTTGCCTGAACTGTTTCCCTTTTTTGGAATTACAGTCAGCGGGATGTCCCAGTTTTGTAAGTCTCCTTCATGGGTTTTGACTTAATGAGCTTTCATTTCTGAGATATATAATAACTGCCTGTCCTTATTGATTATTCAGAACCATCACTGTCTTTTTTTTGTTTTGTAAGGACCTCTTTGGTGCCATTTGTTATGCACTTGGATCAACTGAGAGAACTACCCTGCCCTAGGTTATGATAAAGGGTTTTAATTTTCGAAAAGAAAAACTCCTACTTCTTTGGCTCAGAGGGGTTGACGAGGGATTATCATCCTTATAACTCCAGTGTTTAGGAATTGAAACAATGCCTGTACCTCATCAGCGGGGTCTGTTCAAAAGCATACTGTAAAGATCGTGGTATCGTTTTTGTCATCCTCCCTCAAGAGGCTTAGAATTATTATTTAAGAGTTGATCATTAGAAAAAATATGAAAATAATTTGCATTTAGTGAATACGAATATATTGTTTTAGAACAGACATATGCGATGCATTAATGACATAACAATGTTTAACATGAGTAAATGTTTGAACAAAAGAGAATTGCAACTTGAACATTCGAATGAACAAAAATTTCTCAATCCTAGCCATGTTTTGGCGAGGGAGCAGTGATCACGTGGGAGTCTTGGGTACTTTAAACTGAATCTCTCCAGCGTCGATCATGTCTTGGATCTTATTTTTCAAGCTCCAACAATCATCTGTAGTATGCCCCGGGCTGTCAGAGTGATAAGCGCAGCGGGCGTTGGGGTTATACTTCGGTGACGTTGTATTTTGGTTCTTCGGAGCTTCTTTTAGAGTTACCAGCTTGGTCTCCAGCAACTGTGGCAATATCTGGGATAAGGTCATGCTGAGCCGAGTGAACTGCCTTCTCTCGCTCTTTTGTTGGTTGTGATGTTGAACTTGTGACACTGGAGCCATTTGAGGAGCTCTCCCCTTACCTCCTTGTCTCAAAGGTGGTTGAACGATGACTGGCTTTTTACCCTTAGACTTTTGCCCCAGTTGGTTACCCTGAAGCAGTTGGTTGACGAGAAACCAGAGCTCATCTTGTCTTTGAGCTAACCCTTGAATGGCAGTCACCTGCCCCAACATCTGGACCTTCAATGCATCCACCTCAGCTTGTAGGTGTTTCAGCCTTTCATCCTCAGTACTGTTCCTGACAAAGGTCTCCATGAGAAGTGTCCTTAGCTCTTCCTGCCCCTTGGATAGATTCAGGAGGATTTCCCCGAACCGAGTCTCTTGAGCAAGACAGTCCTGGTTATCTGGTTGGAAGGCCATTGCTGAAATAAACAGCGAGAAAGGTAAGTGACCTGCAACAAAGATACCTGTTATGTAATGATGTGTATGACATGCATGCCATGTTTTCAAGGACCTCGCAGGGTAAACAAGAAAATTGGTTAGAATTTGGGTCCGGTAGCTTGATTGAAGGAACTTCATATTTGTTGAGAGTCCTTCTTCCAAGGGTCAAAGGCTCACCATATCAAGTGGGTCATAGCCTCTGACTCAAGTCATCAACCTTATTTTGCTTTCCAAACAACCTTGGCTAGGGGAACCTTATCCAAGAGTCAAAGCTCACCATATCAAGTGGGTCATAGCCCCTGACAACTTTGGCTAGAGGAAAATAAATCCTCTTTGCCCCTTGCTAGATGTTGATTTATCATGACCTGCATCACAAGCCCTTGAGATCCTTGAAATGGGTTAGGATGTATGCAATGGTATGATGTCATGATGCATGGGGTAACATGGGTAAACCTTGTTATAAGTCCCTATTAAGGACTATAAACAAAACCTGCAAGCAAACTCAGTAAACCCTGCTATGAGTCCTAATTAAGGACTAAAACAAAACCTGCAAGGAATTCAATAAACCTTGTTATAAGTCCTAATTAAGGACTATGAACAAAACCTGCAAGTAGTTCATGTGTCAGACAACAAGCATGCAAATAGTCAAGTTGGAAGGCACACAAGTCACACAAAAGAAGCCCTTAGAGTTAAGGCCAGCATGAGGTCTAGGTATTACCCTCTTGAAGTTGGTGGGCTCAACCTGTCCTATTAGAAGTAACCGGGTTCTAAGGGTCCCAATATCACGGGATTGCTTTCATTGTTCATCGTTTCGATTTAGCCACTGAACTGGCGACCGAAATATTCCAGGAAAGCAACCCTCAATTGAGTGTAGTATCGAGTATCAACCAACCTCGGACTGCACCAAAGTCAGTTATCTCACTACCCTAAAGAGGCCAAGATGGTTCAATTAAGGTTCCTAAGGTCAGTTGATGCTTCACGACACCACGCGGCGGCCCCGTACTCTCCTTGACTGAATTCAAGGGTTACCGGTACTCACCAAAGTGCCACATCAACATAGCAGACTGCTTCAACCATGTCGGTATACCCCACACAGTTCCCTCACAGTCTTGTTGCTTCTTTCTAAGAAGGTATCCCCAGATCCGGGTTAGGATCTATAGAACTCCCAAGACAGTCCCACAATAATAAAGCAAGCAAAGAAAGCAATTGAAAACACAATGATCCTAGTCCTAAGGTACACCTCACTTTAAAAGATGTCCCCAGCAGAGTCGCCAGTTCTGTGATCGGTGGATCTGGAACTGACTGTTTAACGCTGGTTCGTGAAATGTCGCGGAAGCAAGAGTCGCCACCGTCTTTTATTTTCTCCAAATGGAAAGGACAAAAGCACAGAAAAATTCCTTATAGAGATTGCTCTCGATTCGGGAGGTAGGTTATAGAAAGGGAAGGTGTTAACACCCTTTCTATCCATGGTTATCCATGGGCTCTTAGATACTTGCTCACTTGTGTTTTCAAAAATGGTTTGTTTGCTTTTCAACTGTGGGTTTTAAAAAAGTTTCTTTGAAAATTCCAGTTCGACTCTTGTATCGGTCCTCAAGAGTGTTTGAAAAAATGCTTTCGAAAGCTTTTTGAAAATGTGTTGGTGTGAAAAGTATTTTTGAATTTTTGTTTGAAATTTAGAGCAAGTATCTATGAGAACCTACCTACCCTAAGGAATTCGTCTGTGTAAATGTCCTTTAAAGTAGTGCCATCCCACCATTGAGAGGTAGGTAGCACCACCGTTGGAGGTGTTCGGGTCAATTCGAGGTTCGGGACATGGTGATCACCAGAGCAATAGGAAGACACCTTAGAAGCTACCCTCATGCCAGGTTCCCGGATCATGAGGACTTACTAAGACATCCTCTACTCGACGATCACCTTTCGAGGCAAGGCAACAGTGAGGCGTACCCTAGGGGTGGTGTGTGCGCTTTGTGTGTCGTTTTCATTTGCATTTATCTTGTCATGTTATTGGTGATCTAACGTTTGTTTTTATTTTGTCCATACATTCTTTCATGCTTTGTTTAACAGTTAAAAAATATTGCGGGAAAAGTAAATTCTAAACTATTACAAAAGGCGCGGGTCCACATCGCCAAAAGTTTCTCGAACCCGATTTGACAGAAAATAAATAAATAAAGAAGGTAAAAGAATTAAAAATGCGAGAAGTTAATTACAAGGCTTCGGGAGAGATACATAAATATTTAAACGGAATAAAATAATATGCGAATTAATAATTAAATCGAAACGAGAGCGTTGGACCCTTCTTGCAAAATTAAATTAAACGATGAATTAATTAAAATTAAAAGGAGGAAAGAACTTGTTTTTTTGGTATTTTTAGTATTTTAGGATTTAATGTAAAAAAAGGAGAATTAATTGAAATTAAAATAAGATGCAAACCCTAATCCTAATTATTTTTAATTTATTAAGAAAATATTGAAGTTTTTTAACCTAAAATTAATCCTAATTTTTATATGCAAATTTAATTACAAAAATAAATAATATTAAATATTATGGGAGAAAAAAGAAAAAAAAGAAGATGAAATTAATTGAAACCCTAATTCTATGTTTTTTAGATTTTTTTATTAAATATTAATTTAAACCCTAATTTAAAACTAAATTTAATTATATGCATTTATTTATGAAAATACTAAAAAATAAAATATTTATTGTTTTTCTCTTTTTTCTGATTTTTATGGGTATTTTTTATATTTATGAAAATATTAAATTGATTAAAAGAATAATAATTAAAAGAAGATAAAAATAATGAAAAGATAAAGAATAACAAAATTTTTGCAAACCTTGGGGGTATCAGTCCCCAGATAGGAGGTATAGTTTAGCAGCCTGGCCCAAGAATCTGAGGCCTTATGGACTTTTTTCTGGGAGCATACACGCGCGTTGACTTGAGTTCATCATAGTCTTCAGTTCATGGCCGTTGATCTGACGCTCTGGGACACGTGGGCGTTGATTTTTGAGGATGCATGATAGTCTTCAGCACAAGCGCTACATATGAACGTTAATTGAAAAATAACAAATGGAAAGGGTGAAGACCTGGGATCGAACCCAGGTCATTAACATTACCAGTCAACACGTGCGCCACTGAGCCACTTCAAACGCGTTTACTATAGAATAACGAATAAACATTATAAGAGAAAAAATGTTAATGGCTTGGAAACGCGCGCAAAATTTGAAAGAGCCAACCAATGTACGCCACGAGGTCATCTTCTTCATGGTGTTTTATTTTTCCTGAAACAATAACAAACTAGCAACGGTTTTGTAAACGTTGCCATAGGTAAGATACAAGAAAATAGCGAATGGCCCTGTGACGCTCATAAATTGAGCGCGAGGGTGGGTTTAAGGTCGTCCAGATGTGCTGATTTGAATGGTGATGGTCTTGAAGGCTAATTTTTCTTTAATTAGAAACCCCCAATTTGAGGTCCTGCAAACCCTAAAATACAAACATGGCGATTTCTTGTATAGCTCATAAAAACACAATCAATCCATATAGTTAGCTTCAGAATACCTTACTCAATATAAATGCATAATCAAAATGCCATGAAAACGCCTAAATCTGGAAATACGACTTTGAAAAATATAAGAGAAAACTGGGTTTCTGTATACCAATTCTAGGCGCTGAGATGATCGATTTTGATTGGAATATGTTCTGTAACTCTCAAGGAAGCTAATGGGATAGGTCTGGAGGCTTGAATCGCCTTGCAAGTGTATTTTCAGAATTGAGATTTTTTGCTAATTTTTCAAGTTTGTCCAAGGGTTTCTGCGCAGCTTCAATGGTCTCTTGCATTAGGTTTTCGTTCTTTGTATAAGTAGTAATGCATTAGGTCAAAGAAATTGTCCAAAGATCCATGAATTAAAGAATTCAATATTTGATTTCTTCACCATGATTTTCAAATCTTTTTCCATGTGTTTTTGCTCTCAATCATATCCAATTGCATTGGTTCTTTCCTTATTTAGCTAGGCACGAAATCTTGGTGATATAATGTGCATAAAAGATTTGAAAAACTAGGTTAAGCATTTTTCATGTATTTAATTTGATTTAAATGAATTAATATAAATAAAAATTCAAATAAATAAATAAAAAATGAAGAAATACTTCCCTTTGGGCCAAGTGGTCGTGCACATGCCTTGGGTGATGAATTGTGGAAGAAAAATGGGCCCATTAGCAATTTTAGGTCATTTGAACCAATGTTGACTTTTCAAAATATCCAAAAATTTCCCAACTTCCACAATGCATATCTTGCTCAAATGTTAAGCTTTTCTCATGTTCTTGGACATTTTGGAAAGGTCTTTGAGTCCTCTAACCAATGCCTTTGGTCCCATGTCATTTTGATTTGCCAATATTAAGTTATAGCCTTTGACTTAAAGTCCCTTTTTGTTGACTTTTGAAAATGACCTATAATGTTGAAATTGATAACTTTTTGTGAGAGAATTTCTTGGACTTGAAGCATGAATATGAGTTGTAGGAAATGTCTTTCTCTTCAAAATGAGCTTTGGATGGAATTTTTCTGATAATCCATGTGAAAGTTAGGCCCTGGTCAATTTACAGTTGACTTTTCCAACTGTCCAAATAAGGAAACTTTTTCATCTTGATGATTTTTGAGCCAAACTTTGAGAATCATGATCAAGCATTGATCAAATGATGTTTAAGGCTTCAAAATGATATGTTGACCAAAAATTTGAACTTTTGACTGTCAAATGACCATTTTGCCCCTACAGTTGACTGTAGTGCAATTAGGTTTTTTGACTGTGCAATTTTGTGCTGAATGCCTTGACACTTGATATGAGAATACTTGACCATATTTGTAGGCATATGAGACTTGATTGGACCTTTGGAAACTTCATTTTCTTGATCAGAACACAAACCCTAATTTTGACTGCTTAAGAGGCCCTTACACTGTGCAACCCTTGGAGAATTTTGAAGCTTAACTTGGCAATTTCTTGAAGAATATGGGAGGGCAAATTTTGGGGTACAACAAGAAGTAACCTGGATCGTAGGGTTACTTCGAGATGAAAGCCTGGATAGTAGGGGTTATGGGAAGGAACCTGGGTCGTAGGGTTACTTCGAGATGAAAGCCTGGATAGTAGGACTATGAGAAGGAACCTGGGTCGTAGGGTTGCTTCAAGGTGAAATACTGGATAGTTGTGCTATGAGAAGGAACCTGGATAGTAGGGTTACTTCGAGATGAAATCCTAGATAGTAGGGCTTATGGGAAGGAACCTAGGTCGTAGGGTTACTTCGAGATGAAAGCCTAGATAGTAGGGCTATGAGAAGGAACCTGGATCATAGGGTTACTTCGAGATGAAATCCTAGATAGTATGACATATAGGAAGGAACCTGGGTCGTAGGGTTACTTCGAGATGAAAGCCTAGATATTAGGGCTTATAGGAAGGAACCTGGGTCGTAGGGTTACTTTGAGATGAATGCTTGGATAGTAGGGCTTATAGGAAGGAACCTGGATAGTAGGGTTACTTCAAGATGAAAGCCTGGATAGTAGGGCTTATTGGAAGGAACCTGGGTCGTAGGGTTACTTCGAGATGAAAGCCTAGATAGTAGGGCTTATGGGAAGGAACCTGGATAGTAGGGTTACTTCGAGATGAAAGCCTGGATAGTAGGGATGCTTCATTTGATTACGTAGATTATTTGACCCGTTTGGTTTCGGGAACTGATTTTCCATTAGTTGTCTGCAGAAGTGACATGTATAACTGCTGGGATTGTTGATGATAATTGTATTTCCTGAAAAGATAATAAGGTTAATTATATGTGATGCATGAAATGCATTGTGGGATGATGTTCTCAAAATAATTGAGATTATGCTGTATGCGATATGTATGCGCATGTCATGATGTATGAACATGAGATGCTATTGTGACATATCCGAGTCTAGGAAAATAAATCCCTGACTGCTGCTGGAGAGTATTGGAAATAACATTCCTGACTGTTGTAGAAAACCGTGGTTCTTCTACTTCCGCTGGGGATGGTGAAAAGAGATGACTATGCTGGAGATTTGCTCCTTGTTTACAGATATTCTGCCGGGGGAGAGACTATGTTTGAGAATAACTCTACGGGGAAATAACTTTGTTGGAGGATGAACTTCCATAGCTGAAGGGATAAAATCTGTCGGGGATTGAGCTTCTGTATTTAGAGAAACAAACTCTGTCCAGGAGAAAACTTAATGACCCGCTTGTGATTATGAAATTCGGCTGGGGAAAGTAGATGTCCATTTTCTTAAGGAACCCGGCTGGGGAGAGTACCTCCTATTTTGGGGAAGCCGATGTCAAAGCTTTAATTGCCTCTACTTTATGGGGAGTATAGCCGTCACGGGGTCGTATGTACTGATGACTTTGTTTTAAAGTTGTCTCTGCCCCGGTACCTGCTGGACAGAGTAACTGTTGGGTTTGACATTTTTTAGTTTTTGCCCTTGTTTCTTAAGTTACGAGCAATTGTATTTTCATTTCCTATACAAATATTTATGAACAACAATCATATTCAAATACATATGTCAAGAATAAATCATTGGACGTTTTTGCAAAACGAAACAGAAAAACAAAAACAAATGGTTTTGTAAAAATGACTTGTATTAATTTTCGAAGTTGGCCTATAACATGCATTTTTGTACAAGGAAGCTGACGCTCTAGTAAGAGAACGCCGCTGTAAAAATGGAAGCTATACAATATTGTGTACAACAAAAAGAAAACAGCTATGTGCAATAATCCCATTTAAGTTTCAATTCTGCTATTGCCACTATGTCTTCGAGCGTCTCATCACTTTGCTGCTTGTCCGAAGCTGATTAGATTGATCGGTGTCGTTCGAGCTTGATAGCTGATACTGAGGTCTGATCGCAAGGTGATCCAATGGGACATAGTGATACACTTTACATCCCTAACTTTTTCCTGGACTTCCCTTTTGGGTTTTCAGTCCACCGGGATACCCCTTTTATCCCAATCCGCCTTTTCAGGATTTCTACTTGCCGGGTGTACAAATTTTTTCGTTTTCATCCCTTATTTTTGCCCGAACCCTTTTGGTTCTCCGGGAAGCCCTTATTTTTGCCTAGGCCAGTCAACCTAGAGGGTCTTTAATCATGCGTAGTATCTTTTCACTATGTCCGCATTGACAGGGTGAGGAAGTTCATCACCATCCATGGTGGTTAGAATCATGGCTCCACCCGAGAAAATGTTTTTAATCACAAATGACCGTTCTTATGTGGGAGTCCATTTGCCCCTGGGATCACCTTGCGGCAATATGATGCGCTTGATTACTAGATCCCCAACTTGATATTCTTGGCGTCTGACTTTTTTGTTGAAAGCCTTGATCATTCGTTTTTGATACATTTGACCATGACAAAGAGCAGTAAGTCTCTTCTCATTGATCAGATTTAGTTGATCAAGTCGAGTCTGGATCTAGTCATCTTTTTTCAGACCCACATCCTTCATAATCCTTAGAGAAGGGATCTGGACCTCAATAGGTAGGACTGCCTCCATGCCATATACCAAAGAATAGGGTGTTGCCCCTGTTGACGTCCATGCTGAAGTGCGGTACCCATGAAGATAAAATACTAACATCTCGTGCCAGTCTTTGTATGTAACCGTTATCTTCTGTATGATCTTCTTGATGTTTTTGTTAGAGGATTCAACAGCTCCATTCATCTTCGGCCGGTAGGGGAAAGAGTTATGATGCTGTATCTTGAGTTGCTTACAGAGCTCAGAGATCATCGTTTTATTCAGATTCATACAGATGTCAGTGATGATTCTCTCCAGCACACCATACCGACAGATCAGGTTATGCCTGATAAACCACACCACAACATTCTTGGTAATGGTAGAAAAGGAGGCAGCCTCAACCCACTTCGTGAAGTAATCAATGGTCACCAGGATGAAGCGATGCCCATTGGAGGCGATAGGTATAATATCTCCGATCATGTCAATGCCCCACATTGCAAAGGGCCAAGGAGTCGTCAAGACATTCAGAGGAACTAGAGGCACATGCACCTTATCAACATGGCACTTATGACAAGTTTGGGAGTGCTGATAACAATTTTCTTCCATAGTGGACCAATAGTATCCTGCCCGTAGGGTCTTCTTAGCCATGGTATGTCCACTGAAATGAGTTCCGAAGGTACCTTCATGTAAATATGTCATAATCCTCTCTGCCTCGCTCTTGTCTACACACTGCAGTAAGGTAGAGTCATGGTTGTGCTTGTAGAGGATTCCATTACTGAGGAAGAATTTCACGGTGAACCTTCTTAGAATTTTTTTATCATTGACAGATGCCCCCTCGGTATACTCTTGAGCCTCGAGATACATTTTTACTTTGTGAAACCAAGGTTTATCTGCTACCTCTTCAATATCAATCTCACAGCAGTGTGCTGGTTCATCCAACCTCTCAATGGTGATTCAGGGAGCTTCAATGTCCCACCTGACCTTGAACATAAAAGACATGGTAGCTAGCGCGTCTGCTAACTGATTCTCCTATCGTGGGAACTATTCAAAGGATACCTCCTCAAAGTGCGGGAGCAATGTCAGTACATGTTCTTTGTACGAGATGAGTTTCGGATGCTTCGTATCCCATTCTCCTGTGATTTGACTTATCACCAGGGCTGAATCCCCGAAAATGTTCAAGAACTTAATCCTTAGGTCGATAGCAGCTTTGAGACCCATGATACAGGCTTCATACTCCGCCATGTTGTTAGTACAGTTGAAGCATAATCGTGCGGTGAAAGGAGTATGACAGCCCTCGGGAGATATGATTACAACACCAATGCCATTACCGAGTGCGTTTGAAGCTCCATCAAAAACCATGGTCCATCGGGATCCTTCTTTAGGTCCTTCATCCGGTCCAGGTTCTTCATAGTCGGTCACTAGCATAATATTCTCGTCCGGGAACTCAAAACTCATGGACCGGTAGTCATCCACGACCCGATGAGCCAAATGATCAACTAATACACTTCCCTTGGTTGCTTTTTGGGTTGTATATTGGATATCGTATTCGGTTAAGATCATTTGCCATCTTGCTATTCTTCCGGAGAGGGCGGGCTTCTCGAAGATGTACTTGATTGGATCCATCTTAGATATCAATAAAGTAGTGTGGGTCAACATATAATGTCTTAGTCGGCGAGTAGCCCGTGCCAAAGCACAACAAGTTTTCTCGAGCAGTGAGTATCGGGTTTCACAGTCGGTAAACTTTTTGCTAAGGTAGTATATTGCATGCTCTTTTCGACTAGACTCGTCATGCTGCCCCAGCACACACCCCATTGAATTGTCTAGCACTGTTAAGTACATTATCAAAGGTATTCCTTCAACCGGAGGCATCATAATTAGTGGTTCTTGAATGTATTCCTTGATTCTTTCTAAAGCGGTCTGGCATTCGTCATTCCACTTTACCACTTGATCTTTCTTCAGGAGCTTGAAGATTGGCTCACAAGTAGCAGTCAGATGTGAAATGAACCTGGCGATATAATTCAGGCATCCCAAGAAACCTCCAACTTCTTTCTCAGTATGGGGAGCCGACATCTCTTTTATGGCCTCTACCTTTGCAGGGTCTACCTGAATACCTTTGTCACTGACGATGAACCCCAGAAGCTTACCAGACCTTACCCTGAAGGTGCACTTGTTTGGATTCAACTTCAGCTTGTATGTCTTCAACCTGTCGAACAACTTTTGCAGATGATCAAGGTGTTCTTCCTCAGTTTGAGACCTAGATATCATGTCATCAACATAAACCTCTATCTCATGGTGGATCATATCGTGGAACAAGGCGACCATGGCTTGCTGATAAGTCGCCCCAACATTCTTTAACCTGAATGACATCACCTTGTAATAGAAGGTGCCCTACTGTGTGACGAAAGTTGTCTTCTCCATGTCTTCAGGAGCCATCTTGATCTGATTGTACCCAGAAAACCCATCCATGAAGGAAAAGATCTTGTGTTGTGCGGTGTTGTCAGCCAGAACATCGATGTGGGGAAGCGGGAAGTCATCCTTGGGGATTGCCCTGTTCAGGTCTCTGTAGTCCACACACATCCGTACCTTACCATCCTTCTTAGGCACCAGAACGACGTTATTAACCCACTATAGATAGGAGGTGACAGCTAGGAACCCAATGTTGAACTGTTTCATAACCTCTGGATTAATCTTCTCTGACATTTTTGGGCGTATACACGGACCTTCTGTTTAACCGGAGGAAAATCTTCTTTATTCGACAGACGATGTACCACAATATCAGTGTCTAAACCAGGCATGTCTTTACATGACCAGGCGAAGATCTCAACATAGTCGTGCAACATCTGTATCAACCGCTGTTTGACATTATTCTCCAGATTTGCGCCGATCTTGACTTCTTTTCTGCTTACCTCTGTGCCCAAGTTTATTGTCTCAACTGGCTCTTCATGAGGCTGTATAACCCTTTCTTCTTGCTGTAACAATCTATCAAGTTCTCTAGGAACCTCACAATCTTCCTCACCTTCGTCCTCGGCTTGGTTGATCGGATTTTCAAAGTTATAACTGGCAATAGCAAAATTGTTATCAATGGAATCCAAAGTGGATATGGATCTGCAGTTTGATATGTGAGTGTGTGTAAGAGCATAACTGTATTGATAAAGCAGAAAAGAAAAACAAAGAGCGCAAAATTTGTATGCAAGAAATGTTAAATGTTTTATTGATGACATATGAAAATGACATATAATATCCCTCACAAAGAAAACCATTGTGCCTCGTGTAAGACACAAGGCCATAGAGTTTAAATTGTTTATTACAAATTCGAAAAACAGGTAAGACAATTACTGCTGAACAAAAGAAATTGGCACAAAATCTCTGACCGTCCAGTTACTAGGTCCACCGTTGGTAGTAGGGTAAATCCAGCTGTCAATATCAGAATCCTCATCATTGTCTTCAATAACGTTGACCTCAAGATTACTGATGTGTAGGGGAGGTCCTCCAGCCCAAGCGCGTCGAACAACCCTTTGAGCTCCTGAAGTAAAGCCCAAACCAAATTTGTCACTTTTATAAGGAAAATCAGGGAGCTGTCCCCAAATGGTACACCCACCTTCCTCAACTACTGCTCTGGCGTCCTCGAGAGAAGGTCAAAGGCGCACTAGTGATCAAAGGCGCATTAGTGATGGTCTCGGTTGATGCCATAATATGGGGAACCTTTTCAAAGTTTTGACAAGGGGTCTCTATGAATTCCCTGTCCATCTCCACATACCTGAAGGAGTTCAGGTGGCTTACGGTATACTCCTCTTCACCATGCACAGTGACAATATTCCCCTTCACTGGATAATTCAACATTTGGTGCAGTGTAGAAGTAACGGCCCCAACTTCATGGATCTAAGGGAGACCCAACAAATAAGAGTATGATGGCCTGATATCCATCACGTAGAAGGTGGATTCAAAGGTCTGGGACCCCACTTTGACAGGGATGTCCACCTCCCCATGCACCATTCTTTTTGACTCGTCAAAAGCCCTCACCACAATGTTACTGGGCTTTAAGGTAAAACCTTCACAATCTAGCCGATCAAGAGCCTTCTTAGGCAGAACGTTCAGTGAAGATCCAGTGTCCACCAGCACATGAGCCATAGTAGTGCCCCTGCATTCGATCGAGACATGCAGAGCATCATTATGCTTTCTCCCCTTTGGCGTCAAATCGGCATCTGAAAAACCTAACTCATTGTCAGCAGTCAAACTGGCCATACAGTCTTTGAATTGGTCAGTAGAGGTTTCTTGCAGCACATGCGCAGTCTTGAGAAATGCAATCAAAGCCTTTGCATGGGCCTCAGAACATAACAATAGAGACAACATTGATATCTTCGAAGGGGTCTGCCCCAGTTGCTCGACCACATTGTAGTCGCTCTTCTTGATTATTTTTAAAATTTTCTCCATTTCTTGCTTAGAGGATTCCACAACAACCTTTCTAGGTGCCTCCGTCCGGGCAGGCTCTCCTATAGCTTCTTTGCCCCGAGTCCCAGATGACTCATCGACAGTGGTAGCGACTAGAGTAAGGATAGGAGTAGCAACAGAAGTACCGGTAGGAACAACAGATGGAATAACAATAGGCTTAACAACAGTCTTAGGGGAGATCTCAGGAGAGAAAACCCTTCCACTTTGGGTAACTTTGTTGGTCCCGACAATGTTACTGACATCGGGATCAGCCTCTTCAGTCTTCAAATCCTGTTTGATGCCATGATAGTAAACGTCGGCACCATAATTCCAAGGGACAACTTTGTCTGAGGAGTACGGTACGGGACCAGGAAAAGTGATTATCAATGGAGCATTTCTTGTAGCGAGTGTAATCTAAACAGGTCTTTTAGAGGAGACCTTGGAAGGATTGGAGGAAATGGTTATGATAGCAACATCTTCCTGCAAAACAGTCGGAATCAAAGTCTTTTCAAACAAAATCTGTCTGCTATCCATCAGGCGTTGAACACCTGCTTTCAGCAAATAACATCCAGAAGGTAGAGATACACACATGTGGCGACCTTCACCACAGCCCAGAAATAAACCGACTAGCAACAAATTCTTCTTGACAGTCATGAGAGAAAGGGAAACTTCATCAACAGAGGTAACAAATAGATCAATATCAACGACATTAACCCTACGGTTGTGCTTGGGCATGGGAGTAGTTATGACATTAGGCTTCTCCAGAGCATCAAACTCAATCTCCTTGGCTTCAATTAAATCCTGTATCTTATTTCTCAGAGCCCAACATTCATTTGTATTGTGTCCTGGACTCTCAGAATAGTAAGCACACCGAGCGTTTGGATTGTACCAAGGAGATGTGGTATTAGGATTCTTGTGAGCCTCCTTTAAGGTTACCAAGTTTGATCTTAATAGATGGGGTAAAACCTTAGTTAATGTCATATTAATCCGGGTGAACTGCATTTGTGGTCTTTCTACCCTTTGCTAATTATTTCGATGTTGAGTAGCCACAGGCCTAGGTATCATCATAGCCCCTACCATTGGACCGCGCTCAACTCTGCTCTGACCTCTTCGGCTATAAATGGCATTGACCTCCTTCTTACCCGTGAATGGCTTCTTCACTGTACTTGACGAGGCATCTTTCTAGATTTTGCCACTCCAGATCCCAGCTTCTACCCTTTCCCCAGTCAATATCAGCTCGGTGAAACCAGCTGAGGAGCTACCAATCAAATGTTTGAAGAATGAACCAGACAGCGTACCAAGAAACATGTCAACCAACTCCTTATCAGACAAAGGGGGTTGGACTCTCCCTTCCAGATCTCTCCACTTCTGCCCATAGTCCTTGAAAGCTTCGCCTGCACCCATGGACATACTATGGAGTTGAGTACGGGTAGGGGCAAGGTCAGTGTTATATTGATATTGCTTATAAAAAGCAGAACCCAGATCTTCCTGGTTGCAGATATTGGTTCCCTCCAGTTGATAGAACCACTCAAGTTAAGTCCCAGACAGACTGTCCTGAAAGAAATGGACCCACAAGTTCCTATCAGCAGTGTGAGGCTGAATCTTCCTCACATAGGAACGAAGATGAAGCTTGGGACAAGACACCCCATCATACTTCGCAAATACCAGAGCCTTGAACTTATGTGGGATGACTATCCCAAATACCAAACTCATCTCTTCAAAATCCAGTCCTGGTATTCTCTGGATCTCCATTGCGCTCAGCCGATCCTCTAACTGTTTGTATCTATACTTAGTGGGAAGATATTGTTCATCATTGTAATCTGTGTCATTATCATAAATCTTAGGGCTAGGGTCCTCCTCCCTTGTCTCTCCTCCTTGATTCTCCCCTTCTTTGGACGAGGAGGTCAGATCAACCGGTTGCTTCAATAGTCCTTTGAATCTTCTTCCCAGATTCAAGACACCAACAATATTCTTCTTTTTCTTCTTCTTCTCTTTCAAAATAAGGGCCTTCAGATCTTCCTGCCCCTTAGCCAAGGCTACGAACATTTGTTGAAATTGGGCATTTTGTGCCTGGAGGTCCTTGATTCTTTGTTCAAAAGACATTTTGGATGAAACAAACAGCACAGAAGATGAGAAACCTGTTATGAAACCTGTTTATGCAATGTCATGGATGATATGCGTATGCAATGATTTCAAGGACTCTTAAAGGCTCAAATTTGTTTAACCAAAAGAAACACACGTTAATTGTATTAATAAGTTTGAATTGTTACAAAGGGTGCCTTTTAGGCTTACAATAAAACAATACTTAAAGCAAAAAGAAAATTAGGTCTCCCAGGAGCGCATCCTCTTTGGTGCAATGTAGGCGTTTATATTCCTCTCTTCATGAAGTAGCCTAGTGAGTTCCATGACCTTCTTTTCGCTGGCATAGAATTGAGTTTTAAACGTATCCCGCTCCTCTTTGAGTTGAACCCAGGATTTTTGTAATTCCTCATGATCAGTTGGCATGTCAGGATGGAGAACAAGATAAGAAGTGTCTCCTTCCGCAACCGGTTTCACAATCGTTGGTAGGACAGCAGGGTAAGGCATCATAAGACTTTGAGCACGGGCTCACACCCATTTGAGATAAGGCTCAAGAGGGATTAAATTCTTGTGCCCCAGTGTATTTCTATAAACTCTATGTACCATGCCCCAAGCTCACATGAACCTTTTACGGTAACCCTGAGTATCATCCTCATAGTTGAAGACGATTCCTTGGATAAGTGTATCATGGAGACCATCCCTTCTCGCGTATCCAAACTGTCTCAGTTCCAAACAAGGATTGTAAGTGATTCCTCCCCTAATGCCTAAGAGAGGGACATTAGCGAGGACACCAATGAATACCCGAATGTGTAAGAGTCATTAGCCTATGAGAACATCTCGAACCATATTCATTCTTCAAGGCGGATCAGGGTAGGTGCGAAATAAACCACCTAGCCAAAAGAGGAGTGCAACACAGAAGGGTCCCTCTTCTCTTTATAGTGTGAGTATGCAGAGAATGTAGGATATCTCCAAGCAGAGTAGGTACCGGATTGCGTGACAAGAAAACCTTAACCGAATTTTGGATTAGGGAACAGTACTAACCCATGGATGAGAAGGTCTAATACCTATTCAAAATCTTGTAAGTCCAGGGTATCCTAAAAATGACGAGCTTTCTCAAACAAGAACTTAGCCAAAAAACCCTTGACACCTCTCCTGGTTTCTCAATTTTCTACTACGTCAGACTGCCGTAAGGATAGAGCTTTAGCCAAATCTTCAGGTTTAGGGTCTCTTTCCATGCCGTTGAAAGGCACCTGTGATACGGTGGCAGAACCGAACTATTTTAGAAAAATGCTGGTTTGCGTTTTGCGTTTGTGTTTGCAAAATGTCGCGGTAAGCAAGAGTCGCCACCGACTTTTATTTTATCCAACTGGAAAGGAAAAAAGCACAGAAAAATTCCTTTTTCTAGATATTCTGAGTACGGGGGGTAGATTATAGAAAGGGAAGGTATTAGCACCCTTTCTATCCGTAGTTTTCTACGGGCTCTTAGGTACTTGCTCATCTTTTGAAAAATGCTTGTGTGTGTTTGTTTTGAAAAGTTTTTGTTTTACTTTTTTTTAACCCTTGCTTCTGTCTTCAAGAGTGTTACGAAGTCGTTTTGAAAACTTTGTTTGAAAAAAGTGTAAGTGTGGAAAAGTTTATTTTGAGCAAGTACCTACTAGCATCTACCTACTCGAAAAAAGAATGTTTCTGTTCTTGTTTCCTTTAGACATCGCTATCCCACTATTAGTGAGTAGGTAGCACCGTCATTAGAGTTGTAAGGGTCAATTCGAAAGGGACGTACGGTCACTAAAGCAACGTTAGGACGTCTTAGTAATGACTCTAATGTCTTAAGATCATATTCAAGGTAACATTTCCGAGACAACCTTTCCGAGGCAACATTTCCGAACGAGACATTTTATCTTTGTTTAGACAAGAGAGTGACCACTAAAATACCCTATACTTAATGATCGTTTACCGAAGGCAACCGAAGTGAGAGTATACCCTAGGAGTGCGCATGTGCAAGTGATTTAATTTCAAGTTATTATCTTTGCACATTTAGGGTTTGCTAACCGTTTTAAAATTAACATACATTCTTGTCATGCAATCCTATTATCATACATCTAACAGTTAATATTTGCGAAAATTAAAGTGCGAGAAGTAAAACTACGCTATTACAAGGCTTCGGGGAGGGGAATTAATTACATAGCCAAAAACCCGTAAAATAATAAATAAAAGAAAATTTTTAATTAAACTATTACATCCCATGAGCAGTTACATTAATATTATAAAAATAAATAAATGCGCGCGATGAAACGAGAACGAGAGAAAATTAGGGTTTTGACCCCGTCTAAACCTAATTGAGAGAAAAATCATTTTTTTGTTGTTTTTAATTATTTTGAGAAAGAATAAGGTTTTAAATTAAATATGTACCAACCTAATTAAATTAAATTAAGTTAAGAAAAATGATTAATTTTGACCTATTTTTGTACTTTGGTTATTTTTAAGAAAAGAAATGTGCAACGCATGTCCTTTTGATCTGAATTTGTTCAATATATATCATTGAGTGAATTAGGTTTGCCAATGTGCATCCAATCTTTTTCAATTATGGTATTTGATCATGATTGGATTCCCATGAAGATCTTTCCAAAATAAGCCAAAAAACCAATATTTTTGTGTACAACATGCCTTGCACGATTTGATTTTATTGCTAGCTGTATAAGAGACCCGAAATAGGCACAAAATCTCAAGGTTTAAATGATTTTGATATTTCTATTATTTTATTTTGATTTAATTGAAATAAAAATCAAAATAAATGGAAAAAATAAAATAAAGGCAAGTGGGAAGGATCATGGGTCGTGGACCATGTTACAAACTCAATACAAGCACAAAAAGTTGGGCCCATTTGGCAAAAATTGCAATTTGAGGCATATTTGACTTTTGGCAATTTTGCAAAAAGGGTCAACTTCACCAATGCATAACTGATTCAATTTTGACTCTATGAGGGTGTTCTTGGACTTTTTAGAAATATTAGGATGTCCTCTAAGCAACCCTTTTGGTCTCCTATCAATTGAGTCTTCCATGTTCATGTATGAAGCTTTGACAAAAAAGGTGTTTTTGTTGACTTTTCAAAATGACCTATAATGTCCAAATTCATAACTTCTTGTGAGTGCATATTTTGAACTGGAGAGCTGAAGATTAATTATAGGGAATTGAATAATCTTCAAAATTATATTTGGATGGGTCATTTCTAATAAAGTATGAGAAAGTTATGCTTGGTCAAAGTTGAGTTGACTTTTCCTACAAAACCCTAATTTAGCAACTTTTTGGGTTTTGATGAATTGTGAGCAATACTTGATGAATCATGACCAAACCTTAATAAAATGATGAATAATGCTTAAAAATGAGAATGTTGATCAAAAATCTTGAGGTTTGACTGTATGTAGGCCACAATTGACTTTTTCCCTAGCACAACCGATTTTCAGGCCTTTGAGCAATTAACTGAGCAAACTTTCTCTGCAGGGCTTGAAACTTGACATGGATGATCTTGGGAACATATTAGGATAATAGTGAGAATTTGGGACCCTTTTGATTCAAACATCTTGATGCAACATGAAACCCTAATTTGAGGTCGACTGCCTTAGTGGAGGGTTTGTCTGGTCAACCCTTGGACTTCCTTGAGCAAATTGAGGATCTTTCTTGAAATGTTTTGAGAAATATGGGAGGGAAAATTTTGGGGTACAATAGCTTCCCCTGTTCAATCTTCTTAAACCTGAGGATGTAGATTGGCCTGCGTGCCTTTCGTGATCCGAAGGTGGAAGATGATTGAACACTAGAGTGCCCAGAAATTTGCACTCACATGACGTGGTATCCGTCTTGTGATATCGAGAATGGGCTTATAGATGCCATTTGGAGATTGATGATGGAAGATGGGCTTAAAGATGCCATCCGAAGGAGTGTCGATCGCATAAGAGATTCTTTAGCGAGAGCCTGTATACCTGTTGTTGAGGAAGACTACGCTGGGGAATGCTGGTCTTTATCTTGTTAAAAGTTGAATTTTAGGAGCTTCGGTCGTCCGTTATTCTTATTGGGAAATCGTCTCTTAGTCGAAGAGGTGAAAATGAACTACTATCTAGTCTTGATCCAGGCTTCATGGTGATAAGATCGACTGCTATCTGGTCGTGTTCTAGGCTTTACAGTGACTTACTAGGGAGATGTGATTAAACTTGCTATCTGGTCGTAATCCAGGCTTCGCAATTTCTCAATTCTTATCTGGTCCTAATCCAGGCTTCAGAAGGAATTAAGTTGTTATCCGGTCGCATCCGGGCTTCAACTTGAATTTAGGGCACACTAATATCCGGTCGACTCTGGGCTTCTTAGTAATTGTCCAGGTAAACTGCTATTTGGTCGAAATCCAACTTCGTAGTGTCTTGTACTGTTATCTGGTCGTAATCCAGGCTCTGCAATTTCTCAATTCTTATCTGGTCGTAATCCAGGCTTCAGAAGGAATTCAGTTGTTATCCGGTCGCATCCGGGCTTTAACTTAAATTCAGGGCACACTAATATCCGGTCGACTTCGGGCTTCTTAGTAATTGTCCAGGTAAACTGGTATTTGGTCGAAATCCAAGCTTCGTAGTGTCTTGTACTATTATCTGGTCGTAATCCAGGCTTCAGTCCTTTACCGCTATCTGGTCGTAATCCAGGATTCACGATGTTTTATACCATTATCCGGTCGAATCCAGGCTTCATGGTGTTCTTGTACTGCTATCTGGTCGATTTCCAGGCTTCACAATACCTTACTTCTTATCTGGTCGTAATCCAGGCTTCAGAATAAATTAAGTGGTTATCCGGTCGCATCCGGGCTTCCATTTGACTTTTAGGCCAACTAATATCCGGTCGATTTCCGGGCTTCATAGTAATTGGCCGGGTAGACTGCTATTTGGTCGAAATCCAAGCTTCACAGTGTCCCTCACTGTTATCTGGTCGTAATCCAGGCTTCAGTGTCTTTTACCGCTATTTGGTCGTAATGCAGGCTTCACGATGTATTATACCATTATCTGGTCGAATCCAGGCTTCATGGTGTTTGGAGAAATCAAGATATTATTCGGTCGAATCTAGGCTTCATAACTTGCATTAAAGATATACCACTATCTGGTCGACTCCAGGCTTCGTAGCATTCTTGGCTGTTATCTGGTCGTAATCCAGGCTTCACAGTGTCTTGTACTGCTATCTGGTTGTAATCCAGGCTTCACAGTAACTTGTATTGCTATCTGGTCGTAATACAGGCTTCACAATAACTTGTTGAGCTGTTATCCGGTCGATTTTCGGGCTTCACGGCTTGTGTTTATGACATACCACTATCTGGTCGATTCCAGGCTTCATGGTGTCCTTGTACTGCTATTTGGTCGTAATCCAGGCTTCACAGTAACTTGCATTGCTATCTGGTCGTAATCCAGGCTTCATAATAACTTGTTGGGGATTAAACTATTATCCAGTCGAATATGGGCTTCATAGCTTTAAGATAAACCACTATCTGGTCGATTCTAGGCTTCGCGGTGTTTGATACTGTTATCCGGTCGTTCTCCGGGCTTCACAATATGATGTAGAAATCAAGATATTATCCGGTCGAATTCGGGCTTCATAGCTTGAACTGGAATATAAATCTTGGCATCGGTTTGACTGAAACAGAGAAACTTGTGAGAATTTGATTGTATCTTTCCCTGAAAGGTAAAGAGTTAGTCGTATTTAATGTCATGATGTATGAAATGTATTGAGTAATGATGTTCTCAAAATAAATGAGATTGCGCTGTATGATGCATATGTGTATGCCATGGATATGCAATGTTCTTGTGATATTCTCTGGCTGGGGAGAATGAATCCTGGACTGCTGCTGGAGAGTATAAGGAGTTGAGTTCTTTGTTCTCACTGGGGATAGTGACTGAAGAAGATTAGCTGGAGATTTGCATCCGTTCTGCTCGAGAATATTCCGCCGGGAGAGACTCTGTTTGAGAATAATCCTGTGGGAGAAATAAACTCAGCTGGGGATGAACTTCTGTTGCTGGTGATAAACAAGCTCTGCTTGGGGAGAATTTTTGTGACTCACTCGCGATTGTGAACCTCGGCTTGGGAGAGTTGTGTCCTGTTCGGGAAAACTAACACCACTGTCTTTGGATACTTATTACTCTGCGGGGAGTGTATGTTACTGGGACGCATGTTGAGGATATGACAATGACTTCGTATCAAGACTTTTCTGCCCATGTACCTGCTGGAGAAAGTGCCTGCGGAGGCCTTGTGGATTGAGTGTCATCCTAACTTATGAGGTGCTTGGTAACTGCTGATCAGAATGATAAGTCTTCTACTGATAGGCAAGTGACAATATAATGGGACATAGTCATACACTTTAATCCCTAACTTTTTCCTGGACTGTCTTTTCAGATTTTCAGTCCACCGGGATACCCTTTTTTGCCCAAGCCGCCCTTTCGGGTTTTCGACTTGCCGGGTGTACAGATTTTTCATTTTTTTATCCCTAATTTTTGTCCGAACCCTTTTGGTTCGCCAAGATGCCCTTATTTTTGCCTAGGCCAGTCAACCTAGCGGGTCTTTATTCATGCGCAGTATTTTATGACTATGTCCACTCTCTCAGGGTGTAGGGAGTTGTCACTGTCGGTAGTTTTGTGTTGCCACACTACCAGAAGCTGTTTGCTTGATCATACAGGATTCGTTGCTGGAATTCATGCCCAATGCCCCAAGGGATTCACATGGAGATCTGCCCCTGGCTATTTGGCTTCTTTGAGATATTCCTTGAATCTTGACTTGACTTCCCCAGATGATGGACAATGATCATGCTAGGCCCCTTGGTTGTAAGTGTATTTCCACTTTAGGTGATCCTTTTTATTGAGAAGGTTTTTGTTCACTAGATATTCGTCATGCGAATTTCTCTGTTGTTGAACAAATAATCATATGCAAACAATGTTATTTTAAGAATACAAAGCTTATGTCTGTCTTGAAGTTTGAAAATTCATTTTTTAGTAAAACAAGTAAATTTTGTAAAATGTGATGTCAACTCAGGATTTACAGCAAGTCCTACAGGAGTCAAGATACCTTTTGTAACAGTATGCTTTCGAACTAACCCATGCTTCATCTAGGACTTTTAAGGGTTATAATGTGGCCTGGTTCACGGTTTAAGAAACAAAGGATAAAGGCTCAAAATTTATTTGTACCCACCCGTTCTTCGTGATGTTCTTCGATCCTATACTCAGTTGATTATGCATTTAGATCTCATTTGAGTCTTTGCTCTGATATTCCAGTGATGGTTCAGATACTTACAATTTATTTTGAATAGCCAGTCATTTCTTTTTGTTAAGGGTTTGTAGGACCTCTTTCTTTTTGATTTTATTATCCCTGTCTTTTGCCTAAACGGTTTCTTTTTGTGATTACAGTCAGAGGGATGCCCCCGTTTTTTTCTCCTTAAGTCTCCTTCATAGGTTTTGACTTAATGGGCTTTTATTTCGAGAGATAATGACTGCTTGTCTTGACGATTATAGGGAACCATCACCGTCTTTTATTTTAGAAGGACGTCTTTGAAGCCATTCATTGTGCACCTGGATTAACTGAGAAAGCTACCCTGCCCTAGGTTGTGATTAAGGGTTTTAATTTGTGTGAAAAGAAAACTCCTACTTCTTTGGCTCGAAGGGGTTGACTAGGGATTATCTTCCTTATAACTCCACTGTTTAGGATTTGAAACAACGTCTGTACATCGTCAGCGGGGTCTGTTCAAAAGAATACTGTAGAGATTTTGATATCATTTTCGTCATCCTCCCTCTAAAGGCTCAAAGCTTTTGTTCGAGAGTTGAATATCATAAAAAGGAAAGTAATTTAAATATAGTGAATATGAATGAATTGATTCAAAACAAACATATGTAATGCATTGATAAAGTAACAGAGTTTGACATGAATAGATGTTCGAACAATCAAAAGAAAATTGCAAATTGAAAATTCTAATGAACAAAAGCCTCTTTGTATGGTCTTGTCACTTCAGAGGACGTGCCTTGGAGGGATGGTAGAAGAACTCAGCCTGACCATCTTGTGTAAACTCCAGCACTCCTTCATCAATCAAGTCCTGAATTTTATTTTTCAATGCCCAACAGTCATCAGTATCATGCCCCAGGCTGTTGGAATGGTATGCACACCTTGCATCAGGGTTGTAGTTAGGGGAAGAAGTCTTGGGATTCGGTTGAGGTCCTACCAACGTAATCAGATTCATCCTTAATAGGTGTTGTAAAGCTTGAGACAACAACATGTTGAGTTTGGTAAACTGCCTTTTGGGCATATCCGGCTTACTCTGATTAACCTGTTGTTTTTGGCGAGGTTGTTGTTGGACCCGTGAGGCGGTAGAAATTTGGAAAGGTCCATTCTTCACCCAACCAAACTCTTGTCTTCTTGGAGGTTGATCAATGACTTGGTCCCTGACCTCGACTGTTTGCTTCATACTGTTGTATCCGTCTTGATGAAGTTGGTTGATGATGGCTTTCAGCTCTTCTTGCCTTCTGGCTAGGCCTTGGATAAGAGCCATCTTCCCCAACATATGGGTTCTCATTGCATCTACCTCAGCTTGCAGTTGTTCCAGCCGTTCGTCCTTATTGTCTTCAGGACTTTTCTTGACCAAGTTCCCAACGAGGATTGTTTTTAACTCTTCCTGCCCCTTGGATAGGTTTAGGAATATGTCCCCAAACTGAGCTTCTTGAGTTTGAAGATCTCTATTGTCTTGTTTGAGAGCCATTGCTGAAATAAACAGCGAGAACATGAGAGACCTGTACTGGAAGACCTGTTATGCAATGATATGTAAGATATATGTATGCAATGTTTTCAAGGATCTTGCGGGGTAAACAAGAAACTGTTAGAATTTGGTTGCAGCTTGATTGAAGAAACTTCGTGTCGTTAAGAGTCCTTCTTCAAGAGTCAAGCTCACCATATCGAGTGGGTCATAGCCACTGACTCAAGTTATCATGTTTTGATCTCTATACGACATTATCTAGAGAAAGATAAATCCCCTTGCCCCTTGCTAGACGTATGATTTACCATAACCTGCATCACAAACCCTTGAGATCCTTGAAATGGTTAAGGAAATGTTAAGGCATGATGTTATGATGTGTATGCTATGCGTTTAAGCAAAAGTGAAAGGTGATGTAAGCAAGTAAACCCTGCGAGAAATCCAAGTTATTGTATAAGGACTGTAAACAAAACCTGCAAGGAACTCATGTTGTCAGATAATAAAACTGTGCAAGTAGTTCAAGTTGAAAGCACACAAGTCACACAAACAGCCTTAGGTTTAGGCTTGCATGAGGTCAAAGGCAATACCCTCTTGAAGTTTAGTTGGTTTCAACCTGTCCTAGCAAATGTAACCGGGTTCTAGAGGATCTCAATATCACTGACCATCCTCCATCGGTCATGGTTTTAGCTCACACAATCTTTTCTTGCGGCCGAAACTATCTCGAGAGTATGGTCTCAATGAGTGTAGCATCGAGTATCAACCAATTCTCAGCTTTACACCAAGGCTGGCTATCTCACTACTTTCTAATGGCCAAGTTGGTCGATTAAAGGTTCTAAGGTCAGTTGATGCTTAACGACACCACGTAGCGGCCCCGTATTCTCCTCGTTTCTCCACAAGGGATACCGATACCAACCAATGTGCCACATCAACGTAGCTACTGCTTCAACCGTATCGGTCTACACCGTACAATTCCCTCACAGTTTATTTCTACTTACCTAAAAGGTGTCCCCAGATCCGGGTTATGATCTATAGTAACTCCCAAACAAAACCCTTAAAAGTAAAGCAACCAAAACAAACAAGAGAAGCAAATATGATGAACTAGATCCTAAGGTATACCTCACTTATTTTACTCCCCAACAGAGTCGCCAGTTCTGTGATACGGTGGAAGAACCTGACTATTTTAGAAAAATGCTGGTTTGCATTTTGCGTTTGTGTTTGCAAAATGTCGCGGTAAGCAAGAGTCGCCACCGACTTTTATTTTATCCAACTGGAAAGGAAAAAAGCACAGAAAAAATCCTTTTTCTAGATATTCTGAGTACGGGGGGTAGATTATAGAAAGGGAAGGTATTAGCACCCTTTCTATCCGTAGTTTTCTACGGGCTCTTAGGTACTTGCTCATCTTTTGAAAATTTCTTGTGTGTGTTTGTTTTGAAAAGTTTTTGTTTTACTTCGTTTTAACCCTTGCCCCTGTCTTCAAGAGTGTTACGAAGTCGTTTTGAAAACTTTGTTTGAAAAAAGTGTGAGTGTGGAAAAGTTTATTTTGAGAAAGTACCTACTAGCATCTACCTACTCGAAAAAAGAATGTTTATGTTCTTGTTTCCTTTAGACAGCGCTATCCCACTATTAGTGAGTCAGTAGCACCGTCTTTGGAGTTGTACAGGTCAATTCAAAAGGGATGTACGATCATTAAAGCAATGTTAGGACGTCTTAGTAATGACTCTAATGTCTTAAGATCATATTCGAGGCAACATTTCCGAGGCAACCTTTTCGAGGCAACATTTCCGAACGGGACATTTGATCTTTGTTTAGACAAGAGAGTGACCACTAAAATACCCTATACTTAATAATCGTTTACCGAAGGCAACCGAAGTGAGAGTATACACTAGGAGTGCGCATGTGCGAGTGATTTGATTTCAAGTTATTATCTTTGCACATTTAGGGTTTGCTAACCATTTTAAAATTAACATACATTCTTATCATGCAATCCTATTATCATACATGTAATAGTTAATATTTGCGAAAATTAAAGTGCGAGAAATAAAACTACGCTATTACAAGGCTTCAGGGAGGAGAATTAATTACATAGCCAAAAACCCGTAAAACAATAAATAAAAGAAAAGTCCTAATTAAACTATTACATCTCATGAGCAGTTAAATCAATATTATAAAAATAAATAAATCCGCGCGATGAAACGAGAACGAGAGAAAATTAGGGTTTTGACCCCGTCTAAACCTAATTGAAAGAAAAATCATTTTTTTGTTGTTTTTAATTATTTTGAGAAAGAATAAGGTTTTAAATTAAATATGTACCAACCTAATTAAATTAAATTAAGTTAAGAAAAATGATTAATTTTGACCTATTTTTGTACTTTGGTTATTTTTAAGAAAAGAAAATAAAAATTAAATTAAACAAAACCCTAATTTCTAATTTGGTTTAATTTGTTTACAAAAGGTTAAAATTTCCCTAAAATTAAAATAAACTAATTAAATTAATTTTTGATAAAAAATAAAACCTAAATCTAATTTGATGAAAATTGATTTTATGAATTTTTTGTAAAAAAAGAATCAATTTTTTATGTGAGAAAATGATTAAAACAAAAATAAACAAATAAAAGAAAATATAAGAAGGATAAAGAAAAAGGGCCTGGTATCAGCGGCTCTGATCAGAGGATGATGATCCAGAAGATGATGGTGATCAGAGGATGGTGGTCCAGAAGATGATGGTGATCAGAGGATGATGATACTGGGCCTGCTCCTGGCTGGTGGATCCAACAGATTATGGCCAGAGGATGTTTGATCCAGTCCTGGTTGATGCGCCCAGAAGATGATCCTCATAAGGTTCAAGCATTATATCTGGTGAATACAAAGGGGAAAAGAAATGCCAAAAGGTCATGCCTGGGATCGAACCGATAATCATGAACTTCTGACTTCCTTCTTCTGAGCAACTACGTTGGGTGTTAGTTTATCAATACAACAGAAACAAACAAATAGATCAGAACTAAAGGCTTCAGGCCAAAGTAAACGCGCCAGAATTTAAACCGGCCAATAAAGGTGTGACACACCATCGTCTTCTTCCATGGATCTGTCGTTTAAAATTCTAAAATTTTACCTACAAGCATGGCGCTGTAGCTATAACCCTGTACAAATCAGAAACGGCATACAAGCAACATAAATAAAAATCAAAACCATGGATCAACTGGGTTTGACCCGCTGATCACAATGGTCTCCTCTATTAGGGCCAATATTACTTGTACAAGAAAATCCCAAAACGAAACAAGAAAACCTAACAATGGCATATCTCTGTAGGGTTAGCAAAAATGCAATTAATCATTACCAATAGCTTGCAAATGCTTTAATGAACAAGAATATATAAGTAACTCATGCTACAAGTGCCAAAATCATGATATTGAATTTCAAGAAGATGCCAAGGTCGCGAGACACTTACATTTAGTTTTGGCGCACGAAAATGCCTGCTAAGGATCGGTATAGACTCCTTGAATGCCCAGGAAACGAAAGGAATGCCTGGAAAGGCTTGAAAGCGCCTGGAACTGTGAAAACATATTGCACTTTTTCTTGATTTTTTTGCAAGTTGTTATTCACTCTATACGCCTCTAACCCCTGTCCTTTTGATCTGAATTTGTTCAATATATATCATTGAGTGAATTAGGTTTGCCAATGTGCATCCAATCTTTTTCAATTATGGTCTTTGATCATGATTTGGTTCCCATGAAGATCTTTACAAAATAAGCCAAAAAAACCAATCTTTTTGTGTACAACATGCCTTGCACGATTTGATTTTATTGCTAGCTGTATAAGAGACCTGAAATAGGCACAAAATCTCAAGGTTTAAATGATTTTGATATTTCCATGATTTTATTTTGATTTAATTGAAATAAAAATCAAAATAAATGGAAAAAATAAAATAAAGTAAAGTTGGAAGGACCATAGGTCGTGGACCATGTTACAAACTCAATACAAGCACAAAAAGTTGGGCCCATTTGGCAAAAATTGCAATTTGAGGCATATTTGACTTTTGGCAATTTTGCAAAAAGGGCCAACTTCACCAATGCATAACTCATTCAATTTTGACTCTATGAGGGTGTTCTTAGACTTTTTAGAAATATTAGGATGTCATATAATCAACCCTTTTTGTCTCATATCAATTGAGTCTTCCATGTTCATGTATGAAGCTTTGACAAAAAAGGTGTTTTTGTTGACTTTTCAAAATGACCTATAATGTCCAAATTCATAACTTCTTGTGAGTGCATATTTTGAACTTGGGAGCTGAAGATTAATTGTAGGGAATTTCATCCTCTTAAAAATTAGATTTGGATGGGTCACTTATAATAAAGTATGAGAAAGTTATGCTTGGTCAAAGTTGAGTTGACTTTTCCTACAAAACCATAATTTAGCAACTTTTTGGGTTTTGATGAATTGTGAGCAATCCTTGATGAATCACGATCAACCCTTGATAAAATGATGAATAATTCTTCAAAATGAGAATGTTGATAAAAAATCTTGAGGTTTGACTGTATGTAGGCCAAAATTGACTTTTGCCCTAACATAGTCGATTTTCAGGCCTTTGAGCAATTGACTGAGCAAACTTTCTCTGCAAGGCTCGAAACTTGACATGGATGATATTGGGAACATATTAGGATAATAGTGAGCATTTGGGACCCTTTTGATTCAAACATCTTGATTCAACATGAAACCCTAATTTGAGGTAGACTGCCTTAGTGGAGGGTTTGTCTGGTCAACCGTTGAACTTCCTTGAGCAAATTGAGGATCTTTCTTGAAATGTTTTGAGAAATATGGGAGGGAAAATTTTGGGGTACAACAATACCTTATTAAGGATATGCACCCCCCAATAACAGAGAGAACTCCTCCATAGTAGGCATTAACTGGTAATTTGGAAAAGTGAAGCAGTGGTGTAGAGGGTCAAAGAACTGAAATATCACTTTTAACATTTCTTCATCAGGATTTGAGGTGACCAAGCTAAGAAGTAGACCATGTCTTTCAATGAAGGGATATCCTTCAGGAACCCTTGATACCAATTCCTTAAGCTGAGGAGGTAGCTTTACCAGACTGGCTTGGATAGTGAATCTGCGGGTGATGGCTATGTCCTACAAAACAAGACAAAAGTAAACCCTAAGAATCCTTGAAATGGTTAGTATGATATGCTATGTTATGATGTCATGATTATGCTCAGATATAGAAGATATAGAAAACACAAGCAAATCACACAAAGACCTTAGGTTTAAGGCTTGGATGGATTTTAAGGTATACCCTCTTGAAGTTGGATTGGTTCAACCTGTCCTAAATATAGTAACTAGGTTCTAAGGGATCTCAATATCACTGATCTTTTCCCCAAATTTTATTCTGATAGACAATTGACTTGCCACCAAACAAAACTCGAGAGTCAAACCTCAATGAGTGTAGCATCGAGTATCAACCGACTTTGGGCTTACACCAAAGACGGCTATCTCACTACGTCCTAACAGCCAAGTTGATCAATTAAGGTGCTAAGGTCAGTTGACGCTTTATGATACCACGTAGCGGCTCTGTATTCTCCTTGATTACTCAAGGGCTACCGGTACACACCAAAGTATCGCATCAACTTAGCTACTATTTCAACCGTGTCGATATACCCCGCACAACTCCCTCACAGTTTATTGCTACTTACCTAAAAGGAACTCCCCGATTCGGGTTTAGGATCCAAACAACCCAAACAGATAACCTTAAAAGTAAATCAAGCAAGACAAGCCAAAGAAGCAATTAAGAATGACCTAGATCCTAAGGTAAACTCCACTTTTTGTATCTCCTCAATAGAGTCGCCAATTCTGTGATACGGTGGCAGAACCGACTGTTAATACTGGTTTTGCATTTTTTGTTTGCAAATGTCACGGTAAGCAAGAGTCGCCACCGACTTTTATTTCATCCAACAAAGGAAAACGAAAAAGAACAGAAAACCTTTTTCGAGATATTTTTGAGTATGGGGGGTAGATTATAGAAAGGGAAGGTGTTAGCACCCTTTCTATTCATGGTTTTCCATGGGCTCTTAGGTACTTGCTCATTTTGAAATTGCTAGTGTGTGTTTTGAAAAGTTTTGTTTAACTTCGTGGTAACCCTTGTATCTGTCCTCAAGAGTGTGACGAAGTTGCTTTTGAAAACTATTTTGAAAGTGTTTGTGTGAAAGAGTTTTGGTTGTTTTGAGCACGTACTTAAGAGTTTCTACCTACTCGAAAAAGACTGTTCATTTTCTTATTTCCTTTAGACAACACTATCCTACTATTGAGGAGTAGGTAGCCCCATCGCTGGAGTTAAAGGGACATTCTAAGGGACAATTACAGTCGCTGAAGCAATGGTTAGGAAACCTTAGTAATTACCCTAAAGTCCTAAAGATATTTATGAGGCAACATTCGAACGTGTCATTTTTGATCTTTTGGGACTAGAGGACAATCACTAAAACTCCCTATACTTCATGACCGTCTACCGAAGGCAACCGAAGTGGGACAAACCCTAGGAGTGAGCATGTGCAAGTGGTTATTTTTCAGTTTATTTATCTCTGCACAATTAGGGTTTTCTACCTTTTTAATTTCATTTGTCTTTTGCATACAATCCTATTATCAATCATCTAGCAGTTAATAATAGCGGAAAGTAAAATACGAGAATAAAAACCTAGCTATTACAAGGCTTTTGGGAGGGGGTTACATAGCCAAAATTGAGGAAAATAATAAGTAAAAACAATAATAAGACCTAATTAAAAACTATTACAACCCTTGGCAGTTACAATAATTGGAAAAATAAATAAATAAAACGCGCGCGAGGAGGAACACGAGAATTAAATATCCTAATGAATCTAATTAATTAAAGGAAATATTTTTGTATTTTTTATTGAGAAAAAATAGTTGAAATTTGCAAGTTAAACCTAATTTTCTAATTAATTTTATTTAACAAAATAATCAATGTTCAAAATAATTAAAATAATTAATTTTAAAAAGTTACTTTTAATTATAAAAACCCTAATTCTATTTTTGTGATTTTTTTTAATTTAATAAAAAATGTTTTTGTTTTGTAAAAATAATTAAACAAATAATTAAAACAAAAGAAATCAAAAAAGAAATAAATTGGGCCTGTTATTGTTGTTAGCAATATGGGTGTGTGAAGCTGAATTGTTAAGCCCATATGTGCTAGCCCAAGATATGCGTGAGATCTGGTGTTGTCACGTTTGGAAAGTTCACCATGGGGATGCAAATCAGAAGCATTGGATCTGTATGATGAACGATCCACTGGCTGGATCTGAGGGTGCAAGGTATACACGTGGGATGACGATGCATTGGATCTGAAATCAGATGGTTAGAAAATACAAAAACTCCAGACCTGGGTATCGAACCTAGGCCTCTCACCTCACATGCGTTCTTCCTTACCATCAGGCCAACCTGTTATTCGTTTATATCAATGACAAAATAATAATATAATATATAAACAACCTGAATGCTGAGTTGTCAGCACACGCCCTTTCAGTGGGACCCTGGATTTCGAACCAACCAATTAAAACGTAAGAGATTGCTACGCGGGGTCTTCGCCTGAGTCAACGACGCCGGAACTGCACTCTGATCGTCTTCTTCGGCCCTGCAAAAATGTAAACAACAAAAATACAGGGAATCAAGGTACCAGGCTCCGGCTACCCCCCTATTTCCTAGGCTGTGAACTCCATGGTGGTGGCGGTTTAGTTTGAAAGTCCCTGTACAGGGAGATACAATGCTCTCCTGAAACCTGGCCCTAACAATGGCAAACTGGGGATCCTGCATGCATGCTTGCTATTAATGGTTCAAAACTCTTGCAAATATGATATTAAACACAAATATATTTAACAATCTCATTTACATGCCATGAAATAAAAGTTTGAAGCTTGAGAAATTTACCAATCCGATGACTCTTGATATGGGCGTTTGAGGGTGCTGCAAGCCTGGATATGGACAGGGATAGACTCCTGGGAATCTCCAGGCGTGGATTGAAGGCTTAGGTTGGACTGAAAGAGGCTGGGAGTTACACTTTGGAATTTCACGATTTCTAATTATTTTTGCAATTTTGGTATGAGTACTTAGGGCTGCGTATTCCTCTCCTTGTGCTTCTGAATAGCCCTGCATATATAGTGAATCATATTATGTTATCAAAATTGGAAGAAATCTTTGCTTTCATTGAGAAAATAATTTGTTTCAAAAATATTTTTTTTTTGCATATTTGGACCAAATCAAATCTTGCTCTTTCTTCACAAGTTTTCCTTGATATGCCAACACATTTTACCCATTATTTGATGAGAAGAAGATTTGAAATCAAATCTTACATTATTCCTTTTATTGATTTATTTAATTTTGCATTTTTAATAGATAAAATCTCAAAATAAAGAATATAAATAGAATAATAATGTATGAATGATCTCAAAAGTCTTGGGCTATGTTAGAAATAAGTTTCAAGCATGAAAAGATGGGCCTATTTGAAAAAAAAAAGTCATTTTGATCAATGTTGACTTCATGCACATTTCCAAAAATTGGTCAACTTTAGCAATGCACATCTCACTCATTTTTAACCCTAAGAGGGCGTTCTTGGACTTTTTAGAAAGCTTAGGATATCCTCTAAACAATCCTTTTGATTTTATCTCAATTTGATCTTCCATGTTCATGTAAGAAGCTTTGACCCAAAAGGTGTTTTTGTTGACTTCTGAAAAGGACCTATAATGTCTGAATTTATATCTTTTCATGAGTGCATTTATTCAACTTTAGGGATGAAGATGAGTTGTAGGAAATTGAATCCTATTCAAAATGAGCCTTGGATAGGAAATTTCTGATAAAGTATGAGAAAGTTATGCCTGGTCAAAGTTTGGTTGACTTTTCCTATAGAAACCCTAATTTAGCAACTTTTGAGTTTTGATGAATTTGGGGAATTCCTTGAGGAATCATGATCAACCCTTGATCAAAGGATGTATGTTACTTCAAAATGTTGATGTTTACCAAAAATATTGAAGTTTGACTGTATGTGGGCCATAGTTGACTTTTGACCCAACACAATTGATTTTCAGGCATCTGTGCAGTTGACTGAGAAAACTTGTAGTGCAAGGCATGAAACTTGGCATGGATGACCTTGATAACATATTAGGGAAAAGGAAATCATTTAGGACCCTTGGAACTCAAACATCTTGATGAAAATGGAAACCCTGGTTTGAGGTTCATTGCCTTTAGGAGAGAATTTGTCTGGTTAATTCTTGGGCATCCTTGAGCAATTGAGGACCCCTAGGAGTACGCTTTGAGTAAAATGAGAGGGAAAATTTTGGGGTACAACAACTTCCCCTGTTCAATCTTCTTAGACATGAGGATGTAGATTGGCTTGTCTGCCTTTCGTGATATGACGGTGGAAGATGATTGAACACTAGAGTGCCCAAAAATTTGCACTCGCATGAAGTGAGTGTCAGTCGATAATATTGGGAATGGGCTTACAGATTCCATTTGGAAGGCGATGGAGTCGTCGGAGATGGGCTTAAAGATTCCATCCATAAACGATATCGGCCGCGTGAGAAATTCCTTTGCAAGAATTCTTGTAATTGTCGTTGAGGAGAACTTCACCAGGGAATGCTCATTTATGTATTGGGAAATAGAGGCTAGGAGCTTCGGTTGTCCGCTACTCTACTGGGGAATTAACTCTTAATTAAGGAGGTTGAAGTAAACTACATGTTTGGTTAGGGTCTAGGCTGTACAGCGACTTACTGGGGAATTGTGAAATCGACCGTAACTGGTCTGGTCCAGGTCTTACATTGTTGTAAACTATTGTATGGAGATAAGAGAGAAGGAACCTGGATAGTAGGGTTGCTTCTAAATGAAAGCCTGGGTAGTAAGGCTGTGAGAAGGAACTTGGGTAGTAGGGTTGCTTCGAAATTAAAGCCTGAATAGTAGGGCTTTAGTTGACCAAAAATCTTCAAAATGTTGATGTTGACCAAAAATCTTGAAGTTTGACTATATGTAGGCCATAGTTAACTTTTGACCTAGCACAATTAATTTTCAGGCATCTGAGCAGTTGACTAAGCAAACTTGTAGTGCAAGGCATGAAACATGGCATGGATGATCTTGAGAACATATTAGGGCAAAGGAAATTATTTAGGACCCTTGGAACTCAAATATCTTGATGAAAATGGAAACCCTGGTTTGAGGTTCATTGCCTTTAGGAGAGAATTTGTCTGGTTAATTCTTGGGCACGTTGAGCAATTGAGGACCTCTAGGAGTATGTTTTGAGCAAAATGAGAGGGCAAATTATGGGGTACAACATGTCCCAATTCATCAAACCTCCATTTTTGGTCTTGAGAAGTTAGAAAACAACATTGAATCCTGCATCTTGATGATCCAGAGTCAGATTTCTCATCAATCGGTGCTGACAATCCGTGAGATGTTTGGTTTTTCTCCATTTTTTCTCTATGTATTTCTCTATTTGTTGCGTATGTTTGTATATTTACTTTGAACATATGTATATTTGTTGATCATGGTGTTGTATAAAGCTTTCTTTACAAATCAATCTTGATGTCTTCTTTGATCTCTTTGCTTTATGTTTGGATTTGGGTTGTTATGGACATATACCTCACAAATCTTGATTAGGGATGGATATCTATTAGTTTCTAGATTCTAGAGATATATTTAGAGCTAATATTCACTTTGGGTGCTAAATCTTAACGTATATGTGTTGTTGTAGCGCGTAAGACATTGTCGATAAAGTAATACGGTTGGTCTCGCGACTTGGCGTTAGACATAACCTTCATTGTGGGTATATCTCATGGTGTCCATGGTTATTTTGATGAGTACAATAGGTTGAGTGCAACTGATCATTAGGTTTAAGTTTGTGATGAGTAGTGTAAATTCATGTCTGATAGGTTTCTCCTTTCTATTTAATGTATTTATTTTCTTGTCAATAGTTTTTCACCCTTTCCTTACAAAAAAACCATTTAAAACCACACTTATAAATGTGAGAAATTGTCCAACAGCAATTCAGTAGCACTAATCCCTGTGGAGACGATATAATATACCCAATAAAAATACTTACTTTTGCTTGCCGCTTTACTGCTCCAGCAACTATCAAGAATAAGTATCCATTTTCGAGGATTTATGATTTGATGGATCAGTTGGTTGGTGCTTGTGTTTTTAGAAATATAGATTTGAGATTTGGATATCATCAGATTCTGTAGCGGTAGAAATGTTTAAGACTAAGCCATTGGATTGACTAGACTTATACAGATCAAAATAAAAATCGCCACTGTGCTTTATTATTTCCAAAGAAATGGGAAAAGAGCGAGTAACCCAAAAAGATGGGGAAAGATTCAAGGTAAGGGGGTTGGTTATGAAAAGGGAATGTATTAACACCCTAAACATCTACAGTACTCCGTAGGAACCTCTTTGTAAAATCTGTATATTTTGGCTATAAAATGTTGTATGAAAATGAATGGTGGAGGTGAGAAAAGAAATACATTTTTTATGATTTTTGCACCCGCTGCGATTGCAAACCTTTAGTGCCTACGTACCACCTTTCATGCAATAGGGGGTCAGGGTACACGTTGTTCATCTTTAAAAATTTTAAAACACAAGTGTGTTGGTTAGTTTTATAAGATAAGACATCATCGTCATTTTCCGTGTGGAAAAACATAGTTACTACCCACAATCACGAGAAAGGAGAATTTGCATCATCTCAAAGTGGAGGATATGAATTGGATTTTAAAATCAACAATGCCTCACTCAACACCCAAGTGGAAAATATATCTATTCACTACATATCATACAAGTATAGTTGTTTGCATCACTACAAGGATTGACAAGAGTCTAATCTTTTGAGATAGGTTTTAAAATAAAAAGCCAAAGTGGCAAAAGGGTTTGAAATGAGATTGATTGAATTTTAATCTTCTCACAAAAAATGTCAAGGTATCATTAAGTTGATTGAAGTTTATTTATGAAAAGGTTTTGAAAATGCATGGACCTAAGTCCAAGTTTATTATGGAAGTGGTTCAAGTTTAAAAGAAACAAGAAGAGTTTTCAAAATGAGAGAGAATATTTTTGAAATTAAAGAAGATGGGAGGAGAAGAAGAGACTATCCTAAAGCATAAGGTAAAAGCTAGGGATAAGAACCATCTAACCAACAAGAAGCCAATACTTGACATTTTGAGCCAAGATAGAATTCTCATTCTTTGGATTGAAACCAAGCAAGCAAAGATACTAAACCTCTTGAGAGAACCAAACTTCAAGTGTATTAAGTCTTCACAAAAATTGGGCAGAGTAACGGCTGTATACGGGTGAATTCCAGATTACAAACAAAGTATGTAATCACAAAAACCTGCACACAAAACAAACAACAACCCAATATATTAAGGTAAACCTCAAGAACTCCATACAAAATCTATATCGAGGTCACAAGGTCTCCAACATAGGCCAAGGTTTCTATTCCAAAGTCCAAGAAGTCCAATTCTCCATAATGCCAAGGATAGTAACCAAATAGTCCAAATATCATTAAAGGTTTTTATGGTTCATGTTGATTATTAGGTGTCTTAGAAGAGAAAATAAAAGCTCAAGTGAGCAAAAATAAAAAAAGAAAATGACATGAAATGTAATGCTTAAAGTAAATGGTACATAAAGCATAAAAAATAAAAGGAATAAAGTAAAAACAATTTAATAATTAGTGGTTAGTTGAATGACCATCTTGAAACTTGAATTTGGAACTCATTAGAGGATTGGTAGAACCAAAGCCTCCACACAATAAGTTGCATTTGCTTTTTGTCAAGTATATCATCCATTTAGAATCCTCAAAAGTACCATTTAATGATCAACGATGTTTAAGTGATCCGCATTGACCAAAAGTGTTGTAGATCCATTAGAGGATTGTAGAACCAAAGCCTCCACACGATGAATCTCAAGATTATCGGATCAAAAAGATAAAATTAACATACTTGGGCTTGCAAACATAGGTTTGGGCCATGAATGATCATTTATTCAAACCGGGACAAAATTTAGCGCTATGTTAAGAAATCGTAAGTGGACTTATGTAGAAGTCGCACCTATTTTGAGGCCGGTCGATATCAATCTATGCACCATTTGTTTTGAGACATGATATAGAGATCATGCTCCAATAACACTTAGTGAAATAAGAAAGGGATAAGATGAAGATGGGTGGGAAAGAACATAGAAACCATATTTGAATTAAATTTCAATTAAACTATTATTAAAATCATTCATCCATTTTTATGGAGTTAAACTCAACATCATGGATCCAATGGTGTTAACAAAGTTCATAATAAAAAATTCAACCCAAGATCAGCCAGAAAATAATCGCAAAATAATATTGCATTTTAGTATATACATTAAAAAAGTTTTAAAAAGTTTTAAAATAGAAATAAAAGAGAAAAATATCAACTATGTTCAAATTAATCAAGAAATAAAAAGTAAGACCATAGAAAAATTAGAAAAGGACTCAAATATTTTTACAAATTTTTTGATAATTTTTGAAAGTGAGAAACTATTTTTAAAATTAAAAGAAATGAGTAAAATGGACCAAAAATGATAAAAAAATACCAAAGTCAGAATTAAAAAAATAAATGAGGTCACCAACATTTGTCACAATATCATTGGATCATTCCATAATTTTTTCAGAATTAAAAAATACATAAAAGTATTTTTAAACATTTAAAACAAATCAAATAAAGTGAAAATTTATAAAAAATATCAAAACACAAAATAAAATTGTGAAAAAATAAAAATCAGAAAGAGAAAATTCAAAAATATTTTTAATAATTGTTTCAGATTTTTTGGATTAAAAATGAATTTTCTATGATTTTTTGAAATTTAATAACACTTAAATATAAAATCAGAAAAGAAAAATAAAGTCAAAAATATGTGGACCATTGGATGAGAGTCAAAACGCGTTAGTAATCAAATCCAAGGGATCTGGCGCACCGTGCATATGATGGTCATTAGTGAATAAAGCATATAATCATTAGTCAAATCAGATTTTCCAAAAAAAAAACAGATGGCGCGCTTTCATTGGTTGGAAGATGACACATTGGTCATCTTCAACCTCCATCAAACGCGAATTCCAGGTCTCTCAAACTGTAAAATCAGAAGCTCAGACCTATGCCATTCGCTTCGTCTCTTCAAGACAAAGACAACCACACCTTCGCGACAAATTTATATAAACTGTAGCTCGAACAATTTGGAAGGAAAGTTTTGAAAAGGGATTTGAAATTTCATGGTCAAAACATGTTTCCAGATAAAAGTAAGTGTTGCGACTAGAACCAGGGAAATGAGAGCATCACAATGATATCAAAGTTTTGAAGAATTGATGGAGAAATCTACCTATTGAAGTTGAGTTGCAGAGCTTTGAAATTGGACTTCTATGGAGCAATATATGGCACGATTCTTGAAGGTAATTGTATGGATAGCTTCAGCGAAGATCAAGGAAGAGAAATTGATAGAGAAATTGGATTGAAAAAGGCTTGAACACAAATTTCGAAGTTACATAAATTTGAGTTATGGAACAAGTTTGGCAGGGTGATTCTAGCCATCCAAGCTTGAGAAAATGTATGAGGGATGACCCTCTATTTATAGGCAATCAAATGGAATGTCCAAGCGTGTGAAATGATGAAGTTTGGAGGGAAATCGTGTGAAGTTGCAAACAAGAAAAGTGTGACTTCTAATTTGATCAAAACTTATCCAAAACACGCGTTTTGCTGTGCTAATCACTTCTGGAAGTACACTAAACATGTTTAAAGGAAAAAATGCGCAGAAAAAAAGTGTTTAGAAGCTAAATCAATGATTTCAAGTTCTGACTTTTGAAGAAACTTCAGTTTCAAGTTACCAAGTTCAAATCAATGGCATTCTCAGCTCAAGGGGTCTTAGGGCATGACTCTTGATGCTTCAGAAAGATGATGTTACAAGATTTGCAATGGAAAAAGAATGAAATCAAATGGATGTTTGAGCTGAAAGTTGCATTGAGTCAAAAATTGAGAGAGTTATGAATTCTTGAAGTTGGAAAAAAAATCATGAAATAACCTATAATCTTTTGTATCCTTGGGGCACCTTCTATCCATTTTCTCAATTTCCACATAAAAGAAGGAGTAAAGTTCATATCCTCAAGATCATTATGGAAAAAGAGTGCGCCTAAGGTGATAAAAATTGACCAATTTATGATCATTTGAAGTCACATGAGAAAATGAGGGTTCATCTGGAGGACTTGTAATCTTTCTTCATCATCAAGTTTCTTCCACATGAAAACTCCTTGAAACTTTTGAAGTGATTTGTTAATAAACACTTAAAGAGAATGACGTCTTTCGAATCACTCAAAAATACCAAAAGATGAGTAAGATATACTTCTTTGAAGTTCAAAACCCTAGCTCCTAGATCAAGAAAATTATTTGAGGAACCTTCATAAATTTGAACCACCTTCTTATACCAACACTCTTGCTTTGTAAATAAAAGTTATTGAGGATGTAAAATGAGAATTCTTAGCCACCAAAACCACTTCCATATCTTGAGAATTTAGATGAATATGCACTTGTGACCAATGAGATCAAGGCCTTGTCCAACCATGACAACTTCTTCAATCAATCCCTTGCATCTTTGAATCAATCTTGATAACTTGGAAATATGGTGAACCAAAATAACCTTGCCATGCCATCTGTGATACGGTTGGAGAACTGACTTGAGGTTTTGCGTTTGTTTTCGCAAATGTTTCGGTTGAGCAAGAGTCGCCACCGACTTTTTATTTTATCCTAAGGAAAGGTTAAAAAGCACAGGAAAAACCTTTGAGATGTTTTCTTGGGTTCGGGGAGTAGATCATAGAGGATGGTAAAAAGTCAAAGGATACACCAACTTTTACTGAAAGCGAAACTACCAACGTTCACTGAAGGTAGAAAGGGAGAAGAAATAGCAACACCGATGTTCACTGACAGAGAGCTACCAACATTCACTGAAGGTAGAGAGAAAATAAAATGTCATGACACTGCCGTTCACTGACGATGAACTACCAACATTCACTGAGGGTAGCAAAAAGATAACAATCACCAACTTTCACTGAAGGTGACCTACCAACTTTCACTGAAGGTAGAAAGAGAATATATCATAGCACCACCATTCACTAACGATGAACTACCAACGTTCACTGAGGGTAGCAAAAAGATAACAAGTTTTCCCAAAATTCTGGCATTTCACCTAGAACGGGTCTCAAATTCTTCTTTAACCGAGGCATTCTGCCTGGAAAGGGTAATATATAAGTTTTCTCAAATAAAGAGACTACCACTTAAAATGATTTCACAATGAATTGTCTCTGCGATATCGAGAGACTTGCCATCGACGAGAGTAATTTTGACAACAAACTGCAAACTATCTACTCATAGGGAAGATAACAAAAAGGGTAATGTCGACTTTTACGGGGAAGTATAAGTTGCTCAAATAAAGAGACCTGCTACTTACTGTTATGGAGGATTGTAAAAAAGGACTTTCTGGGGAATGAAATATGACCTCCTGGGGAAAGAAATATATTTCTGCTGAGGAGATAAAGTCTTCTTGTGCAAAATAAATGCACATTCTCAAACAAAGTCTTGAAGTCTGCAGATATCATAAGTAATAATATTGCTGAGGATCAAAGATTCAAACCATAAATAAATTGGAATGAGACAGTCGTCCAAAATACATCATTTGAGAAATAAACTCAAGAGGGAAACCCAAATCATCCAGACAAAGAGCTGTGCAGGAAGGATAAAGCAAAAATCTTCCACGAGGGATAATTTAGTGGGGAACTTGAAAGAACATACACTTTCTGCTTATGACTGACACTCTATTGGAGTGAGGACAACACAACTCTGCAAAACAGGATAATATGCCCACAAAATATTAATGAATGTCAATGAGAAATGATTTTCCAAATTTAACTATGCATGATGTATGTATGAATGTATGAGTGTTATCGTGCATATGCTGACAAAATATACATATAACACTAGGAGTAACCAGGCAAAACCAACTCGGGCACAAACAACGCTCGGCTAAATCACATCCAAGATGAACATTCCAAGAAAAAAGTAAGCGCCAACTGAGGAAAAAAATCACACTTCATGGCTTAACTTAACTAGGAGAAACGTAATCTGGAAGTAAACAAAACATAACGACAAAACAATACAAATACAGAGATACAACATCCTTCTCCAGGCTTCACCAGAGAATAGCATTCAGACTTTAACGGAGAAATAAATGTTTTCAAATGTAATGCTTCTACTGGGGATTGCAAAACTAATTTCAAGTAAAGCAGATGGACACCAAATCATCAAAACATTCACTGGGGAATTCAGGTCCATTTTGAAGGAGGAAAAACATACAAACTTCGCTAAGGCATATAATGCCCCATCATCGAGACATTAACTGGGGATTTCGTGCTAACTTCATTGGGGACGTCAGCACCACATTCTCAAGGGGAAAACTAATATACGTTCTTCACTGGAGAAACCGGAGACACGTGTTCTTCGAGAGTAATTATTGTATCAACACTATGCCAAAAATGATTTTTAACAGCGCATTTACACAAAAGCGCTGCTATAAGTGAATTTAAAAAAAAACGGAAACTGTATAGCATAATAAGTAAAAGCGCTTCTAAAAATGTGACCTTAGACAGCGCCTTATCAAAAGCACTGGTAAAGGACCACTTTAGACAGCGCTTTAAGAAAGCGTTGTCTAAAGTCATTAAAAATTAAAAAAAAAATCAGAAAAGAACTGTTAAAGGACCCTATTAGCCAGCGCTTTTCAAAAGTGCTGCTAAAGGTCCATATTAGCCAGTGCTTTTAGAAAGCGCTGTCTAAAGCCATATAAATGAAAATTAAAAAATAGAATCAGTGTATACTATTTCTCTTTCATAGATTCACGAACAGAAAGCTTAAACCCTTTCCCTCATTGAACATAAAGCATAAACCCTTTCCCTCTTCGAACATAAAGCGTTTTTACTTCACCGTCGTACCAGCCCCCTCCGTCCTCCACCGTCTCTCTCGGTTGTCCTCCATCCACACCAGCCAGTTCTCAAGGTAGGTTCTTTCTTGAAAATGTCTTTATCTCCATTGATGTCCAAACTGAGTTATCCTCCTATTGATAATGTGCTATGCTAACATCTAAGACATTATCCTCCTATTGATGTCCAAACTGAGTTATAGATATGCATAACTGAGTTATAGGTATGCATTTTGATTTTTGGGTTCTTGGTAGGGCTTGGTATATAACAGTAACACTTTTAGCATTTAGCATCATTGCATTTTCTTTTGGTTCTTTGTTTTGGAATAAAAAAGATGATGATGGGTTTTTTTGTTATTTTAATTGGTTTCTAAATTGTTTATCATGTTTATATTCTCCATGAACTAGTTTTTTTTTACTAGTATTTTGAACCTATATATATATATATATATATATATATATATATATATATATATATATATATATATATATATATATATATATATATATATATATATATATATATATATATATATATATATATATATATATATATATATATATATATATATATATATATATATATATATATATATATATACAACTTGTTTTTGATGATCCCTTTGTATTGGTGTAGTTATTCGAAGACCATTACCAATTCGAAGAACATCAAAGCCGCATCATCAGCTGTCGACACTAATAACCCCTTTTCTTTCTTTGGTAAGTCAAGCTCAAATTCTATCTGTATCGATCAATTAAAAAACACAATTATTTTTATATAGATATATTTATTTTTAGTCCATGTTATTAACTCTAGAAATAAATTTCTAGAAATAATTCGTTTAATTCAAACAAAAATAGAATAGTCCATTTATAGTGTTTTTGTTTACTTGAATTAGTAGAAAAAAATGGATAAAAATGGATGTTTTCCGATCGATTGTCACAATAGTACGAGAATGGGGTATTGGAATTCGTTAAGTTTATTGTTGAACACACCAAAGACCCCAGTCTAATGAAGTGTCCTTGCTTGGGTTGTTGTTATGTGGGCCGGGTTAACGCAGATGGATTGAAATCGCATTTACTAATGCGTGGAATTGATAGAAGTTATACATGTTGGATATTTCACGGTGAAAAAAGTAACGACAACGTTGAACCGGGGGAGAAAAGTAGTACGGCCTATGCTTCAGACGACAAGGACACAAATACATACGATTTTGATCGAGTCGAAGAGATTACAGATGCACTTGAAGAAGATCTTCAGGATTATCCCAAAATGTTTGAGAGATTGGTAAGCGATGCAGAGAAATTGTTGTATAAAGGTTGCACTAAATTCACAAGACTGTCTATAATATTAAAGTTGTACAACTTAAAGTCGGGCAATGGATGGTCAGATAAAAGTTTCAGAGTTATTAGCCCTTATGAGAGATATGCTTCCGGAGGATAATGTTCTTCCTAATCGAACCTTTGAGGCCAAAAAAACATTGTGCTCTATTGGAATGAGCTATGCTAAGATACATGCTTGTCCAAACAATTGCGTTTTGTTTCGAAACAAATATGCATCATTAAATGAGTGCCCTAAATGCGGTTTGTCTTGATATAAGAAAAAATTGTCTCCAGCAAAAGTCTTATGGTATTTTTCTATAATTCCGAGATTTAGGCGCATGTTTTGTAGTGAAACCGATGCAAGACACCTGACTTGGCATGCAAATGAAAGAATTATTGATGGAAAGTATCGACATCCGTAGATTCACCACAGTGGTAGAAAATTGATAATGATTATCCTGATTTTGGAGAAGAAGCAAGAAACCTTCGCTTGGATTTATCTACTGATGGAATGAACCCGCATGGTCTTCAAAGTATCTCACATACCACATGGCCTGTGATTCTTATGATTTATAACCTACCTCCATGGCTATGTATGAAGCGTAAGTACATGATGTTATCTATGTTAATATTTGGGCCTAAACAACCAGGGAATGACATAGACTTATACTTGACACCTTTGATCGGAGATTTAAAGATTTTGTGGGAGAACGGGGTAGAGGTTTATGATGGATATAGGAAACAAAGTTTAAATTTGAGGGAGATGTTGTTTGGCACAACTAATGATTTTCCATCATACGGGAATCTATCTGGGTATAGCATTAAAGGTAAACGTGCGTGTCCTGTTTGTGAAGATGGAACCGATACGACGCGTTTGGAACTTTGTCAGAAGAATGTGTTTCTCGGTCATCGTAGATTATTACATTCTAAACATCACTATCATGCATGGAGAAAAGCATTCAATGTAGACACCGAACAACGTAAAGTTCCACCTGCATTGTCAGGTGACCAAATTTTTGAAAAGGTGAAAGATGTGTGTACTCAGTTTGGCAAGCCTTTTGCGCATACGGTTGTCAAAGGTGGGTGGAAGAAGAGATTGATTTTTTTTGAATTTCCATATTGGAAGTCTCTATATGTGATACATTTTCTAGATGTTTTACATATTGAAAAAAATGTATTTGAAAGTGTTATTGGTACGTTACTCAATATTAAAGGAAAGTCTAAGGATGGCCTTAAAGCAAGGGAGAGTATGTTAAAGATGGGAATACGAACTGAACTAGGACCCGTTAAGAAAGGAAGCCGAACATATCTACCACCTGATGCTTTTACTCTATCTAAAAAGGAGAAAAAGATATTGTGTAAGTTTCTAAGTGAAGTTAAAGTTCTAGAAGGATACTCTTCAGATATTAGAAGACTTATGTCTATGAAATACCTCAAGTTAAAGAGTTTAAAGATACATGATTGTCATGTTATAATGGAGCATTTTCTACTAATAGGTATACGTTCTAGTTTGCCAGGTAAAGTAAGGAGCGCGATAACTAAGTTGTATTTTTTCTTTAGGTCAATTTGTAGTAAGGTGATTGATCCTGAGATCTTACCAACATTGCAAAAAGAAGTTGTTATTACTTTGTGTGAGCTTGAAATGTATTTTCCTCCCTCATTTTTTGACATAATGGTACATCTAGTTGTTCATCTTGTGAAAGAGACACAGTTGTGCGACCAAACTTATATGAGATGGATGTACCCTGTTGAATGTTATATGAAAGTATTAAAAGGGTACGTGAAAAACCGAAGTCGCCCAGAGGATTGTATTATTGAGCGATACATTGTTGAAGAAGCGGTTGAGTTTTGTACTGAATATTTGTCCAAAGTTAAATCCATTGGACTCCCCAAAAGTCATATTTTTGAAAAAAAGGAAGGTAAAAGATTAATTGGAAATAAAATTGTGACAATATCAAAAGATGAAAGGGATCAAGTGCATCTGTATGTTTTGCATAATGACAGTGAGGTTGATACATATTTTGAAATGCACAAGGATTGACTCCGAGGGTTAAATCAGAATAGAAATGAAAATTGGATAGTACGGGAGCACAATCAAAGTTTTATGCCATGGTTTAAGGATCATATTTTTTCAAAGCTTCATTCAAATCTCGCTTCAATAACAGAAAGGTTGAGATGTTTGGCATATGGTCCAAGTTTGCATGTGTTTTCTTATAGCGCATACGCAATTAATGGATACACATTTTATACCAAAGAACAAGATGATAAAAGTACTATGCAAAATAGTGGTGTCACCGTGCTTGTTGAAGCAATGCACATTTCCAGTATGAAGGACCTAAACCCCAAATATGCAAATCTGTCATATTTTGGGGTTATCGAGCATACTTGGGTGTTTGATTACGAGAAGTTTCAGATTCCTATCTTTGGTTGCAAGTAGGTAAGTAGTAGTGGCATACGAATGGATAAGTCAGGATTTTTGCAAGTGGATCTTAATAGGGAGGGGCACAAAGATTAGCCTTTTATTCTATCCTCTCAAGCTAAACAAGTGTTCTATGTCACTGACCCGACGAGTACAAAATGGTCTATATTGCTTTTATCTAACAAAGTGGTTGATGATAACGGTGTAGACTAAGGTGATATTGATGATGAGAATGAGTCTTGTATTAGACGGAATGAGTCATATATTATAAATGATCAAGATGAGAATATTATAGCGGATGAATCATATATCAGAAATGATCATAATGATGGAATTTGGATAAATCCATCCGTCCGCATTGTTAAGAAATAAGTAATTCATGTTCCAACCAAGAAAAGAAAGAGATGTTAGTGAAAGAGGTATCATATTAAAATGTTTATGTTTATATTTGTGTTTACGTTTAAGTTTATGTTTATGTTAATTTTTGGCATTGTCATTTTATATATATTTAAATGACTATGGAATTTTATATTGGGTTTATGTTTATGTTTATTACAGGTTAGATGGCTACTAACGAGGATCACCCACGTGATGATTCTGTGCATGATGGAGATAAGGCCGTTAGTAAGACTGAAATGGAATATAGACGAGGAATAACAATAATGAAGAGAATAATTCAGGACAGAGACCAAGGCATAAAGTATGATTTGCATTGGAGTTGAGCAGGCCAACTAATTGAGCCTAACGGTTCAACATTGATGAGTTATCTCGGTTCGGTGGTAAGGATAGAAATTCCAATTACATGTGAAGATTGGAGAGAAAGAGTGTTGGACGATGTTAAAGATAAAATATGGAGTGAGATACAGGTACCATATGTGATATTATTTGTTTTTAATGATGATTATGTTTCTAAATTACTTATACTAATGAACTTTAAGTATGATTTTCATAGAGGTCGTTGATCATTGAGGATACCAAGAGAGATTATATTCTCAAATTGGTCAGGAAACTACATAGAGGGTTTAGATCTTTCTTGTCAAACAAGTCTCTTAGGGATGTGGATAAATTTTTTGTTGATGCAGAGCTTCCAAAGAAATATGCAGATTTGATTACAGCTGAAGAATGGGAAACTTTTAAATCCAAAAGAAATACCCAAAAATTTGAGAGTTTAAGTGTCGTAAATCGACAACGGGCATCAAGTTCAGCATATCCATACAAAAAAGGGCACATGGGATATGCACGCTTACAACAATCTATTGTAAGTATCTGTAAATTGCAAAGTATCTATAATATATGCACGCTTATATTTGATCATGTTATTTGGCTTAATGTGTAGATAACAAAGGAGAATAGTTCTGAAACATCTCTTCCGGAACACATTTTGTGGAAGGAAGCCCGTGTGTGTAAGGATGGAGCTGTTGAAGAAAAAGTTCAACAAATTTTTGAGAGATGTGTAAGTATAACATTATTTATTTAATTACATCATACTTTTATTTATTTAATTACATCATTCTTTTATTAACATATCATCTTTAATTACAATATTTATATGAATTTCAAAAGACTCTTTCCCAGTCTATACCTCTAGATGAAGATAATGATTGCAGGAGAATACTCTCACGAGCATTAGATATTCGTGAGTACTCTGATCGGGTGAGGGGTAAGGGATTTGGGATCACTCCAACATCCTTGAATAAAAAATCAAAGACAAAAGCTCCTAGCAATAAAGAACTTCAGGAGAAGTTGTAAAAGTTACAATAAGAAGTTTATGAGCTGAGAAAGGAAAAAGAAATAGATCAAGCTACAAGTTTTAAAGATACTAATGACAAAGGTAGTATCAACGGTAATTTTGGACAGAATATTCCCAAGGTAATTATATACCATATTTATAAATTATATAACCATATTCATTAATTATATAACCATATATATTAAATTATAAGGCATTTCCCGGTGTCAACTCTATTTGTCGGCACCGACTTATCGGATGGTTGGCAAGGGAAAAATGTATAACACTTCGGGAGAAATGCTTCACCATAAATCGCTCCCAGATGGATTTTTGAAAGTATCGGTCGATGTTGTTTTAGAGGGGGTGCATTGTTACCACTACCTGACAATGTGGCGGATGCAACATTGGTGGTAGATGCAATAGGATCGTTTGTTGCATGGTCGTCAAGCCTCGTTTGCGTAAATGAGGTATGCTTAAAATCGTTTACTATTAAATTTTTTTAAGGAAATTATACTTACATTTTGTTTACATGGTAATGTTAGACTCCAACAAAATCCATTCCAAAAGATAAGGGGATTAGGCGAGAGACCGAGTCAATTGCATGAATTGAGGTACAACACAATTATATGACATTTATGCTATGAGAAATGCTAATTTGTGATTTTATACTTCCCCTAACTAATTATATGATAACTAGATTCATGCTAAAGAGATTGCACAAGTCAGTAGGGGTAAGGCGCCTAAAATTAGCAATATTTCCACACAAAAAAAGAATGTTGCTAAGAAGACCGTGGCTAGCAAAAAAACTACTGCTCAGTTCAGGTCGTGCCTTTAGACATATTTAGGAATTACAGATATTCCGGATGGTGGTACCTGCCTTATACCTATGAGTGCAGACATCTTTGGTTTTGAATACCTGGAAGCAATTAGTAGAGAGGATATGGAGTAAGTTTTTAGACATTTGTAATTAGGCCTCGGTGTTATCGGCATATACATCAGGTATACTCCGATCAACTTTATTTAATTAGATGAACAATTTATTCCCTCATTTCAATGAATATTGTATAATGTTAATGATGTTTTAATTTAAGGTTTATGTATGATAACATTGTGTGCCCGCGTGGATTAGAAACAAGATTTGGCTTCTTAGCTCCCAACACTGTCAATTCAGGGTTAATTGTAACGAGACCAGATGATGTCATAGCATATGTACTAAGTTTATTCATGGCCAACAAAGATACTGAGAAGTTGTTCTTTTTGCCATATAATACTGGCAACGAGTTAGATTTTCATCCTAACTTGATCTATTATAATTTTCCATTTTTGGCCATTTTTAATCTTTTTTTTAATCTTACAGTGGACACTGGTTATTGGTTGCGATTAATCCTATAAGAGAAACTATGTATTATCTGGATTTGTTATACAATAATTGGTCAACATATCCAGATTTAAAGCAGATGATTGACACATAAGTTTTTCGCCCCCAAAGAGATATTCAAGTTAATGTTTATGTTTACGTTTATGGTCAACATATTTGGATTTGTGTTTATGTTTATGTTTCTATGTGAGATTGTTCTAAACAAACGTTTATATTTTATTATAACGTTCTACTAGCTTTTCGCTCCCAAAGAGATATTCAAGTGCCAAAAAGTAGAGCCAACAACGTTACATGGATCAGAGTGGAAGTATATTTTCACAAAGAGATATTCAGTTTTGATTACATTAGTGATGATACTTGATAAAACAATTTAAGGGGTATATCCTGATATATATTCGTATTTTCTTTCCATGTGTAGTGTCCTCGCCAACGTAATGGTATAGATTGCGACTATTTTATGTTGAGGTTTATGAAAGAAACTATTATTTTGGATCGATTAGAGATTCCATCCACGGTATGGATTTCTAACTTAGGAATTACATACTATTTTCATATTTTGTGTTTCTCATAAAATGACATATTGTTTTAACTAAATCACATACTATGTTATATTATTATATATGTAGTACTTTGAGGAATTCAATTGTGCACATTACTCAAAAGATCAATTGGATGAACTTATGGAGGAATGGTGTCAACTAATTATTGGGTTGAGAATTTTATAAGTTAAGGTATACTGTCTTATTTCCTTTGATGAGAACTTTCGAGTTTTGAGTATAAATTAAATTCGAATAAAGTGCAACGTTAATATTATCATGTTATGAATTTCGATCATTTGGTTTTTTTCTTCAAGTTTATAGGTGCATGTGTAGAAGATAGAGCTAAGATATTCATGTTGTTGTTGTTTCATGAGAATTATCGAAGATAGAAAGATGTACAGATGTAACATCAATTTTGAATTTTAGAATTTTTAACTTGTAGAATTTTAACTTGTATCATAAATTTTGTAGTTGTTGTTGTATATATCATCAATTTATTTATATGTGTAATTTTTATATATGCATATTTTATTGGAATGAAGCTACCAAATATGGTGCATAATATGGTGAAAACCTGGTTCAAATATGGTTAAAATTATGATTAAAATACATTATATATATTGGAAAACGCTTTTGTAAGTCAAAATAGATATTTTATTAAAAAAATCGTGACCAATAGACAACGCTTTAAGAGAAAAGTGTTGTAAAAACTCAAAAATAAGCGCTGCTTAAAGTGTGAAAGCGCTGTCTAAAGTGGGGGAATAGACAACGCTTTTAAAGGAAAGCGTTGTCTAAAGCCTAACTTAAAAAATAACAAAGTGTTGTTTAAAGAAAAAGCGCTGCTAAAGGGGTATATAAAAAAACGCTGTCTATTCTAAAAGCGCTGTCTATTCTAAAAGTGCTGTCTAAAATGGGCATAAGAAAGCACTTTTATATTGAAAAAAAAGCATTGTCTTTTCTTTTAGCAGCGCTGCTTTAGGCAGCGCTTTAAAGTGCTGTTAAAAGCCTAAAAAGCGCTATCTTTTCCCTTATTTGTAGTAGTGCAACTTCTCTGGGAAGAAAGAACTTCTAACAACGAAACCTTCATTGGAGAAATATTGGATTGAGTCTTCATATCATGCAAACTCAGAAAAGAAGAAAAAAAGAACCAAGACTTGACCGGGGACACTTGAGTCACCAACCCAATACAGCAAAACATCCTGAGTAAACATTCTTGGGGGAAACAAAAACTTCTCAAAACAACTGGAATTCGTACATTTCTAGGATCACCATTTTTGTTTTTCTCTTGCATCATAAATTCTAAAGTAAAAAGCAAATTGTAAATTCTTTTTGAAGATCAATTTTGTTATTTAATCTTTTCGCTTTGAAAATTATTATCAATAATAAATGGAGTCTTTGCAAGCTAAATAAAATAAGAAATACAAAGAATTGGGTAAAAGCTCAAATTTCATTAATAGAATGGTAGTCTGCGAATGGAGAGACTCCATGGATGATTACAAAGTTCGGAAAATGATAATATATAATGGAAAAGATACATTGAGATACAATGACCACCATCCTATCTAACAACTTTTGAAATCCTGAGCAACAGCTTCTGTTGAAGTATGATGAGGATCTGAGAAGATTGTTGCTTCAATGATAAAGTCTTGTCTGATGTAGTTACTTGCCAAGAAAGTCCCTAACTTTTTCCTAAGTTTCCCTTGCGGGTTTTCAACTTAGCGGGAAAGTTATTCGGTTTATGTCTCTAATTTTTGCCTAGACCTCCCTTTTGGGTTTTCGACCTACCGAGATGCTCTTTTTTGCCTAAGCCGCCCTTTCGGGTTTTCAACTTAGCGAGATGTTCTTTTATTTCTTTAGGCGAAGTATTTCTTGACTGCATCAGCATTCATGGGACGTGGGAACTCCTCACCATCCATAGTTTCAAGAATTAATGCACCTCTAGAGAAGGCTTTCTTGATAACATATAGGCCTTCAAAATTGGGAGTCCACTTGCCCCTAGAATCAATGTTAAAAGACAGGATCTTCCTGAGCACGAGGTCGCCTTCTCTGAATTCACGAGGCTTGACCTTCTTATCAAAACCTTTCTTCATTCTCTTATGATATAACTGTCCATAACACAAAGCTGTCATTCTCTTCTCTTCGATCAAATTTAATTGGTCAAACTAGTTCTGAACCCATTCAGCCTCTGACAACTTGGTTTCCATCATCACACGCAAGGAGGGAATCTTAACCTCAATTGGGAGTACCGCTTCCATTCCATACACAAGGGAGAACGGGGTTGCTCCTATTGAAGTGCAGACAAATGTTCGATATCCATGCAAAGCAAAAGGGAGAATTTCATGCCAATCCTTATAAGTAACAACCATCTTTTGTATATCTTCTTGATATTCTTATTAGCAGCTTCAACAACCCCATTCATATTTTGTCTGTACGGAGATGAATTGTGATGGACAATCTTGAATTCCTCACAAAGTTCTGACATCATCTTGTTGTTCAGATTCGAGCCATTGTCGGTGATGATTCTGCTCGGCACACCATACCGACATATAAGACTATTCTTAATGAAGCGCTCAACCACCTGCTTAGTAACATTAGCATATGAAGCTGCTTCCACCCATTTTGTGAAGTAATCAATTGCTACTAAGATAAAACGGTGTCCATTCGAAGCTTTGGGTTCTATCATCCCAATCATGTCAATACCCCACATAGAGAAAGGCCATGGGGAAGAGATCACATTGAGAAGTGTCGGAGGCACATGAACCTTGTCCGCATAAATCTGGCATTTATGGCACTTCTTTGCAAATTTGTAACAATCAGATTCCATTATCAGCCAATAGTAACTTGCCCTTAGCATCTTTTTAGCCATCGAATGTCCATTGGCATGAGTGCCAAATGAACCTTCATGAATCTCATGCATAAACATGTCTGCTTCGTGTCTATCCATGCATCTAAGCAAGACCATGTCATAATTTCTCTTGTACAACACATTTTCATTGAGGAAGAAATTGCCAGCCAATCTTCTCAATGTTTTTCTATCTTTATTTGAAGTACCAATCGGGTGTTCCTGAGTCTAAAGAAAATGTTTGATATCATAATACCAAAGTTTTTCATCTGCTACCTCCTCTGTTATAAACACATGAGTGGGCCTATCCGTTCTCCAAACTACAATTCGAGGTATATCATTCCAAGCATTTACTTGATACATAGAAGTCAGAGTTGCCAGAGCATCCGCCATTTGATTTTCATCCCTAGGAATGTGAGGGAATTCAACTTTATTAAAGAAGGGTAACAATCTTCTAGAATAATCTTTGTAAGGGATCAAGTCGGGGTGACGAGTATCCCATTCTCCTTTAATATGATTTATTACCAAAGCTGAATCTCCATACACATCTAGAATTTTAATTCTGAGATCAATAGCTTCCTCGAGACGCATGATACAAGCCTCATATTCTGCCATATTATTAGTACAATCAAATGTCAACCTTGCAGTAAAAGGAATGTGTGATCCATGTGGAGTGACAATCACTACACCAATTCCTTTACCATAAGCATTCACAGCTCCATCAAATATCATACTCCAGTGAGATTCGGGATTAGGACCGTCCTCAGGTAATGGTTCATCACAATCTTTTACTTTCAGAAACATCACATCCTCATCGGGAAAATCATACTTCACATATTGATGATCATCAACTGGTTGGTGAGCAAGATAATCTGCCAACACGCTGCTCTTAATAGATTTTTGAGTGCGGTATTCGATATCATATTCAAATAACAGCATCTGCCAGCAGGAAATTCTCCCAGTAAGAGCAGGCTTTTCAAAAATGTACTTGATTGGATCCATTTTGGAGATCAACCAAGTAGTGTGATTCAACATATACTGCCATAAACGTTTTTCCGCCCAGGCCAGAGCACAACATGTCTTTTCCAGCATGAAATACCGCGACTGACAATCAGTAAACTTTTTACTGAGATAATAAATGGCATACTCTTTCTTCCCCGTTTCATCTTGTTGTCCCAGAATACAACCCATGGAATTATCTAACACTATCAGATACATAATCAATGGTCTTCCTTCAACAGGAGGGAGCAAGATTGGAGGTTCAATTAGATATTTTTTAATACTTTCAAATGCCCTTTGGCAGTCATCCGTCCACACACAATCTTGATCTTTCTTTAACAACTTAAATATCGGTTCACACATGGAATTCATATGAGAAATGAATATGGAAATATAATTCAAACGCCCGAGGAACCCTCTGACTTGCTTTTCAGTTCTTGCGCTGGAATCTCTTGAATTTCTTTTACTTTGTCAGGGTCAACTTTAATTCCTTTCTGGCTAACAATGAAACCCAACAATTTCCCTGACCGAACACCGAAGGTACATTTATTTGGATTCAAGCAGAGATGATACTTCCTCAAATTCTGAAACAACTTTAACAAATATTTTACTTTCCCTTCTTCAGTCTGGGATTTAGAAATCATATCATCAACATATACCTCGATTTCCTTGTGCATCAGATCATGGAATAGGGTTGTCATATCCCCCTGGTACGTTGCACCTGTGTTCTTTAACCTGAAGGGCATCACTCTGTAACAGAATGTTACCCAGGGTGTGATAAACGTTGTTTTTTCCATGTCCTCAAGATCCATTCTTATTTGATTATACCCGGAAAATCCGTCCATGAACGAGAAAACTTTAAATTTTGATGTGTTATCCACTAACATATCAATGTGTGGCAATGGAAAATCATCTTTTAGACTAGCTTTATTTAGATCTCTGTAATATACGCACATGCAAACTTTTTCATCTTTATTTGGTACTGGGACGATATTGGAAATCCATTGAGGGTACATTGATGTCACAAGAAAACCGACATCAATCTGCTTTAGAACTTCCTCTTTGATCTTCACTACCATATCCGAGTGAGTTCTTCGTAACTTCTGTTTGATTGGCAGACACTCTGGCTTTAACGACAAACGATGCTCTATAATATATGTATCTAGACCAGGCATATCTTGATAAGACCAAGAAAAAATATCCACATACTCTTTCAGCAACTCAATCAACCTGCTCTTCACATCAGGATGCAGCAGTGCTCCAATCTTGACTTCCTTCAGATCTTCTTCTGAACCCAAATTGATTACTTCCAATGGCTCTTTATATGGATGAATGGCATTTTCCTCGCGCTTAAGCAACCGTGAGACCTCTTCTGGAATCTCATCATAGTCTTCTTCTTCGTCCTCATACACGGGACATTCAAAGTTGGGAGAGGGTGAAGGGTCATTGTATTCAATGGATTTTTTAATTAATCTTCACATATGATTTATGATTATTTTTAGAAACTGACACACATATAAAGTGATCATGCAGATTGAATTTCAGTTATTATTTATTTTGAAAGGTTTTTTCTGATTACCATTTTCCAAGAAAAAGCAGAAAATAAAGACATAATTTGGGGAACAAAGACAACTTTTATTATTGATTTTAAAAGTCACAGCAAACAGATAAGCCCATACAATATTAATACTTCCACCTTGGGCAGAGTGAAAGCTTTTCAAAAATATTAACAAGACAAATTACTTTGAAACATGTATGCAAGAGGGAACGTCAATGGTGCTCCAGTTCTGAACCCTAACTCCGTGCGTCACGTAATTTTGCATTTCCACCTCTGCTTCATCTTCCACAATGGCATTAATCCCGGAAATAGTTGGATGAAGATAACCCCCACTACGGAAGATGTCTTGATACTTGCCTGTAGTAGACTTCAGCTTCATGCTCTTACCTTTGTCATTCTTCAAAGAGAACCACAAGCCATCTTTGTTCTTGTTTACAGGTGGATCCACAATTTGTCCCCATACCTCTCTATGACCATTACGCACAACTTGTTGCGCATCCTTAAGTGAAACCATGGAATTATCATTTCCCCTTATGTTATCAATGGATAAAGCTTCGAACTGGGTTCCGACAGCAGTTTCATCCACCTCCACAATGCTGAAAGAGGATAAATCATATCAATAATGTCTGTTCTCCATTTATAATCACCACTTTTCCTGCACTTACAAACTTCAGCTTTTGGTGTAAAGTTGAAGTGACAGCCCCTGCCTCATGTATCCACAGCCGTCCCAGCAAGCAGCTATAAGCGGGTACAATATCCATGACCTGGAAAGTAATCTGAAACAAATGTGGGCCTATATGAATGGGCAAGTCCACTTCACCAATAACGGATTTTCTTGATCCATCAAACACTTTCACAATGATGCCACTTGGGCGCATGGGCGTCCTTGATATTTCAATTTCATAAGTGTGCTCCTCGGTATAACATTCAATGCAGATCCATTATTAATCAGCACATTGGATAGTGAATCATTCTTGTAGTTCATAGAGATGTGGAGGGCCATATTGTGATTCCTTCCTTCATCAGGCAAGTCATCATCGCAGAAACTCAAGTTATTACATGACGTAATGTTCCCTACTATACTGCTGAATTGGTCTACAAGAATGTCACTTTCCATAAAAGCTTGGTCCAATACCCTCATCAAAGATTCTTTGTGAGAAGAGAAGTTCATCAATAAAGCCAATATATATATATTTGAAGGAGTCTGCAGTAACTGATCTACAATTCTGTAGTCGATCATCTTGATTATCTTCAAAATATCATCCACTTCTTTCTCTAACGTAGTTCCACTAGATTCACCCACTGCCTTCTTGGGTTCAACACTTTCCACAACTTTCATTCCAATACTAACATCTCCATGAACAACTGGTGCAAATACACGACCGCTGTGGGTCACTCTGCTAGTCTCAACAATATTTCCAACATCAAGCATTGGCTGGATGGGAACTTCCACACCATTCTCTAAGTTGTAGCGTTATATTTATAGGGTACATCCTTATCTGACTTGTAGGGGACGGGACCCGGCAAACTAATCACCAATGGAGTAATAGCCGGCTTGCTATGATACTCAACTTCAAAATGGATGGGTGCACCAAAACAAGGCACAATGACGTTTACCCCTTCTTCAACACAATCAATCATCATAGAGTCATCTCTGGAAAATAAATATTTATCTGAGAAGAACTCATTTGCAGAGGCATACTCATCACCTGACTCTTCTTCAGCCAAACAAACCTCAATCATATCAACTTTATGGTAATCATCCCTTTGACCTCTAACCTTGATAGTTCCATTATCCAACAATAACTGGACATCTTTCCTCACAATTGAACATCCTCGGGAGTTCAGGCAGCAAATTCGGCAAGATCCATACTGATGTTCCACCTGACCAGCCATGTGGCAGAAAGTAGCATGCAATTATACAAGATCCTCATTCATATACTCCACATCAAAAATTTTGAACTCTCCAGGACATCCATAAACCATGTTCACTTCCTCTTCATACTCTGACCTAAGCCTGATTATATGGATGAGGCCCTCGTCCATCATCTCCTGCAAGTCATCCTTTATCCTATCGCAACCCTGTATATCTGTACCGCATATAGCACAACCGGCATGGTCATGTGTATAGTAGCTAAATTCATAGAGGTCTGCATGCATTTTCACCAAATCTCCTCTAACCAGATGAATATTAAAAATCTGGAAGTCGTATGGACAACCGGCCACGATGTTCACAACATTCGCTCCTCCATGCTTGGGCAGAGGATTGTCTTTCACATTAGGGCCCACATCCTTGAAAGATGGAATACCAGACTTCACCAATTTCTGCACCTCAGTCTTTAAAGGATAACAATTCTCAACACTATGCCCTGGTGCTCCCTGATGAAAAGCACGTGTTTGGTCTTCTTTGTAATACCAAGGCAATTGTGATGGTACATCGGGAGGTGGTAGGGTCTGAACCAACTTTTTCTGAATTAATGCCGAGAGTAATTCTATATAACTCGTAGGAATAGGGTCACAACTCTACCTTCTTTGATTATACCCTTGATTCCCCTGCTGGGATGGTCTCTGATAACCAACGGTGGTTGGAGCTACACCAACAACTGGAGTAACTGAGGCGACTTACTGATGATGCTGATAATTTCTCCTAGGAGGATTAACCCTCCTTGTGATACGGTGGGAGAACTGACTTGAGGTTTTGCGTTTGTGTTCGCAAATGTTTCGGTTTAGCAAGAGTCGCCACCGACTTTTTATTTTATCCAAAGGAAAGGTCAAAAAGCACAGGAAAGACCTTTGAGATGTTTTCTTGGGTTCGGGGAGTAGATTATGAAAAGGGAAGGTGCAAGCACCCTTTTCATCTATGGTTATCCATGGGCTCTTAGTTACTTGTTTAGATCACTTGCTTTTGCTTTTCAATTGTTTGAAATGGTGCTTTGTGTGTGGTTTTGAAAGATGTTTTGAAAAGAGGCCATCATTGTGGCAACCTTTGTAATGATTCTTGTTTGAATGTATACAAAGATGTATTTGTCTTTTGAAAAGATTTCAATGTTTGAAAGTTTGATTTGAGAAATGTTTTGAATTGTGTTGTGAAGTGTGTTTGAAAGTAGCAAGGATGTTTTGCAAGCTTTGATCAAGTAACTAAGAGTTGTATACCCTATTTTACTCAATGATCTTTCCTATACATTTTTAACCCTTTTGACAGTGTTGTTTTACCATTGCATTTGGTAAACAACCTTGTATTAGGATGTTAAACGGGACATGCGCGTGTCATCGTATAGACCATGATAGCAATTGTGTTAAGTATCTTTAGCAAATTTTTGAGGGACTTGATCATTTTGTTTAGGCAACCAAGATAGCGTCATCGAGGGACTATGATCTTTTCTTTTTTTTTTGCCAAGATACTCAACGTGCATAACATGGCCATTTTCAAGGCAACAAGTGGATGAAACCCTAGGGGTTCACGTGTGAGAAGTGTATTGTTTTCAAGTTGTTTATTCTTGGATTAGGTCATCTAGCGATTGATTTTTGAATCTTGCCATGCACGCCTAATTACTATACAATATGTAGAAAGCAATAAATTGCAGGAATTAAAAGTCTAAGTTATTACAAAAGTACCCAGGGATGGGGGTACAATTATTACAAATGGGGATGAGTCTCACAAGAATAATAATGTCCAAATATTAAGTATTACAACCAAATCGAATTGTCGCAATTCAATATAAAGCTATAACAAAATTATGAAGTAAAGAAAATCAATAAATTATGGAATGCAAGTATTTACTTAAAAATAAACAAATAAAAATCTATTTTAAAAAAGAAAGATTAAATATTTTTATTTTTATTCTTTGTATTCTATTAAAAAGTTTAAAGGAAGAAAAATTAATTACATTAAAGTTCTTTATTTTTGGTGTTTTCTTGTTAAATGCAAGGAAAATAATAAAAGGAAAAATGATTAAAAATAATCAAAATTATTTTACAAAAATGAAACTTTTAACATCTTACTTAATATGTTTTAACAAAAGAAATAAAAAGATAAACCAAAATATTAATTTATATAAAAAAAGAAAATTAGTGAGTTTTTATGAATTTTATTTAAAATAAGGGATGAATTAAAACAGAATGAAAAATGGGCCTAAGGGTTGTTTGGGGTTAGGTCCAAATGAAAATGACAAAGAACAAAAAAAGTCAGAATGGAGAAAAGGGGGGGGGGGTGCGCTAGTAATCCGTGTATGGGCTTAGGCGCTTGGGTCAGGAGGGCCCAGTTCACAAATCTTTGTTCACATTGTGTTAGGGTTTGAATGATTAGGGTTAGTGTGTGTATCCCAGCGGAGCCGTTTCTTTATCTGTTCCTCTTCATCTTTCTCAGCGCTCAAACGCTTGATTCTTCCCCTAAGCCCTAGCCGTCGGAGCAAACCTCACCCTCTTCCTCTTCCTAACATTCAATGGACTTGTTCTAAAATGGTACATTTTGTTCTGATTTTAACAGTTTGTTCATGTTTGCTTATGTTGTTCTAGTTTGATTTTACAGTTTGACTAATCTAATGCATTGCATGGTTTATTGAGGTGCAAAAAGGGGTTTGAGAAGAAACGTACCTTAGGGTTTTCTGGAAAAATGGAGAGGAAAGGTGAGATGGAGCTGGTGGTGCTTCCTTGGTGGCTAGAGGCGGAGGAGGGAAGAAATGATGGCCAAGCTGCGTGGTAACCTCTTTCCTTTGTTCTGAATATTGATGATGATGATTCTGAAACTTTATTTGTTGTTGTTTTTCTGTTGATGATGAGTACAACTCTGAAACTCTTTTCCTCTGAAACTCTTTTCATCTCCCTTGACTGTGATGATGCTATTCTAAAACTTTGATTTTTTGTTGGTGATTGATAGCTTCTGAAACTCTTTCCTCTCTCTTGATTTGTTGATGATGATTCAACTGAAACTTTTCTTGGCTATTTCTGAAACTCTTTTGATGATTGTTGATGATGTTTTGATAATCTGAAACTTGTTGTTGATGGTGTTTGTTGATTTTGTTGAAACTGAGTTTGGTAGGCTTTTGTTGGATTTTTTTGTTGATGATGATTTGTTCTGAAACAGATTTGGTTGATGGTTTTTGTTGCAACTCTTTTCCTCTCTCTTTGAATTTTAATAATGGTTTATAATGATTCAATGTTCTGAAACTTTGTTGGTTTGTTGTTGGTGAATGATTTACACTGATGATGATGATGATTTGAACTGAGTTTATTGGAACTTGTTGTTGACTATTGGTATGCTTGCAAGTTTCTTTGTGGTTTTCAGGCTGTGCAGTTTTGGCAAGCTTTACAGTTTGGCCAACTTGCCTTACAAGTTTATGGTTTACAGGGTGGTTATGATTCACAGGTTCTTCTGTGTTTTGGTTTGTGATGTTTCACAGGGTTTTGTTGTGAAACTGTTACAATTTGGCTATGCAGGTTTACAGTTTGGCTCTTGGCTGTTTCTAACTGTTACAGGTTTTTTGTAATTTTTCTGGTTTGACAAACTTTGTTACAGTTTGTTTGCAGTTTGGTTAGCTTGCTGTTTGACTAGGCTTGGTTTACAGTTTGGCCAACTTTTGCAATTTCAGACTTGGCTTGGAGTTGGCCTGTTTCTAGCTGTTACAGGTTTGGTTTCTTTGGCAAGCTTTGTTACAGTTTGGCAAGTTATGTAGGTTGTGCTATTTTTGAAACTTGCAGTTTGGTAACAGGTTGTGTTGTTTTTAGGCCTTGGTGGTTGTTTTTCTGAGTTTGAAACTTGCAGGTTTTTGTGGTTGTTTTGTTGTAGCTTGTTACAGTTTTGAAACTGCAGGTTTGAGAGTATGGTTTTTTTTAGGCTTGGCTCTTGGCTTGGTTCTGTTATATTATTATAGTTTTGCAAGCTTCTGACCAAAGTGTTCTCTCTCCTTCTCTTCTGACTTTGTACTGTTATATATCCTTTTGCCTTTTGCCACTTGTGACTGCCTTTTTTGCCAAACTGTAAACTCTCACCAAAGGTGATATCTTTCTCTCTTTCTCTCTCCATGACAAAGCATTTTTGCTTTTTTCTTATTATTCTGAAAAGTTTGCCTATTTTTATGGAAAATGCTGAAAAAGCTATGACAAGCTTTTTGGCTTATGATTTGGTTTACCTCCTACTGTTTACTTTTGGCCTGCTGTACTTTCTGCATTGCATACTTTTTGCCTTCAGTTTGCTTCCAGTTTGCTTTGTATGCAATATTTAGTAATGCAGCTTGACAGTTTTGTAACTCATTTTGGTTTTGCTTGCTATGCAGTACAGTTGGCACCTTGCTTTGTAATGTTGTCATGTTTTGTTGCAATGTTGTTTGCTGCACTACTTGGTTGCTGACTTTGCAATGTTTGGTTACTATGCCTTTGTATGCTAGCTTTGTATGCTTGCTTTGTACAGCATGGCCCATGTTTTGCATTTGAACCAATTGCTTTTGTATGCTTGCATTTTTCTCTTTTGCATTTTTTTACTTTTCTCTTTGTGAACCAAGAAGAGAAATCTTCTTGTAATTTGCAAAGAGAAAAATAAAAATATGATGAACAATAGCACTCTGATTCCAGACGGCAAACTTTAATGATGAATATTTCCCTTTCTTTTTTCATTTGAAAATTCTTTACTAATCCTCTTTTCTTTGTCTTTTTCATGTGAGCACAAATTGGGTGATAGAAGAAGCAGAAGACTTTGAGAATGGGAGCAATGGAGCAATGGGGACTTAGGCTTAGATTAGATAGATTTTCCATTAATTGTAACATTTATTTTTTCAAATACTATAAGTTGTAAAACATACAGTATTCAAATAATAAATTATTTTTGTAACAACATTTGGAATGAATGAAGAAAGCTTTTATGAGATCATCTGATAATCCAATAAAACCTTCTACTGTCAATATCTTGCAGTTCTTTCTTCAAGTCTTCACTGATTATTTAAGATTCTCAAATCAAAATAATTGAAATTGCATTCCAACAATTCTAATCCAAATAACTTAAATTCCAAGTAATCCAAAAACTTTGCAGTCTCGTAACCTTGCAACAACATTCCAATCAAAATACGCATTGTGTATTCCAATAAACAAGCAAGCATTCCATTAACAAGCAAACGTTTCATTCCATTAACAAGAAGATGTCTTAATATTCCAAATAACAGTCTCGGCTCCTATCTCTTATCCCAGATAATCAGGCCTTGAGAACAACCAGTTAACCTTTCAGCAAACTTGAAAAAGTGTGAAAACAATGTAACAGTTAACTGAATTTCTGAGGATCCAATTTCTTCTGAGAAATGCGAGAGAAACCCTAATTCTTGATTTACTGCTAAAGAAAAGTCTGTTTAATCGATTCCTGAGCCAATCTTGAAAATCTGAGAAAACCCTAGGTTTGTGATTTCTTGTGAAAAAGGGAGGGCAAATTTTGGGGTACAACACTCCTCTCTTGCATAACAACATTTTTATCCCCTTCTTTCTTCTTGGTAAACCCATAAGATGGCTTCTTCGCACTTCCATATCCTTCACTCTTCGTTAAACGACCCTCTCTTACAGTCTCTTCTAAACGGACACACATGCCTACCATTTCAGTAAAGTCACTTGGCACACTTGCTACCATCCTTTCATAGTAGAAAGCACCCAAAGTTTTCAAGAAAATCTTAGTCATCTCCTTCTCTTCCATGGGAGGAATCACTTGGGCGGCTATCTCATGCCATCTCTGTGCATACTCTTTGAATGATTCCCTGTCTTTCTGGACCATGGCCCTGAGTTGATCACGGTCAGGCGCCATGTCCATGTTGTATTTGTATTGTCTAATAAATGGTTATCACAAGTCATTGATAGTATGGATATTGACGCTATCCAAACTCATATACCACTTCAGCGCCGCACCGGTTAAACTATCCTAAAAAAAGTGAATCAGCAGACGCTGATCATCAATATGGGTAGACATTCTCCTTACATACATCACAAGATGAGCACAAGGAAAGGTGTTTCCCTTGTACTTCTCAAATTCCAAGACTTTAAACTTTGCAGGTATCTTAACATTTAGGACCAAGCATAATTCATTCACATTCTGCCCGAATAACTCTTTTCCCCTGAGGGCCTTCGTCTCCCTTTGCATCTTGTCATACTGCTTTTGAAAATCATCCATTCTGTCATAAAGACCCAAGTCTTCACTTGGTGGAGGAAAAGGACGACACACATCATCTTTAACAAATGGGACCAAATTCACCAAAGGAGGTGCAACATGAGCAGCATGCACCTCAGGAGGTGCAGGAGTAACATTAGTCTGAACAACTGGAGCTACTTGAGGACCAAGATTGAAACCTTCAGGTGAAAAATTCTATGGCATTCCCCATGGATAACCTTGAGGCATGCGATTCTGAATAACAACTGGGGTAGCAGACACAGGAACAGTTTGAGCTTCAGCAGTAGCCTTTATTTGTTGAGGTTGAACACTCGGTGGCTGATTCTGAGTAGTCACTAGAGATTCCATCAGAGCAGTAAGATTAGCCATGTCGGCCTTCAAAGCAGAAACCTCCTCGTGCAGCTCGTGATTCTCTTGTTCTAAGTTGTCCATCTTCCTTCTGAAATTAGCCTGAGTGTTGTAGTGGTGAGTCAGTTTGCTGAACGAAGTAAAGAAGCTTGGTAAGACACCTGGATATGCATAACAATTGCAAGAAATATGTGTAATATGATGCATGTAATATGATGCATGTAATAACACATTGCAAATATCAAAGTAATAACACATTTAAAATACTGAAAATTTTATTATAATAACTTCAAAATAGGTTACAAGTATCAACAATCCCAAGTACAGGATGAAAATAAAGTCTAAAACCCTAGGAAGTAAAGCTGATGGAGATCACTTTATACGTTGGCGCTTCCCTGTAAGTATGGAAATCTGAGCCTTCAACCTCTGGTTTTCTTCTGCATATCTGGTGGCAACCTCCTTCCAATCACCTGAATTAGGAAGTGAGCAACTAGTATCTGACAGAGGCTTAGGAGAAAATAAATCCCTTGCCTTTCCATCATCTCTACATCCCGAATCTCAAGGATCTCAATCAAGTCGTCTCTCTCCTTCAAGTCTTCTCTATAGGAAATCTCTAAAGTTTGGCACTTATTCTTCCAAGCATCCTTTTCCTGCTGCATCCTGACCAAAGCAAGTTGTAGCTCTTCTATATCATCCAATAATGGAGAAGTGGTCTTCACAAACAAATCAAGCATAGGTGTTTCCCGGGAATACGACATCTTCAACTGAATAGCTCTCGTTTGGACCCACTGAAGATATGGCTCCAAAGAAACAACCCCCCTAGGTCCCAAGTCTTTCCTACTCTTCTTATGAATGTGACGCCAGACCTTCGCAATTTACTCCCTAGCTTCCTTATGATCTTCTCCCTCCTTCAGAAAGAAACTACTCAAATGAATACTATTTGGTTTATCCCTAATTAGATAACCAAGTTGTCGCCGTGTCAGAACAGGGTTATAGTTAATTCCTCCATTTGTACCAAGAAGAGGTACATTGGGGAAACTACCATAACTGTCAACAATATCTACATCCTGGTAAGCTCGATGATACCAATCAATATCCGAGTGAGTAAGTGCCATGATCTTAGGAGCCCATCGGGGTTCCTTCCTGACATCCCAAAAAGCATCAGGCTGAGGCATATGAGAGATAAACCACCGATATAACAAAGGCATGAAACAGATAATCATCCCCCCATGATAAGAATTCCAAAGATGAGTAGAGTAATAAGAATCACCCAACAATGTAGGAACTGGGTTTCCAATCATGAAGATCCTGATAGCATTAACATCATCAAACTTATCCATATTAGGATATATAAACAACCTGTAAGCAAGTAGAGCAAAGATGGCCTTAAAAGCGACTGTACTCTTCATCCTGGAAAAGTAACAAGCTTTCTCCAATAAGAACTGGGTTGGTAATCCTCTAATCCCTCCTTTAGTAGTCATATGGGCTTCCACCTCAGACTTCCCCCAGATGGATCAAAGCAGCAATCTCATGTGGTTTTGGCTCACCCTCCAAACTAGTAAAAGGAACACGATCGGTAACAGGTAAATCTAACAGATAAGAATACTCTTCTAGTGTAGGCATCAACTGATAGTCGGGAAAAGTAAAAACAATGATACATCAGATCATAGAACTGGACCAAGGTCGAGAGAATACCCTCCCTCATCCTAAGCTTCATAAGAGGAATGATGGATCCATACTTCTTCTGAAAATCTGCAGAACACTCAATCTCGGGAATTAGACTGATCAACTCATCTATCTTGGGATCCTTGAAACTGTATTTTCGGGTCTTTATTTTTCCATAATCCATGGCCAAAAAGTACCTGAGATATTCACAAATGGTCAACTTTTAAGTCCCTTGAAATAATATTTCTTCAAAAGATGCTTATGAGTGCATGGATGCATGATGCAATAATCATACACAAGATCACACATATAGAGTTCATAGGTTCAACTTCATGAGCATGACGTCGAAGGTACTACCCATAGGGTGTTGGTCTAAAAGTTATCACCTGTCGAACAAGGTTCTAGAGGTTCCCAGAGTCTACATCCTTCCTTCGGATATTACCAACTTCCCGATTAACTCAGTAATTAGTAATGTTCTCAAGAAAAACTCGTTTGAGCGTAGTATCGCGTGATAACTATTTCTGGATTACTCCGTCATAGCTTCCGCACTACACCTAAAATGCCAAGATGGGTTAGGTATTTGTAATACGGTGGGAGAACTGACTTGGTTGTTTTACATTTGATCGCAATTATGCGGATAACAAGAGTCTCCACTGAATTTTCTTTTATCCAAAAGGAAAGGCTGAAAAGAACAGGAAATACCTTTAGAGACATTTTCTTGAGTTTGGGGGGTAGATTATGAAAAGGGAAGGTATTAGCACCCTTTTCATCCGTAGTTATCTACGGGCTCTTAGTTGCTTGCTAGATCACTTGCTTTTGTTTGAATGGGTGCTTGTGGTGCGTGTTTTGAAAGTATTTTGAAAATGTCTTTGTAATAGTCCTCGTTTCTATAAGAACGCGTACAAAGTGTTGTTTCGAAAATAGTTCAAAGAGGTGTTTGTGGCATGTGATTTTGAAAGAGATTTTAAAAAGGTGTCTTCTTTGTAATGGCTCTTGTTTCTATAAGAACGCATACACATTGTTTGTCTTTTGAAAATGTTTCAAATGAGTGTGTTGGTGTGTAAAATGTTTTTGTTGTGAGCAAGCGAGCAACTAGGAGTGAATCTACCTACTCAAAAGGTCTTAAACGTTCTTTTATTCCTCCTTTAGATGTTGCTATCTTACCATTAATTTATAAGAAGCCCCATCGTTGGACGTGAAGGGACGGGCACAGGACGTTTGTATAGTCATAGAAGGCAACCTATGGGACTTTTTAGCAATGTCGTTTAGGGACTAGATCGTTTACCGAAGGCAACATCGATGGTCAATGAGGGCCTACGATCTTTTATCGAGGGTCTTTGCTAAAACGCCCATGTTCGAGAGACATGAATATTTCTTTGATAGGCAACAAATGAGATTACCCTACGGGGTGCATGTGTGAAAGGTGTATTTGATTGCATGCATTTTGTCTTGATTAGGGTTATCTATTTGTTGATTTTTATCTTTCCATACAAATCTTAATTACTAGCATTTATATGAAAGCGATAAATTGCGGAAAGTAAAGATTCTACGCTATTACAATCATTATGGGGATGGGGTGTACAAATTTACAAATGGGGATTGCAAGAAATTAAAGTCCTAATTGTCTATTACAACCATATTGAAATAATGTACAAGAATTGAAATGGACTTGCTTTGTTTTTTCGTTAAGAAATTAATTGGCTTAAGAAAATATTTTTGATCCTTTGGTTTAAAAAGAGATAAAATAAAGTATGTAAATATAAAAATGTTTTTTTTGGTGTTTTTGGTTATTAAAAGCTAAAATAAGATAAATAAGATAAAAATGAGTCAGAATCAGCACATTGCTGAAATGAGAAGGAACAGAAGTTCTGACTCTGATACGCTGCAAGAGAGAAAATGTTAGTAGGAAAGTAGAGGGTCAGAAGTTCTGGGCCTGGGTACACCAAGTTCTGAAGTTTCCAGGAATAAAGGAAAACCTAGAAGTTCTGATTGTTGAGGGGGTTCAGAAGCTATAGTGTAGCTGGGAACCTAGAAGTTCATATATCATTGGCAAGTCAGAAGTTCTGGCTATTTGAGAGAGTGAGGTGATAATGTTGTTGGGTAAAGTTGTGTAGAATTTATGATTTAGGAATATTGTTTGACAGGTAAATGGGTGAAAATGTCATTAAATAAACCTAAAAAGATGCTTTTAGTTCTGGCTATTTGAGAGAGTGAGGTGATAATGCTGTTGGGTAAAGTTGTATAGAAGTTCCGATTTAGGAATATTGTTTGACAGATAAATGGGTGAAAATGTCATTAAATAAACCTAAAAATATGCTTTTGGGGTTAGAACCTAGGACCCTTAGTGCTAATGTCGTATGCGCACGCTTTCTACCACTGGGGTGGCTGTACATCCGGTATTAGAAGTAAAAGCATAAACATATAACACAAAGTTAATTCTGATGATGAATTTCATCTCCTTCTCCATGCAAGTCAGAGCATCTGCGGCTTAGCCATTTCTCAACAAAACAGAAAATGAAAACATAACGATTATGGCAGGTTTCATCATGGTTTCAGAAACATAAAATATCAGCACTGTAAATCAGAAGCAAGCATGAACTTTGTTAATCCTAATTCTGAATCCTAATTTCCTCAAGAAGTTCTGAACTGGATTTCTCTCTACTTAGGCAAAAAATACATGGAATCTATGAATATATACAGCATTCGAGTCAGGATGTCTACATTGTATTTTTGAACATGCAAGTCTAACACTGCCTAAGTAACATGATGAGAGTCAGCATAAGCTTACCTTGCAGCTGGAGAAAGTCCTGTGAACTGGAGCCTGGTTCTGACTGCTTGTAAAGTACGTGCTCAGCAGGCTGGAACAACCTTTAACTTGGGTTATGAATGGCTGGAAAATTCAGAAGTTGTATGAATGATTTGGTCAAGAAACACTTGAGGGAAGTTGGAGTTTGAATGCAAGAATAAAAAACTAGCAGGTTTTGTATTTATATTTGCAGTTTCAGATTCTTGGAATTTTTAGCAAGGTTTCAAAGCTTTTTCTTTTCAGTTCCCCCCCCCCCCCCCCCACTTCACAGTTGCAAATGAAGTTCATTTTATATGCAAGAACTTTGTAGCTTGGAGAAGTCAAAAGTACCAACATCATGCTAGCGTGCTGGCTTGTTCTTGAAGCAAGATAAACAAGTATGGTGGTTAGCAACTTTTTAGCCATGCCTAAGCTGGATTTGTAAGCAAGAGACATTGACAATACTACCTATCTCTATCACTACTATGGACAGAGAGCAACCCAAACTATTCCAAGAATAGATCTTTCTTGAACCATAGCCAAAAAATCACATGTCTATCAGAGTTCTTTCATCAGAGACATATACAACGGAACAAAACACATCCTCAATAGGCTCCAGGAAATATATCAAAAACATATTATAGGACATCATACAAAAGTGATATCCTCAAAAGCAACCATCAGATAGTGATTAGAGTATTTAGACATTGCTTCCTCTGTCATACCTAAATCGTGTGAGTACAAACTTCATCGTTAAATGTTTTGAATGATGTCAAAATTGGGAAAAGATTGCACTTATGAGTATTGGATAGTATCCTTATGTATTGTGGCACTCCTCTGCATTAGAGGTCTTAGGAATCATTAAAAAGAATTTTGAAATTAATCCAAGTCATTAAAAACAAGTTCCTGCATGATTTTTTTACTACGTGTGTCGACACATCCGTGTTTTAAGTCTACACATGTAATGCATTTTTAAAGCCTGTAGATTCTGCAAGTCTTATGCCGAAACATGCACATTTCAGGTTGACACATACTGAAAGTTTTCTGAAATTACAGAAATTCTTATTTTATGTGTCGGCACATCTCGTATTAAAGGTTGTAGCTTATGTAACTCTTTGGTCGACACATGGACTGTTATAGGTTGACACATTCATTTCGAATTTCACGTATGTATCGACACATTTTATTCTTAGGTGACATATACTGTTTTACTTGGTCAATTTTTTAATTTCTTTAATTTAGAATTTATCCCATTTTACCCTAAATTTTCCAAAACTATAAATTTTTTTCATGCATCATTCCAACTTGTTGAAAACCATAAACCTAGCCTATTTCTCTCTTCATCTCCTTCCTTCAATCTATGCATACACACTAACATTACATTGTAACGATGTTCCGTTGGGGTGCCATCAAGACAAGGATTGCTAGAGTCCAATTGTGTATTGGGTGGAGTTTTTTTAGGGTTTTTCATCCAGGAAAAACCTCGGGTTTGTCCTTCAAGATCATTGGTTGATTTGGGGGTTTTCGTACAAAAATGTTTGATAGGTAATTTCAGTAGAGTGAACAACCTTTGAGTGCTTAAAATCTATGTAAGGAACCTTGGAGTCTTTGAAATCTTTGCAAGGAAGTAACTTGGAGTATCAGATTTGTTCTGGACTGGGCCTGCACTTGGCCTAACTTCATACTAGGCCCAATTCAACTATGCTGCTCGAGTAGGCCCGCTGACCGAGCCTTCCCTCGACTATGTCGGGAAGTAACTTCACCCGTCGAGAAGATACGGCTTCGCCGTACGGGGATAAGTACAGGAATCACGAGGAGGCTCGTCGCCGATCAAGAGGACCTCACGAGCATCCTCCACTCCTCTCTTCGACCAAGACAATCCCCCTGGACAACCCCACAGCTGGCAGGGAGGGACCATAATTACACAAAGGCATCACAAACACCCTCCTTGTAGGGTTGACTCACCACACCCCCGGATATCACAGAGTCTTCTTGGTCCTTAAAAGACCACATCCATATCCTCCTGACTATTCAGGGGAATCCATCCAGGTTGGAAACCAAGTCCAGGCCCCACTACGTACGTAGAACCTGACAGTCTCTGTTTTAGACCTGCTTGCTCAGCCTAACGATTGGGTCCTTGGCCCAGCGCTGGGGGCTATAAATACCATCTCTCTTGAGAGAGTCAAGTATTCATTCTTTCATACTAACTCTCATACTTGCTCGCACTGCTCTGAATCTTACTTTGGCATCAGAGTGTCTTGCAGGTACCCCCTAAATCACTTCCAGTTGCTGCTCAACTTATAGCTCGCAGGCCTTGACGATCCACTCTGGTCAGGTACGATCAATAGCGCAGTCTGTGGGAATCAAGCTTCCTCGTATTTCACTAACCCGATACTAAATAAATTCTTCAAACTCTTTTGATTGTCACGACCAACCTAATTTCCAACAACAAACTTGACGCCCATCTCGTCGACCCCAACAATAATGTCGTCGACAACATGGGCAACAACAACAACAATGGAAATGATGGCAACATGGCCGGTCTCATGCAGAGTTACATAGAAGACATGACCGCCTATTCCTCATCACACTCTCGACCATACAAGGACACCCATCTGCCCCAGAACTACGAGCCGAACGCTTTCCAGAAGGTCCCTGTCCCTCCAGGCGCTGATGCCACGACCAGGGCCCTGTTCGCGACTATTAACCAGAAAAATTACATTAACTTCTTGCAAGGTAAGAGATTAAGGGCGCTCGAAGACTCCCGTTGAGCCCCTAGAATACATAGAAGACCTGACACTCCGCCTCCTCATTAGGACAAAGACCGTCTTCAATCTGCCCCGCAGAGACACAGACGTGACATGTCGGGAAGCCTCTCTCGCCGACGGACTGGCCGACGCCCCACGCTGGAGAGAACCATGCCCGAGGCTACTGCGAGACACAACCTTACCCCCCCCCCCCCCTCCCGTGCAGGGAACAACGATCCCTTGAAAATAGAAACAGGGGCAACGAAGAAGTGCATCCTCGAAGAAGGGATCCTCCCCGAGGCCAAGGGCATTGCTACAACCGATCCCCTTCCCACTCCCCCTACAGGAGAGACAAAGACGTCCCCCACAGTCCCTTTCCACAGGAAATCATGGAGGCACCCATTCCCAGGGTCATGGAAAAGCCACCCCAACTAAAGGAATATGATGGCATTACTGACCTCGTCGACCATATCAACGGGTTCGAGGTAATTCTCCACTATCACAACATCATGGGACCGATCAAGTGTCGGTTGTTCCCCACGACCTTGAGGAAAACTGTGATGGACTGATATAAAAATCTCTCCCCAGAGTCGATCACCTTCTGGAGGAACCTGAAGATCCAGTTTAACAACTCCTTTACAGCGTCTCGTTGACACCCGAAGACTAAGGCCGCCCTTGAGGCTATCGTCCAAAGAAGCGACGAAACCCTCAGGGAATTTATCGATCGGTTTAATCGCGAGGCCATTCAGGTCCCGTGCACCGATCACATGAAGACACATTTGCTCGAGAGAGGACGGCTCCCGGGCACAGATTTTAGGAAGGCCATCGGCATCGAACCACCCCGGACTTTCGATGCTCTCCTCGAAAAAGCCAGGGCCTATATGGACTACAAGGAGAGGGAAGCGGCCAACAGATCCCGTGACCCAAGGAATCGCAGATCAACCAACACCCTGCGGCACCAGGACGCAGGCCCTCCTCGGAGAATAGGTGAGAAGAGAAGGGAGGATAAACCGCATAATCCTCGCGAGCATAGGGGACCTGAAGGCCGATTCACCGAATAAACTCCGCTGACCGCTTCCTGCGAGTTCATCCTGGAGGAGTGCGCTAATACCGACTTTAAGGACGGAAGTGTCAAGTGTCCTCCCTCTGCTTCTGGGAAGCCCAGAGCTGACCGGAGCAAATAATGTCAGTACCATCAAAGTCACGGACACTTGAATGAAGACTGTATCCACCTCAAAGATGCCATCAAAACCCTCATTAAGGGTGGCAGACTCAGGAAATATCGACGCAATTACGCCCCTCATCGAGATGCCCGTGAAACAAAGGAGGTCGAATAGGACACCCGATCATGGGATGTGAAGGACCCATCCAAATAGCCTTCTCCGTTACAAGGCCGAAGGATTTCTACATCCCCGAAAGACATGATGAGGAAGAACCTCTGTCCACGCACAGTAGGTGGGAGAAATTCCCCTCCGCCATGGTTATAACTAGCAAAGGGTTCAACGACATCTCCATAAACTCCACAAAAAGAAATCTCAACGAGTTGGTCGACGCAGCCCTAACTCAAGCAGTGAAATTCGAGAAGGTCAAGGGTAGATCAGAACCAATCACGTTTTACCTCGAAGAGTTTATCGATGGGGCCCCTAATTCGAGCATCCCTCTTCTGGTGAGGGAAAGAATGGCTAATTTTGACATTCACCGCATCTTAGTCAACGAGGGGAGTTCCGTCGATGTTATGTACACCCATCTGTTCCAAACCTTACAGCTCAACGAAACCCACCTTTCACCATACGTGGGGTCAGACCTCCAAATCATGGGGGTACGTTGAGCTTTTCGTCACCTTCAGGGAAGAATCCGCCTCCTAGAAGGTCAAGGTGCGATTTCTGGTCATCGACTGCCCATCTCTCTACAACTGCATCCTAGGGATACCGATGATGGCTGAGTGACGGCCGTACCCTCCATTGTCCATCTAAGGATGAAATTTTATATAAGGAGGGGACGCGTCACCACCATCCACATGGATATCTCAGCTGCCCGAAGATGTTTCAACGCGGCTTCTAAGGGACATAGTACAGTCAACACTGGGGTGCGGCCTTCTAAGAGAGCTGCTACTGCTCGACCTGAGCAACAACATGTCAAGACAAAAGAACAAAGGGCTCCACCCAAGGTCAACTCCATCTCACTTGAAACTCGCTTTGACAAGGATGAAGCATCCAACGGCAAACAGGAACTCCTCCGACCAATCCCAGATGAAGAGTTCAAGTTTGTCCCCCTCGGTGAAGACCCTCACAAAGGCGTGAAGATCGGCACCAGACTCCCCGACTTGGAGAGGAAGCAGATCAAATCTTTCTTGAGGGAGAATGCAAACCTATTCGCATGGAGCGCCGTGGAGATTCCTGGACTCGACCCCGAGGTCGCCTGTCACCACTTAGCCATTAATCCAGCCGCTAGGGCAGTAGTACAACATAGACGTAGGCAGTCTTTCGAGAAAGAAGAGTCTGTTGAAAATGTTGTAAAAGACCTCATAGAGGCTAATTTCATTTCCGAGGCCCGGTATTCACCCTGGCTCTCAAATGTTGTACTTGTTAAGAAAATAATGGAAAATGGAGAATGTGTGTTGACTATACTGATCTTAACCGGGCATGTCCTAAAGACGCTTTTCCTTTTCCTAATATTGACATGCTAGTCGACAATAAGGCCGACTATAAGTTTTTATTGTTTATGGATGCCTACTCGGGCTATAACCAAATCTCAATGGCGATGAGCGACAAGCATTGCACTACTTTCATGACCAGCTCCGGAAATTACTACTACAATGTAATGCCCTTCGGCCTGAAAAACGCAAAGGCAACGTACTAGCAGATGATGAATAAAGTCTTCCGCGACGAGATCAGTGACATGCTCGAGGTATACATGGACGACATGATCGTCAAATCTCGAATAGATACCGATCATGCTTCCCACCTCAAAATGGTCTTTGCCCAAGCGATACAATGTAGAATGAGATTCAATCCTGAGAAATGCACCTTCGGGGTTATGGCGTGCAAATTCCTCGGTTTTTATCTGAAGAAACAGGGAATTGAAGCCAACCCTAGCAAGTTTAGGAATTCTCCGAGCTCCCTACACCTAACTCAAAGAAATACATACAAGTCCTAAAGGGCATGCTCACCTCGCTCTCTCGATTCGTGGCGAAATCCGTGCAACACGCTCTTCCATTTTTCAAACTTCTGCATAAAGAGACAACCTTCGAGTGGACCGAAGAATGCGAGAAAGCCCTCCTCCATCTCAAGAAGGGCCTTTCGCAACCACCCGTTCTATTGCAGTCTGAGGACGAGGAGATCTTGTTCCTTTACCTGGTCGTCTTTGTCGTGGCCGTAAGTGCGGCCCTCGTTCTTGAGACTCTATACGAGAAAAATCCAGTTTATTTCACGAGAAAAGCACTTCAAGGGTCCGAGGTCAGGTATCAACAGATTGAGAAGGTGGAATTGGCCCTCGTCAACACGGTGAGGAGGCTTAGACATTACTTCCTGGCACACACGGTCATCGCGCGGACAAACCAACTTGCAAGACAACTCCTATGCCAACCAGCCATGGCAGGTAAAATGCTAAAATGATCCTTAGAGCTCTCAGAGTTTGACATACAGTACGAGAGCAGGAAGGCCCTCAAGGCCCAAGCACTATCCGACTTTGTCGTAGAGATGACCGCTCACGATCCCCCCATAGGGAAGAAGAACAAGTAGACCATCTTTGTGGACGGAGCTTCCAGCTCGACATGGAGTGGAGCAGGAATCCTCCTCGAGAATGAGGAAGGCATCGTGATCGAATACTCCCTCACCCTTTCTTTTCCAACATCGAACAATCTTGCTGAATATGAGGCCCTACTCGTAGGATTAAGATTGGCTGAGGATTTGGGTGCCCGAGAGATATAAGTTTTCATTGACTCCTAACTCGTCACATCTCAAGTTCAAGGGGGATATTAGGCTAAGAACAACAGCCTCATCGAATATTTAAACCTGGTCAGAGAACATATGAAGAAGTTTGACCGGACAGAGATCATACACGTGCCACGCGAACAGAACATGCGGCCCATCATACTTTCAAAGCTCGTGAGCACAAAGAAGAAAGGCGGGAACAAATATGTCATCCAAGAATCCCTTTCTCGGTCGAGTATTGAAAAGTCCACTATGACACCCGAGGTAAGCGCCATCGGGGATAACTCATGTTGGATGACCCCAATGTTTAACTTTCTGACAAAGGGGGAACTTCCCCTAGACCAAAGAGAGGCAGTCGCGACCAAACAACGAGCACATTCATACGTGGTACTCGAACAAAAACTTTACCGTCGAGGATTCTCCATTCCACTCCTAAAATGTGTCGAAGAATCGGTAATCCCCGAGATACTACGAGAAATCCACGAGGGAATCAACGCCTAACACATGGGCAGAAGATCCCTAGAACGAAAGGTTCTGCGAGCAGGCTACTATAGGAAGACCATGCAACAAGACTCCAAGGAGCATGTTAAGAAATGCGACAAGTGTCAGAGGCAAATGGACATGCACCTCGCGCCCCCGCACAAGCTCAACATACTATCCTCCTCGTGGTCGTTTTCCTGGTGGGAAATGGACATCCTCAAACCTTTCGTACAAGGTACGTATCAAAACAAATTCCTGATCGTGGCCATCGACTGTTTCATGAAATGGATAGAAGCTGAAGCTCTGGCAAAAATCACTTCACACAATATTCTCCGTTTCTACAGGCGAAACGTGCTTGTGAAATTTGGGATACCACAAGAGCTCATCACTGACAACGGGACCTAGTTCACCGACCAAGTTTTCCAAAACTTTATCGCCAAGCTCGACATAAAGCAACACTTCACCTCAATCGAACACCCACACACTAACGGGAAAGATGAGGCTGTGAATAGAGTCATCTTACGAGGACTCAAGCGCAGGTTGGGTGAAGCAAAAATTGGTTGGGTCGAAGAACTGCATAGTGTCCTATGGGCATGTCGAACGACGCCCCACTCGATGACAGGTGATACCTCGTTCCAACTAACCTATGGCACCGAGGTTGTCATTCCCATAGAAATCTTGGAACCATCCAGACGAACTGAGGCCCCTTTAGATGAGGAATTAAACGAAGAGGCCCTGAGAGCTCGATCTAGTCGAGGAAATCCATTCAGGAGAAGCTCTTCACGAGGCCACACTGAAACAACAGATAGCCCTTCGCCATGACAACAAAGTCATAAAGCGCGAATTCCATCTCGGCAACCTAGTTTTGTAGAGAAATCAGAAAGATTCCCGCGAAGGGAAATTGGCTGCAAACTGGGGAGGACCATACAGTGTCCATGGATCTACGGGCACCAGGGCATACTACCTCGAACATTTAAATGGGGAACTATTACCTCGACCATGGAACACTACGAAATTGAAACAATATTACAGCTGATTCCTTATCCTACTACGGGCATTGGAAGTCGACCAGTCCTCTCCAACCAATGACGGGACGAGCTCGACCAAGTAGGCATGTTAAGGTACGGACATGGCCTCTACACATCAACACCGATAGGTTACTGTTCATTTCTCGAGCAGAACCTTAGCCCAGCAGGGATCCCTTAATCGAGCTCTAATGTCGAAGTACCCAATAGGCAGAACTCCCATCTCATGATGGGTAGTTCACACCACGAGCTTAAGATCCAGACCACCATCTTGGGCTCGTTCTAAGGATCCCTACTCCACAACCTCGACACATCCCAACACGTGTTGTCCACAACCAAGGTTGAGCATAAACATCCACCCATGAAAATCACAATTTTCGTAAAATAAACAAGTCAAAAACAACGACGAACAAATAGCTAGCAAGCATCAACGAAAGTGTAAAGTCATAAAAACAAGTTATAAATATTTATAAATGTCGACCACAGAGGCTGACGTTGTCTGAATATTACAATAAGTAAGGCATGCAGGCCCCGAATACAAACAGCCAAAATATCATAAATACTAGTCACTCCGAGGAGTGCTAACTTCGACCTCAAACTCGGGGGAATCAGGAGGGGGAACAACCAGGCCGTCAATGACTTGGGACAATACCCAAACACCATCAGCGTTAAGCTTAGGATTCAACACAGACAGTTGGGTCAGTGCAGTCTCGAAGCCGTCGGTCAAAGCATCGCCGCAATCCAACTCGAGGATCTCGATCTGAGCAATTAGCTCTGTCCGAGAATGCAAGTCAACAAGTCCTTCAGGTTCTCCGTCCACGGGCAACATTGCAGCCTTCAAATCGGCAACCTCCTTTTCCAACCATTCCCTCTCGAGCAACAGGGAATCCCTTTCCTCATAAGCTTTGGAATTTTTTTCCTTCTCCCTCATTAACTTGTTGGCCTGCACCTGAAACTTCTTCTCGCTCCACTCGAGCGCACTTTTTAACTTTTGTGTCTTTGCCTGAAGAGTCACCTTATCTGACTCAAATTCCCTCACCAGTCTAGAAGAACCATCTCCTTCACCTGCAAGGACAACGACCATACCCACGACCTTCATCAAACCAACCATCTCGGAAGCTAGGTGTTTCCTTCGACCCTCCTCATCGAGGCATCTGATAATTTCAGATTCAGCATCGGACACAGTCAGAGGGAAACTCTCGAAGAAGTCCTTTTCCATAAAACAATGGGGAAGGTTGAAGGCCCGGGCAGTCACCCCTCCTTGACTACACTTGCAAGTCCACCTTCTAGACGACTTCTCTTATTTCTCATAATAACCGCTTGTTGTGCGGTGTCGCGGGCACCCGATGACCCACTCGAACCATCGCTGGCCAGCTCTGAGATCGAACCAAGGCGTGTGGGCTGGTGTGGCTTCACCAACCTCTTATGAATTTTCTTTTCCTGGGTCAGCTTCAGCAGTCGTTCACGATGCTCCTCCATGTTACCTGCAAAAACAAAAACGATGTCCTCGGGTTAGTCTCGTTAGAAGGACAAAAACAAATAGCTCAAGAAGTAAAAATCAATAAATCACACAAGTAGAAACCTAGAAGGTTCATGGCTTGCCTGTAGGTTCGACATTCCACAAGCTCCTTGGTGTTGATCATGCGCGCCTCGAACGTCGGTTCTCCATCTTCGTCAAGAATGTCATGTCCTTCCCTCGTAACCCACCTCGAGGGAAAGAACCTCATCGACGAATCGGTTAAGGATATTGTAGGACTATTCATCCTCGACACTCATGATGCCGACATGGGTGTGGAAATGGCCAGAACTATACTCGTAATGGCCCGAGTACCAGTGGATAGGGAACTTCGAAAGTCGCCCAATATTTGGATTTCCCTCCTCATTATAGCATACCTCCCCGTCTTTATCCACTACTTAAACTGGGTCGAACACGGTATCCACGACCTCCTGATACGAAGGTTGCACGACATACCATATATCCTTGAAGTCGCGAACAAAATGCATGTACATCCTAAACAGTCTCTTCGACTGTTTCAAGGAAACCTAACTATGTTTCCCACCCCTAGTTTGTTGTTGGAGGTGGAAAACCCTAAATAACAGAGGAATAGTCGCCCCGATCCTCAGTAACGGACAAGTGATTTCAAAACCCCGAAGGAAGGAGATCGCATTAGGATGTAATTTAGAGGGTTCCAGGCTCAAATGGTTAAGAATTCTCATCTGAAAATCATTAAAGGGAAAACGAAGCCCCAAGTATTTGAAGACGATCTCATACATAGGGAAGCAGTCCTCCTTGAACTCCATGCATATCCTGGCAGTGGGAGTTAGTCGCATGATCATGAAGTTCCAACGAAAACTTTCCATGTTGCTGCCATGCTCGACAACGGTATAGGCTTCCCTTCTACTATAACTATGGACTGAAGCTATCCCTCTAGGTTCTGGCCCGACCCAAGACAATGAAGGGTCGTCGATGGTGTCGACCAAATGGATCCCTTCCTCGGTTGTACTTGTCTCTTCGACGTCTCTGTGCTCGAACGATTTTGGAGTATCAACCATTTCACATGTAAAGTAGAGGAAACCAGTGAATTCGACAGCAAAATCACATCCACCCTTCTGCCACAGCACGTGTGAAAGGGGATAGTTGCACCCAGAGTAGGTCGGCGATCACTCGAGCAATAGGGAACATACACGACCCACGATCAACACATGAAACTTATAGAAATCTCGTAAGACCGCGCATCGATGATAATAACGAAACACATCTTTCATGGGTAACTCGGGAAAGGGATAAATAACGTGAGCATCTCCAAGAATGATGCGAGGAACATACGAATTTACCAGACAAATTCATGAATTCACCGGGGAGCATGTTAATTCCCCGTGCAAAATTCATGAATTTCACGGGGAACAGATGGATGTCGTGGGTATTTTCATGAATTTCACAGAGAAGAAATGAATATCACGAGCCTATTCGCAAATGTTACGCATGAATATATGAACTCCCCGAGCGACCCCCCCCCCCCCGGTAACGAATTTCTATAAAGAATCATCAAAAAAGACAATTGTAAATAACATTCAAAGCGGAAAACACTTACTTGATCAAGAAGTAGATGGAGAATCGGTGGCGGTCTTACGACGATGTTGACAGTGGGAAGGCAGAGAAATGGCACAAGCAACCGAGTAAATGGAGAGAGCAAAAGTGGAAATATGGGAAATGGGCCCCAAGCCGCTATATATAGGGCTGGCGTGGAATACGAAGCGTTGCATCAGGAAGACCATCGACCTCCCTTCTCCTCGCCATCTACGCGCTCATGTAATAATGACCCATACTCCCTAGACCATCATTACTATCCCAAAGGCCACACCATGTGCCCACACCCTGTGTGGTTTCCTCTCCCCACGAGTCGAGGAAGAACTAAAACATTTCCCATCAAGCCAATTCCAACCTCTGCTCGAGGTCACGCGCGTCCTAACGATCATTTCCCCCGATGCAATAAAAGATCCCCGGTGAGGTTATGCTCGCCATAAGGTGAAGTTGGACTTAAGTCATAACTCCTTCGTCAGGAGCAACGAATTGGGGGGCTCCTATTCTGGACTGGTTCTGCACTTGGCCCAACTTCATAATAGGTCTAATCCAACTATCCTGCTCAAGTAGGCCTACTGATCGAGCTTGCCCTTAACTATGTCGGACAGTAAACTAACCGGTTAGGAAGACACGGCTTCTCCGTACGAGGATAATTCCAGGAATCACGAGGAGGCTCGTCGCTTGTCAGGAGGACCCCGCCAACATCCTTTACTCCTCTCGTCGACCAAGACAAGCCCCCTAAACAACCTCACAGCTGGCGGGGAGGGACCATGATGACACAAAGGTGTCATGAACACCCTCCTCATAGGGTTGACTCACCACACCCTCGGATATCACATAATCTTCTTGGTGCCGAAAATACCGCATACATATCCTCTTGAATATTCGGGGGAATCCATCCAGGTTGGGGACCACGTGTTGGCCCCACTACGCACGTAGAACCTGAACGTATCTGTTTTGGGCCTGCTTGCTCAGCACAATGATGGGGACCTTATCCCTGTGCTAGGGCCTATAAATACCTTCTCTCTTGAGAGGGTCAGGTATTCATTCTTTCATACTCAATCTCATACTTACTCTCACTTCTATGAACCTTAATTTTGCATCAAAGTGTCTTGCAGGTACCCCCCTCCCCAACTCACTTCCAGTTGCTTCTCAACTCACAGCTCGTAGGCCTTGACAATCCACTCTGGTCAGGTATGATTAGGATTGAATCAAAGTTTTGTGTTACAATTGGTTGAGATGGAGGGTTCATGAAAGCTTTGGAGATAAAGATTGCAAAGGAGTAGCAAGATCCAAATATTTATTTCTCATCAATTATATCTTGGTATGTCTCCAGATCAAAAGAGGAGAAGGGGTTGAATCAACAAAAACTTAGGGTTTATGGAGTTTCTCTTGAACACTTCTCTTGTATCAAAATTTTTGCATAGTAAGAATTATCCTAATTCCATTGGGATTAGGCACAACTGTACTCACACACAAGGACGATAGCAGGGAACTATGAAGACAAATTACTTGTGTCGCTTTTATTTTTCGCTTTTACTTGCTTTGATTTGCATTGATCGGTTTATCAAATAACATTGAGTTATCATTTGAATTATAAGAACTCTCCTAATTGATTTCAGTTTTTAATTCAAGTGTTGATATAGCTTATAATCACTTTTGATTATAAGTGATTTTATGTATCAACACAATCAAAGGAAAAATTCTGAAAATTCACTTGCACACCAAGTGTTTGATAAATTGACTAAACTAGCTATTTTGATTCTATCATTGGAAATAGCCTTGCTAAGTGAAATTGATTAATTGGTAAATAAGTTTCAAAGTAATTCAATGTTATAAATTCACTATCATTCTCATTCCATATTAATTTTTGATTTACGGTTTGTATATCTGAGCTTCTTGATAACGTTCATAAAGATGACAATTTGCTTTCGCACCATACTTTGATAAAACATTTTCAAAACAAATATTATTTAGTTATTTTTAAAAGGGGTATCTATTCACCCCCCTCTAGATACCATTGTCGTCATCTAACAAGCGGCATCAAGATACCGATTCATTCTGGCTTCGACACTTTTTAGGAAATGGCTTACGAACCTAAAGTGGATTATATAAGAGGCCCAATTTTCACGGGATAAAATTATGGTTATTGGAAAGCTTGTATGAAAATTCATGTTATCTCATATGAGAAAGGTGTTTGGGAAGCTATTCTAAATGGCCCAACACCGGTGACATATGATGTTGATGGTGTTACCGTACTAAAGCTGGAAAACCTATGGGATGAGAAAGAAGAAAAAAGTGGTCTTACGATTAGAAAGCAAAGAATATCATCGTATCTAAACTTGGTGTTGATAAGTTATATCGCATTTCCCATTGTCAACCCGCTAAAACTATGTACGAAGCTCTACAAGTTACCTATGAGGGAACTAATGAGGTCAAACAAGATATAATTAATACACTTAATCAAGAGTTCAAACTTTTTTGCATGAAGCTAGGGGAAACCATTTCTTAAATGAAAAAGAGGTTCTCTCATCTTATTAATCGGTTAAATTTACTAGGCAATCCTATTTACAATGCTATTGCTACTAACAAGGTGTTGAGATGTATTACTAGAAATTGGCAACCAAAGGTCACCATGATCAAAGAAGCCAACAATCGTTCTACACTCTATCTCACCGCATTATTCGGTAAGTAAGAAGAGCATGAGCAAGAACTCAATTGCTTAGATAAACATGAAAATAACTTTGAGAAAAAGAAGAAAGAAAAAGGGGTCATTAAGGAGGAAGTATTGAAGTCTAAGGATCTCAAGGCTTCAAGCTCAAAGTCATCAAGGGAAGATCCCATAAATGATAGTGACTCTAGTAATGAAGAGGAGTCGAATGATGAAGAGATAGGATTATTTGTGAAGAGCTATAATTGATACATTCGAAAGAATGGTGTCAAACACCCCGACAATAATTTTGTAAAACTTAGAAGACAATCTTCCTCCTCTAAAGATGAAGACAACAAAAAGGATAAGTCAAAGGATATATTCTATGAATGCGGAAAACAGGGTCATTATAGACCGGGTTGTCCTTCACTTGCTAAGAAGAAAGGAAAGGGTCAACGAAATAACTCCAAAAATCCAAGACAAGCCTATGTGGCTTGGGATAGTGATAGTGATGCCTCAACAAATGAAAGCCCAAGTGAGAGTGATGAAGAGGAAAACTATTGTTTCATGGAAAATCATCATCGAAGCAAGAAAAACAATGTAAGTCATTCTAAGTACTTAAACATTGCAAATAGCCTTTAATGAGTTAAAAAATCAATTTGAAAACTTACAAAGAGAGTGTTTATGTGCTAATAAAAAGTTGGCCTCTCAAGAAAAAGTATTTATATATTTGGAGACCAAGGTTGAAGAAACAAATAAAAATTTTGAGTCATTAAAGAAACTCATTGTAAATGGTTCAAATTGTGTAAAGGAGAATGAACAATCTTCTATATATGGATGTGAAACATGTCAACTTTGGCAACAAGAAGTGAGTTCTCTTGAAACCAAGTTGAACAAAATACATCATCCTTCTAACATTATTTCTATTGAACGCTCAAAGGTTGAAAAGCCTCATAAGAGATATAACTTGATTAAAGAAAAGTCTAATAGCATAAGTGATTCTCATCATAGACTATTTTTTCACTATTTTTGCAAAAAGGGACACACTATTGGAAAATACAAGTTTAGGTGCTTTTTGGTTCCTAAAGGAAATTTCCAATGGTTTCCCAAAAGCTACATTTATTTAACTCACTCTCAAGGATCCAATGAGAATTAGGTGCCTATCACTTTTGTTTGATTCTTGTAGGATGTGTGTCTTGATGCTATGACGGGAAAAAGGATTATCGATAGTGGATATTCAAGACACATGACGGGAGGCAAATCTCTCTTCTCCAACTTTATGGCGAAGAAGAAAGGATTTGTATCCTATGATGATCACAACAAAGGTGCGATACTCGGAAAAGGTAGTATAGGTAATCCCTCAACTATTACTATCTCAAATGTTATTCTAGTAGAAGGGATTAGGCATAACCTTCTTGGTGTTAGTCAATCATGTGATAATGGGTATAAAGTAAATTTTGCCAAAGATTATAGTATAATTGAACATAATGAAAAGAAGGATTGCATGTTTAAGGGTGTGGGGTTAGTAATATTTATATGCTTTATCTAAGGGAATATCCTTGAATAATTCCCAATGTCTTGTTACCTTAAGTGAAGACTCTTGGTTATGGCATATAGGTTTGGCTCAAGTAAACTTTAATCTACTTAACAAAATTGTTGCAAAAGATTTAGTAGTCAGTCTACCAAAGATGAATTTTTCAAAAGACCATATATGTGATTCATGTAAAAAGGGTAAGCAAAAAAAGAGTATCTTTTAAATTAAAAAAATGTTGTTTCAACATTAAGACCACTTGAGCTCCTTCACATGAATTTATTTGGTCCCTCTCGGACTAAAAGCATAAGTGGTAATTATTATGGTCTCGTAATCGTAGATGACTGCTCAAGATTTTGTTGGACATTTTTCTTACGTAGCAAAGATGAAATGTTCTCGGTTTCACACATTTTGCTAAGTTATCTCAAAAAAAATTAAATTCAAAAATTGTGGTCATCCGAAGTGATCATGAAGGTGAATTTGAGAATCACTTCTTTGAATAATATTGTGATAAATTTGGTATTGAACATAACTTTTCAGCTTCTAGAACTCCACAAAAAATGGTGTTTTGGAACGTAAAAATCGTGTTCTAGCAGAGTTGGCAAGAACAATGCTCAATGATTGTGGTCTACTAAAATAATTTTGGGCCGATGCTATTAGCACGGCTTGTTATGTCTTGAATAGGATACTTATTCATCCCATTCTTGATAAAACTCCATATGAACTCTTGAAAGGTAGAAAACCAAATTTATCCCATCTTCATGTCTTTGGATGTGAATATTTCGTTTTAAATAATGGAAAAGATAATCTTGGAAAATTTGACGTGAAAGCCGATGAAGGTCTCTTTCTTGGATACTCTCTATCTAGTAAGACATATAGAGTTTATAACAAAAGATTACTTATTGTTGAAGAGTCCGTCCATGTTACGTTTGATAAGACCTCCCCAAATAGTGTTGGGAAAGGTAGTTTTTTTTCATGATGTAGGTGCGTCTATGGAAGAAATACTCAAAGATACTAATAAAGGAGTTGACCAACCTAAATGAATAGATGTTTAGAAGGATGAAGATGACAACCTAGAAAAGGAAAATGATGAAAGTCATGAAGACAATGATGGTCTTCCATTAGAGTGGAGAACCTCCAAGGATCATCCAATCAACAACATTATTGGTGATATCACCAAAGGGGTAATGACTTGTTCTAAAATAAGTGACTTTTCTTTTCATCATGAATATGTCTCACAATTTGAACCTAAAAACGCTAAGGATACCTTACATGATGAGCATTGACTTATGGCCATGCAAGAAGAATTAAATCAATTTTAAAGAAATGATGTTTGAGACCTTGTCACTCATCCACAAAATCATCAAATTATAGGCACTTGACGGGTCTTTAGAAATAAGCTTGATGGACATGGTGTGATAATAAGAAATAAGGCATGTCTTATGGATCAAGGGTATAAGGAGACTTATGCTCCTGTTGCCCGACTTGAGGCTATACATCTTTTATTAGCATATGCATGCTCTAAGAATTTCAAATTATATCAAATGGATGTAAAAAGTTCATTTCTTAACACTTACATAAGTGAAGAATTGTATGTTTCTCAACCTCTCGGTTTTGAAAACTATGAGTTTCCTAATCATGTATTCGAGTTAAAACATGCATTGTATGGTCTTAAATAAGCCCCTAGGAAATGGTATGACCAACTTAGTAACTTTTTTCTTGAACAAGATTACTTTAGGGGGAATGTAGACACCACACTCTTTATTAAACGTCAAGGAAAGCATATTTTACTAGTTCAAATTTATGTTTATGATATCATTTTTGGATCAACTAATATACATCTTGTCAAGGAGTTCTCTAATCTTATGCAGGGAAAGTTTGAGATGAGTCTAATGGGAGATTTAAGCTACTTCCTTGGACTACAAATTAGGAAACTTGATGAAGGGACATTTGTGTGTCAAACAAAGTATTGTCACGAATTACTCCAAAAATTTGGAATGGACTGTGGTAAGGAAATTGACACACCTATGTCCACAAATGGAAACTTGGATAAAGATGAAAAAAGGTAAAGACATTGAGGTAAAGAGGTATAGAGTTATGACTGGATCTCTTCTTTATCTTACCGCATCTAGGCCGGATTTTATGTTTAGTGTTTGTATGTGTGCACGATATCAATCGTCTCCTAAGGAATCACATTTAAAAGCCATTAAGCACATTCTTAGATACATCATTGGTACTTCTAAGTTTAAAATTAGGTATTAAAAGGAACTGGACAAAACTCACCGGATAAAAATCAATGAATCTGTCACCAAACATTTATTTATCTCACACAGGAGAAAGGGAAATATCAAAGAAAACCTAAAAGGGAGAAATCACGTTCTTTCGACCAAGAAATCGGGTAAGGGAGTCGGTTACACGAGGGGAAGGTATTAGCACCCCACACTCCCATAGTACTCTATGGTATCCACTCTTGTTGTTTAGCTAAAGGGTGTGAGAATCTATATCTAAGATTTACAAGGTATGTATTCATAAGAAAGAAAAAAGTGTGGGGAAAAGAAAGAAGTATTTGCAAATTGTGATTGATTAGGCCCCAAAAATTCCTCTGCCTACGTATCCCTTTAAAGGAATCAGAGAAGTCGTAGTTTGTCTTAATAGTGTTTGTAGGTTTGTATTTTTTATGGAATGACATCAATTTCGAATTCTACCTGCAGCTCGACCTTTGGAGACTTACGCATCTGGAGTAGAAGGGAATTAATGTGCTCAAAAAGTGCCCGGAGGCGAATAATACTATCGTCACAACTCGTAGCAAGTAGACATAATACAACCCGACCCTTGAGGAATTACGCATTTTATTGTATGGAGGGACAATAACACATCCATTTTGAAATTGAAAAGCCAAAAGGCAGGAAAAAAGAAGTTTGCATTTTTTTGTGTCTTTTACCTTTGCGAAAGGGTTTTAAGTTTATTAGAGGCGTTTTAAAGAATTGCCAAGAAAGAGTGTATTTTATGCACATGCAAAGTGGGAACAAGGAAAAGTCTACGGGGGACTAACCTATTTCTAACCTAGAATTATCATACAAATATTGCCTTAAGGTTCAGACTAAGGTTTACTAAGAACTAACTCATCCAAGAAAGAAGCATCCTAATTGCTGTTTGCAATAAACTCATCGTCGAGAATAATCTGCAAGTCCTAAGGGGGCATGACGAAGGGAAGAAAGCAAGTACAAAATGTACAAAGAGATAAGCGCGTATAAAATGAACAAATGGAACAAACTCATTATCGAGAGTGAACCGACATAAAAGAGGGACCAAACTCATCATCAAGAATGAACCACGGCAAATAATATCTAAGTATTTGTTTTCTTTTTATGCTTGTGCAACAAGTAAAATAAAGAAAGAGAAAACTCATCATTGAGAATGAACCAAACCAAGCCTCAAAGGGAACATCTCATCCGAGTATGAACAAGGCACACTGTGTTATCATTCCTTTCTTTGTATTTTTGACATAATTGTAAATGACAAAAAGGTAATGTAAACCGAATCCACTTGGAAAAAACTCATCATCGAGAATGAATCCAAGACCAAGTACCGAACTCATCATCGAGAACGACACAAAAATAAGGCATGCGGGAAAAATAAACACACGTGCATAATTGCCTATTCAAAGATAGGACATTAAAAAAACATAATTAGCATACAGAAAGTGGTGTCTGCTACAGGACTTTAAACATATACTTCGAGCGCACGCTCTTTATTTTCTGCTTCCTACTTCACATGATTTCTAGAAAGCAATAAATGCCCATACTATACATGTTCTCTAGAAAGCAGTAAATGTAATATTACAACAAATATCCCGAAACCATACCAAACAGATAATAAAAATCTACAAAAACCAAATCAATGCGTGGCGAACGCTCGGAGGGCGCCGCAAACTAGCATCAATAATAAATAGCATCAGAAGCGTGAACAATATGTGCGAGCAAAACGTATCTATCACCAAAGCAATTGGTATTCAAATTTCTTCTTAAAATATTCACATCTCACAAAATTTATTAGTAGATAACAACAAAATCAAATGTGATAGTAACAATTGGCAATATGCGCAAAAATGAAGTATGAATATGTACAAGGCAAAACAAATAAGTCAAAAGTGCATAACATAGCATTCTGGACAACAACCTCATATTCAAGAAAATAGGTGCAAAAGCCGATTTAGAAACACCCGAACTTGCTAAAGATATCAAAGAAATGCTTAAATAAATACAACAATGTATCAATTGCAAGTCAAATCTCAATGCACATGTAAAATGCAAATTCCAGACAGCATTACGTGCATTTTGAGTTTTATCATGAATCGATTTGAAAATCAAAGTTTTAGTCCTCTAATCATGCATATTAGCGTGAGAAAGCTATTTGAAACTTGCATATGAACATGTAACCTCAAGATTGATCTTAAATCAAGAATTAAAGTCTTAAAACCACATGAATTTAATGTATCGGAATTTAATCAACAAATTGCAAATTAAGTCCAATTCATGAGTTTATGTATTTATGCCAAAAGTGCGATGAATAGGAATCGATTCACAATTTATCAAGTTCAAAAGTTATGAACCAAAAATTACTCCGATGCGCTAAGTTCACAAAATTTCTCAAGTAATTAATTAAACCAAATGATATTACTTAACATCAAAGTAAGAATTAACAAAAAGTATCACAATTCAAAGTGAAACACAAGATAATGTGCAAAAAAACTTGAATCGGAAGGTTAGAAAATTAATCGAAAAGCATCCAGAATCAACTGCAAAAATTATGGCGACATAGAAACGTGCCAACGGTTCCAAAAATTAACTCGGTTCGGCCAAATTTCGTTCCGAGGTACAAAATCTGAAACAGCTACAGTGGCACAAAAATGGATAGAAATTTGTCCGAATCGTAAAAGTAATTGCGAGATGAGGTCCGGATGGTTCAAGAAACTCGGTTTTAATTACAAGAAATCCGAAAAACTCATCACGGATCAAAAGGTGTGGTAAAAACAACAATTATATCAAGAATTTGTCAATGTTCAAGTGTTGAGGTATTTTCTACCAAACTCAATCAAACTTGTTTCCAATGTGTTTCATGATGTCATTTGAGTCTATTGAAATTTATCCCGACACATGTAAACGACAAACAACAAGTGCCAATCAACTAATTGGCAAAAAGTAGTTTATGTCAAAAATCAAACAACTTGAAATTATATACAAAAAATATGCATTTTAAATACACAAAAACCACAATGATCAACAACCAAATGGTTAGAAACAATTGATATTATTGATATCAAGACATTAAAGAAAACTCTCGACGTCAATTTCCAACTCATGAGATAATTCAACAACATTTTTGAATCAAGTTGTAAACTACACAATTTACACATAATCTCATGAATTATCAACCAAAGTCAAGCCTCTTTAACATTTTGATTTTTATAATCTTGAGCAATCAAAGAATTAGGTCTAAACTAAACTAATGTTAGAAACCAAACAAATTCCACAAGTATCACATAATTGACACAATCACAAACTATGAAAAGTAATGACTTAAGACAAAAAAGTCACATTTAGGCCAAGAATCACTATTATGGACAAGTTTGAAAAGTGAACCGAAACACAAGGCACAAGCTTAAAAATCAACCAAAATGATTTATCAAAATTATCGAAATCTATGCACACGCACACGGTCTCAAAATGAGGACATTCAGTCAAATTCTGTTTTAAAATGCGATTTTCGCACACAAGTCAGCAGCTCCCAGATTTGACTGAAACGTATCCGAATTGAGAAATTGTTCGTGTATAGAGCTTCATATGGCTCGAGAAATTCGATTATCAAACTCAATCAAACTTTTTTCAAATATGTTTTGCAATGATATTTGAGTCCACTAGAAATTATCTCAACTCATTGAAATAGCAAGCAACAAACAATCAACCAAAAATTGATAAAAAGATAGTTTATGTCAAGAATTGGTAACTTGAGATTATGCATAAAATGCATTTTAAATGCACAAAAATATCATTGATTATCAATCACAATACATGGAAACATGTCATGAAGCTTGAAAACAAGGATTAGGCCTAAATTAAACTACTTGTTAGTTTAGGTTACAACACCTAAATCAAAGGAATTAGTACCTAAATCGAAGAATTAAGAACTACACTATAATCTAAGTTCCAGCCTAATTCTAATTTAATTCTATACTTCTATGAGGAATTTAAAAAAACACCTAGTGTGCACAAATTATGTTAACTTTCTACTTCACCAAATTAATTCAAGAACCTAGTCTAATCCTAAATCAAATTCAACCTAAATCTCTAATTCAATTCTTGAATCAATCTAAGCAATGTTAATTCATATTAGATTCAAATCACAATCTAATGTTCAATTGTTCCACAAAACTCAAAGCATAACAACGGATGTTGATGTGATGTTACCTATTGAACACTTGAAGAAGATGAAGAGGATATAATGAGGATGTTGCACGGAGAAGAGAGGAAACGCCAGATAAAGAGGAAGGAGGGAGATCGCACGGTGGAGGAGAAGAGGCGCGCGGAGGGAGGAGGTTGTCATCAAAGGTGGTGGCCAATGATGAGGGATGAGGAAGAAGGTTGAGGATCTTTGTTCTTGAGAGAGAGAGAGAGAGAAGAGAGAATAGATAGGAAACATGTTTTTGAAATAATGAGGCCCCCCTTTGAAATTTGGTGGCAAAAACAATATATAGTGTTGTTTAAAAAAGTCAAATTTTCAACTTATTTTCCGCTTAAGTGAAAATCACGTTGTGATCCGTGAACCTTTCCGAACACTGACCTCCTCTGAAAATATGCACTTCTGAGTCACAGACGTTACCCAAAAAGAACGGACACTTTCAGATAAAAATTGAGTGATTCGATATTTTTAAGTAGCGAGACATTACAGTCAAAATTAATTAAGTCAAAATATCAGCTTATTTGATCCTCGTCACTCGAACAAACTACGAGCTTGTACCCGAAAAATTAGAATCTAGTCTCAACTTTGCCTAAAGAAATATAGATCTTTGCGTCTCTGACATCATGTCAAAAAATGAGAAATATCTGATAAACGATTAATTTATTATGAATTTCCCAGCTAACCGACGTCCAGTCTTTTTCACAGGTCCAAAAACTCTATTTTGCGAAATAAACCAATAACGGAGATCATCGGGCTACCTTTTGATTTTAAAATCTAAATCAAAGTTGAAGTAGTTAACATTCTTGAACCAACTCTTCGAGAACCATCGTGATATGGTAAAAATTGAGTGAGTTATGAAGTTTTGAATTGGAAATTGAACTGACAGATTACAGATTCTGCTCAATTGTTTCTTCAGAAACTCGAAATTCCCAACACTTTCCATGTAGAATCAACTCTTGGTAATAAAAGACGGCATCAAGATAACATCAAAATAGAAATTTGGGCATTGGAATCGCTTTCATATGGTACTCCAACTGTGAATTATGCATTTTTTACTGTGCCTGAAACAATGGTTCAACCAACTTTTACAAGTATTTTGCATTGTTTAAACTCTGACAGAATAACATATTCAGAGACCATCCCTCGAGAATTAACCTTCGGCCCGAACACGGAAGTTATGGAGAACATCGAGGAGGATTTAATGGCGAAAGAAACACCTTGAGATAGTAAACCAAATTGGAGTTATAAATTTATGAATACCAGAAATGTCAGTGATCGGTAACCCAAAAACTCAGTAACAAAATTATTTGACCATCTCAAGTGCACAATTGGCTCCCGTCCCGAACACGAAAAATGAAGATAATATCCACACAGACCCATTGACCAAATATCAGCTCAAAATAACACTCAGTCTTAAAGTTAGAAAATTCTGAAGCTTTCTGCGCCGAAACGGACTTTCAACTTAAACTGTTTCAAATAAGACAAAAACTATGGCTCACCCCTATCACTCGAGACATGATAGAATATGCTAGAATCAGTCATGATAAATAATTTTCATTCACCACCTGAATGTCTTACATAAAACTCTGAGCACCTTAGATAAATAGTCGAACAGAAATGCCCTGATCCCATAACAACACGGCTAATGATATGCATGTATCTATATGATAATGCAATACAAGCCAAAATAAAGTCGAAATGAAGAGGGTAAATTTTTGGGTACAACAGGTATTCCAAGGAAAACCATTGTACGTTGATTGGTTATTCCGATTCGGACTTGCTGGTTGCAAATTAGATAGGAAAAGAACTAGTGGAACTTGTCACATATTTTCAAAATCCTTGATAAGTTGGCATAGCAAAAATCAAGTTTTTGTCGCTTTGTCAATGGCCGAGGCGGAACATGTGGCAGTCGTTAGTTGTTGTGCCCAAATTTAGTGGCTTAAACAACAACCACTTGACTTTGATATTAAACTCTCACATATTCATAATCACGTGCGACAATACTAGTGCAATTAATCTAACCAAAAATCATGTACTACACTCACGCACTAAACATATTGAGATACGCCACCACTTTCTTTGTGATCATGTTGAAAAAGGGAATATTATATTCGAGTATGTTGATAGTAAAAATCAACTTGCTGATATTTTCACTAAACCACTCGCAATAGAACCTTTTATCAACAAACATGGGGAATTGGGGATAATCGATATCTCAAATATCGTCTAATCCTATTGTAACACCTTATTTCCCCATCAGTAATTTATATAAAATCAGAGTAAATTAATTTCTCAAATACAACATCAACAAATAGGATGTCACATCTTCATACATCATACATGCTCAAAAATTAGGATACGCAACACAATTCAAATGTTCATAAGTCTGAAACTTCAGTGCATTTATCCGCAACAGAAAAAACATAAACAATAAATCATTATCAATTCTCCAACAAGAGTCATAATTATGATCTTTTGAAAATTAGCATGGTCATAAAATAAACTCAAACCATGGAATTATACAAAGTTTACTCCGAACAAAACAAAACAATCGCACACCCCCAAGTGTTACGTATCAGAGCAGATCTGGCTCAATCTACGCAACAGAAGGAACTCCTCAACTAAACTTTGATCTCTATCTACTTCAGATCATCTGCAGGTTACCCATGTGAAGGTACCATTCAAACAGAAAAGGTGAGATATCATACCAATATAAGAGGAAGCATAATAATGAGCAGGTAGAAATTCAAGTACACATTATTATACATCTTTACCTCACACCTTTTCTTGTTCATCGTATTAAGAAACAAATAAACATAATTAAGTACACAGTCAACACATAACATCCATCATAATATAATACATACTTTCACCAATATTCACCCATCGAATTATCAACCACAATTTGATGCAAAGAGACTGACAGTGACTCAATGCATGTGGTACTAACAGGGTAAAACCCTCATCACAACAATGCCAATACAGACCTTCACTTTATGAATGCATGAGACACTATCATACAACAACATACTTCACATTTATCATTCTTACTCATCACAATTTTGCCAATTACAGCCCATCATCATCATCAAGTATATCATGCCATACAATCAAAACAATAATCGTACTTAACCACAACATAAATCGTGGCATATAAATCAAAAACACACCCACATATAGGTATTAATTCTGATTAAATAATTAACTACTATATTATAAGTCATTTTTATAAGATAGTAAATTATTTTATCTTTCCGACGGTCCAGACGGTGCGTCAAACGGACATCTGACGCAAAAGTTATGAGTTTTAGAAGTTTTTTTAAAAATGCTATCAGTAGCAGTGGTAACCAGTTACCCAGTTATGGTAACCGGTTACTGCAAGTCAGTAACTCTGTTTTTCAAAAATTCCTCACGGTAACCGGTTACCCACTTATGGTAACCAGTTACTGCAAGTAAGTAGCCTCTATTTTCCAACTCTTTATATGGTAACCGGTTACCCAAATAATGTTATAACTCTTCTAACTTAATTAATTATTTAATTATCATTATAAAATAATAATAATAATCCTAGTATTATAACATAATAATAATCCATATTATTCTACACACACCCAAGTTTATACGCATTTAGCCATACACCCATATAATCTTAACTCCTATAATTCTAAGGCATCTAGTCCCCAACAAGGCATCACACCACGTCATAAAATCAACCAAAACATATAACTACACCACATCATTTTATTATTTAATTTAAAATAATTCTAATTAAATCGGGGTGTTACAACTCTCCTCCACTTAGAATGTTTTCCTCCTCGAAAATTACCTGAAGCAAATAACTCTGGATAAGCCTCCCACATCTTTCTCTATAGTCCCCACGTCGCATTCTCTGTGGTAGCTCCCCCAGATTACTTTCAGAAGGGTGATCTATTTGCCTCTCAACTTATTTATTTTGTGATCCTCAACCCTCACAGGTACAGTCTCAACAGTAAGTTTATCCTGCACTTATACATCATCTATCAGAATTACATGCGAGGGATATGAAATATACTTCCGAAGTTGCGACACATGGAACACATCATGCAAATTTGACAAGTTGGGTGCCAGGGCCACTCTAGATGCAACACTTTCCACCTTCTCTAAAATATGATATGGACCAATAAACCAAGAAGTCAACTTCTTTAACTTTAGAGCACGACCTACACCGATTATCAGTGATACCCTCAAGAATACATGGTCTCCATATTGAAACTCTAGATCCTTCCTCCTCTTATCATGGTAACTATTTTTCCTACTCTGAGAAGCCTTAATACTCTCTTGGATTACCTTTACCTTCTCTATAGTCTCTCTCACCATCTTGGGTCCGAGCACCACCCACTCACCCGATTTATACCAGCACAAAGGTGTTATGCACCTCTGACCATACAGTGCCTCGAAAGGTTCCATACCAATACTAGCATGGTAATTATTGTTATAGGTGAACTCAATAAAAAGAAGACAACCATCCTATATACCTCCTTGCTCAAGAACACAAGCCCTTAACAAATTTTCTAGCGACTGAATATTCATCTCCGTCTGACCATCTGTCTATGGATGATATGCAGAACTCAATTTCAGCTTCGACCCCAATGCATCCTGCAAACCCTTCCAAAAAGAAGTAAATCTCGGGTCTCTATCCAACACAATGCTAGATGGACCATGGTGTAGCTTCAAGATCACGCAGAGATAAATCTCTTCCAACTTCGGTAGAGGAAAATTGATACTAATCAGAATGAAATGAGCTGATTTTGTTAGCCTGTCAACAATCACCCAAATCGCATCGTGTCCCCTCAGAGTATTAGGAAGCCCTGTTACAAAGTCCATTGATATACTATCCCACTTCCATTATGGAACATCTAAAGGTTTCAACAACCCTGTAGGTTTTTGATGTTTGACTTTCAATTTCTGACAAGTCAAACATGCATGCATAAATTATGCCACATCTCATTTCAACTCAGACCAGCAAAATAACTTCTTTAAGTCGTGATACATCTTGGTAGCTCCTAGATGAATACTCAAACTGCTTCTATGGCCCTCTCCCAAAATCATCTTCCTCATATCAGCATCATCAGGGACACAAATCTTGTTTCGGAATCTCAACACACCTTGGGCATCTACTTTAAAGTCATTGTCTTCAGATTTGTTACTCTCGACCATCAAATCTATCAACTTAACATCTAACTTTTGAGATTATTTAAGATTATCTAAGAAGTCATTGTTAATCTTCAACATCCCCAACATCACACTCTTCGGTGTCACTTCACAGACCAAACTCATGTCTCTAAATTATCCGATCAACTCTAGTTCTCTAACCATCATATCAGACATATGTAAAGTCTTCCGACTCAAAGCGTTAGCTACCACATTAGCTTTACCTGGATGATAATTCAAGCCAAAGTCGTAGTCCTTCAATAATTCCAACTATCTCCTATGTCTCATGTTCAATTCCTTCTGATCAAATAGATACCACAAGCTTTTATGATCACTAAACACTTCAAACCTGGAACCATAGAGATAATGTCTCCAAATATTCAGCACAAACACTACTGAAGCTAATTCTAGATCATGAGTAAGATAGTTTCTTTCATTAATCCTCAATTGTCTCAATGCATAAGCGACTACTTTATCGTTCTGCATGAGAACACCACCTAAACCTAATTTAGAAGCATCACAATATACCACGAATGATTCCTCATGATTAGGTAATATCAAGATCGGAGCCGTTGTCAATCTCATCTTTAACTTAACAAAACTCTCTTCACATTGGATGCCCCACACAAATGCTTTGCCTTTACAAGTTAGTTCAGTTAGAGGAAGTGCCAACTTAGAAACACCTTCAATAAATCTCCTATAATAGCCGGCCAAACCCAAAAAGCTTCTAATCTCTGCAACTGATTTTGGAGCTTCCCACTGCAACACTGCATCTACTTTAGACATATCTACATCAATACCATCACCTGAAATAACATGACCAAGAAAACTGGCTTATGTTAACCAGAACTCACATTTTGACAACTTTGCATATAAATTCTTCTCTTTCAATACTTGCAATACAATCTGCAAATGTTCAGCATGTTCCCCTTCGAATTTAGAATAAATCAAAATATCATCGATGAATACTACAACAAACTGATCCAAATAAGTGTTGAAGATATGATTCATATATTGCATAAACACTCTTGACGCATTGGTAACACCGAAAGGCATCACTGAATACTCATAATGTCCATACCAAGTTCTGGAAGCTGTCTTCTGAATGTCCTCATCTTTTACTCGAATTCGGTGGTAACCTGATCTCAAATCAATCTTGTTAAATATACGTGCACCCACCAATTGATCCATCAAGTCATCTATTCTCGGAAGTGGATACGTGTTTTTGACTGTCACTTTATTCAAATTTCGATAATCCATGCACAACCTCATACTACCATCTTTCTTCTTCACAAGTAATACTGGAGCTCCCCAAGGAGATACATATGGTCTCACAAACTTCTTTTCAAGAAAATCCTCTAATTGCTTCTTTAATACTGATAATTCGGATGCCGACTGTGATACGGTGGGAGAACTGACTTGAGGGTTTTGCATTTGATCGCAAATGTTGCGGTTAGCAAGAGTCGCCACCGACTTTTCTTTTATCCAAAAGGAAAGGTGAAAAAGCACAGGAAAGACCTTTGAGATTATTTCTTCAGTTCAGGGGGTAGATTATGAAATGGGAAGGTATTAGCACCCTTTTCATCCATGGTTTTCCATGGGTCTTAGTTACTTGCTAGATCACTTGCTTTTGTTTGAAATTGTGCTTTGTGTGGTTTTTTGAAAGTATTTTGTAAAGAAGCCATCGTTTAGGTAATCTTTGTAATGATTCTTGTTTGTAAGAATGTATACAAAGATGTTGATCTTTTTGAAAATGTTTTCAATTTTGTAAGATGCTTGAAAGTGTATGTGTTTGTTTTGAAAATAGCAAGGATGTTTGTTTTGAAATGGAGCAAGTAATTAGGAGCAATCTACCTACTCAAATGTCTTTCTTGTTCATTTCCTTTTCCTTTGACATTGTTGTCTTACCATTTATTTGGTAAGCAACCCTATCTTTGGATGTAAACGGGACGGGCGTGGGTCATCGTATAGCAATGATTATCAATGTTGCAAGGTATCTTAGCATTCTTTTTGAGGGACTAAGATCATTTGTAAGGCAACTTAGATAGCGTCATCGAGGGACTATGATCTTGTTTTTGCTTGTTTTTGCTAAGATACCTTACATGCATAATATGGCAATTTTGTATAAGGCAACCAAGTGGGATAACCCTAGGGGTGCTTGTGTGCATGTGTATTGTTTTCATGCTTGATTTTGTCTTGAATTAGGGTTTTCTATTTGATTGATTTTGTTTTTTTTTCATACAAAACCTAATTACTAGCATGTGAATATAAAACATTTAAATTGCGGAAAATAAAAATACTAAGCTATTACATGATTTGTGGGAAGGGGGTGTACAAATTAAATGGGGATTGCAAGAATTTAAAGCCTAATTAGTCTATTACAACCATATTGAATTTATACAATAATTGAAATAAATAAATGTACAAAAATAAATATTCAAGAATGTAAAAAAAGAAATGATTTTGTTTTGGTTTTTAAGGGTTTTAACCTAATGTCTAAGAAGGAAAAATAATTAATTAAAGATAATAATATTAAACCTAAATTAGTTAAGAAAAGGAAATTAGGTTAAAAAAAGTATTTTTTTAGGGTTTTTTATATAAAAGATTTTAAATTAATGAAAATAAAGTGAAGATTAATTAATTAAAATAAAACCTAAATTCTAAGTTAATTTTAATTTAGAAAGTAAGATCATAATTAAACCTAAGTCTAAATATTTATTAAAAAAAAGAGATTAATTTGTTTAAGAAAATGTTTTTTTAATCTTTTTGTTTTATAAAGAAAAAAAATGTATAAGTATAAATAATAAATAAAAATATTTTTGGATTTTTTATTAATAAAGATAAAAATAATATTAATAATAATAATAATAATTAAAATATTATAGAAAATAAAATAAAAAATAAAAAAATAAAAAAGGAATAATAAAGAGAAATGGGCCAGGGGTGTAAAAGTAAGAAGGGGTTAGAAGTCAACAAAAATACAAAAGCCCAAAGGGGAGAAGCCCATGCGCCTGTTTGCTGGAAAAAAAAGAGAAAAAATATAAAAAAGGAACAAAAGGGTACCACTGGGGCTTGAACCCAGGTCCCATAGGTTAAGAGGCGCGCGCTTTACCACTGAGGTGGTTATACATCCGTTAACTTGTATGAAATAATAAATACATAACACAAAACGCGCCCTGACTGTACTTCATCTTCAACCTCCAGCCAAAGGATTTGTAACTTGCTCATTTCTCAACCATTTACAAAAATGTAAACATGAAAATTTCTCCATTTTGTCACACGAATCCAAACATATAAATATCATAAACTATAAATCAAAGATGAATAAGAATTTTTAACAGTACCAAATTCTGACCTAAATATTTCAGAAAGTTCAAACTCAAAGTTCTCCTAGCTCAAACAAAATAAATGAAATCTATGGACATGTACAACTTCAGGGCAATTATGTCTACATTTTATCTTCACAAATGCAAGCCTAACAATGCCTAAGTAATGAGATAGAAGTTCAAGAAAAATACCTCAAAACTGGAAATTGTGAAATGGATTTGAACTTGTTTTAGGAAGTGCTGATGATCAGGTTAGCTTCCTTGGACCTCTAGGAAGCTAATGCAATGGTTGGCTTGAGTTGAGGATGGCTGGAATGGTCTGGAGAAGTCCAACTGTAATGCTCTATTTTTGGTTATGAAAGACAGGGAAAATGGTTTTACATAAGTGAAACAGGTACAAGGATGAGTTACTCTTGATGCAAGGAAGATTTAAAAACTAAAAGGCCAAGAAACGTACGAGGGGAATGTGAGTTTGAGGTTCAAGGTTAGAAACTATGCAACAATGGAGTTTTTGGGAAATTTCTGATTTGAGAGAGTTTTGGTGTATTTCAGGGTGTTCAAACTCATGTTTTAGCTCACAAATAGTGACTCTATTTATAAGCAACAAGTTTGGGATGCTCTAGTTGATTAGAATTCAAATTTGCATCCTTAAGCTAAACATGTGATTTTTTGACAACACAAGTTTCAAAGTCTTGTGTACTTGCTAAGATAGAGTGGTTATGCTTTAAACAAGCTTGCTTCTGACTTTGTGGATGGGATGTGATCAGAGGGAACAAGTTAGAGGCTCAATGTGAACTTTATGCAAAAGCTTGCTTTACAAGAGTGGTATTGTTAAATTTCTTCCCAAAATGGAAATGTGAATTGGATAAAGCTTAAACCACTTAGATTATCTGCCTAACTAGGGCAAAATTTCACTAAGTCTTTTTTAGTTCATGAGCATGTATTCATAAAATTATAACTTGAGATCCAGGAACTTTTAGGAGAAGTTGTGTGAAGCAAAGTTGTATATTTCATGGAGATCTACAACTTTCATGTTGGAAGTTTCCTTTGAATCATCTTGCATCATAATGAAAAAATTTCTCAAAGTTATGAAAAAATAAGAAATTTTTTACACTTAGAAAAATTTCTAAGTTTAGAAATTTTGACTTTTCAAAATGAAATCTTGATTTCTTGATTTATTGATGAATAAGTTTCCTATTTTGACATGTTTTGATGAATTGTGATCTCTGGTGCTTAAATTTGACACAAAAGTCAAAGTTTGGCTTTTCAGTATATAGTTGAGTTTTGATCAATTGACTGCAAAATTCATTTGCCAATCCAATGGATATGCAATGTTTTGAATCACGTCATTAGATAAAAATGATGCAATTGGAATCTTGAGATCATGCCTTAAACCAATTGACCACTTGCTAGGTCAAAAATCAGAAACTGCCCTTTCCCAATCAAAACCCTAATTTTGACCATTTTGCCCTTTTGGAGATTTGATCAAATTTCTTGAGGAATTATGGTCCAAACTTGATCAAATGATACATATGGTTTTAAAATGTTGATGTGGATAAAAAATTATGAAGTTTTACTGTAAATTGTCCATGGTTGACTTTTTCCCCAATACAACTGATTTTTAGGTCAACTACTCAATTGACTGAGCGAAAATGTGATCCAAGGCTTGAAACTTGACATGAGTAATCTTGGGGGTCCATAATGGTCCATGAAAGTCATATGAATCATTGATAATTCAAAAATCCTTGTGCAAACTCAAACCCTAATTTTGGTCATCAGTGCATAAGGAGGTGTCTTGAGCTGATCAAACCCTAGTGCAGTCTTGAGCCCAAGGAGATCTTGTGAGAAAATTATTGATAAATGAGAGGGCAAATTTTGGGGTACAACAGCTGCCCATGTTCAATCTTCTTAAGCCTAAAGAGTTAGATTGGCATATTTTGCCAGTCGTGACTCGAAGGTGGAAGATGATTGGACACTAGAGTGCCCAGAAATTTGCACTCGGTGATGCGGTGTTAGAGGGAATGGGCTTAAAGATGCCATTTCGAGAGGTGATAAAAATATGTAGGAGATGGGCTTAAAGATGCCATCCAAAAGTGATTGTTGAATTATAATTTGTAAGCTGAAAGAATGAGTATCAGAATGGCGTCCGTGTTTAGAGCGTATCTGAACTGTATATGGGAGATGATTTTGAATGATTAACATAATGGAATCTGTGTCTGGAGCATATATGAACTGTATCTGAAAGTTGAATTTGAGTGAGTATCAGAATGGCATCCGTGTCTGAAGTGTATCTGAACTGTATCTGGGAGATGATTTTGAATGATTATTAGAATGGCATCCGTGTCTGGAGCGTATCTGAATTGTATCTGAAAGTTGAATTTGAGTGAGTATCAGAATGGAATCCGTGTCTAGAGCGTATCTGAACTGTATCTGAGAAGTTAAATCTGAATGGGTATCAGAATAACATCCGTGTCTGGAGCGTATCTGTACCGTATCTAGGAGTTTAATTTGAATGAGTATCAGAATGGAATCCGTGTATGGAGCATATCTGAACTGTATCTGAGAAGTTGAATCTGAATGAGTACCAGAATCGCATCCGTGTCTGGAGCGTATCTGAACTGTATATGAAGACTTTGAATATTGTTAATGGTAGTTGTTTGATTAATCTTATCCTGAAAAAGATAAAATGTTAGCTAATATGTAATGTTATGTTGTATGAAATGCATAGTGTGATCGGTGGAAATAGAACTGACTGTTTTGAAATACTGGTTCGCGAAATGTCGCGGTAAGCAAGAGTCGCCACCGTCTTTTATGTTCTCCAACATGGAAAGGACAAAAGCACAGCAAAATTCCTTCTTTGAGAATGTTTCTCGGTTCGGGAGGTAGATTTATAGAAAGGGAAGGTGTTAGCACCCTTTCTATCCATGGTTATCCATGGGCTCTTAGGTACTTGCTCTTATGTTTTCAAAATTTGTTTGCTTTTCAAAATGTGTGTGTGGGTTTGAAAAAGTTTCGTTTGAAAAATTTCTAAGTAACTCTTGTATCTGTCCTCAAGAGTGTATGAAAAATTTGTTTGAAAACTTTTAGAAAGTGTGAGGTGTGAAAAGTATTTTTTTTGTTTGTTTTGAGAAAGAGCAAGTACCTACGAGAATCTACCTACTCTAAGGAATTAGGCTGTGTAAGAGTCCTTTAGATAGTGCTATCCCGCCATAGAGAGGTAGGTAGCACCATCGTTGGAGGTGTTTGGGTCAATTCGATTATCGGGACAGTGTGGTCACCGAAGCAATGGTAGGACACCTTAGAAGTAACCCTAATGTCCTAGATCCTTTTATCCGAGGCAACTGTTTCGAGGCAACTGGATCTTTAGACAAAGGGTGACCTCTAAGACATCCTATACTTGATGACCACGTTCGAGGCAACCAGTGAGGCGTACCCTAGAAGTGGCATGTGCATGTGTGTTCAATTTCAGTTTATGTTTGTCTTGTACATGTTATTTGTGAGCTACGGATTAATTTTATTTACATACATTCTTTCATGCATTTAACAGTTAGGGGGTGCGGAAAGTAAACTGCAGAAATATAAATTCTACGCTATTACAAGGCGCGGGTCTATACATCGCCAAAAATACAAAGACCCGTTTTGGTAAATAAGTAAGGAAAATTAAATAAAGCGGTAAACCTATTTACTATTATATTCTTGAAAGCAATTACATAATAATCAAAATAAAATACGCGCGAATAAAAAATACTCGGGAACGTTCTAAGGGTTTTGACCCTTTTAAGAAAAGAAATGAATTTTTTTGTCTTTTTTGTGATTAAATGAAATTAAAACTAATGATTAAACTAATTAATTAATTTATTAAAAGAAAAAAAGTTTTTTTGTATTTTTTATGTTTTTATGAAATAAAATAAAAGAATTAAAATTCTAAGTTAACCTAATTCTAAATTATTTTAGTTATTTAAAAAAGGGTTAAAATTTGCCTAATTAAAGCTAATTCAATTATTTGATATTTATTTACAAAGAATAAAAATAAAAATGAAATTAATAATGTTAGTTCTTTTTTGATTTTTTATAAAAAATATTAGTTGGTTAATTTGTTAATAAGAAATAAAATAAGGCCAATAAAAAAAATGAAAATGAAAAAAAAAAGGGAAGAGTAAACCCAAGGGGGGTGTGGGCTGGAATTTGGGTTTGTTTAGCATTGTTGTGGCCCATTTGCACAAAGTCACGCTGACTCCTGGAATCATATGCGTATGGTTGACTGAAAAGCATGGTGCTCATCATTTCCTGGCCACTGGATTGTTGTTTGTAGACACTTGGCATACTGAAGCGTCAGGGCACATGGTGTACCACTTTTAGAAACCTGCACAGGAATACATTGAGAAAAAATGGAAACAAGGAAATTGAGGGACCTGGGAATACTTACAGTGCTTGATAATGGACCTTAGGACGTGGCAAGGGTTGCTTTAGCTTCAGGGTATGGCAAAGAAGAGAGTCACGTTCTCCTCTTGGCCTGAAAATGCTTGCAAAAACTCCTTTTGATCTCACACTCTTTTTGACAAATTTTGAACTTTTCTCTGGCCGTTTGTGCACTTTTTCTAGGTTGTGAATGAGGCTTGCAAGGCTTGTATATATAGTAATGAGTGAGAATAAGTCAGGTTAAGGAGCTTTTAACCATTGCCATTAAGCTTTGGATTTTCTCATAACCACCATTGAAGAAACTTGCCTTTCTTGTCAAAATTTGAATTTTTATGCTTGAAATAGGTCTTGCACGAATTTGGCATGTGAATTATGATGTATCAAGCCTATTCAAACTCAAAGATATCCCTCAATTAATTTTCTTGATTTTTATTTGAATTTTAAAGATTTAAAATGAATTAAATCAAATAAAATTAAATAAAAATAGAAAAATTAATTTTTAATCTTGAAATAAATCATGGGACACGTGGGAGGCATGGAAAAGCTGAATCAAGTGGAAAAAGTGGGCCCTTTTTGTCAAAAATGAAGTTTCATGGATAGTTGACTTTGGCCATTTCACAAATATTTCCCAACTTCTCCAATGCATATCTTGCTCAATTTTAATCATATGAACATGTTCTTGGACATTTTGGAAAGGTCTTGAAGTCCTATAACCAATTCCTTTGGTCCCATGTCATTTTGATTTACCAATCTCAAGTTATGGTCTTTGACTTAAAATGCCTTTTTGTTGACTTTTTAAAATGACCTATAATGTTGAAATTGGTAACTTTTTGTGAGAGCATTTCTTGGACTTGGAATGTGAAGATGAGTTGTAGGAAATGTCATCCCCTTCAAAATGAGCATTGGATGGCATTTTTCTGATGAACCATGAAAAAGTTATGCCTTGGTCAAGTTACAATTGACTTTTTCAACTGTCCAAAAAATGGAAACTTTTGCATCTTGATGATTTTTGAGCCATGCTTGTAGAATCATGATCAAGACTTGATCAAATGATGATTGTGGCCTCAAAATAAAATGTTGACCAAAAATTTTGACTTTTGACTGCCAAATGACCATTTTGCCCCTGTAGTTGACTGTGAAGCAATTAGGGTTTTTGACTGTGCAACTTGGTGCTATGAGTCTTGTAACTTGACATGTAGATGCTTGACAACGTGTATAGGCATATGTGACTTGATTGAGCCCTTGAAAACCTCAACTTCCTTGCAAGAACCAAAACCCTAATTTGATTGGCTTAGGAGGGTGCTTGACTGTGTAGCCCTTGAGTAGATTTTGAACCATTTGAGGTGATGCTTGTCAAAACTTTGAAGAATATGGGAGGGCAAATTTTGGGGTACAACAGTTGCCCCTGTTCAATCTTCTTAGACCTGAGGATGTAGATTGGCTTGCGTGCCTTTCGTGATCCGAAGGTGGAAGATGATTGAACACTAAATTGCCTAGAAATTTGCACTCACATAGTAGAGTGTTAGCAGTGTGATGGCGGGAATGGGCTTACAGATGCCATTTGGAGAGATGATGGATATAAGGATGGGCTTATAGATGCCATCTGGAGCTGTGACAGAGCCTTGTCGGGAATGGGCTTATAGATGCCATTTGGAACTGTGATGGATAACTGTGGAGATGGGCTTATAGATGCCATCGGGAGGTGTCGATCGCGTAAGAGATTCCTTAGCGAGAACTTGTGTACCTGAGAAAGATAATTACCTGGCCTGTTACAGAGGTTGATCTTCACTCAGTCGCTCAGAGACATGCCCTGGCTAGATACAGGTATCGAATCTGGAACTTCAAAAGGTTGATGGGTTGTCTCTACTGACAGGTTATGTCAGAAAAATCTTTGGGATTTAACTGAACCAGAGGAGGTTTTGTCTTTCTTGACGAGTTGTCTCTTTGGACGGGTTATCTTCATGGACGGGTTGTCTTCAACGACGAGTGATCTTCAATGACGAGTTGTCCTCAATGACGAGTTGTCTTCAACGACGAGTTGTCTTCAATGACGAGTTGTCTTCAACGACGAGTTGTCTTTAATGACGAGTTGTCTTCAATGACGAGTTATCTTCAACGACGAGTTATCTTTAATGAAGAGTTGTCTTCAATGACGAGTTGTCTTCAATGATGGGTTGTCTTCAACGACGAGTTGTCTTCAACGACGAGTTGTCTTTAATGATGAGTTGTCTTCAATGACGAGTTGTCTTTAATGACGAGTTGTCTTCAATGACGAGTTATCTTCAACAGCGAGTTGTCTTTAATGACGAGTTGTCTTCAATGACGAGTTGTCTTCAATGATGAGTTGTCTTCAATGACGGGTTGTCTTCAACGACGAGTTGTGTTTAATGACGAGTTGTCTTCAATGACGAGTTGTCTTCAACGACGAGTTGTCTTTAATGACGAGTTATCTTCAATGACGAGTTGTCTTCAATGACGGGTTGTCTTCAACGATGAGTTGTCTTTAATGACGAGTTGTCTTCAATGACGAGTTGTCTTCAACGACGAGTTGTCTTTAATGACGAGTTGTCTTCAATGACGAGTTGTCTTCAATGATGGGTTGTCTTCAACGACGAGTTGTCTTTAATGACGAGTTGTCTTCAATGACGAGTTGTCTTCAACGACGAGCTGTCTTTAATGACGAGTTGTCTTTAATGACGAGTTGTCTTCAATGACGAGTTGTCTTCAACGACGAGTTGTCTTTAATGACGAGTTATCTTCAATGACGAGTTGTCTTCAATGACGGGTTGTCTTCAATGACGGGTGTCTATACTGACGGGTGTCTATACTGACGGGTTGTCTTCAATGACGGGTGTCTCTACTGACGGGTTGTCTTCAATGACGGGTTGTCTTCACTGACGGGTTGTCTTCAATGACGGGTGTCTATAACAATGAGTGTCTATGACGACGAGTGTCTATGATGACGGATGTCTATGATGACGGATGTCTATGATGACGGATTTGCGTCAAAAAATCTTTAGGAACCGAATTTGTCTTCTTTGACTGGATTTGTCTTCTTTGACTGGATGAGCATCAGAAAAACCTTTGGGATTTAACTGGACTTGTCTTCTTTGACTGGATTTGTCTTCTTTGACTGGATTGGTCTCTTTTGACTATATTTGTCTACTTTGACATAGCTGATCATTTAACTGTATCCTTCCTGAAAGGTAAGGTCAGTCACATGCAATGCATGACATGGATCAAGCGATGATGTTCTCAACATAAAATGAGATTGTATGATGTGTATATGCATGTATCATGACGGTGCGATGTTTATGAATGTATTCTCGTTTAGGAAAATAAATCCTTGACGGATGCCGGGAGTTTATTGAATCCCGGGCTTGATGTTTGAAGAGTGGAGTTCTTCGTTTCCGCTGGGGATGATGGTTGCAAGAATACCGGTAGGAGAAGATGACTCCGTTGGGGAATAAACTTGTTGGAGAGATTACTTTGCGGGGAATTACTCTGTGGGAAGAGATAATTCGCTGAGGATTTGATGATAACTCCGTTGGGGACTCTGTTGATATGTTAGGTTGGGGAATTGATGAATTCCGCTGAGGGATAGGAAGAACCTCGCCGAGGACGATCTTTCCGTGGTAATTAGCTGAGGATAACCCAGTTATAAGCCCTGGTGGGGAATAACCTTTGAATAAAGCAGTGGCGATGCGTTCGTGCTCTGCAGGGATAAGCTTCCAGAATCTACTGGGGATAAGCTTCCAGAATCTACTGGGGAGATTGATACGACTCTCCTGGGGGAAGCTTTTTGGACTGTACTGGGGAGGTGGCTCCACTGGGGTGTCTGCATTCCACCGGGGAACAATCTTAGATCAAGACTGCCGGGGATGCTTGCTTGGGAATATCTGTATACTCCGCTGGGGAATGTTGAGATCTTCTGGGGGATGCCCAACTTCCTTAAGGCTGACAGTAGACTAACTCTGCTTGGGGAGAGTATCATTGATTTGCTGGAGATATTGTGCCTTTTCAGGGCTGATGGGGGGACCAACTCTGCTCGGAGGAATATTGCTGAGCCTTGTCTTACTCTGCAGGGAGTGAAGGTATCTCGGTCATGTTCTTCAGCTGAACTTACCTTGGTACCTTGGTGGGCAGAACAACTGGATCGTTCAGACAATTCTTATTGCCCTTGTTTCTGTGGGAGAAGATACCTGTGGCGGTGCTTGATGACTGCCGATTGACAAATCTTCTTCTGGTAGGCAAGTGACGAGATGACGGAACATAGTCGTACGCTTTTGATCCCTAACTTTTGCCTGGACCGCCCTTTCGGGTTTTCAGTCCACCGGGATACCCATTTTTGCCCAAGCCGCCTTTTCAGGTTTTCGACTTGTCAGGTGTACAGATTTTTCATTTCATCCCTTATTTTTTCCCGAACCCTTTTGGTTCGCCGGGAAGCCCTTATTTTTGCCTAGGTGTGTCAACCTAGCGGGTCTTTGATTATGCGTAGTATTTTTTCGACTATGTCCATACTCTCGGAATGTAGGGAGGTGCCCCTGTCAGTAGTGTGGTGTTGCCCTACTACCAGAAGATGTTTGATCAGACAAGATTTGTTTCTCGACTTCCTGCCCAATGCCCCAAGTGACTCAGGCGGAGATTTGCCCCAAGCTGGTTGGCCTTTTGAGAGATTCTCCGAATCTTGACTTAATTGCCCTAGATGATGGACAATGATCATGCCCTGCCCCTTGATGGGAGGTGCTTTTGTTCATTAGACATTCGTCGTGCGAACTTCCATGTTGTTCAAACAAATAGTCATATGCAAGCAATGTTATATTAAAGATGTAAAGCTTATGTCTGTTTCGAAGTTTTTGAAAATGCATTTTTCAGTAAAAACAAGTGAATTTTGTAAACTGTGATGTCAACTCGTTATTTTACCGCAAACCTTAAGGAGTCAGGATACCTTTCGTAACAATATGCTTTCGAATTAACCCATGCTTCAGCTAGGACTTTTTGAGGGTTATATCGTGGCCTGGTTCACGGTTTAAGAAATAAAGGATAAAGGCTCAAGTTATATTTGTACCCACCCGCTCTTCATGATGTTCTTCAAACCTAAACTCAGCTAATCGTGCATTAGACCTTGTTTGAGTCTTTGCTCTGATATTCCGGTGGTGGTTCGGATATTGACAATTTATTTTGAATAGGCAGTCATTTCCTTCTTTTTTTTGTTGAGGGTTTGTAGGACCTCTTTCTTTTTGATTGTGTCATCCCTAAATTTTGCCTGAACTGTTTCTTTGTATTTACAGTCAGCGGGATGCCCCCGTTTTGTAAGTCTCCTTCATAGGTTTTGACTTATTGGGCTTTTATTTTTGGGAAATAATGACTGTCTATCTTTTATGATTATTCGAAACCATCACTGTCTTTTGTTTCAGAAGGACTTCTTTTGATTCCATTCGTTGTGCACCTGGATCAACTGAGAAGACTACCCTGCCCCAGGTTATGATTAAGGGTTTTAATTTTCGAAAAGAAAAAACTCCTACTTCTTTGGCTCGAAGGGGTTGACGAGGGATTATCTTCCTTATAACTCCAGTGTTTAGGAATTGAAACAATGCTTGTACCTCATCAGCGGGGTCTGTTCAAAAGCATACTGTAAATCGTGGTATCGTTTTTGTCATCCTCCCTCAAGAGGCTTAGAATTATTAATTGAGAGTTGACATCAAAAAATGAAAGCAGTTTGAATATAGCGAATGCAAATATATTGATTCAAAACAGACATATGCGATGCATTGATAAAGTAAAAGAGTTTGACATGAACAAATGTTTGAACAATCAAAGAAAAATAGAACTTGAACATTCGAATGAACAAAATCTTCTTAGTTTGAACTAGTCATCTCAGATGGAAGATTCTCAGCAGAAGATTTTCATTTTGCCACTCGACATGAACTCCAACACCCTTCCGTTGATCAAGTCCTGGATCTTGTTCCTCAAGCTCCAACAGTCGTCAGTGTCATGCCCAGGACTGTCAGAATGGTAGGCACACCTTTCATCAGGATTGTACTTCAGGGAGGTTATGTTGAGATTCTTAGGAGGATCTTTTAAAGCAATCAGCTTGACCTCCAACAAGTGTCTCAGTATCAGTGATGATGGTATACCAGTCTTCGAGAAATGTCTTCCAGACGTATTTCGCTTATGCCGATTACCCTGTTGACGCTGGTGAGGTTGATGTTTGGCTTGTGACCCTGAAGTAAACTGAGGAGCTTTTCCCCGGTCTTCTTGACCCACACGTGGTTGAATGATGGCTTTCTCTTCAACCTTAGATGTTTTCCCCAGTTGGTTATCCCGAAGCAGTTGGTTGATGAGAACCCTGAGCTCTCCTTGTCTTTGAGATAAGTCTTGGATAAGAGTCATTTGCCCCAGCATTTGGGTTCTCATTGTATCCACCTCAGCTTGTAGACGTTTCAACTGTTCGTCCTTATCGTCTTCAGGACTGTTCCTGACCAAAGTCCCCATGAGGAGTATTCTCAGCTCTTCCTGCCTCTTGGATAGATTTAGGAGGATTTCCCCGAACTGAGTCTCTTGAATATGAAGGTCCCGGTTGTCTTGTTGGGAAGCCATTGCTGAAATAAACAACGAAGAAGGTAAGTGACCTGTACAAAGGGTACCTGTAATGCAATGATATGTATGTATGCATGCAATGTTTTCAAGGATCTCGTGGGGTAAACAAGAAAAGTTGTTAGGATTTGAATTTCGTAGCTTGATTGAAGGAACTTCGTGTTGTTGAGAGTCCTTCTTCAAGAGTCAAGGCTCCCCATATCTAGTGGGTCATAGCCCCTGACAACCTTGGCTAGAGGAAAGTAAATCCCCTTTGCCCCTTGCTAGACATTTGATTCATCATGACCTGCATCACAGACCCTTGAGATCCTTGAAATGGATTAGTCCTTATGCAGGATGTATGCAATGGTATGATGGCATGATGTTATGCTATGCGTGGAGTGATGTAAGTGAACCCTGTTATGAGTCTAGATTAAGGACTGTAAACAAAACCTGCAAAGAAACTTGTTTTGTTAGATAACAAGTATGCAAGTAGTTCAAGTATGAAGGCACACAAGTCACACAAGACAACCCTTAGAGTTTAGGCCAGCATGAAGTTCAGGTACTACCCTCTTTCAGTTTCGTTGGTTAAGACCTGTCCTAACAAAAGTAACCGGGTTCTAGAGGATCCCAATATCACTGACTACCCTCAATCGGTCATAACTCCAGCGTCGCAATCTTTTCTTGCGGCCAGAACCATCGCGAGAGTTTAGCCTCAATGGGTGTAGCATACTTCTACTGTTCTATGGCCAAGTTGGGTCACATTAGGGTTCTAAGGTCGGTTGGTGCTTAATGACTCCTCAGAAGACCCATATTCTCCTCGTTGCAACACAAGGGATATCGGTATAGACCAAGGTACCACACCAACGTAGCCACTGCTTCACCCGTGTCGGTCTATGCCGGACAGGTCCCTCACAGCTTATGCTACCTAAAAGGGTATCCCCAGATCCGGGTTAGGATCTATGAAACTCCGATGCAAAGCCCACAAATATAAAGCAATCAAAGCAAAGCAATTGAAAACATAAGTATGATCTAATCCTAAGGTACACCTCACTTTTATAGTCCCCAGCAGAGTCACCAGTTCTGTGATCGGTGGAAATAGAACTGACTGTTTTGAAATGCTGGTTCGCGAAATGTCGCGGTAAGCAAGAGTCACCATCGTCTTTTATGTTCTCCAACATGGAAAGGACAAAATCACAGCAAAATTCCTTCTTTGAGAATGTTTCTTGGTTCGGGAGGTAGATTTATAGAAAGGGAAGGTGTTAGCACCCTTTCTATCCATGGTTATCCATGGGCTCTTAGGTACTTGCTCTTATGTTTTCAAAATTTGTTTGCTTTTCAAAATGTGTGTGTGGGTTTGAAAAAGTTTCGTTTGAAAAATTTCTAAGTAACTCTTGTATCTGTCCTCAAGAGTGTATGAAAAATTTGTTTGAAAACTTTTAAAAAGTGTGACGTGTGAAAAGTATTTTTTTTTGTTTGTTTTGAGAAAGAGCAAGTACCTACGAGAATCTACCTACTCTAAGGAATTAGGCTGTGTAAGAGTCCTTTAGATAGTGCTATCACGCCATTGAGAGGTAGGTAGCACCATCGTTGGAGGTATTCGGGTCAATTCGATTATCGGGACAGTGTGGTCACCGAAGCAATGGTAGGACATCTTAGAAGTAACCCTAATGTCCTAGATCCTTTTATCCGAGGCAACTGTTTCGAGGCAACTGGATCTTTAGACAAAGGGTGACCTCTAAGACATCCTATACTTGATGACCACGTTCGAGGCAACCAGTGAGGCGTACCCTAGAAGTGGCATGTGAATGTGTGTTCAATTTCAGTTTATGTTTATCTTGTACATGTTATTTGTGAGCTATGGATTAATTTTATTTACATACATTCTTTCATGCATTTAACAGTTAGGGGGTGCGGAAAGTAAACTGCGGAAATATAAATTCTACACTATTACAAGGCGCGGGTCTATACATCGCCAAAAATACAAAGACCCGTTTTGGTAAATAAGTACGGAAAATTAAATAAAGCGGTAAACCTATTTACTATTACATTCTTGAAAGCAATTACATAATAATCAAAATAAAATACGCGCGAATAAAAAATACTCGGGAACGTTCTAAGGGTTTTGACCCTTTTAAGAAAAGAAATGAATTTTTTTTGTCTTTTTTGTGATTAAATGAAATTAAAACTAATGATTAAACTAATTAATTAATTTATTAAAATAAAAAAAAGTTTTTTTGTATTTTTTATGTTTTTATGAAATAAAATAAAAGAATTAAAATTCTAAGTTAACCTAATTCTAAATTATTTTAGTTATTTAAAAAAGGGTTAAAATTTGCCTAATTAAAGCTAATTCAATTATTTGATATTTATTTGCAAAGAATAAAAATAAAAATGAAATTAATAATGTTAGTTCTTTTTTGATTTTTTATAAAAAATATTAGTTGGTTAATTTGTTAATAAGAAATAAAATAAGGCCAATAAAAAAAAATGAAAATGACAAAATAAAAAAAAAGGGAAGAGTAAATCCAAGGGGGGTGTGGGCTGGAATTTGGGTTTGTTTAGCATTGCTATGGCCCGTTTGCACAAAGTCACGCTGACTCCTGGAATCATGTGCGTATGGTTGACTGAAAAGCATGGTGCTCATCATTTCCTGGCCACTGGATTGTTGTTTGTAGACACTTGGCATACTGAAGCGTCAGGGCACATGGTGTACCACTTTTAGAAACCTGCACAGGAATACATTGAGAAAAAATGGAAACAAGGAAATTGAGGGACCTGGGAATACTTACAGTGCTTGATAATGGACCTTATGATGTGGCAAGGGTTGCTTTAGCTTCAGGGTATGGCAAAGAAGAGAGTCACGTTCTCCTCTTGGCCTGAAAATGCTTGCAAAAACTCCTTTTGATCTCACACTTTTTTTGACAAATTTTGAACTTTTCTCTGGCCGTTTGTGCACTTTTTCTAGGTTGTGAATGAGGCTTGAAAGGCTTGTATATATAGTAATGAGTGAGAATAAGTCACATTAAGGAGCTTTTAACCATTGCCATTAAGCTTTGGATTTTCTCATAACCACCATTGAAGAAACTTGCCTTTCTTGTCAAAATTTGAATTTTTATGCTTGAAATAGGTCTTGCACGAATTTGGCATGTGAATTATGATGTATCAAGGCTATTCAAACTCAAAGATATCCCTCAATTAATTGTCTTGATTTTTATTTGAATTTTAAAGATTTAAAATGAATTAAATCAAACAAAATTAAATAAAAATAGAAAAAATAATTTTTAATCTTGAAATAAATCATGGGACACGTGGGAGGCATGGCAAAGCTGAATCAAGTGGAAAAAGTGGGCCCTTTTTGTCAAAAATGAAGTTTCATGGATAGTTGACTTTGGCCATTTCACAAAAATTTCCCAACTTCTCCAATGCATATCTTGCTCAATTTTAATCATATGAACATGTTCTTGGACATTTTGGAAAGTTCTTGAAGTCCTCTAACCAATGCCTGTGGTCCCATGTCATTTTGATTTACCAATCTCAAGTTATGGTCTTTGACTTAAAATGCCTTTTTGTTGACTTTTGAAAATGACCTATAATGTTGAAATTGGTAACTTTTTGTGAGAGCATTTCTTGGACTTGGAATGTGAAGATGAGTTGTAGGAAATGTCATCCCCTTCAAAATGAGCATTGGATGGGATTTTTCTGATGAACCATGAAAAAGTTATGCCTTGGTCAAGTTACAGTTGACTTTTTCAGCTGTCCAAAAAATGGAAACTTTTGCATCTTGATGATTTTTTAGCCATGCTTGTAGAATCATGATCAAGACTTGATAAAATGATGATTGTGGCCTCAAAATAAGATGTTGACCAAAAATTTTGACTTTTGACTGCCAAATGACCATTTTACCCCTGCAGTTGACTGTGAAGCAATTAGGGTTTTTGACTGTGCAACTTGGTGCTATGAGTCTTGTAACTTGACATGTAGATGCTTGACAACGTGTATAGGCATATGTGACTTGATTGAGCCCTTGAAAACCTCAACTTCCTTGCAAGAACCAAAACCCTAATTTGACTGGCTTAGGAGGGTGCTTGACTGTGTAGCCCTTGAGTAGATTTTGAACCATTTGAGGTGATGCTTGTCAAAACTTTGAAGAATATGGGAGGGCAAATTTTGGGGTACAACACATAGTATAATGCATTCGCGTTATCAATGTTTATGATATATGGATGCAATTTATGCGTATGTGAGCTAGTTTGCTGCACTGTTGTTGGATTGGGGAAAATAAATCCCTGACTGTTGTTGAGGATATGGAGTATAAGTATTCATGTTGTGAAGTCTAAGTGTTGACGAATTTCTGTTTTAGAGAAATAAACTCTGTTGTAAAGGAAATGCCATGTACTGTTTGTAAAATCCTTTTGGGAAATCTTGAAAAATTGAACGACTTCTACTGGGGATCGATAACCGGAAGCTCTGTTCCGCTGGGGATTAAACTGCACACCGCGGGGGATTTTATGGAAATAACTTAGAGAGATTTCCCTATCTCTTAAAGCCATCAGTGATTGCCTTTTATTTTGTTTATTTGTAAACAGTAATTATGTTCAAATGCATATGTTCAACAATGAATCATTGGACGTTTTTGTAAACAAAACACAAGCGTAAAGAAAAATAGATAGTTTTTGCACTTTCAAAGGGATATCTTTGCATTGACTTTGAATAAGTATTTTTGTACAGTGAGACAAACATTCTTATAGGAGAACACTGTCGTAAGAAAAAATTAAAATTTTAATACCAAGAAAAGATAGCTATATGTATTTATCCCATGGGGTTCCCATTCTTCTATAGCCTTTGTATCTCTGAGCATCTTGTCTATTTGTTGCCTTATCCGAAGATGATTGAATTGGTCAGAAATGTCAAGTTTGCAAGTTGTCCGTAAGGTGATCCAACGGGACATAGTCATACACTTTAATTCCCTAACTTTTTCCTGGACCGCCCTTTCGGGTTTTCAGTCCACCGGGAAACCCTTTTTTGCCCAAGTCGCCCTTTCGAGTTTTCAACTTGCCGGGTGTACAGATTTTTTGTTTTATCCCTAATTTTTGCCTGAACCTTTTTGGTTTGCCGAGATGCCCTTGTTTTGCCTATGTGTGTCAACCTAGTGGGTCTCTTATGCGTAGTATCTTTTGACTATGTTTGCATTCGCAGGATGCGGCAGGTCGTTGCCATCCATGGTGGTCAAGATCATTTCCCAACCAGAGAAAATGTTTTTGATTACAAATGGTCCTTCATAGGTAGGAGTCCATTTGCCCCTGGGATCACCTTGTGGCAGTATAATGTGTTTGATTACCAGATCCCCAACTTGATATACTTGGCGTTTGACCTTCTTGTTGAAAGCCTTGATCATCCGTTTTTGATACATTTGACCATGGAAAACAGCAGTAAGTCTCTTCTCATCAATCAAGTTCAGTTGATCAAGTCGAGTCTGGATCAAATCGTCTTTGTTCAGCCCTGCATCCTTCATAATCCTCAGAGAGGGGATCTGGACCTCGATAGGAAAGACAACCTCCATGTCGTAAACCAGAGAATAAGGTGTTTCCCCGGTGGATGTGCGAGTTGTGGTACGATACCCGTGGAGAGCGAATGGTAGCATCTCATGCTAGTCTTTGTATGTGTCTGTCTTTTTCTATATGATCTTTTTAATGTTCTTATTAGCAGCTTCGACAACACCATTTATCTTTGGCCGGTAAGGGGAATAATTATGATGTTGGATCTTGAATTGCTCGCACAAGGCGGTGATCATAGTGTTGTTGAGATTTGTACCATTGTCAGTGATGATCCTTTCCGGGATACCGTACCGACAAATGAGATTTTGCTTGATGAACCGGGCGACAACATTCTTGGTAACGGAAGCAAAGGAAGCTGCCTCCACCCATTTTGTAAAATAATCAATGGCCACTAAGATGAAGCAGTGTCCATTGGAGGCTGTTGGCTTGATTTCCCCAATCATATCAATTCCCCACATAGCAAAGGGCCAAGGAGCCGTCAAGACATTCAGAGGAACCGAAGGTACGTGCACCTTGTCAGCATAAATCTGACACTTATGGCAGGTTCAAGAGTGTTGATAGTGTTTTACTCCAAAATTTACCCTCTCATTTTATCAAGATTTCCACTCACAAGATTCTTTGGACTCAAGACAGAATTAGGGTTTGCTCAGCTCAAGACATCTCCTTGCACTAACGACCAGAAATTAGGGTTTGAGTTTGCACAAGGATTTTTGGACTTTCAATGCCTCATGTGACTTTCATACTTCATGTTGGACTTATAAGATTGCCCATACCAAGTTTCAAGCCTTTAATCAAATTTTTGCCTAGTCAATTGGACAGTTGACCTAAAAATCAACTGTATTGGGGAAAAGGTCAACTGTGGCCAATTTACAGTCAAACCTCATAATTTTTTATCCACATCAACATTATAAACTCATATGAACCATTTTATCATGTTTAGACCACAACTCCTCAAGAAATTTGATCAGATCATCAAAAGGGCAAAATGGTCATTTTTAGGGTTTTGACTGTAGAAGGGCAATTTCTGATTTTTAACCTAGCCAATGGCAAATTTGGTTCAAGCATGGTTTAAAGGACTCAATGGCATCATCTTTATCTAATCACAAGGTTCAAAAGATCTCAAAAGCATTGGATTGACAGATGGATTTTCTAGTCAACTCATCAAAAATCAACTTTACACTGAAAAGTCAAACTTTGACTTTTTGGTCAAAATCAAGTGCCAAGGGTAACTTTTCATCAAGATGTGTCAAAACATGTAACTTGTTCACCAAGAAACCTAATTTTGAAAATTAGGGTTTAAAATGGAAAATTTTCATAACTTAGAAATTTTCTAAGTTATGAAAATTTCTTATTTTTTCCAAAAGTTTTCTAACTTTTTCACCATGATGCAATTGGATTCAAACAAAATTTCCAACATGAAAGTTGTGGTCCTCCACAAAATCTACAACTTTGATTGATAAAGTTTTCCCAAAAGATGCTTGGATCTCAAGTTATGATTTTGTGAACAAGGGTCCAAAAACTTTCTAACTTAGTGAAATTTTGCCCGAGTTTAAGCAGGATTTTGACCTATCTTCATGGAAATTTTTCACATAGTTCCAAGTGGAATATCAAAATTCATTTCAAATATAGATTGTATATTATGTTACAAGCTTTCCAAAATGTCCAAGAACTTTCCAAAATCATTTGTGGTTAGGGAGAATCGAAGGTTTGAAAATGGCAAATTATCACTTTTGGCCAAGGCATTTTGCACATTGATACAACTTGCAATTCTGTCCAAACCATGCTTGTACTTGGTTTACAGGTCCTTAAACCCTTCCACACTCATAAATTAAATGCAAACACATTGGTTAGAGGCATAGTTCTGATATATGAAGCATTATACAAAGGTTTAATCCATTTTTGGCAAAAAGTTAACAATGCCATTTACATAAAGCACACCTTTTACAAATTTGTTTCTCTTGAGCATTGGACCAAGCCTTTTACTGCAAACAAATTTCCCTAATATCAGACAAAGTACACCAACTATGTGCATGATTGGAGCTAGCCTGTACAGACCATAGCATTATCAAAATCACGTTTTACTTCAAAACTAAGTCAACTTCCAAAAGCTCCACAACTTTGTAATCTAATATAACCAAGTGTTGTATTCATTTCAAACAAGTCTTTCACATTGCCTAAGGTCAAAAACACGAGCTAGCAAGTTCTCAAACACCCTCTAACATCAAAACACCAAGTTCTTGTCAAAACAGGGTAGGTTCTGCAGTTTGACTTCCAAAACAAAATCCACTCGTGCGTTTTGCTTGCAACCACTTCCAACACACTCCATACAACATACCTAAACTATCCCAACCATTCGGAAGCCACTGTAACTCCATTTACACACTTCACCATTTTCAAATTCTGCGTTTGCAAGTTGAGTTCTACAAGAAGATTCAGGCAAGTTCAAAGCAAGCCAAGCATTAGGAAAGCTAAAAGGAACTTCAAGCAAGCTCACAAGTATCTCAGGCCTCACTCACAAACCCTACATTGCCATATTCGAACTTGACTGAAACAGGTATTTCTCAAACTTCTATCTCCTTATTTAGGAATCATTAGGCTTAGGTTTATGAAGAAAAAATGTAGTCCTCATTGTCCTTGAGCTGTACATATGCATAGAATTCATTTATGTTAACTGAGCTAGGAGTATTTGATAGTTGAACTTTCTGAAAAAACTAGGTCAAGATTTAGGGCCAATGAAATTCTTTCTGGTCTTTGAGAGTTAGATTAAGTTTTTTACATGGTTAGAATCATGTGATCAAGAGCTATAACTTTCATGTTACAAGTTTTTGTTTTTGAGCACGTATGCAGGAGTTCCAGATTTGTACATAGCGCGCGTATTTTCTGATTCAAAGGACATGGATGTAGTGGAAATGGGATGGGCTTGGCTTGTTTCTCCTATTGGCACCCCATGTTTACTTCCTACACCCCCTTGGCCCATTGTTTTTATTTTTTCATATTTTCCATTTCTATTTTCATTTCTGACTTTTATTTATTTTTTCCAAATATTAAAAATCACCAAAAATATTTTCTTAAATTTTCACATTTTATTTTATTTTTTTATTTTATTTTTTGGCATAATATTTAGTTTATTAGGTTTAATACATTTATTTTCTTAAATAAAAACTTGTAAATATTATAAAAATATTATATATTTTTATTTTTATTATTTATACATATAAAATATTATTTTCTAACATATTTTATTTTTTAATATTTTTGTGAATATTTTTGTTTATTTTCTTTGTACATAAATGAATAAATAAATATTTAGAATATATATCTTCTTAAAACAAAAATTAGGGTTTCCACCCTTTCCAAAAATAATCATTAATATTTTTTCTTATTTTTGATACATTAAATAATTTATTTTACATACATAAAATAAATACAAAATCATTTTGCATATTTATATTTATTTGCATATTTAAATATTGTCTATTTATTTATTTGTGCAAATAAATTCAATATGGTTGTAATAGTTTTAGGGCTTTATTTTTGAGCAATACCCCTTATTCAAACTTGTACCCCTCTCCCATAACCATGTTGTAATAGTTGTAGATTTACTTTTATGCATTTTATCGCTTTAATATGCATGATAGTAAAAATTAGGTTTTGTATGATAACCAAAAATCAAAACAAATAGCATGACTAATACAAGACAAAAATGCATAAAAAATGACAACACAATGCACACAAGCACCCCTAGGGTTTCATCTACTTGTTGCCTTTAAAATGGCCATGGTATGCATGCTAGGTATCTTGGAAAAATAAAATCAAAACAAAAAGATCATAGTCCCTCGATGACGCTATCTTGGTTGCCTATACAAAAATGATCTAGACCCTCAAAAAACTTGCTAAGATACTTAGCACAATTGCTATCATGGCCATACGATGACCCACGCCCGTCCCGTTTAACATCCAAATACAAGGTTGTTTACCAAATACAATGGTAAAACAACAATGTCAAAAGGGTTAAAAATGTATAGGAAATATCTTTGAGTAGGGTAGACAACTCCTAGTTACTTGATCAAACTTGCAAACCATCATTTCTATTTTCAAAAACACAACACAAATTTAAAAACATTTTCCCAAAACAAACTTTCAAACATTGAAACATTTTTCAAAAGACAAACACCTTTGTATACATTCAAATAAGAATCATTACAAAGGTTGCCTAAACAAAGGCCTCTTTTTAAAATACTTTCAAAACCACACACAAAGCACCATTTCAAACAATTGAAAAGCAAAAGCAAGTGATCTAAAATAAGTAACTAAGATCCCATGGAAAACCATGGATGAAAAGGGTGCTAGCACCTTCCCTTTTCATAATCTACCCCCTAAACCCAAAAACAATCTCAAAGGTCTTTCCTGTGCTTTTTGACCTTTCCTTTTGGATAAAATAAAAGTCGGTGGCGACTCTTGCTAAACCAAAACATTTGTGAACACAAACGCAAAACCTTAAGTCAGTTCTCCCACCGCATCACAGAACTGGCGACTCTGCTGGGGATCATATAAAAGTGGGGTTACCTTAGGGTTTTAGATCACTTTTACATGCTTATCTTGATTGACTGGATTGCTTTACATTTGGTTCTATTGTTTGGGTTTGAATCCTCTACCCAAATTTGGGAAACATTCATAGGTAAATAGCAATACGTTGTGGAAACTGTGCGGGGTATACCGACATGGTTGAAGCAATAGCTATATTAGTGCGACATATTTGTGGGTACCGGTAGCCTTTTAGTTAATCAAAGAGAATACGGGGCCGCTGAGTGATGTCATGAAGCACTAATGGACTTTTAGAACCTTTACTTGGCCATCTTGGCCTTTTTAGGGGTAGTGAGATGACCGGCTTTGGTGCAGTCCGAAGTTGGTAAATACTCGATACTACACTCATTGAGGATTCTTTTCTTGGAATATTTCGGTCGCCAGTAAAGTGGCTAAACTGAAACAATGAACACATAAAATATTCTAGTGATATTGAGCTCCTTAGAACCCGGTTACTATTTATAGGACAGGTTGAGCCAACTAAACTTCAAGAGGGTACTTACCTATGAAACCTCATGCAACCCTGAAACTAGGATCTTGTGTGATTTGTTTGTACATATATACTTGTGCATAACATTATAAACATCATGAAGCATCATGTGCATCCACTAACCATTTCAAGGATTTAGATCTTCATCTTTGTTCCTGTTTTAAAGGTAATGGATTCACTTCGCAGGAAAACTATTCAAGTCAACCTGGTAAGAATTCCTCCTCAACTTAAGGAGCTAGCTTCAAGGATTCCTGAGAATTCTCCATTCACCGAGAGGCATGGTCGTCTTCTCAACTTAGTCAACACCAACACTGAGGAAGACATGGTGAAAGTTCTCTTCCAGTTCTTTGACCCCCTACACCACTGCTTCACATTTCCTGATTACCAGCTTGTGCGTACTTTGGAGAAATTTTCTCGACTCTTGAGGATTCCTATTCTCCATCAACTACCCTACAACGGTACGGAAAGAGATCCAAAGCTTGAAGATGTTGCTCAAGCCCTACACTTGCAACCATCTGATATCATAGGTCATTGGGAAACCAGAAGTGGTGTCAAAGGTTTCTTGTCAAAGTTTCTGTTTGAGAAGGCCCAGAGCTGCTGGAATTCATTGGACTTACAAGCTTTTGAGGAGTTTGTAGCTCTTCTCATCTATGGGTTGGTCTTGTTCCCAAACCCTGACCAGCTTATAGATGTCAATGCTGTCAAAATCTTCATGGCTCACAACCCGGTGCCTACATTGCTTGGGGACATCCTCCACTCATTTCACACTCAAACAATGAGGAAAAGAGGTGTTCTCATGTGTTGTACTCCTCTTCTAGCAAGGTGGTTTATTTCTCACCTTCCCCAATCAGTTTTGAAGAATGAGCAAGGTTTGAGGTGGTCACAACGATTGATGACTCTTACATATTCAGATGTTCATTGGTGTTCTCGATCTAGAGAAAATTTTATCATCATTGATCATTGTGGGGAATTCCCTAATGTCTCTCTACTTGGCATTAGGGGAGGCATCACCTACAACCCCTGCTTGGCTCTGAGACAGTTTGGGTATGCCCAGAGGGATGGCCCACATGACATGCTGATTCCAGACTTGGTTTTTGACTTCGACAACGACGATCAAGGACTTTGACAAAGGTTTATCCGAGCTTGGAGAATGCCCAACAAAGTGGACAGTAAGACCTTGGGACACAAGAATTCCATCCCCCTTGAGCCTTACCTCAAGTGGGTACGAACCCGTGCCCAAAGTCTTATGATGCCTTACCCCTACATTCTTCCTGTGATCAAAGAGCCTGTTATGGAAGGAGAGGTTCCATACACCCTCCTACATCCTGACATGCCAACATCACTTGAATATTTACAAAGGAGTTGGATACAACTCAAGGGAGAACGCGATACTTTTGAAGCCCAATTCTACGCCACTGAGAAGAAGGTTTCGGAACTTGCTCGCCAACTTCACAAAGAGCAGACTCTCAACACCTACATAGCACCAAAGAGGATGTGCAACGTCTTTTACATTAGAATTTTGTATTATTTTGCCCATGGGGCATTGATGTACTAACAAATTCTTCTTATTAATATGACGTGTGTTCCTTTTTGTTTAAAACAACTTTGAATTTCTGAATCCTTGAATGCATTACATGAATAACATATCATTCATCATATGCATAAGCAGGTCTTTACACCAGGTTTTCTTATCTCTCTGTTGTTTATTTCAGCAAGATGGATATAGAGCAGACGGTCAAAGACTTACAAGCGTAGAATTCACAATTCCAACAACTACTAGTGACCTTGGCTAAGGGTCAAGAGGAGCTCAAAACTCTACTGGAAAAGGAAAAGGAGAAAAAGAAAAAGAAGAGGGTTGGTGTGGCTACCATGGGTAGAAGATTTGAAGGCCAAGCTAGAAGGGTCCCGGATTTCCCCTCAACATCTGATGAAGGGGTAGGAAAGGGTAAAGGAACTAAAGTGCAATCTAAGTCTGAGGAATAAGATGAAGAAGAGGATGAAGACTATTCTAAGCAACAGTACCCTCTTGCAGATGACAAGTACAAGAATCCGGAAGAGCGTCTGGCAGCCACGGAGGTGCAGAGGGTGCCTGGGCTGGACTTTGAAGAGTTAGGGCTGGTTGCTGGGATTGTGATTCCCCCCAAGTTTAAGGTGCCTCTTTTTGCTAAATAAGATGGTTTGTCTTGTCCAAAGATGCATCTGCAATCTTACGTCAGAAAAATCCAACCGCATTCTTTTGATAAGGATCTATGGGTTCATTTCTTCCAGGACAGTCTTTCAAGGACGCAGTTAGATTGGTTCTACTAGCTAGAGAGGTCTGATGTGCACAATTGGGAGGATTTGGCTGTTGCCTTCTACAAACAATATCAATATAATGCGGATTTAGCACCAACCCATACTCAATTACAGAGTATGGGCATGGTATCAAATGAAGGTTTCGAAGAGTATGCCCAGAAATGGAGAGATTTGGCGGGGCGAGTACAACCACTTCTATCTGAGAGGGAGCTAGTAGATATGTTCTTAAGTACACTGTCAGGCCCCTTTTTCAGTCACCTGATTGGAAGTTCGTCTGCGGGGTTCACCGAGTTGATTCTGACTGGTGAGAGAGTTAAAGCCGGAATAAAGAGCGGGAAAATTCAAAAGGATGCATCTGCTTCCGCTGCCATCAAAAAGACTTTTCCAGCCAAGAAAGAAGTCTCAGTTGTCTACTCCCAGAGAAGTCAAGGAAGAGTTGAGCATTGGCCAGCGGTGGGGGCTGTAATGATTCAGAAGTCTGCAGTTGATCAGCCTCGAAACAATCAACCCAGAACCAACCAAACAAGGGTGGAAAGGCCTGCACGACAATTCACCCGGATCAACATGACACCTGCTCAGGTTCTCCCTCAACTATTGAAGTTAAACCTTGCAAGTTTGAAAGAGGCACCGAAGAATCCAAATACATCTTATCCTTACTACCATGCAAATGCCAAGTGTGCTTATCATTCAGACAGCCTGGGGCATGACACCAACAATTGTTGGGCCCTCAAAAATAAAATTCAGGATTTGATAGATGCTAAAGAAGTTGAATTCGACGCCCTTGAAAAAACTAATGTGATATCTGCTCCAATGCCAAAACATGGTCACAATGCCCATGCTGTTGAAGAGGATCTTTTTATTGCTACTGTTGATGATTTGATGACTCCGCTACCGATAATCAAGTTGAATTTGCTGAAGGCTTGGATTTTCCTAGGATGTGAAGAAGATTGCTACCTTTGTCCATCCTTACCAACCTACTGTCCATTGTTGAAGTTAGGCATCCAGCGCCTAATGGATAACCAAGAAATACTTTTTGAAAAGACTCCTGTTACACCGACTCCTGTCAATGATATTTCAATAATTACCATATCCACCAATCTTTCCAAGGTCTCCAAAAGACCTGTTAAGATTACATCCGACCCGAAGATTGTACCTTTGAAGATAACTATGTCGGGGCCTATCCCGTACAAGTCCAACAAATCAATACCGTGGAACTATGGAGGAGAGATCTTTTACCATGGTGTTAAACAAATTGAATCAACTGAAGAGAGTTCTGATGAAGAGACTTCCGACATTGGAAACATTGCCAGAACGAGTAAAATCACCCGCAGTGGAAGAATTTTCTCTCCAGAGATTGCGCCTCCAAAGGCAATCTTCGGACCCTCAGTTGCTCCTAAGGTTACCCCTATACCGGTCAACATATCTACAAGAACTCCAGTTATTGAAGAAGTTGTGACTCTTGTGGTTATCCCCTTTGCTGCTGCTGATGATAGAGGGAAAGGGATCCAAGAAGAGCCTGTCAGGATGAGGGCTCAGCCGTTGATCATCCCTGAGACCTCTCAAAAAGAAATGGAAGAGACTTTGAAAATAATCAAGAAGAGCGATTATAATGTTGTTGAGAAACTGGGAAAAACCCTCTCAAAAATCTCTATGTTGGCCTTACTGATTTGTTCAGAAGCTCATGCCAAAGCTTTTATCAAATTCTTGAAGACGGCCCATGTGCCCCAGGAAACCTCCGCGAACCAGTTCCCGGAATGTGTAGCAAGCCTAACAGCAGACAATGGTCTAGGGTTCTCCGATGCTGATCTAACAATCAAAGGGAGAAAACATAATGACGCTTTACATGTCTCGGTGGAATGCAGAGGGACTACTCTAGCACACGTTCTGGTAGACACTGTTTCATCGTTGAACATCTTATCAAAGAAGGCATTGGATAGGCTAGATTGTGAAGGTCTAACTTTGAAGCCCAGCAACATCATTGTTAGAGCCTTTGATTGTTCTAAGAGGATGGTCCACGGGGAGGTGGACATCCCGATCAAAGTGGGAACGGAAACCTTCAACTCCACATTCTATGTCATGGACATCCATCCCTCCTATTCTTGCTTGTTGGGAAGACCCTGGATTCATCATGCTGGAGCTGTCACTTCAACTCTGCATCAGAAGCTCAAGTACCCTGTCCAGGGGAAAATTGTGACTGTTCACGGCGAGGAGGAATACATGATAAGCCATCTAAATTCTTTCCGCTATGTGGAATTGGATGGTGAATTCATCGAAACCCCCTTTCAGCATTTTGAGGAGGTAGCTCAGGAGATCGCAGCAACCAAGACAGTGCCTTCTATACCCATGGTTACCAGGCCTACGCCGCGGATGTTGTCTCTCAAAGATGCAAAGGCTGTGATTGAAGAAGGAGGAAGCATAATCTGGGGGAAGCTTCCCGATTTTCCATTTAAATCTGATAAATTCGGCTTGGGTTTCACTGCTTCTGCTCAAATGGCTGTGCGTCGCTCCCGGGCTGGAGGACCACCAGTGAAGATCACCCATCATGGAGTTAATGCTTTGGAGGATAGTGAAGAAGAAATCAACCTAGAAGACTGGATTTTCCCTACCGTTGAAGGAGGACTATGCAATTAGGAGGCAAAGGACTTTGTTCCCATTACTTTCACCAATCAGTAATTTATCTTTCAAACATTTCTATTGGTTTGTAGTAATTCTTAAACAACTCGTACACTTTTAACCTTGTGCCTTACCCGAGGCACATAGGTCCATTTGTAAGGGTTTGATTTTTCATCTTCATATGCCATTTTAATGAATCATGGACGTTTTCATACATAAACTTTTGTGGTCATTTTCTTTCTTTTTGCATTTTATTTGTTTAAAGGTGGCTATCCCTTACACACACCCACACTCACCAATGTCGGTACCCATCCATTCCAAATTCCATGGGTAACAATTCTGCTATGACCTTCAGTGACTCTGAAGATCTGGTCTACCATGCCGAATACGAAGGTGATGAAGACTGTGAAGTGCCTGGAGAATTGGCTAGACTGCTACAACAGGAAGAAAGGGCTATTCTACCTCATGAGGAGTTGTTAGAGACAATTAACTTGGGTACAAAGGAAGACAGAAAATAAGTTAGAGTGGGTGCCAACCTAGAGCCAAGTGTCAAAGAGCGCTTAGTTCAGCTGTTGAATGAACATGTTGAGATCTTCTCCTGGTCTTACGAGGACATGCCGAGACTTGTTACAGATATTGTGGTTCATCGTCTCCCTACAAGAGAAGACTGTCCACCAATTAAACAGAAAGTTCGCCGCATGAGGCCCGACATGTCTGAAAAGATCAAAGCTGAAGTTATGAAGCAGTTCAATGCTGGATTTCTGGTTGTTACCTCATATCCACAATGGGTTGCTAACATTGTGCCCGTGCCTAAGAAGGACGACAAAGTCAGAATGTGCGTGGATTAGAGACTTAAACAGGGCTAGCCCTAAAGATGACTTTCCACTACCGCACATTGACATCTTGGTTGACAATACAACTCAGCACAAGGTATTTTCTTTCATGGACGGATTCTCAGGATATAAACAGACCAAAATGGCCCCTGAGGACATGGAGAAAACTACTTTTGTTACACAGTGGGGTACGTTCTGTTATAAAGTGATGCCATTCGGACTGAAGAATGTCGGGGCAACCTATCAACGCGCCATGGTGGCTTTGTTTCATGATATGATACATCATGAGATAGAGGTCTACGTAGACGACATGATAGCCCGTTCACAGACAGAAGAAGAACACCTCAACCATCTGCAAAAGCTGCTTTTCAGGTTGAAAGAGTACAAGCTCAGACTGAACCCTAACAAGTGCACTTTCGGAGTCAGGTCCTGTAAACTCTTGGGTTTCATCGTTAGTAACAAAGGCATTGAGGTTGATCCTGTCAAAGTCAAATCTATACAAGAAATGCCTGCCCCTCGCACTGAGAAGGAGGTCAGAGGTTTCTTGGGACGCCTAAACTACATTGTAAGGTTCATTTCTCACCTAACATCTACCTTTGAACCAATCTTCAAGTTGTTGAAGAAAGATCATGTGGTTAAATGGAATGATGACTGCCAGGTTGCTTTCGATAAAATCAAGGAGTATTTGCTGGAACCTCCTATCTTGATGCCACCCGTCGAAGGAAGGCCGCTAATCATGTATCTGACTGTCCTGGAGAATTCAATGGGGTGCGTACTGGGCTAGCATGACGAGTCTGGCCGAAAAGAGCATGCCATTTATTACCTTAGTAAAAAGTTTACCGACTGTGAGACCCGATACTCACTGCTTGAGAAAACTTGCTGCACTTTGGTATGGGCTGCTCGCCGGCTAAGGCAGTATATGTTGACTCATACCACTTTGTTGATCACTTAGATGGATCTGATCAAGTATATCTTTGAAAAGCCTACTCTATCTGGAAGAATCGCTAGATGGAAGATGATCCTCACAGAGTACGCTATATAGTACAAGATCCAAAAAGCTATAAAGGGGAGTGTACTAGCCGATCATCTGGCCCATCAAGCCGTCTAAGATTACCAATCCATGAGGTTCGACTTCCACGACGAGGACATTATGACATTGGACAACATTGAAGAGAACAGACCGTATGACAGACCTGAACAAGGATCCCGATGGACACTGTACTTTGATTGTGCCTCTAATGCACTTGTCAAAGGTATCGGCGCAGTACTTATCTATCTAGAAGGTTGCCATACACCTTTCACTGCCAGACTCTGCTTCAGCTGCACCAACAACATGGCCGAGTATGAAGCTTGTATCTTTGGTCTCAAGGCCGCTATTGACTTGGGAATCAAAACCTTGATTGTGTTTGGGGACTCAGCTTTGGTTATCAGTCAAATCAAAGGAGAGTGGGATACTAAACATCCAAACCTCATCCCTTACAAAGAACATGTATTGACATTGTTACCACATTTCGAGCAAATTACCTTCGAGCATTTACCGCGAGAAGAGAATCAGCTAGCAGATGCTCTAGCTACAATGTCATCCATGTTTAAACTTAACTGGGATAATGAGGCTCCCCAAATCACCATTGAACGGATGGACGAACCTGCACATTGTCACGAGATTAATACTGAAGAAGTAGTGGACCGACCTTGGCTTCATGACGTCAAAAGGTATCTCGAAGTACAAGAATACCCTGAAGGAGCTTCAGTCAACGACAAAAAGTTCTTAAGGAAGTTCTCTGCCAAGTTCTTCCTGAGCAATGGTATCCTATACAAGCGCAATCATGATTGAATTCTGCTCCGTTGTATGGATAAAGTTAAAGCTGAGCAGATCATGGCTGAACTGCACAATGGTACCTTTGGCACTCACTCTAGCGGACATACGATGGCTAAGAAGATTCTACAGGCAGGCTATTACTGGTCTACCATGGAAGCTGATTGCCATCAACATTCCAGAACTTGTCACAAATGTCAAATCTATGCTGACAAGGTACATATACCTCCAGTTCCTCTCAATGTCTTAACAGCTCCTTGGCCATTCGCTATGTGGGGAATCGACATGATTGGAGAGATCAAGCCTACAACATCCAATGGACACCGCTTTATTCTAGTGGCCATTGACTACTTCACCAAGTGGATCGAAGCAGCGTCTTTCGCATCCGTTACAAAGAATGTTGTTTCCTGATTCATCAAGCAGAACCTCATATGTCGGTACGACATCCCCAAAAGGATCATCACTGACAACGGTACAAACCTTAACAATACTATGATCACAGCCTTGTGCGAGCAGTTCCATATTCAACATCACAATTCATCTTCCTATCGACCGAAGATGAACGGTGTTGTCGAAGCTGTGAACAAAAATATCAAGAAGATCATTTAAAAGATGACAGTCACCTACAAGGATTGGCATGAGATGTTACCGTTTGCTCTGCATGGGTACCGTACCACGGCATGTACATCAACTGCAACACCCTATTCTTTGGTATACAGCATGGAAGTTGTTTTACCTATCGAGGTTCAGATTCCCTCCTTGAGAATCATGAAGGATGCTGGTTTGAGTGAAAACGATTGGATTCAGACCCGACTTGATCAACTTAACTTGATTTACAAAAATTGACTTACTGTTGTTTGTCATGGTCAGACGTATCAAAAGCGGATGATCAAGGCTTTCAACAAGAAAGTCAAACGCCAAGTATATCAAGTCGGGGACCTTGTAATCAAGCGGATCATCTTTCCACAAAGTGATCCCAGGGGCAAATGGACTCTTATCTACGAAGGACCATTTGTGATCAAAAACATCTTTTCTGGTGGGGCAATGATCCTGACCACCATGGACGGTAACGACTTGCCGCACCCTGCGAATGCAGACATAGTCAAAAGATACTACGCATAAATGACCCGACAAGTTGAAAACCCGAAAGGGCGACTTGGGAAAAAATGGGCATCCCGGTGAATCGAAAACCCGAAAGGGCGGTTCAGGCAAATATTAGGGATAAATAAAAAAATTTGTACACCCGGCAAGTTGAAAACCTGAAAGGGCGACTTGGGTAAAAAAGGGTTTCCCGATGGACTGAAAACCCGAAAGGGAGGTCCAGGAAAAAGTTAGGGAATTAAAGCGTATGACTATGTCTCGTCGGATCACTTTAAGGACAATCTCTTCACAAGACAAGCTCCTGGCTTCTGATCAATTCAATCATCTTCGGACGAAGCAACGAATGGACAAGATATCCAGAGTTACGAAGGCTATAGCATAATGGGAACCCCATGGAATTTTTACACATAGCCATCTTTCGTTTGTATAAATTTTTCTCAATTTTTATGACAACATTCTCTTACTAGAATGTCTGTCTCCTTTGTACAAAATACTCACACAAATTTAATACAAAGATACTTCAAAGTGTAGAAAAACTATTTGCCTTTTCTTCTTTTTTACACTTGTGTTTTATTTGAAAACGTCCAAATGATTTATTAAATGAGCATATGCATTTGAATATAATCACTATTTACAAATAAACGAAATGTGAAAGAATAGTTACTGACAGGTTAAAAGGATAGGAAGACGTATTTAGGCTACTCCAAGAAGCAATCCCCTGCAGAACATCGTCTAGATCCCTAGTGGAGCTACAACCTTGAAATACATATCCCCAGCGGAATTAAATTTCAAAATCCTCGCCAGAGCAAAACTTCAAACTCCCAATCCCCGGCGAAGTTATATTTCAAACCTTTAATTCCCATCAGAGTTAAGTCTTCAAACTCCCAATCCTCAGCGGAGCAAAAACTTTGGGTCATAAATCCCCAACAAAGATGAAACCTTCTTCCCCAGCGAAGTCAAATTTCCAACTACCAATCCCCAGCGAAAACCATTCAGTTTTCCCCAGATTCCCTAACAAGTTGTCTTAAAGTCTGATAATCAACCAGATAACAGTTAACTTTTATCCCCAGCCTCCAGATAATTCCCCAGTAGATTGGCATACAACCCAAACTCCTGAACTTTTTCCAAACAGGAATAAGCTTTTCCCCCAGAGTCCTTCACTTACTCTACAGCAGGATAGCTTACTCTCCAGCATTATAGCTACTCCCCATAGAGTTTTTACTCCCCAACAGAATGTAGATTCTCATTCTTAACTCCCCAGTTTGAAGTCCCCAAGGATTCAAATTCCCCTAGCAGCTTGAGGATCTCTCATTCCTGATTCCCCAGTGAAATTGCCAGAGTTTTCATTACTTCCCAACATGAATTGGTCAGAATTTTTAATCCCCCGCAGATCGAAGATTCTCGTTCTCACTTCTCCAGTGAAGCCCCCAAGGTTTCAATTTCCCTAGGAGATCGAAGTTTCTCATTCTTAAATCTCCGCAGAAGCCATCAGAATCTTCCTTATTCTCCAGCAGATCAAGGTTTTCCTTTGTTTAATCCCCAATAGAGATTCGTCAAAGTTTCCTTATTCCCCAACCGAGTAAGGATTCCCATTGTGTAATCTCCGGCCATAGTCATCAAAGTTCCCTGGATTCCCCAAGAAGGTTTCTCAAGCAGACTTGAAGGATCCCTATATCCCCAGGAAAGTTGTGAAAGATTCTTACATCCCCACAGAAGTTGTCAAAGTTCTTGTTAATCCCCACAAGTAGGCAAGGATTTTCTATCCCCAACAGTGGTCCAAGGATTTCCCATCCTCATCAATCAAAGATTTTGAATCTCCAACAGCGGTCAAGGATTTATTTTCCTCGGCAGCAGTCAAAGATTTCATTATCTCCAGCTATCAAGGATTTATTTTCCTCAGCAAGACAGCTAGTCAGCTTACATGCGCATACATTACATTCATATATCATAAACATTGATAAAGTACATTTATTGCATCATACATTTGATGCAACATAACTTTGTGTTTCAACTAACATTTTACCCTTTTTCAGGATAATATTAAAATTTATCTTTAACAAATATTCAAAGATTTCAGATACAGTACGGATACACTCCAAGACATGGAAGTCATTCTGTTACTCATTCAGATCTTTTATTCAGATACAGTATAGATACACCCCAGACGCGTAGGTCATTCTATTACTCATTCAAAATTCAACAATCAGATACAGATTAGATACGCTCCAGATGCGGAAGCCATTCTATTTCTCATTCAGATTCAACTATCAGTTTCAAGTTCAGATACACTCCAGACACGGAAGCCATTCTGTCACTTATTCGGATCCCAGTTACAGTACAAATACGCTCCAGACACGGACGCCATTCTGTCGCTCATTCAGACTTCAACAACCAGATACATATTAGATACACTCCAGACACGGAAGCTATTCTATTTCTCATTCAGATTCAACTATCAATTTCAAAGTTCAGATACACTCCAGACACGGAAGTCATTCTGTCACTTATTTGGATCCGAGTTACAGTACGGATACACTCCAGACACGGAAGTCATTCTGCTACTCATACATGTCTCAACCTCAAGATACAGTCCAGATACGCTCCAAACACGGAAGCCGTTTTGTCACTCATTCTAACCTCATCCCTTGCCCAGAGATGCTCCAGACACGGACGCCTTTCTGTCGCTTATTCAGATTTCAGATTCAGATACAATACAGATACACTCCAGACACGGCAGTCATTCTGTTATTAATTCAAGAATCAAATACAGTTACAGCTCGGATACGCTCCAGACGCAGACGCCATTCCCTTGCTCATACAAATTCAGTCTCCAGATACAACTCAGATACGTTCCAGATACGGATACCATTCTGATGTTCATTCTCCTGATTTTCAACAAACATTCTTGGATGGCATCTTTAAACCCATCTCCGACAAGATTCTGTCACCTCTCCAAATGGCATCTTTAAGCCCATTCCCTCAACCACATTTTGACAAGTGCAAATTTACGGGCACTCTAGTGTCCAATCATCTTTTACCTTCGAGTCATGAACGGCAAACTCGCCAATCTAACTCTTCAGGTTCAAGAAGATTGAACAGGGGAAGCTGTTGTACCCCAAAATTTGCCCTGTCATTTTATCAAGATTTCCCCTCACAAGATTCTTTGGACTCAAAACATAATTATGGTTTGCTCAGCTCAAGATATCTCCTTGCACTGATGACCTGAAATTAGGGTTTGAGTTTGCACAAGGATTTTTGGAATTTCAATTCCTCATGTGACTTTCATACTTCATGTTGGACTTATAAGATTTCCCATACCAAGTTTCAAGCCTTGAATCAAATTTTTGCCCAGTCAATTCGACAGTTGACCTAAAAATCAACTATATTGGGGAAAAGGTCAACTGTGGCCAATTTATAGTCAAACCTCATAATTTTTTATCCACATCAACATTATAAACTCATATGAACCATTTGATCAAGTTTAGACCACAACTCCTCAAGAAATTTGATCAGATCATCAAAAGGGCAAAATGGTCATTTTTAGGGTTTTGACTGCAGAAGGGCAATTTCTGATGTTTAACCTAGCCAATGGAAAATTGGGTTCAAGCATGGTTTCAAGGACTCAATGGCATCATCTTGACCTAATCACAAGGTTCAAAAGTTCTCAAAAGCATTGGATTGACAGATGAATTTTCCAGTCAACTGATCAAAAATCAATTGTACACTGAAAAGTCAAACTTTGACTTTTTGGTCAAAATCAAGTGCCAAGGGTCATTTTTCATCAAGATGTGTCAAAACATGAAACTTGTTCACCAATAAACCTAATTTTGAAAATTAGGGTTTAAAATGGAAAATTTTCATAACTTAGAAATTTTCTAAGATGAAAATTTCTTATTTTTTCCCAACTTTTCCCAACTTTTTCACCATGATGCAATTGGATTAAAACAAAACCTCCAACATGAAAGTTGTAGTCCTCCAAAAAATCTACAACTTTGATTCACAAAGTTTTCCCAAAATATGCTTGGATCTCAAGTTATGATTTTGTGAACAAGGGTCCAAAAACTTTCTAACTTAGTGAAATTTTGCCCTAGTTTAGGCAGGATTTTGACCTATCTTCATGGAAATTTTTCACATAGTTCCAAGTGGAATCTCAAAATTCATTTCAAAGATGGAATGTATAGTATGTTACAAGCTTTACAAAATGTCAAAGAACACTCCAAATTCATTTGTGGTTAGGGAGAATTGAAGGTTTGAAAATGGCAAATTATCACTTTTGGCCAAGGCATTTTGCACATTGATACAACTTGCAATTCTGTCCAAACCATGCTTGTACATGGTTTACAGGTCCTTAAACCCTTCCACACTCATAAATTAAATGCAAACACATTGGTTAGAGGCATTGTTCTGATCTATGAAGCATTATACAAAGGTTTAATCCATTTTAGGCAAAAAGTTAACAATGTCATTTACATAAAGCACACCTTTTGCAAATTTGTTTCTCTTGAGCATTGGACGAAGCCTTTTACTGCAAACAAAGTTCCCTAATATCAGGCAAAGTACACCAACTATGTGCATGCTTAGAGCTAGCCTGTACAGGCCATAGCATTGTCAAAATCACCTTTTACTTCAAAACCAAGTCAACTTGCAAAAGCTCCACAACTTTGTAATCTGATATAACCAAGTGTTGTATTCATTTCAAACAAGTTTTTCACATTGCCTAAGGTCAGAAATACGAGCTAGCAAGTTCTCAAACACCCTCTAACATCAAAACACCAAGTTCTTGTCAAAACAGCGCAGGTTCTGCAGTTTGACTTCCAAAACAAAATCCACTCGTGCGTTTTGCTTGTAACCACTTCCAACACACTCCATACAACATACCTAAACTATCCCAAACATTCCGAAGCCACTGTAACTCCATTTACACACTTCACCATTTTCAAATTCTGAGTTTGCAAGTTGAGTTCTACAAGAAGATTCAGGCAAGTTCAAAGCAAGTCGAGCATTGGGAAAGCTCAAAGGAACTTCAAGCAAGCTCACAAGTATCTCAGACCTCACTCACAACCCCTATATTGCCATATTCGAACTTGACTGAAACAGGTATTTCTCAAACTTCTATCTCCTTATTTAGGAATCATTAGGCTTAGGTTTGTGAAGAAAAAATGTAGTCCTCATTGTCCTTGAGCTGTACATATGCATATAATTCATTTATGTTAACTGAGCTAGGAGTATTTGATAGTTGAACTTTCTGAAAAAACTAGGTCAAGATTTAGGGCCAATGAAATTCTCTCTGGTCTTTGAGAGTTAGATTAAGTTTTTTACATGGTTAGAATCGTGTGATCAAGAGCTATAACTTTCATGTTGCAAGTTTTTGTTTTTGAGCACGTATGCAGGAGTTCCAGATTTGTACATAGCGCGTATTTTCTGATTCAAAGGACAGGGATGAAGTGGAAATGGGTTGGGCTTGGCTTGTTTCTCCTATTGGCACCCCCTGTTTACTTTCTACACCTCATTGGCCCATTGTTTTTATTTTTTCATATTTTCCATTTCTTTTCATTTCTGACTTTTATTTATTTTTTCCAAATATTAAAAATCACCAAAAATATTTTCTTAAATTTTCACATTTTATTTTATTTTTTTATTTTATTTTTTGGCATAATATTTAGTTTATTAGGTTTAATACATTTATTTTCTTGAATACAAATTTGTAAATATTATAAAAATATTATATATTTTTATTTTTATTATTTATACATATAAAATATTATTTTCTCACATATTTTATTTTTTAATATTTTTGTGAATATTTTTGTTTATTTTCTTTGTACATAAATGAATAAATAAATATTTAGAATATATATCTTCTTAAAACAAAAATTAGGGTTTCCACCCTTTCCAAAAATAATCATTAATATTTTTTCTTATTTTTGATACATTAAATAATTTATTTTACATACATAAAATAAATACAAAATCATTTTGCATATTTATATTTATTTGCATATTTAAATATTGTCTATTTATTTATTTGTGCAAATAAATTCAATATAGTTGTAATAGTTTTAGGGCTTTATTTTTGAGCAATACCCCTTACTCAAACTTGTACCCATCTCCCATAATCATGTTGTAATAGTTGTAGATTTACTTTTACGCATTTTATCGCTTTAATATGCATGATAGTAAAAATTAGGGTTTGTATGATAACCAAAAATTAAAACAAATAGCATGACTAATACAAGACAAAAATGCATGAAAAATGACAACACAATGCACACAAGCACCCCTAGGGTTTCATCCACCTGTTGCCTTTAAAATGGCCATGTTATGCATGCTAGGTATCTTGGCAAAACAAAATCAAAACAAAAAGATCATAGTCCCTCGATGACGCTATCTTGGTTGCCTATACAAAAATGATCTAGGCCCTCAAAAAACTTGCTAAGATACTTAGCACAATTGCTATCATGGCCATACGATGACCCACGCCCGTCCTGTTTAACATCTAAATACAAGGTTGTTTACCAAATACAATGGTAAAACAACAATGTCAAAAGGGTTAAAATGTATAGGAAAGATCTTTGAGTAGGGTAGACAACTCCTAGTTACTTGATCAAACTTGCAAACCATCCTTGCTATTTTCAAAAATACAACACAAATTTCAAAACATTTTCCCAAAACAAACTTTCAAACATTGAAACATTTTTCAAAAGACAAACACCTTTGTATACATTCAAACAAGAATCATTACAAAGGTTTCCTAAACAAAGGCCTCTTTTCAAAATACTTTCAAAACCACACACAAAGCACCATTTCAAACAATTGAAAAGCAAAAGCAAGTGATCTAAAACAAGTAACTAAGAGCCCATGGAAAACCATGGATGAAAAGGGTGCTAGCACCTTCCCTTTTCATAATATACCCCCTGAACCCAAAAACAATCTCAAAGGTCTTTCCTGTGCTTTTTGACCTTTCCTTTTGGATAAAATAAAATTCGGTGGAGACTCTTGCTAAACCGAAACATTTGCGAACACAAATGCAAAACCTCAAGTCAGTTCTCCCACCGTATCACATATAAGAATCTGCTTCCATGGTAGACCAATAATAGCCCGCCCGTAGGATTTTCTTTGCCATCGTATGCCCACTGGAATGGGTTCCAAAATTTCCTTCATGCAATTCAGCCATGATCCTTTCAGCTTCAACCTTATCTATGTATCGAAGTAACAGAGTCATGGTTGAGTTTGTAAAGAATTCCATTACTAAGGAAGAATTTAGCAGAGAATCTCCTTAAGAACTTCTTGTCATTGATTAAAGCTCCTTCTGGATATTCTTGAGCCTCGGGATACTTCTTGACTTCGTGAAACCAAGTTTGGTCCACTACTTCTTCAGTATTAATCTCGTGACAGTGCACAGGTTCCTCTATTCGTTCGATGGTGATCTGGGGAGCCTCGTTATCCCAATTAAGTTTAAACATAGATGACATTATGGCCAGAGCGTCTGCTAGATGATTTTCTTCTCTCGGGAAATGCTCGAAGGTAATCTTCTCAAAATGTGGTAGCAATGTCAAAATTTATAAGGGATAAGGTTAGGGTGTTTGGTGTCCCATCCCCCTTTGATCTGACTGATAACTAAAGCTGAATATCCGAATACATCCAAGGATTTGATCCCCAAGTTTATGGCACTCTGAGACCAAAGATGCATGCTTCGCATTCCGCCATGTTGTTTGTACAATTGAAGCAGAGTATTTCCGTAAAAGGATTATGATATCCTTCAGGAGATATGAGTACAACACTGATACCATTGTCAAGTGCATTGGATGCCCCATCAAAGAACAGGCTCCATCGGGATCCTAGTTCAGGTTCGTCATATGGCCTGAATTTTTCAAAGTTGTTTACCATCATGATGTCTTCATCTGGGAATTTGAACTTCATGGATTGGTAGTCTTCCACGGCTTGGTGAGAAAGGTGATCAGCTAGTACACTGCCCTTTATAGCTTTCTGGGTAGTATATTGTATGTCATATTCCGTCAGGATCATCTGCCATCTTGCTATTCTCCCAGAAAGAGCAGGTTTCTCGAAGATGTATTTTATCGGATCCATTTTAGATATCAACAAAGTAGTATGAGTCAACATATACTGTCTTAGCTAGAGAGCAGCCCATACCAGAGCGCATCAAGTTTTCTCGAGCAGTGAATATCTGGTTTCACAGTCGGTAAATTTTTGCTCAGGTAATAAATAGCATTCTCTTTTCGGCCAAACTCGTCATGCTGCCCCAATACACACCCCATTGAGTTTTCTAAAACAGTCAGATACAAGATCAATGGTCTCTCCTCGACTGGTGGCATCAACACAGGATGCTCTTGTAGGTACTCTTTGATCTTGTCGAAAGCGGTTTGGAATTCATCATTCCATTTGACTACTTGATCTTTCTTCAATAGCTTACAGATTAGTTCACAGGTAGCTGTCAGGTGAGAGATGAATCTACCAATGTAGTTCAAACGCCCCAAGAATCCTCTGACTTCCTTCTCAGTACGAGGAGCAGACATCTCTTGTATTGCTTTAACTTTGGCAGGATCGACCTCGATACCTTTGTTGTTGATGACAAAGCCTAAGAGTTTACTGGACCGTACCCCAAATGTGCATTTGTTTGGATTCAACCTCAGCTTGTACTTCTTCGGTCTCTCAAATAGTTTTTGTAAGTGATCAAGATGCTCTTCTTCTGTTTGAGATCTGGCTATCATGTCGTCCACATAGACCTCTATTTCGTGATGTATCATATCGTGAAATAGAGCTACCATGGCACGCTGATAGGTTTCCCCAGCATTGTTCAGTTCGAATGGCATCACCTTATAGTAGAAAGTTCCCCACTGTGTGACAAATGTTATTTTCTCTATGTCCTCAGGTGCCATTTCGATTTGGTTGTAACCTGAGAATCCATCCATGAAGGAAAACACTTTGTGTTGTGCTGTATTGTCAACTAGAATATCAATGTGGGGGATTGGAAAATCGTCCTTAGGGCTTGCCCTATTCAAATCTCATGAGTCCATACACATTCGTACTTTGCCGTCTTTTTTGGGCACGGGAACAACATTGGAAAGCCATTGGGGATAAGAGGTGACAGCCAAGAATCCAGCATTGAATTGCTTCATGACTTCTGCTTTAATCTTTTCTGACATATCAGGCCTCATGCGGCGAACCTTTTGCTTTACTGGCAGATAATCCTCTCTTGTAGGTAGATGATGTACCACAATATTTACGTCAAGTCCTGGCATGTCTTCATACGACCAGACAAAGAACTTGACATACTCGTGTAACTACTGAATCAAACGCTCCTTGACACCGGGTTCCAGATTGGCACCCATCTTGACCTCTTTTTTGTCTTCTTCGGTACCTAGGTTAATTGTATCCACGGGTTCTTCGTGAGGCTGAATGGTTCTCTCTTCTTGTTGTAGTAGTCTGGCAAGTTCTCCTAGTACTTCACAATCTTCCTCACCTTCGTCTTCGGTTTGTTAGATTAGATTCTCAGAGTCACAAAAGGCCATAGCAGTATTGTTACCCATGGGATCCTGAATGGATGTTGTGATCGGTGGATCTGGAACTGACTGTTTAAAGCTGGATCGCGAAATGTCGCGGTAAGCAAGAGTCGCCACCGTCTTTTATTTTCTCCAACATGGACAGGACAAAAGCACAGCAAAATTCCTTATGAGATAGTTTCTCGGTTCGGGAGGTAGATTTATAGAAAGGGAAGGTGTTAGCACCCTTTCTATCCATGGTTATCCATGGGCTCTTAGATACTTGCTCATTTGTGTTTTCAAAATGTGTTTTCTTTTCAAATGTGAATGAGTTTGAAAAAGTTTCGTCAAAGTTTTCTGAATAACTCTTGTATCAGTCCTCAAGAGTGTTTGAAAAATTGTTTTGAAAGCTTTTTAAAAGTGTCGGTGTGAAAAGAGTTTTTTTGTTTGTTTTTGAATAGAGCAAGTATCCATGAGTCATCCACCTACCCTAAGGAATTAGGCTGTGTAAATGTCCTTAAGGTAGTGCCGTCCCACCATTGAGAGGTAGGTAGCACCACCGTTGGAGGTGTTCGGGTCAATTCGTTTGTAGGGACAGTGTTGTCACCAGAGCAACAGCAGGATACCTTAGAAGCTACCCTTATGCCATTGATCCTTTTTAATTTCGAGGCAACCGTTTTGAGGCAACTGGATCATGTCATGGACATAAGGACTTACTAAAACGTCCTATACTCGACGACCACGTTTCGAAGGTAAGGCAACAGTGAGGCGTACCCTAAGAGTGGTGTGTGAATTTGTGTGTTATTTTCATGTTATGTTTTATCTGGTACATGTATCATGGTGATCTACGCTTGTTTTTAATTTAGGCCATACATTCTTTCATGCAATTATAATTTAAAAGTGCGGAAATTTAAATGCGGAAAGTAAAATCCTACGCTATTACAAGGCGCGCGGGTCTATACATCGCCAAATTACAAAGACCCGTTTGGTAAAAGATGCGAAAAGTAAATAAATTCCTAATTACTATTACATGGCTTGAACAGTTACATAATATTCACAAAGAAAAAAAAATAAGAATGCGCGAAAGAATTAAAGTTGAACGTTCGAGGGCGTTGGACCCTTTTGAAATTAAATTGAATTAAAAGTTAATTGATTATTAAATTAAAGAAGAGAAATGTTTTTTAGGTTTTTGGTATTTGAAGAAAATAAAGAAAATTAATTAAAATTAGAAGTTAAATGAAACCCTAGTTCTAAATTATTTTTAATTGTTAAAGAAAATATTCAAATTAACCTAATTTACACTAATTAATTAATTTACATATTTATTTACAAAATAAAAAGTAATTATAATAATAATGAGAGAAAATTATTTATTTAAAAAAGATGAGAATGTTAAAAAAACCCTAATTTCTACATATTTTAATTTGTTAAGAAAAAGATTCAAGTTTTAAAACCTAATTTACTAAATTAATGGTTAGAATTTATTTACAAAATAAATTAATAGAAATTAAATATAATTAAATATATTATACTTTTTTGTTTCTGATTTTTTTTTATTGTGAAACTTATTTTGAGTGAATTAAATAAAATAATTAAAGAAACAATTAAAAGAATTAAAATTGAAAAGAGAAGAAATTGAAATACAAACATGGGGGGTGTCTGGCCCATTATGGAGGTTTTTTGGAGTAACTTGGCCCACTGCATCAAAGCCTTTTTTTGACTTTTCAGGAATCTCGTGCTTGATGGTTGACCCAGGTGTATGGTAGTCTTCACGTTCTGGCCTTTGGATGAGATCTCTTGGCCACTTGGCAAGCCTTAGCATATGCGTGTATGGTGAACCACTGGATGGAAACTGCATGGGAATATGTTATAACAAAAATCATGAATAATATGGGGAAACCTGGGAATCGAACCCAGGTCCCAATACTCACCAAGCGTATGTCCAACCACTAAGCCATTCAAGCGCCTTTGTCTATATAATGGAGAACATATATTATAAGGAAAAACTAAAGTTAATGATATAAAATAAAAAAAAACGCGCTGAAATTCAAATCCCCCAGTCATGTCTTGCCACGCTAGCCTTCTTCTTCATCTTTGTATCTGCAATATAAACAAATAGCGGGGGTTTTAAACCCCCACTAACACAGCCATGAAAAAATAGCGATTAGCATATGCCTTAACATAAATTGAGCGTGAGGTCAGTAATAGTTTCGTCTTGTTGCAACGAGTTTAATGGCATAGGTTTGGTGGTCTGATTTTGCCATATGTGTAAAGACCCAAATTAGAGCTTCTGAAACCCTAAAACACGTTAATGGTGAATCACGATACAGGCATTGTTAGGACAATTAAATATTACCAATAGCTTCAGAGCATCAATATTAGTGTAAATCAACAAATGAAATACATGAATAATGCATGAAAAGTAAAACACGATTATGGAAAAGTTTGTGAAAAGTGTGATTCGGTTCTACCAATTCTTGGAGTCTATGGACCTGTTCTTGATTGCAAATGCTTCCTGGATGTCTTGGCAACGTATTGGAATGCTTTTGAAGCTTTGAATTGTGCTCTAGGTATGAAATCCGTTTCAAGATTTTTGGCCAAAAATTGCAAATTGGTTCTATGTTTTCTGAGCAGTTTTTCGTGTCTAATCCCTTAGGTTTGAGTTGTGCCTTTGTATTTGAGTGAAATTAGGTCAAAAAACCAAGTCCAATGTCCATGAATTTATGATTCCAATATTTGATTTTCTCTATATCTTTTCCAATCTTTTTGCCATGAATATCATGCCAATTATGGAAGATTTGGCCTTGATGATTGATGCACGAAATATTTAGCTCATAATGGACACATTTGCTGCACAAAAAGATTTAAAACCATTGTTTAATATTTTTCTCATAATTAAATTTAATTAAATGAATTAATATGATTAAAAATTCAAATAATTAATCAAAAATAAGAAAATACATCCCTTTGAGGTCAATGGGTCGTGCATAGCCTTTGGGTAATGATTCATGGAAGAATTTGTGGCCCATTAGCATTTTTGAAGCCTTTTGTGCAAAGTTGACTTTTCAAAATTCCCAAAAATTTCCCAACTTCTCCAAGGCATATCTTGCTTAATTTTGAAGCTATGAACATGTTCTTGGACATTTTGGAAAGGTCTTGAAGTCCTCTAACCAATGCCTTTGGTCCCATGTCGTTTTGATTTACCAATCTCAAGTTATGATCTTTGACCTAAAGTGCCTTTTTGTTGACTTTTGAAAATGACCTATAATGTTGAAATTGATAACTTTTTGTGAGAGCATTTCTTGGACTTTAAGTGTGAAGATGAGTTGTAGGAATTGTAATTCTCTTCAAAATGAGCTTTGTATGGAATTTTTCTGATAAACCATGAAGAAGTTATGCCCTGGTCAATTTGCAGTTGACTTTTTCAACTGTCCAAAAATAGAAACTTTTGCATCTTGAGACTTTTTGAGCCATGCTTTGAGAATCATGATCAAGAATTGATCAAATGATGTTTGTGGCTTCAAAATAAGATGTTGACCAAAATTTTTGACTTTTGACTGTCAAATGACCATTTTGCCCCTGCAATTGACTGTGAAGCAATTAGGGTTTTTAACTGTGCAATTTGATGCTGTGAGTCTTGAAACTTAGCATATGAATGCTTGGCAATATATATGGGCATGTGGGGCTTGATTGGACCCTTGGAAACTTCAATTTCTTTGCCAGAACCAAAACCCTAATTTTGACTGTGTTAGGAGGCAATTGGACTGTGCAACCCTTGAGGGATTTTGAATCATCTGGAGATTGATCTTGCCAAATCTTGAAGAATATGGGAGGGCAAATTTTGGGGTACAACAGTTGCCCCTGTTCAATTTTCTTAGACCTGAGGATGTAGATTGGCTGGCGTGCCTTTCGTAATCTGAAGGTGGAAGATGATTGAACAGTAGAGTGCCCAGAAATTTGCACTCACATAGTAGAGTGTTAGCGGTATGACGTAGGGAATGGGCTTACAAATGCCATTTGGAGACTGATGGATAAGAGGATGGGCTTATAGATGCCATCTGGAAGTATGACAATACCTTGTCGGGAATGGGCTTACAAATGCCATTTGGAGACTGTTGGTATGTGGATGGGCTTACAGATGCCATCTAGGTGTCGATCGCGTAAGAGATTCCTTAGCGAGAACTTACGGACCTGAGAAAGAAAGATAATTACCTGGCCTGTTACAGGAGTTGATCTTCAAACTCTTCATGTAGATGTGCCCTGGCTGGATACAGGAATCGAGTCCGGAGAATACAATCGTCAACAGATACACCCTGGCAGGATACAGTTTATCTTTGTATTAATCTTTGTCCTGAAAAGACAAAACATTAGTTGTATGAAATGTCATGATGTATGACATGCGTGATGTTCTCAGAATGAATGAGATTGTATGTTCATGATGCGTATATGCATGTTGTAATGTATGAAAATGCGATGTTTATGAATGTAGGTTTTTGTCTAGGAAAGTAAATCCTTGACGGGTGCCGGGAAGTTAAATCCTGGGCTGATGTGGAATAGTGCTTCGTTGTTTCCGCTGGGGATGATGGTTGTAAGAATACCGGTAGGAGAAGATGACTCCGTTGGGGAATAAACTTGGCGAATAAATTGCTCTGCGGGGAGTGAACTCTGTGGGGAAAGAGATGTACTTTGCTCGAGATGTTGATAACTCCGCTGGGGATACCATTGATGTGTTATGTTGAAGGAATTGATGAACTCCGTTGGGGGATAGGAAGAACTTCGCCGGGGACGACCTTTCCGTGGCTACTGGCTGAGGATAACCCAGTTATAAGCTCTGGTGGAGAATAACCTTTGAATAAAGCCGGGGGAGCGTTCGTGCTTTGCAGGGGTAGGCTTCCAGAATCTACTGGGGATAAGCTTCCTGCTGGGAGATGGATTCCACTTTCCTGGGGAAACTTTTGGACTGGACTCTCCTGGGGAAATTTTTGAGATGTACTGGGGAAGTGGCTCCACTGAATGTCTGGTATACCGCCGGGGAACAATCTTAGATCAAGACTTCCGGGGATGCTTGTTAAGAATGTTTGTATACTCCTGGGGAATGTTGAGATCTGCTGGGGATACCCAACTTCCTTAAGGCTGACTGAACTAACTCTGCTGGGGGAGAGTATCGTTGACTTGCTGGAGATATTGTGCCTTATAGGGCTGATGGGAGACCAACTGCTTAGGAGAGAATTGTTGAATCTTGGCTCACTCTCTGGGGAATTAAGATATCTTGATTGCATTCTTCAGCCGAACTTACCTTGGTACCTTGGTGGACAGAGCAATTAGATCGCTTAGACAACTCATTATTGCCCCTGTTTCTAATGTTACCTGTAATTAATCCTTTGTTTCGTATGCAAATATTTATGAGTTAGCAATTAGCGTCAAATGCATATATCAAAAATTGAACATTGGACGTTCTTCGCAAACAAAACAGAAAAAGGAAAAACAATTGGCAATTGGTCTGAGAAGCGAATTTGTATTGATTCTGAATTTGCCTGTAAATAGGCGTTTATGTACAAGAGGCTGACGTCCTAGTAAGAGAACGCCGCCGAACAATAGAGTTTATATAATTTGTACAAGGAAAACAAAACAGCTGTGTGAAAAGAATAATCCCACTGGGTTCCAACTCTGATATCGCCTTTATATCTTCGAGCGTCTCATCACTTGGCTGCTCGGTTGAAGATGAAGCTGACTGATCGATGCCGTCTGAACTTGATGTTGATACCGGATTCTTGATGCAAGGTGATCCAATGAGACATAGTATTACGCTTTAATCCCTAACTTTTGCCTGGACCGCCCTTTCGGGTTTTCAGTCCACCGGGATACCCATTTTTGCCCAAGCCGCCTTTTCAGGTTTTCGACTTGCCGGGTGTACAGATTTTTTCCATTTCATCCCTCATTTTGCCCGAACCCTTTTGGTTCGCCGGGAAGCCCTAATTTTTTCCTAGGTATGTCAACCTAGCGGGTCTTTTGTCATGCGTAGTATCTTTTTACTATGTCTGCATTAGCGGGGTGAGGAAGGTCGTCACCATCCATGGTGGTTAGGATCATGGCTCCTCCTGAGAACACATGTTTAACCACAAATGGCCCTTCGTAGGTGGGGGTCCATTTGCCCCTGGGATCACTTTGAGGAAGAATGATGCTCTTGATTACCAGGTCCCCAACTTGATACTTTTGTGGTCTGACCTTTTTGTTAAATGCCCTGATCATCCGTTTTTGGTACGTTTGACCATGACAAATAGCAGTGAGTCTCTTTTCGTCAATCAGGTTTAATTGATCAAGTCGAGTCTGGATCCAATCATCTTCGCTCAAGTTTGCATCCTTCATTATCCAGAGAGAGGGTATCTGCACTTCAATCGGTAAGACTGCCTCCATGCCGTAGACCAAGGAAAAGGGTGTTGCCCCGGTTGACGTTATTGCTGAGGTACGGTACCCATGAAGAGCAAACGGTAACATCTCGTGCCAATCTTTATAGGTCACTGTCATCTTCTGCACAATCTTCTTAATGTTCTTATTAGCTGCTTCGACAGCCCCATTCATCTTCGGTCGGTAAGGAGAAGAGTTGTGGTGTCGTATCTTGAATTGCTCGCAGAGCTCAGTGATCATCTTGTTATTAAGATTGGTACCATTGTCCGTAATAATCCTTTCTGGGACGCCGTATCGACAGATCAGGTTATGCCGAATGAACCGTGCCACAACGTTCTTGGTTACAGTGGCATAGGAAGCTGCTTCAACCCACTTCGTAAAGTAATCGATCGCTACCAGGATGAAGCGATGCCCGTTGGATGCCGTAGGTTTAATCTCACCGATCATATCAATGCCCCACATTGCAAAAGGCCACGGTGCAGTCAGGACGTTCAGAGGAACTGGAGGAACATGCACCTTATCTGCGTATATCTGGCACTTATGACATGTCCGAGAATGTTGGTAGCAGTCAGCTTCCATTGTGGACCAGAATTATCCTGCCCGAAGGATTTTCTTTGCCATGGTGTGTCCATTGGAATGTGTTCCGAAGGTACCTTCATGTAGCTCTGCCATGATCTTTTCTGCTTCAATCTTATCCACACAGCGCAGCAAGGTTGAATCATGGTTTCGCTTGTATAGAATGTCGTTGCTGAGGAAGAACTTCACTGCGAACCTTCTCAGAAACTTCTTGTCGTTGACAGATGCACCTTCAGGGTATTCTTGAGCTTCCAAGTACCTTTTCACTTCATGATACCAAGGTTTCTCGGTTACTGTCTCAGCCTCAAGATCACAACAGTATGCCGGTTCGTCCAGTTTCCAGATAATGATCCGGGGAGCCTCATTGTCCCATTTGACTTTGAACATGGAAGACATCGTAGCCAACGCGTCCGCCAACTGATTCTCCTCTCTTGGGAAGTGTTCAAAAGTTATCTCTGTGAAATGGGGGATCAATGTCAACACACATTCTCTGTAAGGAATAAGATTCGGATGTTTCGTATCCAACTCGCCTTTGATCTGATTGATCACGAGAGCGGAATCTCCGAAGACACTCAGAAACTTGATCCTTAAGTCAATTGTAGCTTGAAGACCCATGATGCATGCCTCATACTCCGCCATGTTGTTGGTGCAGTTGAAACATAGTCGGGCAGTAAGTGGAGTATGAGTGCCTTGAGGGGATATGATCACAGCGCCGATACCGTTACCCAAAGCATTGGAGGCTCCTCCAAAGTGCATAGACCATCGGGATCCTTCCTCAGGTCCTTCATCCGGTCCAAGTACTTCACAATCAGTCACAATCATGATGCTCTCGTCAGGAAATTCAAAGTTCATTGACTGATAGTCATCTACTGCCTGGTGTGCCAAATGGTCTTCCAATACGCTTCCCTTGATAGCTTTCTGAGTCGTGTACTGGATGTCGTATTCTGTCAAGATCATTTGCCATCTTGCTATTCTCCCAGACAGAGCAGGCTTTTCAAATATGTACTTTATTGGATCCATTTTTGAAATCAACAGAGTAGTGTGAGTCAGCATATACTGTCTCAGCCGGCGAGCAGCCCATACCAAAGCGCAGCAAGTTTTCTCGAGCAGTGAGTATCGGGTCTCACAGTCGGTAAACTTTTTGCTAAGGTAATAAATGGCGTGCTCTTTTCGGCCAGACTCGTCATGCTGCCCCAGCACACACCCCATTGAGCTGTCAAGTACTGTCAGGTATAGTATTAGAGGTCTCCCTTCAACCGGTGGCATAAGAATGGGTGGTTCTTGGAGATACTCTTTGATTCTGTCGAAAGCGGCCTGACATTCATCATTCCAATGTACTACCTGATCTTTCTTCAGCAGCTTGAAGATTGGTTCACAGGTAGCTGTTAGGTGCGAGATGAATCGGGCAATGTAATTCAGACGTCCTAGAAAGCCTCTGACTTCTTTCTCTGTCTTGGGAACTGGCATCTCTTGAATGGCTTTAACCTTGGCAGGGTCCACTTAAATACCCTTGTCACTTACGACGAAGCCTAGCAACTTTCCAGATCTTACCCCAAACGTGCACTTGTTTGGGTTCAACCTCAACTTGTATAACTTCAGATGGTCAAACAGCTTTTGCAGGTGGTCAAGGTGTTCCTCCTCAGTTTGGGACCTTGCAATCATGTCGTCGACATACACCTCAATCTCATGATGGATCATGTCATGAAATAAAGCAACCATGGCACGTTGGTAGGTTGCCCCAGCATTCTTCAACCCGAATGGCATGACCTTGTAGCAGAAGGTGCCCCACTGAGTAACAAAGGTAGTCTTTTCCATATCTTCAGGAGCCATCTTGATCTGATTATAACCTGAAAAACCATCCATGAAGGAGAACACCTTGTGTTGAGCAGTATTGTCAACCAGAACGTCGATGTGAGGTAGGGGAAGTCATCCTTGGGGCTGGCCCTGTTCAAATCCCTGTAATCGACACACATTCGAATCTTGCCGTCCTTCTTAGGTACCGGAACCACGTTGGCAACCCACTGAGGGTAAGAAGTCACTGCTATAAACCCAGCATCAAATTGCTTCATAACCTCAGCTTTGATCTTCTCGGACATCTCCGGATGCATACGGCGGACCTTTTGTTTAACCGGAGGACAGTCTTCCTTGGTAGGTAGGTGGTGGACCACAATGTCGGTATCCAACCCAGGCATGTCTTCGTAAGACCAGGCAAAGATCTCCACATAATCATGTAGCATCTGAGTCAACCGTTGTTTCACGCTGAGCTCCAGATTAGCACCAATCTTAACTTCCTTTCTGTCTGTCTCAGTACCCAGATTTACCGTTTCCACTGGCTCTTCATGTGGCTGAATGGCCCTCTCTTCCTGGAGTAACAGTCTTGCAAGCTCACCAGGCACTTCGCAATCATCTTCACCTTCGTCTTCGGCTAAGTTGATCGGATTTTCGAAGTCATAACTGGCAGTAGCAGAGTCGTTACCAGTGAGATCCAGTGTGGATTGAAACCTGTATGGGTGAGTGTGTGTAAATATAGCTGTTTTGCAATATATAAAGAAAGAAAGAAAGAAAGGGAGCACAAGATTTGAAATGCGAAAAAACGTCCAATGTCTTTGTTCATGATATATGGAAATGACAAGTAATACCCTCACAAATGAAGCCACGGTGCCCCGGGTAAGACACCGGGCCATAAAGTTTCAGTTTATTGTTTATTACAAACAAAGGAATTCATTACTGCGTAACAAAAGTAACAGGTATGTTGTCTTTTGCAGTCCAATTGCTAGGTCCACTGTCGACCGTCGGGTAGATCCAGCTGTTGAACTCAGATTCTTCCACTTCGTCACCATCCCTGATAGCATTCACCCCATGGTCAGGCAGGGGAGCTGTCACCACATTAGGCTTCTCGGGCGCCTCAAACTGTACCTCATTAGCATCAATAAGGTCTTGAACCTTATTTCTCAGGGCCCAGCAATCATCAGTAGAATGCCCCGGGATATCAGAGTGATAAGCACAGCGGGCCTTGGGATTGTACTTCGGAGAGGTTGTGTTCACAACCTTTGGAGCCTCTCTGACGGTCACGAAGTTGGTCGATAGCAGTTACGGCAAGATTTGTGACAAGGTCATACTAAGCCAAGTATATTCTCTTCTGGGTCTCTCAGCCCTTGGTTGGTTAGGCTGCCGAGGAGCGGCAGCAGGCTTTTCAATTACCACCGCGTTGACAGCTTGGCGGCGTTCCGGTTTGTTTTGCCTCCTAGGCCCATACACAACACTGGCTTCCTTCTTGAAAGGCTTTTTCTCAGAGCTTGAGGACGCACCTTTCTGAATTTTCCCTGATTTCATGCCAGCTTCTATTCTTTCCCCAGTCAGAATGAGATCTGTAAACCCTGCTGACGAATTGCCAATGAGATGATTGAAGAATGGCCCGGATAGGGTCCCCAAGAACATATCCACTAACTCACGGTCGGTTAATGGTGGCTGCACCCTGCCAGCCAGGTCCCTCCACTTATGCGCATACTCTTTAAAACCTTCTCCCGATCCTAGCGACATACCCTGGAGTTGGGTACGTGTAGGAGCGAGGTCGGCATTATACTGATACTGCTTGTAAAAAGCAGTAGCCAATTCCTCCCAGTTACGAACCTTGGTTCCATCCAGCTGATAGAACCATTCGAGATGAGTCCCTGAAAGACTCTCCTGGAAGAAATGGATCCACAAGTTCTTGTCCACAGTGTACGGATGAATCTTCCGCACATAAGATCTGAGATGTAGCTTAGGGCAGGATGCCCCGTCATACTTTGCGAAAGATGGTGCTTTGAACTTATGTGGGATTACCACACCAGAAGATAGACCCAAGTCTCCGAAATCCAAACCAGGCACTTGTTGAATTTCCATGGCATTCAGACGGTCTTCCAACTGCTTGTACCTGTCTTCAGCTGGAGGATACTGCTCCTCATTAAAATCAGTCTCGTTGTCAGAGACCACCGGACTAGGAACTCTTCCCCCCTGGGGACTGCCTTTTCCTACAGAAGAACCAGCTTGATCAACCTCATTCTGCAGTGTGTTACCAAACCTCCGGCCAGTGTTGAACAACACAGTTCTCTTCTTCTTCTTCTTGACCATCAGAGCCTTCAACTCCTCTTGACCTTGGGCCAAACTCATGATTAGCTCTTGGAATTGGGCGTTCTGAGCCTGAAGGGCCTTGATGGACTGCTCGGTAGATGATTCAGGGTTCATGATGCTGAAATAAACAACGAAGAACATTAAGCAACCTGAAAAGAAGAGTACCTGTGATGCATATGATGAATGGAATGCGTATGATTTATGTTTTCAAAGACAATCGGGAATCAACTTTGTAAACAAAAAGGAACACACTTCATTAGATTCAACTTTGAAATTTAAGTTGTTCAACAGGTTGCCCTTAGGCGTTACATAAAAGTGAAAATACTGAAAAGGGAAATAAAACTGTAAAAGAACATCCAAGGCTCATCAGTGATCCCATGGTCTCCTCTTCTCAGTACGGATGTAGTCATTCAAGGCTCGCTCGTTCTCCAATTGCTTTGTCAGCTTCTGGATCTTCAATTCCTGCTCGTTGAACTTTTCCCGATAAGAATCCTGTTCTTCTCGTAGTTGCGCCCAAGACCTCTTTAGTGTATCAATATCAGTAGGTATCTGAGGAGAGAGAACAGTTGGAGGAGCCCCATCTCTATCAGGATATTCAAGAATGATGGGTCTGACAGCTTCGTACGGCATACCTAACTTCTGAGCACGGATACAGACCCATTTGTAGTAGGCTTCCATAGGTAGAGAAGTCTTTGGTCCCAACTCTTGTGGGTCAGCTTTTTGAATTCTGTCCCAAGCCTTGATGAACCTACGACGCAGCTCGTCACTATCTACCTGAAACTCAAAACTGAGGTGAGGCACCAACATCTCATGAGGCCCTGCTCTTCTGGCTCTTCCAAACTGACGGAGAGCTAGACATGGATTGTACGAGATTCCTCCTTGGGTACCAATCAAAGGAACAATGGGATATTCTCCACAACGATCAATAACAGCTACCTCATCCAAACCCCTGAAAGTCCAAATGATGTCATTATCAGTGAGAGACATTAACCTATGAGCCCAACCTCTTCCTTCTTTGTTCTTCAGCACGAACTTAGGGAGGTGCAAAATAAACCACCTCACTAACAAAGGGATGCAACACCACAGAGTTCCTCGTCTTCGGGCAGTACGGGCATAGAGTTGTTGCAGGATATCACCCAAGAGAGTGGGCACAGGGTTCCGAGACATGAAGATCCTTACGGCAGTGACGTTAATGAAGTTATCAGGATTAGGAAACAAGACTAGACCATAGATTAAGAGAGCCAGAATGTCTTCATACGCCCTAAAGTCCAGGTCATTCCAGAGACTGTTAGCCTTACCAACCAGAAACTTGGCCAAGAAACCCTTAACTTTGCTTCTAGTCACCCAGTTGTCCATTACCTCTTTGTGGGTCAAAGGTAGAGCTGCAACAATCTCCTCAAGCCTAAGAGTCTTTTCCCAACCAGTGTAGGGAGTCTGATCCAAGATAGGGATACCAAGCAAATCAGAGACCTCTTCTAGGGTAGGGACCAGCTGGAAGTCTTGAAAGGTGAAGCACTGGTACAGAGGGTCATAAAACTGTGTCAGGACACTCATCAGTTGTTGGTCCCACTTTGCCGTGACTAAACTGAGAAGAGAACCATGCCTCTGGATGAAGGAAGTAGTATTTGGAATTCTGTTAACCAATTCTTCAAGCAATTCAGGTGGATGAACAAAGTTGAACCGAATAGTATTCCTTCGCATAGGCATCATGATGTCCTACAAAACATAGCAAAGGTGAAACCCTCTTGTCTTTGAAATGGTCAGTCCTTATGCAAGATGCATGCAATGTTTATGATGGCATGATGTTATGATAAAGCACACCACAAATATTCACAAAGGCAGACATGATAAGGAACACAAGTCACACAAGACAAGCCCTTGGAGTTTAGGCCAGCATGGGGTCTAGGTATTACCCTCTTTCAGTTTGTTGGTTAAGACCTGTCCTATCAGAAGTAATCGGATTCTAGAGGATCCCAATATCACTGACTACCCTCAATCGGTCATAACTCCAGCATCGCAATCTTTTCTTGCGGCCAGAACCATCACGAGAGTTTAGCCTCAATGGGCGTAGCATACTGCTACTGTTCTATTGGCCAAGTTGGGTCATTTAAGGTTCTAAGGTCGGTTGGTGTTTAATGACTCCTCAGAAGACCCATATTCTCCTCGTTGCGACATAAGGGATATCGGTACAGACTAAGGTGCCACACTAACGTAGCCACTGCTTCACCCATGTCAGTCTACGCCGGACAGGTCCCTCACAGCTTATTCTACCTAACAGGGTATCCCCAGATCCGGGTTAGGATCTATGTAACTCCGATGCAGCCCACAATGATAAAGAAAACAAGCACAACAATTGAAAACACAAGTCTGAGCTATCCTAAGGTACACCTCACTTTAAGTATCCCCAACAGAGTCGCCAGTTCTGTGATCGGTGGATCTGGAACTGACTGTTTAAAGCTGGATCGCGAAATGTCGCGGTAAGCAAGAGTCGCCACCGTCTTTTATTTTCTCCAACATGGACAGGACAAAAGCACAGCAAAATTCCTTATGAGATAGTTTCTCGGTTCGGGAGGTAGATTTATAGAAAGGGAATGTGTTAGCACCCTTTCTATCCATGGTTATCCATGGGCTCTTAGATACTTGCTCATTTGTGTTTTCAAAATGTGTTTGCTTTTCAAATGTGAATGAGTTTGAAAAAGTTTCGTCAAAGTTTTCTGAATAACTCTTGTATCAGTCCTCAAGAGTATTTGAAAAATTGTTTTGAAAGCTTTTTGAAAGTGTCGGTGTGAAAAGAGTTTTTTTGTTTGTTTTTGAATAGAGCAAGTATCCATGAGTCATCCACCTACCCTAAGGAATTAGGCTGTGTAAATGTCCTTAAGGTAGTGCCATCCCACCATTGAGAGGTAGGTAGCACCACCGTTGGAGGTGTTCGGGTCAATTCGTTTGTAGGGACAGTGTGGTCACCAGAGCAACAGCAGGATACCTTAGAAGCTACCCTTATGCCATTGATCCTTTTTAATTCCGAGGCAACCGTTTCGAGGCAACTGGATCAAGTCATGGACATAAGGACTTACTAAAACGTCCTATACTCGACGACCACGTTTCGAAGGTAAGGCAACAGTGAGGCGTACCCTAAGAGTGGTGTGTGAATTTGTGTGTTATTTTCATGTTATGTTTTATCTGGTACATGTATCATGGTGATCTACGCTTGTTTTTAATTTAGGCCATACATTCTTTCATGCAATTATAATTTAAAAGTGCGGAAATTTAAATGCGGAAAGTAAAATCCTACGCTATTACAAGGCGCGGGTCTATACATCGCCAAATTACAAAGACCCGTTTTGGTAAAAGATGCGAAAAGTAAATAAATTCCTAATTACTATTACATGGCTTGAACAGTTACATAATATTCACAAAGAAAAAAAATAAGAATGCGCGAAAGAATTAAAGTTGAACGTTCGAGGGCGTTGGACCCTTTTGAAATTAAATTGAATTAAAAGTTAATTGATTATTAAATTAAAGAAGAGAAATGTTTTTTAGGTTTTTGGTATTTGAAGAAAATAAAGAAAATTAATTAAAATTAGAAGTTAAATGAAACCCTAGTTCTAAATTATTTTTAATTGTTAAAGAAAATATTCAAATTAACCTAATTTACACTAATTAATTAATTTACATATTTATTTACAAAATAAAAAGTAATTATAATAATAATGAGAGAAAATTATTTATTTAAAAAAGATGAGAATGTTAAAAAAACCCTAATTTCTACATATTTTAATTTGTTAAGAAAAAGATTCAAGTTTTAAAACCTAATTTACTAAATTAATGCTTAGAATTTATTTACAAAATAAATTAATAGAAATTAAATATAATTAAATATATTATACTTTTTTGTTTCTGATTTTTTTTATTGTGAAACTTATTTTGAGTGAATTAAATAAAATAATTAAAGAAACAATTAAAAGAATTAAAATTGAAAAGAGAAGAAAATGAAATACAAACATGGGGGGTGTCTGGCCCATTATAGAGGTTTTTTGGAGTAACTTGGCCCACTGCATCAAAGCCTTTTTTTGACTTTTCAGGAATCTCGTGCTTGATGGTTGACCCAGGTGTATGGTAGTCTTCACGTTCTGGCCTTTGGATGAGATCTCTTGGCCACTTGGCAAGCCTTAGCATATGCGTGTATGGTGAACCACTGGATGGAAACTGCATGGGAATATGTTATAACAAAAATCATGAATAATATGTGGGGACCTGGGAATCGAACCCAGGTCCCAATACTCACCAAGCGTATGTCCAACAACTAAGCCATTCAAGCGCCTTTGTCTATATAATGGAGAACATATATTATAAGGAAAAACTAAAGTTAATGATATAAAATAAAATAAAAACGCGCTGAAATTCAAATCCCCCAGTCATGTCTTGCCACGCTAGCCTTCTTCTTCATCTTTGTATCTGCAATATAAACAAATAGCGGGGGTTTTAAACCCCCACTAACACAGCCATGAAAAAATAGCGATTAGCATATGCCTTAACATAAATTGAGCGCGAGGTCAGTAATAGTTTCGTCTTGTTGCAACGAGTTTAATGGCATAGGTTTGGTGGTCTGATTTTGCCATATGTGTAAAGCCCCAAATTAGAGCTTCTGAAACCCTAAAACACGTTAATGGTGAATCACGATACAGGCATTGTTAGGACAATTAAATATTACCAATAGCTTCAGAGCATCAATATTAGTGTAAATCAACAAATGAAATACATGAACAATGCATGAAAAGTAAAACACAATTATGGAAAAGTTTGTGAAAAGTGTGATTCGGTTCTACCAATTCTTGGAGTCTATGGACCTGTTCTTGATTGCAAATGCTTCCTAGATGTCTTGGCAATGTATTGGAATGTTTTTGAAGCTTTGAATTGTGCTCTAGGTATGAAATCCGTTTCAAGATTTTTAGCCAAAAATTTCAAATTGGTTCTATGTTTTCTGAGCAGTTTTTCGTGTCTAATCCCTTAGGTTTGAGTTGTGCCTTTGTATTTGAGTGAAATTAGGTCAAAAAACCAAGCCCAATGTCCATGAATTTATGATTCCAATATTTGATTTTCTCCATATCTTTTCCAATCTTTTTTCCATGAAAATCATGCCAATTATGGAAGATTTGGCCTTGTTGATTGATGCACAAAATATTTAGCTCATAATGGACACATTTGCTGCACAAAAAGATTTAAAACCATTGTTTAATATTTTTCTCATAATTAAATTTAATTAAATGAATTAATAAGATTAAAAATTCAAATAATTAATCAAAAATAAGAAAATACATCCCTTTGAGGTCAATGGGTCGTGCATAGCCTTTGGGTAATGATTCATGGAAGAATTTGTGGCCCATTAGCATTTTTGAAGCCTTTTGTGCAAAGTTGACTTTTCAAAATTCCCAAAAATTTCCAAACATCTCCAAGGCATATCTTGATCAATTTTGAAGATATGAACATGTTCTTGGACATTTTGGAAAGTTCTTGAAGTCCTCTAACTAATGCCTTTGGTCCCATGTCATTTTGATTTACCAATCTCAAGTTATGGTCTTTGACCTAAAGTGCCTTTTTGTTGACTTTTGAAAATGACCTATAATGTTGAAATTGATAACTTTTTGTGAGAGCATTTCTTGGACTTGAAGTGTGAAGATGAGTTGTAGGAAATGTCATTCTCTTCAAAATGAGCTTTGGATGGAATTTTTCTGATAAACCATGAAGAAGTTATGCCCTGGTCAATTTGCAGTTGACTTTTTCAACTGTCCAAAAATAGAAACTTTTGCATCTTGAGACTTTTTGAGCCATGCTTTGAGAATCATGATCAAGAATTGATCAAATGATGTTTGTGGCTTCAAAATAAGATGTTGACCAAAAATTTTGACTTTTGACTGTCAAATGACCATTTTGCCCCTGCAATTGACTGTGAAGCAATTAGGGTTTTTGACTGTGCAATTTGATGCTGTGAGTCTTGAAACTTGGCATATGAATGCTTGGCAATAGATATGGGCATGTGGGACTTGATTGGACCCTTGGAAACTTCAATTTCTTTTCCAGAACCAAAACCCTAATTTTGACTGTGTTAGGAGGCAATTGGACTGTGCAATCCTTGAGGGATTTTGAATCATCTGGAGATTGATCTTGCCAAATCTTTAAGAATATGGGAGGGCAAATTTTGGGGTACAACAGATGTATACCTGCATTGTGAGTGTGAGTGTGTGTAAGGGTATAGCTATCCTTGAAAGAAATAAAAATGAATAAAAAATAAAAACAATGAGCACAAAAGTTTGTATGCGAAAAAGTCCATGATTCATTAATGTCATGTGGAAATGAGATAATAACCCTTACAAATTGACCATTATGCCTCGGGTAAGACACAAGGTTTTAAGAGTGCAAATTATTTTAATATTACAGATCCAACAAAATGTAAAGACAGATTATTATGGGATAAAAGTGATCGGGACAAAATCTCTAGCCTCCCAGTTGCTGAGCCCTCCACTGACAGCCGGAAATATCCAATCCTCCAAGTCACAACTATCTTCATCATCTTCTATGGTGTTGACCTCGCGGTTGCTGATCTTCAGGGGTGGTCCTCCGGCACGAGCGTGGCGCACAACCTTCTAGGCTCTTCTTCTACCACTTCTTTGGCATCCTTCAGAGATGACATATGGAGCAGAGGCCTTGTGATCTTGGGAACAGCCTTGGTTACTGCCATATCTTGCGGGACCTCTTCAAAGTGTTGGAATGGAGTTTCAATAAATTCACCATCTAATTCCACATATATGAAGGAATTGAGATGGATGATCATATACTCTTCTTCTCCATGGACGATGATAATCTTCCATTGAATCGGATATTTCAGCATTTGGTGCAACGTAGAAGTGACAACGCCAGTATTGTGAATCCATGGTCGTCCTAGCAAGCAGGAATATGAGGGACGGATATCCATTACATAAAAAATTGAATCAAATGTTTGGGTTCCAACCTTTATGGGGATATCCACTTCCCCATGTACCATCCTTTTTGAGCCGTCAAAAGCCCTTACTACTATGTTGCTTGGCTTTAATGTCAATCCCTCACAGTCAAGCCTATCAAGAGCTTTTTTAGGCAATACATTCAGAGATGAGCCAATGTCCACCAAAACATGAGCCAGGGTTATTCCCCCACATTCAACTGAGACATGCAATGCCTCATTATGCTTCCCTCCTCTTGGTGTTAAATCAGCATCCAAAAAACCTAGACCATTATTTGTAGTCAAGTTGGCTACGAAGTCTTGAAATTGATCGGCAGATCTCCCTTGGGGTACATGGGTAGTTTTCATGAATTTTACCAAGGCTTTTGCATGTGCCTCGGAACATAATAGTAATGCCAGCATGGAAATTTTAGAGGGAGTTTGCCCCAGTTGTTCAACTACATCGTAGTCGCTTCTTTTTATGATCTTCAGAATTTCCTCCATCTCTTTCTGAGAGGTCTCAGGGATGGCCAATGATTGTGTCTTCGTCTTGACAGACTCAACCAGAAGACCATTTCCTCGAGTCTCGGTTAACTTGGCAGCAGGAGTGTTAGTAGGAGCGATAGCAGGGATTGTAACAGCTTTGTCAGTTGGAGCATTGGTGGACATGATTGTGGGACTGGGAATAGACTTCAGAGGAGCAACAACAACAAGAATGATTTCGGGTCCAGAAACTGCTTTTGAGGGAGAAATTTCTGGAGAGAATATCCTTCTGCTTCAGTTAATCTTGCTAGTCCCGACAATGTTACTGATATCGGAGTTATCTCTCTCAGAACTTGAATCTTCGACAACTGGCCAATATTGCTTGATACCGTGGTAGTAGACATCCCCTTCATAATTCCATGGTACGTTTGTCTGAAAAATATAGGACTGGTCCAGGCATTATAATTATCAAAGGAGTTGCTTTCAGAACTGATGTAATTCTAACGGGTCTTTTGGTGGAGACCCTGGAAGAATTGGAAGAAATGGTAATGATAGAAACATCTTTAAAAGGAACAGGTGGAACAAAAGTCTTTTCAAACAAAATTTCTTTGTTATCTATTAGGCACTGAATGCCTACTTTTAAAAAAGGACAACTGGTTGGTGAGGACAAACATAAATGACAGCCTTCATCACAGCCCGGGAACACACTGGAATTCAACAAGTTCACTTTAATAATTAAGGGTGGGGTCATAAGTTCATCAACTGAAGTAACAAACATTTCTTCTTCAATGGCATTGGGATTATGGCCATGTTTGGGAATAGGGGCATAAATGACATTTGGGTTTTCGGGCACATAGAATTCAATCTCTTTGGCTTCAATGAGGTCTTATATTTTGTTCTTTAAAGCCCAACAGTTATTAGTGTCATGGTCGAGACTTTCAGAGTGGTATGCACAGCGGGCATTAGGATGATAGTGAGGAGATGTTGTGTTAGGGTTCTTTGGAGCTTCTTTAAAGGTCACCAAATTAGATCTTAGTAGATGCGGTAATACCTGAGATGGGGTCATGTTAATTCTGGTGAACTTCCTGACCGGTCTTTCCATCCTCGGTTGATTGTTTCTTTGTTGATCAGACACATTTTTAGGGATTATCACAGCCCCCACCATTGGATGACGTTCGGCCCTATCTTGATTTCTTTGCGGATATACAACAACCACCTCTTTCTTTCCGATGAAAGGCTTCCTTACAGCCGCAGAAGAGGATGTATCTTTTTGGATCTTTCCATTCTTTATTCCGGCTTCTACCCTTTCTCCGGTCAATATCAGTTTAGTAAAACCCGCCGATGAACTCCCAATTAGGTGATTGAAGAAAGGACCAAACAAGGTGCCTAAAAACATGTCCACTAATTCTCTTTCAGATAGGGGAGGTTGAACTCTTCTAGCCAAGTCTCTCCATTTTTGCGCATAGTCCTTGAAACCTTCATTTGAAGCAATGGCCATACTCTAAAGTTGAGTACGGGTAGGTGCAAGGTCAGCATTGTATTGGTATTGTTTGTATAAGGCTGCAGCAAGATCTTCCTAGTTGTGAACGTTGGCTCTTTCTAACTGGTAAAACCAATCAAGTTGAGTTCCAGACAGGCTGTCTTGGAAGAAGTTTACCCATAAGTCTTTGTCAGCGGTATGGGGCTGGATTTTCCTCACATAGGACCGGAGATGCATTTTAGGGCATGAGACTCTGTCATACTTGGCGAACACAGTTGCTTTGAATTTGGTAGGAATGATAATCCCCGATACTAACCCCAATTCCTTAAAGTCCAAGCCAGACACTTGTTGGATTTCCATCGTACTCAACCGCTCTTCGAAATGTTTATACTTGTCATCAGTTAAAGGGTATTATTCTTCAGAAAAGTCTTCTTCTTCCTCTTCCTCTTATGATTCTGACGGGACAACTGTTTCCTTGCCTTTCCTATCTTGATTGTCTCTCTCACCAGATGTTGTTGCAAAGTCTAAGGTCCTTCTTGTCTTCCCACGAAATCTTCTTCCCATGTTTAGGACTCTAGTTACCTTCTTTGTCTATTTTTTCATCTCCTCATCCAGTAAAGTCTTCAACTCTTCTTGTCCTTTGGCTAGGGTCAAAAGCAACTGTCGAAACTGTGTATTCTGAGCTTGGAGGTCCATCACTGTTTGCTCGAGATCCATCTTACTGAAATAAACACTAGAGAGATGAGGAGACTTGTTGCAAAAGACCTGCTTATGTTATGATGAATGGTATATGCATATGTAATGATTTCAAGGATTTCAAAAATTCAAATTTGTTTTAGACAAAAAGGAAACATACGTTATATTAATAAGTTAAAGCTTGAGTACATCAATGCCTCTTGGGCTTATAAAGAAATACAAAAGCTCTAATATAAAAAGGTTGTGTGCATCCTCTTCGGCGCAATGTAGACATTGAGAGTCTGCTCCTCATGAAGTAGCCTAGTGAGTTCCAAAACCTTCTTCTCGCTTGCGTAGAATTGGGATTCAAAAGTATCTCGTTCTACCTTGAGTTGTATCCAATCCCTTTGCAGGTCTTCAAGAGAGGTAGGCATGTCAGGATGTAGGACAGTGTATGGAACTTCTCCTTCCATGACAGGCTCAATGATTACCGGGAGAATGGAGGGGTAAGGCATCATAAGACTCTGAGCACGAGTTCGTACCCATTTGAGGTAAGGCTCAAGAGGGATAGAATTTTTATGCCCCAAAGTCTTTCTATCCACCTTGTTTAACATCCTCCAAGCTCGGATAAATTGTTGGCGAAGACCTTGATTGTCGTTGTCGTAGTTACATACCAAACCTTGAATCAGCATCTCGTGTGGGCCATCCCTTCAGGCGTAACCAAACTGTCTTAAGGCTAAGCATGGGTTGTAGGTGATACCTCCCCTAATGCCAAGTAAAGGGACATTAGGGAATTCTCCACAATGTTTGACAATGATAACATTCTCTTTGGATCTGGAGCACCAATGAATGCCCGAATGTTTGAGCGTCATCAACCTTTGTAACCACCTTGAACCTTGCTCATTTTTGAATACAGATTGGGGAAGATGCGAAATAAACCAACTTGCCAAGAGAGGAGTGCAACACATAAGAACATCTCTTTTCCTCATTGTGCGAGTGTGAAAAGTGTGTAGGATATCTCCTAGCAATGTAGGCATTGGGTTACGGGATATGAAGATTTTGACAGCGTTGATATCTATGAGTTGGTCAAGATTTGGAAGCAAAACCATCCCATAGATGAGGAGAGCCACAATTTCCTCAAAGTCTTGCAAGTCCAAGGAGTTCCAATAGTTTTGGGCTTCCTCGAACAAGAACTTTGCTAAGAAACCTTTGACATCACTCTTTGCTTCCCAATGAGTTGTGATATCAGATGAGTGCAAGTGTAACGCTTGAGAAATATCTTTTGGCTTTGGGTCTCTTTCCGTACCGTTTAAAGGTAGTTTGTTGAGAATGGGAATCCTCAAGAGTTGGGAGAATTCTTCCAAAGTAGGCACAAGTTGATAGTCGGGAAATGTGAAGCAATGGTGTAAAGGATCAAAGAACTGAAAAAGCACCTTCATCATATCCTCATCTGTGTTAGAGGTGACCAAGTTGAGTAGGCGACCATGTCTCTCAGTGAATGGAGTTTTTTCAGGAATCTTTGAAGCTAGCTCCTTAAGTTGTGAATGGGTTCTTACAAGGTTGCTTGAATAGTTTTCCTGCGAAGTGAATCCATATACTACAAAACAAGAACAAAGATGAATCCCAAAATCCTTGAAATGGTTAGTGGATGTATATGATGTTCATGATGTTATGTACAAGTATGCATATACAAACAAAACAAATCCTTAAGTTTAGGCTTGCATGGAGTTTTATAGGTAAGTATCCTCTTGAAGTTTAGTTGGTTCAAACATGTCCTAATAATAGTAACCGGGTTCTAAGGAACTCCATATCACTGATTTGTTTCCTTGGTCATTGTTTCAGCACAAGCCTATTTAATGGAGACCGAAATATCCCAAGAAACCAAACCTTAATGAGTGTATTATCGAGTATCTACCAACTTCGGACTGCACCAAAGCCGGTCATCTCATTATATCCTAAAGGCCAAGTTGGTCAAGTAATGGTTCTATAAGTTCATTAGTGCTTCATGACATCATTCAGTGGCCCCGTATTCTCTTTGATTAACTCAAAGGCTACCGGTAACCACAAATATGTCGCACTAACGTAGATATTACTTATACCACGTCGGTATACCCCACACAGTTTCCACAAAGTATTGCTACTTACCTATAATGTATCCCAAATCTGGGTAGAGGATTCAAACCCAAACAAAGAACCATAATGTAAAGCATACAAAAGCAAATAAATGAGATCTATCCCTAAGGTAACCCCACTTTTAGAATTTTCCCCAGCAGAGTCGCCAGTTCTGTGATACGGTGGGAGAAATGACTTGAGGGTTTTGCGTTTGATCGCAAATGTTGCGGTTAGTAAGAGTCGCCACCGACTTTTCTTTTATCCAAAAGGAAAGGTGAAAAAGCACAGGAAAGACATTTGAGATTATTTCTTGAGTTCGGGGGGTAGGTTATGAAAAGGGAAGGTATTAACACCCTTTTCATCCATGGTTTTCCATGGGCTCTTAGTTACTTGCTAGATCACTTGCTTTTGTTTGAAATTGTGCTTTGTGTGGTTTTTTTAAAGTATTTTATAAAGAGGCCATTGTTTAGGCAATCTTTGTAATGATTCTTGTTTGTAAGAATGTATACAAAGATGTTGATCTTTTTGAAAATGTTTTCAATTTTGTAAGATGTTTGAAAGTGTATGTGTTTGATTTGAAAATAGCAAGGATGTTGGTTTTGAAATGGAGCAAGTAATTAGGAGCAATCTACCTACTCAAATGTCTTTCTTGTTCATTTCCTTTTCCTTTGACATTGTTGTCTTACCATTGATTTGGTAAGCAACCCTATCTTTGGATGTAAACGGGACGGGCGTGGGTCATCGTATAGCCATGATTAGCAATGTTGCAAGGTATCTTAGCATTCTTTTTGAGGGACTAAGATCATTTGTAAGGCAACTTAGATAGCGTCATCGAGGGACTATGATCTTGTATTTACTTGTTTTTGCTAAGATACCTTACATGCGTAATATGGCCATTTTGTATAAGGAAACCAAGTGGGATAACCCTAGGGGTGCTTGTGTGCAAGTGTATTGTTTTCATGCTTGATTTTATCTTGAATTAGAGTTTTCTATTTGATTAATTTTGTTCTTTCCATACAAATCCTAATTACTAGCATGTGAATATAAAGCATTTAAATTGCGGAAAATAAAAATACTAAGATATTACATGATTTGTGGAAAGGGGTGTACAAATTGAATGGGGATTACAAGAATTTAAAGCCTTATTAGTCTATTACAATCATATTGAATTTATACAATAATTGAAATAAATAAATGTACAAAAATAAATATGCAAGAATGTAAAAAAAGAAATGATTTTGTTTTGGTTTTTAAGGGTTTTAACCTAATGTCTAAGAAGGAAAAATAATTAATTAAAGATAATAATATTAAACCTAAATTAGTTAAGAAAATAAATTTAGGTTAAAAAAAGTATTTTTTTAGGGTTTTTTATATAAAAGGTTTTAAATTAATGAAAATAAAGTGAAGATTAATTAATTAAAATAAAACCTAAATTCTAAGTTAATTTTAATTTAGAAAGTAAGATAATAATTAAACTTAAGTCTAAATATTTATTAAAAAAAACGAGATTAATTTGTTTAAGATTTTTTTTAAAATCTTTTTGTTTTATAAAGAAAAAAAAAGTATAAGTATAAATAATAAATAAAAATAATTTTGGATTTTTTATTCATAAAGATAAAAATAATATTAATAATAATAATAATAAAAAAAACATTATAGAAAATAAAATGTAATAAAATAAAAAAATAAACATGAAATAATAAAGAGAAATGGGCCAGGGGTGTAAAAGTAAGAAGGGGTTAGAAGTCAGCAAAAATACAAAAGCCCAAAGGGGAGAAGCCCGTGCGCCTGTTTGCTGGGAAAAAAGAGAAAAAATGTAAAAAAGGAACAAAAGGGTACCACTGGGGCTCAAACCCAAGTCACATAGGTTAATAGGCACGCGCTTTACCACTGGGGTAGCTATACATCCATTAACTTGTATGAAATAATAAATACATAACACAAAATGCGCCCTGACTGTACTTCATCTTCAACCTCCATCCAAAGGATCTTTAACTTACTCATTTCTCAACCATTTGCAAATATGTAAACATGAAAATTGCTCCATTTTGTCACACGAATCCAAACATATAAATATCATAAACTATAAATCAAAGATGAATGAGAATTTTTAACAATACCAAATTCTGACCTAAATATTTCAGAAAGTTCAAACTCAAAATTCTCCTAGCTCAAACAAAATAAATGAAATCTATGGACATGTACAGCTTCAGGGCAATGATGTCTACATTTTATCTTCACAAATGCAAGCCTAATAATGCCTAAGTAATGAGATAGAAGTTCAAGAAAAATACCTCAAACCTGGAAATTGTGAAATGGATTTGAGCTTGTTTCAGGCAGTGATGATGATCAGGTTAGCTTCCTTGGACCTCTAGGAAGCTAATGCAATGGTTGGCTTGAGCTGAGGATGGCTGGAATGGTCTGGAGAAGTCCAACTGTGATGCTTTATTTTTGGTTATGGAAGATAGGTAAAATGGTGTTACAGAAGTGAACCAGATACAGAGATGAGTTACTCTTGATGCAAGGAAGCTTTAAAAACTAAAACGCCAAGAAACGCACGAGGGAAATGTGAGTTTGAGGTTCAAGGTTAGAAACTGTGCAACAATGGAGTTTTTGGGCAATTTCTAATTTGAGAGAGTTTTGGTGTATTTCAGGGTGTTCAAACTCATGTTCTAGCTCACAAATAATGACTCTATTTATAAGCAACAAGTTTGGGATGCTCTAGTTGATCAGAATTCAAATTTGCATCCTTAAGCTAAACATGTGATTTTTTGACAAAACAAGTTTCAAAGTCTTGTGTACTTACTAAGATAGAGTGGTCGTGCTTTAAACAAGCTTGCTTCTGACTTTGTGGATGGAGTGTGATCAGAGGGAACAAGTTAGAGGCTCAATGTGAACTTTATGCAAAAAGTTGCTTTACAAGAATGGTATTGTTAACTTTCTTCCCAAAATGGCAATGTGAATTGGATAAAGCTTAAACCACTTGGATTATAGCTTAAAAGTTTGTGTAATCCATTAATTATAGAGTGACAGACAAGTTTGAGGTCTGTAAAGAAAATATTATGCAGCCTAACATTAAAATTGCATTTGTGTTCATCATGAAAATGACCTATAATTCAAGTGCCAAAACACCATCTTCATCTCTTTGATTCTCCCTACTCAAGAATGATCTCAAGGAGTTCTAGGAAATTTTGGAAATCTTGAAATGTTCTCTAAAACTCATCTTTGAATTTCTTTTAAATATTCCCCTTGGAACTATGTGAAAAATTTCCATGAAGTTAGGTCAAAAATTTGCCTAACTAGGGCAAAATTTCACTGTCTTTTTTAGTTCAGGAGCATGTATTCATAAAATCATAACTTGATATCCAAACACTTTTAGGAGAAGTTGTGTGAAGCAAAGTTGTAGATTTCATGGAGATCTACAACTTTCATGTTGGAATTTTCCTTTGAACCATCTTGCATCATAATAAAAAAGTTGCTCAAAGTTATGAAAAAATAAGAAATTTTTGACACTTAGAAAATTTTCTAAGTTTAGAAATTTTGACTTTTCAAAATGAAATCTTGATTTCTTGATTTATTGATGAATAAGTTTACTATTTTGACATGTTTTGATGAATTGTGATCTTTGGTGCTTAAATTTGACCAACAAGTCAAAGTTTGGCTTTTCAGTATACAATTGACTTTTGATCAGTTGACTGCAAAATTCATCTGTCAATCCAATGGATTTGCAATGTTTTGAATCATGTCATTAGGTAAAAATATTCAATTGGACTCTTGAGATCATGCCTTAAACCAATTGACAATTTGCTAGGTCAAAATTCAGAAATTGCCCTTTCCTAATCAAAACCCTAATTTTGACCATTTTGCCCTTTTAGAGATTTGATCAAATTTCTTGAGGAATTGTGGTCCAAACTTGATCAAATGATACATATGGGTTTAAAATGTTGATGTGGATAAAAAATTATGAAGTTTGACTATAAATTGGCCATGGTTAAATTTTTCCCCAATACAACTGATTTTTAGGTCAACTGCTCAATTGACTGAGCAAAAATGTGATCCAAGGCTTGAAACTTGACATGAGTAATCGTGGGGGTCCATAATGGACCATGAAAGTCATATGAAGCATTGATAGTTCAAAAATACTTGTGTAAACTCAAACCCTAATTTTGGTCATCAGTGCATAAGGAGGTGTCTTGAGCTGATCAAACCCTAGTGCAGTCTTGAGCCCAAGGAGATCTTGTGAGAAAATTCTTGATAAATGAGAGGGAAAAATTTGGGGTACAACACCGACATCCTTTATGGTTCCATATAAATAGGTTTGGTACCAGGTACAAGATCAATTTGAAATTCTACTTTTCTTTCTGGAGGCACATCTGGAATATCATCAGGAAAGACTTCGAGAAAGTCGCACATAACCTGCAACTCATCAATTGCAGCCTGATTCTCAATGGATAAGGATGTCATTAAAGAAAAAAATTGAGCTCCACCCTTCATTAGTTAACTTAATGGTCTAGAAGATAAGAACACAACGCCCTCCTCCCCGTCAAGAGTAGAAAACCGCACCGACTTGTTATAATAGTTAATATGAATGTAGTTATATTCCAACCCGTTCATACCCAAAATCATGTCCAGACTAGTCAACGGAAAACAAACTAGATAAACAACAAAATTTCTGTCATATATAGACAAGGGGCATTTCAAGCATTCTATAGAAGTAGTCACCGACCCTTTAGCTGGAGTGTCGACAACCATCTCCCCATTCATAGAAGATAATACAAGACTTAACTTTTTAGCATAATCAGCAGTGAAAAAGCAATGTGTAGCACCAGTATCAATAATAGTAATTAAAGGAGTACTATTAATGAAACATATACCTTTGATCAAGTGGTCTCCACTGGATGTCCGAGTCCTATCTAAAATAAACACTTTCCTAATGGATCGGTCTTTCTTAGGTTTCTGGCACTGGGAAATGGTATGTCCTTCTTCACCGTATTTGAAACATATAACTTCCTTGTGTTTACATTCGGTTATCTCATACCCAAGATTGCCACAATGGAAACACCTCTTCACTTTAGCTATGCATACATTACTCTGGTGACCAGGTTTTCCATATTTGTAACACACAATACCAGCAAGAGCACCTCTCCCATTTGGCCTCTTACCATCAATAGCTTTCTGTTTTCCTTTTCCAGTCAGAGCATTGTAAGGCTTCCCACGATACTGTTGTTGCTTGCCTCTCTTCTCAGTGACAATCTTGTAGTGAGCCTCACTATCTTCTTCATAAATCCTGCAACTGTTCACTAAATACAAAAATTTACGGATCTGCTGATACCCAATTGCCTTCTTGATTTCTAAACGTAGTCCATTTTCAAACTTCACACACTTTGAGAATTCAACAGTCTCTTCGCTATAATGAGGATAATAGTTCACCAATTCCATGAATTTGTCAGCATAATCAGTTACCAATAAATCCCCTAGTTTCAGTTCTAGATATTCAACCTCCTTCTTCCCACGGACATCCTCTGGGTAATACTTCACCGGGAATTCCATGTGAAACACAACCCAACTAATAACCTCTCATGTGCCTTCCAGTCTCTAGCAAGTAGTTATCCACCAGTCATCAGCCTCTCGTGCCAGCATATGCGTACCAAAATGCACTTTATGTGCATCAGAACAGTCCATAACTTTATTTCCCACGATACTGTTGTTGCTTGCCTCTCTTCTCAGTGATAATCTTGTAGTGTGCCTCACTATCTTCTTCATAAATCCTGCAACTGTTCACTAAATACGGAAATTTACGGATCCGCTGATACCCAATTACCTTCTTGATTTCTAAACGTAGTCCATTTTCTCACTTCACACACTTTGAGAATTCAGTAGTCTCTTCGCTATAATGAGGATAATAGTTCGCCAATTCCATGAATTTGGCAGCATAATCAGTTACCGACAAATCCCCTTGTTTCAGTTCCAGATATTCAATCTCCTTCTTCCTACGGACATCCTCTGGGTAATACTTCACCGGGAATTCCATGCGAAACACAGCCCAAGTAATAACCTCTCATGTGCCTTTTAGTCTCTAGCAAGTAGTTATCCACCAGTCATCAGCCTCTCGTGCCAGCATATACGTACCAAAATGCACTTTATGTGCATCAGAATAGTCCATAAATCGAAAGGTCCTCTCAATACTCTTGAGCCACTCATGCACTCCTTTAGGATCATGCTTCCCTTTAAACGTAGGTGGATAATTCCTCTGGAAATTTTCCAAAGCACGAGTCCCATTGTTCCTACCACCGTTAGGCTGATTTTGCATTTCCTGAGCCAACGCCTACAACGCATTAGCGAGTGCACCATTTCCTCTTCTAGCCATTGCTCTGCTTCAAATCACAACATCAAACAACAATTATACAGAAACATCGATATTATTCCACCGTCAAACTACACTAACGACTCAACAACCTGGCCGGAAAGACCGACCTGCTCTGATACTAATTGTAACACCCTGTTTCCCCATCAGCAATTTATATAAAATCAGAGTAAATTAATTTCTCAAATACAACATCAACAAATAGGATGTCACATATTCATACATTGTACATGCTCAAAAATTAGGATACATAACACAATTCACATGTTTATAAGTCTGAAACTTCAGTGCATTTATCCGCAGTAGAAAAAAAAACATAAACAATAAATCATTATCAATTCTCCAACAAGAGCCATAATTACCATCTTCTGAAAATCAGCATAGTCATAAAAGAAACTCAAACCATGGAAGTATACAAAGTTTACTCCGAACAAAACAAAATAATCGCACACCCCAAGTGTTACGTATTAGAGCAGATCCGGTGCAATCTATGCAACTGAAGGAACTCCTCAACTAAACTTTGATCTCTAGCTACTTCGGATCATCTGCAAGTTACCCACGTGAAGGTAACATTCAAACAGAAAGGGTGGGATATCATAATATAAGAAGAAGCATAATAATGAGCAGGTAGAAATTCAAGTACACATTATTATACATCTTTACCTCACCCCTTTTCTTTTTCATCGTATTAAGAAACATATCAACCTAATTAAGTACACAGTTAGCTCATAACATCCATCATAATATAATACATACTTTCACCAATATTCACCCATCAAATTATCAATCACAATGTGATGCAAAATGACCAACACTGACTCAATTCATGTGGTACCAACAAGGTAAAACCCTCGTCACAACAATGCTATATTAGGGCAATCAACTTCACTCGCCAATACAGACCTTCGCTCGCCAATATAGGCCTTCTCTTTATGAATGCATGAGACACTATCATGCAACAACATACTTTGCATTTATCATTCTTACTCATCACAATTTCACAAATTACAGCCATCATCATCATCATCATCATCATCATCATCATAATCATCATCATGTATATCATGTCATACAATCAAAACAATCATCGTACTTAACCACAACATAAATCGTGGCATATAAATAAAAAACACACCCACAAATAGGTATCAATGTCGATGAAATAGTTAAATGTTGCATTATAAGTCATTTTTATAACATAGTAAATTATTTTATCTTTCCAATGGTCTAGACGGCGCGTCAAACAGACACCCAAGGCAAAAGTTATGAGTTTTAGAAGTTTTTCAAAAATGCTATCAGTAGAAGTGGTAACCGGTTACCCAGTTATGATAACCGGTTACTGCAAGTCAGTAACTCTATTTTTCAAAAATTCATCGCGGTAACCAGACACCCACTTAAGATAGCCGGTTACTACAAGTAGTAGCCTCTGTTTTCTAACTATTTATATGGTAACCGATTACCATATCTAGGTAACCGGTTACCCTGCGATAACAGGGAAAAATTCTGTAAGTTTCTAGTTACGATCCTCCCATGTTTCAACATTCAAAATTCATAATTTTCTCATCAAAGTTTATCTTTTAAGCATGCTAATTACTCACCAACATTTTTCTATCAATCCTAACCAATTCATATCATCCAATTCCATAAAAAAAAAAACAAAATCCATCAATGGGAAAAAAACCCAAAACAACCAATAGGGAGAAATCAAAACATACAATCATGCAACCTTGATCCTACCATACCTCATCATTACGAAACCCTTTATAAAGTTATAATCTCCCCTTACCTTAGATTTTTTGGTTGATTCTTGATTTCTACAGTGAAATCCCCGTCCTAGTTTCCTAGTGCCTTTCTCCTCTTCTAACTTCTATGTTTTTCTTCTATTTTCACGTACTGACTCTATTTCTCTTCTTCTCACTCTAATATATCCCAAATAATATTATAACTCTTCTAACTTAATTAATTATTTAATTATCATTATAAAATAATAATAATCCTAGTATTATAACATAATAATAATCCATATTATTCTACAAACACCCATGTTTCTACGCATTTAGTCATACACTCATATAACTTTAACTCCTATAATTCTAAGGTATCTAGTCCTTAACAAGGCATCACATCACATAATAAAATCCACCAACGCATATAACTACACCGCATCATCTTATTATTTAATTAAAACTAATTTTAATTAAATAGAGGTGTTACATTTATCCTATTGCTTGCACTCTATAATTTCACTTTAACTTTTTGTTTTAGTTCTTTACTTCAATCAAGAGTGAGGTAATATCGTTTTAATTTCTCCTTGAAAGTAAAATTTAGCGTGATATATGTTACTAGATACTTCCAAAAATGCTTGATATTTTCTCAAATGATGAAAACCATGGATGTTCATTTCCAATTTTTTATATTAAATGATCATTGTGTATTCTTAATCGATATGCTTATAATGAATTTATGTATTAATCCCTTCACATTTGTATACTCTTATTCTCATCATATGAGCATGTGCATTTGTTTATTTGTTGTGTGCTTGAATTATTGGTCTGCATGATATTTGTAATATATGGTTCTTGTTTTTTACTTCCATGACATATATATCGTCTTCATTTTGGTTTTAGTAGCGATATCTTCGTGTTGCTATGCTAGGCACATGCGTGTGCAACGTCGGGAGTTCCATTATGAAACGTTACTTGTTCGTGACGCTACAAATACAACTTGACACTATTGTCATATCTTGCCTATATATTTTTATGCAATTCATTACATTTATTGTAATATTTCTTTCTTGTTATTTAAAAGTTTGCATCATCACACACACATATACACACACACACACACACACACACACACACACACACACACACATATATATATATATATATATATATATATATATATATATATATATATATATATATATATACATGGGGATATGTGTTTGTTGCTCTTCTATGCAAAATTGCCTTTGATTGATATATTAGTATTGTTATGAAACTATGGTACTTCTCACGATTTGCTATCTTTTTTTTATGTTGTTAAAGGGGAGAAGAACATGTGAGACGAAGTAGGGGAGCATAAAGTCAAGGGGAGCAATCAATAAATACAAGGAATGCATCGTCGCAAGCTTTGCCATCATAAAAAAGGGGGAGTATGTAAGTACAAACTTTATCGTCAAAGGTTTTGAATGATGTTAAAACTAAGAAAAGCTTGCACTTCTGAGTATTGGATAGTATCCTTATATCTTGTGACACTCATGTGAGTTAGAGGTCTTAGGAATCATTAAAAAGCATTTTGAAATTGATCTAACTCATTAAAAACAAGTTTCTGCATGATTTTGTACTGCATGTGTCGACACATCCGTGTTTCAGGTCGACACATGTAATGCATTTTTAAAGCCTGTAGCATCTGTAAGTCTTAGACCGGCACATGCACATTTAGGTCAACACATACTGAAAGTTTTATGAAATTACAAAAATTCTTATTTTATGTTTTGACACATCCAATTTTCAGGTCGACACATTTGATATTGTATTAAAGGTTGTAGCTTCTGTAACTCTTCGGTCGACACATGGATTGTTATAGGTCGACACATTCATTTTAAATTTCACTTATTTATCAACACATTCAATTCTTAGGTCTACACATACTATTTTACTTGGTTAATTTTTTAATTTCTTTTATTCCGAATTTATCCCTCTTTGCCCTAAATTTTCCAAAACTATAAACACTCTTTCATGCATCATTCCAACTTGTTCAAAACCATAAAATTAGCCTATCTCTCTCTTCATCTTCTTCCTCCAATATATGCATACACACTGGCATTATATTATAATGATGTTTTGTTGGGGTGCCATCTACACGAGAATTGCTAGTGTCTAATTGTGTATTGGATAGAGTTTTGTAGGGGTCTTCATCCAGGAAAAACCTCGGGTTTGTCCTTCAAGATCATTTGTTAATTTGGGGGTTTTCGTGCAAAAATTTCGAGAGGTAATTTCGGTAAAGTGAACAACTTTGGAGTGCTTAAATGTTTTGCAATGAATCTTGGAGTGTTTGAAATCTTTGCAAGGAAATAACTTGGAGTATCGGATTGAATCGAAGTTTTATGTTACAATTGGTTGAGATTGACAGTGCATGAAATATATGGAGATAAAGAAAGCAATGGAGTACAAAGATTCAGATAGTCATTTCTCACTAATTGTGTCTTGTTCTCTCTAAAGATCAAAAGAGGCGAAGGGATTGAGTCAACAACAAGCTTAAGGTTTGTGGAGTTTCTCTTGAACACTTCTCTTATATCAACATTTTTGCATAGTAAGAATTATCCTAATTTCGTTGGAATTAGGCGTATCGGTACCCACACACGAGGACGATAGTAGGGAACTATTAAGATAAATTCCTTGTGTTTATTTTATTTTTCTCTTTTACTTACTTTGATTTTTATTGATCGATTTATCAAATAGCATTGAGTTATCATTTAAATTGTAAGAATTTTCCTAATTGATATCTGTTTTTAATTCAAGTGTTGATATAGCTTATAATCACTTTTGATTATAAGTTGTTTTGTGTATCAACACAATCAAAGGAGAAATTCTGAGAATTCACTTGTACACCAAGTGTTCGATAAATTGATTAAACTAGATATTTTGAATATATCATTGGAAATAGCCTTGCTAAGTGTAATTCGGTGGGAGAACCGACTTGGTTTTACGTTTTATCGTAAATGTTGCAGATAGCAAGAGTTGCCATCGACTTTTCTTTTATCCAATAAGGAAAGGGTGAAAAGAACAAGAAAGACCTTCGAGATTTTATTGAGTTCGGGGGGTAGGTTATAAAAGGGGAATGTGTTAGCACCCTTTTCATCCGTAGTTATCTGCGGACTCTTAATCACTAGCTCACTTTTGTTTGAAAATGCTTTGTTTTCGTGATTTGAAAATAATTTGAAAAATTCCTAAGTATGACAACTTTGTAATGATTATTGTATAAGTTAAGAATGCATATAAAATGTTTGTTTTTTGAAAATATTTCAGAGAAAAGTGTTTTGTGTGAAAAAAGTTTTGTTTTTGTGAGCAAGCGATTACGAGCTATCTACCTACTCAAAAGTCTTTCGTGTTATTTTCCTCCTTTCCTTAGATAGTGCTATCCTACCATTAGTTAGTAGGAAGCTCTATCATTAGATGTGAAGGGATAGACGCGGGTCATTGTACAGTCATAAAGGTAATTTGTAGGGGCGCTTTAGCAATTTATCGTAAGGGACTAAGATCGTTTAGGAAGGCAGCATCGTAAGGGTCATCGAGGGACTATGATTTTTTTAATCTAGGGTCTTTGCTAAAGCGTCCCCAAGTTTGAGGGACATGATTGTTTTTATTCGAATGCAATAAAATGGGATTATCCTAGAGGTGAGTGTGTGAAAAGTGGTTAAATTCAGTTATTTATCTTGATTAGGGTTTCCTATGATTGGTTTTAGATCTTTCCATACCCACCTAGTTACTATACAGTAATAAGGAAAGCAGTAAATTACAGAAAGTAAAGGTGCGAAAAGTAAACCTAAACTATTACAAGGCTTCAGGAGTGGGGGTACAAAACCATAAAATTAGGGAAAAAATAAAGTAAACCCTAATTAAAACTATTACAAACTATAGCAGTTGCATAATCGGGAAAAATAAAGTGACAATATAAAGTATGTGAAGCGGTAAAAAGGAAAAGAAACAGAAAAATTGTTTTGGTGATTGTTTTGATGGTTAATCTAGAAAACCTAATTGATTTTAATTTAAGAAAGAAAATTTAAGTAATTAAACAAAATAAACCCTAAAATCTAAGTCAATTTTTAATTTAATTAAGAAAACCTAAAAAATTTAAATTAGGGCTTATTAATAAAAAACCTAAAATTAAATTAGAGTTAATTAAATAAACCCTAAAATTGATTTAAACCAAAAATTAAGATAAAATCTAAAATTAAATTAGAAATATAAAATTAGATTAAAAACCTAAAATTAAATTAAAAACCTAAAAATAAAATTAGGGTTTGTTTAAAAAAAGGTTTTGAAAAAAATGTTTGTAAAATAGTGAGAAACATATAATTGGAAAAAAGAAATAACCAACTGACTAGGGGTGGGTGTTGAACTCACGCCCTCAAGAAGTTTCAACAGCAAGCATACCACCAGGCCAATGCGATGGTTGTGTCAAGGTAACAGGTCCAATGCGTCATATGATAAACCTGCAAAGATAATGTAAATATGAAAAAAATGGCAAAACTGAGGATCGAACTCGTGACCTGAGAGAGGAGTGACTTAGCAAGCGCGTTTCTACCATTAGGGTGGCTATACATTCATTCATATTAATCAAACAATTAATATATAATATAAATCAAACTGTGTTGACCGGAGAGGCGCCAGAGCGCTAGCTCCGGTCGTCTTCTCTGGCGTCCTCTTCCCATCAACCTGCAAAATAAACGTTATTAGGAAGCCAACAATACCCTACCACCCTAAATCAATGGCTGCGAATCCAATGGGAGTATTTTTTAGGCTAAAACGCAAGGGATTAAGAGCTACAATGGAAACATGTGAAATCGGTCCTAGCATGGTGGTTCACGATTCAGTATGCATGGGATCATTGTAATGATCCAGACCTGTTCAAATGCACCTCAGAAACATGTTAGTAACACCAATATAATTTAAAACGATACAAAACTTAAGATAAGAAATTCACAAAATTATGCAATCGGATATGCATGGCATGGTGTTTTCATGCATTGTGGACCCTCAAAATCAATCCAACCTTACTCTGTAGGGTTGTTAAGAGTGAATGGAATGGAGGTTTTGTAGTGAAAGGGGTTGCAATAAGAGTTTGGAAATTCTAGGGTTCTTGAAAAAGTTTGATGTTTTTTAGCAAATTTGTGGCAAGGTTTTTTCATGTGTCTTTGCATGAGAATGAATGAGATTACATAGTGAAAAACTAGGCCATGTATAAGTGGGCTTAGACCTTGTGTAAAAAGATATGGTTTTATCTTATTATTTTATATTATTAATGAATAAATCAAAAATAATAAAAATAACTAAAATAAAAATAGGTTAAGGGGTGTAATTATAAGGTTTGAGGTGTATGAAGAGTATAATACACATTTGGACTCTTAAACCATTGCCCAATAGCCCAAAATATCAAGCATGCTCAATTTGAACTTCATGCATTTGCTCAAAATTTCCCAACTTGCAATGGTCATAACTTACTCAATTTTTAACTTTTGAAAGTTATCCTAGACTTTTGTTAAATCTAAGTATGTCCTATACAACCTATATGTTTATTATTTTTGCTTTTGAGGAATTTATCTTGATGTGAGTTTCCTTGACAAAAAGTGTCTTTTTGTTGACTTTTGAAATGACCTGTAATGTACTGGCTTATATCTCTCAAATGATGCATTTTTTGGACTTGAGCCTAGAGAGACAAAGTTTTAGAGAGTTGAATTTCCTTCAAAATGGGATTTGGTTGGGGAAAAGTTGATGAAGCATGTGAAATTTATGCCTGGTCAAAGTTCAGTTGACTTCTCCTAAGGAAACCCTAATTTGGCAAGTTTTTAATTTTGATGATTTGAGAGATTTTCTTAATGAATCATGATCAACTCTTGATAAAATTATTAATTTGACTTCAAAATGTTGATGTTGACCCGAAATCTGGAAGATTGACTGTATGTTGACCATAATTGACTTTTTACCCAATATAGTTGATTTTCATTCATCTGAGCCATTGACTGAACAAATTTATGATGCAAGGCTTAAAACTTGACATGAGCATTCTTGAAGACCTATGGAGAACCATGAAAACCACTTGAGACCTTTAGAACCAAATATTCCTTGTGAAACACAAAACCCTAGTTGTGGACCCATTCCTTAGAAGGAGAATTTGTCTAATCAACTCTTGAGTCACCTTGAGCATTTAAGGACCTTATGAGAATGTCTTGAAGAAAAATGGGAGGGAAAATTTTGGGGTACAACATCTGCCCCTTTTCAATCTTCTTAAACCTTAAGGGTTAGATTGGCATGTCCTTCATTCGTGACTTGAAGGTAGAAGATGATTGAACACTTAAGTGCCCAGAAATTTGCACTCGCCTGAGCACGAAGTAACACTGTTGGTTGATTATATCAGGAATGGGCTTAAAGATGCCATTTAGAAAGGTGACAGAGAGTCGCAAGAGATGGGATTATAGATGCCATCCAGAGTAATTGTTGATAGGAATATCAGAATAAGTCTACGCCTGACTTTGTCTTAGAAGATGTATTTGGAATGAGTCTACGCCTGACTTTGTCTGAAAGAATATCATAGTGAATCTACACTTGATTTTATCTGAATGAGGTACTAGAATGAGTCTACGCTCGAATTTGTCTAGAAGATACGTTTGGAATGAGTCTACGCCCGACTTTGTCCAAAAAGAATATCAGAATAAATCTATGCATGATTTTATCTGAATGACATACTAGAATGAGTCTTCACCGACTTTGTCTAGAAGATACGTTTGGAATGAGTCTACACCCGACTTTGTCCAAAAAGAATATCAGAATAAATCTACGCTTGATTTTATCCGAATGACATACTAGAATGAGTCTACCCCTGACTTTGTCTAGAATATACGTTTGGAATGAGTCTACGCCCGAATTTTCCCAAAAAGAATATCATAATAAATCTATGCTTGATTTTATCCGAATGACATACTAGAATGAGTCTACGCCCGACTTTGTCTAGAAGATACTTTGGAGTGAGTCTATGTTCGACTTTGTCCAATAGAGTTTCAGAAGGAATCTACACTTGATTTCATCTGAACTAGAAGATGTATACGTCTGACTTCAACAAGAAGAGGTATTAGAAAGAGTTTGTGCTTGACCTTTTTCCGAAAAGAGTTTCAGAAGGAATCTACGCTTGACTTCATCTGAATGATGCACAAGAAGATGTCTACACCCGACTTCATCTAGAAGAGATATTTTTCAGAATGACTCTCTGGGGAAAGTGCTTAAGTGGCTACTTATCAGATTTAGTCTTTGAGGGAAATACTTGTCAAAATTCAGTTTCTAAATGAAATTGTCTGGTCATGTAGATAGACGCCCCTTCATGTTTCAGAAATTACTCTACGATCTGTTAGAAAATTGTTGGTGATGTTCGTCTGTTGGTAAACTTTACCTGAAAAGATAGAGTTAATATTTAAGAAATGCCATGATGTATGTAGTACATTGCATAATGAGGTTCTTAAAGAAGATGAGAGCGTGCTATATGCGTTTCGTATGCATATGCTATGATAAATGATATATGAATATGAGATGTCGTTGAAGTGTCTCAGTTGCTCCGTATAACATATTTGATCGGGAAAATAAATCTCGTATTATTGTTGGGGATGATGAATATGAATCCTCGGTCTTATTTAGAATGTCTCTTCATGGGATTCCTGCTTTCCATTTGAGGAAACTCGACTGGGGAATTTGATTTCTGCCTGGGGAGAAGACTTCAAGAACATTGGTTATTCATCGCTCTACTGGGGAGTTTAATTCTTATATACCATGACTGGGGATAAAAGAGATGAATAACCTTCTGAGGTGTTGTCTGACCGAGTTTTTGATATGGGTGCCGACTCATCCGGAGAGGATAAGATTAACTGATATCTAGTCCAATTTCAGATTCTGTAGAAACTCTCTGGGGATAGTGGTCTATACCATACTTTGCCGGGGAGAGATGTTTTGTCAATGATTTGTAGTAGTCGAAGTGATAGACTCAAGCTGGGGAGATTGAATTCGGTTGGGGAAATAAACCTTGCTGGAGAAATACTCTGTTGAGGAATATGCTCTACTGAGGGATTTTACCGTGTTGGGAGAAATAAACTCAGCTGGGGGAGAGACTTTGTATGAACTGCGCTGAAGATATACCCTCTGATGAGTATTGGGACCCTATAGGTTGACGACATTGTTGGGAAAAATCATACTCCTTTGTTTGATAGTGGATCTACTTGTGAGTATGATTACGATATTTCAGACTTGCGGGGAATGTATCGAGTTTTGTGAAGATGACTCTGCAGGGGACAATCTTACAGAAACTGCTTTGTGGGGATTTATGGACGACTTGAACGTTATCCTAACTCCTATAGTCTTGAGTAAATGCTCATTTCTATTTTTATGTATATTTTTTAGCAATAATCATATTCATATGCATATGTTCATTCAATTTAGTCATTGGACATTTTTGCAAACAAAACAGAAAAATAAAATAGAATTTAAATTTTGAAATTATGTTTATATTGATAGTTTGCCTATAAACAGACGATTGTTGTACAAAGAGACATTAATCCTAGTAAGAGGAAATCATCGTGAAAAATGAAGAGAGTACGAAGTAAAAACAAAATATATAGCTACGTGTATGATCTCGTCGGGTTCCAACTTTGCTATTGCCCCTATGTCTTCGAGCATCTCATCCCTTGTTGTCGGAAGAAGTTGATTGAATTGATTTTCACCATTTGAACTTGGCGTTGGTAATAAAATTTACTGCAAGTGATCCAACGGGACATAATTATACGCTTGAATCCCTAATTTTTTCCTGGACTGCCCTTTCGGGTTTTCGGTTCACCGGGATACCCTTTTTTTCCCAAGCCGCCTTTTCAGGTTTTTGACTTTTCGGGTGTACAATCTTATATATATATCCCTAATTTTTTCCCAAACCCTTTTGGTTCACCGAGATTCCCTTATTTTTTCCTAGGCCAGTCAACCTAGCGGTTCATTTTCATGCGTAGTATCTTTTAACTATGTCCGCGTTTATGGGGTGTGGGAGATCCTCATAGTCCATGGTGTTAAGTATCATTCCACCGCCCGAAAATACCTTCTCGATTACAAATGGCCCTTCATAAGTAGGAGTCCATTTTCCCCTAGGATCACCTTGCGGTAGGATGATGCGCTTTATTACCAAGTCACCAGCCTGATATACTCGATGCTTGATTTTCTTATTGAAGGATTTGATCATACATTTCTGGTACATCTGACTGTGACAAACAGCCGCAAGCCTCTTCTCGTTAATCAAATTCAATTGATCCATCCTAGTCTGAATCCATTTTTCTTCGTCCAAGTCTGCATCTTTCATAATTCTCAAGGAAGGAATCTGAACTTCGACAGATAAGACAACCTCCATGCCATATACTAGAGAGAACGAGGTTTCCCCAGTTGACATGCGTACCGAAGTGAGATAGCCATGAAGAGAAAATGGTAATATCTCATTCCAGTCTTTGTAGGTCATAACCATTTTCTGCATAATCTTCTTAATGTTCTTATTGGCGGCTTCCACTGCGCCATTCATTTTCGGTCGATACAGAGAAGAATTGTGGTGCTTAATCTTGAACTGCATGCAGAGTTCCATGATCATAGTGTTGTTAAGATTGGTATCGTTGTCTATGATAATCCTTTTGGGGATGCCATACCGACATATATGGTTATGCTTAATGAATCAGGCGACCATGTTCTTAGTAACGGAGGCAAATGAGGCTGCTTTTACCCACTTTGTGAAGTAATCAATGTCAAAGAGGATGAAGTGATGCCCGTTGGAAGCATTAGATTTGATCTCTCCAATCATATCAAAGCCCCACATTGCAAACGGCCAAGGAGCTGTCAAGACATTCAGAGGTACTGGAGGCACATGTACTTTGTACGCATAGATCTGGAAATTGTGACAAGTTCTCGAGTGGTGATGGCAGTCAGTTTCCATAGTCGACCAATAGTAACCCGCTCTCAGAATCTTCTTAGCCATAGTATGACCACTAGAATGAGTACCAAATATACCTTCGTGCATATCTTCTATAATATTTTCCACCTCTTTCTTGCCCACACAATGAAACAGAGTCGAATCATGGTTGCGCCTGTACAGAATTTTGTTGCTCAGGAAGAACTTAAATGAGAACCTCTGTAGGAATTTCTTGTTGTTGACATATGCACCTTCAGGATACTCTTGAGCCTCAAGATATCTTTTCACTTCATGAAACCAAGGCTTATCTTCTACTCTGTCAGTGTCAACTTCATAACAGTGTGCAGGTTCGTCTAGCCTCTCAATAGTAATTCTGAGAGCCTCGTTATCCCATCTGACTTTAAACATAGACGACATGGTAGCCAATGTCTCTGCTAACGGATTCTCTTCTCGTGGGATGTGCTCAAAAGTGATCTCCTCGAAGCACGAAATTAAGGTTAGCACATGCTCTCTATAAGGAATGAGGTTCAGATGCTTCGTATCCCATTCTCCCTTGATCTGACTGATTACCAGGGCCGAGTCCCCGTATAAACTCAAGAACTTAATCCTTAGGTCGATAGCAACTTTAATACCCATGATGCATGCTTCGTATTCATCCATGTTGTTGGTACAGTTCAAACATAATCTGGCGGTGAAGAGCGTATGGCAACCCTGAGGAGAGATAATTACAACACTAATTCCATTTCCAAGCGCATTAGAAGCTCTGTCGAAAACCATAGTCCATTGGGATCATGGATCAGGTCCTTCATACGGTCCAGGTTCTTCATAATTTGTAATTTTCATAATGTTCTCATTTAGGAACTCTAAATTCATAGATTGGTAGTCGTCTACGGCTTGATGCATCAAATGATCTGCCAATATACTTCCTTTAATTTCCTTCTAAGTGGTGTACTGAATGTCGTATTCTGTCAAAACCAATTTCCATCAGGCTATCCTTCTGGAGAGAGCTGGCTTCTCGAATATGTGTTTTATAGGATCCATTTTAAAAATCAATAAAGTAATATGGGTCAACATATACCGTCTTAGTCGGCGAGCAGCCCATGCCAAAGCACAACAAGTTTTCTTAGGCAGTGAGTATCTTGTTTCACAGTAGGTACACTTTTTTCTAGGTACTCCTTGATTTTTTCAAAGGCTATCTGGAAATTGTCGTTCCACTTCACTACCTAATATTTCTTCAGCAACTTAAAGATCGGTTCACAAGTATCGGTCAAATGAGAAATAAATCAGGAAATATAATTAAGTCATCCTAAGAAACCTCTGACTTCCTTCTCTATACAGAGAGGAGGCATTTCTTGAATAGCTTTAACTTTAGCGGGATCAACCTCAATTCCTTTACTGCTAACAATAAAACTCAGGAGTTTACCGGACCTCGCCCCAAAGGTGCACTTGTTCGAGTTCAACCTCAGATTATACTTTTTCAGCCTCTTAAACAACTTATGTAAATGATCCATATGCTCTTCTTCAGTCTGCAATCTGGCTATCATATCATCGACATAGACCTCTATCTCGTTATTGATCATGTCATGGAACAGAGCTACCATAGCACGCTGATATGTTGCGTCAGCGTTCTTCAACCCAAAAGGCATAACCTTGTAGCAGAAAGTGCCCCACTGTGTGACAAAAGTAGTCTTTTCCATGTCTTCTGGTGCCATCTTGATCTGATTATACCCTGAGAAACCATCCATGAAGGAGAATACATTATGCTGAGCGATGTTGTCGACCAAAACATCAATATGTGCAAGCGGGAAGTCATCTTTGGGGCTCGCCCTGTTCAGATCTCTGCAGTCTATGCACTTACATACCTTTTCTTCTTTGTTCATTATCGGAACCACATTTGCAACCCATTGAGGATATGATGTCACTGATAAGAAACATGTGTTGAACTGCTTCATTGCCTCAGCTTTGATCTTCTCTGAAATCTCGGGACGCATGCAACGGACCTTCTATTTTATTAAAGCACAACCATCTTTCATCGGCAGATAGTGAACCACAATATCGATATCAAGCCCTGGCATGTCTTTGTATGACCAAGCAAAGATCTCAACATATTCATGCAACATCTATATTAACCTGTTCTTGACATTGTCCTCTAAGTTGGCGCCTATCTTGACTTCTTTCCTGTCTGTCTCAGTGCCCAGATTTATAACTTCAATCAGCTCTTCATGCAGTTGTATAGCCTTTTCCTCTTGCATTAACAATCTGGAAAGTTCTCCTGGTATCTCACAAACTTCCTCACCTTTGTCCTTGGCTCGGTAGATCGTATTTTCAAAGTCATAAGTGGCAATAGCATAATCGTTATCAACAGGATCCATAATGGTTGTGGATTTGCAATGTATTGTATGGGTGTGTGTAAGAACACATAGCTATTTGAAAGTGATAAAAGTGAAAAGAAATAAAGAGGGCACACAGTTTGAATGCAAAACTCCCAATGCTTTATTAAATGAAAATATGTTTATGATATGATAACCCTTAACAAATGAACCATTTTGCCCCGGGTAAGGCACAAGGCTTAAAGTCATTGTTCAAATATTACAAAGCCAAAACTTGAAAGTTATAAAAAATAGAAATGTAGCTATTAATCCTGACTAAAGGAGATAGAGATAATGTCATCGGCCTTCCAGTTGTTGAGCCCGTTGCCAATGGTGGGAAAGATCCAGCTGGCAAGGCCATAACCACTGTCAGCATCTTCTATTACATTGACTCTGTTGTTGCTAATGCAGAATGGTGGCCTTCCAGCTCGAGCACGACGAACAGCTCTCTGACCCTCTGTAGTAAAACCCAAACCAAACTTGTCATATTTATAGGAAATATCAGGAAGCTAACCCCAAATAGTACAATGACCTTCTTCTATGGTAGCTTTAGCATCTTTTAATGAAGCCATCCTGGGCAGAACCCTATTAACTTTGGGAACAATAGAGACATCTTCAATAGCGACTAGAGAAATCACTTCAAAAGTTTGACGGGGAGTCTCGATGAATACGTCGTCCATATCTACATATCGGAAATAATTAAAATGGCTAACCATGTACTCTTCTTCAGTGCAGACAGTAATAATATTTCCGCTCACATGATATTTTAATTTCTGATGTAGGGTAGAGGTAACAACGCCAGCCCCATGGATCCAAGGGCGTCCCAGTAAGAAAGAATAAGCTCGCCGAATGTCCATTATATAGAAGGCAGATTCAAAGATATGCAAACTCACTTTGATGGGAAGATCCATTTCCTTGTGTACCATCCTTTTTGACCCACCAAAGGCTCGAACTATAATATCGCTGGGTTTCAGTACGACCCATTCACAATTAAGTCTGTCAAGAGTTCCTTTCGGTAGAACATTTAACGAGGACCCAGTATCAACCAAAACATGAGCCAGAGTAGTTCCCCTGCATTCAATGGAGACATACTGGGCCTTATTGTGGTTTCTTCTCTCAAGAGTCAGATCAACATCAGAGAAACCTAATCCATTTTCAGTTGTTAAACTAGCAACATAACTTCCAAATTGATCGGCAGAAATCTCTTGTGGTACATGAGCAGTCTTCAAGAATTTTACTAAAGCATGTGCATGAGCTTCAGAATACAATAATAGGGATAACATAGAGATCTTGGATGGGGTCTATCCCAGTTGTTCAACAATTGTGTAGTCACTCTTGCGGATAATTTTCAATACCTCTTCCAACTCTTGTCTAGAGGTGTCTTCAACTATAGCTTCCTTAGGTGCCTCCTTCTGGGCAGGCTCTATTATATGTTCTTTACCCCGAGCCTCATGTGATACGGTGGGAGAACTGACTTGGGTGTTTTGTGTTTGATTGCAAATGTTGCAATTAGCAAGAGTCGCCACTGACTTTTCTTTTATCCAAAAGGAAAGGTGAAAAAGCACAGGAAAGACCTTTGAGATTATTTCTTGAGTTCGAGGGGTAGATTATGAAAAGGGAAGGTATTATCACCCTTTTCATCCATGGTTTTCCATGGGCTCTTAGTTACTTGCTAGATCACTTACTTTTGTTTGAAATTGTGCTTTGTGTGGTTTTTGAAAGTATTTTGTAAAGAGGCCATTGCTTAGGCAATCTTTGTAATGATTCTTGTTCGTAAGAATGTATACAAAGATGTTGATCTTTTGAAAAATGTTTTCAAGTTTTGTAAGATGTTTTTGAAAGTGTAGGTGTTTGTTTTAAAAATAGCAAGGATGTTTGTTTTTAAATAGAGCAAGTAATTAGGAGCAATCTACCTACTCAAATGTCTTTCTTGTTCATTTTCTTTTCCTTTGACATTGTTGTCTTACCATTGATTTGGTAAACAACCCTATCTTTGGATGTAAACGAGACGGGCGTGGGTCATCGTATAACCATGATTAGCAATGTTGCAAGGTATCTCAGCATTCTTTTGGAGGGACTAAGATCATTTGTAATACAACTTAGATAGCGTCATCGAGGGACTATGATCTTGTATTTTCTTGTTTTTGCTAAGATACCTAACATGCGTAATATGGCCATTTTATATAAGGCAACCAAGTGGGATAACCCTAGGGGTGTTTGTGTGCAAATGTGTTGTTTTCATGCTTGTTTTTGTCTTGAATTAGGGTTTTCTGAGTATCGGTTTTAGTCTTTCCATACAAACCCTAATTACTAGCATTGTATATAAAAGCGATAAATTGTGAAATTTAAAGTTACTACGCTATTACAAAATTTGTGGGGAAGGGGGGATACAATTTGTAAATGGGGATTGCAAGAATTTAAACCTAATTAGTCTATTACAACCATATTGAATTGGTATAAATATACAAGGAAATAAATAAATACAAAGTAATAAAATGAATGAATTGTACAAAAATGCAAAAAAATGTAAAGGGAATGTATTTTTGTTTGGTTTTCATGAAAAAAAATTTTTTTTGTCTTAACCTAATTAAATAAAGAAAATAAGTAGATAAGTTTGAATTTATTAAGAAAAGATTTTAAATGAAAACCTAGTTCTATTAATTAATCAAAAAATAAATAAATTGAAGAAAAGTATTTTGGTATTTTCATCTTAAAAATATTTATAGTATTATAAAATATTTTTAGTCTTTTTTATATTAAAATAATGTATTTTTAAATGTTGTGAAAAATAAATAAATAAAAACATGATATTAATTAAGTTTATAAGATTTACTTAATAAAATAAATAAAGTATAAAAATATTTTTTTGTGGAAAAATAAAATAAAGTAAGTCAAAATATAAATATATCATTTTTTGTATTTTTATGATTTTTAGTATTTAGAAAAATATATTTAAGAAAAGAAAAATGAAATAAATAAATAAATAATAAAACTTGGGACAGGGGGTGCCAAGAGGAAATAGGGAGGTCAGTCAGCAAAAAAAAAAAAAAAAATAAGCCAGGCCCAAAGAGGCCCAACGCCCTGCAAACAAAAAAGTCAGAAATGTAAAAATATGAAAAATGAAAAGGGTACCACTGGGGCTCGAACCCAGGCCCCATAGGTTACAGGCGTGCACTTCTACCACTGGGGTGCCTATACATTCGTTAATACAAATGAAATAACAAATATGTAAGGCAAAACGTGTTCTGAAGACTTCATCTTCAACCTCCATCCAGACAGCCTGTAACTTGCTTATTTCTCATCAAAAATGAAAACTGTAAACATGAAACTTGTAGAAAATTTTCTCATGATTCCAGAAATGTAAAGTATTAAAACTATAGATCAAAGATAAGCAAGAATTTTAATGGCCCTAATCTGAACCCTAAAAATTTCAGAAATTTCAGTTTCAAAATTCTCTAAGTGCAAGCAAAATTAATGGAAACTAAGGACATGGTTTGCTTCAGGGCAATGATATCTACATGTTTTATTCACAAATAAACTATTGATGATGCATGTATGAAGAGTTTCAAGTTGAGAAAACTCACCTCAAAATTGGAAATCATGTTTGGAGTTTGAGCTTGTTTCAAGTGATGGTGATGATCAGGTTAGCTTCCTTGAGGTCCTAGGAAGCTAATGCAATGGTTTGCTCAAGTTGAGAGTGGCTGAAATGACTTGGAGAAGTCAAGTTTCAGACTCTATTTTTTGGTTATGGAAGTTATGGTAAATGGTGTTACAGTTCTGGAATAAGGATAGGGATGAGTTGTATTTGATTTAAGGAAGCTTTAGAAACTAAAAGGCCAAGAAACGCACGAGGGAAATGGGAGTTTGATGTTCAAGGTAAGAAACTGTGCAACAATGGAGTTTTTAGGAAATTTATGATTTAAGAGAGTTTTGGTGTATTTCAGGGTGCTCAAGCTCGTCCTAGATCACAAATAGTGACTCTATTTATAAGCAACAAGTTTGGAGTGCTCTAGTAGATCAAAATTCAAATTTACATGTTTATGTTAAACATGTGATTTTTTGACAAAACAAGTTTCCAAGCCTTGTGTACTTGATAAGATAAAGTGGTTATGCTTTAAACAAGCTTGCTTATGACTTTGTGGATAGAGTGTGATCATAGGGAACAAGTTAGAGGCTCAATGTGAACTTTATGCAAAAAGCTTGCTTTACAAGAATGGCATTGTTAACTTTGTGCCATAAATGGAAATGCAACTTGGAAAATAACTCAATTGCTTGGATCAAATCCCTAACAGTTGTGTAAAAATTTAATTATGGAGTAACAAAAAAGTTTGATGCATGCAAAGAAAATATTATGCAGCCTAGCATGGATTTGGTTCATGTGTTCATCAAAATGACTTGAGATCTAAGCATTTCTGGAAGGAGTTGTGTAAAGAAAAGTTGTATATTTCACGGAGATCTACAACTTTCATGTTGGAAGTTTCTCTTGAATCATCTTGCATCATGTTAAAAATTTGGCTCAAAGTTATGAAAAAATATGAAATTTCCAACACTTAGAAAAATTTCCAAGTATAGAATTTTGACTTTTCAAAATGAGATCTTGACTTTTTGATTTCTTGATGAATAAGTTTCATGTTTTGACATGTTTTTATGAATTGTGATCCTTGGAACTTGAATTTGACCAAAAAGTCAAAGTTTGACTTTTTAGTATATAGTTGACTTTTGATCAATTGACTGCAAAACTCATCTGTCAATCCAATGGACTTGCAATGTTTTAAACCATGTCATTAGGTAAAAATTATGTAATTGGACTCTTGAGATCATTCCTTAAACCAATTGACCATTTTCTAAGTCAAAAATCAGAAATTGCCCTTTCCCAGTCAAAACCCTTATTTTGACCATTTTGCCCTTTTGGGGATTTGATCAAATTTCTTGAGGAATGGTGGTCCAAACTTAATCAAATGATACATATGAATTTAAAATATTGATGTGGATAAAAAATTATGAAGTTTGAATGTAAATTGGCCATAGTTGACTTTTCCCCAATACAACTAATTTTTAGGTCAAATGCTCAATTGATTGAGCAAAAATCTGATTCAAGGCTTGAAACTTGGCATGATTAATCTTGGGGGTCCATGATGATCCATGAAAGTCACATGGGACATTGGAAGTTCAAAAATCCTTGTGCAAACTTGTTGTACCCTAAAATTTGCCCTCTCACTTTTTCAAGAATCTCCTCACAAGATTTCTACTGGGCCAAAACTGCACAAGGTTTGATCAGCTCAAGTCGCCTTGGATCATATTGGATTTTCAAGCATTAGGTCAAGGAGGAAGCTATTGAAAGAGAAAAGCGGATAAATTTGGCTGCTTTTGACAAAATCAAAGAAAATAAGTTTGCTTCGACTGGTGCTTAACTTCAATAGAAGTTGCTCCTCCATTTTAGCTTCGACTGAGTTTGGTTTCCCTTTGGAACATTCTCCTTCGACTCAAAGAGGAAGAGTCTCTGGTAGCCTCCTTCGACTCAAAGAGGAAGGGCCTCTTGTATCCTTTTTCGACTCCAAGAGGAGGAGTCACTTGTAGCCTTTTTCGACTCAAAGAGAGAAAAGCCCCCTGTTGATGTCCTTCAACTCAAAACTTGGTGGATTCCTACTGGCCTCCTGCAGCTTCCCTTTGACACATGCATAGCCTCTATACCATGACATGTCTGGATGTTCCAATCAAAGGTTATACCTTGGTGGCCCATCTGAAGAATTTCAAGATGCACATGTGGTCCATTCGAAGGACATTTTGAAAGAAACATTGTTATCTGAAAAGAAGTCTAGTCGAAAGCTAGAGCCAGTTGGTCAAAACAAAGAAGAAGTAGTCCTGATGCTAGTAGTATCAGGTACAAATCTGTTGCACTGGCCACAACGTTCCAAAACTGCTACAAACCAGTCCTGCCACGCTGCCCCCATATTTGCACCAAATTGGTATGTAAAAACTGTACCTCGAAGGCTACAAGAACAACATACCCAATTTGTTCTAATTTCTTTTGTTTTCCCTCCCAAACCTCAGCCAAACTCATCTATAAATAAAAGCCTCCATCACACGTTTTAGGGGCCCCTGATAGTTGGAAAAAAAACTCTGTTTGTGAAGAAATTACCAAATTCTCAAAAAACTCTCAAATACTATTAAAAATTCTCAAACATTCCCAAACATTCAAAATTTAAACAACTCAGATCCCTTTATACATAAGCAAACCTTTCGACTCAATCCCCAACTGCCAGATAGTTAACCACAACTGACTGCCCAAATAAAACAGCAATGAAACTAGATTCGGGAAGGTTCCAGCGAAGCTCCATCCATCATCGAAGAAGCCACTTACAAGTCCTACGACTAAGAACTTCAAGAGGTAAGTTTTCCTCTAAACTAAAAACTTTGCTCACTCTAATATCATTTGTGAATGTAAATAAAAGGAAAATGTAGATATCCTATCTAGGAAGTTGATCATGCTTTCGACCCTCACTGCTTGTATACTGAGAATCTCAACCCTGACTAGTTAGACTTTGGATCCTGGTTCCCAATAATCTTGTGCTAACCCCTGATTTGTAGCTGTCGAAAGTTACACTTGTTGGTTTCATTTTCAAGTTTAGACAGGTTTCCTGTATCTTTTGACTGGCTAAACATTGGAGCCTTCTCAAAATCTAAACTTGGGAGCTTTGCATTCCTGCAATCAAAGGGGACATCAAAGATTTTGAAACGAAATGTGTGCATTCCATGCTGACTCCTAAAGCCTGTCAAAAGAAATAGCAAGAAGGGTGAGTCGAAGGTTACCGGCTAACACTCCTGCAGTCGAAGGAAACAAAAAAGGCAGATTCGAAAGGGGCCATGAAGATTTGAGTCGAAGGGTGTTACTTCCTTGGTCGAAGAGCTCATTTTCCTTTCTTTTATTTTGTTTTTGCCTTTACATTTTCTTGCCTTTCAATATAGTTGTAATAGTGTAGGATATTTATTTCCTGCATTTTTATTGCTTTATACAAATGTTGGTAACTAGGATGTATGGTAAGATAAAACCAACAAATAGGCCACCCTAATCAAAGAATAAATGCATGCAAATCAAACACATTATTCACACATGCACCTCTAGGGTAATCTCACTTGTTGTCTCGAAAACAGTCATGTCCCTCGAATATGGGGCGCTTTAGCAATGACCCTTCAATAAAAGATCGTAGTCCCTCGATGACCCTCGACGTGGCCTTTAATAAAACGATCTCTTCCCTTACGAAAATTGCTAAAGCGTCTCATAAGTTGCTTTCGATGACTGTAAAATTGACCCGCGCCTGTCCCTTCACATCCAACTATGGGGCTTCTTACCAAATCAATGGTAAGATAGAAACGTCTAAAGGAGAAAGAAAAGAACATTTAAGACCTTTCGAGTGGGTAGATTCGTTCCTAGTTACTCGCTTGCTCACGACAAAAACATTCTTCCACCTACACTTTCATCTCAAAACACTTTCAAAAGACAAAATATTATGTATACGTTCTTATATAGACGAGAACCATTGCAAAACATCTTTTCAAAACATTTTCCGAAACACAATCCATAAACACATCTTTGAACCACTTTTCGAAATAAAAACTTTGTACACGTTCTTATAGAAACGAGAACCATTACAAAGAGATTTTCCAAAATACTTTCAAAGTCCAGACCACAAGCACATTATCAAATAAAAGCAAGTGATCTAAACGAGTAACTAAGAGCCCATGGAAAACCATGGATGAAAAGGGTGCTAATACCTTCCCTTTTCATAATCTACCCCTCGAACCCGAGATATAATCTCAAAAGGTCTTTCCTATGCTTTTTTACCTTTCCTTTTGGATAAAAGAAAAGTCGGTGGTGACTCTTGCTATCCGCACAAATGCGATCAAAACGCAAAATATCAAGTCAGTTCTCCCACCGTATCACAGAACTGGGCGACTCTGCTGGGGAGTTAACTATTTTAAAGTGGGGTTACCTTAGGGTTAGATCACATTTACCTGCCTTCTTTGTTTGATTTGTATGATTTACATTTGGTTCTTTTGTTTGGGCTTGCTTTAGATCCTAACCCGAATCTGGGAAATACCTTTTAGGTAAGTAGCAATAAACTGTGAGGGAACTGTACGGTGTAGACCGATACGGTTGAAGCAGTAGCTACATTGGTGTGCCACTTTGGTTGGTACCAGTATCCCTTATGGTGCATCGAGGAGAATACAGGTCCTCCGCATGGTCCCATGAAGCATCAACTGACCTTAGAACCCTAATTGAACAAACTTGGCCATTAGGACGTAGTGAGATAGCCGGTTTCAGTGTAGAGCTGAAAATTGGTTGATACTCGATACTACACTCATTGAGGCTAGACTTTTGGGATATCTCGGCCGCAAGAAAAGATTGTTGTGTTGAGACAATGCCTAAGAGAAAGGTCGATGATATTGAGATCCTTTAGAACCTGATCATTATTTCTAGGACAGGTTGAGCCAACTAGACTTCAAGAGGGTAGTTACCTACAAAACTCATGCAAGCCTAAAACATATGGACTTGTTTGTTATGTGTGTATATATATGCTTGTACATAAACATCATTAACATCATCAACATCATATGCATGCTCACTAACCATTTCAAGGATTTAGAAATTTATTTTTGTTTTTGTTTTGTAGGACATGAATTCTCTCCGAAGAAACACCATTCGAATCAGCTTTATAAAAGCACATCCTCAACTTCCAGAGCTAGCCTCAAGAGTGCCTGGGGATTCTCCTTTTACCAAGAAATATGGTCGACTCCTCAGTTTGGCTACATCCAACTTCCAAGAAGAGATGATGTGTGTACTCTTCCAATTCTTTGATCCTGTACATCATTGTTTCACTTTCCCGGACTATCAGTTGGTACCTACACTAGAAGAGTTCTCTCTACTCTTAGGGGTGCCCGTGCTTAATCAGATACCGTTCACCGGTCTAGAAGGGATTCCAAAACCTGAAGTCATCGCTGAAGCTTTACATGTGAAGAGGGCCAACGTCATAGCCAATTAGGAGACAAGAAGTGGGGTTAAAGGCTTTCTAGCTAAGTTTCTATTGGAAAAAGCTCGTTCATTCTGCGATGACATGGATTTCCAAGCTTTTGAAGACGTACTAGCTCTCCTCATTTATGGTTTGGTTCTGTTTCCCAATTCGGACCAATTCATAGACGTTAATGCCATCAAAGTCTTTCTCTCTCGCAATCCTATACATACCTTACTAGGAGACATCTTGCATTGCCTTCATACCCGCACCATGAAGAAAAGAGGTACCCTTTTGTGTTGTATTCCCCTACTCGCCCAGTGGTTCACTTCACACCTGCCTCAGTCATCATTGAAGAACGAGAAAAGACTGACTTGGTCTCAAAGGTTGCTGTCTCTCACCCACTCTGATATCCGTTGGTGCTCGAGATCCTTGGAAGACATCTCTATCATTGACCACTGTGGGGAGTTCCCTAACGTACCTCTGCTTGGTATTAGGGGGTATCACCTACAACCCATGCTTAGCTCTTCGACAGTTTGGGTATGCCCGAAGAGACAGACCTCACGAGATGCTCATCCAAGGTCTGGTGTTCGACTATGACAAAGAAGACCAAGGTTACCGCCAGAGGTTTACACGTGCTTGGGGAATGGGGAACAAGGTGGATAGTAGGACTTTGGGACATAAAAACTCTATTCCTCTCGAGCCTTACCTTAGATGGGTACGGGCTCGTGCCCAGAGTCTCTTGATGCCTTACCCTTCCATCCTTCCTGTCATCGTTGAGCCTGTTGTTGAAGGAGACGTCCCATATACCATTCTTCATCCCGACATGCCTACCTCTCTCGAAAACCTGCAGAAAGCTTGGGTTCAGTTAAAGGAAGAGCGATACACCTTTGAAGCCCAGTATTACGCCAGTAAGAAGAAGGTCCTGGAGCTCACCAAAATGCTTCATGAAGAGAAAAACCCAAATGCCTACATTGCTCCAAAGAGGATGCGTTCAGTCTTTTTGTCTTACGAGTTTTGTTGTATTTTGTCTCTTTCTTTATAAGCCCAAGGAGGCATGATGTATTCAAACTTGGTTTTATTTAATATGACGTGTGTTCCTTTTTTGGTTTGAACAAGTTTAAATCTCTAAATTTCCTTGAAATCATTTGCATATTGCATCTTCATTCATCATAATATCATACAGGTTTCTCATAACAGGTCACCTTATCCTTCTACTGTTTATTTCAGTGAGATGGATGTTGAGCAGACTGTGAAAGATCTTTAGGCACAGAATTCCCAATTTCAACAAATGCTCATGGCTATGACAAAAGGACAAGAGGAGTTGAAGACTCTGCTGGCCAAAGAAGAAGAAGAAGAAAATGAAGAAACCAACCGGTGTTGTAATCATGGGAAGAAGGTTTAAAGGACAAACCATGCGAACTTTAGACTTTGCAACATCGTCAGGCGAAGGAGATAATCAAACCCAAGAAGTGAACAACGACCCAGCATCCGAAGGAGAGGAAGAGCCTAATTACTCTGAGGAATAATATCCTCCTACTGATGATAAATACAAACAGCTAGAGGATCGTTTGAATGCTCTGGAGATTCAGAGGGTACCCAGTTTGGACTTTGAAGAATTAGGACTCATCTTGGGGGTTGTCATCCCACAAAAATTCAAGGTCCCAACTTTCGCTAAGTACGATGGTGTCTCTTGCCCGAAACTACATCTAAGGTCATATGTCAGAAAGATTCAACCCCACACGGCTAACAAGAATCTGTTGGTGCATTTCTTCCAGGAGAGTTTATCTGGGACTCAGTTGGATTGGTTCTACCAATTGAAAGGGACGAATGTTCGCAACTCGGAAGAGTTGGCTGCCGCTTTCTACAAACAATATCAGTATAATGCTGATTTGGCTCCAACTAGGACGCAATTACAAAGCATGTCTATGGGAACGGGTGAAGGTTTCAAAACCTATGCTCAGAAATTGAGGGATCTCGCAGGAAGGGTCCATCCCCCTTTATTCGACAGAGAATTAGTGGATATGTTCCTAGGCACCTTGTCGGGACCATTTTTCAATCACCTGATTGGGAGTTCCTCGGCTAGGTTTACTGAATTAATTATGACTGGTGAGCGGGTTGAGGCCGGTATAAAAAGCGGCAAAATTCAAAGAGATGCATCCTCAAGTAAGGTGAAGAATCCCTTTGTTGGAAAGAAGGAGGTCAGTGCTGCATATGATTATAGAAATCAATATAAAACTGACCATCACCTGGTGGTAGGGGTTGTCATGATTTCTAACCCTGCGCCAAATCAGCAGCGAAATTATCAGCGCAAACCAGAACCACCCATGAGACAGTTTACCCGGGTCAACATGACCATGTCTCTGATTTTTCCACACCTTCTAAAGACCAATCTGTAAACTTTAAAAGAAGCTCCCAAGAACCCCAATACTGCTTCTCCTTGCTATAACCCGAACGCTCGATGTGCCTACCATTCTGAAAGCCCGGGGCATGATACAAACGACTGTTGGGCCTTAAAGAATAAGGTGCAGGACCTTATCGATGCGAAAGAGATCGAGTTTGAGCCCCCAGAAATGCCTAATGTAATAACGGCGCCAATGCCCAGACATGGCCAAGGTATCAACGCCATTGACGATGATCGTTTTGTTTCCTCTGTGAATGACTTGGTTACTCCTCTGTTGACCATTAAACAAAATTTACTGCAAGCCGGCCTATTCCCAGGCTGCGATGAAGATTGTCACTTATGCAAGTCTCTACCGAACGGCTGTTTGTTACTAAAGATAGGCGTCCAGCGCCTAATGACCACTAAAGAAATCCTATTTGAAAAGCTACCTCTTATCAAAAGTTCTTATCAGGATGTTTCGATAATCACCATTTCTGAAAATCCTCCCAGGGTCTCCACCAAAAGACCCGTCAGGATTAGATTTGTTCCCAGATTTGCACCCTTAATACTCATTATGCCAAGACCAATATCATACTCCTTGGATAAGGTTGTTCCCTGGAGTTATGGGGCTGACGTTTATTACTACAGCATCAAGCAAGATCAGTTGGCTGTCAAGGATGAAGTTGCGAGAGATATTGATCCCGATATCGGTAACATCAATGGAACCAGCAAAATAACAAGAAGTGGAAGAGTCTTCTCACCTGAGATTTATCCAAAGACCGTTGCTACTCCTGTGATCATTCCTACTGCCACACCTACCGACACTCCCAATGATGCTCCTACTGATATCCCGGCTGCCAATACAAGGGGCAAAGAGGCTCTGAATGAGTTTGTCCAGGCAAGAGAGCATCCCAAGATGATCTTTGAAGCTTCTAGAAATGAAATAGAAGAAATCCTGAAGATAATCAAGAAAAGTGACTACAACATTGTCGAACAATTGGGGAAAACCCCCTCGAAGATATCATTGTTGTCTTTACTTTTGTGCTCTGAGACCAACGCCAAAGCCTTGGTAAAGTTCCTTAAGACTGCTCACGTACCCTAAGATACCTCCATCGACCAATTTGAAAACTGTGTGGCCAGTCTAACTGCTGATAACGGATTTTGCTTTTCCTATGCTGATTTAACCTCTAAGGGAAGGAAACACAATGATGCCTTACATATTTCCATTGAATGCAGGGGCACCACACTTGCCCATGTTTTGGTGGATATCGGTTCATCATTGAATGTTTTGCCCAAAAATGCTCTCGACCGACTGGATTGTGAGGGGCTTATCTTGAAACCAAGCAACATCATAGTAAGGGCCTTTTATGGCTCCAAGAGGACAGTGCACGAAGAAGTTAGTATCCCCATAAAAATTGGGACTCATACTTTTGACTCAATTTTCTATGTGATGGACATCCGCCCTTCATACTCTTGTCTGTTGGGTCGACCCTGGATCCATGGTGCTGGTGCCGTCACTTCTACCCTACACCAAATGCTAAAATACCCGATTAGAGGAAAGATTGTCACAGTTCACGGAGAGGAGGAGTACGTGGTTAGTCATCTGAACTCTTTCCGGTATGTTGAAATGGATGGTGAATTCATAGAGACTCCCTGTCATAACTTTGAGGAGGTTCCAACAACGGTCGCGAAAACCAAATCTACTCCAAAGGTCCTGAAGATTACCAGACCTCCACTAAAGATGGCCTCTTTGAAAGATGGTCGAGCAGTAGTTAAAGAAGGCGGGTGTACCATCTGGGGTCAGCTTCCGGATATTCCCTACAAGTCCGACAAATTTGGGTTGGGATTCACTTCAGAGGCCCAAAGAGTTGTTCGACGTTCTCACGTTGGGGGACCACCTCTGTGTATCAGCAATCAAGGAGTCAATGCAATAGAAGACAGTGATGGTAGTTGTGACATGGACGCATGGATTTTTCCAACCATCAGCGGTGGGCTCAACAATTGGGAGGCCAAAGATTTCATTCCTATTACTTTTATTCAAGAGTAATTGTCTTTTAATATTTTCAGGCTTGTAATATTTAAACAATTCAAACTTTTAAAACCTTGTGTCTTACCCGAGGCACAACGGTCCATTTGTGAGGGTTGTCACTTCATTCTCATATGTCATTAATGAATCATGGATGTTTTTGCATCAAATTTTGTGTTCTTTGTATTTTCTTTCTTTCAAAGGTAGTTATGCTCTTACACACACTCACATATTAAAAATGCAGATCTACATCCACTCAGGATCCCATGGGTAACATTTTTGTTATGGCCAATTGTGACTTTGAAAATACGATCTACCAAGCCAACGACAAAGGTGAGGAAGATTATGAGGTGCCAAGGGAGTTGGCCAGGTTGTTACAATAGGAAGAAAGGATCATTCAGCAGCACGAAGAACCGGTCGAAACAGTTAACTTGGGAACTGAGGAAGACAAAAAGGAGGTCAAGGTGGGTGCCAACTTGGAACCTAATGTCAAGGAGCGTCTGATTCAGTCATTGCACAATTATGTTGATATCTTTGCCTGGTCGTACGAAGACATGTCGGGACTTGATGTAGACATTGTGGTACATCGTTTGCCTACAAAAGAAGATTGTCCCCCAGTAAAGCAAAAGGTTCGTCGCATGAGGCCCGATATGTCTGAAAAGATCAAAGCAGAAGTCATGAAGCAATTCAATGCCGGATTTTTGGCTGTCACCTCTTATCCCCAATGGTGGCCAATGTTGTTCATGTACCCAAGAAAGACGATAAAGTGTGGATGTGTGTGGACTACAGAGACTTAAACAAGGCAAGCCCCAAAGATTATTTCCCACTCCCCCACATCGACATCCTAGTTGGCAATACGACGCAACACAAAGTGTTTTCCTTCATGGGCGGTTTCTCGGGCTACAACCAAATCAAAATGGCACCTGAGGATATGGAGAAAATGACCTTTATTACACAATGGGGCACTTTCTACTATAAGGTCATGCCATTTGGACTGAAGAATGCTGGGGCAACTTATCAACACGCCATGGTAGCTTTACTTCATGACTTGATACATCATGAGATAGAGGTCTACGTAGACGATATGATAGCCAGATCGCAGATAGAAGAAGAGAACCTTGATCACTTACAGAAGCTGTTTGAGAGGCTGAAGAAGTACAAGTTGAGATTGAATCCAAACAAGTGCACGTTCGGAGTACGGTCTGGTAAACTCTTAGGCTTCGTCGTCAGCAACAAGGGTATCGAGGTTAACCCTACCAAGGTTAAAACAATACAAGAGATGTCGTCTCCTCGTACTGAGAAAGAAGTCAGAGGATTCTTGGGACGTCTGAATTACATAGCCAGGTTTATTTCTCACCTGACGGCTACTTGTGAGCCAATCTTCAAACTCTTGAAGAAAGATCAAGTAGTCAAATGGAATGACGAATGCCAAGTTGCTTTTGAAAAAATCAAAGAATACATGCAAAAGCCTCCTATGTTGTTGCCACCTGTCAAGGAAAGGCCATTGATCTTATACTTGACTGTTTTAGAAAACTCAATGGGGCGTGTGTTGGGGCAGCATGACGAGTTTGGCCGAAAAGAGCATGCTATTTATTACCTGAGCAAAAAGTTTATCGACTGTGAAACAAGATATTCACAGCTCGAGAAAACTTGCTGCGCTCTGTCATGGGCTACTCGCCGGCTGAGACAGTATATGCTGACCCGTACTACTCTGTTGATATCTAAAATGGATCCGATAAAATACATCTTTGAGAAGCCCGCTCTTTCTGGGAGAATAGCGAGATGGCAGATGATCCTGACAGAATATGACATACAGTATACTACCCAGAAAGCTATAAAGGGTAGTGTAGTGGCTGATAACCTTGCTCACCAAGCTGTGGAAGACTATCAGTCCATGAGGTTCGAATTCTCGGATGAAGACATCATGATGTTAGACAACTGTGAAGAAGTCATGCCATATGACGGACCTGAACAAGGATCCCGATGGACCCTGTTCTTTGATGGGGCATCCAACGCACTTGGAAATAGTATCAGTGTTGTACTCATATCTCCAGAAGGATGTCATACTCCCTTCACTGCCAGACTTTGCTTCAACTGTACCAATAACATGGCAGAATACGAAGCATGTATCTTCGGTCTCAAAGCTGCTATAGACTTGGGGATCAAATACTTGGATGTATTTAGAGATTCAACTTTGGTCATCAGTCAAATCAAAGGGGAATGGGACACCAAGCACCCCAACCTTATCCCTTATAAAGAACATGTGTTGACATTGCTGCCGCATTTCGAGAAGATTACCTTCAAGCATTTCCCACGAGAAGAAAATCAGCTAGCAGACACATTAGCTACAATATCATCTATGTTTAAACTTAATTGGGATAACGAGGCTCCTCAAATCACCATTGAGCGGATGGATGAACCAGCCTACTGCCATGAGATCGGTACTGAAGAAGTAGTGGATCGAACTTGGTTCCATGAAGTTAAAAGGTATCTCGAGTCTCAGGAATACCCAGAAGGAACTTTAGTAAATGACAAGAAGTTCCTAAGAAGGTTCTCGGCTAAGTTCTTCCTTAGTAACGACATTTTATACAAACGCAGTCATGACTCTGTTTTACTTCAGTGCGTAGATAAGGTTGAAGCTGAAAGGATCATGGTTGAATTACACGAAGGCACTTTTGGCACCCATTCCAGTGGGCATACAATGGCAAAGAAAATCCTACGGGCAGGCTATTATTGGTCTACCATGGAGGAAGATTGCTACCAACACTCTCGGACTTGCCATAAGTGTCAGATTTATGCGGATAAAGTGCGCGTACCTCCGAATTCCTCTAAACGTCTTGACGGCCTCCAATGGACACCGCTTGTGGGGAATCAATATGATTTGGGAAATCAAGCCAACAGCCTCCAATGGACACCGCTTCATCTTAGTGGCCATCGACTATTTTACAAAGTGGGTTGAGGCAGCTTCCTTCGCTTCCGTTACTAAGAACATGGTCACCTGGTTCATCAAACAAAATCTCATCTGTCGATATGGTATCCCAGAGAGAATCCTCACTGATAATGGTACGAATATAAACAACACTATGATCACCGCCTTGTGCGAGCAATTCAAGATTCAGCATCACAATTATTCCCCTTACCGGCCAAAGATGAATAGTGTTGTAGAAGCTGCTAACAAAAACATTAAGAAGATCATACAGAAAATGACAGTCACATACAAAGACTGGCATGAGATGCTACCATTCGCTCTCCATGGGTATCGTACCACATCTTGCACATCAACTGGGGCAACACCCTATTCTCTGGTATACGGCGTGGAGGTTGTCTTGCCTATTGAGGTCCAGATCCCCTCTCTAAGAATCATGAAGGATGCTGGTTTGAATGAAGAAGATTGGATCCAGACTCGGTTTGACCAACTAAACTTGATTGATGAGAAGAGGCTGACAGCTATCTGTCATGGTCAGATGTACCAAAAACGCATGATCAAAGCTTTTAATAAAAAGGTCAAACGTCAGGTATATCGGGTCGGTGACTTGGTAATCAAGCGTATCATTTTGCCACAAGGTGATCCCAAGGGAAAATGGACCCCTACATATGAAGGGCCGTTTGTAATCAAAAGCATATTCTCTGGTGGAGCAATGATCTTGACCACTATGGATGGTGACGACCTCCCGCGCCCTGTAAATACTGACATAGTTAAAAGATACTATGCATGATCAAAGACCCGCTAGGTTGACTGGCCTAGGCAAAAATAAGGGCTTCCCGGCGAACCAAAAGGGTTCGGGCAAAAATAAGGGATGGAAATTAAAAAAATCTGTATACCCGGCAAGTCAAAAACCCGAAAGGGCGGCTTGGGAAAAAAAGGGTATCCCGGTGGGCTGAAAACCCGAGAGGGCGGTCCAGGAAAAAGTTAGGGATTAAAGCGTATGACTATGTCCCGTTGGATCATCTGACAGACAATCTTCAGCGTCGACCAATCAACTCAAATAGCTCTAAATCAATCCAATCGACTTCGCCGAGGCGACAAGTGGACAAGACATTCAGAGACATGAAGACTATAGCAGAATGGGAACCCCATGGGATTATTTCACATAGCTATCCTTCCTTTGTATTAATTTTCATTTTTTACGACGACATTTTCTCGCTAGAATGCTCGTCTCATTGTACAAAAATACTTATTCAAGTTAATACAAAGATGTCCCCTTTGGAAAATGCAAAACCATTTGTTTTCTTTTTCTTTATTTCTGTGTCTTGTTTACAAAAACCTTCAATGGTTTATTTTTGAACATATGCATTTGAATTTGATTACTGTTACAAATAAACAAAAAAAAACGGAAAGACAGTTACTAATGACTCTAAGAAATAGGATAATATCTATAAGCCATTCCATAAAACCCCCGCAGGTACTTTCTCCAGCCAGAGCGAAAGCAAATACATCCTACTACAGAATCACTAACATATCCCCAGTATGTAGCCTGTCGGTATCAAGCGTTCTCATATTCCTGACAAAGCAGAACTTCCAACTACCGCTCCAGAGGTTCCCCGGTAAGTTGCCCAGCTTCTCATATTTCCCCAGCAGAATTTTACGAAGTCTACAAGCGGTGTCTGGCTTTTCCCTTCTACAACAGAGTTTATATTTGGAAACTCATCCATCAGTGCTTCAAAAGGGATTTATTTTCCCCGCTTCCAGCAATGCTACGACACAAACAATCTTTAATTCCATACATTTGCATCCATACGTCATAACATTGACAACTCAAGTACATACCATGCAATCTCATTCATTTTGAGAGGCAAATATCACCCCATTCATCGCATACATCATAGAATTGCATACTGTGATACGGTGGGAGAACTGACTTGGGTTTTGCGTTTGTTTTCGCAAATGTTTCGATTGAGCAAGAGTCGCCACCGACTTTTTATTTTATTCTAAGGAAAGGTTAAAAAGCACAGCAAAAACCTTTGAGATGTTTTCTTGGGTTCGGGGAGTAGGTTATAGAAAGGGAAGGTATTAGCACCCTCTCTATCCATGGTTATCCATGGGCTCTTAGTTATTTGCTTAGATCAACTTGCCTTGATTTTCAATTGTTTGAAATGGTGCTTTCAATTGTTTGAAATGGTGCTTTGTGTATGTGGGTTTGAAAATGTTTTGAAAAGAGGCCAATGTAGTGGCAACCTTTGTAATGATCCATGTTGGGATGTATACAAAGATGTATGTCTTTTGAAAGGTTTTCAATGTTTTTTTGAAAGTTGTTTTGAAAGTGTGTTGTGAGGTGTGGTTTTGAAAAATAGGCAAGTGTTTTTGTTTTGCAAGTTGGCAAGTAAATCAGAAAATAAATATGTTTGTATTATTATTAGTTATTTTAAACAAAAGTATATTTATATTTATTTATGTACAAAACTAAATGAAACAAAATAAATATCAAAAAATGCAAAAAATGTGAGAAAAACAATTTTAATATTTTTTCATGCTTAAATAAAAATATAGAACCAAAATCAAAAGGAAAAAATTAAAAATGATAAATAAAACTCAAAATGGGCCAGGGGGTGCATGTGAAATGCAGTGGTGTGAAAAGGAAAACATCTCAGGCCCAACCCATGAAAGGTTGTCTTCAACCTTCAGACAAAAATGTTTGAAAAACGCGCGCCTTTCTTGCTTCAAACACAACTCCTGATTTCTGGACTTTTAGCACAAACTTATAACATAAAAGATGTCAAGCATCAAGCCACGATTCCATACATATAAAAAACTTAACTTAACTCTCAGAAATGAGAGAGAATTTCTCCATCCCTAATTCTTAACCTAAGTTTTTGTCAATGTTCAGGTTTTAAATTCTCTCAGCATATGCAATATAAATGGAAAGTGAGGATATGTATAGCTTCAGGGCCATGAGTAGAACATTTTTCATTCATAAACTTAAAGCTAACTCTTCCTATATTGAGAGATAGAAGTCCATGAACTTACCTGTTAAGCTTGGATCGTGTCTGACAATGGAGGCACTTTCAAGGCAAGGTGAGGATTGGTACAGTTTGCTTGAAGTCTAGGGATGCTATTCCAATGCTTGGTATGCTTTGAATCCTGCTAAATCAAGCTACAGAAGTTCACCTGCAAAGTTGAAAATTGAAAATGGCAAATGGTGTTAGGGATGTTACAGGTCATGTCCAATGCTTGGGATAGCTTCAGTGGGTGATAGGGAATGTGTTTGCAAATGTTTTAGCCAAAACGCACGAGGGGAAATGTTTGTGGAAGTCAAGTTGCAGGGATGCCCTGTTTTTGTGCAGTACAATGGTGTTTTGAGGTTTGATGAGGTTTGGAAGGTGTTTTGGTCGTGCCTTAGCTCAGTTGTGTTGTTTGGGATGTGTCTAACAAGTTTGCTTAAGCTTCTCTTGGCAGAAATGTGAGATGTTGTGAGTTATGCAAGGTTTCTTCTATGTGAAGCAAGGAAATGTCAACTTGGTTTCTAGGCCAGTACAATGCCTCTATCTATGCTGCACCTTTAAGTCTTGATCAGTGGGATATGTCCATGCCTTTGTGCCTCAAAGATCTGCATTGTACCTCATAGATTGCAAAATTGACATAAAGTAACACTTTACAAGAATGGATAATATGCTTTTTCTAATTAAGGCTTAATCTAACATGTATTGCCCAAATGAATGAAATAACAACTTGGAACAATGGTTTAGCATTGAATTTTTGTGTAAGAAAGGGATTAGAGGCCTGTAACTAGCTTGCTCATGCTGATTTGAAAAATTACACAAGTTATGAACATGGAAATGGCTTATGAACAAAGTGAGTTTTGCCCATATTGCCAAATTCGATTCTCCCTAACCACAAGGTTGTTTGAGAAGTTCTTGGACATTTTGGAAAGCTTGTAATGTGTAATAAAATCCATATTTGTAATGCAAATTGAAATTCCAAGTGGAAGCATGTGAAAAGTGGCCATGAAGTTGGGCAAAAATCCTGCCTAAAATAGGTCAAAATTTTTCTAAGTTAAGAATGTTTTGCACCCTTGTTCCAAAACTCATAACTTGAGCTACAAGCTTCTTTTGAGGAAACTTTGTGAATCAAAGTTTTATATTTTGAAATGGACTACAACTTTCATGTTTTGACTTTTCCTTGAATCCAAATGCATCTTGATGAAAATATGGGACAAAGTTAGAAAAAAAATTAGGGATTTTCATAACTTAGAAAATTTCTAAGTTATGAAAATTCTTCATTTCAAACCCTAATTTGTGATTTTTGATTCCTTGAAGAACAAGTTTCACAATTTGACATGTTTTGATGAAAAATGAATCTTGGCACTTGATTTTGACCAAAAAGTCAAAGTTTAACTTTTTAGTATACAATCAAATTTAGCTCAGTTGACTGGAAAATTCATTTGTCAATCTTGTGCATTTGGGATCTTTTGAATTTGTTGAACATGTCAAGACAATGCCATGGGGTCCTTGAGTCCATGTGTGAGCTTGGTTGGCCATTGGCTAGGTCAAACAGTCAAAAATGGCCTTTGTGCAGTCAAAACCCTAAAAATGACCATTTTGCCCTTTTGGTGATCTGATCAAATTTCTTGTGGAATTGTGATCCAAACTTGATCAAATGGTTCATATGAGTTCATAATGTTGATGTGGGTCAAAAATCATGAAGTTTGACTGTCAACTGACCACAATTGACTTTTTCCCCAATATAATTGATTTCTAGGTCAACTATCCAATTGACTGGGCAAAGATTGGAATCAAGGCTTGAAACTTGGTATGGGTAAACTTGAGAGTCCAATATGAAGAATGAAAGTCATTTTTGGAACTTTAGGTCAAAACATCTTTGTGCAAACTCAAACCCTAATTTGGGTCAACAGTGCAGGGAGGAGTCTTGAGCAGAGCAAACCCTAACTTGATCTTGAGCTCCAAGGGTCTTGTGGTGAGAAAATATTGAAGAAAAGGGAGGGCAAATTTTGGGGTACAACAGTTGCCCCTGTTCAATCTTCTTGCACCTGAAGAGTTAGATTGGCAGGTTTGCCTTTCGCGTCTCGAAGGTAAAAGGAGATTGGACAGTAGAGTGCCCCTAAAATTTGCACTCATCAGAACAATGGATACGGGAATGGGCTTAGAGATGCCATTTGGAGATGAGATTAAAGATGCCATCTGGAATATTTGTTGAACTGCAATGTGATTGGTCAGAAGAATGAAGATCAAAATGGTATCCGTGTCTGGAATGCATTTGAGCTGTATCTGGAGACTGAGTTTGTATGAGCAACCGAATGGCCTCCGTATCTGGGGCGTATCTGAGCTGTAACTGTGTTTGAATATGGAATGAATATCAGAATGACTGCCGTGTTTGGAGTGTGTCTGTATTGTATCTAGGTAACAGAGAAATATTTGTATGGAGCAACTGCGTGCTGGGGACAAATTCTGAATGAGTGACAGAATGGACACCGTGTTTGGAGCGTATCTGGACTGTATCTGAAGTTGAGATTTGTATGAGTAGCAGAATGACTTCCGTGTCTGGAGTGTATCTGAAATTGTAACTGGGATTGAGATTTGTATGAGTAGCAGAATGGCTTCCGTGTCTGGAGTGTATCTGAAACTGTAACTGGGATCTAAATAAATGACAGAATAACTTCCGTGGCGAACGCACTAGGGAGAATCAGACTGTTGTTGTAAAGGTCAGAATGGTATCCGCGCTTGGAATGCATTGAACCTTGAGGTGGATAAGTGAATCTGAATGAGAGATAGAATGGCTATCGTGTCTGGAGCGTATCTAGTCTGTATCTGATCGTTATAGTCTGAATGATTAGTAGAATGACCGCCGTGTATGGGGTGTATCTGTACTGTATCTGACTTGAAATTCTGAATGAGTAATAGAATGACCACCTTGTCTGGGGTGTATCCATACTGTATCTGAACAATTGTTAATGATAGCCTTTTAATCTTATCCTGTAAAGGATGAAATGTTAGCTGAAACACAAAGTTATGTTGTATGATGCAATATATGTTATATCAATGTTTATGATATGAATGTAATGAATGCGCGTGTAAGCTGATGAGCTGTCTTTGCTGAGGATAGATGAATCCTGAAAACAAAGAATCTTGACTGCCGCCGGGAAAGTGAATCTTTGACTGTTGCAGGGGAAGACAAGAATTTTGATTGCTGAGGATGAAACACCCTTATGGACTACTGCTGGAGAATTAGGAGCTTGGGTTGTATACCAATCTTCTGGGGATTCTCGTCTTGAGGAGATCTTCACCGGAGAACCTATGAGGAACTGAGAATGAGAGTCTTTATTCTGCTTGGGGAGATGCAAAACCTTCAATTGTTGAGGGACCTTAGGGCCACTGCGGGGAATTGGAATTCCTTGGTGACTTGCAGGGAATGAGAACTCCTGAAGATCTCTACTGGGGAAGTTCAGAATCTGATAGACTCATGCTGGAGAGGTATGACTGAGAATCTCCAGTTTGGTGGCAAGTATCTTTGTGGGGAGAAGTTTCACTAGCCTGGTTCAGCTGGGGATTGGATTTTCAGATTTTTAAGGCTCCACTGGGGATTCTGAAACTTAACTCTGAGGGGAATTGAGTTCTGGAAGGTTCCATGGCTGGGGAAATCAGTGTTGGGAAAACCTTCTCTGTTGGGGATCCTGAAGTCTAATTAAGTTTTGACTGAGGAATTTGGATTTCAAATCTGCTGGTGATTTCTCCTGAAAGGGCATCAAGATATCTATCCGTACCTTTAACCTATCAGTAATCAACTTTCTCGATTCATAAGGAAATGATTATGTTTAAATGCATATGCCTATTTAACAAAACATTGGACGTTTCTCAAAATAAAACATAAATGTAGAAAAGCAAAAGAAGACAAAGCAAATTCCTGTATTTGGAAAAGTATTTGTATTAACTTTCTATGAATATATTTGTACAAAGGAGACAGTCATCCTAGTAAGAGAATGCCGTCGTAAAAATTGAAAAATTTATACAAAAGAAAGATGGCTATGTGAAACAATTCCATGGGATTCCATTCTGCTATAGCCTTCACAACTCTGAATGTCTGTCCATTCAATGCTTCGTCTGCCGATGACTGGATTGATTAGAAGCTTGGAGTTGGTTGATGAAGAGACTATCCTTAAAGTGATCCGACGAGACATAGTTGTTGTACCCCAAAATTTGCCCTCCCATATTCTTCAAGAAATTGCCAAGCCAAGTCACAAAATTCCCCAAGGGTTGCACAATGCAAAGGTCTCCTATACAGTCAAAACTAGGGTTTGGGTTCTGATCAGGAAAATAAAGTTTTCAAGGGCCCAATCAAGTCTCATATGCCTACAAATGTGGTCAAGCATCCTCATATCAAGTTTCAAGGCATTCAGCTCAAAATTGCACAGTCAAAACCCTAGATTGCACTACAGTCAACTGTAGGGGCAAAATTGTCATTTGACAGTCAAAAGTTCAAATTTTTTGGTCAACATATCATTTTGAAGCCACAAACATCATTTGATCAATGCTTGATCATGATTCTCAAAATTTGGCTCAGAAAATCATCAAGATGCAAAAGTTACTATATTTGGACAGCTGAAAAAGTCAACTGAAATTGACCAGGGCATAACTTTCACATGGATCATCAGAAAAATCCCATCCAAAGCTCATTTTGAGGAGAAAGACATTTCCTACAACTCATCTTCATACTTCAAGTCCAAGAAATGCTCTCACAAAAAGTTATCAATTTCAACATTATAGGTCATTTTCAAAAGTCAACAAAAAGGGACTTTAAGCCAAAGGCCATAACTTGAGATTGGTAAATCAAAATGACATGGGACCAAAGGCATTGGTTAGAGGACTCAAATAACTTTCCAAAATGTCAAAGAACATGTGAAAAGCTTAAAAATTGAGCAAGTTATGCCTTGTGGAAGTTGGGAAATTTTTGGATATTTTGAAAAGTCAACTTTGATCCAAATGACCTAAAAATGCTAATGGGCCCATTTTTCTTCCATGATTCATCATTCCAAGCATATGCACGACCACTTGGCCCAAAGGGAAGTATTTTCTCATTTTTTATTTATTTATTTGAGTTTTTATTTATATTAATTCAATTAAATCAATTAAATATGTGAAAAAATATTTAACCTAACAAAACCAATCTTTTTATACATGTTTTGGCTTCTATAATTCGTGCATATGCAAATGTGGAAAGTTTTGGTGTGATTTGAGCTAATTGACACAAAATACACATGGAAAAGATATGAAAAGATCTCGGAAAATCAATTTGCAAAAACCATTGAATGAAAGAGATTTGATTGATTTTTTTAACCTAATTGTTGCACTACATAATCAGAAGCATAAACCTAATGCCAGGACACTGAATGCTGCGCTCAAAGGCCATAGACAAATTTGGAATTTTTCTCCATAAACTCGAAACTGAAATCATTGCTAGAGGTGGATTCAAGGCATAATTCATAGTCCATCAGCTTCCTTGAAGGCTCCTGAACACGTTCCAATCAAGCACAGCCACCAGAACCTCAAGAATTGGTAGATTAAACTGAAACTGTACAGCATGAAACTCATAATCGCATATCATGTTCTAGGCATTTTTTATGAAAATTAATTGTTGATTCATGTTTATCATCTTGTCCTGAAACTAACCAATGCATTCAATTTGATTTTTGTATCGTATATGAGATTTCACCATGATCGATCTCTAGGTTTTTCAGAACTTGAATTTAGGGCTTTTGCAAAGAAGTAAAATTGGGATCCCAAACCACCACCACTCAGACCAGAAAGCTTGGACGAAGAAGATGCAATGCTCGCGCAAAATTTATGTTTAGAGATGGGCTATTCGCTATTTTTCAATAGCCTGCCTAAACCCACGCCATAGAAACCGTTGCCATATGGTTTTGTTTTCAGGGAAGGTGGAGAAGACGATTACATGTCACACGCTGACTGGCTCATTTAAACTCTCGCGCGCTTTTCCAGGCCATTAACTCATTTTTCTTTTTATTATTTGTTTGTCTAAAATATATAACACGCGTTCAATAGCTCAGCTGGCAAGGTGTGATTGTGATTAACCCTCATGACCTGGGTTCAAGTCCCAGGTCTTGCATATTTCAATATTATTTTTCTATATATCATCCCATGCAGATTCAGCGCTAGCGACCACCATACACTCACCAAATCCAGCTGGCCACGTGGTTAGCTTCAGCAATCCAAGGGTGGAGAATTGATGGACACCCTGAACCTTAGTCAAAAGAGCCACATGGCGCCTGGAAAGTCAACGAATTCTGAAGGTCATTGGGCCAGATTTGCTTGGACAATACCTCCACTTTAGGGCCTGAACCCCCCTGGTTTGCAATTTCTTTCTCTTTTTTACTTATTTTTATTTTATTGTTAATTGTTATTTTATTTTATTCAATTGTTTTAATTTAATTAATTATATTTTACAAATTATAAAATACACAAAAAATCAGAAAAAAGAGAAGAATATAATATTTATTTATTTTAACTATTTTCTTGTAAACAAATGCATGTAAATATTTAGTATAATTAGGGTTTTTGCAATTTTAATTCTTTTTAATAAATCTAAAAAACATAGAATTAGGTAATTGATAATTTTTCCTTTTAATCTTTTTTCCTTTTTTCACCATAATAATACATTTATTTTATTTCTATAATTAAATTTGCATATAAATTAACTTAGGTTTAAATTAGGTTAAAAATTCAATATTTTTCTTAATAACTTAAAAATAAATAGAATTAGGGTTTGCATTTTATTTTAATTAATTCTCTTTTTCTATTAAACTTAAAAAACACAAAAATACCAAAAACATTCTTTTAATTCTTAATTTTAATTCCTCATTAATTCTAATTAATTAATTCTTGTAATTTAATATTTTGCAAAAGGGTCCAACGCCCTCGTTCGTAACTTATTTAATTCGCGTAGTTATTTTCTTTCGCTTAATTAATTATGTACCTCTCCCAAAGCCGTGTAACTTAAACTTCTCGCACTTTTCAATTTCTTTAATTTATTTACTTTTCTGTCAAATCGGGTCCGGTTTAATTTTGGCGATGTGGACCCGCGCCATTTGTAATAGCCTTAGAATTTACTTTTCCGCAAATATTAACTGTTAACAAAAGGCATGAAAGAATGTATGGCCTTAAATAAAATCAAGCGTAGATCACAATGAACATGACAAGACAAATATCAATGAAAACGACACACGAATCGCACACACCACCCCTAGGGTACGCCTCACTGTTGCCTTGCCTCGAAAGGTGATCGTCAAGTAGAGGATGTCTTAGTAAGTCCTCATGATCCGGGAACCTGGCATGAGGGTAGCTTCTAAGGTGTCTTCCCATTGCTCTGGTGATCACCATGTCCCTACAAACTCGAATTGACCCGAACACCTCCAACGGTGGTGCTACCTACCTCTCAATGGTGGGATGGCACTACTTTAAAGGACATTTACACAGACGAATTCCTTAGGGTAGGTAGGTTCTCATGGATACTTGCTCTCTTCAAAAACAAACAAAAAACCTTTTCACACCAACACTTTTCAAAAGCTTTCAAAGCAAATTTTTCAAACACTCTGACGTACGAGTCGAACTGAAATTTTTCAAAGAAACTTTTTAAACCCACAATTGAAAAGCAAACAAGCCATTTTGAAAACACATTGAGCAAGTATATAAGAGCCCATGGATAACCATGGATAGAAAGGGTGCTAACACCTTCCCTTTCTATAACCTACCTCCCGAACCGAGAGCAATCTCTTTAAGGAATTTTTCTGTGCTTTTGTCCTTTCCATTTGGAGAAAATAAAAGACGGTGGCGACTCTTGCTTCCGCGACATTTCGCGAACCAGCGTTAAACAGTCAGTTCCAGATCCACCGATCACAGAACTGGCGACTCTGCTGGGGATACTTTATAAAGTGAGGTATACCTTAGGGCTAGGTCATAACTATGTTTTCAATTGTCTTCTTTGCTTGCTTTATTATTGTGGGACTGTCTCGGGAGTTCTATAGATTCTAACCCGGATCTGGGGGATACCTTTCTTAGAAAGTAGCAACAAGGCTGTGAGGGAACTGTGCGGGGTATACCGACATGGTTGAAACAGTCTGCTACGTTGATGTGGCACTTTGGTGTGTACCGGTAACCCTTGAGTTCAGTCAAGGAGAGTACGGGGCCTCCGCGTGGTGTCATGAAGCATCAACAGACCTTAGGAACCTTAATTGAACTATCTTGGCCTCTTTAGGGTAGTGAGATAACTGACTTTGGTGCAGTCCGAGGTTGGTTGATACTCGATACTACGCTCAATTGAGGGTTGCTTTCCTGGAATATTTCGGTCGCCAGTTCAGTGGCTAAATCGAAACGATGAACAATGAAAGCAATCCCGTGATATTGGGAACCTTAGAACCCGGTTACTTTGATTAGGACAGGTTGAAACCACCAACTTCAAGAGGGTAATACCTAGACCTCATGCTGGCCTAAAACCTAAGGGCTCTTTTGTGTGACTTGTGTGCCTTCATACTTGACTATCTGCATGCTTGTTAGCTGACACATGAACTACTTGCAGGTTTTGTTTATAGTCCTTAACTAGGACTCATGACAAGGTTTACCAAATTTCTTGCAGGTCTTGTTTATAGTCCTTAATTGGGACTCATAGCAGGGTTACTAAGTGCTTGCAGGTCTTGTTTATAGTCCTTAATTAGGACTCATAACAGGGTTTACTAAGTTTCTTGCAGGGTTTGTTTATAGTCTTTAATTAGGGCTCATAACAAAGTATACTGAATTTCTTGCAGGGTCTGTTTATAGTCCTTAATTGGGACTCATAACAGGGTTTACCTACATTACCCCATGCATAGCATGACATCATACCATTGCATACATCCTAACCCATTTCAAGGATCTCAAGGGCTTGTGATGCAGGTCATGATAAATCAAACATCCAGCAAGGGGCAAAGAGGATTTATTTTCCTCGAGCTAAGGTTGTCAGGGGCTATGACCCACTTGATATGGTGAGCCTTTGACCCTTGAGGAAGGACTCTCAACAACATGAAGTTCCTCCCATCAAGCTACAAAATGCAAATTCCAACTCTAACAAGTTTCTCTATTTACCCCGCGAGGTCCTTGAAATCATTGCATGCATATCATACATATCATCGCATTACAGGTACCCTTGATTGCAGGTCACTTACCCTTGTTCGCTGTTTATTTCAGCAATGGCCTTCCAACCAGATAACCAGGACCTTTTTGCTCAAGAGACTCAGTTCGGGGAAATCCTCCTGAATCTATCCAAGGGGCAGGAGGAGCTAAGGATACTTCTCACGGAGACCTTCGTCAGGGGCAGTGCTGAGGATGAAAAGCTGGAACATCTACAAGCTGAGAGGGATGCTATGAAAGCCCAGATGCTGGGGCAGAGGAATGCCATTCAAGGCTTAGCTCAAAGACAAGATGAGCTCCGGTTTCTCGTCAACCAACTGCTTCAGGGTAACCAACTGGGGCAAAAATCTAAGGGTAAAAAGCCATTCATCATCCGATCATCCTCGAGACAAGAGGATAAGGGGAAAGCTCCTCAAATGGCTCCAGTGCCACAAATTCAGCATCAACCTCACCAGCTTCATCCAGACAAGCCCAGAAGGCAATTCACCCCGCTCAACATATTGCTGTATCAAGCTTTGCAACGCCTATTGAGGTTGAATCTGATCACATTAAGGGCTCATCCCCGGAACCCCAACACATCATCTCCTGCCTATGATCCCTATAAGAGGTGTGCCTACCACTCTGCTAGCCCAGGACATGATACCAATGAATGTTGGGATCTGAGGAACAAAATCCAGGACCTGATCGATGAAGGGGCATTGGAATTCACACAAGATGGACAGGCTGAATTTTTCTACCGTTCCTCCAAGGCTCACCAGTTGAAGTGACAAGCTCCGAGACTAGGAAACTTTTGTTCATTCGAATGTTCAAGTTGTGTTTTTCTTTTGACCGTTCAAACATTTATTCATGTTAAAACATTGTTATTCCATTAATGCATCGCTTATGTCTACTTTGAATCAATATATTCGCATTCACTATATGCAAATTGTTTCATATTTTTTCTGATGTCAACTCTCGTTAATTCTAAGCCTCTTGAGGGAGGATGACGAAAATGATACCGCTATCTTTACAGTATGCTTTTGAACAGACCCCGCTGATGAGGTACATGCATTGTTTCAAATCCTAAACACTGGAGTTATAAGGATGATAATCCCTCGTCAACCCATCTGAGCCAAAGAAGTAGGAGTTTTTCTTTTTTAAAAAAAAATTAAAACCCTTAATCATAACCTGGGGCAGGGTAGTCTCTCAGTTGATCCCAGTGCATAATGAACAACATCAAAAGAAGTCCTTACAAAACGAGGAAAGACAGTGATGGTTCAGAACAGTCAAAAAGACAGGCAGTCATTATCAAATTCATAAATGAAAAGCCCAAAAAAGTCAAAACCTATAAAGGGGACTTACGAAACTGGGGCATCCCGCTGACTATAAATCCAAAAAAGAGAAATAGTTCAGGCAAAAAAAAATAGGGATAACGAAAATCAAGAAAGAGGTCTCACAAACCCTCAACCAAGGCAAAAAATGACTGCCTATTCAAATAAATCATCATTATCTGAACAATCACTGGTATACCACGAGTAAAGACTCAAACAAGGTCTAACATACGATCAACTGAGTTTAGGTTTGGAGAACATCACGAAGAGCGGGTGGGTACAAACAAAATTTGAGCCTTTATCCTTTGTTTCTTAAACCGTGAACCAGGCCACGTTATAACCCTTAAAAGTCCTAGCTGAAGCATGGGTTAATTCGAAAGCATACTGTTACGAAAGGTATCCTGACTCCTTAAGGCTTACGGTAAATACGGGTTGACATCACGTTTTACAAACATTCACTTGTTTTATGAAAAAGAATGCATTTTCAAAATCTTCAAGACAGACATAGGCTTTGCATTTTTAACATAACTTTGTTTGCATATGACTTTTGTTTGAACAGCATAGAAGTTCGCACGATGAATACCTAGTGGACAAAAGCATTTCCAATCAAGGGGCATAGCATGATCAGTGTCCATCATCTAGGGGCAGTCCAGTCAAGGTTCAAGGAATCTCTCAAGGCCAAATAGCCTGGGGCAAACCTCCGCTTGGGTCACTTGGGGCATTCCAATAACAAATCTCGCCTGATCAAACACCTTCTGGTAGCATGACAAAGCACTTCTAATAGGGGCAACTCCCTACGTTCTGAAAGCACGGACATAGCCGAAAAATACTACGCACAATCAAAGACCCGCTAGGTTGACATACCTAGGCAAAAATTAGGGCTTCCCGGCGAACCAAAAGGGTTCGGGCAAAATGAAGGGATGAAATGAAAATATGTACATCCGGCAAGTCGAAAACCTGAAAAGGCGGCTTGGGCAAAAATGGGTATCCTGGTGGACTGAAAACCCGAAAGGGCGGTCCAGGAAAAAGTTAGGGATCAAAGCGTACGACTATGTCCTGCCATCTGCCTACCAGAAGAAGGTTTGTCCATCAACAACTATCAGTACCCCACAAGTGCCTCCCCCATAGAAACAGGGGCAATGAAGGGTGGTCTAAGCAATCTGATTGTTCTGTCCTCCAGGGTATCAAGGTAGGTTCCATTGAAGAGCATAACCAATAGAGTGCAATACTTCCCCAGGAGAGTCCAATCCAGCTTCCCCAGGAAAGTTGGGATTCATATCCTCAAGCCATAAGCATATCCCCAGTAAATTTTGGAAGCTTATCCTGGCAGAGCACGAACGCGTCGCCCGGCTTTATTCAAAGAGTTATTTCCTTAACAGGATATAACTGGGTTATCCTCAGCCAAAAGCCACGAAAAGAGCGTCCTCGATACAGTCTTCTTACCCCAGCAAAGTCTATCAATACTTCCAATACAACAAGGGTATCCCCAGCAAGTAACTCTCAACAATTCAGCAAGGCATCTCTCTCCCCACAGAGTATTGCTTCCCAGCATGGTCGCTAGAGTATCTTTTCTCCCTGCAGAATCTTCCATTTGCCAAGTTTATTCCGCAACGGAGTCATCTTCTCCTACCGGTATTCTTGCAGTTATCATCCCCAGCGGGAGCAAAATCTATTCTTCAACATCAGCCCAGGATACGACTTCCCGGCACCCGTCAAGGATTTACTTTCCTAGACGAAAAACACATTCATAAAACGTCACATACATCATTATAGCATGCATAGACGCATCATATCACCCCAATCTCATTTATTTTTGAGAACATCTTAAAATCAGGCAATTCATGCATTATGACATTGCATACAACTAATTCGTTACTTTTTCAGGAAAGAACGATCAACAGATAAAAGTCTTTACCCGTTGAGGTAGTAATCGTCCCAGATTCCTTCATCACCCGTTGAGGTAGTAATCGTCCCAGATTCCTTCATCATCCTGCTGAGGTAGTAATCGTCCCAGATTCCTTCATCACCCGTTGAGGTAGTAATCGTCCTAGATTCCTTCATCATCCTATTGAGGTAGTAATCGTCCCAGATTCCTTCATCATCCTGCTGAGGTAGTAATCGTCCCAGATTCCTTCATCACCCGTTGAGGTAGTAATCGTCCCAGATTCCTTCATCATCCTGCTGAGGTAGTAATCGTCCCAGATTCCTTCATCACCCGTTGAGGTAGTAATCGTCCCAGATTCCTTCATCATCCTGCTGAGGTAGTAATCGTCCCAGATTCCTTCATCACCCGTTGAGGTAGTAATCGTCCCAGATTCCTTCATCATCCTATTGAGGTAGTAATCGTCCCAGATTCCTTCATCATCCTGCTGAGGTAGTAACCGTCCCAGATTCCTTCATCACCCTGCTGAGGTAGTAATCGTCCCAGATTCCTTCATCATCCTGCTGAGGTAGTAATCGTCCCAGATTCCTTCATCACCCGTTGAGGTAGTAATCGTCCCAGATTCCTTCATCATCCTATTAAGGTAGTAATCGTCCCAGATTCCTTCATCATCCTGCTGAGGTAGTAATCGTCCCAGATTCCTTCATCACCCTGCTGAGGTAGTAATCGTCCCAGATTCCTTCATCACCCTGCTGAGGTAGTAATCGTCCCAGATTCCTTCATCATCCTGCTGAGGTAGTAATCGTCCCAGATTCCTTCATCACCCGTTGAGGTAGTAATCGTCCCAGATTCCTTCATCATCCTATTGAGGTAGTAATCGTCCCAGATTCCTTCATCATCCTGCTGAGGTAGTAATCGTCCCAGATTCCTTCATCACCCTGCTGAGGTAGTAATCGTCCCAGATTCCTTCATCATCCTGCTGAGGTAGTAATCGTCCCAGATTCCTTCATCACCCCGCTGAGGTAGTAATCGTCCCAGATTCCTTCATCATCCTGCTGAGGTAGTAATCGTCCCAGATTCCTTCATCATATATTTGGACTAGCAATCGTCTCAGATTCCTTCATCGTCCTGCTGAGGTAGTAATCGTCCCAGATTCCTTCATCATATATTTGGAGTAGCAATCGTCCCAGATTCCTTCATCATCCTGCTGAGGTAGTAATCGTCCCAGATTCCTTCATCATCCTGCTGAGGTAGTAATCGTCCCAGATTCCTTCATCATCCTGCTGAGGTAGTAATCGTCCCAGATTCCTTCATCATTCTGCTGAGGTAGTAATCGTCCCAGATTCCTTCGTCATCCTGCTGAGGTAGTAATCGTCCCAGATTCCTTCATCATCCTGCTGAGGTAGTAATCGTCCCAGATTCCTTCATCATCCTGCTGAGGTAGTAATCGTCCCAGATTCCTTCATCATTCTGCTGAGGTAGTAATCGTCCCAGATTCCTTCATCATAGATTTGGAGTAGCAATCGTCTCAGATTCCTTCATCACATCCTTATCAAAAAAAAAAAAAAAAAAACCTCCTCTGGTTCAGTCAGATCGACCCTAAGATCTCCCTGATTCTTATTCCAGTTGAAGACATTTCAAGACCTTGTCCAGTCCAGCTAAATCGACTCCCAACAGATTTTCCTGATGAAGACTCAGCAGAAGTTATGGTCCCCTCTCCGACAAGTGCGTGAGGTGGTAATTCCTTCTTCAGATGTTTCCCT